>JABWDB010000034.1:0-2400000 GCA_019614645.1 Stratiolaelaps scimitus | reverse complement strand
CGAAACACATGGAGAGAACGGGGGATGAGATCGAGCCGGCATGAGGCGTTTCAGCATTAGCCGCCGTCATGCTCGTGCACTCGTATTCAAGTAACATCACAGGGGCTACGCTGTTGCTCGGTGGAAACACGAGTCCGATGTGACATTTAATCCGGAAGCTGGCTATCCGGGAGCACCGTGCACACTACGGCATCGAGATAGAGATGACCACTGTCGCAGATCGTGGGCGTGGTACAGTCGAATTTCAACGCTGAATCCATCTATTATAGCAGCAATACGCGTTCGTGTGACGCTTCGAACAAAGCTGGTGTTCATTCTGATCAGATGATTGGCTAACAGATGACCCGACAGGTCCTCATAGTAATACCTAAAGGTTAAGAGCTGACGCCTGTCAGATAGGGGAACAGCTGAGGGTCAGCTCAAAAAAAAAAAAAAAAAAAAAAGATGATTGGCTAACGAAACAACTGAAGAACGCGCATCCACATAATATCATACAATCGAGGCGTCGATTACTACGAGTTTCAACAATAATAACGCTCGAAGATAACACGCCGTAACACGTACACCATGTTAGTGGACAACCTCAACCATTAGTCACTGTTGATTACTTTGCACCTCAGCCCTGTGTTCGCAAACCGGATTGAACAACGGCAACAGGCTCAGCTGATTGAAATATCAGTGAGCAGACGTCGGCTGTGGTGCCGCTTCTTCGCCACGGTTCTCCTGACATAGTTTATTTTTCCTCTCTAGCCTTTTTCCCTGCCACGTATATGTACCGAGCGTCCTTGTTTCTTGGAAAAAAAAACAACTCGGGAAAAGGTTAGCCCACTTACAGACTAGGGTAAGCACTGCTGCGCACTCGGGTAGTTGTGCCTCTTCCAGGCTGTGGGGAATAATTCTTCAAGGTCGCAGGAAGGCGGGCAAACAAAAATAGAGAGAGAGATAGAGAGAGAAAGAGAGGAAGCGAAATACGTGGAGGGAATTTTCCGCGCACTGATCTTCCGTTTGCAGTCGCGTCCCCCCGACCGCCCGAACGCTCTCTTGCAGGGCCTTCCGCCTTCCTATTCGATGTCCTCGATGGCTGGCTCCACTTACCGACAGGACGGCTGGCCCTAGAAATTGAAAGTTGGGAAAGCTCTCTTCCAGATGCAGTTCTTACAGTATAAAAGGTGAACGGCGAAGAAGGTAGAAACTGGAGAACTCCGGGGTGCAGTAGGCCAGTGGAAATTGACCGGAGAGAAAGTTGGCCAGAACGGACTGACCCTCCTTGCCTCGCCCGGAAGGTTGGCGGCGGACTACTGATCCAGCAAGCACACCATTCTTGAGGTGAATGCAATGCAACAGGCCATCAGTCTTCTGCATCCCTGTGTACTTTTAATACAGCCCCCCGGGATACCCGCCCCAATATTTCTCCTCTTTCTTTGCTTGCCTTACCTCGGCGAACGTGGAAGCTGGAGACGGGAGGGGGGGGGCTCCAATGAGTCAGCGGAGGGAGGTTCGTCTTGCTGGAAGTACTGTATGTCCCTCCTGGATGGGTGTATCCAGCCGGGATTCTTAGGAGACGCTGAGGGAACGGCGATGTCGTCTTTGGGACCGTCGAATCGCTCGACTCAACCGAGTAGGAGATTGTATGGCTCGGCCACGGTGGACGGTGGATTCCGGCTAAGTTGCATTGTTCTCCTGAAATATCTCCTGACCTACGAAGATCCTATCTTGCTGTTGGCTGGCCGTAGCCGCTGCGGGCCGGTGTGTGCCCTTACAACTCACAGCACGCCGCCACCTTTTCGGCGGCCCTCTTCGACCGTGATATACTGCAGCTAGCTAGCTGTGGAGTTGCAGTAGCTGAGAGAGGTGCTACAGCATATTTTGCTGTGCTCTATTATGGGGCCCATCAGAGGAATCTTTGTCGTTCTTTTTAGTAGGAGTTTTACTTCAGGTCTGCCCGCACTCGAGCGCAACATCGAGCGTGTCTTCCGCCAACAGTGATCCGCCTGAGCCATCTCATCCGAACACATCCCCTCCAAACACGCCATACCGTTCCCACTCTACAGAGCTGCTTGTGACCCCTCAGCTAGCTGGGGCCGTGCTAGCCTCACCAGCTCTACGGCTCCCGCCTCGGGATCCAGATTAATGTCGGTGCAGCCCGCCCTCGCTTGGAGCCCCGTGCCGGCTTCCGTGTCCTGCAGCAGTCCTGAACCACTGCTTGCCATCCCGTCCGCTGACCTCCTCACAAGCCGGAGGAGGTTCCGGTGTTCCCGCCTGCTGCTCGTGCCGCAGCGCCAGTGTTGTCGACACCGAGTTGCCACGTTGTTGTCAACAAATGAATTTGGCGTCACGTTCATCTGGGCACGTTCGTAATTCGCGCGCCGCACATCGAGGTGTGCGCGGTCTATGAGACGGACTGCCACGCAGGACCACTACGCACCACCGGCCGTCCCGAGCTGCCAGAGCCCCTACAAGCTCTGCAGTCAAGTCACCACTACCACTGGATGGCCGGGCTCGGTGTGCGCCCTGGCCGAGTCTAGCGGAGCCGCTCCGTCTCGCCATTCGCTCAGAGTCACTCGCTTGCCACGCTCGCTAGTACTTGACGTACGTGGCATGTCGCCTGCAGTGGCTGCAGTGGTTGTAGTCGTGTCAGTGGTACGAGCTAGTGGCGGTACCCTTACAGATCGTCGAACTGCCGGAATCGAGAGAGAGAGACTGGGAGAGATAAATCGAGAGAGAGAGAGGTACAGTCAGTCAATCGCACACGTAGTCGCCCCACCCCGGCCAGTCCCGTCCCCACGAGCTCGTCACTGTTCAGGCCCTAAGCAGCACATACAACGTGCGCGATCCCCGCAATGGCCGTCCACGCACGACAAAGTTATAAAAGTTTTCACTGCTACGAGCAGTGGCCGTGGTGGGACCCGGCGGGCGCAAACGAAACGGGGACGAAACCCGCCCGGTCGGTGGGACTGGTCCTGACCGCGCCATCCCTCCTCCCCTATAAACGTATGAAGAAAGAAAGTCCGAGAGAAGGACGGGAAATTACGCGCTGCGAAGCAGCGAACCACTCGGTAGGCTGCATGGCCGCGGTACAGGCAAGGGGCAGCAAGTGACGACTTCGAGCAAACGAAGCTTGGCTTTCCCAAGCGAAGGCCACTCGGTCAGGGGTGGAACGGGTTTGACTGGCGGCGGCGGTGGCGGCGGCGGCACCGGCGGCAGAAGCAGCAGCGGGTCTAGCAACGTCTGATGGGCGCGCCACCCGCTGACCCAGTGGCAAACGTGGGTAGTGGTACCAAGTTCCGTGCTGTGAGTCTAACTCAGTTGTTGAGCTCACTTAGTCCTTCCCTATCCACAATGCGGTGAGCGGCGACTTTTACAGTTTACGCGCAGGGGCGCAGCCCGAACGACCGCTTTTTACTGTTTTTGACGTAGCTAGCATCCCATGAGGTTGTAGCAGGGGACGCGTCGGTACTTCTTAGCAGAGTTGTCTGGCAGAGCAAGCGTGTCGTAAGTCCGAAGTTCGTTTGTTTCACCGGCAGTAGTAACTAGGCAAGCGTATGTAGCATCTAAAAGCAATACATAAATAACAATATGGACACCGAACACGATCCGTAGGCCTTGCTGGCATCGAGATGGCGTTGTTTGCTGCTGTCAACGAAAAGGCACGGCGGTTTGTATGCGATGCGCCTACGTAATCACCCGGACCAGCGCCGACCGTGACGTCGCCGACAGATTGCGATCGTTAACTCTACTTGTTACGAGGTTAAATGCGGGCTCGAATTCTGCGACAATCGTGATGTTCGTGGGACGGAGTCAACGGACAAAGTTGCATTAACCGAGCAACTCTCTCGCTCTCTCTCTAAATTCGCTACGGTGCATGAAATGTTGGATTTCAATTTAATTCAAGAACACCTTTTTGCTTCTGTTTAAGCCAAAACGGTGCAGGGAGCACTCGGCAATGGTAGAGTTAGCATAACTATTGTGGGCAATGTTGCAGTTTGTCAGGCAATGTGTCTATGTGTTTGCCTACAACTTAGTCTTCAGATACAATGTTCCCTGTTAAGTTAACCGGGTATGAAATGATATGCATTACAATTATAATCGCCAACAATCAAATAGAACCCTTCGGTAGAACTCGGCATGGTTCTGCCTCCGCGCGTCGCTGCTGGCCACGTTGTCGATTAGATTTTCACAGCAATCTTCACGGTCCTCCACGTAGAGATAGAGAGGGAAACGATCCAAGGATGGCTATTATGTTTAACGCAACGCTCCGACAGCCGGAATAGCAGCGTTCAGCGACGTTCGCGTAAGGCACGTTGAACACGGCGGACAACGGACGGGTGCATGAGGGTCCGGCGGCCGTGGGACAGCCGGGCCGGGTAGCACACTGGAGGCACAGACGCATTTGGGCACATTTGGGCGATGGCCAATCTACGATACATCACTTCGGCAAGCGGAGGACGAGCTGCAGGGTCGAGGGCGCTTTTTCGCCTGCTGCAAACGAAATACCAAGAACTGCGTCTAATGGCGGGTGGGGCCAAAATCGTGGGCCAGAATTCGGGTGAGACTAGGGCTCCGATTACCGTGCCCTGCTTAGCCCTATCCGTGTGGCCGCTATTGTCGACCTCGTACGCACAGCGCTCCCTGAGATTGTAATTGGCCGATTGGCTGGCCATCACGCTTGGCGAGCAACTCGCTCGCTCGTCGCCGGCGGCGGCTGCGGCGCGGTGGTGGCGGCAGCAGTAGCCGCTCCTTCTTCTTTTGCTGGACGACGCAATTGGAGACAACCGGAGGAAGGGCTGGCACTTGACGACACTGAAGGCTATGGTGATGATCATGGTGATGGTGGCGGCGGCGGCGGCGGCGAGGGAAACGGTGGGCGCCGCCGAAAATAACGGCGGCCGAGCAAGCCGAGGCAGCCAGAAGGAGTAACGAACTATGTACGGGATGAAGTGACCATAGAACGTACCGCCAAGACTGCCGCTGGTGGCGGTGCTAGTATAGGTGGTAGTAGTGAGCTAGATATTCGAAGTGAGCAGACGAATGGGGCCAAGGCAAGACACGGCATGGCCGATGAAGGGCCGGCCGATAGACCGGGGCACCAACTCCTAGCTGCTGGCTTCTGTTGCGGCCTTCATCTGCAATTCCGAGTGTCAACGAATGGCGGGGGGGGGGGGGGCTGACGAACGCTGAGGACGAACGAGAGGAAGGCTGACATGGTTCCACCTGTACATATCTTACTGAGGCATTCCCCCCATCTTTACATCTGGCCAACCAGCCGAGCCGCGAGGGCGCGAGACCAAGGCTCGCCTATCACACGAATATAACGGGGCTCGCTGGCGACGAGGACGAGGAGGAGCTGATATAGGAGTGAATAGAGGAACGCCTACGGGGCACGGCTCACTGGACGGTACAGACCGAATGTGGTGTGGTAGTAGCGGTAAAACCAACACCTCCTTCCCGCGGTTACCACTCCCCCCGCCACGAGAAGAAACTCGGATCAGGTCAGAGTTTTGCCCCGGGCCGTCTGCTCGATTCGTCGATTTGGCTCGACCAATTCGATGAGAGCATGCGGAACGTGAAGAAGAGTCAGTGGAACCAATGCGTGTGTGTGTGTGCGAGAAAGGGAGAAAGTGGCACAGAAAGGGAGAGTCGGATAGGTAGAAAGATAGAAGAAAAACAGAGAAAGAAAAACGGATGAGAAAAATAAGGAATAGATGGGGTAGATTGAAGAGAAAGAGATATTTGGAATAGGGAGCGTCCTCCGGCTTGAATACACTCGCTTACCTGTCTCCTCAGCGACGAGCCCCAGCACCACCCAACGAGCGAGTGGCTCACAAGGTCCTAACGGGCACACCGAAACGCTCGACTCCGTGGGGCAGCCGACCGAGCCGCCCGCCCGCCCGGCCGCCGAGGCCTGCCACTCGCCTCATCATTGGCAAGCGCCGGCTGATCGCTCGCTATACCCCGCCGTGCTCCGATCTACAGCGTCTTCGATCTCTCGACGTAGACGAAATGCGTAAAACGTGGCTGCTTTTCGTCCTCTTCGTCGTTCTTCGTATTACCGCTTCTTCCATTACAAAAATATTCTCAAATCTCGTTTCTGTTTCTCTCCGCCTCCTCACATGACACACATCTACATGAGAATGGCCAGTCGCAGGTGACAGACGCTTATCAAGGGGAGGAACAGGGCGGCGAGAAGAAGGGAGAAAGCACCACAAGCAACGCTCACAAACCAGACACACCCAGCAACGCCAGCGTGTAACGCGCACATGTCTTTCCTGTTAGCCGGCGTCTACTATCGCGTCGTCGATGTCGTCGTTGTCGTCGTCCTCGCGGACGCGTTGTCGTCGCAAGGCCCGCCCGTCATGCGCCTGCCCATTTCCCCAGGTCGCGCGTGCCCGCTCAGTCTCCCCTTCAAGATCCCTGCCGACTATTCCCGTGCCGTCGATGGCAAAAGATTGCTAGCCAGTCGTCGTCAGCGCGCAGTCGTCGGCTGCCAACCGACGATCCGCATTATGTATTCGTCCTCAGATCTTATCATCGCGTCGGCGGCGTCGGAGGCGGAGGCGGCGGCGTCGGGATCCAGCGGTGGTTGCAGGACAACGCGACGCGACAATGCCAGCAACAGGAGCAACAGCAGAGTTGCGCTGGTGGTAGTGCCAGTGGTCCAGGGGAAAGGCGGTGCCGGTTGTGGAAGTAGAGGCGAGTAGCTAGGTGATGGCGTGGGAATATAAGTTGCCCACGGCGACGTGTGCTGCAGGAGAGCGCTGCTCCAGTGCCACCACTGCAGCCGCTGTCGACACTGCTCCTGTTGGCCTCGTCGATCGTCCTCGTGCCGGCCGTTTTCGTGCCGGATGCATTCGGCGGCGACGGATGGCTGGGGGAAGGAACATCGACTATGGGCGACGACAAAGATGGGTAGGGTGTCTGACGAGCGTCTTGAGCGGCTCGCGTGAGCCAGAGAGAATGGAGAGCCAGCGAGGAAAATAGGCAGTAAGATATATGTAGGTTAGGTTAGGAAAGAATGGGAGGAAAACAGCTAGAGAGAAGAAGTGAAGCAGTCGAAGAGAGAAAGAGAATAGACAGATATCGAGCAGCTTCTCCGCGGTCGTACGCACCTCGTGAACCCAGCCGACGTCGCCGTCCTGGCGGGGTACCTGGGGACGCCACGCAGCAGGACAGAAGAGGCAAGGTGGCGGGGAGAGGTGTTGGCCTGTCTCAAAGAAACGTAAGCGGGTTCTGCCCGGGGCCCCCGTCCGCCCACAGAAACGTTGAAGAATATAGTGGAAGCAGTCAAGTCTTTCTTGTCTTTTCTCTGTCTGGTATCTCTCTCTCTCTCTCTTTCGCTCTCAATCTCTCCGCGTTTTCTCTGACTGTCTCCCCCAGTCACTTTCTCATTGAATTTCCTGCCGAGGTGACGTGGAGGTCGCAGTGACGCGTGCTCCGCTAAGCACGCGTGCTTCGCCCGGGCCAGGCACCCCTGCAGGGTGCCGCAATGGGGCCCTGTTGCCGCGCTGCCCCGCACAGCTGACGTTCGATCTGGCCGACTGAAGTCGTAGCAACGCAACGGCTCGCGAACGCCCTCGTCCCTTCGTTCTGCGGCTGCTTGCCTGGCTGCTTGCCTGACGGAAGCGACACGGAGCGGAAGCTGCTTCTCTCGGGCAAAACACGCTGGGTAGAGTGGGGTCTGCTTTGCGCGCCAAAAGCGGGTCTAGTGCATTCCTCTTGTATAGGAATCGAGGGAGCAGCACGTTAGAACGCCCTTACAGAAGCGCCCCCACCGCCCTCATCTCCCGAACGCCCGAACCCCGTCGATGGGATGCCACCGTCGCTGCTACAGCGACTTTGGACGGATGGCGGCACAGTGACAATCCGCCGCAACCACCATCACCACCACCACCGACACCGACGCCGCCGCCGCCGCCGCCGCAGTATGCGTCGGTGGAGGATGACACCAGCAGCGAGGCAGTAAGCACTGAAACGACGTCTTCTTTCGTTGGACCAAGTTCGTTTCAAACTAAGAGAGTACGTAGCGTAGTACGGACTACTGTATCCTCTCTCGCTCTCTCTCTCTTTCTCTTTCTCCCGCTCCTTGTCCCTTTCTCTTGCAGGCCGCGCAGGCCGAGAGACCTGCGAGCAGCAGTAGTAACTCCGCGACACCGACCGGATAGCGCGGATCCTCGTTGTAGACTGCTGCTGCTGGTAGCAGACTGCCACGCCGGAGGCCTGCCACGTCCTACCAGCGGCCAACGCCGACAGCCCTATTCTGCAGTACAGGCGTCGCAGGCGTCAGAAGTAGCGGCAGATCCGGCAGCAGTAACTTTTTACAATAGGGGCGTTTTTCGTTCGTGTCCGTTCACTTCTTCTTTTTCTCCTCCTTCTTCTTTTTCTTCTTCGTCATCGTCGTTCTTCCTTTTCTTCGGAGCCTCCGTCCGTCTCCAGACTTAATGCATCTATAATAAATTTCCGGCAGCAGAAGAGGCGGGGGCCACGATGTCGGGAAAGGCGGAAAAGGGCCACGAGAGGGATAGCCTTACTTGACTTGGGCCTTGTATCGTAGTGTCGCTGCTGCGGCCGCGTACTTCAGGAAAAAGTTGAAATTTAAAGCACTTGGCGTCGGCGTTGGGCCTGACTGACTGACTGACTGGACGGCCGGTTGGCCGCCCGGCAGCCAGGCGTATCCCGGCCGATCCGAATAAGCAGAAAGGAAGTAAAAGAGCGACAGATGAATATCGCTACACGAATATCCTCGTATGGGCGCAGCCTATCGTTCTCGGGGCCAGCTTCTCTCGCGTTTTTCAATCTGCTATTGTGCACGCCGACAAATCAGCAGCAGTCGAGGGCTTCGTGTTCGACGGGTGTTCGATACGTGAATGTGGCCGCGACATTTTAACCCTGTTGTATCGTAGTAGAGTAGCGTGCTTGGCAGAAACGGATGGCGCGTGCGAACGAAGACTTCGATGCCGGGAAGGGTTCCCACTCCAAGTCGTCCGTTATCCTGGAGCGTGCCGGAACTATTGGTTAATTACCAGCGTCTACTAATCGACGCTGGTCGCTACTCCGACAGGAGTACATAAGTACGTGGTGCGTGGCGAAACGCAGTAAGGCTCCAAGAGGTAGAGGAGGGCAAGTGTATTCGCAAGTATATATTCCCATTCGAGTACAGCGTTCGAGTCAGTTATTTCAGGTCGTCGTCTTCGGCCTCCTCGGCCTGATCCACAAAAGCCAGGATACTTCGATGTGTGAGCCGTGCGTCGATATTGAGCTCAGGGGCGCGTTTTCTTCACGCCAAATAAATATATGCTCTATGAAGAATGTAGTGAGGATGAGAACTATGTGGATGTGGTGTGCTCCCACAGAGATACACATCGTGTGACTAGCCTAGCGGGCAGGCCAAGCATTGACGTGTAGCGCTTTCTGCAAGCCCCGCCCTGTTCGCACCCATCATGACCTTCGGGCCGAGCTGCCAACGCAGGACCATGACAGCGAAACAGCGCAGCTAAGCGACACTAAGGGCGACTAAGAGATCGACAGGGAGAGCGAGAGAGCGAGAAAGCGGGGGCCTGAACGTTCACGGTGTCATAGTAACTCTTGTGTTGTTCTCGGCCGTTGCGCTGTCCATGTACTGTGTATCTCTTATTTTTCCCGGCACTCTCTTCGTCCCCTTTACTCCTGTAGTGTTGAGTGTTGGGGGAGGGCATTTATTTTCATGTCACCAGGACGGCAACCGCCCGCTGGCAACCGCCGACGGCCAGCCATAGGCACGCCACTATAGCCGGGACATACTGCGTTACGGGACGTACGTCCCGACATCCAACGCACAAGCAGGCAGGGGGGGGGGCTCAGGCGCTCAGGCAAGAGGCAAGCGACGCGAGACCAGCTACTGCAAAGGCGGAAAGCCCGGAGGGGACCTGCGACCTCATACGCCGCTTGGTGGTTTCCTATGTGATGTCGTACCGCGCCCCCTTTCATCTCTCACTTACTGACTGCCTGACTCATCCCACTCTCTCTCTCTCTCTCTCTGTCGCCTTGGCTCAAGTCGCTCGCCTGTCCTGACTTTGGTCGTCCCGCTGAACAGCACTACAAAATGCGAGTAAACGTGTACGCTGTCGGTATATACTGAATGGATGTTGTTCTCGTGGCGGCATGCATACCCGGCCGTAGCCACAGCCACATTGCATGACGGAGGGTAGACGGGCCCGCGCCCGACGTACACTCCGGGTGGCTGCACGCCTTGTCGAGGGACGGCTGTGATTCAACGAAAGCGAACCCTCGTCGCCGCCGCTGCCGCTGCTCTGTATGTCCCCCCACCCCCCGGCCGCCTGTCCTCCTATGTTAGCCCGTCCTTGGACGTCGGTGTCGCGAGTAGCTGCTGCTAGCTAGTTGTCGATACGCAGTCAAGGCTAGCCAACATTGCGCATTACTCCTGTCGAGCGGCTGCTGGCCGGGTCATCCCGTCATGTCGTTTTAAAATGGCTTAGTGGTGTAACCCCGCGCCCCCGCCTCCCCACACATATCCCTCCCTTGGCGCGTCCCTTGCTGAGCCCACGCCGTCAGGCTGGTTGCCGCTTTTCTCGAGGGCGGCGGACGCCCCTCTTCTCGCTGCTTCTCTGCCGGCAGGCTACGTGAATACTCGATTAGCGACTTTGCGTATGCGTTCCCGTTTCGATGGCTGCCTGTCCGGCCGGCGCTGTGGGGTGATATGGGGATGCCGAGTGGGGGGGCGGGGGGGGGGGGGAGCAGAGTGGCACTGCTGAAAATTGCATTAGAGCCAAAGTGCTGTACGATAGACACCACCGCAACGATGGCCAAGCGACGTTGGTGGGTTGCTTTGGGGGCGTTACACGACAGAGCCTGATGGGGGTGAGGGGTTCGGCTGCAATACGATGCTACTACCTCCACGTGTACCGCTCTCCATCGCGTACGGTCATCTGTCGAAATTTCGACAGTTTAAGCCGCCCTGAGCAGTAACAGCGGCGAGTTGGCGATCAGTCGACCGACCGACCGAGACTCTAGCGGATCCCCGTGTCTCTTAGAGCTATCAGCCGCCAGCCAACTTCGGCTAAGCAGTAGCCGATTAGGCAGGAGCTAAAACACTCAATTACTATTGAACAGAAGATTGAAGGCGAATGTGGAGAGGCGTGGCTAAGTCGGACGGTAAACGCGCACGGATTTCCAGATCCAGCCGGTCGAACTGGTCGGGTTTGTACTACTAGTGACGATGGAAGTAGATTGTGGAAGCTTTCAGAGTAAAGTAACCTCGATGCCTATCGGTTATACAAAGCGCTACCCATAGTTAAGTACTAAGGCCGAGCTACTTCGACCCCCTAACCCCTCCCTTGGCCTGTTTCGGTCGAAACTAATTGGCGCCTCTCCCAAGGGAATGCGATGCTCGAAGAGCTTCAATAAGGGGGCACTTCGCCAGACGCAGGAGTATCGCCTACTTGTCTCAACCGACCGAAGCCGGAATCTGCCCGATTTCATTTCAATGGTAAACGAGGAGAGCTTGCAGGCCACCGTTGAGAGAGACCTACGCCGTTGTCGTACGAGGGCACAACACACAGCAACGTAAAGGGTGTGTTTATATGCTATACCTGTTTTTGGTCCTATCCCGAGGCCGGCCGTTTCGTCAGATGAGGACATCGCCTCCAGCGTTCGTTCGCCGATCGAACGACGGGCCGCTGCCAGCGCTGCAGTCGCGTCTCCGTGACTTCCTCCTCGCAGCGCTTGTGTGGCTCTCGTTGGCGGTCCCAGGGGACCGAGGACGTTTGTTTGGTAAAGATGTCTCTGGGCGAGGGAGTGACGTCCTAACTCAACCCCCCCGCCCCACCACCACCGCGATCCCCCGACTTTGGGCCGATCGAGCAGTCCACAGCCAGCACCAGCTAGCAGGTCCCCAAAGCAGCACTCTACGGTATGACCTTCGAACGATGGGCGGGTGGATGCCTTCTCCTGCTGCGCCGCTGCCGAAGCCGCCGCCGCCGGCCTGAACCAGAAGCCTTTTCTATCTTGGCAAAATTGATCGCTTTCTAATTTTTCTGGTTGGGCGTCGCTCCTTTATAACATTTTTGCCCCTGCACCCACAGTAACTCCCAGCCGAAAAGGAAGGACGACCGGCCGCTCTCGAAACACTCGCCAGCGTTTGCCCCAGTTTCTCTCCTCCTTTCTCGTGTGTGGCTCTTTGCCCTCGCTTCAGACGCCGCATGCTAGACGGCATTTCGAGAGAGTGGGCTTTTGATGGCTCCCCGGCCGAGCGAGCGGACTCGTGGGCAGGGTGCCTCAAAGTGCAGCCGGCAGACCCTCCCAGACAGCCACCCAGCGTCGACCCGCAGCGTACCCGGCAGCGGGCCAAGTGCGCAATGCCGAATTACCGTAATATGTTTTACGCTTTTTGCGCCCAGCCCCCGCCCAGGCCGGACCCCTGAACCCGCACCAACCACCATCGTGCTTCTCCCGTTCCTGGCGGCTGTTACTCCCATCCTCCTCCTCCGCCTCCTCCTCCTCCTCCTGCTAGCACTCTCCTCCATCGTAGCTCTCGGCTCCGGCTCCATCTACCGGGGCTCCATAAGGCAGGATCCTTGAACGAACGAGCCCGCGACAGGCCCGCCCAACCGACAGCCCGCCGGGAAACTGTGGCAGGGTACTCGTTGCCTTGCAGGTCTTCTCGACGACGCCATCGTCCCGGAAGATTATTAGTGAGGCCGAGGTAGCCTCGATAGATGACACCGCCTGATTGGGGTCATTTGTTCGGCTCTTCGCTCTCTTTTAGCTCTCTCTCTCTCTGGGGTTCGCTCTTCATGTCGTCTTCCCGGTATCCCTTCGGCGAGGCACGCTAGAGCACAAAGGGATATCTCGGTGCTGCCGGTCAAAAGCGCGCGATGGCTAGGCTAGCCAGCAACCGCCGTGGCGTTGCCTGTCGACGTCTCCTCACGGCGCGGTCGCTTGCTTCTTGCTGGCTTATTGTGGTTGTCGGCTTCCCTGGCTCGGTTGTTCAGCATCTCTAACTCTTCTTAGGGAAAGCGAGGGGGGCGGCGGCGGGGGCGAGGCACCCTTTCGGATGCCACACCAGATATCCTAGCGGACTAGGTCGGGAAAGCAGAGAGTGACCGACCGGCGGCGGCGGCGTCGGACACTCTTTGGCTTCCCTTGACGCAAAGAGTTCTTCGCTCTCGCAGACGCCAGCTATGAGCTAGAGGTGCCTTTCTGTGTTCGCCAGGAACTAACTTGCTATCGCTGCGGTCGTCCGGCAGTTCGGCCCCTGTCGCTGGCCAGGAGGAGTTGAAGGGCTCGGACGGAACGGCAACGGTAGCAGCAGCAGCACCAGCACCGAGACGTGATTGGATAATTCCTTTCGTCCGCAACGGCGGAAAAGAAGCTTATTACCGGAGCCAGCCACAGGGCAGACTTGGAATATATTGCACCTGTGTGTGAGCGTCGGCGAGATGGGTGTCCGCAAGAGTATGCATGGTGTGTTAGGACGAGTCTGCCCGCCTATGTGATGGTTAGAAGGTTAGATTGTGTGCGGTCAGAGACTGCATTCTGGATCAAGACGTCAGCCTCGCGTTCTGGTTCAAACACAGCCTCTCCCGTGTCCTGCCTCCGTGGAACGTGCAGGCATTGCACCGTCTCGGTGTAATGGGCCAACGGCCACTGGGCGCACCAAAAAGCAGCCGCTGTGCATAATTACAACAAAGGTATGCCCGTATGCGTCAGGGATTCAGGAGCGAACGTACGTAAAGGCACAGCCGAAATCTACGCTCAGACGAAGGCGAATAATACGATGTGCTCGCTTGTTCCAGACGAACCGCGTATAAATATATTGGCCCTTAACGCCCGCGTGGCGGCATGGCGTGGCCCGTCATGGCCGGGAACTAGGGGGGGGGGGGGTGGCGGAGGGATCCTTATGGGACCCCCAACGACCCCACACTCTGCCGCTCAATTTGACTTGGATGGCATGGTCTCGGGGCGGTGTTTCCCGTCAAAATCATTGAACAAGCCGCTCTTCGGCTTTTCTGCTTCTCGGGCAGCCGTAATGGCAAAATTGCTCCTATCTGCTACCATTCTATTGTTTTATTCATTGGCCTCTGAAGGAAACCGTCGCAATTACACATGTTCCCCATAGCGGCAGCAGAGGCAGTTTGTTTTGCAGGGCAATAGTAGGGCCACCAATTTGCTTAGAGCACATTGGAGGATTCATAGTTTTGCTCGTCCAACGCTTCGAACAGAAGGAGGTGAGAGAGTGGGATAGAGAGAGAGAGAGCTTGCTGTGAACTCGACCGCCACATTTCGATGCCACATTGCTAATAATCTTATTATTATTATAGTCAGCCAGGTCCAAGCTCGACCGTATTAAAGCGACGAGTTAGGAGACGTTGCCGTCCGGCCTGATTGCGACAATCAGCTGCTTGACGGCGTTGTGCTCTAAACATACTTCTCTCCACCGAAAGTCAAAATTGTAACTGTCAAGTTTTCGATGAATCGCATGCGTAGTCATCCGAGCACCCCTGTGCAGCCTTGGCGCAGGGATAGCAGCACGAATTGTAGCTGTGCTTCATTATAAAACCACATTGGAGCTCCACACGCATTGTTCCCAAGGTCCTCTGCAAACTCCTTTAGAGGATACAATCGAGCTCGGTGGCCTGCTGCTGCATTTGTCTTCGTTGCAATCGGAGAAGGACACGAAGGCGCTCATATGGGTTCGATCCCCACCGTTGCACATTTGCATTTAAAGGGGTTATCCCTTCTTGTAAAGCACGAATGTCGAACGCAGCGCCTTCTCCGTTCAATGCTAGCTGCGACTCAGCCCCGAAACATTTACTTGGGCTACAACCAAACTACAATGACAGATACGACTATATGTCGGGCTAAATTTGAATTGACGCGTAGCTATGTCGAACGCGTTATAGGTATTTATCAGCAGACTTCACTGGTGTTTGCTGTTTCTTTCTCTCCTCTGTGATTCTCGTTCCCAGCGAGCTAGCGATCGAGCGACGTGGGCTGTCATTCGAGGAACGTAAGTCATTTTCGAAGGTTTTGTCAGCCAACGCGTACATACGTGTCGAATGGCCCTCGCCTCGCGGCGTCAGACCGAGCCAAGGACGACAACGGTATTGACGATTGAACACGGGGAGAGAGAGACAGAGAGAGAAGGCGAGACAGCGAAGCTGATTGTGTGTGTGTGTGGGGGTGTTACATGTGAGGCATGTCCTCGATTTTGACGACAAGCGCAGGCGGCGGCGAGGTGACAGACGGGCAAAGTGCCTCATCTCTACCTCGTTCTCGCAGTCGGCGCGGCGAAATCCAACCAAACGAACCCCTATGGACAGAATCAGGCCGAGGGAGCGAGCGAGCGAGCACGGGACGTCTTCGCGGAAGTATAATCCACATATTCGGCCGAGTGTACAACGAGGCTGCGCAGGGTCGCGAGTAGCGTCCGATTAACCGCCGACAAATCAGACGTTGGGGGGAACAGCGAGACAGGCATCGGAACTGCCGGTGCTTGAGCTGTTTGATTCGTACGGGATGGAGCCTGCAAGATAGTGAAGGGAAATGTTCTTCAATTTATCGGTGATGTGGTGGCTGCGTTTCGATGTGGGGATGGGGCGGACTATTTGCTAAGTATTGAAAGTTTCGTTCATAATATTTATAACACTCACATGGTTGGCTTAGCTATTATTAATTACTCATTTCGGTCTATTTCAGGTGAGTACCCCACTGATGAGTTATGATCCAATCGGTCGCTTGCAGCCGTGCGGATTTATTTCGGTTCCAGAGGTGTGTGTGTGTATGCCCCATGGTGCAGTGTCACTGTGGGCATTGCTAATTCCAGCACGTTGAGATATAGAGAAAAAGCAAAAATACTGGTGTGCAAAAAGAGTGCACGAATTAGAGGTGACAATAGCGATTGTGACACAGCTGACTTGGAAGAGATTATGCTCCGACGGATGCTACGGATCCGCTGGAAGATCTGCCGGAAATCAAATACTAACAAGGAGATATTTAAGAAGGATTATTTAAAATTAATTAAATGATTACATTAGAATTCACATGGGTCTTCCCTCTGCGGAACCAACTGCAGACGTCGCAACCTGCACCGCGCAAACAAACACACTACAAGCTACAAGCACGTCCATTAGTATCATCCATCAGCATTTCATATACGCGCTTGATGCTTACACGATATAATTGCGGGTTCGAAGTTATCTTTTTGTTCACGACTGATCCGACACATCCCGGAGCCCGCACTGAGTGCCAGCTGTCGATTCACACACGGCCAGAGCGATACACCGAACCCACACGCACACACATTGGTACGTTTCCTGCGGCTTCTCACTGTATCGAAGACACCTGATCTATTCGACGGCATAAGAACGAACACTAATCCTCACGGTGCTCGAGACCAGCGCCATTAGTTTGTCATCTGTATAATCACCTAGGGCTGCGCGTTGACGGGACATTGGCGCTATGCGCAAGTATACTGGGCATAGTACAAGTGCATGGGCCCGCGACACAGGCAGCAAGCCAGCCTCCCGGGTAACCAACCCAGCATCGAAGCAAGTAAGCAGCACATAAATATAATTATTCCATAATGTCGGTATAATTAGAGTGCATAAGTAACAACACCATGGACGGATCGGATGGCAGACAACGACGTTAGCACTTGTTTGCTGCGGGTTCCACATATTTGCCACTTACAACATACTCATAGCGGTGTCATAATAAGATATGTATTTATGATCAAAAAGTAGGTCGAATAGCCTTGAGTGGCATGGGAACCTACCCAACCTACCCGAAGAACATTGTGGAGCACACACGTGTAAGCAGCTGAGGTCGCCGCAGCAGAGAGAGAGAGAGAGGCTGCGTGGGACCACGCGATTATATTTACAAGTGGGCGCCTAGTGTCTCTGGTGGCGATCAGTGAACAGATTTAGGAGTCAGGCCGAACTGAGCGGGTCTTTCGCCCGGTTTTTAACACACAAGCATAGGTGATGTAGTTCCATTGGCAAATCAGTGGTCGAAGCTTGGTGTGGTTCCCTTGAAGTGCATTGGGCGTCGCTTGTTCCGATAAGGAACGTTTCCTGGCTAATTTCGACGGCAACCAAAAATATTGCATATTAGTAGTATCTAGCAATGGGACATAGGTATATATATATATATATAGAAATTAGACTATAGATGAAACAGGCTATGTCACGCCTAGTGGCGTGGTGCATTTGTTGTTGCGCGGTATGGTACACATTAAGTACCATGGGGCGGTTTACGTTTAGGCACTAACGTGCTGCTATTCGCAATGGTACCTATCCTATTTTTGCTGTTGCCGCCTTTGCCGATGTCGTTGTCATCATAACAAGCCATGTTAACCGCGTCGGCTCGACTCGGAATGACCGGAAATGCGAAGAACTCACCGTGGAAGCCTATCACGCTTTCCAGTAAACTCGGGTCGGAATGACGTGGTAGGATACCGTTCAAATTAGCAGATATCGACATGCTCATTTGCTTCAGCCTGCCCGTACTGCTATATCACCATATCTGTATATTGATGCCGCTAGTTCCCGTCGAATACAACAGTCGGCCACACGCAGGCGAACCCGGCGAGGCTGAATTGGATGGTGGCGGTGGGCGACTCTGCCGCTTCGGCGCTCTGGCCAGATGTCCCCCTCGATATCTAGATCACGCTCGGATCACAGACATCGTCTATCTCTCTCTGCCCCGTCCCTCGGCTCCTTCTTCGCTTATTCCCAATCATAACTAGTGCTTCCCTTGGCCTCCTTTCGACTGCTCATGTCATCTCTGGACAGGCGGCAGGGTGCTTGAAGCCGTTCGGTCGCAAGGCCGATCACGACTGTACGACAAGTTATGCCGCGAGTGCTGAAAGCACCTGCAGTTGCTTTGGCAGGAACTGCTGCTGCTGCTGCCGCCGCTGCAGGTGGAGCGTAGACATAACTCCACTTACATTCGTAGGCACCCCTTACCCGCCCCCCACCACCCCCCCCCCAACCAATAGCGAGCGACGTTGCGTGAGAATAGCCCGTACAGACTAATACCACGAGCGGTTACCTGGCAACCGCCGGTGAGGACCCCATCTGTGGGCCCCCTCCCCCATCTACCATCATGGCACCTAGCAGTATATCGAGGAGACGAGAAACTGTCGCCGGTCCCTAGGACGTCCAGCAAAGGAGAACAGGCACGCTATTGTTCCCTGCACGTTGCATACGGCAGGGCAGGGGGGAGTTCGTCGCTCGCGGCGCTCGGCGGCGTACGTGTCATGGTGGCGGTGGTCCTGTACAACGCTGTACGTGGTGGCACTCTTCTATGCTAGGGTGAGGGCATCTAGGTCTTCCCTCCTCTCTCTCTCTCTCTCTCTCTCTCTCTCTCTTGCTGTAAAACGGACGAGAGGACTCGGCCAACTCGAACTCGTGGATTTGGCTGATTATTTCTATAGAGTACACGGTATAATAGATGTTTATGGATGGCCGACATACCAGTAACACCGGGGTAATGGGATTAGTGTCGCAAAGGGGCTGCTTTCGAGGTACAGCGGTTTTTTTATCTGACCAAAGTGTTCTTTGAAGAGCTCGCAAACCGTGGGTTCTATGCAAATGTGATATATATATATATATATATATATATAACCAAATAGGCTATGCAAAACCCGACTGACATCGCTATATGAATTGTCGTTATCTGCCAACTTAGAATTAATTTTAGCGCCATTTAAAGACACTCTGTCTGGTTGTGTCTGCCCTGTGTACAACACAAAAAAGGGGAACCGAGTGATATAGACGCTGATTAGCGCCCTTGAACTGCCTAGATGCGCGCATACACATATTGTACGTCCGTGTCGTTTATAGCACAATTACTGCAGTAGGAAGTATTGCTATGGCAAATTTCTCGGTGTTCGTACTTTGAGGACTTAGACGAGAAGCCCATATGATCGTCATATGCCCGTACGGGTGATTTTTCGCCTGAAATGCAAAATAAGAAGCAAATGTACCCTTACATTTACTAACGGTGAGTGTCTTTGCCATTAAATTTCGTCTGTAAAATCGATGGTGCACACCGTATTCTGCTACAATAAACAAAATCGAGAGCAGATTGCCAAGGCACCCATTCATCGGAAAATGGTTTTCCGTCAATAGCAACGGCCATTCAAGCCTTCACGCGGTTTTTTTTCCTGGGAAGAAAAGGAATCAATGCAGAATTCGTTTCCGAACTGAGACAATGAGCCAACTGAACTCGCTCTGTTCACTTGCCAACTGATTTCGGCGCCGGGATGGGAACGATGGCAAGTGCTTCGCTAGGGAACGCGAGTTGATCCTCGGTAGATGCGATTGATACTATGTTTGTGTACTGAACGAAGTCAATGTTTCTTGTGTTCTGTGGCGTGCGGCTGAAATCGCTGCAGGGCAGAATATCAGCGGGCGAATATTCGCGACAGAATCAACCAGCTTGGAATTAATCGTAACACGCTAACACGAAAACGGGCGTCCAGCAGCAGGAACGGATATTCTACAAGCTACATTGGCGTAGTATTGCTACCTTGGCTTAGAAAAGTTACATTGGCTTAGAAGCACCCAACAAATTCAGGCTACTACGAGCGTTATTAGACGACGTTTTCTTGTACATATGTGTCAGTTAGTTAATTATTTTTTCTCGTGATCTTATGTGATTACGTCACTGGTGCAGTGTTTTGGGCATATCTGGTTGTTGTTGTTGTTTGTTTGTTTGATGTTGTCCTCCATAAGGGCATTCACGCTTATCTAAAATTGTACAGAAGGATGTGCTATCAACGACGCTGTTACTGTTGTTGACGCGATAGCCACCTGAACAATGTCTGGCATAAGTTGAACTCATCCTTCATGGCTGTTCGCAGTTCAAAGGTCCACCAGATACTCGATGCGATACGCAGTGCTATGCCTTCGAACTTATGGGCTTGTGGCCCGAAGAGTGGACAGATCGGTGATATATTGCGTGTGAACAGGCTCCCATAAACCGTTAGAGGCTAGATATAGGGGTGGGGGGAGGGGGTGTTGTCAACAATCGCTTAGCCCAGGAGGAGACACGGACAGGTGCTTGAAGCACAGCGATTAACATATTAATACTCAGCTATGATATTAATCTACGTTGCCATAACGCAATTGATCACGCGAGCTATGCCGGCAACTCTCCTAACTGCCTCTGTCAGTAGACGACAATGCATGTGAGCTCATTAGCCGAAGTGACAATCGTTAATGTGTAGAGGTACGCTAAAAATAGCGGCCGCCGTATAAGAAGACACGCAATGAAGATGAAGCAAGTTGAAGGAGTTGCCGCGGCGCGGTGCAGGGCAGGGCGACCATTCGGGGGTGGTGGAGTCCCACAAAACAAGACTGCTACGAATTCGAGCGAGGGCAAGCCAAGAGCAGCGAATTGTAAGAGTCGCATGCGGGTGGCACAATGCTAACATATGCACATACGAGACGACGAATTTGTCCTTGGAATAAATAAATAAGTAAACGAATTTGAAATGAACGAATAGAAGTCTTGTGAGCTAGAGTGTCACAACACTTCACTGGTATTCGTCCAAATTCGGCATGGGGTAGACAACAAGCACAATATGACATATGT
Source organism: Stratiolaelaps scimitus (assembly GCA_019614645.1). Lineage (NCBI taxonomy): Eukaryota > Metazoa > Arthropoda > Arachnida > Mesostigmata > Laelapidae > Stratiolaelaps > Stratiolaelaps scimitus. The sequence goes on along the minus strand of JABWDB010000034.1, from coordinate 2,379,405 downwards.
TCAGGTGTACACCTATTCCGTCTTGAGAGTCGGCGTGAATCGTTTCTTCCTTGTTGTTCCACTGGTCGAGAAGGATTGTCATGCGAGTCAGTGGTTGGGCGATATATGAGACAGAGGAGATATACACTCATCTAGTATATTATATTAAGCAAAAATAGCTCGCCACACACACATTGTCCGTTCGAAATGGTCACTATTCGAGGCAGTAGCACACTTGACGGGGTACGAAAAACAAGCCAAAAACGCATCACAGAAGTTTCTAGCGAGGCTAAGGCCCCCGAAAGAGTTACAACATAAAACAACCTTCGGCGAGCGACCAACGGACCAAGGTAGGAACGCTCTATCCAACATGTCATCCAGCGGGACGGTCCCTTAACGGGCAACTGTCTGAAATCTGAGGTGTAAACCACGTCTATGTGTAAGTGTCCGTGAGTGTGCGTGTGCTCAGCCGTCGCCATATAAGAACAACGTCAATAGAATTTATAACCCAGAGAAGCAGGGGTTGGGCTTCGCAAAGGGTTGGGCATCTAGTTTACTACTCTTTCGAAGGTAGCTGAGCGAGTCAGGGCGCAGGCGGTTCACTGTGACAAGTCCCCGGTCGGCCTTCCACGCCGGATGTCGTTCCAACGTGACATTAGTTGCCTGCCAGGGCGTACAACAGTCACGCTGGATTCGACAGTTTCCAAAGTATTAGAGGCATTGCCTAAGCCTTCAAGTGCCTAACGTCCTCTTCTCACTGAGTTCGTCTAGAAAAAAAAACGACTCCCTGTGATCGTCAAGGCAAGCACAGCTTAGAGCGTTAAAGGTCGTTTAAGTCGTTTTGGCTCGCTAAACGTAATAGGCGTGCCAATGACTAATAAGGTAATGTAGCAGTTAGAGGAAAACTATGCTGGGAAACATTGACCTTATACAAATTCCCTGTACAGCTTTGCTTGTTTTGCATGTAAAGATGTTGAAAGATGTCCTAGTCAGTTTACTTACACAATTGCAGAGTGTCCTGATGGTCGTAAGGGTTCATGGCCTAATTCCTGCAGGGGCGGACAGCATGTAGTAGAGACTTAGTCTGAGTTTTGTGCTGCACTGTGAACATTTGTGGCCACAGAGGAAACATACGTTTAAGGCAAATCCTTATTGGTTTATTAAAGGGACTGCAAATGAGCCGCAGATGGTTATACGATATCATGTGCAGATCCCGCTTACGCGCATTGGTCGAAGTTAACTCGAGGTAAAGTTAATGCAAGGGAAACCGTGGCGTCGAGGCAAACTGTTATGTACTGCTATTTTCGAACGACTGTCGAATGTGAACTGTTCTTTCCTTGGCTGCTCCACGTGGATATGTTCTATGTGGTCAGAGCGATGAAGATTGACACTTCTAATGGATGATTAATCTTAACTTTAATGTAGACATTAACATATTCGAATTTGACTCAATTTAGTTAATTAGCTTCCACACAGGAGATCCATGTGCAACGGAATTTTAAATGCGAAGATTTCTCTCTAGATATTCAAAAGGGCAACGCAATTTCCATTTTGGGTATGCTTAGGGACTGTGTGGGAAGTGGGACCACCTTGTTTTAAATATTCGCTTAATGATATATGGAGATAGATGCTGTTCTTAGATCGTATTTCGCGTTCAGCGAGTTCAATTGTTGTCCACTTTTATGAATGAATAAATAAGACATCCACGCTCTCACATTATAAATATGACAATCTCACAAATAGAATGCGCGCTTCGGGCACTACCCGAGTTCAACAGATTACCTAAGTCCTTTCTTTCGTTATCACACGTTTCAACAGACAACTTGCTGACAACTTTCGACGTCAAGCCAATGCAACACGCGATGGGATTTTCGCATGTTGACGGGGATGTGCTAATGGCTTGATGTCTTTGAAGTTCCATGAATATGTAGATAGTTTCTTCCTGTGTTGAAGGCCGAGTGATGCTTTCTCTTGATGCATACCCAGTAAGTTTAGGGCCCGTTACAGCTATAACAGCAGACGCAAGCGCACGAGCACACAAACAGACAAGCAACCGCGTCATTGTGTCGACTTAATTAGCAGGCCGAGTCGCTTGGAAGGGTGGAACGGATCACGGGTGCCTTCTCCCATGCCCCCTCCCCGCGTGATCACGTAGCATCCAACCATAGGTAGCGAGCCAGCCGTCTGGCCTCGAACTTCTTTTCCACGCTATCGTCCGAGCTACTTTCGACCCTCTACCTTCTCCCTTTCGCGCGCGCGATTTTTCCTCTCTCTCTGTCTCTCTGTCTCTGCCCTTCTCCTGCTAATACACTAAATGTATCATTGTGGCGCCGATAAGAAACCAAAAGACGAAGAGACGAAGGTGAACAACGAACGACAGCCGGCCAAAAAGTCGCCGTCAATAGAATAAAAGGAACGCCATTACATTCAGGTGAAATGAAACGGAGCGAGGGCAAGGCCCCGGTAGGGGGGGGCGTCGCCGCCACGTTCGTCCTGCAAAGGCGCACCCTCACATAGACGGCACAGGCAGGTCCTCGTTTGAAAAACTTCATAACAATAAGACACGAATACGCCTGGATAGAAGGGTGGGCGGTCCCGGGCGGGGTCTGGGGCAAGCAGGCACCAAAAAAAAGAATAAGACACGGCTGGAAAAACCTATTGATTAAAAGAAGTTTGGAGCGAGCCCCCGGCGCAGCGCGGGCAAGGGCGGAGAAATGCGGTCGCGGCCGACGAAGGAACGTGGATGAAACTACAGTCAAGCGCAGGGAAGAAGCGTGGGAAAGCAATGGAAAAAAAAGGAGCGCCGGCTGGTAGCGGACAGGCCAGTGGAAGCGGGCGAGTGCCACACAGCGCTGCTACTGCCACCGCCACCGCCGCCGCCGATGCTGGTTCCGCCGCATGGCGAAGGAACAAGAGGGAAAAAGCGGGAAAAAAAGCGAAAATGCCACGGCTACGGTTGGACGCTCGCGGTGGGGAAGGCGGGGGGTGGTGGTGGTGGCTGCGTGCACATTGTGAAGCAACCAGGGCGCGTTGCTCTTTCGACGTTGGACTGGATAACGAAAGAAGAAAAAAAATACCACAATACCATATCCCTCCACTGATCCCTTTTGCTGGCTAGGTCCCCTAAAGATCCAACTTCAGATAGCTTCCTATACATACACAGTTGCCTCGCTCCGTCTCGGCCTGCTCCGGCCGACGCCGACGCCGAAACGAGTGTGCGTGGAGCACTCTTGCTGCCCACTGCAAACAGGACAAGCAGAGCCTGAGGATGAGCGCATAGACAGAATGGCTTGCAAGGGTAGGCGCCGGCAGCTCGGTCCGGGGGGTTTCGGGCGGATGGGGGGGCTGAGTGCAAACACCAATGAGAGTGGCAGCCATATAGCTCGCTCATAGTAGCACCCTGCTCACATAGGCAGGGTAGGGCACACCCCGGCTAGCGATGCTCTTCCTCTCTCCTCGCGTTCTCGCTTGCGCGTTTCGTGGATCTTCACCTCGGGCCGGCTCAGAGTTCAAACCAAACATACGATCGGCAGTTCCGCCCCGGCTAGCCGAGACCCCGATCTCGTCGGGTATGGCCCGGCACAGTCGCGCGACTCGAAAGTACCCTAGAAAGAGTCTCACCGAGCTGTTTACGTCCCATCTACTTCATTCGCCTTCGCAGGGGGCCCTCCTGAGGGAGGCAATTTTTGAGGTCCGCGTTAGGTGACCATGAGAGAGAGAGAGAGAATCGGGGAACATCTTGCACGTGGGATGGCGTAAACGACGTCTATGTTTGTGTATATGTCTATTGGCCGGGCGACCGAAGACACGAACTTGGGAGAGTGTGGGATAGTGGGTCATTCGTTGTTCAGGGAACGAAACGTAGTTGTCCTCTAAAGAAGGCGCAGGAGAAGAGACTTCGTTTGGAGACAGCGTCATCTTCGTATCGTCTTTTTCACTGTCCACGTCTCGCCTGCCGCTTCACTCAGACCGAGACAGGAGTTTCTGAGAAACCCGCAGGAGTTGCCGTAGACAATGGCAGCAGTGCAGGCGCTGAGCAGTCACTCTACTTGATGTGTTCCGTACCCTCGTCCACCAATGTATTTACTACGGTTGGACCATCATGCGAGTTGGCCCCTTACCTCTACAACCAGCTAGTACCTATATACACACACACACGCAAATAAAAATATATTCTATAATATGTACACCGTATATATCTAGCTCCTTCAGGAGACTGTCACTGCGAGTATATTCTATATATATATATATATTGATGTATATGTACATTATATATACATATACGACTCGTCACTGCGTTTAGGTTAATAATACAAGTGAGGCAATTTTGTTTACCATTCAACTCATAGTCGTAGGTCCCTTTGAGAGGGCCGATTCCCAACGGTGTGTTCCGCTTTCTCCCGAAGTTCGGTCCGGCTCCGATACGCCAGCTGTCCACCCGTACGTTTTCAGCACTTTTTCTGTATCCAGTTCGTTTCAGCTCCGTCATTTCCCGCTCTGTCTCCCCGTGTTTCTTTCATTCCTGAAGCAAATGATGAACCGGGAGAGGAAACACATAGTGACAGATATCCGCGCCGCCGACGATGGACACCACGAAACCCCCCGTTGAGTAGAGGAACTCGGCCGCGACGGGGAGGAAGCGGCGAGCTTGACCCTTAGATCAGCCACTTCTTTCTGGGCAGTGGCTCAACGTCGGCTGCACGACGAAGGGGCCGAGACAAGCAAGAGTTCATTTTTTACCTCGATGGCTTCAGTTCCCTACCCACCTTCCCGTGGCGTCCCTCTCCTTCGCAAAGCCAATGGCCAGTAAGTCGTTCGTGTCTGTCTATCCCCGACCCTCGTATCCTGGAGCACACGCCGGCACCTACACTCCAGGAGTCCCCGGTGCGTCGGCTGCCGCTTGGCCCACCCTCGGCTCGCCGACTAGCGCACTCGCTCCTGATCACATTACCCCCCCCCCATCCACGTTGACCAAACCCCTAAAGTAGGTCGGCGGGCAGACGGGGTCCCGAAATCACCCCCTCGAAATCTACTCGTTTAGGTCGGTTTGCGTTTTAATAAATGTGCCGCTGGTGATCGATTATGTCTCTGGAGCGGGGGAATGCCGACTCTCTGACGTGGTGGTGTAATACTTCGTCGTGTGCGGCCGAAAGACCAGGCCAACCAGGAAGAGCAGGGCGGTAGAGTCGATAGAAGAAGATAACTGACTCCTTGACTCTTCACACAAGGGGTGACGGTGGCCAAAATCGCTGTTACGTGAGCGGTATCGTCAAAAGCGTTGACGCGGCAGCGGTGGTGGCCGCGCGAAAAAGCGGGACAAAACCTCGAAATGGGGAATCCTTTTAGGTTTCCTTTAGGGCGCAGTCGGCCAGGGCCGTCTCGATACCTTTCTCCTTCTCGATTGCTTTCTTGACCCCGCGTCTCTGCCGTATCCTGTTCGATGCATTGGGTCTGTCGGGAACATCCTGGATCCTCTCGGGTTCCGCTGTCGCAGCGAGCAGTCGTCGAGTTCTTCTCGTACGATCTCCTCCTTCAAGAACCGTCAACGCCACCGGGACTAGGGGTGGCACCGCGCAATACAGAGAGTGGCTGACTTGGTCTCTCTGTGTTTCTATTTTCTATCTTTCTTTCTCTCTCTGCCTGCGAATCAATTTGAATATTATCGCGACACCGTGCGATATATAGATACATATATATATATATATATATCGGATGGGTATGCTATTTGGTTGAACGCTGGCAGCAGTAGTACAAGTGCAAGATCGTTGATCGTCAAAGGTCTCTGTCTGGGCCATGCTTGCGTTGGGTAGCAGCGCCATCGGCGCCCTATGAAGGTGTTCACGCAGTCGCTATGCACTACGCTCGCACGATATGTTAGCAGATTTGTAAGCATTTCTATCAGCGAGCCAGGCGGCGGTAGCGACCCGCCGCCGCCGCCGTCCGAACACTGCTGTCAAAAGAACCAATATATCATCACCCGCCTCCCTCCTCGCGTCGTCTCGTTCTTCTTGCGCGAGCCGTAATATGTACAACGAGGAAGAAAATATTATTGAACAACCTACAATTTAAGGGGATGTCGTTGTCATCGTCGTTGCCGTTGCCGTCGACTTGAATCTCAAACATCGTATCGGCGCCAAGCAGCTTCGCAAGGAGAGGGAGAGAGAGATGGTGAAAGTAGGGGGTAGAGGGAAAAGAGCCTTTTCCCCGGCCGGGGGAAGAGGCCCCCTGGTTTCCCCCCCCGTCTACTGCTAACCTCCAACGCAGCTCGCCCACACGGAATTGGCTCCCCAACGAACGACGCCAACAACGAGAATTTTCCTCCGCGAGCTCCACAACCGCCGTATCGCCTCCCGCAGTTCCCTTCGGGTATCGTCCCTCTGGCGGGTGCAGCGCGAACGAACTGAACTCACTGTTACGTTAGCCACCGCGGTAGCGCCTAACGTGTCGCTATCAGAGGGCCGGGCTGCCGGGAGAGCCTAGCTGTGGCGACTTTCTTTGGAAGATTTCCGCTTGAAGGAGCAGCTTCAGATCAGCCGCTCGGCTGGCTGGCTGGCTGGTTGGGTGGCCAACCCAACGAAGGCTTGATGTACTACTCTACCCAAATCGACCCTGCCTCCGCCCCCTAAAGTCGAGTTCCCTGCCACCCTCTAGCAGTCCCGCTCCCAAGACCACCCGAGAACACATGATCACAACGACACTCGCTCGGAAATATTATACATAAGCATCTGGACGATTCCATCGTGATACGCTATGGAAAACTACGATTACGCTGAACGGCGTTAGTCCAACGCGCGCCGAAGTTTCGACTACTACCAAACAAAGGGGCTGCATTTCGCCCCCGCATTTCACTCAACGCCTCCGTCAATCAGCCGCGACACGGCACGCCAAACCGAGGCGGTCGTCCAGGGCTGGCGCACAGCGTACGAATTCAGGCGATTATCTCTCGGTTATTCGTGCATGGGCAAAAGTCGGACGAGATTGCTTAGGCCAAAAATTCGAGCCACGAAAGGAGGATTGGTTGTTTGCATTGAAGCTTGCCAGAGGCAGCCGCAAGCAGCAGCTTGCGGTATAGTGGACGAAGAGACATTATAATAGATACTCAGCGACGTCGTCACAGTGAGGCGTCGTTGTGGGTAAAAGGCAGTGAAGACTACTATAGAAATGCGGTAAAGGGAAATGTGCAAGGCATCGGGGTCAGCCGGCAGGGAGACAGACGTAGGCCAACCATATGGCTATCCTGGCGTAGCCACTTGGGTGAAGCGGCAAGATCCCTAGCCATGAGAGCAGACGGCCGCCGCCGCCGCCTCATATCGTTGCACACATACAAATTCATTCATTCACGAAGCGGTGGTCCATAACGACCAAGTTTTATGGCCTTCTCTGGGATGCGCTTCTGAGTCTTTTGGCTTTCATCCTTAGGACTTTTCCCCCGTGCATGACGACTGTGCAGAACGGGCCTGCCGCCACCGCCGCCTCCGCCGCCGCCGCCGCCTCTGCTGCCGGTCGTATAGCGGCGTAGCGTTGTTGTTGATGTCTGATGGCCGGTCGACCCGCTGGCCACAGCCGAATGTCGTTTCGAATGGCCCCGAACATGGGGGGAGAGAGAGAGAGGGAGAGCGAGCCTTGTGGCCGCTGCCACGTCACGGCCTCACAGCCTCTCTATCACAACGCTCGGTGCACACCACTGAGTCGTGGTTTTGCTGCTGCTGCTGCTGCTGGTGGTGGTTCGGTGGCGGTGGCGGCGGCGGAGGCGGCGGCGGCGGTGGGAAGGCGGCGGCGGCGGTGGGAAGGCGGCGGCTCGTTCTTGCACGATCTTTCGCCTTGAGATCCGCGAAGCCGGCGTCCGCTCTTCACGCCTGGCAAAGAGGCGCATGGCTCAAAGACTGGATTCTGGCACCATTTCCGCTATGGTTGGTAGTGTCAGCGGCCGAAAGCACGCCAGCCATCATCGCGGGCAACCGACCATACTGCAGACATCTTCCGTGGCCAGTTGGCGTTCGCGTTACCCCTAACTTGCTGCGATCATCCATTCGTCCATAGAGCTTTGAATAGCTCAATGTGTCAGCTGGATGGACAGAATGATGTCTTGTACCATATATGTATATATATATATATATGTATAGTTTTACGCGGCGAGCATGAGACCAAATGATTAATATAATGGTAACAAGTTGCTTTTTTGCTTGCTGCTTTGCGGGGAGGGTCGCCACACCACCTGGAATGTCTGTGTAAGTGAACTGCACGCCTGATTACTAGAGAACAAAAGCCTCGCCCAGTTGCAGTTGTCCAGTTGTACTCAGGAGTACCCCACATCTCAACAATACGCGTACCGGTGCCCGGCTAGTCCACCTTGCCCGCTGCCTTAGCCAAACGGCTTGCAGTCTGTCAATCGTCACTCATGAAGGCTACAGATCCGAACCAACGAAGATCACAACATACGACTTCTCCGATCCCTTCCTTCTTGACAATAGAATCACAATCGTCGTCTCCGCTTCTCGAACCACAAAGTAAGTATCTTGTCGTCCCCCCGAACGTCCTCAGTCCTACAGCCTCTGTGCCCCGTTACGTCTACCCGTCAGGAGTCAGGCCTACTGCTGTTCGTGTCCCATCATTCATTGCTTATAGCTACTACATACATGGGTTTCTGCGAGCGCCGTCGACCACCGCGGCGGCGGTGGCTCCTCCATCCCGGTGACGACTTCATTAGAAAGCACACTCGCACGGCTAGGAGACAGTGAGTAGCGAACGTGAAGCAAGTGCATACGTGCGTCCTGCGATAGGGGGCCGACATGTGCAGAAACAGGCCGCCTGCCTCCAGATGCAGACAATCCAAGCGTATGTAGTAGGCATGGCCTAACGTATAGTTATAAGCTATGAATTAGTTGGATGTGGATGGAGGGCGGGCTACGGTGGAGCAAGTACACGAGCCAACGTTGCCCGCCGTTCCTCTCGTGTTGTTCGCCACAACCTCGCGTTCTTCTCGTCAGCGACGGCGTAGTTCTCCAGTTCGTTCGAGCCGAGGCACAGCCTGCACAGAGGCTTACAGCGCCCACCCCTCCCATATCTAGCTTCCAGCCGGCTCGGTCGACTTCCGCGCGACGTCGATCCACGGACAGAGGCGGGCGTGGGGTGGGGGGGGGGGCGCATTTTTGTTAGGGATGACGGTGGGGCTCAGGCAGCCTTTCTTTATTCACTGTGTCCCGGATGAGGGGACGGGTCTGGTGGAACGGAGGTTATGAAGAGGCGGATGATCGCTACGACGTGAGTGCCATGCCGAGTAGTTTGTCTGTCGTCCTCTGAGAGCCCGTCTCGACTACCCCCCGAACCGCTCGAATGTCTGCACCTCCCGGGATTCCGGGAAACGGACGAAATACTCATCCACGAATCATCCGCGGTTTTCCTTCGCCCTGTGACCTGCCGCGCCTACACGGGGGTGACATCTACACACAGGGTCTATGGAAGAGCAAGCATCGGTCGTCTGTCGCGAGCCTCACCGCAAGCAAGGTCGCCAGGCGAGGCGGAGTCGCCTCAAGGGCAATGAAAAGACGTTCTTCATTAGTGGGTAGCGTTTTAGAATTCGTTTTGTGCGTTGCCCATCAAGATTTCCATCTGCCTTGTCCGGAGGGACTAGCTAGCAGCTATGCCCTAATTAGTGGAAGGCTAGATACGTGCCTTTCAACGGCGGCAGTAATTAGATGAGAGAAAATGAGAAGAGAATAAATGCTCAATCAATGGAAATCGTATTAAGCAGATTTTAGGCTTAAATTACGTTTAATGTGCTGATTGACTGATACCGGAGTGGGAATTCAGCAATGCTGATTGCCACCTTCCTATCTCTAACAAGCTTTAGAGATAGCCAGGAGAGATAGAGATATCTTATATATATAAGCCGCTTTGGGGTTTTATATAGACATGCAAAACAAAACAGACTAAGTACGGTTATATTTAGATCAGATTTAGAACAGTTTAGTCAGATTACCCTGACCTTGTTTTATATACACCTTTTATTCAAATTTTTTTTTTAAGAGAACTTAAGCATTCGAAAATAAACCACTAATGAAATGAAATGAAAAAAAAATTAAAAGGTCCTTGCAGGCCGTTCTGCCCTGAAAGATGAAGTTCGGAAGATGCCTGCCTCTGGACTTTTCAGCACGGTATATACGAGATACACCATTTTTGATGACTATTTGGCATACATTGGGCGTTATCGTTCGTAATCTCCTGCGTGATATTTTCATTCGTCGATGGTAGCGCACTCACTGGTAAAGGGAAAATATCCGGCAGGATATTACGAAAATAACGCCCAACAGGACGGCAAAAAGTCATCAAAATGATGTGTCTCGCCTAGCCAATGCCGATTAGCACTGGCGCAGCAGCCGTCTTCCGAACGTCACCTTTCAGATATGACGGCACGCGAGGTACTTTATGTCTATCTAAAACCCTGAGACGATTTTTACCGCACCTCTATATATATATATATATATATATATATATAGAGGTTATATTTTTTTCCGCGAGAACTTAAGCATTGTTGAACTGCAGTTCCGAAAATAAACCTCAAATGAAATGAAAAATGAAATATGCATAGTGGTGTTATAGCCGTGCCAGTGCGAATATTTGGTACTCGAATTCGCAATTCACAAATCCTCCAACAAAAGATATTCTATTTCTATGCTGCGACAATGCTGCTAAGCCTCCGAACTATCACTTGGGTCCACGATGGGCCTTTCGCAACAACGTGATCTTTGGTCTCCCTTCTCTTTTTGTTCAAGCCAGCCTCAGATCGCCGCGATGTAATTGGACGCGACTCGTGCTGTCTCTGCAACAGGAGTTCCTCCGAAATCCATTATCCGGCCGTTCTCGGCTGTCATGTACATGATGATATGATGCCTTGATGGCTGGTTCCAGTTCAGACTCGCTTCCCCTTCCCGGAATTCTCTAGGCCCCCCCTCTCACGCCTCGTGGCCAACGGTGAATTTTGATCACAGAGTCTAGACTTCGCACGGCTAAGAGCTGTTGATATATTATTTCGCGTGCTGCATACCTATATATATATATATATATATATATATATGTCGGTGAATACTATACAATGCGGTTACCTCTTGCGTTTCTAGTAGAAATGCTTGCACGAATTTTCACTTGTGCGCTGACACTGTGCAGACACACAAACCGCAAATACAGCCATTCTTGGGCTGTACCGCCTCGTTTTGTTTCGAACTCTACAGATGAATGTTCATTTATTTGTTGTATTCGCGGTTTCATCACGATACATTTAAATAACCACTGCTGTCCGCTATCTCCGTAAGCTATCGTCGACGTATGCCATACGCATCGATTATATCCGATCTACCGTATGATCGGACAGCGCATGTGGAGTTGCGGTGATAGAGGGGGTGCACATGCTCGTTGTGATTGTAATGGCATTAGGTAACTTCTACACTACGCAGCTCCCCTTGCAGAAGAGCAGGTCCAATGGGCCCGCATGTTCGTTTTGATTTTTAAATGGTTTCCGATGGAAAAAAAATGCTCACTTACCCTACCACGTGCCGGGCTCAGATCGTTTACACTGCGAAGGCTATATATACACTGTTGTGTTCACCAGTTGACTAGGGTCTCCAAACTGTCTTGCACATGTGCTGTTGCGCAGGCCGTGTTGTGTACCGTCACCGGTCACCGAATTAGCGCCGCTAATTCGTTGTACTTTTTCTTTTCTTGCGACTGGACGAACTGGAAATTCTTCGCGGCCATCTGCTTTCCTGCGTACGTGCATGTCGTGCACATTGCGAAGCTTCGTACGGATGCACGGGGAGTGTGTTGAGCAAACGAGCAAGCTCAATTCGCCGGCGCTGGACGTCGGTTAGTCTCGGCTCGAGTCTCGCTACGTGCTAATGGAACAGAGTGACAATGTTTTGCGTCATATGTGACGTGCCCCTGGTGACGTACCCCTGGTGCCCCCTGGTCATTTCTTAAACTACCAAGGCCACACTGTGCACGAGGTCTGCACGAGGATCTCGCCAGCCGAACACCAGGCAGAGCGTAGAGCTCACAACATCGTACAATAGTTTGCCTGGCGAAAAACGGTATCCTTCAAGCAAAGGTAGACATACACCCGGAACTGCACTTTACAGCATTTCCGCTGTGGTACGATCATGCTTCTACAGCGGAGAGAGAACGATAACTGCGAATATGATTCTGCTGTAGTGGGACTACTGTTTGTGATGGACCCACGATGACGGCGTGAGGTAACGAGTTGCGAGCGAACATCACAACGACATACAGGAAGAGACTGGTAGCCCGCTTTCGACTCGGCCGTAAGGGATAGGGCAAGCAAGAGTGGGGTTGGGGGGGGGGCACAGCCAAACTTGCTTTGGTCGAAATAGACTGGAAGCGACCATGACGGGAGACCTTTCCGGCAGTTCACAACCTCCGTTCCTCTGCCGGCTGCCGGCCATAGACCGCTGGCACGGCTTAGCAGCCAGCGGTCGAATGTGCCCGGCGGGGGCGGGCTGGGGGGGCTGTCGCGCCAACGGCTAGACAGGCGCCACGGTGCGCCACGGAAGGGGGCACTGCACCCCCGCTACCCGCCGGCGGAGAGACGACCCTCGGGGGGGGTGGAGGAAAAGTGCGTTGTCAGGGGCGAGTTAAATGGAACGCGAGAGAGGAATGCGCCGCAACAGAGATGACGCTTGCTAGACTGCAGCCGCTGCAGCACCTACAGCGTCGCCACGCGTCATGACCATTACAGCTGGCAGCGAGGCCTTGAGACATGTAGCCAAGCAGCAGGCGCCGGGGCAGAAGCGACAACGGAACTACAGGCGAGACCCCGTCCTGGCGGCACGCCGGCCAACCGACCGACCGACGGGTCGTCGCTAACCTAGCCAGGCGGCAGGCGCAGTCGGCCGAGTCGGTAAGCGACTGACTGGGTGAGATCTCCTCCATGGGCCATGGAAAGCAGCAGAGGAGCAATGAGGAGCAAATGTCGGTGTTTTCGCGCCTTTGCCCGTTGTTGTCATTGCTGCGGTCGCATTGCCGTTGTTGCTGTGGTATCGTGAACGAAGCCACGAGAGGTTAGTGAACCACGAAGTTCGTTCACGTTTCTGTCCGAAACCCGAAGTCCGCAAGGTGGACCGAGCCCAGCGAACGGCAGCCCGAGAGGCGCGGCTTAGCGAGGTGTACGACGACCAGCCGACTAGGGGCCAGCCGACATTATCAAGCCGAGAACTCACTCTCGCTCACGGCTGTATGTACAGTTCGCGGTCGTGCGGCGCGACGCGGGGCAGCGCAGCGACTTTCACTCGATTTGTGTTGTCTGAGGTGGTGATTTGTCACGGCGGTGTGCGCGAGACCACCCTCTGGCCGTTGGCAGGCCAGGGGGGAGGCCACGTCGGGGGCTTCCAGGACCTAGCTCAGCAGGGGCCTCCGAAACCCCCCTTGTGCCTGCCCGCCAATGGAATGGCTAGGTTGAGAGGGGGCCAAGGGGGAGGAGGAACGGGATGCGGAAGAATGGCGGCGTCTGCGGCAGCAAACGCGATGAAGCCCCAGACGAGAAGAGGGCTGGCAGTTGGAGCTTGGCATTCTAGATTGCGCTCTGCTTCCGCACCGTTACCCAAGAGGGTAGCTACTACGAGTGGTTGGACGGCGCGAGGAGCATTCGCCGCGCCGTAGTGGCCATTGCCTTGCTTCGCTCTCACCTCATCTCCCCGCAGCCCTTCCACTTGGCCCCATTCTCGTCCCTTCCTTGTAGATCCACCTCCGACCGGGCCGACGCTATACTACAGCACATCAGTTGTGAGACACCACGGACAACCCGCCACCGCCATCACGAAGTGTACCGTGCCGGCGTAGCGTAGTCTCTCCTCGCCATCGTCGTAACGATAGTGGTGGTAGTTGTAGTGTTATCCAATCCGTGAAGCCCATCTCGTACCTCGAGAAACCCTTCGCTTTCGCTCGAGATCTAAAATCGCCTCTGAACGCTGAACTCACACGCTCCCGGGTATCAACCATCTAAATGACTTCAGCAACTACAACCATCGTAAAGAGGCGTCGTTGGCTTGGAGCACTTCGAGCGGGTCTTTGTACGATGGATATCCCTTCGGCTGCACTACGGCCTACGGCCTGCAGACACTTGTCCTCACCCTTCTGTAGGTCCCCTGTCCCTAGGCCTAGGGTTTTTCGCAGTGTCCCAGACAAGGATCCCAGAGGCCGACCTCTGCGGTGTCCTGTTCCTTATCTGTTACGCTATCTCACTCATTTCCATCGAGTTGTACGATACTCTCAATACACCGACTGCTAGTCCGTCTGGAGGAGCCACCGAACCCTTTTGCTCTCGCCCTTGTCGCTCAGAGTGTATTCGCCAGACTGGCTGGCTAGCCTAACCGCTGCCAACGTGTGCGTGCTACCCGTGTCTCTGAAGGTGTGTGTCTGTGTGTGTGTCCCCGTTTGATTGCGAGTCGATGTTCGCGGCCCCTCTGCCTCGTTCAGATACCCCCGGTTTTGCTGTCCTCCTGCTCATCTCCCCCCGCATTCCGTCTCCACAAGCGACCCCCAGACGATTCGGCGGTGGCCGCCGTCGTCAAGGGCCGTTGATAACGATCGGGGCAGGAAAGATCAGCAGCGCCGAGCGAACTGCGTTGAAGTGCTTTACAGTTGCGTCTCCCGTTACAACTGCAATCGCTGAGCTTCAGCGCTTGCCTTCGGCTTGAACGCCTATGCCGCTTCGCCAATCTCGAAACATCCATACGTGGGCCAGTCGTTCTTTTCAGGCTCCGTCAAACACCTCAGACATTCGAAGACGAGATGCCGTACCCTCCATAAACTAAGCAAACTAGAACACCGATCCTGTCGGCAACGGTCATCGTCAATGGCCGGGTCAGTCCGTCCGCCCATTGCAATCTTGCTCCCTTCATCCTGCTGCGTGAAGCCAACACATGTCGATGCATTTATTCTAGATAGATAGGTTCTTATGTTCACAAGTATTTATACACAGGCTAGAAGGTCGACACGTGCTGGCTGCAGAACGCTTTGGAACGAACTGATTCGACACTCGTGCTGTAACTGTACAAGCGATAACAGTATTGTCATAACGATTGGACCTTCTGTGCCGATTTGTTTTTCTTCCCTGTTGCAGTAGTGAATTTTATTCTGCTACTTTTACCTCCCTCTGTCTCTCTGTCTCTCTCTCTCTCTCCGTCTCTTTGTATCTCTCGCGCACGCTTCGTGCCGAATTCGAGCCAACTCGCTACCACCATAATGATGAGATATTTTACGACGGGCGCGTGCAAAGCCCTTAACGCCTCCGGCGTGCTGCGCACAAGTAACCAAACTATCTAGCCCTGTAGACACCCCTGTGACCTGCTCGTGTCCGCTTGCATAAGCCACGCAGACAGCTGAGGACCAGCGAGGCTTGAGCGGTCTGGCGTTCTCGTATGCTCTAGCGGCTTCATCAACACGCGACCTAACGGGCGAATAACTAAAAACGAACGTGCTCCTTGCCCGACCCGGCTGGTTTGAGCCGGCAACTTCAGCGCGTCCCCCGCCCCACCACATCGAGTACACGGCACGGCGAGGGGGCGAAACGCTGCCTCTAATTTCTTTCTTTCTGTCGAGAGCCGAATTTACAGGGCAAATTCGCAACGGCACAACGGGGCGCGCGCTTGGAGACTCACGAACGCCTGCTCATGTCTGCCGGTGCGCGAGGCGATGTCATTTTAACGTGGGTGTGTCAGATGAACTACGTGAATGTGTGCCCGCGGAAGTTCGTCCTTACCACGATGTATGCTTGGGTGAGGCCGCGTTCGACAGAAAGATAGAGATAGAGAGGGCGGGAGAGAGAGAGAGAGAGAGGCGAGCGACGGGAAGAGGAACTTCGAACTTGAGAACTTACTCTTTTCGCGAACGAACGAACGAACAAATGTCGCTTGCAAGCTCTTACAAGCTGCCAGGTTGTAATGGGAAGTATGAGCTTTAAGGAGAGCGAATTGCCTCGCCAAACTACACAGTGTTCTTGTCTCGAACAGTAGGAACGGGTGCAATGGATTTAGGCGTGGTTGTTCATTATGTATTTACGGATATGCCAGGGATAGGGCGGGGGGGGGGGAGAGAAGATAGTTATTAATTAATTAGATAGTGGTTAACTACACTGATATACGTTCGCTAAGTTTCTGTAAACAGCATCGAGCCTATGTCGATCCAGGTCGATCTACGGCAAGGTTTGAAAAGCCAGTGTTGAATCCCGGCTTGATTTTTCACGAGTTCGATCCTTGTTTCGATTGGACGCCAATCTAATCGAAATATATTTCAGTCGGACTTTTTTTTTGTGCAGAAAGTACTATTCATATGCTGCGCATTGGCTAAATTTCAAGCGGTCCTTGTTTCAACCCAGAGTGTCCTCATTTTAAACGGGTTGGACGGCAAAACTGGATAAATTGACGGTCTTCTGTCGTCTGCGAAGGTAGAACAGAGAACCAGTGAATCTGAGTTTAGGTTAGCTTGTACTAATGAGTGCATACATTTGTGATTAGGATTAAAATTCCCTCTAACCCCGAAATTGGAACGATTTGACATCGAAGTTACATTCTGCAACAGAGATTAAAGTTCACGCCGAATTTCGCGGCAACAATGGCCTTCATACGTGTATTATACTTGAGGAGGGATACTTTAAAGCGATCCAAGCGACCTGTGATACAGGCTATCGGCTACTTTAAACAAATGAATTTGTATAACTGAATAACTAGCTCGAGGTTTCCTTTTGTAAACATTCCACAAGGCCAGCCTATGCTGTATGTTGCTTAGCTGGGCGTAAAACGTCGCTCCGTTTTGCTGCACGAACATGCGACGTCAGAACTGAGGTGAGACAGACTTTTGGTTTAACGGCGATCTGTCTGATCTGTGCAACCTGCACAGAACAGCAGGTATGACTATCGCCGACTATCAGGTTATCACCGAGGGGTCGGAACGAATTCAACTGCGTGATCCCTAGATTGGTTCGAAGAGAGAGAGAGAGTGGATTCGCGTCCCGTTCGAACAAGGGCGTCGTTCAGTTTGTAGTTATCTCTGCAGCGATCCACACACTCTTCCGCTGTTCGCATCTCCTATTCAGAGCGGTCCAAGTACTGCTGTGTAGCAGACAGACGGCCATAGTATCCCCTTCGTGCCGCGAGTGGCGGAACAACGCTGATGCTACCAATGAAAGGAATCCTATGGGTTGCAGAAGATTGACGGGGTAGACGCAGTCGGGCCGGGCCGATCCAACAGTGGAGGCCTGCGCACGAGTGAGGGGCCGGCGATGCGCTGGCGAATCGGCCAACTACGGTAACAAAGAGGATAACAGCGAGCGCGCAGGGGGGGTGGCAACGAATCGCTGGCAAAGGGGTAAAACGACGGGCCGAAACAAACGTGTTATTTTCCGAAAAGGCTGTATTTATAGACCGACGTCACGCGGCCAACCTCTCTCTGTAGCCAGTGGCGCCGGCAAACTCGCCGACTGGAGGCACCATCGCCGCCACCACCACCACCACCTCTGAACCATGGGACGACGCTGGAGGATGCCGTGGGGAGAAGTCAGCACCGTTGGTCGGCTCGTAGAACTGTATCGTTCGTTTTCTCTCTCTCTCTCTCCACCTCAATCTGTCTCTCTTTCTTTCTCTCTCTCTCTCTCGTTTCTCCATCTCTCGCTAGAAACTCCTCGTGTCTAGCGCGCTCGAGAAGTCTCGGCGTCGACGCAGTTTGCTTGGCGCCAACCCCGTCGAACCGGTCGGCTGCGAGCCTGTCGGAACCCGCTAGCTGCCACAGGGGGGAGTAGTTGTAGTGGTAGTAGTCGAAGTGGCGGTAGCTTGGAGCATCCAAATCAGTGTGAGTAGGGGATCTATCCGGGACCATAGGCTGTCAGCATCCCCCTCGTTTCAGCCAGTGCCGCACGCCCACACGCGCGCAGTGAGGCCAGCTCATACGCCTTATTTTCCCCGGCAGAAGGCCCCGGAGGGCTTCGGTAGGAAAGCTGCAATTTTGGAACACTTTCAGGGGGTCGGCTGGCGTAGGGTGGTAGCGGTAGCTACGGCGGCGGTAGCAGCCGAGGCAGCCGAGGCGGCGGCGGGGGCGACGACTGCACCAATGCTGGCCGAATAACTGCTGGTCCCAGGCAAACAGCGGTGCTACTGCTTCTGCTGCTTCTGTTGTCGACCACGGGAGCTACTTGCTTACTTGAGCTGCCGGCCACGAGTCTGCGTGGCATGTGGCGAGTCTGCTTGTGCTGGCTGCCGAGATGCTAGCCGGGCGAGGGCGACAGCCTGGCCTACGATTTCGTCCCCATGGCCTATCGCACGGGGCAGCCTCTTGTGTAGTCTCGTCAGCTCCCGCGAAGGCCTTCATTGTATCAGTCTGGACCGCAGGCGGAGCGGAGGAAACGCGGGCGGAGGACGGGCGCAGACAGCGTCTGCTTTGTGCCTCCTTTGTATGAGATTGAAGCGTCCATGGACGTTTCTCCGCCTGACCCGTAGGCAGGCGGGCAGGCGGGCGGGCGGTCGGGCGGCTGTAATGAGCACTTGAGATATTATTCCCTCCCGATCGCCACCAAACGCCCAACTCCCAACGCATCCCTCTCTACCACTGCCACTACTATGAAATGCTAGTGAACAGGGGTAGCGCACACATGAGGAAGGCCAAGCGGGAACAGAACCGCTTGGCAAGTTGCTGCTGGTGGGCTGGCCAAAATCTTAGCAACGCGCAAGCAAAAGAACGCGGCTACAGCAGCAGCAGAAGCAGGGGAGCGAAACTAGAGGAGCATTTGAGGCATGAGGCGGACGGGCGGGGGCGGGGGGGGGGGTGCAGCAGAGGCTGTAGTGATGACGGTGGTGGGGTAACCCGTCGCACGCCCCCAAAACTCTCCCACCGGCAGCCTCTGTCCATTGCACTTTAATCGTTGTCCTTTCGTACATCCGTCCCCAAGCTGTGGGTCGTACCACCAACGGGCGCTAACCTCCTCAGCTACTTCCTTAGCCGAGTTGCTTGCGGCACCCCCAGCACCGGCGTTCGCTATCCTACCCCCCCCCCCCCGCCCTCGTCCTCACGCCCATGCACCACTCAACGTTCATGTTACCTCCCTCCGGCGCAAACAGCGAAAACGAAATCGCCACGCCAGCTAGCCAGCCAGCCAGAGGCTGCAGACAAGCAGTCTGCTACCTAAACGCGCGTCCAAGCCTAAACGTGCGTGCAGCACGCGAAGCTGTGAAAATCGTCGGCAGGCGTCGGCCGCGCCATTCGCTGTATAGTGAGCACCGCAGCTGTCCGTGTTCAATGTTAGCGCTGCAGGCTGTCTAGAATGGGTCTGCTAGCGGGAATGTGGAAAGGCGAGCCGACGGGCGGCATCCGCCTCCCGGGAAGATGTTCAGGGCTAGGAGAGAGACCTCGACGAGGAGGGACTCGAGGCGCCGTCCGATTGCGATGAAGGAGCACAAGGAGGAACTCAAAGAGAATCAGAGGGGCAATGAGAAGACGTCCCCTCCTCGTGTTCGAATTTGCTTCGTTCGCTGGCCCTCTCCCCCGATGCGTCCAAGTGACGAAAATTGCTTGTGAGTGAGCTGACGGCTGGGGAGAAGCGACCGATCGCCACCCGGCCGAGTGCCGCCGAAGACTTTGACGTGTACGTACGTGCGTTGCTGGGCTTCGGCGCCCTCGTTCTTCAAAAGCGCGGGGCAACGTGAAAGTCTGTGGCAGCGAGATGTTACGTTTCCGGCGGGCGTTACACCAGCAGCGTAACTGTCGATATTTCGAGCTGTAGGCATTGAGGGTCGAAAAACGTCCGACCCATAAACGTATGACTGCCAATGCATACGAACGTCCAAGCTTTCACCCCCCCCCCTCCGACAATATATAACTAATCAGCACGTCGTGCTCGGCTAAATGCGAGCGGTATCATGATACGACAAGGGCATGGCGGCTTCTTTTTACGAAGCGGAACTCGAGCTTCCTACTAAAACATTCATCAGATGGAAGCGAGCGAGTGAGCGCGCGACCGAGCGGGCCAGTGGCAGGACGCCAGATAGCGTTCGGAAAATTTAGCCTCGAATGCCTCACCCAATCCCTTCGACCCCCTGTACCATGTCGATCGACTGCCTTGCTCGAAGGGGTCATGTTCAGTGTGCCGCAATCGGAGTCGCACCACTCGAGGCGCGAGGCTTTCTAAACCTCATGGCGGGGGCCAACTCACTGGGGCAAAAGTGTAAGGAACGAAACGAACGCCCGTATTTGGACAGAGCATTGGGGGAAATTAGTCGACGCATCTGTCACTGTGTCCTTGAGGTTTGTCTGTCTTGTAATTCGTCCATGTATCCCGAGACGCTATCAAGCCGTGACAATGCTCGCTGTCGTCCTTCCATGACAACCGGGAAAACTTGTGCTAGTTATCGTCACCGCCACCGCCACTGCTCCTGCCGCTGGTAGACCTGCAAAATGGACGTAACTATCGATATATCGCTCGCAGACTTAGCCTCCCCCGCACTCATCCTCACGTATTCGTCTATGGGTACGTGAGTACGTGGGTGCTCTCGGAATTGAACCCTGCGTCCTCCCCCTCGCCCCACGGATTGCCTCGCCTTGTCAGTCAGGAGTTCGTGCGGTACACTTGTGAATGCGCGCGTGTGAGCCAAGTTTGTATGCTATGCTGCGATTGTGCTTGTGTAGTGCCTAGTGCCGCGTGGCCCGTAGTCAGGCAGGGAGTCGCGTATCTGACGTTTTTACAGCCAATCGGTGACGGTGCCAACGGCAGAGGGGATTCAGCAGGCTTCGATGTCTCCCAGCGAATCCCTTCGTGCGTCTTTGCCCTGCCTCTTCCGTCTATATTTTATTAGTATGCATAAAAATCGGACCTGAACGAGGAGGAAGGAGTTGCCGACTTGCAGTTGCAAGTGCGGTCGTTGCGGCAAGTGCAACGTAGACTGAGTGAGCAAAAGAACACTGAGAAGAACACGGAGGAAGAGACAGAGACAGCAGAGGTAGCAGCAGCGTCAGTACACACCGAGCAGCCTTCGCCAGCGAACGCATTTACCAGCGGAACGCAGCGTCCGGCTCGCGACTAACCCTCATGGCAGTCAGAGCCGACGCCGGCCTGAGCTGTGGATTTGTCTGGGCTGTCAGGCTGTTCGCCCAGCCCACTAATGCGGGGACGGCCAGCCGGCATCACCTTCCCGAAGTTTTCTGTGCTTGCCGCTTCGCCCTGTGCGGCCCGCGGCCCCCATCTCCGGCCACCGCAGCCGACCCTGCCGCTCGACAAGCACTGCGCTGGGTTGGATGGCGAACTAGACGAGCAGCCATTGACAGGTTTATGGTTCTGTTCGTTTCTGCCTAATTTAATTCGCTGGTCGACTTTGATGCTCAAGCCGAGAGAGCAACGGAGGTACGTACATCCAAGCGCAGCGGCGGCGGCGGCCGTCGAAGCCCCTCGTACTCCATACATCGCCTGCTGCCAGAGCTCGTCTGCCAGCCGCGGTGAGCGGACAGGGGACGATGCAGCGATCGCTGCGAGCAGAGGCAAATAGCCTTGCTGAGTCGACAGACTGCGGCGGCGGCGGCGGCGGAGACTGACTGAGGCAGATTCGGGTCCAATGGTGAACACGTCAGTGCGGACGCGGGGCAGCATGACCTGCTGTTCCTGTCTATCGCCGACGGATGCTCTACATCCCTTCGCTCCCGGTCCGAAAGTTTATGCTGCATTTGGCTGTTCAGTCGCTCGCGGCGGCCTCGATGTCGATCTAGGCCCAACGCGAGGGATTCTCGAGCCGGGATCTGCCCCCATGAGCTCTCGCCTCTCAGCGCCGTTGTTTTGACCTAAGCATCGTCATGATGATGCCAACGTATCATTGCCCACTGCTCCTCTCACCGTCGTTGGTTGAACGGCCCGCGCGGTCTGTGTGTACCGTTTGCTGTTCTCTGTTGTCCTGCCAGCTGTTTTCTATCGAATCTATTCTCGATTCTCATAGAGTTTGGCTTGGTTTGCCGTAGCGCGGAACCACTAGCGGCGGCAGGCAGCAACGACGCAACCTGGGGTCTGCTATTCCGGCGGCAGAAACACACAAGCGTAGGGCCGTTTGCATATCCGCCTCAATCAGAGCCACCGGGCGCGGGGTGGCTGTCAAGTCAGGAGTAGCGTTTTCCATGAGGTACGGGACGGTGTTGGTGCCGGCCCGGGTCTGCCCGCTTCTTCGTTCGGCCGTTCGTCAGAAGTGAAGTCCGCCCACCTAGAAGTGCAAGCTACCTGCACCCCGGCGCAAGGGCGTTCACGTTCATCGACTCGCGAGAGCGCCCGGCGACACCGATGAAGGCTACAGAGGCTGTTGTTGTCGAGGCCGACTCAGCCCAGCAAGAGCAGCAGGCAAACGATAGTCGAGCGTTCCCCGTGTCGCATGCCCGCATGCAACGAGCTACGGGGCACGGCTCGGGACGACGAGGAGGATCGAATGAATCCTCGTCCGGATGAATGTTAATTTCTCAGCATCCTGCAACGCTACTCCTGATTTGTAACCAGCTAGCTCTGGTGGGGCCTCTTCCCCTTCCTCCCCTCTCCGCTCCGACCTCTATTCGCGACCATTGCTATCTCGGATCGATAGAGCAGGCCAATCGGGGGCCTACCGTAGCCATCTCAACCATCAACGGTAACAGTGCAACCTCATCAATTCGACCGTGTGGGAGTTTCGTCTTGGACGATAACGAAGGCTAACCTGACCCTGAACACAGTACATCTACAGCTCACTCAACATTAAAATTTGTGAATCTGCCGATCAATGGATGCTCGCATTTTGCAGGAATCGTTGTCCCACCATTGATTTAGAGATGGTAAGTGCCCCGACGCTTGGTATCTCGATGCTCGTTTCTGCAAGGTGGAAAGGCGCAGAGAGGGCGGACGAACCACTGCCGGTTTCGCTGATCCGAGATGGCTCGCCTATTCGGACCTCTTCAAACTTAGTTGACTCGACGCGGTGAGCCGTGGGAACGGTCTAAGACTACAAGTCAGCATGTAATCAATGCATACGAATGCTGATGATGCCACCCTCTTAGCATCTCATCAATGCTGTCTCCAGCTACGACCTCTACAGCTGCACTGCTTACTATCAGGCTAGCTAGCTGTTTAATCGACCCGGCATACGACAATGACAAAGTTCTCTGAGACCAGAAGCGAAGTACGCTCTTCAAGGGGGAGACACAGTGCCAGCCGGGTCATTCTACCATTACAGAAGCTTTCACCAAGCAGGATTTGTGAACAACCGTCCTCCCGGTGACATGGCTAGTACATAAATACGAGCTACGTCCGTGTCAATGAGAAATAGCTGGCGCCCTCGGTTTTCTGACGCAGGTTTCTCAAACGGTGGTGAATAGACCTGGACACTTGAACAATATGTTTCCTCCTGCTAGTTATAAAGTCGTTACCTATTTTTTGGGAGGTTTAAGGAAAAATCCATCATGGTCATTGAGCTTCATGGCGAATGTATTTGCCACGGAAGTGTGAGGCTCATACTCACCAAAACCTTGGATCCTTATCTTGGGCCTTGACCTGAACTTGCTGAACATTACTTCAGGCCAAGACTTGCAAGGGCAAGGTGACTAAGCATCGTAGTTTCCCAGATCCGCGCCCCGATCCATCCACTAATCTTGTACAACGTGATAATCCACGTCAGTTATTTGCCTGACGAAGATACACACGATCTTGACAACTCACTGCTTACAGCGGAGTGTCGATCCATTTTCAAGGCACAGGAAAACGATACCAATTATGACGACGCAATACAGGGTACCGTATAACACCCGTTTTGCAAATGTGAATAATTCCATGGTTGTACTTGGCGTTGTATGCGCCCACTTTTGTTGACTTTTCAAACGAGCTTCTCTCATCATTGCTTTAGATCATTTTGCCATTTGTCGGCCAGCAAGAACAGCATCATGGCTCTTCCATCTGACTCTTAACCTTTGTAGCCTCCTCGGTGCCTGGACGACAATGAGTGATAACTACTGTTAAAACCCTATACGCATAGACGTTTGTCTGTGGATATAGCACTGCCTAGATAAACTATCCCTTTTACAGCTGACCCTCTAGCTACTGTATTCGATTCGATCAGTAGACGTCAGAAGACAATGTGCACTGAGAGCACGAAGCGCGACCCACGAAATAAAACCATAAAAACTGGGTAGCCCGGAACAAAAAAATGGACCGCGCACGGTAAAAAGATTCGGTCTCATCACCGGCGGTTCAGGCTAGAGGCACATCGCTCCTCGCTTCTTCTCGGTTATATTGCAGTGTTGTGAAATCACTTGATATACGACGGGATAACCAGCTGTGGCTATATGTGCTTGATCCTGTTGCAACCATATGCAGCGATAAGACAGGTAACGAGCCGGTATTTGATAACGCCACCAAGAGACACGTATGGTCAACCCCTATAAAATGAAGAACTCACCCAGCAGCCACAACATGTAAATGATGTGGTGGACGATTACTCATTGGTTAGTCAAGGGCAATTGCACACATTGTGGTGAGAATTAAACACCGAGCTCGCTGTGGTTTTCGCCAGTTGCACGCCGGTTCCATGCAATTCTCATGATGGTACCGGGACACTAATTAAAAATCAAAGAGCGAAGGAAGTCTATTTCCACCAATTTCGATTCGTTAGTGTCCAAGAGGGAAATTCTGGGGTTCCTGAATATCTATTTATTTATTAATGTACTATGTACGAAGTTGCCCTTAACCGCCAACAGGCGATCACGCAAATCGGTGTCAGACGATTGTCTCGTTAACAAGATTTGGCGTTACCATCTAAAAAGTGCTTATATTGTATATCGTATCGTATAACGATGTTCATTATTATTGTTACTTATTTTATCTGAAAATAGCCGACATAGGGTGCTGATAAAACCTTGTCATGATTCATTTACCCCCCGAGCGCAATAGCTGCATCATCGTCCATCTAGCTACCCGAGGCTATAGCAGCCTCTTGTGTCAGAAAACAGTTTAATTGAGCGATACATATTTGACGGAGAGGAGATCTCGGTGACTCTGAGTGCCCGCCACAAAATGTCACGCGTAAGCTGTCCTTGAAGTTTGTGACAGGATGCGGCTACTCGGCTATACACGAGCAAGCCTCGACGGGACAGCGAAGGGGAGCGCAAGTACTTCGACATTATCAGGGATTACCGTGCCTCCCTTAAATTACAAAGCAGAGCTATTTTCGTCCAGCCCGAGGCACATAGCAACCCGGGCTGCCGACGTGCGCGCGTACATAGAGCAAAAAGGAAGCTTTCCTTCAGAATGAAGATGCTCTTCTGATGCAGATGGCCATACGATATCGAGGCAGAGGTAGAGAGTAAGCTATCTCAACTTGCAATACGCCTCGTAAGCGACGTATTGCACGTTGGCAGTCGTTCTAAAGAGAGGTCCTTATGACGGACAGGATCGTCTGAATCTCGCTGGAGTAAATCAATGGTCGTACCATTTTAGTAATAGTCAAATTATTAATTATCAAATGTGAATGTGAGCGAACTCGGGGAAACAACACTTCGCGGAACTGGACCCGAGAGGTTGCGAGGGTCTGAATTTCGTCGTTACGAAACAACTGCGACCTTCATAGAGATCCCGCAAGACGGCAACAGCTGTAGATTAGCATGAACACTTATCTTAAGCAGGTCACCCAGCGCAACTGTTTCCTCTTTCTTTTCGACGTTTTTTACTATGACAACATTGTACCACAGCCTGTGCTCGTAGTTTATGACATATCGAATTCGGTAGGTGGGATGCTGGGGTTTACCCCAGCGGAAACGTACCGCAAATACATCAGGAAGACCATCCAGGTAACGTTCATAAACTTCCATGCCAAATAGGTCCGGAGTTCGGGTCTGCAACATAAAAAATGTGCTTACGAAACTTACACGCCGGATTGCGGGACCCAGGCGTGCGCAAGTGTCCCGCTGACGTCTCTGACTGACTGTGGCTTTTAGGCACTTGTATAATATTATATTCAGCAAGCAATGCAACTAGCTATGCGGCTCAGTATATCGCATTGCTTGACGCGAGTATTTGTTCAGATGCGACCCTATACACAGCGTTCGCTAGAGCTTCGAGGCAACTGCCTGCGAATCGTTTGGTCCTTAGACATCCAGATACTGCACATGTGCACAAACAGTCAGACTAGTTATCTGGCGAGACTCTCTGATCTCTCCCTCACCGTCCTCCCTTCATCGCTTCGATTCTAGCTACTGATCTGAACATAAGAACGCGGTTTTTAGTAGGCACCCTCATCGATTCACCGTTTCGGCCCGTAAGCACGATATCGCCGGAGCCACACGCGGTTCAACAACGCCGGGACCAAAAAGAATAGCAGACTAGGAGCTAGCTGGTGGAGATCAGAACTGGAAGCCGACTACTTCGGGATCCCGATGATGGCGACCGCGCAGGGCGGCCATAGGGGTACGTACACATCGCTTCCGAGCGGCAAAGAAAGGACCCAACTGGCTCGCCTCTGAATCTCCCCCGTCCCGGCTGCCGTCATTGGAATAACAGTCGCGCCCTAAGGAGATCTGTTGGGCTGGGGAACGGCGCGGGCGAACTGCTTCCACGTTATTAAGCGCTTGCTTGCGAGGGGACCGATGGGTACTTGGCAGGCATGTGCAGGCGCTAGATCCTGTGAGCTGTGGGTGACATATTCCAATTTGGTTTTTTTTTTTCGCGAGGAGAGCCGCCACAAGAAGGACGAAACGCCGAAACAGCCGTCGTGGACCAGGCCTGGCCTGGCCCAGGTCGTTCCCTGTCGCGGCTCGACCGCGGGCCCAGTCTCGCCTAGCGAAGTTGCCCCCGTAAGCCTGCGCGGTGGGAGTCCCCCCCCCCCCCCCCGTACAACCGGCTGCGAGGTGTGACGTCGTCGAGTGCGAAGCGCCACTGCTAAGTTCTGCCGGCCATCTCCACTCACTGCGATTGTTACTCCCCCGCAATTTCGCCCGACGGAACTTCGGCTCAGCTAGACTCCCCTTCGCGTATCGAAACTGGCAGAATATCGACACCGACAGGTCGGACCGGGCTCGAGTTTGGTTGCCCATTTTGCAATGGACAGAAACAATTCGGGGTGACCCTCACGTGGCGTGCTAGATTCTCGCAAGTCACGTCGGTCGGTCGGCCGCCCGGCCGCTCCGCCGACAGGGACAGGAACTGAGGATTGCGAGAGATAGAGAGAGAAAGAGAAGAGGAGGGGGTCCAGAAGAAAGCGGGGTGGACGACGCCGGTAGGGAAATGGCACGGCCTCCTTCGGGCCACTGCGATCCGTCTGGCTCTTACAACGTCTCCATCCCTCATGGCTCGGCCCCCTGTTACCCACATTTGCTAGTTGGACCAGGAAGAGCGGGTTCGTTTCTATGCCCCACACAGGAACGCCCCCACACGTTCCACACACGAACACAACAAGGCCCCCCCCCGCCCCCCCGCCCCCGCCATCATACACACTAGCCTCGCACACAACGGCGGAACTACGGGCTAATCCCCCTTT
Source organism: Stratiolaelaps scimitus (assembly GCA_019614645.1). Taxonomy (NCBI): domain Eukaryota; kingdom Metazoa; phylum Arthropoda; class Arachnida; order Mesostigmata; family Laelapidae; genus Stratiolaelaps; species Stratiolaelaps scimitus. The sequence goes on along the minus strand of JABWDB010000034.1, from coordinate 2,351,911 downwards.
TAATTTATTTCGGATTTGACACTCGCGCAGCCACCAAAGCCGCACTTTCATCTCGACGTCGATGTTGTCGTCGTCGTCACTGTCGTCTTCTGTGCTATTCAATGCGATCCACGCGGGAAGCCGGCCCGTCGCCCGGCCAGCTAACTATCCCAGCTCATCGTAAGAGGCAGCCCCCATCACAGACGATCCCCGCTAACGTAACACCCTCGCTAGACCCTCATCGACATCTCGGTACTAACTAATAGCCTGGTGGTGGCACTGCGATGGGGTGCTTGGCCTGGAGTTAGCTTGATAGGAGGAGCTGGGATCAGAGGGACATTTTTGGCCTTGCGTGCGATGGCGTAAGGCCGAGCGAACACAGGAATCGCGCTGTATCTTTACCACAACGGTGGCGCGATGGACTCAAATGATTTGGGCGGCGATCTTTGAAACCGCACGATTGTAACGACATGGAACAGCCTGATCCACGGATGTCGTCCACCGTCGCTCGAAGTGTCGGACTTAACTTTAGCCACCTCTGAAGCAGCAGCAGCAGTTGTAGCAGCAGAAAAAGCTCAATTTTACGACATGACGGAGTCCGTCCGCATCCGCCAGCCAACGCCCCGCTACGACGATAGTGTACAACACCAGTATGGTAGGACAGGATAGTTGAGAAGGGCTGCTCCACCGAGAAAGCGTGGTCAAAGTACCGGCCTTTCAGGCCGCCTCCCCCGTAGATAGCGAGACCCCAGGGCGCCTTCGCCCTGCCCCATATCGAAGTGTCCTGAACGACAGCCTGCGTCTGCGTGTGAGCGTCTTTGTCACAGCGCTGGTGCGCTGATGCTGCTGTGTGTGTGCACACAAACGCCTCCTTCATGGACTCCTTCTTTTTCGTCCGAGATCCGTGAACATTGCCGTGCCTCTCAGCAGCCCCGATGGGCGAGGGGAGTGTCGGGTGCTCCGGAGATGACGGCGATTCCCGCGAGGCCGCCAGCAGCCGCGGCATTAACCGTTGTCCTTCGCAGCCGCCGCCGCAGCGCCGACGGTAGCCGCTGTGCCTGTCTCCCCCTTGGGAAGCCCCCCCCCGGTCAATAGCCCTCTTCATTGCTTGTCTCTCTCTCTCTCTCTCTCTCTCCTTGGCCTGCTCATCTCGCATCATGGTCCTGCAGCCCCTCGCTCACTTCGACTCGCGCGATGCCTGCCGCGCCTCTGTCGCTCTCGCGTCGTCCTTGTGAGACGACGAGGCGAAGAAAGTTGGCAAGTTGGCAGCGAACTCGCCAAATGGCCGAACGAAGACGAAGCAGAAAGCATCTCAAAGACATCGCTAGAAGCAGCAGCAGCAGCATGGCAGACGAAAAGCTGTCGACTGTGTAGCGGGAGTTCGGCAGAGAGAAGTAGGCAGGGTGGAGGCGGCGGCAGTGGCGGTGGCGGCGGCTTCTGGGCAAGCCAAGCCAACTCAGTCAACTCGGCCCCAACGGGTGACGCTACCACCGGCCGCCTCCAGCAGTAGGCGGCGGCGGCCGACACTGACTACTCGTCGAAGGAGCTGGCAGCAAGACGGCGGCGGCGGCGGCGGCAGTGGTGGTGGTGGCGGCGGCGAGGAAAGCGCGGCTGGTGATGTTCGTACTCTTCCGGAAATGAAAATGCCAGTCTATAACTCGCATTGCAACGTCTGCTGGCCCCAGTCACCCAACTCTGTGTCTAGCTTCTTGGCGGGACAACATTCTTCTGCTGCTGCAGCAGCCGCTGCTGCTGCTTCGAATGATGTCGCGTCTTCGTTGGCGCGGCGGCGCAAACCGTCAACTACGGCCCCATGGCCCCGTGGTCAAGGGGACTCTTCTTCGCCAAGTAGCTGTTGTGGTGGTGGTAGCAGTATTATTGCTAGCGCTGCTGCTGCTGCTGCTGCGATAATAAGTCATTGTTGTCGACCTCGTTCAGAATATCAAGCAGCGTCCACGATAGGCATAGAGGCGTAGGCTGCCTAGAAAATAACTTCGGGGGGGGGGGGGGGGACAGGAAATGCAGGGTAGAACGCTACCTACCTCTTGTTTTTTTTTTTGTCATTCTCGTGTCATTCTAGATGTGGTTCACGAGCAAATACCCGAGTGAGGCTGAGCCACACGACAGCGAGAAGGGCCATACGGAGGCTATCCAGCCACCCTCAAGGTGCTGCCCATTGCTCTGTTCTAACAAGTGATAGGTGCCTACAAACAACTGGGTTAATGTCCACTTTCAGGCACATAAACATGGCTTGTATATGGGTACGGTCCGGTATGAATTTGTGCCCTTTCTGTCCTTGAGGCTGTGATGACATACGCGTGTCTGGGTTTGTAGCTGGAGGTGGCGGATGTGTGGCCCAACAACAACAGCAACAGCAACAAACAACACAACGCAGCACTAGCTGACACACGAACGACGGGGCTATGTGTAGCGGCAACGAATGACGGAGCAAGCACGAATGCTTTGCTACTGTTGCTGCTGCTGCTGCGAGTTTTCTGTTGGTGACGTCGCTTCTACAGCCAAAATCGTCTCGCCCGAGTCCCAACAAAACTTTCGACCTCCATTTGAGAGTGCAGATTTTAAGCAGCGGGGGCGGCGCGGTGGCGGTCCCCGTCTGCTCTGTCAGCGCTGTCTATCGCTCGACGCGTTGTGTAACAAGGTGTTGTGTCTCATTGCTGAGTATTCTCTATTCGCCACGTTAGCTTGTGCTCGACGTGCCTCTACGTGTACATACGTGTAAAGGCACACACCACCATTCTCCACGAGTTCGGCCGACGAGGCTGGAGGCCGAGGCCGACACTAATCCCTCTCTGGCGGGAGCGCCCTCCTCTTACCTGCCCACCATCACCTTCGAGTAGTGCTGGGTTGGTGCCTAGCACCAGCTTTAGCTCGGTAACTTAGGATACACGGTCGGCAGCGACCCAGGAACGAAAGCCAGAGGGCCAACGTAGGCGGGAGTGCGACGTGGGGAAGAAGGCACCGTCGACGGGATCGTAGTCGGGTGCATGTCTTCTACAAAGCTAGCTGTATCACCGATGCCGGGAAAGCTTTCAGCAGCATCCCGGTGCGGCGGCTTGGGTCGCAGCAACGCTAAATGCGTACGACGCTGCCGGTGGCGTTTGGCTCAACCGAAAGGCGATCGAAAGAGAGAAAGAGCAACGAGGTTTCAATGAAAAGGCAACGTAAGGGCGAACATGACGGTGTGTGCACCTCGCCCGGAGAAGACTCCCCGGACCGCGAGATAAATACCGCCGCCTGTGGTTCTAAATGAGTTCTACGAGGCGTGTCGCTCACGACCCCCCCCGCCGCTTCCGACGACGCAATCCACGTAGCCAACCTCGCTTGTTAGGTAGAGACTGCTCATTCGAATGCGCACAAGAACGGCCACGCGTACGCCATCCACGGCTTAGAAATGTATGCAAGCTAACGGCATCTATCCCAATCTATATGCTCACAGCATCGGCCTTCATTCCCCACACACAGCTGTTGGGTCTGGCGTTTCGTTCGGTCTTGCGTTTCGCCTATTGCTTTCTCCGCCCATCCAGCAAGGAAGGCGACATAGACGCCTCTCATACGAGTGGCGCGCAAGCGGTTCTCTGTACACTTACGTCTTGCTAGCGGGAATCTCTCTCGGCTCGCATCTACTTGCAGCAGAACCTAGCCATCCGTCGCGTTTCCCCCGATTTGCCAGTGCGCCCCCACAGTGTGCACGGCTCGTGACCGCTGCAGCGTTGTCTCCGCTGTAGCCGAACGCAGAGACGACGAACCCCTTCGCAAACTCCATTCGGCCCTTCGTCCATTTTCTCCGAGCAGTTGTAACTGAACGTGGGTGAGGAGCCGGCCTGTAGGTCGGCGGGCTTGCCTCAGCTTTGGCTCACCGGAGAGACAAAGCGAGTGGCGGGCGAACAGCCCTAACGCGCGCGAGAAACGAATAGAGGTTGCAGGATTGTTGGTTCAAGGCTGGTGGCGCTGTATCGGGAACTGGCGAGTTGCATAGAGAAAGAGCATGCAGCCTGCAAACTGCATGCGTGGGCTGAACGCCCGGCCTGGCCGAGCCGACTCTCAATGTGTGGGGTGACTTGGGGTGTTAACACGTCAAGTGTCACTAGCGACGGCGCAGGCTACGCCACCGCTGCCGGAGGTGGCTCGCTGCTCGTGAATGTGTGAATACTGTCCCAGCGGCAGCAGCAGCAGCAGCAGTAGCTGCATCGGCAAATACAGCAGCTATATTCTCCCTCTTTCTCGCTGTCTAGCCAACACTGTGCCACTTCCTCTACTGCACTTCCAGGCGCTCTGGTAGCGTCTCTCACTACAGTTGTCGGTCTGCAGTGGCAGCCACCCTCCTGCCGTTGACATGGCCACATCTGCTGTGCTAAGCCCACCAGCCCTCGGGGGTAGTGAACGCCGGGAGGACATCGGGGCGAACGTTCAGGGGGTACACCGTCAGCTGTGGATGTTTCTCTATTCTGCTGCTGCTGTTGTTAATGCTGTTCGCAGCCCATAGCAATTCATGCTGCAGTCTGCCGGGCACAGCGAAGTATTCGGGCGAGCTCTAGCTGCTGCATCTCAACGGCGACAACGAACAGTAAGAGTCGAGTGTCGCTCAGCATTGGTAACGCTGATACTCTACAGACAACTCTCTCTTTTGTCTATGGCCATCGGCGTTGTTGGGCTAATGTTTTCCTTTGTTTGTTTTTTTTATAATTTAACTTTAAATGCTCCAGTTGCACTAAGCGAAACAAGCGTATCTGCCACAAGCATTGAGCTTCGTCCGCCGTCGTACGGCGGCACCTACGCGGGGGGGGGCTGGGCTGTGTAGGTGGTGCTGCCTGGGCGTAGTTTCAAAAGGAAGAACGAGGTTTTACGCTGCAGAAGGTAACGAATGCTCGCCTGCCGTACAACATGACAAGGACACTCGGTCATCTTTGAAGAGGCGCGTATCGACGGTCACTATTTGGTTCCTCTGATTCAATACAGTTTGCTCCACCCATCTGGCCGGACACCACTGCCGGCCCGGTCAGATGATGATGATGCTCGGTGTATGATTTTTTCCGCGACAACTGCAAACGGCGCATCGGCTCGTTTCAAACTCTGTGAAAGGAAATAGCGCTCGTAACCGCTTCTATCATGTTCAGCACTCCTCGGCCGCGTCGGACCCCATAGGCGGCCACTACGGGGACATTGGTTGAATACGAACATGGCCCGGACACACGCTATACAAACTGGCAGTTGTAGCTGATTGGCAACCCGCATCGCTTTTTGAGTTCGGACCCGTCACATGCAAATGCATACGAAACTATCGAGGCAATTTAACTGTGTCCTCACGTTCGTCTATTTCAACTAGACACCGTCTTCAACGCCGGCTTGAACCATCGAGACGATAAGAGATTGCTTTCTAATAACCACTTTATATAATAGCCACTCAACATCTGTGATTAGTGGGAAGTACTCTGCTCATATTAAAGCAATGACACTAACTAGAATGGCTTGAAGCGCAGGAGGGAAAGAATATAATACAATACTTTTTTTTTATTCAAACGGATATATCGCGTCGCGAGACTCGAACCTACGGAAAGATATGATAGGGTGAAAGTAGTACGTAGTGAAAAATACGTGAACATTTATGTCAGCGAACACTTATCATCGGCCATTTGCAATCACTAGAACAGTCAGCTAAAGAGCGACTCAATGTTCTACCTGTAAAGTGATATGTACATTATTGGTAGTGAGATACTTTTACAGTCGGTTAGATGGAATGACATATTCTAAGTACGCGGCGATAAGCGGTTGCCACGGAGCAGTGATGAAGCGATGGTTATTGGGAGATGTCTCCCGTGGGATATTGCATGTAGCGTACCTTTCAGATTTTCGAGTAAATGATCACGAGTCCCAGCTAATGTGCAGTGCATAACAGTTATATATATATATATATATATATATGTATTATATAAAGACATGTTGGGGGCGTGGAGGGGGATATTATGAGCGTGTCAACGCGATGAGAGAAAGAGTTGGAGAAGAGAGCTCCTCGCATCGTTGATTACGACTTTCGTCTGACCGAGTCTGGCACACCATGTGATGAAACCAGTGAACTCCGAATGGGGGGTCACAACACGCATATTAGTTCTACCACAGTATTTCCAGGCAGAGTTTCTCAGACAGAGACCCTACTCGCAGAAGTCTGGGTTTGTATCCCTCATTTTGGGCTCATATTTGCCAATGAACTCTCGGTCGGTTTCTGTCTTTGGCAGCCCGAACTGTAGCCTCAGCTATTTCTCAAATAGAGTTATCTCACAGAGCAATCAAGCTAGCTAGTTCCTCGACCATACCGAGGGCTTGACGGGATCGAAGGCGCCCTGCTGATTAGCTGAGAGGTGTTCCCAGAATAGCGGCACTCCGTAAGATGCATAGGAGTCCATATAGGTCGAATAGGGCCAACGCCATTTTCAGATAAAGCTTCCATGGATTTGCTATCGCCGTACCTGCCACCAAAACCTTTTGCGTCCTTTGGCTAATGTGCTCCCCGAACCGTCGTCCATTGTTGTGTTCTTCATCGCCATTGTCTCTCGCATGTCCACTTCAAAGCAATGCTTCAAAGGTGGCCAATGCTGTACTGAAGAGGACAAGATCGTCAGCATACAGGGAAGATTCACTTATGATTCTTGATCGCCTTTGGCAGACTGCTTATAACTATCGAGAGGAGAAGTGGGCTAAGGTTATACCTTGATCCACTCCTATGGTTCGTTCAAAGCTATCGAGCTCTGCAACACCGTCGTGCATAGTAACGTCGTTGCCCTGCAATATGGTCCGCAGCATATTCACCATATTTTGCTGTATCGTAACTTCCAGCAAGAGCTCTTCTGTTCAATACCCCAATGGTTGAATGGATCTGTGGGTGGGGCCGTTTTTGCCCTAAGGTACTAGAATGATAGGCTCGTTGAAGATGCTCATTACAGATGGAGTCAGGGCTTGCCTTGTTCCGCCGGAGCCTACCCATAGCGGTCAGCGCCTCTTGTGCTGCCTCGACGTCAAAGTTACAAGATTTGGCCGTTAACCAATCCCATGCGGCCTGGTCGAGGTTCAACTTCGCAGAAAGCCTCTTGGTTAACTAGTGTGCCTCGGAAGTATGGGACGATGGAATTTCGAAGGGGCGCCCTTAAACAACTGCTTTTTCTTGAATCAATCGATTTGTGTTGGTCAGAAAACCTTTTTCAGAAGAGAGCCTCGCTGCGGCCAACGAGTTCCCAATGCTCCTGCGGACAGATACCCATGCCTCAAGGTTCTATATATTTTGTTGATCAACGGTCTGCCACGACGTCATGGACGGCGCACTGTCGCAGCTTGAGTATGCTAAATGATCGAGCATAGGCATTCACCTTGATTTCGATGAGAATTGTGAACAGCCCGTCTCAGAGAGATGGTAACCGTGAACCAGCGAGATGTTTTGGGAATGGAAGCCGACGGGGTCGAGTTTACGCAGACATACTCGAGTCTCAACTCTTCTCCCATGGGAATATGCCACTCCTCCAAACTCACTTCCTTCCCGCAGCGAGTTCTCGCGTCCCAGAAATTCAACACGGCTAGTTGACAGATCTATAGCGAAGATATGGATGAGGAACGTACGCCTGTGGTTTCCCAACGTCGGTACGCGCCGTCCTTTACAACTGCACACAGCGGTTGTGGGTAGTGGAGAGCAATGCCAGCGCTCATGGGCTGCTCGGCAGATCGAGTCAAGTATTTAGGTCGCCAGCCAGCAATGTGTGCGTTCGTTGGTCTAGCAGGTGGAAGCTTCTGGTGACCCTTTCGACGTACCCGCGGTGCGGTGTAGGCACGCAGAGCAAGCGATGACGTTTAGACGAAGAGGTGAGTACAACTGAGTCTTCCTCAGACTCGAAAATGCCCGCCTGTCCGAAAGTGTGCCTATAGAATACAGAAACACCGCCACTGACCACGTCCCGTTCAAGAATTCGCGTTGGCGATTGTTAAGGCTCGCACTCCGTACAAACCACTCACCTCGAAACTTGCCATTGGCCAGGCCGCTGTGAGAACTACAATACCAGCGAATGTGTCCAGACTGTGGAAGGTAAGGAAGATTCGACCTTCACGGTTCCATTGCACGACAGTTAGAGGTCCGCCTCGACCGTGTCGCAGCCGTAGCCTCCCGAGCTATTCAGTTGGTGTTGTCCTTCTGCTTCTTGAGTCCTGCCCCGGTTACTCCTGAGCGTCCCAGAGTTCAGCCCTCCGGGTGTCGTAGTTGTTCTCGCTGTTGTTCCTGTTGCAGTTTTTATAGTTACTATTGCGACCGCCGTGGGGGGTTGCCGTCAAACCTGAGCTTCACACTCAGAAGCCTCGATACGTGTCGATCAATGGTTGGCGCAACTCTCCGAAAGTGTCGTCGTCATATTGCGACAAACGGCTAACCAGCAATCAGCCGCATTCGAATCAAGTCTCATCTGGAACGCTGAGTGAACAAATGCTACACATACGTGGTACCTTACAACGCGAACGGCTGAGAAGTTTCCTGACCGCTAGGTGGCCAAGGAGGATGAAGAGCTCTTGGTTTCGAACTTGGCAGGGTGGTCTTGTTTCATGGATGCACCTAGCATCTGCGAGGGTCCCCGTACAGCCTTAAAATTTGTGCCAGCCCCTCCTTGCTGAGTGGACCAATGCTGGGCGCTGCGGGTCAATAGGAGTGGCGGGAAGAGAGCAAATGTCTTGTTCGGGCCACGTGAATACATTTTACTACGTAAAAGGGACAAAATTTAACACTCGCTTGATCTTCAAGGCTGTTTATGTGGCGTGCGCAATCTACGCTAATGAGGTTGGCATTGCCGGCGTGGTTAACAAAGTGGAAAGTGATATGAATAGTGACAAGAATGAATCATTAATAATAGATATTACAAAGTTATATATCATGGAAAATGGGCAAAACTCATATATCTACTGGATGGCTTCGGTCTAAATTGCAGCACTTCAGAAGTGGGGAGCACTTGAATTGTGACCATCGGTTGATAGAACTTACATCTTTCATTACGTCTTCATCCAGCGATTCCAATCCCGGAAAACCTAGACGAGGCTGAACCCGTCTCTGTGGACCATCAGGAGTTTCTATTCAATAATGCAGCATTGGGCATGAACATACGAAATGCAACACAGAGGATGTTCTCGGCGAAGCCGACCCGGAATAGTATCGCTGGGATCAGCTACTCATAGGCCTCAGAACGAATCCTCTCCCAGTGTCTGTATGGAAAGTGGCAATAAAGCACTTACAACTAATCTAGATTGGATACAATCAGTGGATCCTGGAAACGATTGAACTCGGAGCAGAAACAGAGGAGCGTTTCTGAAAGAGGCAGCATAACAGCTTTGTCAGAGTCAATGGCCAGTGCTCTAGGTGCCATCCTGGTCTACGCACCTTCGCAGGTCGTCCGTTCATAGGTGACTGATAGTATTATATTGCAGTCTTAACCATGGGTGACAATGGCCATGATAATTTAATTTAATCACGTACTGTGATTCCCAAGTGTGCATACATGCCAATTATCGCCAAATAGTCGCTCAATCCCACTAATATGCTCATTTGCCTGGTGCATTTGTTTGAGCATATACAGGGTGAGCAATAATTACACCAATATATACCTCCTCCGATTCTCGCATACGTACAGAGCATTTTTCATTATTAGATAGGTGCGATTACAATTATAGAAGTAATGAGCCCCTTGGGATGTATGCACCTTGTATCGGTGCAAAGTAGACTCATTCGGTTTTGTTCGCATTCCGTCGATGCGACCCGTTCCGTCCCGCTGTCGGCTGTCCCCCACTAAATTTATATTTGCGAAACGCCATTAGAATAGGAAGAGAACGCTCAAGGACACACGACCCAAGGACGAGCCAGCGAAGAAGCTCCAGCAGCAGCCAGGGCGCCGTCACCACTACTACCAACGATGATAGTTGTCTGTGCATCGATTTCATCTTTGCGAGGCGAATTTTCTGGGTCGCTTTCCCTCTCTTCCCCATTCTCGTTTTACCCCGCGCCCCCTTTCCCTGTGTGACATTTCAGTGTACAAGCGAGACCCAGAAGTGAAAAATGGGCCGTAGCTGGCTTCATCCTCCCACTCTAGCTCCCACAGCCATGGGGTACGCTGTTACCACCTACCATCCATGTCTCAATTTGACACCTTGGTCCCCGACCCCCTGCTCGCGCCCGATACCGCGGCAGGCGGTATCTAGCTTCTGCTGTTGCTGTGGCTGCGGCTGCTGCTGTGCCTGCCGCTACATCTACTACTCGGATCTATACCTTTACACGCGAGGACGAAGACGCGGAATTGCGCCAACTAATTTCGCATAGTCTGGTGGCTCGGCCGTTACTTACAACTGGCCCGGGCCAATGGTGTTTGCAGAGGAGACATCAATCAACGAACTTGGCAGGCACAGTAGTGGTGGTGATGCCGCCGCTACTGCTTAGGGCCCACGAGCCAGCGTCGCCCGTGGCTGCGCCAACGACTCGCGCAGAACGTGTTGTGACCGTCGTGTATTCCAAGCTATTGTGGTCCAACCTTGTGGGCCTGAGGGCTCCAGCCTTGTGGGATAGCGCACATTGCACCAGTGGCGCCCGTACCATCGTGAACCTGTGGAATGGGTCATGGGCAGGAAATTATTTTACGCAAGCCCCCCGCGATTGTAGTATAGGGTGCACCTATAGGGTCAGAGACGTCTCGTGCTCGGACAACAACACCAGCTATACGTCTATGGCCAGGACCCTTAGCCTGTCTTTGTTGACCACTAGCCACCGGTCAATCTGACTGTGTGTCTGCGTTTCATGATGGCTTCGGCAAGCAAAGAAAACGAGGAAGGGCTACTCTCTCTCTCTCTCTCTCCCTTAGAAATACTGTGTAGAAAAGGCAGTGTGAACGTATCCTTCTACAATCTGGGCCGCTGTACGGTGTACGGAGGTGTTCGAGGCATACGAGGCTCATTCGTGTCAAAGCAGGACTGCTAGGGGCTGATGCCGAGTCATCGCTGGTGCTACAAAGGCTGGGTCTCGGACTTCGGCCGAGATAAGCAACTATTCGACGGGGCCACACCAAGCGATCATGTGGAGCAGCTCGCGCTTGCCTTCTTCACGAGCACAGTGCTAGCCTTCCGAGACTGGATATCAACCCAGAAAAAAATCCAAGCTGGGCGAATGACACATTCACCCTGTGGCAGGAGGACGCCATTGGCGCCTCAGCAAGTATTTAGTGTGCTCGTGATATCTGACGTGGTCCGGTGTCTTTGTTCACGTGTCTACAATATAATGAACAGTAGATGGGAGAGCAAATCAAATTGCGTCGGGCGATGAAAAATATGAGAAATACAGAGCGTTTGAGTCAAAGACATGATCGTGAACAAGACTTCTTGGTTGGGTTCGTAACGGAAACGTATGGCCTATGTTTATCCCGGAACATTGACATACGGATTATGTCAGTGGCATTGCTGCCTTTTTCAATGCAAACAACGAGGAATAGCCGAACGCTACGCGATATACTCGAAACTGTTGGGGTGCTGCCACAGCTCTGTGTGCCTTTCTAACGCGGACTGTATTGTTCGTCAGTTTGAATTTCTCCTAATCGACGTCAATACGGCTGGTACAGATTGTGTTTATGACAACAACAACAACAGCAAGTTTTTTGCTCGTATTCAATTAAGCTAATTCACTAAGCTAAGAACAACTATCATCGTAGGCAGATCAGTAACTCAGGGACGAATAGCCAGTTTATTTGGTTGCTGGCTGAAGTCCCCTCCCTCCCCCCGCGGCTTTCCTTCGATTCTTCGTCTATCAGAGACTTCACGGCACCCTCCACCAGTACTACGGAGGCATTACAGCTATGGAGCAGTGTATGAGAAGTGAAAATCCACACCTCACTGAGGCCACGGCAGCCTTTGAACGTGGGATATTAGTCCGATCTATTTAGCCAAGGGACACAGCCGCATCACTGCTCGAATGGCGACTTCTTCTTGGGCATCGACGTTATTATTATTATTATATAATAGCTATAATACAATTAGATATCTCTGGGATCATTTGCATTTAAAGGGGTCCGTCTTAAAAAGCAATGCCGAAAGCGGACGTTAAATGCTCACTGTGGGTTAGCCCGGAAGATTTACTTGTTATAGTTGTCTCTGGGAGACAACAGACATGGAAAGGTCTGCTGTTCGGCGTCAGGTCCAGGTCGCCTGCCGCTGATATCGTATATAGGCTGATGGATAGTTGCGTAGACAATGATCGTATGTGATATGCTTGAATAAACGTTCATTCTTTTGCTATCAATATTGTAAATATCTACCGCAAAGGGCGCGTTACTCGTCTTAATGCATTTGTCACAAAACCTAGCTATATACGTATTTGCTATGGGTTTTAGGACGACTCGACACCGAATGTGTGCAAACGCTGAACGCGTTCGAAGGCACTTCAAGCCATTGGTATATATTACAATAAAAGTAAGTAATTCGAAGTCCAACTAGGTGGACTTAGAACCCCAGGAGTCTGGACTCATATGGCTTGAAGTAAAATCAAAGTAATTCCGAACCATCGCCCAGATAACAGCACCATCAGGGTCCGAAATTGCATTAAAAAGGAGACTTCAAAGGCGAATGAAACAAACACGTATACTTGTCCCTAACATGAACGAATGTGTTCCTTTGATTGACTTAATCATGATGAAAGTACAATATAGTAACAGAGGGAAATACAATCTAAATACAATATTAATTAATACTATAATGACACAGGTAAGTCTCATAACTTGAAAAATGCGCGAATGAATTTCTTCTGTGGACTATTCCACGTAGCTGAATCTGCCGTGATAGCTAATCGATGAGAGAGAGAAATTCAGATTTGTCTACCCGCAGAGAGAATAAAAATAGACAAAAAATACATATATATATATATATATATATATATATATATATATAAAATATATATATATATACATATATACATATAAATAGATGACACATTTTTGTAGATTTTATTATTCTAGGATTTTGATTGTTCTTTTCTTCTTCTTCAAATTTAGTATTCCGAATTCACCTCGAAGACGAATTAATAATTATTGATTAATTAATTAGTTATTATCATAATAATATACGTTTATAGTTGACACATTAGCTCAATATCATGTGTCTCGCTTGTTCTTCTACGAGATGGGTCAATCGAGACTTTGAGTTAGAGACTTTTCAAATGAGTTTTCTGTGTTCCCTTTTGCTAACTGGGAAAATTTCAATATGTTTCTCTTTTCAGGTGAGTAAACCTGAATCTCCATATTTCTTCGCTAGTTCCGTCAAAGCATCTCGCAACTGATCTTGTGTATCTGAGCTATATCTTCACTGATGTGCCGGGCTGGTATTTTTGCCGCAGTGACAATCGAACGATACAATTGTCTTGGCGAATTCAAATCAATCGCGTGAGTCCCCTGATACGTCTAAATCTCCTTCAACTGTACGCTGCGCGAAACAGCGGCTGATTAAAGGCCGCTCTGGCTACGATTACGGCTTGTCGATGGGGATCGGCCGGAGACGCGAAAGTCGCTGTCGGTCTGCCGATTTAAAGCTATGCCGCTGTCAATGAGACCCTCTGGTTTGCCACTCGCAACCCAGGTGGGGCCTAACACCCACCCACCTATACCTAACCTATACTAAGTCGAATGTTCGGGGCGAACTCTTCGTTACACTGTATATATCTCGCCTCCCATCCATCGACCACCCGGCCCATATAATCGTACGCATATATGGCATAGATCTCATTTTCTTCGACGTCGGTGTCATGCACTGGCTGCCGGCAGACGAACGAGACCCATGAACGCCCACTCCGTCGGGGGTTAGCAGCGAACATTATTCGCCTTGGGGATGGGGAGCGGGTCGAGGGAAAATTCGGGGAGTGTGAACGCGCGAGAGGGAGAGCTGTAACCCTTGGGGGTGGCTGGGGCCCCAGCAGCGACAGCTGACTACTGCAGCAGCAGCGGCGACTACGCCGGCGGCGGCAGCGGCGACGGCGATGATGAGACCCACAGGGAAATCGGCGCCGTGGCCGTAGTGGCCTCGTAGTCGGAGAAGAGTCAGATGAACGAATATGAAGCGGTGCCACTGGCGGCGGCGACCAGCGGCGGCGGTGGCGACCAGCGTCGGCGCCACCAAGAGCCACGACCAGTCTAATTTTCAGTGAGCGGCACCTTACGAATCGCAGAAGTGACACATAACGAAAGTTATGCTCCGCCATGGTACGTCGCTACTACTGCTGCTGCTGCTGGGGGTCTTGCCGTCATCTCGTGTAAAAGTCGCCTTGCAAAATGAGTGGGGCGACCTTGCTGCTGCTGCTGCTGCTGCCGCTACTACTTCTCTTGCTACAGCTGCCCCCCTACTGCTGGTGGCGCTATCAGAATGAGAGCGTCCCGCGGCTCGTTCGAGCCGGCTCGTTGCTCTCTCTTCTCGTTAGGTTTCCGTCTACTTGTTCTTGCCCGCGACCCCCGCCTGTCATGAGCCGTGTTCCCAGCCCCGGCCCGGAACCATGAGAGAACTGCTTGTACGGGGGCAGAACGGCGTTGCTGTCGCGTAGTTTTCATCCGACATCCGGCGGATGGGGCGCGGCATTCTCTCTCTCTCTATTCTCTCGTCTGCCCCTTTCTACCCACCCTCGTATTCCTTCTCTACTGGTACACACGATGATGCGGGCTAGAGAAAAGGCACCGAGAGAGAGAGAGAGAGAGAGAAAGAGAATAGGGGCAAGTGCGAGCCAGACGAGAGCGTCATAATGATATCTCATCCAAAATGAAATGTATAATAACATATTTTTTGCGAGGTCGCCCGCTAGTGTCGCCGCTGACGACGACGACGACGTGAAGAAGAAGAGGTGCCGCGTGAGGATGGGACTGGTCGTGAGAAGATCGGTGATAACGCAGCTAAGTACGACAGCGCGCTGTTGGCGCCCTGCACACTGGACGCTCTATGCGCCATAATGCCCCCCCCCCCCCCGGCCCCCCCTGATATGCTGCCGACCGCCGGCCGTGTTCACGCTGAGCTTGCCCACCAGACGCCGGCTCACCCCAAGACGGCAACGCTCGGCCGACATTGTCCTACGCGAATTCGTCCCCAAACGTCTCCCCGGCGTCTTCCGTTCATCGTGGCGAACGCGCGGGCCCGTAGCGTCAGCCACGAAACGAGTCGCTGAATAATGGTGATGCTCAGGCCGCGGGGCTCTATGTGCACTCAGCGGCTGCTGCTGGCACCGCCGAACGCAGCCTGGCGCAGGCAGCCTGACTGAGGCTGAATCGCTGACCCGGCTCGGGACCCGCACAAGGGACTTCTGGGACTAGTAGCGAGCGGCTATACCGATGCACGGCTGTGCCCCTTGCGTCGGCTTCACGATTGCTGCCGTTGTGTCGGTCGGACGCCAGGCCCACCGCCGCACGCCTCGTGTGAGAGAGTACCGCGTTTCTATGCGGCGCGGATGGGAGTCGTATTGTACGCGGGTCTCAGCAACTGCCTGCGGACAGCGACTATGGCAGCCGACTACGTGCGACATACGACACTTTACAACACCAGCCATTTGTTAGAGTTGAGAAGACGAATGAATGAGTTTGAGTCGCCCGCCGGGAGGGGGAAACTAGCTGGAAGCCGCCCGGGGTTCGGCACCGGCAGCCGCCACTGCCGCTGCCGCTGCCGCCGCCGGCGCTCGGTCACCGGCACGGAGAACAATCCAGAAACGAGGAAGTGAAAAGCGAAGCACTGACGAGCAAAGACCTTCAAAGAGTCGCGGCTGGCGACTCGATGACGCATAACCGCTGTGGCCATCCACCCTGTCTCCAACGTATTTCTATGGCTGTGAGACTATATGCGGATGCGTCGGCGTGAGGCATACGGCTTTTCGTCTCATGTCATGCATGTGTCGGCCTGTATGGATACATGTATATCTACATCTGTTCTGTGTGTGTGTGTGTGTATGTTATACATACATTGCGTAGGACAATGGATTGAGTTGAGCAAGTCGAACAAATGATAACAGCCGCAGTGATACTCGTTGTGTAGGCACCTCGAATCGCGAGTCGAGCCACGATGAGGACCTACGGCTAGGTGCAGAATGAGGTTGAGCATAGAAGCCACTTGGCGCCCACTCGGTCTTTCCATGCTTTCGACTCGCTGGCGGACGTCCGTTCTGCTTCCACTTCGACCGTGAGCATGTCCGAGTCCGTAAGCCTTTCGGTGGGTTGAGACGCTTTCGTCATGGAGTGACATACTCGAGAATGAAATCCGTCGATGGAGAAAGGCAGGGTATCCCTAGCCAGAAAATCATCGATGATACGGGCTGCTGGGATAATCAGTGTCATTCGCTTCACCCGCGGACATATATCTGTCTTACCGTTTACGCTGCGTGGACGGGTCAGCCGAGCAATGGAACTCGAGTAGAAAAAAAAACGACATTGGGAAGAAACCCGTTCAGCCTACGACTCAGGCTCTCTCCGCCGCCCTGAAGCGTCGGCCTGCAGTGACAGCGCTAACGAAAGCGTAGCTAATGTTCCACCGCTGCTTTAGCCACTTCGTAACACACTTCTTAATTCGGCCTATTTGCTCGGGCCGGCCGGCCGGCCGACTCGCGCTGCTAGAGTTCAGTGAGGGCCTACTGGTGGTCCTTCTCCAATACCTTGTTCGCTATAGTAGTATATACGCAGGCAGCACCTGAACTCGTTTCTCCGAGGTCTTTCTTGTCCTGCGACACGCGGCCCAGGTCGGCCACCTTGCTCGTGTGTCGAGAGGGGTGATGCAAGGCCCACTATTGTACGTTTGTAGGCAGCGACGTCGTTCGTAGACCCTTAAGTAGTGGCGTTGGTGGTAGCAATAGTAGTAGTAGTGGTAGTAGCACCGTGGTAGTAGCTAGAGGCTGACAGTGCACTGGGTGATAAGAAACGGCAAAGAACGGACCGAGGCCAGGGCCGAGGGGGTGGCCGAGGCCGACTGAGGAGGCCGGCGGGAAGGGGGCAGGGAAAACGGTCGCTCAAAGGGCAGGCCGACCAGCAGTCAGGCCAGGAGCAGAGTGGCCAGCAGTGGCCTGCTGGCACTTGAGTGTATAGGGCCTTGTTGCCATGTGTGCCATTGGCCATCGCAGCGAGGGTGGGGCAGGCACAGCCGGGGTAGATCTACAATTAGTGTGCAAGAGTAGCACTTTCTCAATGAGATTCCTCTTAATGGAACTACTAATGGTTCACCACCCTCCTCCAGTCTCCCGCACGTCAGGGTCCGACCCGAAGACAGGCCGTTCCTCCTACGAGAGTCAGCAGCGGCGGCGGCGGCAGCAAGACTCGTGTTCCGTAGGTCCGGCTGGTGATCGTCAGCGGTCGGCCAGGGCGGCAAGAGGCCAGCGAGGAAAAGAACACTGGAAGATACGGAACAGCCATCAAACTCCGAAGACGAGGGCACCACCCCGTAACTGGCCGATTGCCCTCGCAAGCGAGGAACGGGTGGGGAGTGAAGGCATCGAGGAATGCGCCAATTGAGGGTATTTCCTCCGCTTGCCCCTGTCGGCATCCTCGGTAAGCTAGACGCTCGCTTGCGGGAAAGGACCAGAAAGCCATCCCCCAGCTCTCTAGTGCCCTGAGCGTTCTCCCATTTTGTTCTCTTGGAGCCAAAGAGCAACAAAGGTCGCTACTAAGCCATCTGTTTTTTGTTTTCTTGAGAGAGGAATCAACGCTTTCTCGATCAGCTGTCCCAAGCGTTCGCTCGAGGAACGCTAACCAAAAGGGAATCCCCCTCCGTAAGCTATCCTCACAGCGGAGTCTACCATTTCAAGCGTGGCCGGAATGAAGGCAGAGACCTGACAAATGCCGCCGTGACGCCACACTCGCCCAGCTTCGAACACCCGTGACGATGGAAGCCAATACGAACTCGCCTGGCTACTGGCTAACGATTAGTGGAAATCTGTCGTCAACATCCGAATGTGTTGCTGCGGAGCCCTCCCACGTCTGGCTGCACAGCATTACCCCATTGACCTCTCCACTCTGCGATTCTCTACAGGCGAGCGATAACATGAGTACTCAGCAATCCTCCTCAGTAGCCTTTTCACTGGACCCTGTAGCGCAGTAATAGGAGAGATGTCTCGCACTGATTTGTCGAAGTGAGCGGGCGACGTTCCCAGCCGCTGCATTTAGCCAGTCAAGCTGCACTGCTGCTGGTGCTGTGATCCCATAAAACAGCATTCCCGACAACGAGTCGACGGAAAGGACGACGAAGACATTACGCTGGCAATAGCGTAACGGCCACGACAGACTCTGTCGCTTGACCTTGGCTGATTGCTTTGTCGCAGTCGCAAATAAGGGGGGGGGGGCGGAGGGGGTAACTGCCTGAGCGACACCAACTCCGTTATAGTAGGGGGTTTGGTGCCCCTTGTCTGGTGTCCTGCCACCAGGCCCGCTGACCCCTGTCCGTTTCTGCTCTCTCTCTCTCTCTCTCTTCGGTGGATCCGCTACTCCTGGTCGTCGATGCGCTCTTTGCCTTTTTACTCCTCCGTATTATATTACCACTACTGGTCCAATCGTGCGCTGCTGCTGCTGTTGTCGCTACGGCAGCACAGCATCCACTCCAATGAAGCCTTCTCTCGTCTCGGCCGCTAGCACTGTTGTTGCGTTTGCTGTCCAGTTAACCCTTTCCACGCGATGAGGGCGTGGGGGTCTTGCCCCGGGCGATGTCCAACACGGGCAGTGTGGCGTTCCCTGTTCGTTCTGTTATGTTGCGCAGTGTCCTTTCGCGTTGTGGGCTCACCGTGCCGAAGCGTCGACGTCACGGCTTCTAGCTCTGGCAGCAGCCGAGGCACCAGAGACGGGCGGCGTTCGTCAGCGTTGCGCCAGCCGGTATCGGTAACATGCCGTGCAACTACTCGTAGAAGTAGTAGCAGTAACAGTACTGGTAGTCCTCGCTGTCGTCCTGGCACCCGCGCTAGTGGTAGCTGTAGTCGCTGGTAGCTGTTGTGGACTACCGTCCGTGGCAGGAGTAGTCGCTGGTGGCCGTCCCAGCAGACGAACGAACGAACATACATACATACAGACGGACGGACAGACACCCACATGCCAGCATCGACAACAGGGAGCCTACCACAGCACAGAGACTACCAAGCAGCCGACAACCGGTCTGGTTGCATGACCCGAACGGGGTGGGTCCAACTTGCCTTTTAGCCAAATTGTCGTTTGCCGAACGCAGTTTGTCGTAGGCGGAGGCTGAGGCTGCGAAGGCAAAGGTGACGGCGCCGTTGACTATGTGTCGCTTCTGCTGCGATATTGCGTGATCGGTGAGTAAGCACAGTGGCCTCGGCGGTACGATCATCGTATCGTGCGAGCAATCCCTCCTCTACTGTCCGCTCGCTGCAGCGAGCAATAATTCCTACTGCTGACGGAGGCTGGGACACGCAGGAACAGACCGCATCGGAACGCTAGGCACTAGGGTGCACTAGTCAGTGGGTAGTCACTACGGCGAGATGGCCCCTTTACCTCTGTCGCAGGTGCGAACCCCTCGGCCCCCATCAACAATCCGGTGTCGAGACCGGTCCCAGACGTCGTTGGTTTTGCCACTTTGATGAATCGACCGGTCGTCGTCGTCGGCATCGTTTCTCTGCTAGCGCCGATTTGTTCAATCGACCCGCTGCGCAGAGCTGATCGCCGACGTCGATCGTCAAGTCGATCCGGTGCTCTCGGTGTCGGGCTATGCTTTCTCTACCAGCACCACAGGGAGCAGACACATTACAGCATTGGCTACACGCTGCTGTCCCATGATCATTCCATAAATGGCTCGGGACGCTTATCTCGACGAGGAGACATAGCCCCGCACCCCTCGTCCGCCTCTGGGTGCCAACCTTTTCGTTGCCCGCACTCATTGTCACTGTCTCCCACGCCGTATCCAGTCGTTATCGAACGACGATCATTGGCGATCAGGAAGGTTCCCATACCCACTCCTGCCGAAGTACGTATGTATGCCTAGTCGCGCTGGCTAGACAGCCTCGCGGGGTCTCCCTACCGTCTCCGACCCCGCTTTCCTCACTTCAAGGATGAGGTACGCTGTACTCCTAGTTCCACGATGGTCTGTGCCCCCCTCTTTCTCTCTCTCTCGCTCGCTCTCGCTTGGTCCGGACCACGGCGACGGCGACCACGACCGATAGAGCCCATAGCGAGAGGGATCGAGAAGGTGAAGTAGTGAAGGCACCTACCTACGCCCTCAAGACAGCACTGCCGCAAGTGAGCACATCGGTCTTCGTCGCCCCCTCCAGCCGCGGCTACCCCTCGAGGTAGCTGTGGCACAAGTTGTTTAGTCCGCGCAAGCATGACTAAGGGTATGCCACCACTGAGAATGTGGATGACATTGCGAACGAGAGTGGTGTACCGTGCCCGATCGGAGAGACCGGTCCGAGCCGTTGGGGTAATCCACGCACCGAGGCAGCGAAAGCAGCGGCGTCGCCTCCAAAGCAACGGCCCCTGCCGCCCCCCCCCCCCCCGCCAGCCGATAGCAGGACTGCAGAAAGGCCGTCGACCGTGAGAGACCGCAAGACGAGCAACCGCTTGCCGCGGCCGGATGCGCCATGTATATATGGTCGTTGATGCGAGGATGCTGGCTCGAGATGGGGGCTGCGCCCGGCGGCGGCGGCGGCTGCTGCAGGGAGGCTGACGCCGCATCCCTCAACGACGAGTGTCAGGATGTGTTCACTGCTATAGCCCGTCGCCGTGTCGCCGTCCCATCTCAAAGATCCCTTCCGCACAGTCAACTCGAACGCAGCCTTTGCCGGCGCCAACCGTACCACGCGGCACATCCGAAGCGGGGAAACTGCCATCGGTGCGCGACCAAGCAGCCAACCGACTGTAGGTCGGCTGGGTAGCCGCACTGCGCTGGTCATCGCAACCTGGGACCTGGTCCTACGGCCAGAGGCCAGAGTCCATTCGCCACCACCATCACCACGTATTCAGCGCTCGACCATCTCCACTTCAGCCACCAGACCCGCACGCACCTAGCCCCGCCGACGACATCGGGCTCCCCGACCCCGGGGCCGACACCCAGAAGAGGCGAGTTCTACCATATGAATAATGCATAAACTTATCTCATGGAGCGAATATTCCTGCGAATCTACAATAGTAAGCGAAGCTGCCGTAGCCCGGCTCCGTTTGGGTGTACTGCCTCCAAGGGGAGGAACGGTGGGGGGTATGGGGGTGCTATGGTTACGACGTGGGTTGAGAGGATCTATCGTAGTGGCGAGCGACGAACAGAGCTCGCGCTCACTCGAAGGCAAAGTTAGCCGGAGCTCAGCTGAGAATGGCAAGGAGACCGATGATCTACGGTTACCTCCTTCCGTGCCGGCGTACGCCTCACACCCTGAAAGACTAACAACACTGGAAGGTGAAGGGAAAACTAGATAGAGAGAGAGAGAGAGAGAGAGAGAGAGAGAGAGAGCGAGGAAGGGAGAGATGATAGAGATAAATAGAGGAAAGGCAAGGACCAACGGACGTGTGTCTCGTGTCTCGAAAGCGAGGTGTTCGTCTCGAAACTGTGCACTCTGCTCGAGCGCCATACTGGTTTGTGAGTCCTACTTGAGAACAGCAGTATATATATATATACACGACAAGTACAATATTATACGAGGTTTCCAAGGACCTTCTTCTCTTTCCATGAGGGAAATGCAGTTACTAGTTCAATATATATATATATATACTTATAATAGCTGCTTTATTTGTCATTGTGTATGGGATTATGTCGTTGTCATCTCCCATTACTCGATTCTAGGCTATTTCATGCAGATACTATTCGCCCTGTTGTTCATAGTTTGATGCGGGTATGGCCGTGCATAGAGTCAAGTGTGAGGGGTATACGCAGGTATAAAAGTTTGCCGATGCGAAGGTCCGGACTCTTGATCAACGCTGGGCTGAACCATAAGGTGTTCCGGATGTTACACAACGCTTCGGGAGACGGGTAAAATTTTGACAGTTCCGAACGACCTAACCTCTCCTTCTATGTGTTTTGTTTTTTCGTGCCTAGGGTGTGCCTTAAGGTAGAAACTGAAGAGAAAACGACCACAAAAGTTTCCTCAAAGAAGAACATCAAACTCTCATAAATACATGAAATCTGTGGCTGGATATTAAGCAAGACTTGCCACCATGAATGATTATTAATATACTATTTACTCTTCGTTTTGTTTTTGCGTTGACATACCCAGTTCTATCTAAATATGTGTGTGTCTACAAAAAATACTTGCTGTGGGAGGTAACCTTCGAATGGTCGAACCTTTCTTAGTCTAGCATATGATTGCAGAACTCTCCGAATAACTTTTTCGAGTAACTTCCCTGTCCATTATCCAGTGCAAGGGTTTCCACCACACTCGCTGATAGCGGCGGTGTTCGAGAAGAATGACCAGGTCGAGCAGAATTGATTGCTTCAGATTCAGATTCGAAACGGCGGGAATTTCACCGTATATTAATCACGAATATGTATCATGCACTGAGGGGGAGACAAGGTGTAGTCACACACATGTATCTATATATATATGGTCACACACACACACATGCTCTCTCTATATATATATATATATATATATAGAGCATCCCATTACGCTGAATGTGGTGGTAGCGTGCAGTGGTCGTCCAGCAGAATATCAACGTGAACAATACGTGCAGGTCATACGAAAGTGATGCCTGATGATGTGGGATCGTGTTCTGGTGTATGGTCAAGATATGGCCACCACCGTACACCATATATTCTGTGGTAGACTATATAATGGCGAGACACGTACATAAATACGATAGTGATTCTGAGAGCAGAGTCTATCTCGAGGGTGGTGACTCCCGTCGAGGGATAGTGTGGTTGACCTGCTGTTAACAAGATTCAAACCTACCTGAATTCATAATGTTACATCATTATATCATACAATACATAATAAGCATCCTGTACCGGGAACATTGTATTTAAAATCTAAATTATAATACATATATTAACAAAAAAAAAATATATATATAAATAATTGTAGACCACAATTAGTAAGAAGTATCATCTATTATCGTTGAAATTGCTTGTCCAATTAACAAATACAGGTACACTGCACAAGCGATGGGCATTTCGATATTCCGTTCCACTGTGTTTGCTCACGTGTGGGTTGGGTCGACAACCCGACGCACAGAGCTCCTTTCATCTTGGATTGTTATTTGTCGGCATCTATAATACATGTATGTACATACGGACACAGCCACGCACCGAGTTGATGTGTAATGGAGTATGCTCGCCGCAAAACCATAAACCAAGAACATGTCACCACCGACCTGCAGCTAGCCCGTACCACATATCTTGTGCGTTGGTGGAATAGCCGGCCAACAGGACACGTCCACGGGCCTACTCTAATCTTTGGCAGCTCTGCCCGGTCACAATCACTCACCCACACGATGAATATACAGAGAGAGCGTGTACACGTAATCTATCCATGGCTGCCAGCGTTTCTGCTTGAAACGCATATCTCTCTCGAAATGCGAATCGCATCGCGAATCGAAATAAACGGTCAACTCGGGCTGATACAGGCTTGAGCAGGTTGAATTGAACTTGATTAGAGAGCGACGACTGCCACGCAGTATGAAGCAACGCAGTACGGCATAGCAGTGCAGCAGAGGCTGCCGCCGTTACAAGCACGTGCGCGTAAATTCGTGGAGCACGGAGAGCTGAATATATATATATATATATATATATATATATATATATATATATATATATATATATATATATATATATACATATATAGTCTGTTTCAAGTGGTTGCCACCCACTTGGAAGGGGAAGGCTGTAACAGGCTGAGTATCAGATTCTTTTCGATTCGGCATCTATAGACAATTGCCAGTCTGTCTACGTATAGAATGAGGGCAACCGTCCCATAACGACCCACGTATTGAAGCAATTGCCCCCCTGCAGCCAGCCAGTGTCGTGGAGAAGCAACCGTGCCGGATGCAACCAATGGCCGCTGTTCCGAAGATTGCCAAACAATATTGGGTGAGTGGTGCGCCGTAGATCGCGTTTCGCCACTAGCGATCGCCCTTCTTTATCTGCGGAGGTCACCATCTTTCGTGCTGCTGTTGTTGTTGTTTGTTTTCCCTCCGAGCCACTCAGACCGGAACTGCTCGGTCGGAGCTGTTCGCCGACAACAATTTAGCTGGCACGCTGAACAGGGTAGATTGCCGAATTTACTAGGCAGTATGATACCACATCTGGGGAGCAAATGGGATCAGGGGTGGGGGGTAGGGGGCAGTTGAAGCTGAGGCGCAGGTTGACAACGAGATGTACCAATACCTTGTGATCAACCTGATAGTCAGATGCATCCCAACGCTGGCGCTGCTCGAGCAAGAACAGAGAACGAGAAAAACAACGCATTGCAATTCGGTCAGCCGCCATGTGGCATACGTCCCACACAGAATGGGACAAGGCCTTAATCTCGACCACCTGTGGCCTATTATTATATATGGCGCATGCAAAAGTGCACGCTGCTGGAAAATGTCGGCCGGCATAAGTATCCCATTAGAAACATCGTTTCCAGCTGATGTCAGTAACATTTGATGTGAGACTTGAGGACAATTATTACAGTACGGAAAAAACCAACCTGGAGGGATAACTCTGAGACCACCAAGGACCAGCAGAGCTGTTTGATGTTTGTAGGCTTGAATCTCATAAACGTTTTGGCCAAGCTGCATCAACCAGCAGTATGAAATTTATGGCGTATAGAAGTACCTTCATGGCAGGTTATTATTGTATTATGATTATTCTCTAACACCCTTAGGAAGGGACCGAAAGTTAGCTACAGTTTGGGACTCCAATCTAACTCGATGCTGTAAGTTACTATGAATAAGCGGTACAGATGTGTGTACAATACACGGCGAAAACGTAAGGACCCTTCGAGTTGAAAGCTAAGTGTACACTTTGAAAAAGCAATCATCTGATAGCTAGACCTTCCCATTTCAACTATGAGCACCCCCTATCTCGATCGAGCTAGTCGGTCTGTCGTAGTTTCATTTTGTTTAATTTTTTTTGTACCTTCTAATAGCGAATGTCTGTGCCGAAAGTTCCACAAGTTTACGCGGCAAACCTCGTAAACTCGTTAAACATGCAAGCTCATCCGTGGATGATTGCGCATTTGGCCACGTCAATAATAAACTAGACACTTTCGAAAGTTTCAGAGAAGTTTTAGCGTTCAAGTATCACAGAACAACGCTGAATCCGAGCAGGCTGTCTGCGCGACTGCCTTGCGCGGCCGCTTAAGTCTCTCTCTGACTATAAAATGCTGGAAGGTCCGGTAGATGGTCCAGTGTTGAGCTTCTCGTAGATGTTAGACACGATGGACGTATATGGCTTGCGTTCAAATCTTGCCAGGCGCAAATGAACCTTTAGATTTGTTTATAATCTGTTTCCTAATTCGTGGCTTCTTGCCAGCTACCACGATAACGTTGGAAAATACAACGACGGGTGCCACTGACATTGATACGTAAAATAGTAATACGTAGAAACTCAACACCGAGGCCTGCCACGTCGAGGGAACAGCCGAGAGTCACCTGAAAGGGTGGTCTAGAAAAAGCGAGGCTCCGTCAAATCGATACACCCCTTTGAAATATTATAGGAGGTATTATTGTATTGTGTCCCCTCGAACGGCCAAGGGGTCACTCCAAATCGCCAGCTATAGAATTGGCAGCGACCTGCGCTACCGCCTTTGGAAGACTGTTGAAACACCCCCCCCCCCCCCTTCCTCCCTCTGCTTTTTAATCATTGTCCCGAACATCATACACACATGCATACACGCGCACACATAGCGAGGCACGATTTCTTCATCCCAGAATGAATTCGGATTATGTGCACCTGCAGCAATTGCCAACGATTCAACCGCTGGCCACCGCCAGCAAGATTTCGTTAAGATGTTTGAATCTTGAAGACAAAAAATCACGGAACGGAAGAGAGATCGAGAGAGCGAGAGATAGAGAGAGACGACGACCACGACGACTCCGAGGGCAGGAATTGAACCATTCATCCTTCCCTTTTAGTCTCTCAATATGGGGAGCATTGTGTGTGAGGGTGCTCCTCTGTGATATCCTATCTGTTCATGGGGCCCAGGGTGAGGGTCTCGCTAATGCTGAGTTTCACTGCTTGCTTGCTGTTCGCGACTCGCGGGAGTCGGAAAAATTAATCGCCCCCAGACAGAGTATAATGGGTGTGACCCTCCGCGCCCCCCGGCGCCCCCTGCGCGCGCGCGTTTGAGAGATTATTTTTGTTTGCAAATTAAAAAATATATTTCGGCGCAGTCTTTTCTCTCTCTCTCTCTCACTCTCGCTGTCCTTCTCGGATATACGCGTCAGGGGCTTTGAGGGTTAGCGCCACTCATTAAAGCAGAAAGAGAGCGATTAATGACGAATTTAAGATAACAAAAAATGGCGGTGCTGATTTTTAAGTAACAAGAATAAAAAGTTAATTGATAGTGCCCCCTTTGTGCAATCGAGGACTGGGGCGGGGGCAAAAAGTGCCCCTTTTGCGACGAGCTACGTCGTGCAGCCGCTAATCTTAATTGCGGATAAGTGCTGTGTATGAGCGAGGGTCAATTGGCGATCCGTCATTAACAAAGAATAATCAACACGGTATCAACAGAGGGGAACTACAATATCGTAACAGAACAAAAATATAGTAGCGTTCCCCACTTGGCATTGTTATAACTACGAATGTAGCCAGTGTAGTACTATTTTTTGAGGTCATTAGCGGAGCTGACTATAGCTCGCTCGATGTTTTGGCCATTTTATTATATATATATATATATATATATATCCTTAGGCACAGATAATGTCAAATGGGACCCAGTCAGACGATTCAGTGAACTCAACGAGTTTTGCCTCGTTGAGTTCTCTGAATATATACTCTGGTGCGAAATGATCTTAAATTCATTCAATAGCGATGTATATATATATATATATAGCTGCCTCGTATAGCAGTTAAGCTGAATCGTAGCCCCAACACCGTGCGGCTGCGACTGGCTGGTCTTCCGATTGAAGCGGTCGGTTAATTCCCGGCTAAAGATCTTACGTTCATGTTACGATCGACTAGAAGATAAGTAGACACTCTATAAAGACACGCATAAAATGAACGCATATACGAGCAGTCCGTGACAGAGAACCTCTTCGGCGTACGAGGCTTGAACATGCCGATGTCCGGCTGCTACTGCTGATGTTGCTGCTGTGCCATCGTATTAGCTGTCGCATTATAGTGCTGCTCAGTCAGCCAGACGAGAACGCCGCGTAGTAGCTACGGAGTAGAACACATCGGATCTGCCCCTGAACGAGATCAAATGTAAGACACTAGTCCGAAAACAGTCGAAACACACCATGAACGCTTAGGCGAGCAACGCTTGTCGCATATAATGTTTATGTCGAATGTTTCTCTCCAACCATGAGCCACGTGAGCCCAAGTGGCCGTACGCTACGGTCGCATGCTACCTCTCTCCGTCCGGGCGGCCAACAACGCTCAACCATTTGACGTTTGTTTCGCCCCAATTATATAATAGCGAGGAATCGACACAAAGCTGGTAAATGCTGGAGCCAAACAAAGATTGAAGGTGGCCGCTTGCACATGTGAATTCGACGTTCGCTCGCTTTGCGTTAGTGCTTTACAAAACGCCGACTCGCCTCTCTCTCTCTCTCTCTCTCTCTCTGTCTCTCTGTCTCTGGTAAGGTAGCCTGAGGTGAAGAAAAAGTGTCAAAGTTCGACCCAAACGCCTGGGTAGAGTTTGACACTCGAGTGAAGTCGCTGTCGGCTCTCAGACGACCCGATTTTGCCGCTGGATGGTGTGGCTACCTACGGTAGCTACTAGCTCGATTGACCTGAGACCCACTCGAGTCGATTGTATTCGCTAGGCTTCCACAGCAAATGCTATCTTGTATCAGCGTTATGAACCTTGCGGGGACGATGGAGCGAGTTGATTGGCTTCAGGCAATTTAGAATTCGCGATTAACTTGACGACACGACGACTTTCAGTGGCAGAAACTCTAGATAAGCGGAAACCTCGAATATGTCTTCGTGTTAACAAGTTACCTTTATTCTTTACACGGTTTCTTTAATTTGTTCGCTGTACACGACGATAATTAATGCAGCAGAAATTAATGCTGTCGAGACAACTCGAAGTCGACTCTTCACTGCGACTTACTTACTTAATGACGGTTACGCGTTACTTAAATACTACCATTGTATCATAGTACTGTGCTTAATAAGCACCGTGCAATTAAAATATGAATGCACTCCATCGGTGGCGTCTCAGGGGGGGGCGGGTAACACGGTGAAGCCTGCACCCCCACCCTCAGTATGTATACGACGACCACTGGGACCGTGGCGGAGGGCTGAAAGTATAATATTCAGCATGAACTACTACGCTTGTCCCATTAGCGTAATTGAGCAAGTGTGACCGCCGTCGAAGCCATCTATTTTTTGTGGTATCTTTTTTTATAACCGTAGCCTAACTAATTCCTCGTGTGGAATCTGCTTCAATGCAGCTGGTGGCCGACCGAACACCCGCCCGCCTGACCGCTGGGAGACTAGGCATAAATATGGCTAGTAATGATATTTATTGCTGGAAACAACTTGATAGATAATGCAACGTCGTTGTGATAGAACACCATATGAGAGCGAAGCACGGTGTCACTGAGGATATGGTACGGAGAACTGTCATTGTGAGGAATTGCAATAGAGGAATTAGACATATGCACATGTATCAATTGGACAGCCGTTGCTCAGCTTTGTCTAGATGCGTTCAACGATTGTGATCGTCTCCGATCGTTCGTTGCTATCCTGAGCTCTACCTTCGCCAAGCATTCAGTGCCAAGGTGCATCATTGACATTCGGGCGGGATAAGCCCCCCACTATTGCCAACTAAGTAACTTAGCAAGTACCTACTTATAGGTCGGTAGATAGGTAGGTAGGTAGGTCGGTCAGTTCGTGCAGTCACACAAATGGACCTAACCTCTCCACGCATCGTCTATTTGACCTGTATTGATACCCAATAACCTGCGCCCACCCGCCGATCACTGTATCCGTCAGACCCCGACAGGCGCTGGGAGGCGTGAGGCATTCAGCAGGAATGTTATCCTCCTAAACTCTGTGTTTGCCATTCTTGCTGCATAGCGCAGCGTTTGTCCTCCTCCCGTGCCGATATGGTATCGAGGTCTCCGTCTTCGCTGTTGGGGGATGGCCCGAGGGAGCCAGTGACAGGGATGTTAGTATGCAGACAGCCACCTTAGGCGATCTTTTAGGGCAAAGCATCTCTTCGATTGTCCCGGAGTGCGCCTGCATTCACTGCCTGCAATACGTTTGCAGAAGCTCAAACTCGCCGGTAGGGAGTCGCTCACTCGCTGGAACTGTCCGTGCAGCCGTTATTAATCGCCTCAACGATATAATACACGCTGCTTGCGCCTATTCGCTGTGTGGGGTTTGGGGGAAGCGGGGGTGCGTATTTCTCTGGACAGCGAAACATCGTTTGAAAAACATCAAGCGTGGGGGGGACGAGGAACGAGATGGTTTGAGTGAGGCGACGTGCCTAGAAGCTCGGCGTGGTGAGAAGTAGCCTTAGTTGAGGCGGTGCCCGTACGTCGTTGTTACTGTTCGTGGGTTGAGCCCCAGGGCGACCATAAAGATTAGGGGACTTACCAAATCCCTAACGTGGGAGGCTAGAGCTAGTGGATCAGCGCACAGATGAGCAGAAATAGAAGTAGATAAAATCAATTGCGTATGACTCTCCTGGCGCCTGGCAGAGAGAGCCGTTGTCATCAAACATATCGTTCGTTTAATTAGTGCTGTTGCCGACGACGCGTAAGATAGACGTGTTCGGGAAGGAATCCTTGAGCAATTGAATGAAGCACCTATGAAATTCTCTGTCTAATTGTTTATGGGGTCGCCAGAGAGATAGCACAGCCGGATGTCGTTGTCTGGCATTTGATAATGAAAAAGAGCCTCAAAGTAACACAGGAACCGGACGTTATCGAATAACTTCGATTAAAGGCAAAGACCGTTGTGGCTGTTGGGCTTAAAGACGCTCGATTAGAATCGAGGAGAATTTGGTTCGCTTTTACATATCAGCACTGGTCATCAGGTTTCTCTAAGCAGGCAACGTCCAGGTTCCCTTTTTATATATATATATATATGGATATATAATTTTTTTAACACTAACTTTTATCGACACATCTGATGAGGATATATATATATATATATATATTGATCTCGGCTATCCCAGTTCGTTCGTATTCGAGATTCTATTCAAATACAGATGATCAGGTGAATTATCGTGTACCCAAATAGTCGATCTTGTCTCATCATTTCGGGGCTGGTTAATGACTTCTATTCGTCGCAGTCGGTCCGTTTTCCTGAGTGCCTTCCTCACCTACAGAGGCACCCAACGCGATTGGAGATCCCCGAAATAGTGTGTACATTACAGTTCCTCTCTTGGCCTATAACACGCAGGAACGCACACCGACGAGCCACTGTGAGAGTGATCTGATCGGCTGCCTACAATCAACAATACAAATGCTTTCCGAATAGTCGGCTTTCTCACACGAGGCCTATTATAGCATGGCTCTGGCTTGCGAGATTGGTCGAGAACACTTGCGCTAGGACGTGGTAGATGGCCACAGTATCGCAGAGATACAAGACCTTTCATGTTTTACCACTTTGCTTGACCAATTCGCCTGTCTTCAAACGTGTAGCTATATATATATATATATATATATATATATATATATATATATATATATATATATACAATAGTGCAGCTATTACACAATAGACACACCCGGCGAACACGGACTACTTAACAAGCAACGATCTTCACTGTTCCTGCTACGTAGAGATTTGTGTAATGATGGGGTGTTTGAAATATTAGACACTAGAGATAATTTCTATTATGATCGGAAAGTAAATGAAGGCATTGCAGACGCCATTTGCAATTGCTGGATCATTCAATATACTAAATGTATATCTGAGTGATATGCGAGGCCTGCACACATTGGCTAATATAAGAATGTTACTCTGGAAAGACGATGTGTTGATGTGGCTGGAAGTCTGATGGCCCGAACTGGTTATCGAGAACGTCCCCCGGCTGTGCTGGAGTATACCCCGCATCAATGTTTGAAACGTTAGCGCCAATAACTCAAACAAACTCGTTCAAAGCCCTTAAAGTCAAACCGCTTTCATGGACTTTCAGGTAAAAATCTATTAGCACTATTGATGTACGCTAATATATATATATATATATATATATATATATGTACAACAAATATGAGTTCTACATTTTAATTGCAATTGTTTTGACGACGGATGCCAACCGTATGCAAAAGCGACACTCCGCTCGGGCATGATTGCCTCATACAAAAGCAAATACCCAACGGTGTACACCCGCCAGGTCTCCCGGGATCGTGAGAGAATGAAGTTGCCGCACAGGCGATATTTTTATTATTATTATTAGTGTATAGTCATATTAATCATAAGAATGTCGTGGATGACAATAATGCAGTAAAATTGCAGCTCGCGTTTCCACCCAGACGAGAGTGGGGGAAGAAGCCAACTCCCCAAGCAAGTGTTAGCCGAACCGCCATGGAGGTCGCCGTCGGCGACGCCAATCAGCAACCGGCAAATCCACCGGCGGCCAAACAGATGAGGCGAACAATACGAACCTCATAAATGGGTGGCTTGAGAAGCAAGACGAAGTTAGACGACACTTAGAGCAAAATAGCTATATTATAGATATTGGGCGAGAGAGAGAGAGAGAGAGAGATGTCGTTTATGGAGACAGAGAGACGTAGGTGGAACTTTACTGGCCCAAAGGCTACAAATTATGGCCGTGCCCAGGAGTAGCACTGCTGTTGCTAATCGCTGTAGTGGCACTGCGTATTCTTATTGGTGAACGACGGCACGAGCTTCTATAGGGTGTTTCAAGCAAACACCTTTAGCGCCTTTCGAATGGCGCGAAAGTTTCCGAATCCGAACTACGCGAGACAGTGAGTTCATTCTTGGAGTGGGCACGCGGCAGGAACGTGGCTTCCTTTTGAACACTGAGTGGTTTCGATACGATCAGAAAGATGGACACTGCAGCAAAAAGGGCAAATTCCCCCAAAAATCAACGGGAAAACATCAGGTTTTTGTTTCTCCAAGGACACCCTCCAGCTGAAATCCATAGTATTAGTGTACGCGTATGGCAGTTCTGCCTTATGCCTGCGAACGGTGCAAAGTTGGTTCAAGCGATTTAATAATGGAAATTTGGGCACCGATGACCATCGAGGCGGGGACCGGCAATCAGGTGCGACAAGGGACGAACGGATTGACAGAATCAAGGCAGCTTTTGAGCAAACCAGAGCTTGGTCCATGATGTCTTTGTCGGCTGAAACTGGGATGCCTCAGGCGACGTGTCATAGTATTATCACCAATACACTGAAGATGAAGAAAATCAATGCAATATGGGTTCCCCATACACTGAGTGCTGAGCAGATGAAAATGCGTGTGGAGTGTTCGACAGTTAATTTGAAGGAAATTATAAATGCAAATGGTAATCATTTGGCTATCTCAAAACTTCCAGAACGCTGGATAATACCTCTAATTCATACCAAAAGATCTGTGCTCTAACTCATTTAGTTCAAAAGTTATTGGCATTTGAATAGGCTTGCCGTTTGCTGATTGGCGTCGCCGACGGTGACCTCACAGAAACATTAGACCTAACGTATAATAAATGGCACCAACGCAAATGGCGCTCGTCTATATCTGCTGTTTGTAGTACTGCGCAACCTCGAGATTGATATATATATATATATAATGGTAGCTACGGCGCAAACAAGTCAGCACAAAATGTCTAGCGTTCCGAAGATTCAACGGGTACAGGTGTCGGCCACTTTTATAATTGACTAAAAAGAAATACGAAGCACGATGTTATCCCCAACGTAGAAATGTGTTCGTCAACAGTTTTTCTTTCTTGTCTTCGTTCGAATCGACGAATTAGTCAATTCGCCGCAAACGTTTTTACCGCGTACAACACTGCGCGGCAATATTGAGAATTGCCGAATTTGAGCGCATACAGACGGCAGTTAGACTTCGTTGTATGTATCTATGTATATCGCCTTCGTCCCTTCTGCGATCAAGTGGTAGAATCGTGGAAGCGACTGTCGTCGATGGCCAGCTCGATTGCTTGCGGCCGACGTCGGCTGAAGACCACCACAGCCTAATGTCGAAGAAGTAGCCCACAGAGATGGCGCTGGGGAGACTGAGAACATCCGTTGTGCAGATACAGCTGAATGGTCGGACGCTTGACAACGAACGTCCGTCTGTCTGCTGCTATGTATGCTTGTCGGTCTGACAGTCAGTGTGCGCCAAGTGCCGCAGTAGTGCTGGTCCGGGAAAGAGACTGGCACGACGGCGGGAACCAGCGTAGTTCTCCCGGGCGGAGCACGACGGCGGCGGCGGCGGCGGCGACGACTTGAAGAGGGCCGGGGTAAAGAAGCTGGGGGCGACTCGGCAAACAGAATAGATCCCCGTAGTATTGGTTCTGTTGGGACGGACAATATGGCCTTGGCCACACCCGGCTGCCCCCGTCGACCAGCCCAGAAAGCCTTCGTCCAGCGGTCGGGGGAGAGCACTTTACGATCCACGCGGCGCCGGCGGTCGCCACCACCACAACCGGCACTACCATTGCTAGGACAGCTACAACTGGCCGCCGGGCGGGCACCACCTCGGAGCTCGCATGCCGTCTGTATATTAAAACGTTGCTGTCCGGAGGTGCGGCCCGTCAATTGTGGGATTGCACACTCTGGGTAGAAAGGCTCTCGGACGATGTTGCATGACTTTATGGTGGAGCCGACGGCTGTGGCGGGCGCCGCCGGGTGCGATGGTGGTAATATTTGTCCTTGCGAGAGTAAGAACGCTGGATAGTTTCAAGTTTCGGCATGGTCAAGTCCACCAAGTCCGTCGTAAAGCCGTTAGTAAATCACGTAGATGATAAACGTCTTAAAGTCGGTTTCATACTCGAATCAGTTTCGCTCATGATGCATGGGGCGACTTGTCTTCTTTATTTATGTTCATTTATATAATACAGATGCATTTATCTATATTGTGTAACACATTGCATGGCGCGACTATATAGTCGTATGTTAAAAAAGTGTGTTCAATAATCGACCAGTATTCTGAAGGTGGTACAAGGTGGCATCTAATGTATTATACATCACAGGAATGCTAGACAAATAGACTCGTACTTCGATAGATATCAGCCGCTGGACAACGGCCAATTTCGCAACGCTGCCGACGCAGCCGTTGGAAACGTTTGCGCGGAACCATTGCCCGTACAGTGGATCGCGTGTAGTATACGCAGTTAGAAGACCAACGCGGGCCATTTCCCACTTCAAACAAACTTGAATGGCATTCTGAACTGTACAAACCGTTGCAAACGCTAGAACTTTCATCTCAACTGGGCTCTTGGCCAACTTAACCATGCTTTCTTGACCAGATGACATTACTTGATCCTGACATTACCTGTGTTCTGTACGGGGGTAGCCAAATATGTGGCACATCCGGCCATAGATCGCGTGTGCTCGCCATAGTGCGCCAGCGGCGAGCCTTGCGGACCATCGCAAATGCGGATTTCTACGGAGACTTCTAGGAGCAATTCATCATGCAACCTGTCGAAGTGGACGCCGCCGGAAGTGCGGGTGTATTCAATTCAATTTCAATTGTGGTTTATTAGTGGAACTGTAGTTTTCACAATACTAGAGATCTCGTCAAAAACATATTAAAGAAGACTATCACGGTGCGCGAGCACACACTGTCGACAGCTTCAATCACTGCAAAATACGATACATAAATTCGAATATAGAATATGCCAGCGACTCGTGGTATAAGCAACTATATGCATGGGGTGCACCGAACGCAAGTAAACCTAGCCAAGTGGTGCCTTACACTATTTCAACGAGAAATATATACAGTTTCGTCGTATAGCTTGGCATCTATCTATGAGTTTGGAACGGGGTACTGCGAACAAAAAAAGAGAACCTACAATTTGGGTCGACCGCGTTTCAGTATTTGGGTTTACAGGTCGACAAAAGGTCGCCGCTATGGCCGGCATGGTTCGGGGGCGATTTGAACTCGTCCCCCCATGGCATTCAATTTGTTGATGTTCTCGTCAAATCTCTTATATGTATTTATGCTAATGCGAATATCTTCAGCAACGACTTGTTTTATGGTTAGAAATTCTAATCAATTACGATACGCCGATAGCGACGGATACGCTAATAGACAGCGCTTTTGACTACCCTAATTAGTGGGATAATACGGTGAGCTTGCATACGTGGACGCCTTCAATGAAAAAACACGAAACACCATGATTCAATGGGAAAATTGGCATTTGTTATCAACGACGAGCCATATCAATACACAGGAGACGGACACAGCCGTCGAGTTAACCGAGTAGTGGTGTCTCTAACGAGATCACGTGAGATTGCCGTCGGTCTATTGAGATTGACCCTGCAGATGACAGGCATGTGAAAACTTCTCCGTTAACCTTTAGTGTAATGTTAGACCTTTCACGTGATGGTATGTTTTCGACGAAGCTCATCACTTTTCTTCATTTTACCCCGCTACCTCAATAGGTAAGCATGGCAGGTAGGCCTTCAATGAACAGACACCAATGAAGGGTTCAATGAATGAACGGGAGTCTTCCAGAGGTCGCTTGATAGGCTGGTGTGTCCGCGCCTATACGGCTTGATTTAGGGTCCAGCTAAATGGCGCTAATTTTAGACGTCATAGAAGTGCGCCATCCAGATCTGCACTTAATGCTTGTGCGATACCGTGCGTTCAAGGGGAATTGGAGGCTGATGAAGCAATCGCGGGTGTTTGCTGTATGACGAAAAGTGTCGAAATAAGGACAACGAACGAGAGTGAGGGGTTCAACGGATATTTTCTCAGGTGAAAGTTTAACACCATAGCGAATTCCTTGTCTGAATGTTCGTTGAAATGAGAACTCAACAATGACTCAATTTAGGATATATGTGTGTGCCATTGAGCAGCACAGCATTTTGGGCAAGTTGGCATTCGGCACATCTATTCTCATATATCGGGTTCAATATGCGATTCGTGTGAGGTGGTGAACAGATCTTACACTAACCCCCTACCGTGAAGTTGCTGTATTAGCTTGCGCAGCCCACGATGGAACTGAAGAAAATAGAAGCATTCTAAACGGAAGTCGATTATATATTTTAAAATAATATAGATACGGATCAATAAATAGGGGAACAACATATGGAAAATCAATATATAATGCGAACTGGAAGTCGGAAATAGCTCGTTTTTTTTCTCATGCGCAAAAAATGTCTATCGATTTTTAGAAAAAATCATTCAAAGGTAAGTTTACAACATGCAGCTATTGGTGACTCGTGTTATGCTATTAAAAGCGGGTGGACTATTTTATAGATACGTTGGTGTAAACTGTTATTGGTTTCGCTAGTTATAGTCTTTTTTTTTTGAGCTATATTAGCTAGCTCTCATGGAATCATAAATACGAATTTTTATTATTGTTAGTTGTTGTTATTGCATTATTATGCGCGTAGTGTCGATGTTGCCTCCTCCGCTTCAATGGTCGCCTCTAAAACTGTGTCATTTTCGAGCGATTCAAATACAGCAGTGCCTGTCAAAGGCGCTATTTATCATAGGAAATACTTTGTATTCGGACAAGTGACGTGGGGCAGTGACGGGGAACCCGAGGGGTTATTGGGCATCTGGGGGAGATGAGCTGCCAGCGATGCACTGGCTAATTTCGAGGTTAATTTCTATGGCTCTCTATAATAAATAGATATACGATCGTGGGTATAGGTACCGCATCAGCAGATAACGGGGATAAAATGCGCTGGAGTGCGATGGGGGCCCCGGGGGGCCTTAGCGAATTCGAAGCGTGCAGCACTCGGAGTCTGGCGGGCCCTTGTGTTGTGGTTCGCGAGCGCCGCCGTCGGATGGGGCGAGAACTACGCTGGAGAGGTTAGTTTGTGCCATCGTGCGGCGTGGCTGAAGTCCGACCGTTGGCTGCGGCACGCTTCCTTGCTGCTACGAAGGACCCTAAGAAGGGCCTGCTGCCAGGGGGCCCGTTTTTCCTGTACTGGCGAAGGGGTGGGGAGTTCTGAGGGGCCTGAGTTCGTGCCCATGGCACCGTGGTAGAGAAAAGCAGGACGAGGTTCGTGAACTTGGACGGGTCCACAGCTTCTGCGGAACCGGAAGAGAAGACGTCGGAGGATGGGAGACAGCCGCGAGGCCATGGAACAGCAGCAGCAGGAGCCTCTGTGGCAGAATCTCCTAGACCCTCTTCGTGGAGGCCTGCAGCTGCCGCCGTCGCGGCTGCTACAGTTAGGAGAGGCAGAGTAGCTCCTTGAGGCCCCGACGTTGCATCCCCTCTCCAGCGGTGACGCACGGTGCTGAGGGCGGCAGGAAAAGCTGTGTGCGTGGCGCGTGTTAGCTGCCTGGCTGGGTTATAAGGGTGTGTTGGTTTGTTCGTGGGTGTGTGTCTATGACCGTGTAGAGGGGAGATGGAGCGAGGGTGAGGGAAAACCAAGACCGGTACGGGCACTGCCAGCCAGCAAACTGCTCAGCTCCCTGAGTCTCCCGGGCGCCCCCTCCGTGTGTTCTCTATCGGGTTGCTCCATCGAGTCTCTGCGAGCCACAGACGAAGCAGCACTACAGCCTACAGACTACATACAGCAGCAGCAGCAGCAGGGAGCTCTACGCAGACGGCGGCTGCTTCTCCCTGTCGGACAGCAGCGGCGCAACGCTGGGCAGCGAGCAGGCTGCCTTCGTTCGTTCCTGCCGCTCGAAGGAGAATGTAACTGGAAGAGACCTGGCTGTTCCCTCTCGGGCTCCTCGTGCTCTCCTCTCTCCTGAGATCAGAGAGGGAACGCAGCCGCATCCCCGCGCCGTCGTACGCTCCCATACAGCTATATACACACATACACACACATACCTCACACACATACACCGTAAGCAGCGACCCGTTACACGCGCTCTCAGTTACACAGTCGCAGACGTACACGGACTTCGGGCACACCGCTGGCAGCAGCAGGCCGCGTTGGTCGGACACCGTCTGAAGGCTCCAAAGCGGCCGAAAGGCCGAACGCACCGACGCAACGAGGCTAGGCCGCCAGCTCAGCAGCCGGCTAGCCGCCTGGCGGTCGGCTGCTGGAAGCGGAGAAGCAAGGCGCCTCGGCGCACAACCACCGCCGCCACCAACACGGCCACTACCGTCTCCGCCGCTACCGCCACCCTGCGAGCGGTCTGTCGGTCGGTCGGTCGCTTGTCGGTGGCCCCGACGCACAGCCGAGGCAACGAAGACAACGAGGCGCATGCGCAGCCGCCGGCCACCGTGTGCTTTCCTCCTCCAGACGCGGTCTCCTCTCCCTCTGGCGCTCTGGGCGCGCGCGCGCCGAGCTCGATGTTCCCTCCGCCGATGACGGCCACGACGGGTTGGTTGTTGGTTGGTTGCAGGCAGGCGATGGTGCAGGACGGTGCAGTAGGCTACAGGGCCTGAGCCAGCCGGGCAACGCTGCTCAACGTTGGCGGCTGTCTGTCCTCCGAGAGGCAGCGGACCAGGGCAGCACACCGCGCACGACGAGTGGCAGGCATTCAGCCCGCAGGCAGCCAGACAGTACGCGAGTTCACTCTGTTCGTTCGCTGATCGGTCGATCGCTAGATCGGCCGGCGCGCCAAACGCTCCCGACAGCTCTGCTATCCCGAACGACAGGAAACGAGGACGCAGACCATAGGCTGTGCAGAGGTGCCGAGGCGCGGATGCGGCTGTGCGGAGCCGGAGTGCAGTGGAGCCAGCCGTAGCCCGCTAGCCGACCCGAGCCGTCGCAGTGCATCACGGCCGGCATCGTTTCTCTCAGTGTGTACGAGAATCGACGCAGGACAGCGACAACGACGACACCGCTAACACCAGTGGCGTTCACCAGCTCGACGAGACAGCACCGAGGAGTCCGACCCCGTAGTGCGCGCGGTGTTCCGATCCTGCTGTCGGTGTCCTGCTGCCGCCACCGGCGCCGTCTGCCGCAAGTCGGCGGCGCAGCGCATCGCGCACAACCGCCAGCCCCAGGGTGAAATATCAACGATCGTAGAATCGCAAACGGAAAGCTAACCAGTGGCAAGAAACGACGACCAAGTACCCGAACAACACACAGCTTGTCCTCCCTTGTGTGATGGGTGCGAGCGAGGATCTGTGAGATCAGCGAGAGAGAGAGAGAGAATAGAGAGCGACAGAGAGAGAGCGAGAGAGATTTCAGCGCGAATCGAATTTGTTACCCTCGGGATGCTGCGGGCTCGAAAAGAAACGGCGCCACGCGCACAATCGACCGTAGTGTGGTCAGTAGAGCAAGCGCGGTAGGAGTTGCCGCACAGTGATTTGCGGTTCGGCTACCTGGAGGAGGAAGTTTAATTCAGACGGGCGATTAACGTCGAGAGAAATCTTGTGACGAGAATAAGAATACTAAGAATAATAACAAATCGCAAGGAGGAGAAAAAAACGAGAAGCGCCACAGAGAACGCCAAGCAGGAAAGACGACGACAGCCGCAGTCGCTGTTGCCACTGTTCATCGTTACAAAGAGTTTGTTCATTGAGTCTTCTCTCGTGACGCGAGTTCCGTTGCCGCGTGAGGATTATCCACGCCTACGTCAAACATCTTCATATTTGTCATTTCCTAAAATCTTCGGTCGCACCACCTATATATATATATATATATACATACAATATATATATATATATAGAGAGAGAGAGAGAGAGAGAGAAGGAACGCGAGAAATCGTTATTCGTCGAGATAAATCGAAACAAATCCAACAGTGTACTTACAACAGTGTAGTTCTCCCGGAAATTGAAACCCCCCCCCCCGCCCTTCCAGCGAGTCTCACGTTCATCGTGAACGTCTGTCCCCCGACCCCCGCCCCCCACCGTAACAACAAAAAGAAAAGAACGAACGAATTATGTGACAAGTGCGAGTGTGTATATTACGGTTGTTAGTTTTTCTGCACCTGCAAAAAATAAGTGTGAATTCTCCCAGCGGCCAGTTCAATCTTTTCCATACGATTACCCCCGTATAACAATAGCTACAGTTACTACATAACAGCAGCATTATACTCAGTAACGACAGAGCATCGGTCGGCAGACTGACGGGTGCGCGGTTGGCCACCTGACGTGAAGTTGAGGTGAGGTGCGAGTGAGGACACACGGACTCTGGACGAGTGAATATGGCCTTGGAGCGGTGACTCGTCACGTTCGATATCGTTGTGTGTGCGTGTGTGCAGCAACAACAACAGCAGAAGGAGGAGGAGGAGGAGGAGGAGGAGATTCGGCGCGGATGCAAAAACATAAAGCACCCACAACAACTACAGCAACAACAACAACAAGAACAACAGCAGCAGTAAACAAATAACTACTGAACAAATCGAAGGGAAGATCGACGAAGTAAATGTCACAACAGCATTAGCGATAACCCGCGAGAGACAGTCAGTGATGGGGTCACCAGGAGGTTCGGCTGGCAAAGTCGATACGATCATCGACAGCAACAAGAACAACAGCAGCAGCAGCAGCGGCCATAGCCGAACAACAATTATCTGACCGACTGCATAGAGGAGTCCGGAAAACGTGGAGAGGTGCCGCTTTGTTCGTCGTAGGAGGCGCGAGAGAGAGCGGGAGAGAGATAGAAGGCGAGAGAGAGAGAAGTAGTGCTCATGTATGGGGATGGGTGCATGCTGTACGTAGACGTGTACGGCCTCCAGCTGGATGGTGCCGTGACGGATTGACGGAGGTGAATTGTCGAGCAATTGTGTGAGCGTCGCTAGCGAGTAAGTGAGTCGCGGGTGATCGAGGTGCGGTGGATGCTCGACCACTCGTTCGGCCGTGGAGAATCGCGCCGGGCGCCCATTGGACGTCGGCTCCGGCAGGCGAGGCTTGCGACGACGTCGACAACGGCGGCTTGCGTCGTCGTCGTCGACAACGGCGCCGCTGCGCGGAATACGTCAGCGATCACCGTAGAACGAGCAGGGGAACGCGGGCACATCGGCGGTCGAGGGCGTCTCCGTCGAGCTGCAGTCCTCGTACCAGCCGCCTGCAGCGTTGCTGGTTGTCGTCGTCACCCGAATCTTGCGTCGGCGAGCGGCGGGCGCTGAGCGTGGGCCGCCACAGGACGATCTGCGCCGGCGGCGGAGGGGGC
The DNA here is from genome assembly GCA_019614645.1 of Stratiolaelaps scimitus. Taxonomy (NCBI): domain Eukaryota; kingdom Metazoa; phylum Arthropoda; class Arachnida; order Mesostigmata; family Laelapidae; genus Stratiolaelaps; species Stratiolaelaps scimitus. Next base: position 2,310,677 of record JABWDB010000034.1, on the reverse strand, counting down.
GGAGGCGGCAGCGGTCGACGGCCGACGGCCAACGGCCAACGAGCAGGAGACAACGGGGCCACAAAGCTCGAGGGCAGGAGCAGCGAGGCGGCGCACTCGACCGTGCGGCCTCCTCCTGGCGCGGGATCAGGCAGTCATGCGGCTCCGGCTGACGGGGACTGCTTCGACAGGACGCCTGAGAAGCTACTCCTGTTCTTCTTCGGCGCGAGCGCGGCATGCTAGCTTCGGCGAAGGGGCCGACCCCAACGTGAGCGGATGAGCAAGCCGGCCGCCGCGTCACTCGAGCTCGAGCGTCAGTCGATTGAGCCCGGGCCATTGATTGTGTGTGCTTACGCGTGCAGCTCTGCCTCGCGAAGCAGCGCAGCAGACGCCCGCGCGTTGCACGAGCGGGCAGACCGACAATCCGGCAGCAGAGGACAACGTGAGACCGGAGACATTGACAGTAGTCGGGCGTCGTCGTCGACGAAGAAGAACAACGAAACATAGACGCGGTGACGCAGCACGGAGGGAGGCGACCATTGACTGAACGCGCGCGCGCGATACGAGATTGGAAGAGGAAAAGATCGGAGTATCAACATCGTTTGTTTCGTACGACACGCTAGCCAGCACGACGATCAGTAGCCATCTCCGGGTCACCACCTGTCGCCCGCGCTGCCTGCAAGCCCCAAGCTCAACCGCGCAAGCCATCTTCAAAATATCTGCTGCATATTACCCTTACGATTCTAACGCATACCTAGGAAAAATCACACGCTAAATACAGACGACAAAGCGGGTAGACGTAAGCGGACACGACAAATATACCGAACACACACAAAAACACAAGGACAAGTTGGCAGGAAGAGGCGAGGAACCACCTCGGCGATAAGACCCAACGCATACGACGACAACGACGACGAAAGCAACTACCACCTCGTCCGCACCCCCCCGCGCTCACACATACGCAGATACACGTGTTGACACGCAGATACACAGAGCACACAACAGCAGCAACAACAACAAACATATATAAGCTCAAGTTGCTCCGGTCAAGAAAGTGTATTTTTAGCAGCAACAATAATAAGTAGAACACTACGCAAACGGCCGTCACAAGAAAGCACCGTCATTATCTTTCATCATCAATATCAGCAGCAGCAGCAGCCGCAGCAGCAGCAGTTACACGCGAAGATAACGAAGTGAATTTTTGAACAACTCCAAGAGATAAATCACAGACGGCAGCAGAAATTTTAACGACGAACTCAATATCAGCAACCACAGCAACAACCACAGTAGCAATAGTTAAAGCTTAAACGAAGCGAAGAGAGGAACGATACGTCGACGATACTGTAGTGGTAACAAGAACCACAAGAATAATAATAATCATAATAAATAAACAGGCGAAGAAGAACAGCGAAGCAGCCACTAAAGGTCGACGATCAGCGAGTTGCTACTTTCTCTCCGGTATATATATATATACATATAGATATATATTCGATATAATACCGGGCTATATTCCTCGAGTCAGAAGTGGTCTTCAAAGGAGAGCGAACGTACCCCCGCCCAAGCGGATCACCCGCCAGCGAACGTCACCCCGCTAGCAGCAAGCTTTGAGACAACATCAGCAGCGTTCACAGGAAAGCACTGCGCGACTGCGGAGTTGACGGCAGGAGCAGTTCAACAACGGGAGAAACGACTGGTGCAAGCTAAAACAGCGTCGAGAACAGGCTGGCCGGCAAAGTCCCACGACAATAGACAAGCACACGAGAGATTGAAGATCACGGCGGTCTCGTGAGCGAACACTAACTACTCAGCGTCGTTGCGACAGCGTGTGTGTGTGTGGACTTGTCCGTTGTGTTTGGCTGTTGCTGTCAGGTCGTGTCGCAACGAATCGAACCGGCAGGAGAGGAGCGAGCGTACGCTTGATTTAACACAGGAAGGCAAGGCAGCACACGCCAGTCAGCCAGCCAGGACTCTCGGATAAGGTGCCCGTTAATGACAGTACAGTCAACATAGCCGCCGGCTTCGTTTATCATCCGAGGCCAATGAAGAACTAGAAGAGGTGGCCGAGCAACAAGTAACAACAACAACAACAACGAAGGCGGATTGAAGGAGAACAACATAATAAAATATAAACAGCCACAAGAACAAGAACAACAACAACTACTACTACACTGAAACTGTGAACGTCCATCTAGCGACCGTAGCGAGAAACCCCTGAGAGCGGCTCTGGCCACTGATGAGAGCATCGGCAACAAGACAATAAGCAACAGACGAATAAGCAGCGGTAAGCGATCCGGCCAACGCAGAACACCTAAAACCACCCGCTGGCTAAGCTAAGCACTTGCGGTACGGCGTTGATAACGGGCAGCGGAAACGACTTCGACACCAGCGACGACATAGCCACCGCCGTTGCCACCACCGCCGCCGCCGTCGTTCAATAGACTCGCCGCGCGCTGAGCGTCGCCACCAACAGAGGTACCACCTGTTGTTGAATCTGAGCGCTGGTCGTTCGCTCGCGATTCATCGCGGGCGGGTGATTGGCTCGCGGGGCGGTCAACCCGTTGATGGATATCGGCTATAGCACGAGCCAACGCCAGGCGTACGAACAGCAGGCGGTCGCCCACCAGCAGCAGCAGCAGCAACAGCAGCTGCAACAAGCCGCCGTGCTGCAGCAACAACCAGGTCAGCCACAGCAACAGCAGCACGGTCTCCAGCAGCAGCTGGTGCCACCCACTATCTCGGTAACCGTCTCCGGAACAACCGGCACCACGGCGTACACGAACCCTCCGCCACCGGTGATTCCGGTGAATCCTCCTCCTCCGGTACCCCATCCTCCAATGACCACCCTCATCCAGGAACAAGCCCGCTACTCCCACCCACCCGGTCACCGATGGATGCAACAGACCAACGTCCCACCAGGCAAATGTAAGTAGGAACGATCAGCTGTAACAGAAACAATCCACTGAGAATGTGGGAGAAATTACGGGGTAGTTGTAGGGGGGATTTCAAGCGAGAAAAATGTGATTATTTTTGGTGAATGTGAACTCGCTGATTCAGTGTCCCCTTCTCTAGGTAACTAACCCGTTCACGGTGAGCCAGTAGTCGAAACGACTATATATATATATATATATATATATGTATATATATATATGTCTCTTGTGCCAAACTGACTCACTCACTGCAATGGAGTGGCTTGCTTCGGGGGTGACAAGACACGCAACAGAGATCGGCTCTTCCCCGAGATGTCATAAAAGTTATATGACATTGCGAGGGTCGCTTCAACGCGAACTCTCTCGAGGGCGACGTTTTTCCTAGGGCATCTGCATGCGGCGCGTTATGCAACTATGTTGCCTTCACTCAGAACTACAGTACCACCTCTGACCACCTGTTGGACAAGCGTTGGTAACACGCACACTGGACGGATATAAACAAGTGGGGCGTAGCATTGATGATATTGAATATGCGCCCTGGTTGGCTGACCTGGTCATCCTGTTGAAAATCACAGACAGTTCACGGCCAGCAGCGTTCACCCTCTCAAGTTAGTCCACACCTCGTGTAGTCCACACCTGCATACATGCGATACATAGCTATTCAAATCTGTGTTAAATGCTCGGAGACCAGTCATCATTTTATTCAGCCATTGACATCGCACTGGACCTTGAATCGCGTAATACCATGGTGGCCTCACTGCACTCAAACAGCATCTTCTCCGAGGACCTCGAAGGTCCCGGAAACCAGCCCCCGATAATCCAAAACATAGCCCCCGCCGCACTACGCAACCATCTAGATACAGTGTACGTCCCATACACACACATATATATATATATATATATATATATATATATATATATATTTGACGTCTCTTGGCGTTTAGTAGGCGCGTCGCTGCGCCCCTCCTCGCCTCACCCTCAAGCGAAGCTCGTATCTCTCCCATTCTCCGCCTCTCTCCAGATAGCACAAGTCATGTACAATAGCTCGCCCTGCCCTAACAATCTCTACTATCAGGACAGCTACTACTACAACAACAACAACTCTATTGCTTCTCTTCTGTGCCGACGCCGCCGCCGCCGCCGCCGCCATTGCAGCCACCACGCCAACTATCAGCGTCCTACAGGCCTTCCCTCGCAGCATGTCTTTCCTCAATCTAGTCGTCGGTGGGAACGCCTGCCTGACCGCCCGTCTAGCCTCGTCTTCTCTACCGTTGCGGCGAGCAGCGAATGTATCCGAGTGCTCGGTCTGTCAGTCTCGGTGTCCGCCTTTCCTTGGCAGTTCCAGGCGTTTGCTGAGCCTATTCTGTTCGCTTGTTCCAGGCGAGTTGATTTTTCTCCAGTTTTCCCCTCTTACGAGCGGACCGTCCGAAAGCTCGCGAGACGATCGAAAACCCGGAGTGATCTCACTGTTTCTCTCTCTCGCTCGCTCTTACGATCTCTCAATGGTCAGCGGAGAGTGTACTTCTCCGTCGGCCGGAGGCGGCGGCGGCCGCGGCGGCCCGCTCGGTCACTTGTCTCTATGTGTGCTGGCGCTATCCGCCCCACGAGTTCGTGGCTGGGTCGATCTGGGCTCATGTTGTGGCCACGTTGCCTCACGTCCCTTGTCTTTTCGCCCTCCCCAGCGCCGATGCGGGAAATGTCTGGCTCTGGTAAATCGCGAGCGTTGGCAAACCGCGAGCTAAAGAGGGCATTGCTCGCGCAACATGAAGACAACGGCGACGACGACGCTGCCGCCGCCACCGCCGCTGTCCAAATCTTTCCCAAGTGCTCTTTGTGTCGCAGCAGGCGCAGTTGTCTTTAGGGAAAAGCGCGTGTCTCGTGTGTGTCCGCGTGTGAGCCTATGCGTATGCGTCATTGGGTATATCTATATGCTTGTGTTTAACACGAGTCTGTTTTGAGGGGCGCCGGGTGTCTGTTGCCGGCCGACCGGTCAGCTGAGCCCGTCAGCATTGGCAACCTGCAGAAGCACACAGAGCATAGACAGGTTTTCGCAGGCATTTCGTCGGCTCACAACTCGGACAATCTGGCTACAGGTTGCCGAGAGTGGTCCATCCGTCTGGAGAAGCAAGCCGCCCATAGCCACCACGTTGTAGGTTGGTTGCTAGGCTTGCCCTTTGCTTCCATTTGGTCATCCCATTGGCGCAGCATTGTTAGCCACTGGCTGCCGAGTCGCTCATACAGCTTCCAGATTCGTAGCAGTAGAGGTCCTAGTGATACTGGTGTAGCCTATCGTGTAGTCCGCAGATGCCCTGTATCGTAGCCTGTGGTGGTGGAAGCCTGTGGGTCCTCGGTAGCTGCTGCTGCTATTGCGACGACACTAGCCCCAGCCGCAGCAACAGAATCAGCCGATGTACGGCCGCCGCTTGTGAACAACCGGCGCGCCAACCAAGGAGACGAGAGGAAAGGCCTTTTATTCAGCCTTCGGGAGAGAAGAGTATCTCTCTTCTCCGATCGGCCGGAAGATCAATCTGTGCGGAATTTGCTCGAAGCCCGATCGACAGACGGCCAGAGGGAGCGCAAGAGGAAAGCGATCTCGTCAAGACGACGACAACGACCACGACTTCAACCAAAAGCCGCGGGAGCGGCAGCGACGAATCGAACGAACGAGGGAGGAGAGACGAGCTGGGAGCTAGAGTCGTTCATCCAGTACAGCCATGCTGGCTGTCGTGACCGGCCGTAGTCCAGTGGCTACGGACCCACCGCCGCCGCCGTCCTGACCGCCACAGCCAAACCAGCCGAATGCAGCTGATACTGCTACTGCTGCTGCTGTTATGCTGCTGCAGTAGATAGCCGATGCGATCCTGATGCCGCTGTTCGATAGCAGCATTTTATCCCATCTGCGCATTATCTAGCCGCTGGCCAGAGGGCGGGCCTGCAGGCGCGCCGTACCACTTTGTATCCAGGAGGAGAAGCACGTAAGAGAAATAGCGAGGGAGAAAAAACCGAGAGAGCGGGAGAGAGAGAGACAGAGAGAGGAAAATATATAGAATAGCATACACAGGGCGATAGAGAGAGACGTAAGCGATAGGCGAAGGTTCGCCGGGAGCTATTCCGCAGAGAAGAAGAAGCCGACTTCGTTGTTGGCTTCGACGTCGGCCTCCGCTTGATGCCGCTGCGCCACTGAGCTAGCCCCCTATTCTCCTGCTGGCTCAATGCCTCCCTCTCGCCTTCGCTCCTCGGGACTCCTAGTTGACATCTAGTATTGATGAGCGTTGGCCTACAATATGACAGGACAGCTTATATGATATTACCAGCGCGCGCGCGCGCTACCGCCACAAGAAACTTATATTACCCCCGCACCAACAACCCTCCACCCCCAATTCCTTTACGCTCGTGTACTGCCTCTCGGCAAAGTGCCGCGAAGCTGGCTCGGAGAGAGAGAGACGTCAAACTGAGTGGCTAAAAATAGTCCGACTATAATTCATCTCGTATCGAACACGTTTTCCGTAGCGGGAGGGTCGGCAGCAAGGGGCACTGGTAGTAAAGCTTGATATATTGTATAGAAACATCGTCAGTATCTCTATCGCCAGAATGTTCACTGACGCCGATGGGTGCAGTGCTAACGGAAATAACCCATAGATACACCAAGGCCTCAATGCTATGAAGGACTGATGCTTCTCTCTGATGCTTAGTTGTACGACGGTGCCCGAGCGCCAATGAGATAAACAGCTACCCGTTGCAGCAGAAATGTTTAAAATATTGACGATATTTCACTGACACAATCGTACACCTGGCATGAATTCAGTCGAATACACCGCACGTCTTCATTAATATGGCAATAAGGTGGACATGCAATCTAGAGAACATTAGCTTCTAAGATTAGGTTTGATGTCCACGAGCTTGGCTTTGTCATGGCGCGCGCGGCCGCCTATACAACCGAGTGCCGTTGCTTAGGCGAATTCAAACTGCACTATGCTGTGTGTCTGGTCACGAGTGTGGGCCTTTCCTCTGAACACAATCCCATGTAGCGGCTTTTCCCGGCTCTCCGTCTCTTCGGCCAGGTCCGGCAGCACCAGCAATACCACTGTCATAGAGCACTGTTTGCAATGCGCTAGCGGTTCGAGCTCGCTGGCTGCCAGGCCGAAAGTCCTGGCCGAAAGCAGGGAACTACTGTGGTGTTCGTCTCTCCTCTCTCTCGGAGCGTGGGTGGGTGTATATGTGTGGACGTGGGCACGCGTTTGTGTGAATGCTTTTATTCCTTGGGAATGGCAGGCCGTGGACGTTGCAGTGCAGGGTACAGGAGAGGATAAGATACAAAAACTCTCCTAGCTAGCTGAATATTCCGGATACGGTTTCTAAAATCCACCTCGGGTAAGACCGAGCGGAGGCCTAGGAGGATAGTGTACGATGGAGGCGGAGAAGAAAACCAAAGCGGCTGAGAGACACGAAAGGGGCAGAGAGAAAGAGCGAAAAATAGGGGGAGACACACGAACAACTCAACACGGTGAGCCACGGTGCCAGTTCGTTACAGTGCGAGGAGGCCAAGGGCCTGCCTCGGTGAGTCAGATTGGATTGGCCAGGCGTGGGCCCCCGGGGGAAGGGTGTGAAACCCGGGGGCTGAAGCTGGGAGCCGCAAAGCCCCTGCTGCAAAGACGGCGGAAATGAAGTTGCGGTGGTGGTGGTGGTGGCGGCAACGGAGGCGGTTCAACGGATCGGCGGTGGTGCCGCGGCCTCGGTCGCTGCCGCCCCAGCCGCTAAAAAATGTTGTCGTCCACGAGCGGTCCCGAGCAGCAGAGGCTCTCGTTGCCCCCCGTCCCCATGTCCAGGATATGGCCTAGTCCTGTATGTGTGAGCGTCGGCCTGTGTGATGTACGGACAGGGTCGTGCGAAGGGCCAACCCGGCCATTGCGCTCGGATAGCTTCGGGACCACCGGCGCTGCCGCCACCATGAACACCACTACCTCCACTTCGCCGCCGTCGCCGCCATCGTCAGAGTGAAGAAGCAGGCCGAACAACGCCAACGAGGAGGACGTGGCCGACCTTTGCTCGCCACAGCCAGGACTACGTAGCCTATGTAGCCGGCCCCATACACACACAGCGGCAGCACCGACCAGGCTGACCCAGGCTCGGCCAGGGATAGCAGGCATCGCTGCTGTTGCTGGACCAACCATTCCCGGTCAGGAACGTGGAAGCGGTTGAAAATGGCCAGGGTCGAACCTCGGGGGCTGAGAAAGCAGCGAGGTCTCATATTTTATTTAAGCCGTCGGCTCGTTCCCTTACAACACGCAATGTCCCCATTTACAACATATACACACTCACTCATCCATTGCGTGCGGATGGGACGCGCGGGGGGGGAAATGGGGCTGACCGCGGGACCCCATTCTGTGTTCCATAGTTATAAGTAGCAACGCCACTATTACTACGGGATGCAACGTGCGTTTAGCCTTTTTTCGAGAATTTCTCCGAGGGGAGTCGTGGAGCGCCGTGGGACAGGGATGCTGTTATTGTTGCTGCCGTCGCGACGCTGAACCGACCGTACACTTAAGCCGGGATCATCTCCCGCCGATTCTTTTGACGGCAATGTAGACATTGTACATGCGAGATAATGCAGTCCTAGGTTTTAAGCGGTGCTAATGTGAGGAGCGGCGCAAGTCGAGGGCAGCTTTTTCTCGGCTGAATATTAGAAGATGGCCAATCAATCAGCAAAATGCCAATGGCTAGTACTTATATATAAGGCGGCTCCACAGTGATGACGAAATCAGTGATTCAGTTGACAAAATGTACTCTGTCGAACAGAATCTACCATACTTCATCTATAGTTGGGCCACCCAGGATGAACGTTCCGAATCTAATCTAATCGTACATCTCTCTCCGTTTGAGGATATTGTGTTCGAGGTTACTTAGTGCGGAGTCTCGTAACCGCTGGGTCCGTGGCGGCAAGGCTTGACCTGGTTGTCTCACCCTTGCATCTAGCACACACTATCCTGAGAATGCTCGCTTCAGCCGCAGCCAGCAGGACGAGATTGGCTGGAGAACTCTCTCTCTCGCTCTCTCCTCAGCTGCTACCGACGGAATCGTCTTTGAGTGCGTAGTGCTATGCAATTATCAATAGTAAAGGCGAGATGTCGAGTCTTCTCCTCTTCATGACTGGCTGACTGAGTGTCGATGTACCCCTTCAGTGAGTACCTCCTGATGAATAAGTCTATGGCGCTGATTTCTCCATGAGTTCTCTCCACTTCGCTACGCTCCATTCCCGTTCCCCGCCACCGCGAGCGCTCCGCGATTTGGCCGCGTCGCCGTCGTGTGTCTTACTCAGGCAAATATCCTCGGGGCGCTGAGGAAATCCTATTGACTCCTGTTGCAGTTGCCTCCGCTGTTCGAGCTGCAGTCACTCCACCGCTTCACCTTGTGGAGCCCCGTAGCCTCTCTCTCTCTTTGATTCTCCTCTAGGCTAGCAGTCTTTTCTTCGGGTGCTATTCTCGTGTTGCGGACTACTGTGCCTTTCACCGACTGCTACTATCAGGCTACGAGCGTCACTTAGTGAGCGTGGAATTGGTTGGGGTAACGCCACAATGTCTTTCTACGCTAGGTAGCTAGCTAGGTAGGCAGGCAGGCAGGCAGACTTCCTTTTTAGTTGTCCCTCGTTTTTCCCCTCGACTTGCTCGCTTCGCCGACGAGTTCGCTTTTTTTTTTCTCTTCTTCTTCTTCTCATCTGTGTTCGCGTACGGCTCTCGAACATCTCGACATCCCGATACATCAGCCTGCTGGCTGCTGCCTCTTCTTTGGCGCGCTTCGTGGCCAAACGAATCGCTATTCGTCAATCACAATACTGCTCCCGGCCACCTAGACACCCCATTCCCATAGGTATGCGTAGAAGACGAGGCAGAGCTATATAGCGGCGGCGGCGGCGGCTGTCGGCCGTGGAGGTCCATAACCGGCAGGACCGCAAAGACGAGGAAAAAGCCAAAGAAACCAAGGGAAGGGAAGGCGAAATGCGATGGGTAGCAGGAATACAAGTCCCCCAGGAAACGCAGTCGCCAACCGGCGTCACTGCTAGCCTCGTTGCGGTCGTCCGGCCTAGTGCCTGTGAGCGCCATCCACCGCCAAGCGCTTATTCACCCCGCAGCCTACCGCAAACCGAGAGAGAGAGAGAGAGAGACATGGAGAGAGATGCTGCCATAGAATTGGCAGCTGTTCAGCTGCCGAACCGCTGCCGCCTGAGCCAAACTGCCGTTAGCCCTAACTGAAATAAGTGTTTGACACGTTTGCTGAATCCCAGATGTCACATCGATCGGATTCCTCTGCTTTCTTGCCTCGCTGCGCTCATGGTCGAAGGGCCTGCCAGCGACTTCGCCACCACGGCCACCATCACCGCCGACCGCCGTCTTAAGGCACCCTTACCCCGTTAGTCCCCCTGCTGTTCCGACAGTTAGCCAGTCAGTTGGGAACGCCGGTCCTCAGTCGACTCAACCGACCGACCGGCCGTAGTCGCTCACATGGAATCACTGCCTCACACACTGGACCCCTCGCAAGCATGAAGCTCTTGGTCATATGCCATCCTATCCCACCCTGGCACTCGCTGCCCGTCGAACTGAAGCCTTCCTTTTTGTGTTGTCCGAATGAGCGGGATCAGAGAGATCCGAAAGATCCCACCAGCAGCAGGAGCGCGGGGCGGCAGCGATGGCGATGGTGGTGCTATTGCTGCTGCTGCTGCTGGTAGTGGAAGACCAAGGGACTGCTTAAGATCAGCCCCGTTCGCCGCATCCCGAGAGTTCGATTGGACCTCGCAAGCTTCGAGTGCTCTTCGTCGGCGGCGGCTTCGCCACGTCTTTCGCGCTCTATACCCCAACCTCTCTCTCTCTCTCTCGCTATCTTGCATGCCTTCTATGGTGGACGACGCGAGCCTAGCTGGCTCCTGCCCGCCACGAGAGAGTAGTCCGGCATCCCTTTCCTGTTCCCTCGACTTTTCCCCCAGCATCTCAACTCCTGTGGACCACGCCAACGACGTGGTGCCCTGAATAGCGCCTCTGATCTAAAGAAGAGACTATGTAACCTGGGACGCACGAAAGACCGATTCGTGGGCTCGTTGGGGTTTCGGGTGGACGCTGCTGGCGTCGACACCGCTATCTCTGCTACGACAGACCGCCGCAGTGTCGGTGAGAGGCAAGGGGTCGGCAGCGAAGGCAGGCCACACGAACGGGCGAATGGCCTAACGGCCAAGCGTGAGATAAACGTAGAGAACGAGGGCAGGACATTGTAGAGCGAGCGAGCGAAAGAGAGAGAGAGAGCGAGTGAGATCGAACTGGGATGAGAGACACAGAGGCGTCGAGTGGGAATTCCGTACGGGCAATCGGAGCAGGACAAACGGGACGACGCAGTCGAGGTATGAGTACAACAATGAGCTACTTCGAGGTTAGGAGAAGGAGATAGCAGCAGCAGGAGCAGCAGGAGCAGGAGCCCCCTTTCTAATTTTGTACTTTGCATTCGGTCGACGCACAGATGTCGTCCGTCTTGCTCAACTGCCTCTGCTGTTCCTCTCGATACACCTCTCTCTCTCTCTCTCTGCTAGACAGGAGCGGTACCGACGTCCCACCCTGTCCCGTCTCTGATCCGACGAGGCTTCGGGGACGGAGGCTGCGGGAGGCTCATCAGAGGATACTGCGAATGCGTAGCCGGCGTCGACGTAGTCGCGTAGTCGGGTAGTCGCCTAGCTGGCTGGCTGTAAGCGATGCGGCCGCTTGTATTATATAATATAAAACAGTAAGAGCCGCCGTTTTGCTCCTCCTGCTCCTGCTGCTACTGCCGCTGATGTTGGCGGCGCCTCGCGTTTCGGAGTTCGGATCTTCTGCGGTGAACGGGCGGAGGAGTGATCCAGCGAGCCATGCGCGGTCCGCGCAGACATTCGTGTCAAGCGAACAACGCTAGCGCGCCAGATGCCAGGCTCCAACCTAATTCCATCCTGAGACGCACTTGCGCGCTTGACGCTTGGCTGACTCACGCATCTAGGACATTCGTCTAGATTTAAAGTTCTTTGAGGCTCGGCAGTTCGGCTCCCGCCCCCGAGCTCGGGGGTGGGGGGCACCGCGCTCAATGGACTGACTCGAGTCGGGCTAGAATTAGAAGTAGCTATGTCCAAATGTTGATTTGCATATTTATTGCTCAACTACAACTGGTGATGTATCCATCCTTTGCTGCTGCTGCTGTGTTTGCTGGCGCAGTGAGCACGTATCGAATCAGGCGGATGAGCGGAGGGACTATCTGTTCTAGACAATAAATCTCGATAAAAACGTCGACGGAAAATGAGGATATCTACATATACGAGTTTGATTGAAGCAAAACCGCCGGATTTTCAAACGACCGTCTGTTGTAATGGTTAAATTCAACGTTTTGCAAGCGCACAGCGCGGGCGCTCAAATTGAAGCTGACGTTGTGAGAGCCCTGGCAGGCCGTGTCCGCGAAGTGAACTGTGCGAGATGGGATTTCCACGTTTTGTTTCTTGAGCACAGTGACTTATTATTATTATATTAAGCTATTACTTTAAGACGAACGCGACCCTGGAGCGTACCCTCACGACTGACGGGTCAGCTTGTACATCCAGCCAAACAGGAGTCATTGTCGCCAATATATATACACAGATGAAATAGCTAACCCGGAGTAGATATGTACGTCTAGAATAGATTCACGGCAACAAACGAATGTTGATCAATGCTTTGGATTTCGACGGAATCGCTTTCTATTGCATCACACGAGTGGTGTACAGCATCCACCGAGCAGATCGCAATCTGCAATAAAGTCACCGAGATCACACAAAACTAATCAATCGACAAAACTAATCATTAATTGATGCGCATAAATGACGTTTTCATTTTCCAAAAAAAAAATCCGGCGTCTGTCCTTCAGTCAACCTAACACAAAATTTAATTTCAAATATCACCATGTTTATACGGTGCGATTCAAATGCTTAGACATTACTTGTATTTGAGAACATGCGTCCATGTTCTCGGGTGTCGTTTCGAGCTCAATGCGGACGGCACAAGGTGTAGAGACGGCATAGGGAATCATTTCCTTCTCAAGCGTCGAGAATAATGTTTGAGTACGGGTGGAGTTCTTATCGCCGTGTCACCAGCCGGAATTGAAGCGACTACTGCCTCTGATACCAGTGCGTCTGTGCCCGTCGGACACCAACATCAGGCGTTGTCCATGTTGTCGGTGCGGGTGGAAGAATGACTGTGTCGAGTAGACCGATCACGACAGAGGTCGCCGGTTGTTTGTAAGCGAAATAGGCAAATAGGCCTGTTCGTAGGCTAGCGACTCCGGGAGCCGGCGCTGCCAGGACGAGTCGACGTCACCAGCGTCACCAGACATTGCGCTCTGTACGTCTCAGCGGCTCTGAGCCATGTGTCTGTCAATGCGGAGCATACGGGAGCTTTCGAGGGTAACGTCTCGCTGTGCGCGATAATCACGGGCGACGATCGGCTGCAATCGCAGATTGCATACTCCCTTGTAGGATCTGCGCCCGCCCGCCCTGTTAGCGGCTCACGGCGGCGCCCTCTCACGCTGGTTAGTTAGCTAGCTAGCTATGCCAGCGGTATCGCGACCAAGCGGCGGTGTCCATGGTGTCCCGATCGGCGACCGCCGTACCTTGCTACTTCCGCCGCCGCCGCCGCCTTCTCAGCCACTGCCCCGCGATCCCTATCTCTCTCTCTCGCTCTACCTCTCATTGTTACATCGGATTGGGCGAACGCTGAATGATGTGCCACACGCGCGATCGCCGCGTGTGCCACATCATTGCTTGGTCTTTCAAAGAGCACACACACACACACACACGCCAACCAACCACCCACCCATCCACAAAGCCATATACAGACTCCGTCGGTCAGTTACTCACATACACAATGGTGAGCTACGCGAGCGGTCAGCCGCGCCGAGCGCGCACATTCTTCTTAAGTGACCGTTAATCCTGCTAATTGCGAATCTTTTGCCGATTTTTATGCAATGTAATTGGATCTATCCGGCGCTGCCGGCTGAATCCAGCCTGGCTCCAGGCCTTGCCCTGCCCTGCCCTGGTGCCGTCGCCTGCGCGGCCCCCGATTTCGCCCGCCGACTGCCGGGATCTGAGAGACGAAGGAGGAAGAGGGGGGTGGTGTGCACGAGGTGGTGGGCATAGGGCCCTATCGACCGAACGAGAATCCCTATGGGTGGGGAGGGATCGTTAGGCTCATTTAATATTCGGTCGGCTGGGTGCTGGTGTTGGACGGCCGCCTCGGCCAGCCGGCAGACGGCTGGCAGACTACTGTCCGTTTGCTCATTCAGCGGTTGAGCGGTTGGGTTGCTGTTGCCGCTGGCTTTTGGGCGTTTTCTCCTTACTTGACTGGCGGCGATCGCACTGGCTCTGCGCAGGACCACGAGCTCCTTGGATGGCCTAACCCAGCCTGCGCAGGCTGGGTTAGGTGGGGTGGGACCACGTTCCTCACCGTTTTCTCAATGCCTCTCGTCGTCGTAATGCCGGTTTTGCCGGGACGCGTGTCCTGCTACCCCTCGGGGGGGGGGGGAGGTCTTTCATGGGCCGAGAAAAGCGAAGATTGGACATGACGCGCAAGCTAGCACTCTCCCCCCAATACCCTCACTTTCTTTATTTCTCTCTCTCTCTCTTATCCCTCTGGATTCGAAGAAGTGCAAGTCAAGCGATCGCCAGCGAGGCGCTAGCGACTAGGCTAAACTTGGCTGGCTCAGCCCGAACGCCGAGCACTTCATGAGTTCCTGATTCTTCAATGCGCATTCTCAGTCGACGGTTGAGGGAGTCGAGGGAGTCGCCATACGACCAGTGCTGTTACAGCTCAAGTGTGTCTCATGGCGTCGTCGCGGCAAGCAACATTGAACGGGATACAGCTAGCGACAAGGCGAACTCCAGCGTAGGGGACTTCAGTGGTTCGGGCGACAGGATAGTACCGGCAAAGAAAAAAAGAGATACGAGAAGAACAAGACCCGGCGAGAATCAACTGAGGTGGTGATTCAAGAGCCGACGATGGAGTGAGAACTGGGTGAAAACTGCAAGCAGCAAGCTTAATTTGATCATCAAGGTAAGGGTCTGACTATCAGGTCGATCTGCATTCGGTACTCGGCCGATCGCGAGCCGCAGCTCAGACGACCGGTGGACCCATGTGTTTGTTGGGCTGGGATCGCCATGAACGCGTATGTGCTCGCGGTCGGCACACATACACCCAACCTCCCCTGGGCATTGGGAAACCTTTAGCCCCGGCGTAAAGTAGCAAGGCTGCCTGCCAAGAGCATTTAGACTCGCCCGTTCTTCCAGGTACGGACTCGATTCGGGTCAAAGTTCACTTCGTCCCTTGTGGATTTTCACGAGGGATCCTGTCCGGTAATTTCACCAGTCGAATTTTTGCGAATGCTTCGTCGCAAACGAAAGAAGTCGGGAAGTGTTTGCTACTCGGTCTGTTCTTGGGACGTTTTGTTCGGGGTGAGGCTCCGTGTTGCCATGCGGTAGCTGCCAACTTCGATCCGGCTGATCCAGTGCTGAATTCTGATAACTTGACTAGCCATCCACGAAATGTGTTGCTATTCGTGAGCATAATAAGCGATCGACAAGGAGAAGAAACGAATTCTAACAGCGATAATTACGCTCATGATGCAACGGTGGCTGGTTCCTATTATGATATTCAGCTCCGCAGGTCGCGATCTAACTGGTGCCAATGGAGGAGCGTCTGTTTGACACGTTGTTTGACCTGATTATTCGCCAGTGGGAGGCGAGGAATCTGCTATGAAGTGGCATGAATAGGCCTCACACTCGAATCAGACTACAACTGCTGTCTCTGCTGTTACAGCTACGACCACTACTAATGCTACTGCCGATATTTGCCGAAATCGATTCCTCCGCTCAGACTGTCCACTGCCGCGCATTGAGCTTGTCCGTTAGTTTATCTATACAGCTGGCCATCCTCCACTCGTCAAACCCCCCCCGCCCCGCTTTCAGGAAGTTGTTGCAGGTGTTGGGCCTGCATCGCCCTGGAGGGCGGTGTTATCATTTGGCACCATCGGCGCTCTGTCGTTTTCGTGGACACAACAACCGGGGCGGCGGCCGGGGAAATCGGTACGGGGTCGCCCGGGGAGCCCGATTGAAGCTGGTCATGCCACTTGCTAGGCATTCAGGTGCCTCTGCTCCGGCCGCTGTCGCTCCAGCCGATCGTACGGGGGCACAGACCTTCCCATCGTAGAGTCGGCCGGGCTGACCACTGCCCGGCGAATTGGCAGAACGACGCGGACAAGCGGGCGTTGGCGTTCGCTGTGTCGCTCGCCGGGCGAACCGGCGGTGGACCCGACAAACAGAACAGACAGTGACAGCGGGTGACAGCATCAATAATGTTTGTTCCTCTACCCACCTCGTGCCGCTTGCCCCAGCCTCCCCGCACTGTCGGTCGGTCGCCCTTCAGATCGGGCGGTTAACTGGCCGCTGGCTGGTCAACCACGTGGAACCGAACCGGCCGGGCCACGACGGCTCACCGATCGCATAAGCTGTAACATCGCGTGGCTAGCCCCGCTTGTCACCCCCCCCCCCCCCCGCCCCAAGAATGGAACCGCTGGACACGCACGGCTAGGAGACCTTGCTACAGTCAGTCAGTCACTGAATGAGTCAGTGGACTAACCTATGACGGTCAGTACAGGGTCTATGCGGATGTGTGCATGTCTCTTGAATGAGGCACGCTCGTTGGTGGTGGACGACGGCCCCATTGCCACAATGCAGGAGGCTCTAGCTGCTGTCGGAGGGCGGCTCGACCGCCCACAGTTTGCAAAGCAAGCCTGATTAGCTAATAGTTTCATCAGCTAATCGCATCAGCGTTCGCTGTTCCTGCTGCCGCTGTTGTTGTTGTTGTTGTTATTGTTATTGTTGGGTGACATACGGTTACAAGGTCTAGCGTTGTCTGGAGCAGTTGGGGATGACGTACCACTGATGCGCTGCATAGCCATACGGCGTGCGTCAATTTAACACGCCCGTTCCACATATATTATTGTATGTAATGCATTTGATTGTTGGCGTTGGCTCTATTAGATAGAGCAGGGCTATCCTTCTTTGGGGATCAGCTGATCAGTTGGCCGACATCGCGGTGGGCCTGACGCAAGCAAGTACAATGGCAAATTGGAAGGAGAAGCGTTATTCCTCCGACTAAGTACTAGCTATGACAGTTTGTAAGGTCTCGAGCAGCGCACTGTCAGCCGGGACGATGGCGAGGACAATCGTCCACACCCGCTGGCGACGGAGGCTGTCCACTTGAGCCTACTTCCACTGTACGTCCGAATGCGTTGCCATTTTCCTCTGAAGCAGTGGTTGCGTTCGCTGCGAAAAATGAACATCTATCGCCTAAGCAGGACAACGAAACCTGCAAGCAGCTGATGAATAATATGCTTGGGACGTCTTCTAGAAGTTGACTTTACTTTATGTATAATAATATATCTGGCATTCAAGCTGCTGTCGCTGCTGTTTCGGGTGAGGGGCGTCGTTAGATTGTGATCCTCCTCTCGTTCGCTGAAATGTTCCGTGCAGAGGAGCAGCCCGACGGATCGCTATAGACGCTGCAGAGAATTGCAACACCTTTTACGCTCATTATTGAACCTGCCTTATTAGCTGCTGACCAGCTTCCGTTCTATGCACATATGATGATTTCATTGGACGTCCCGGCTCACCTAGCCAAGCCGTCGCAGTCGCGGTGAATCTAATGGCTTGGTTTGCAGCAGAATCCGGCCTGTAACTTCGCGATGACGGACCGCTCGAGACGGACCGTTCGACAGCATAGCCGATCACGGGGTGACACTAAAGGCAAACTCTGCTGGGACGGCGGATCTCAAAGGAGCCATCTTGTTAACCCCTATATCCGGTACTTTAATCAGTATGATGTCGAGGTAGTCCAGCAGAATGCCGACCGGATTCGGAACCTTGTCGAAGTTTGTTCAACCGGGACCTTACCGGTAACCGAGTTTTTGCAATTCGGCTTACCTCACGCGGCCGGCGCAGGGGTGGTAAGGCGATGACGGGCGCGCGGGATGCTTGAAGTATCCGTAAACCGGAACTGACTTATCGGCCATGCCGCTATGTGAAGCAAGTAGCGGTAAATCCGCAGGATGCTTCTGACCGTTGGATCTTCCTGCTGGACCGCGGAGGAGAGGCGTTGTTGAAGATCCTTTCACGAGAGACACCCCTCGAAAAGGCCTCTCCGCAGTGGCCCCCGTCCGGCGAAAGGTTCTCCAGTAATGTCTGTTCCTAGCCTCTCCCCATCTCCCCCACCACCCCCCACCACCCCCCACGCGCTTTTCCGCGCTTTTCAGTTGTCTAATCACGGACGTTAATTTCAGGACGAAAGCGGAAGGCTCGCTGACTAACGCCAACGTCCTGCTACCCCCGGCCTTCGGTGCCGACCCTGTCGGTCCTGTCGCTTTATCGAATTCCGTTAACGTTTTGCGCAACTCATTTTAGCAGCGTACTGCGTTGCTATTACAGCCACTACGACCAGTGCCTCTGGGGTCTGGTCCAGCACCGCCGTTCGTTGGTTCGTGGTTGCCTTGTAACTTATGTACGTTAGGCCGACACTCCTCGTACTGCCGGCTGCCGCGTTCAAGCCGCTTGGTCAAACTACGCTAGACGATATGCATTATGAGCCGGCACAGAACGAATAAAGACATATGCAGCGGTTGAAGGGCCCTAAGGCTGACTAATTGCTGACGGATACGTTCAGCTCGTCTTGTGATAGATATCTTCTAGCCGAGAGCGACAGGAGGTCCGTCTTATGACTTCGCTCAGTAGAAAAACCGCCCCGTTGTTCCGCCGTATTTTCGAGTAAAACGTTCCGTTGCGCTATGTCGATTTATGGCCAATTCGAGTATTTCCCGTAAAAATCCTCTCGTATAATAATACCACCTTTGTTCGACCACAAACAAAAAAAACGAGATCTATACAAGCGCGCATTGTTCACCAAGTACGTATTGTGTCTCGCCTGATCGCAATGACCTCTCCCTCTGATGTTATGACGTGGACCGCGCAGCCTTTACGACGAGGCCAGAACGGCCGAGCAATAAGGGACTCGCTTCTCAGACATGCGAGCACTGCGTGTGCATCCCATACGGGTTTCGGGGAGCGAATTAGGTGAAGGGTCGATCGCTGCCTCCGCCGCCGGTGGCTGCTGTCCTCCAGAAAGACGATATTATTTGCAGGTGTGTACGGCGAGCACACCGAAGGCTGTCGTGAGAACGAACGGGGAGACGCACCCGACGAATAGATGTGCCTTATAGATATGCCCGATTGAGGTCACCGGCTCACTCGCTTGCTCCTACGGTGGAGGCAAGCGGCGTACCACGGCCGAATCATCCGAGGCTGTTGTCGACGCTCTAGAGACCATTCAAATTCCAAATGAGTCTGGCCGTCTCCACCACCATTGGCGTGGGTGGTAGAGTGGCTCTCTGGTACTCTCTGCATCGTTGCGCGCCGTCTATGCGCTCGACGACTGGGGTGCATGCGCACTCTGTCTGGTTGGTTGGTTGGTTGCCTGCCTGCCTGCCTGCTTGCTTGCTTGCCTGGAGCAGCCGGAGGCCTAGCCTGCAGGCTTCGGGGCCTAGCCTGGCCTGGCCTGGCACGAGCACGACGATGCGAGCGAGTGCAAAGCTGAGGTGGTCGGAATCTGATGTCCTTTGAGCCCATTGGGTTCAATGGGACGAGTTGGGTAGTCGTGGTCTTGTCGTCGTCAGGACCAGCGGCGTTGTCGTTTTACCGCCTGCGCCTCCTCGGAACGCTTAGCCCTCGTTCCGTACTCTCTGGAGCGACGGGGCCTCTCTGGCGACTGGGCGTCCGAACCTTCCGAACGACTGCGCCTCTCTGGCACATCCAACATCGACGGTGGCCTCCATTAGGGAGGTGGGGAACAGGCAGTGTGAGCCGCCAGCCAGCCAGCCAGCCATCTCGCTGGCTGACGCCACGATGAGACAGCCAGCAATGGGTAACCTCTCGAGCGAGATGCCGCCGGCAGCCATAGCAAGCCATGCTGGCAATTCTCTCGTCCGCCAACGCCTTTGCTTCGTCCTCGGAAAGGTGGGGGGCGTCCCGAAGAGGATGGAGGGAAGTCGACAGAGGAGAAGACCTTCACAGCATGCTGCACCCAGCGAGGGGGCAAGGCTGCTACGCAAGTCTGGGACGGACAAACTAACGCCGGGGTTCGGCATGGCGCCGTTCACAGCATGGACCGCCGCTTTCCCCCCATTTGGCATTGTCCCGATTCTCCAACAAACGCGTGCTGCATAGACTCCACGAAGCGGTCCCACTGCTCGGGCGTGAGACCAAACAGCCTGACAGTGAGGCTGCATCCAGGCCGAGAATGGTGGTGGATTTGGCCTCGGCCTCATAGGTCGTCATGTGCTGCCGGTCCAACAGAGCATCTCGAAAGGACGCTGTTTCCTTATGTACCGTCACTGCCAGAGCGGCCGAAATGGAGGCGTCACCGAGTCCGGTGTCCTGCTGGCGGTGGTCGCGAGTGTGTTCCCGCTCGTAGCGCGCTGTGATTTTCTGTGTGATTTTGTCGTTCTCTCGAAATCTTTCCCGATCTGTGCCGTCCATCTTAGCTTCGTTCTCGACTCATTATTTAGGCCACATTGGGTCCACTTCCTGCCTTCTGTAGGTGCAAACCTTACGCTAGAGTTAGACAACGACGGTATTCCAGTTTTAGTCACATTTATCATCTACGCACACTCTCAGACACCTTGTGAACCTTTGCATTATCGATGTGACTGGGAGCGGCAGGTGGTTATGAAATCAATTCCTCTACAACTACGACGAGTTTTCGCACACCACGCGGTTGATTCATGTATCTCGCAAAATAGCCGAAGTGCATCCTGGAAACGCCCATACACTGGAGCGGCATAACAGATTACTAATAATAATAATAATAATAGTAATAATATAACATTATTATAATTCGAAGTTACGCTGTTTGGAAAGGCAGCGAAGAACTAGTCGGCGTGTCATGACGAGGCACGGGTTTCACCGCGCGGTCTAACTTCTACCTGGATAACCCAGGAGGGTACTGTCGCTGTCAGTGATGTCGAGGAGCCTGCCTTCCGCTATCTCGTCGACCGGTGGAACTCCAATATCTCGCTGAACTCACTAGCGAGTTCATAAAAACGCTCATTATGCCTTCTATGTTTATACGCGTTCCGCTGTTTACAAACAAAGGTGTAGATGAATTCTATTAATGGTAATCAAAAGTATTGATAGTAGTAATAACGTTTCCCGGGGCTGCAGATCGTCGAGACGAGTACGAATAATTTAAGACTCCCTTGTGATGGGGGGGGGTCACAGCCGAACGAAGGATTGTGCGTCAGAAGGCAGAGATCGATGCTTTTCAACGGAGCACATTTTTAGAGCACATTTAATTGCTGCCATCTCTAGATTTTTGCGCAGTCACTTCTCCTTGTGCGTATCTCAATTCAGCCTAATTTGATGATCGTATAAAAATCGTCGTGTATGGCCTACGCTGCCGGCGCTGACACCAATCGACACTATTCGACACCAGCAACCTTTATGGATCATGTCCCTTTGTCCTTCTAAATCGCGGCCCGACCATTAGTACTGCCCGTTGTCATTGGGCACGCTGTCAAATGAATGCGAGACCTCTATATATATTAGTGATATCGTAATCCTTATCGTAAATCTTATCATGTCTCATGTCGTTCTTGCGCGCTGGAGCTAAATTAACGAATTCAAGATTTTTGTACGAACCTCGTTCAACGAACGCAAGCAGAATCAGTCCAGAAGCTGATCAGAGAGTCAGTGGCGTCGTTGTCGCCACCGCCGCCGTCTACCCCCGACTGAGTATTGCTCGACTGCCTGTGCCCCGCGCGATTGAACTCGACGTGCTGTTGGATCTGCATAGCGCTCAGACTCACCTCGTTCACTCCCGGCTCCCCTTAGTATCGGGAGCAACTCACTATTCTATCCGCTTAGTTCCGTTTGCTCTGCATTATCAGAGATCGATGACAAGTAACGGCACACCGCTGGCACAGCAGGCGTTGCAGTCCGCCGCCCGAGCCGCGGAACCATGGATGGGAGTTCGCTTCGACTCGCTTCGTTGAACGAAGGGGACACGGGATGGGGTCCACCCCCCCCTGCTGCTATCGAACCATGGTGGCTTGCACGTTGCGGGTAGTCGATCGTATTATAGTTGAAATAAAGCCATGACCCGCTGGTGTGCTAGATGCCGCGGCTTAATTAGCACACTTTAAAATAAATAGGTGTAGATTGATAGCGGATAAGAGATATCCGAAAAGATAGCACAGAGCAGAGTTGTAGTAGGATGAAGACGCTGGATGATGCCGCTAGTCATCAAATCTCAATAGAAAATAGAACGTTGGACATGTATCTCGTTCATGGTGGGCAGACGCTGCTCACCGCGTCCACGGATTTCTCAGCAGCCGAACCGCCAGCGAGCATTGGCTCGCTCGAGACGAAGTGGCTCCGTGGCTCTGTGTACGTGTATGTGTTCACGAGATAGATGCGCGTCGATGTCTGTCAAATCTTATCAAATGATTCGTCTTCGTTATTATTGCCTATTGGAGCCGGAACGAGCCGCACGAGGGGAGCCTAGTGTAGCGCAGCTCAGTTCCTCTTTGCCTCCCCACGGCTATACCTTTGTTCTCTGTATTCCTCGCTCCAACTCTGTCCAACGTTGGCTGGATTTCTCGTCCCCCTCACATGCGTTCCTCTTTTGACGCCTACAGCACAGAGCGTCCTAACACCACCCGCAGCCTAGGTCCAATTCCTCGGTTGACCAGATCGCCAGCCTCGCTGCCCTACCTCGCTGTGTCGCCCGTCGAGTCGGCACCGACGCCGGTGAATGCGATTGCTGCCCGTCCACACTGATTGATCGTCGCAGCTCGACGCTGCGTCTGCTGGTAGCATTGGCACTGTAGCAGGGCGGAGAGCAGGAGGCGGACGGAGGCCAGGAGGACCTCATAGATTTATTCGAATTCGCGACGCTGTTGCCGCTGTCCACCTCCTTCGTTCCTAGGCAGCGGCAATCCTTCTCCTAATTCGGCCTGTTCCTCTTCCTGTCCAGCCAGACTGCGCCTCGTCGCCGAACACGTCATCATCGTCCAACTTCTGACCAGGATTGAAGCCGAACGATGCGACGGTTAAGCCAAGGCATTCCCTACGGCGAAGCCAGGCCCTACCGGAACGAAGCTACGGCGGCCGACTGTAGTGCGCCTGCGGCCGCCTGCGTTGTCCCGTGGCCATTGGCATGGGTATGCAGGTAGTCGACGACGACGCCTCCCCGCCCCCCCGCCTTCGCCGGCTGTCTTTTGCCCCGACAGTAATGAGCCTACTCAGCCGACTGTTTAGGCCTATTCGGATAGCAAAGAAAAGCGAAAGGACGAAGAAGTGCCTGAGAGAGGAGGGGGGGGGGGGAGAGAAAGCGAGATAGGCCAGTCCGACTCTTGTGCTGAAGCCTGCGTTCATGTGGCCTATGAGCCCCAGAGCCCGGGCCGAGCAAACTGGCATTCCCCCATTACTACTATCGCTGCTGCCGCACTCCTTCTACCAGTGGCATGCCCCCCTTCCCCTACTACTCGCAGCTACTACAAGCGACGGGCGGATGGCGGCTTGCGCCCATCCGGCCTATCTACGCCATCCTCTGGACGGATGGCATATACATGAGAAATGTGACGACATAGGCGGTGCAGACGGGGACGTAACAGCATGCAACAGCGGTATGCAATCAGCTAGTGTCAGCCAGGTTGGCAATGGAAGACAAGTCAGCCGGTCGGCGGGCGGGCGGGCGGCCGGGCTGGCTGGCTGGCTCTGGCCGGACGCAAAAACAACACTGAATGCGCTCATTATCAAACTGAAGTCAGTCGGCCAGTCACCCCCGTGCATGACTACGAATGGCGAGAGAGAAGAGGCGTTGCACGCACGCACCCACCCACGCCCGCGCGTTGTGCGGAGGGCTTCGGAGACAGACACCCATTGGGATTGTCCCAGGCTGCGAAGGGAAATGAGAGATCGGGTGCAGCCGGCCGGTAGGCTATAGCTGCCACGTTGTCGGGATCTGTCTGATCTAAGTATTCGGGGCGGGGAGGGGGCGCGGAGGTGTATCAGAACCCTCAACCGAACCGGAGACCCTTCCAGGCCTCTGGTACGCAGAGCCTCCTCTATCGGAGAGGGAATGCAATGCCCCCGTTCGTGAAATCAACAAACGCGGGAGGCTGCCTCCGCCTCCATAGTGCAACTCACTTCCTGCTCGAGCCAATCTGACCGAGCGTGTTGATACCTGTGGTATATAAGGTTGTTTTTCCTTTTGGTAGTGGTACCGTTTCGGCCACCCATCCATCGGCCACCCGCATCAAGCAGAATGGAACCTCTCCTAGCGTTGCATCATCACGTACTTTTCCTTAAGAGGGGTACTCATTTCTAGCCATTGTAATAACATAGCAGGACCGTCCCCGTCGTTCAGCAATTATTGATCTTCGCTGGCCCCTCGCAACACGCTGAAGCCAGCAGCTAAATTATGAATTGTGCCAGAGAGGGACCAGGAAGAAAGGCTTGCGTGTCCTGGATTCTGCCGGTGAGCCTCAGCAAAATCTTTGAGCTACTAACGCCATGCACGAGGCTGACCGACAACAATGCCCTCCTTCTCATGTCGTTCTGAAGATAGTTCCCTCTTTTTTAATTTTTCCCTAGCGGCTTCAGCAGCAGCTTACAGCCATGGTAACAGGGCAGCAGTCGAGGTGGAAGAGTCGTCTCCAGCGCATTCACAATCGGTCATTTATCTCTGCTCGGCGGTGACTTCGATCCCGCTGTCTGAGCCAACTATGCTCGCTGGCAAGTTCCGCAAGCATGCTCGAACAAGGTTTAATATTCAGGAGCTTTTATTCCCGAGGTTGAACGAACCATTCGGCTGTCCCAGTGGTCTGATTACCTCGGACGAACACAACGAAGCGGCCATCGTGGATGAGCGGGAGGCAAGCCAACGGTCGTGGGTCTCTCATGCTGAGCTTCTAGGAATCGGTCTCTGCTGAAGACGTCGCTGCCAGCCTAGCTAACGGCGACACACAGAACGATTCGGCAGCGAAGACGAGCGCCGTTCGACGGCTCAGCTCACAATGATAGAACGAATGTGCCTGGCCAGGTTTGTCAAGGGCGCAAGGCAGCAAATGGCCTCCCCACATTGGGGAGCGGCTGGACCGTTGGAAAACGACACCACCTACTGTTATGAAATAAAGAGAACAATCCGCCAGTCACCTAATGCTACTACTCGCAAGGAAGCCGCGCTATTGGGTTGTTTCATAACACCAAATGGCACAAGGGAGCATTAGATGGTCAGCGAAGGACACCCCACCTCGTCATTGGCCGGCGAGCCAAGTTTCGAGAGTTACTCCGGCAGGTGGACGACACCGGTGACTGCTGGCGGTCGGTTGCCACGAATCCAACAGGAGCCATGGCCCGAACTTCGCTGCACAAATAGGGAGAGTTCCCCCTCGGTCGCTTCCGGCAGTCATCGGATTTCGATTATCAACCGAGCGACTTCGCCAGCAGCGGGTGCCTTTTTGATTGCAATTGTCGCGCAAGAAGGCAGCTCGGGGGCTGCCCCTGCCAGATCTCGCGTGTCCGCCGACAGGTCGACACCCAGAGCGTGATTATTAAGGACGACGTAGGGCACGTTGTAGGAGACGGAGGGGGGGGGGGCTTGGTTAGATTGAGCATTTGTGTTAAAAAGTGCCTTAGCAAATCGATAGCAAAAGAGCAACTATTAGAGTCACTCGTAAATGTTACACATATTCGAAGTTAATTGTGGAGACTACGTACGCTCCGGCGCGCTACCGGAATGACGAAGGGCCAATGACTCCAAGGGGGTCATGGAGTCTCCCGCTCGAACCCTGCGGGCACGCGCGAATCGAACGCAGTCCTGTACTTGTCATGATACAGATTTGTCAATTAAACTATAATATTAAAAACAACTGTAATATCATCCGGAGTCGATGGAAGTCCTGTGGTCGCTTGCACGTCGCCTATGGTGATCAATAAGCTGTCTTCGGGGTAGTCCATTGTTAAACTGTTTCGCCTCTTAAGTGAGCGAGACTACCGGGAGATTTCCGATTCGAATGCTAATGTTCGCATTGTAGTGTTATATAAACAGCTAGGGGACATTCACGTGCGTTTGTCTATCAGCTGTAGAAGTAATCGTTATATCGATTGAGTTGCCTACGACGAAATAGGAAGAAATATATCAAATTTCAATTTGGGTTGCCCCGGATTTTCGCTCACCTTTCTCATCGTACCTAGCACATGGCACAATGCCAGCATATGCAGCGGTCACCCACTGACCAAGTATTCGAAACGCGTACAACTCAGCCGAGAACTAAGTGCTGCTACAGATTATCCCGAGGTGGCTTACACCTCCGGCCTCCGGTCACCACCACTGCATTTGCAGCAAAGACAGCTGCCAGCAGATGTCTACTGGACCCCGACCTCGGACCGGGGTCCGAGTCTAGCATAGCTCGGAGATGCGCGTGAGTTAGCCTGCTAGTAGGATACTCACCGCTGTCGTGGCCACCTCCCCCCCCCCCGTCACATACGAGCATATACTGTCGATTGCGAATTTCAGCAGTGCCACTCATTGCCGCCTGAGGAGCCCCCTGACGAATAGTGTGTGTGTGAGAGATAGACAGAGAGAGAGATGGCGTTGCCAGGGCCTGATCGCTTAGCCAGCCTTAGCCAGTAGTAGTAGTAGTAGTAGTAATCGTAATAGTAGTATTACTGCCACTGCTTCGTGTCCGAGCGTGCCAGCGAACTCAGGAAGATGAAGAAGATGGGGAAATCCGCTTAGATCGATCTGCGTTTGAGCTCAATGCCATCCCTCTGGGTGCCTCCTCCTCTGGTCGCATCCTTCTCCTCCTGTCCTTTCGTTTTTTTAGCCGTCTCTATACGATATATTCCCCGCGATCTCTATTCTTGTCTTGGGCTAGCTCGTTGCATCCTTCGACGGCTTGGCTCCTTTGACTGCGTGCATGGCCGGCGTCGTCGCCGCCGCCTGCCGCCACCGTCGCTACTCTGTCTGCTACTTATTACATATATATATATATATATATATATATATACATACACATTTAGATAGCACAGAGCAAGCGTACGGCCACTCGCTGGCCACTCCACCGGCCGTGTCGAATACATATCGCCCTGGCTCTAAACAGCGGACTAGCTGGCCTTCATACAGACTACTTCGGCCATGTATTGGCTATGCCGGATTGGACCGCTATACACGCCGATATGTGGCCAGCCAGCCGACCGCCGCCACCCCCCCCCCCCCCGCCCCCCGTCCGCTGACACTGGTCATGACGCCACTTGGGACGAAAGCCTCTTAGCAAAACTTGCTTTTTTTCTATAGAAAGATTCTAGGGAAGAGCGGGCGCCAGGGCTGCAGGAGTACAAACAGGGTTGGACGAGCAGACAGACAGCCAGCCGGACAGACAGCGGTGGTACGGACCCACGAAGCTGGTTTGGGATATCTCGAATTGAGGGTTTTCGCTGACTTGCTCGTGCCATAAGCCAGTGGTGCTGCCGCCACTACGAAGCGTTTCCTTCGTTTCCAGATCGTCGTCAAGAGGGAGCCGTCGTCATAGCGAATGGAGGCGGGCTGTCCTCAGCCAAACGGCCGGCTGCGCCAGGTCGAGACGAATGCTCTCGGTCGGCAACATTATAGACGTTTGTCGTAGCAGCAGCGTTGTAGTCTAAAACGGCGCCGGGAGATGATGTCCTTTCCCGAGACGACGGCGGGGGCGGCGGGGGCGGCGGGGGCGGCGGGGGCACTGTGCAGCACCGCCTGTGCAGCAGATAGAGACAGCGACGGAAGGGAGAAGACAGAGCGGGCACCGTAGTCGTTGTTGTAGTAGTCATTGTAGTCGCCGTAGTGGTCGTTGTTGCAGTCGTTGTAGGAGATGGAGAGAAATGCAACATGGAGCACGACGATGCCATGATGCCTGCATCCGACTGACTCTCTGTCCTCCACCATCGTTGTCCTCGTTGCGTCGGCACTGGCTGCGCGAGCAGCCGCCGCCACAGCCTCCAATGCCCTAGTGCACTTTCTCTTCCGACTGTCGTTCCAACTTTGTAATGGCGCATACCCCCGCGAGACCCCCTCGTGCGACGCCCCCTCTCGGCCGGCCGGCCGGCCGGCCCCCCCTGTCTACATACTGAATAACAACGAAAGCGGTGGCGGGCAACCAGTGAACGACAAACGCTGCCATCGTTTCGTGTTCGCCTCGACGAGCCAGCCAAAATGTTCGTAGGCCGTTCCAAAATGGCGGCGGCGGCGGCCATGGCTACCCCTGCCGCGGAAAGAGTGAGACAAGCTGTGAGAGACATAGATAGACAGAGAGAGAGAGAGAGAGCCACGGAACGGGTACGCAAAGCCACGTATATTATAGGGTATCTCCGCAAGGAAGCGCCTCTTCTCTCCTCACTGTCTAATATCATGCGGACTATATTGCAAGTGCACGTCGCGACGAGAGGCCCTGCCCTCGTAGGCGGGTCGGCCAAGAGCCGTCCGTAGGCAACGGGGCTCGGGAGTCGCATCGTGGCGTACGGCTTCGCTTACCACGATGCATGTTCTCGGTGCCGAGAATAGGTACAACGAGACGGTCGGACCGCGGCCCGATCCCCGACTGCCCGGCCGCGACCACAACAAGACCACGGACGAGGACGAATGACGCTACGCGCTTTGATCGTCGGCCGTCCAAGGCAGCGGCGTATAGCTGAACGCCCAGTTCTCTTCTATGTGTAATGCTATCATCGACAAGAGGCGACCGACATACGACGCAATCGGCGGTACGCCTACCATATATATATATATATATATATATATATATATGTATATCCCTACTATATCTACGGATGCCGGGCGAACGTCTTCAGTGACTTTGCGAAAGCTTTCGATTTTGACATTCGAGAATCGGCTGCGTGACATTGAGATAGATACATGCTGTGGGATAGATAACGTCACCCGAGTTGTTTGTTTCGTTGGAGTCGAGTGAAATCAAACGCCACTCTATTATTGAGTATATTTGGGTGTCGGTTATTGCATAATACAGATATAGATTATTATGTCTTATTATGCGTTCTTAGTTGACAACTCCGGCAAGCGGTATTAGTTACATTTGTTGTTTTTTCTTTGCAGGTAAGTACATTGCAACGGTATCGCCGGTCAGGATTAATAACGATTGCTCGTCCGAACTACATCTGTAATCTTCACGCAAGGCACATATATATATATAGGTTATATATATATATGCAGATAGTACAACGGCTTCTAGGACTAGCAGCAGGCCCGTGGGCCTTCACGGCCCCCGGCGCTTACTTAATGCTTCGCACGCCATCAGACCCTGCAGTCGGTACCGACCTCGGTGAGCGTAGCATAGTTGAGGTCCCTAACTTGCAATTCGTGCCACTAAAAAGCTCTTCTCATACTGCACATACCCTCGCGCCAAAGAGACTCCTGGGAGATTTAACCCCTTTATTTCTGTGTCCTCGTTCGCACCCTGTTCTTCTTCCTCTTCTTCTTGTGCCTATGCTCCCCGTCTGCCATTAAAAAGGGCCACCACTAGAATGTCTTTAGAAATTACTGAACGAGCCCGCTGCCCCCCTCGTCCGACTTTCATCTGGTCAGTGGGCCTGCTACACGAGCTTTAGCGGGCCTTGGGCAGGACCTTTGCGAGACGGCCATCATACTGCTAGCGTATATACGTATTCCTGATGTGTCTGAATATTTCAGGGATTTCGGCGAACCGACATCGCACACCTCTTTAGTTTCCTTGCGCTTCGCGAGCCTCCCGGAAAGCTGTTTGTAGGGATATGCGCATACGGTTTTTGTGTGGGCCGTGTCTTGTGTCGTTTATTGCATATATATATATATATATATATATATATATATATATATATATATATATATATATATCGATATATATCGATATATAAGGATCTTCATTATACATTTTAATTTCACCAAAACGGGCCGGGACGTCTGTCTACGCCAACACGTCATGGGATTAGGTAGGCTACACAACTCGCTGGTACTTTCGCGACTTAACGACATCGCAAGCCGTCCGCCGCAGGCGACAGACCCGGCAAAATCCTTTGGCGTCCTTTTGCCCGTCTCATCGTACCAGCGTCCGCTCGGCCTAAGCTTGTTGGCACGGCAGGACGCAGCGTCGTCCTGCCGCCAGATTCGGCTATTTACCCCTATTCAGTTAGGTTAGAGACACACAAGATGACTTTGGGGATCATAAATAGTAGCGCGCCACTCTCAGCCAGCCTCGGCCTACGCGATAGGGTCCGCCGGCTCGGCGTACACCCAGTAAGGCGAGGCCGTAATCATCACAGTGTGCTCGGGTTTCTGCTCTCGGGAGCAGGC
Source organism: Stratiolaelaps scimitus (assembly GCA_019614645.1). Lineage (NCBI taxonomy): Eukaryota > Metazoa > Arthropoda > Arachnida > Mesostigmata > Laelapidae > Stratiolaelaps > Stratiolaelaps scimitus. Next base: position 2,280,316 of record JABWDB010000034.1, on the reverse strand, counting down.
CCCCGATTCCGACCGTGTTACTTCGTTCCAACAGGCAAGATGGAGCCATGACCGAATCCGCTGGCACAGCTGCGCGGCACACTCATGTCATTGCGCTATTCTCGTATTTCATCCGTGCTCTCTGCTCGGCGCGTTTCGCCCGCGTACAATTTCTTTCGACCGCTGCGTTGGGTTGTCTTTGCCAGTCAGGAACAGCAGCAGCAGCAGCAGCAGCTGCCACTGTTCAAGGTGTCTACCTTGTGTCACCTGCGGACCAACCCTCTCTGTTCGTCCTGGGAGGAGTGGCGGGGGACGTAGACCGCACTGCGGCCGCTTTAATACCGAGGCTTCCTGCGTGGTAGCCAGCAAACGGATCTGAGTTACGGATCAGTTAGGAGCCGGACGACAGCCGGCAACGCCAGTGACAGTATGATAGCAGGCCGAAGCATAGCAGCCTTTCCAGCTGCTCATCGTTCCAGGGCCCGATCCGATTTTTGCTACTACGCCGTTGGGCTGAGACTGACGTCCCGGTTTGTCGTTCGACATTGCCATGTCGTTTGTCGGCAACCCTTTGTTCCTGGCATCCTTTGCTACGCCTTCTAGAAGGTGGCAAGCAAGCGTTCCTAATAAAGGCAGAATTTGCCAACAGAGAACAGCTCCGCGTGAAGTGTCCGGCGCTACCAACTTGGAGCCTGCTCGAATTATCCTTCTGTTATACATAGAAGCAAGGGTAGCGACGTTGGTTCCCTCCGATCTAGCGAACCGTATGAATCAAAAATTGCATTATACCTATTGTCTGCCCTGGAGAAACCCTGAGGTTCGTGTTACTCAGACACAGGACACATGTCTGTCTGTTTTGTCTCTCTTTATACCTCACGTTGCTTTGATCGTCAAAGAATGAAATAATGATATGTATTATAGTGTTTTCTTCTCCGAGAGCGTAAATCACCTGCTTAGCCAATATGGCCCCACTCCGCAGCCTGGTCATCATCTTTCGCGCCAGCTGGCCGCCAACATCTGCCTGTCACGTAATCACCTGGGCACCAACGAATTGTTGCTTTTCCAGCGACGAGAAGAGAGAAGGTAGATGATGTCTTCTTCGTTTTATAGTCCGAGAGCATTGCGTCGCAAGCACAACGCAGGCATGGTAGAAACTCTGCGATAATGTTGCTCTCTACATATGTTGCAGCGATCCAACTTCTATAATACGATCGTCAGATAGAGGCCAGCGGCAAAAAGCCTTGGTTACATCTGTCCTCAAAGCAGAACGAGCGGGCGGCGGCAGCAGCACCAGTGAGTATTGTTGCGTCTGCTGATCTGGAGACCCCCCTTGGTTCCGCAACCTGCCGCCGGCAAGCCCTGCGACACCAATCCTGCTTGCATGGTCGCTGCGACGCTCGGCGCTACACCCTGCCGAGTTCTACGATGGTGTCGGTCGACGGGCGATCGAGAGAACCTTTCTTCCTGACGTCAAACTCCTTCCGGGCGTGGCTTCTTACAGCCTCGAGGAGCGAGGAACAAGCTCGGGGAGTAACTGGGAAAGGCTAGCGAGTGCTTGCTTCACTGCTGCAGCGAAGGGTTAATCAAGCTTTATGGCCCGCCAGCGACAGCAACCTGTTCCGGGTTAACGGGAAAACAGAGAAACGGGGTGCGGCGGGGAAGGAAACAAGAACGAAAGCGGAAAAGTGTGTTAGGGACCGCGAGACACGGCGGCAGTCGCAACAGCAGCAGGTAGGACAAGCAGATTTATACCTGCTAATATCCCTACAATTGGATTTCTTGCCTCGAAGCAGCCCCACCAGCGCCAGCCGGCCCCCTACTGGTGTAAGGTGGCGGTGCCACCACCACTGGCGGCGGTAGCGGCGGTAGTCCCTGCAGCACCAGCCGTCGCAGTCAGACAAAAGGCCATTGGCCCTCGTTCCGTCGCGTGCGTGTATGTACGTGTGACATCTCTCTAGCTTTGTGCGACTGTGAGGCAATGGTGCTGCAGCGGACCGGTCTTGCCCGTACGATTCAGCGTGGAGGAGGGATACTCTGCTCGGCGAGATGTCGTCAGCAGGTGGAGAAAGAACGCTAGACGCCTCTCGGGGTACGGTGCGACTACGAAAGAAGTAGACCAGCCAGCACAGCAGTTGTGTGAGGAGGGCCCACTTGCCGCCTCCACAAGACGACAGCGAGGCAGCATCGCAGCTTCCCCTGCAGCGGCAGTGGTTTACTGCAAGGAGCTCGTTCGTTGTTTGCAGATTGCATGCGCAGATTAAACTGGTCAGCCGCGCGACAGGCCGCAACCAGCTCACTCAGCCTCGGTGTTGTGGTTCAGGGAGGTGAGGAGGGCGGTGGCGGCTTCTGCGGTGGGTAGCTTGCCTGTCTCGGTTGGGGACGGCTTGCCAGTGGACAAACGGTAGCTGCTGCTGCTGCTCCGCGTTCCGTCTCCAGGCTTTGGATCTCAGACTACCCCATATTGCGTCCGCTTTCAGATAGATTTACGAGCTATCAAGAGCTGCAGCATGCAGGGGTGGAAGTTTGGGGCGAGACCGCAATGCGGCAGCTCATGCTGATAGTCGAAATCACTGGCTCATACTCTTTGGGAACCGTCTTGAGGCGAACCGTTTCCTCATGTTTGCATTCAGATCCTCTCAGTGCTGATTACATGAATCCTAGTGTGGGTAGACAACGAGCTCTACGTGCGCTGCAGTTGCCAACATGGTCGAATCGGCCCGATGCTGGTGTGTTGGCTCATCCCACGGGAGTCCACCGCAAGCGGCAGCAACCACAGGTGAACTGGCTTCGCCAACCGGCAGAGGTTCCCACTCGGAGCAGGTCGACAGGTCGAGCAATTGTACCCAGGCTACCGTTAGTCTCGAGGAGGTATGTTTTCAGGCGAGTGACTCCCCAATGGGCGGCCTACGAAATTGGGGATCAGTAGATTTCGACCGCGTTTCGGCCTCACCACCATTATGCTGCGTTTTGCCTTGCCTTCAACTACCTCACCTAACCTCGGCTGTGCCGAGCCAGCAACTTCAGCCTCGAGTGCAGAAAGAGAAGGGACAGCCTCTGAGAAAGCGGCAGCCAGCAACTCGAATCGACTGCGGCGAGCTGCCTATGTAATGGGGGCCCCTCTTACCCTCGTAGGCTCCCGGTCTGAATCGAGCCCACAGACGCTGCTGGAACGAGCCTGCCGTCCGGAATCCAACCGAGCGGCCGAGTTAAACCCTTCGCGTCGCACAACTGCTCAGTCCCAGCCGAGCTGTGCACTGTCTGCTCACAGTTTGAAGGGACGGGGCTGCTATAGTTGAGAACGTATGGTGCGTGGGGGGGTCGCTTCGTTGCCGGCTAAAAAGAGGAAAACATGAGGAGAAACGAACGGCGGCAATGGCGGTCGGGGCCACCATTGGCGGCGGATGCGCTAGACCCCGCTGGTGCCGCTCCAAGAGCTGCAGACTGCTGCGGGTTTACAGGTGAAGAACGCCGACTCAGCAGGTGTACGGCGGGGAGTTCCCACATAGGGCCTAAGGCTGGCCGGATCGTCTAGCTGCCGAACGGCAGCTGTGAGTGCTGGGTGCACCAGCGAGCCGAAGTGAGCAAGATATAGAAAGAAAACGACGTCCTGGCTGCTAGAAACACAAGAAAAGTGTGTGCGAGGATAGATAAATACAGAGAGGGCCGCCTCCCCCACCTCCCCCCTGATCGGCCGGCTGCTCGAGACATCGGCGGCGGTCGACGACCGGCACCCTGCTGGCGACCGCTCAAGGAACTCGTGAGGAACGGCCTGAGAGGCTACAGCTGTTGGAGCGTGCGGTGCTGCTGTTGCTGCTGCTGCTACTGCTACTACCCTTGGGGAGGGTCAATAGGCCTTCATTAATGGCAACAGATCGTAAAAGAACGGCTCTTCGTCCCTCAGATTGGCGCCATTCAATCTAGATTGGATTTTGGTACTGTCAGAGCTGAGCCCGGCTCGACTCGACTGGTCTACCACCTTCTACCACCACTACTGCCATACTGATAGTGACGATGCTTCTGCTGATACTGCTTCGAACTCGACGCCAAGAGCTCGACGGGACCAGCCGGTTGACGAGGCCTCCAGCGTTGCCGATCTAGCTTAACGACACCGTATACCGGTTGTGCGCTGTGTGGGCGACGCTCTACTCGGCCAGCTACGTTCCCCTTTGTATAGGTTTGGTTGTTCGTGTGCGTGTGTGTGTGTGTATGTGGTGTTTCTCTCAAGGCAATAACTTCTGGAAACCGAGGAAGCGGCTGCGGGATGTAGTTCGTTAACTATTAAAACCAGCCGATATTGTCCGGTATTGCAGCGAACAGCGATCGAGAATGAAGGCGGAAGATACGGCTGCCACCGAACTTAACCATCGTGGCACAACACAGAGGCAACGCTCGTCCGCCATTCGTTGTATACCCACTAGTATTAAATATCATCTAAAATCTGTTAATAACAGTGCGCCCCATGGGCAATCCTCGCCGTTCTCACTACTGTCGTAACGCTCGCGAGCGTCACGGCAGCGTCGTAGTGTATATATGTATATATATATATATATAGTCTTTATTTTCCCAAGCACTTTTATTGTTAGCATGTTGATTTTTTTTTTGCATATCTGTTTATGTCACATGTGGCCGTTAAACTCGACCACAGCAGGGTTAATTTGGTGCAATGTTATTCCACTTAGCCGCTAAAATATCAAAGCATCGACTTCCGAGTAACCTGTGACATGTAATCCTTACGTTGAGCAAGAATAGATACAACGCGAGAGAGAGAGAGAGAGAGAGCGCCCCCGCGCGCTCGAATCAGTGGATTCTACTAAGCTTTTGGAGTTCGACGACTTCGTCGCTAAGTGACTACTTTTCTATGGACCAGAATTCCAATATTTGCGGATCACTTAAGCCGACTTGCGATCATGCTCATCGGAATTTAGGAAGGTATCCATTGAGAGAGAGTAAGCTCGCAACGGAGCAGACAAATTAGAAATAATTTTCGATTTCAGAGTTGGCCATTTGTTATCCCCAATTTTGATGTTTATTTTAACCCTAAACCACATAGTTATACTGCCCTCTTGGCCAACATCAATTCTCCTGTCGATGCGGCTGCTGCCTCTGCTGCGGCTGATATTACTGCACACCCCAACCCGGCTGGGCTGAAAGGCAGCGAATCGGCCGTACCACCATTGGAATTGATCAGTATAGGGTAAGATCGGTGCCTCTCTGCCCATGGCGGCCGGTTCCCCTCCGCCAGTGTCAAGGCATAGATGGACAGAGAGAGAGCAGAAGATATTCCGTCCACGTCCAATGCTAATAGAAGACGGCTGGGGCCCCGGGACACGAATGGCAGGGGAGAAATTCGGTGGTGGGTTACCATGCGACGGGAGATGTAAACCTGAACATAACCAGGTAAGGAACACAACTGTCGTGGCTCGTTCGCCCAAAAATAATTGAATGTCCTAGCTATCCAGCAGCTGTGTAGTGAACTGCACCCCATCACTGGCTAGTTTCGCCATCGGGCGTCGGCATGGCGCCGCACGAGTGGGCTGCCGTCACGTTGATGTCAATTGCGGCCATCGATCGTTCCCGTGCTGTGGTTCGAGCATCATAACGCTGCCACCGCCGACTGTTGCTGGCTGTTAAATGTTAAAGTGAAACGCATCTTGTCACCAGCGTTCGACTTTCTCGAGGTCTCCGAATGATCTTTTGCGCGACCTCTTATGGTTCGATCCCGTGGTCAAGGTTTGGCCTTGCAAGATGCAACAGGATGGCTTCCACCACAAACCATATCACTGCTGAGAAAGCGGGCGCGCATTTTGTGCATCCGTCAACAAAGTTTGCCCAGAATGAATCGACGTGCTGCGTTATCCGGCCACGTATGCCTGGATCACGTTTGACCCAGATGCACGCGAACGCCACAAGACATCCCTGCAGCTCTGTCAGTTTAGCGAGAGGCCCTCCGCTGTCGTTCGGGCGGCAATGTGACACCACTTCGGCGTGCAGCCGTGATCATCACTGAGTTTGCCTACCCTTGCGTGCCACAGTTGTGGTCCTTCGGCGAGACTAATTCTTCCTCTGGTTCGCGCCCCTACACAAAACGAGAAACAATTACACATCGGAGAGAATCGGGACTGATGATAACAGCAGCCAACTCTGGCTGTTATCATGTCGTCCTTCTGGCCAAATGTTGATGTAGGCGACTCTCCGCGATCTCAAATCTAAGTAGGTCGCGGTGCTCGTCTACAGAATGTCCGACATCCCTAAAGTAGTAGCATAGAATGTAGACGAGTAGGTGTACAGCTGACTGTCCGCGCTCCAGCGCCAACCCCCCACCCCATATGGCCCGATGTCGCTGTGTGCTGTGGCAATGATGGCCTGATTCTTTAGGCAACTAGCATCCGGCGAGATCCCTTCGAGTTGGGACCTCCTCGTTGATCCGTAGGGCTCGAGCGTCAGCCGAGCCAGAGCTTCCCGTCAGCCCGAGAAGCGCGAGGGAGGTCGTCGCCGGCACAACTAATAGCGAAGTTGGCCACAGCAAGCCGACCCCCTGGCCCGGCTCAATTCCGCGCCAACGCAATAGTGCGCCGAATGTTTGACGACCACGCAACGATGCAGCGCAAACGCCGGTACTCGCTAGTACTCAGGAACACACAGATGCGTACACAACCACGCTCGGCGAATCGCACCGACTCGTCCAGGGGCATTTACGGCGGTGGCGTGGCGAGGCCGGTGGTCGAGTGCGAAATATTGCAGGACAAAGATGGGCCCTTCGCCTTGTCGGAAACGCGCTCTGCAAGCGACGGGAGAGCCAACCGACCGGCCGGCTACAGCGTCGGCAAAAGAAGAGTTCATCGTTGTTCCTGCCGATGAACCATCGAGACGTTGCGCCTACGCTTGAACCTACACTATAGCACCACTCCGAAATATCCGAACCACTACCCTCTAACCGTCTGTTAACCATACCCTCGTGGCCATAGCATGCTGAAGTAGCAACGAGGCTGGAGTTGCTTCTGCCCGGCCAATTCCTTCGGTTCCCGGTCGCCCGATTCTGTGGGCTCGGTCGCCCCGCTCCTTGCCCCCCAACCGTCGTTGCTCTGGACCAGCCGCTGCTTTTCTACAAGGCTATAATTTGCTTGGCAATTTGAATAACGCGCTGAATAGTTGCGGACCTCCCGGGAACCGATCCCAGACGCGATCACGGCATCCCGAGTCCCTGGTCCCGGATCCGCGCCGGAGTGGGGCCTAGCCCCCCCCCGAACCTTGCCCGCCTCTGTCCGTTGTGTGACCCGAAGGCCGCCGAAGCGCTATAGCGGTCGACGGGCTGACGACTGAACAGAAGAAAACTTTATCAATCGATTGGCAGCAGCGGGGGCCACAGGGCCTATGGCCTGCATCGGCCGCTTGGGCTTCTTACTTGTCTTGCGCTGCTAGCGAGGTCGCTCGAGAAGCCTGTGCCGGCGGTCGCTGTTCGAACGCCGGCGTTTCTGTGCGTGTTTCTGTATGGGGTGTCTGCTGCTGCTGCGACCGTGGGCGAAGCGCTGCACCCGATGACGTCGTCGTATGTAAGATGGGGGTACTCTTTGATTTCATGCAAAATCGCCCTAGTGCTCCTCTAGTTCCTTCCAACGACGGCAAGAATAGTGCCATGGTGGGGTCTAAACACAGCGAACGTCGAACACAGCGAGAGCCTAACGGTCCTTTGCTTCTTCGGCCACTGGCCTTTCGCCGAGTTACAACTCTATACAGCAGGCGCCCTTTTCATAAACATATCGGCCGGCCAACGAATCTGCTCCCTGCTTGCCCTGCTTGTATAAGCGACGAGATAAAGACCAGCACCCGTTCCGTAGTGGCCCGCCAATTTACTAACAATATATATATATATATATCAACGTCCACAAAGAGGTAACGGCCGACCTGGAACGTATATACGTGTATGAATTATAGCAGATGTGCCACGTAAAACCCGCTTGCGGCTAGAAGAAAGAATGGGGCGAACGTTCGGGGGCTTCTGTGATGATGGCAATCGTGGAGACGAGCAATGCTTATGTGGATTGCAACTATATAGACATACATGTACATATGCTGATCGTCGAAAGTGAAAAATTTATTAGTTGATCGCCCCAGCTATATATCTATATATTTATCGATTAGATATATATATATGTATATATATATATATATAGCCGAAACAATCACATGACGAATTTTTAACTTTCCACGTCGAAAACAAGACGACACCCTTGTTTGCCTTGACATACACTCTCTCTGCAGGCACGCCAGATATAGGGCGTATATCAGTCGTACACAGTCTCCTATTGAATCCAATTAAAATCAACCTAAAAATGTTCACATTCGTACGAAGTACTTATGTGCGTATTTTGACCAAATCGACGAATCAGCCACATCCATACTGGGAGAACACCAGCCGCGTAATACACAATAGCGATCTGTACATGGTGACCATAAGGAACAGACACAATTCGTGCTCTCTACCATCCTCGCAAGCGAGCATCATGTCAATTCACCTTCTGTCCATTGGCACGATCATGGTGTTCTCTCGTTGCTCGTATGCGGCTGCTGGTGCTGGCGTAGGCGCGCGATTCACCAAATTTTAGATCGCCGTCGTTGTGTCAACTCGCTCCCTCGTCAGTCAGTTAGAAGCCAAATATTGTACTCGTAGTTTCATTTGTCGATTTGTCCTTCCCCGAGCGGCGCCTCCACCGGCCCATGGTCGGTCGGCCCCAGACCGTTCTGTTAGCAGTCGCCTCAGCCGCTAGACACACGGGTTCTACCCTCTGACCATCCGTTCAGCTGCCCCCCCCCCCCCCCCCACCCACCCAGACCAAGCTCTCGCTCCCGTAAGCGTCGCGACCGAGTTCCCCCGGGCAGCGGCGCGCCTGCCTCGCTTGACGGTCGTCAGACCGGTCGCTGCGGTCGAGTGGACATAGAGGAGACAGACACATTGTTGCTGCGCTAGCCAGTAGTCGGTAGTAGGCGTTCAGTAGTCGTAGTGGTAGTAATAGTAGTGGCAGTCGTACTTCAGCGAGGTTGCCGCCCTGGCCAAACGCAGTTGTGAGTTTGCAGTGGGTGCCGCTACTGGAGCCGCAGAGGGATCGAGGGAACGAGGCAGGAACCGATGGGAAATAGCTTCTACTCCGATCTATACGCCTATCGTCGGCCTCCTCTCCCCGTCCCGGCTACGGCGCCACCTCGGACCGTAGGTGTCCCTAACGGATTTGGCTCTTATTGCCTTGCGCAGCTGACTGCTCCAGCGGCTCCCTCGTCTCGCTGTTGCTATTGCAGCTGAGCGGGTCGGCACATGGACGGGGCCGAGGTAACAGCGAGGGTGAGACTGAGGGGAGACGGAGGGAGAGAGAGAGAGAGAAGTGGCGCGATACAGAGCTCTTGCGAGGGAGGTCCGCCTACCCACGACCCCCACACATACGCCTAGGCCTAGGTTGCGTCTTCCTCTGCCCGTTTCGGAAGAGAGTCGCTCCACATTTGTCGTAAAAATCATTTCGGCCGGTGGTCGGCCACTGCTCGCCGAACGCTACCACCTGGGGTGCTGGTGGGGAGCCGGTCACCTACGAGGGCGTACAAGTGCTGGCCAACGAATGTTTTGTAGCGGCCATATGGTCGCACACTACCCACACACGACCCCCCTCACCCCCCACAATGAGATGCCACATGATCAGAGACAAGGTGTATACAGGGCGTGATCACGCAAACGCTGCCGATCGGTGGAATCAAGCGGATGCGAAGAACGAGCGGATGCCGAAGATGGCGCCGCTGGATGTCGTATTCATGGTTATTCGAAGATGTTCTTCTCCGCAAGTAGTGGTTTTACAGCTGATACGACAACTCGGCACAGCGTTGCTCCACGGTAGTTCTTTACACCCGGACCCCTCCCTGGGACTGCGTCGAGGTTGTAACTACAACATCTCCCGCTCTTAGCTTCGGTGGAGACTGATAGTCGAGGAGCAGCGCACCGTCCGGCGGTGGCCACCCCACATGACGATCAAGCTATCCGACACGCACGGCGTCCCTCCGGCATCAACCATTCCGTCGTGTCGTTCGCTTGCTGCAGTAGAATTTCATTGGGCGATGTCAGAGTTCTCGTAGTTCACTCTTCAGACGTTATTCGATTGAGCTAGCCTCGGCCAAATTCAGACTGCCGTTACATAACATCGCTGGCCGGTACGGGATACGCCAGCGATCGTGGGGCAGGGTGGCTGGCGGGCGATCCGTGGCGAGTGGCCGATCAAGACGATCGTAAAGGCCGCTCTACATCTCAACTCGTGTACGCCCTCGTAGACTCGAGAGCCACGCATAAAAATACTATAAAACGTATGTGCAGTAGTTGTATGAATGTGGATCAATGCGCCGTATGCGCCGTTCGCTAAGCGAATAAAAACGAGCGGAAACACTGCAGCCCTGTGCGGTTAGGTTGCTTGAGGAACACGAGAGAGTGTGTGCGTGTGGATGCGCGAGGCCAGAGAGAGAGAGAGAGGCGTGTCAGATGGACAATTCACGGGTGACGCCACCCCGTTCGACAGTGCCACTCTAAGCAATTACCAACATTGTGGGGGTCTGAGATAGGACACGGGTGCGGGTCTGCATGAGGCAAGCATTCAGCATGGAGCTCCCCATTGAAGCTCACAAAAAATGCTCCCGATGTGGTGAACGCGGATCGAAGGAGGAAATTTGACTCGTTGATAGTGTCTCGACGCCGTCGGAGTTGTCGACGCCGCCGTCATAAAAAACAAAGAGACGAAATTGGTCCAAGCGGATCAGGCCAAGGGCCTGATAGGCAAGGGCCTGAGACGAGGGGCGATATCGTCGAGTAAAACACGGTTGTTGGATTTGAGCTGTGGGGTAGGTGGCTTCGAGCCAAAGCAACGATCAAACTCGAATCGGAACAAGGCAGTGCCATCCACCACTGTAAAGTATAATAGGTTGGGACGGCCCCATCGCATGCCCCCCCCCCCTGCCAGATCGGGTGCCTCTGGACCTGGAGCCACTTTTGGGGGCCTTGCCGTCTCTCCATTTTTTCTTCCTTTATCGCACAAAAGTATGAGCTGCCGGACCCTGATCAGCAGGCGTGTATTCCTTTACCGCGAGCGTCTCTCGACTTGGCTTGCTTTGGCGCTCCGCTATGGCGCTAACGTCTCTCATAGGCGAGCCGCATCCTGCGTCATTTCCGGTCAATTTTTGTGATCAGATTCCGGTTTGGGAATGTTTTGTAGACGCGCCCCCCTGCACCGGGCCGAGCTGGCCTGCCTGCCTGCCTGCCTGCTCACTTCGCTGACATCAAAGCCCTTTTTTTCCTAACGAAAAAGATTGTGCCGGAGGATTGTTTGGCTCGGGAAGCGTTGCGCTGTGACGCTGCTATGGATTGGTAGGCTACTTCTCGCTAGCCCTTATTCTATCTATTATACCTCTCTCTCTCTCTCTCTCTCTCTATCTTTCCTCGTTTCCTCCGCTTGGCGTCTTCAAGCTCTGGTTCACGTGAGCTTGCCAAGTTTTCGAGGACGGAAAATGCGCAGCGTCCATATCACACCGGGAGCGAAGTCGCGGTGGCTTTCCTCTGTGGATGCTGCGACTACGTTCCGCTTCCGTCGTTACTGACACTAGTAGCAAGGCCCCTGCCTGACCGCCAGGGTTGGCCGCCTGGGGGCATGCACCACTCAACATGCGTTGCTCCCCTGATTTCAGCCGAGCCCAGCCCACAGAGTCAGCTACCAGGACGAACATAGCCGAGCCTATCGTCAAGCGGTTGGGACGCAGAGACTCGCTATACTGAAGGGTAGTCTAATAAGTCTTCGATAACGAAATCTCCTCCTCTTAGAGCATGTATCCATTATCAATGTTTCTTTAACTACTCCGCGGCATCTACGACGAACGGCGTATGATCCCTCAATTTAGAGCCGATGGGCTACAATTTTTCCCTTGCCACAAAACGGAATCATACGAAATTGCTGAATTCTTAGTGGGTTCATTCTGTATCATGGTGTCTACGTTCATCGCGCTGATTCACAAACCAGATCTGCCTCATCCATGGCCCCCGTTCTTCCCACAAAACTGATTCCCAAAGTCAACTCTTAAACGATTCGCTGATTGCTGGAATCGGATGCCGATATGTTGAGCACATTTCGAGAACGTTGAACTTTAACATGTCTACGCTCTTGTTCAGTCAGATGACAGAATTTTGTTCTTGTAAGAATTGAACCCTCCCTTCATGAATTCACCGCTAAGGAGTTACCCGTGGCGCGGCGAGCGATTATTATTACTTCCTTAGCGATGACGGCGTTCATGCCAGGCGTACAGACTTATGCAGAATGTGCGAGTGCTCAACATCGGTGCCAGCGGTCTCCTTAGCGCTGTTGCGTTTGAAGATTCGACTCTATGAAGAGGGCTGGTTAGGTCGCGTGTCAACGACTGATTCGACCCTCTCTGTACCATTGTATGAAGGTATATGTGGATACGGTGCTGGCTCGCCGTGAAGCTCGCCCGTACCCGGGACGATTATCAGTCGCCGGTGGGACTTACTTCGCTCCCATTGCGATTTCTCCGTCGACGCGAAGAAGACCATGATATGGGCGGACAGCGGTGATAGTCTTGTCGACTATAGTTGTCCCTGCGGCCTTTCTGTCAAAGCGCCAACCAGGCCTGGACGTAGCCGGCAGTGAACAACCGCTGCAGAAAGGGCTCGTCGCCTAGGGTACCTCGCAAGATCGGCCGTGGGGAGCACTCGCCTCTTGACAAAAGTTTCTTCCAAGCAAATAGAAACGAGGTCGGCAGCAGCAGCAGCGAGAAGGGGCCGGACATACAAATATGGAGTAACCTCTGAACTGGGTGGTCGCAAAGTCCACAGCGTGTTATAAGCGGCTCCTGCACCAGGGGTGAGAGCTTATAGGAAATGCGCACCGAGTCTGTATGGGTCTCTATGGGTCCCGTATTTCGGTCGGGTCAGCTGGGCAAACCGAGCTTACACATCCAGAGCACATCGCTCGTGTGCCTACCGCCTCTGATAAAGAATTCAGCAGGTCCCGCGCGTAGTTGCTGCTGGGGGTGGGTTGCGTTCGCTTTTCGCTCTTGGATCTTGCCCCAGAGAAGGAGTCGCAACTACTGCCAGTGTCAGGACAGGCCAAGCCGCCATCTCCAGTGCGGCTTGGGGCGTTCGTCCCTTCTCGGTCCGCACTGGGACTTTATACATATCCACCTCTAGCCAACGGTAGTGGGAAGAGCTGGACTTGAGCCCTATACGTGGATTTGGCTTTGCCGGTTGCCCTCTCCGATCTCCCCGACGAAGGGCAAACCGTTTCTACGCCTACTTTTCGACTTCGGAAGAAACGCCAGCACGAGTAAACGAATGAGAAAAAATATCTTTCAAATCTTCGCGCACGAGCACACGCCGCGCGAAACGAAGGCTCACCGCTGCTCAGGCTGCTCAGGCTGAAGCCGAGCCAGCCGCCGCCGTCGCCGCCCCTCCCGACGCCTCTGCCGCGACCCCCTTTCATCTTGACGCGTTTAGTCTCGTTCGTTCGTTCTTCTTCGCACCATATTCGCCATATACTTCCATCGTCGTCGACTCCCCGCCCCCCCAGATACAACCTGCACACCATGCGTCTGAAGTGGGCACACACCGCCGGTGCGTGCGCTTCGCCGGCCGAGAGCTTGGGTGCATGCATCCAGCCGGCCAGCCAGCCAGCCCGGTAGAGGACAACGGGGACGATGGCAGCGGTGCCGCAGCCCCCCATGCCAGGCTATCGAGAGACAGGCACTGTTATTATTCCCCGCGGGACGGACGGACGGACGAACGGCCGGACCGACGCACAGACAGACCAGCGTAAAAGGCCCCCGCCATCCGGCGGGGGTCCTCGGGGCCGTCGAGTGGGGCCGATACCGGGCGGAGAAGGCCCAGCAAAAGAAGAGCGAGAGACGAACACCAAAGAGATAGGCGGGCGGTAATAAACTCATGCATATATAATGCGCGCTGTAAGTGCGATCTAATGTTCGACCGACAACGTTCCACCTCTCTCCCTCTCTCGCTCTCTGTCACTCTCTCTCTCTCTCTCTCTCTCGCTCCCACTGACTGACTGACTGTCTCTCTGAAAGTGCGAACGCACGGGGCCGACACGAACACCACAGTGCGGATCCACACGTTCGGGGGGTCTCGGGCGAAGGGCGGAGGGGATGCTGCCAACAGAGGCTAGGGGGAATCGCGAAGAAACGCTGGGCGCAAAAAAGCGCAAGAGTGAGAAGACAGAGAGAGAGAGAGAGAGCGCGCGCGAGAGAGAGAGAGAGGAATAAAGACGATCAGGGGGTTTCATCGTTGCCCGGTGGACTACTACCTACAGCCTCGCTGATATTGGGCAACGATGCACACGAGTCGATATGCGATGTGCACTCGCGTGAGGCAGATTATTGGGGGAGAATATCATCTACCTCGTCATCATCATCATCAACCGCAGCAGCAGCAGCAGCTTAAGCGAGTAACCGGGTTAGGGAGAAATGGCGGCGAGGCGACGTGGCTGGCTGGCTGCTCGTGGAAAAGTTGCAAGACATATATATGCATGTATGTATATACGTGTGTGCGTGGGCGTGGGTGCGGGTGTGGGCCAACGCTGGATGCATCGGACGCGAAGTACAGCGCGATGTTCAATCGGTATATGATCACATTCGTTGCTGCTGCTGCTGCTGCTACTGCTCCCGCCGCAATATTCCCCGGGAATCATCGTTTATAGAATAGGTCCGACCAGGAAAGCAGCTGTGTAGCAGCACATGACGATGAACAGCGTAGTTGCAACGATATACCTCCATCTTATATACATACACATATATATATATATATATATATATATATATATGTTTACTACTTCTGCAGCAAATAGCACCATACGCCTCCTCTTCGACGGGTCCCTCTTGCGGCTGGCGGCTGCTCAGCACGAGTGGCTCTGCCTGTCGGTTGCTAACCGCCTCGGTTGGCTCGCAATCCACGGCAACTTTTGCTTTGAGCTGCCCGCCTGCTAAGCCGCTCAAGCAGTCAGTCAGTGAGTCAGTGAGTCGGCGTTTCCCGGATACCAGAACTCTCGAACAGAGACTTTATACACACACACACACGCACGCGCCCACTCTACATACATAGACGCCACTCACACAGAAAACCATACGATTGTAGCACATCGAGATTCTGCGAGTTGCGTCACTGGACAATCTGTGGATAACGTCGGACGAGGTTGTCTTCGCCGACGGCGGGAGTTCATGTGTGGACGCCGTGTAGCTGACGGCTCACTGCCTCCTAGCTAGTCTCGTTGTCTGCTGCTGCTGCTGTTGTGGTTGTTGCTGTTATTGTTGTCGTCGGAGACGCTGTTATTGTTGTTGTTGCTGCAGCTGCTGCTGGTGGTAATGTTGACGGCGTTAAGCGCACAGCGAGCGCCACCGGCCATCGTGGCCAGATAACAAGCTGCTCCAGCTGTTGCTGGTTGGAGCCGCTCAAGACCGCTCCCGAGTAACGACGAACCCGTCCGTCCGTCCGTCGGGCGCGCGCCCGAGAACGGGCGCTATCCCACTGCCGTTGTCTGAAGCAGGCCGCCACCGCATGATCTGCAACCCCCGCTGCTGCTGCTGCCGCTGGCGCAACAGCGGTGGCAACAACAACAACAAAACCATACGCCATGGCTGTTGTCTTGTCTCTTACTCAGCTGCTGTGCTATGCCAGAGCTTGTGCCACCGGAGAAGCTTCGACCAACGCTGCCGCGTAGTGGCAACTCGGCTTAATGTCGACAACGAGAATGAGAGAATGCCGGACCTGAAGCAGCTCGTCCCGAGAGCAGCAGCAGCAGCCTCCTTCCTTTCTGCCTTTTATGGAGCTTGACGCTGGCCAAGCACCGGTCGGTCGACCAACGGACCCAGTAGTGATTCGGTCTTCTCACTACTGCCTTGCTCCCCACTCGACGCCCGGCGGGAGGTGCCGACCCTTGCAGCTTCGTTACGTAGCTATCATACATCCAGTCGAGTCCTTCTGCTGCTGCTGCTGCTGTTGCTGCTGCTGGCTCTGTTGTTGTAACAGTGGTACTTTATTGGGAGAGTGCGTTGCCGCCTGCCGTGGCTTGTTGTTGCTGTTCCTTGTGCTGCGGCCGCTGTTGTTACTATTCTGTGGTGGCGCTATTGTGCAGCAGCTATATTTAAGGGGATGAGCCACGACGGACCAGGCGCAGAGGCAACAGGCCGGACGGCTGATGTGGGTGGAAGGCAGTCAGGATGGTGCTCCGGGCCTCGGGAGTCCGTACATGTTGGTCGAGGAGGGCCGCATTCTTCTTGGGGGATTGTTGTATGTCTAAGCGACATCTCTTATGGATAGATACGAGGCTAGTGGCTCACTCAGAAGGTGGTGACGCAACACACTCCGGGCTGAGCACTCTGGCCAACCCAAGATGTCTACGAATGCTACGCCCCATAGCACATATTGTATAGATGTGTACGCGCCCACTCAAGGTGAACATGTGTTATATCTGGATTACCATGGTAGATATATGCTGTAAATACGAAGGTTGGCATTGTCTAATAGAAGAGAGCGTGCGTTTGTGTGGGGGTGTGCGAGAGAGAGAGAGAGAGAGAGAGCTTGAACATATACAGCCCGTGTAGCAGCAGCAGCAGGTCCTTCCGTCTGACTGACTAATGCTAATCAGCGTATACGCTTTTAATGACTGTGATGTTTCCAATAGTTCTTACTATAAATATGCGTCACGAAATGATGTATGAGTTTCTGTGAGCGTAATCACATAGTCGATTGCTGTGATTCACGGTCGCTGCCAACCGTTTGCATTGGGTTAATTCGTAGATATGCAGGCAACCACGAAAACCAACCGCTTACGCTAGCCAGCGACTGCCTCGTACGGTCGAGTGAACGAATTGCTCTATTGACTCATACGTGGTACACGTTTGTGGAACATAGTGGCATTAACTTTGACGTTACGAGCGCGTCCAGTCGCGGGGCACCAGTCGAGATCGGCCGTTGCCGCTGTACACCGCTGGGAGCGTCACTCGCGTCCCGGGCGCAGTCGATGTGTTAGGCTATATTCTGTGAGAAACTTTCCCAGAGGAGAGATATGTAACAATCGCCGAATTCGCTGACAGCGTCGTCGTGCAACGAACGGATCTGACCCAATCGGAACGGATCGTACAGCAGATGGACCCCCGGGCAAAGTGTTCGATTGTCCTCTCAACCCGAGTGATCGATGCCTGTCATGACCATCGTCGCACGATTCTCGAGGGCTCGCATGAATTATGCGAGCATCATTCGAACCTTGCTGTTAGTCGAGACTTGATCCTCAGTTTCAAAGGTCCAATGGGAACGACCCCAGATTCTCCCAGATTCGAAGCAATTTTATTATAGCCATATGTCAAGATGCTCTTTGTCTCAGGCATTGCTCGTTGCGACGAGGTTAGCCTTCAAACGGGGGGGGGGCGGGGGGGTTACACCTCACACGGATACAGGGGCGGGGACTTCGCGCCTTCAGCGTTGGAGTGACGTGGAGACGGACACGGAGAAATGTGCCCGCGGAATTGTTATTTTCTGTTAATCGCGCAATTGCCTTATTATTGATCGCGTATTAGATATATTGGCGGACGTCATTCTGTGAGCGTGACACGAATTCGATCCAGTCAACCGGTTCAGTGTCGGGCCGCGACAGCAGCAACCTGCAGCAGATTCGCTCGGATACACACAGAGCGGTTGTGTTGCGGGGACACCCATTTACAGTGCATTATTATTATTATTATTATCATATGTACGTATAACAGTAACTAATATATCAGATTCAGCTCATCGGATATTAGTGTGTCGGGATTTAGATTTGCACCTGGTGTAAACCATCATATTCTTTGAGGCTACGAACCATGGTCGTTGTCTCATTCTCGTAGCCTTTCGTTGCTTTTGCTAAGCCGATAGCTAGACGTAGGAGACAATTGCGACTCTTTGGTGCGATTCTCGCCGTCTTTTCCTAGAGCCCTCTCTCGAAGGCTCGACAGACAGACTCGACAGTGGCGGCAGGAAGCACCCCGGGCCCGTTAGCGGGTTGGACTCAGTCCGGATAGCCCTCGACGTCGTGGCAATGCACAACGTTACCACTAGTGGCAATGGCAGCCACAGCAGCTGCTGCTGCTGCTGCAGCAGCAGCAGGAGTAAGCTCATTCTTCTGAGCGTAGGAGTCGCTGCAGTCCCTCTGTCCCGCCATCACCGCTGTGCTTCGTTTGCACCGGGCCGAGTTGCCATGGCAGTCGTGGATGAAGTAGCCCTGAGTAAATCCTGACTTATTTACAGTCGGCCTGTCTCCCTGTCGTCGTCGACGGCGTTGCCTCGGGTGCCGGGCGCCGTTTTCGCGTTAAGCGGCCTGGCGTAGCAGCGTCAGGAACAGATAGAGTGAGAGCGAGAGAGAGATGGCGTCGCGTCCACGGGGTACAGCGGTGGAAATAGCAGCACTAGCAGCGAGGGCTGGTATGTGCCTCGTAGCGTTATCG
The DNA here is from genome assembly GCA_019614645.1 of Stratiolaelaps scimitus. NCBI lineage: Eukaryota > Metazoa > Arthropoda > Arachnida > Mesostigmata > Laelapidae > Stratiolaelaps > Stratiolaelaps scimitus. The sequence goes on along the minus strand of JABWDB010000034.1, from coordinate 2,261,827 downwards.
TCGACGAGGACAACGGCACCGGCGGCGGTGACGACGACAAAAAAACGAGTCGTTCGTCGGCTCCTCCGAAGAGCGGCGGCATCGCTCTGCTATGTCACCCCACCGCCTTCGTTTCATCGTGACGTACGACCACCACACAGTGTACACACCTATGCAGCGCGATCACCTCTGCAGCTGCAGCAGCACCAGCAGCAGCAGCTCTGCGGGTGGCAGCGGCGACGGCGGCTCCTGCCACGTCCGCTGTGGCCGTAGTCCTAAAAGCCTCCGGTCTGCCAGTGTTCGTACACTTGCAGGAAACGCCGCGGCAGCGGCAGCGGCTTCGAGCCGCTAACACTCTCTCTCTCGCTCTCTCTCGCTCTCTGGCTCTCTCGTTCACTAGATCCGCAACTACGAGTTGCCAACGGAAGGTGGCGCCTGAAGCTTCTCAGTCTGTCGGTCCATCCACTGTCTGTCCACTGCAACTGCTCCAGATCCCGTTCGTATGTAGCCGCCGCCGCCGCCGTCACCGGCTAAAGCACCCCTCGCTCCCGGCCCCCTCGCGCGCTCGCCACCTTTCGAGTCGAGCCCTTTAGGCGAGTCGCTTTGCTCTGCCGGCTGTGCCAAAGCTGCTGCCAACGACGTAGCGCCCGTCACGAAGTGCTCCACTCGTCCCGATCGACTACCCAACAGGCGAGTGCATAGCAGATGTGACAGAATGAAACAAGAGACTGCTGCTGCTGCTGCCGCCAGCGTGGACGGCATCCCGAGGAGAAAGGCTGACTTGTGTGCAAGCGATCTCTGACTGAGATAGAAACCCGGATACAGTTGAATAGGAAGCAATAACGATGCGTGCGGGCCAGCCCACACCCCACGCAGGCGTGGGCTGGGGAACGACATTTTTATATTCTTTAGGGAGCGAACCGGCTCAGGGAAGAGAGCCGGTTCGCTTGTAACTTTGTGAGTCGTTGGGCTGTTGGTTCGGGCTGGTTATCTGTGTGCGTTACGCTACAAATGAACGCCGTACCTGCACAGATACAGTGACAAGAGCGGCAAACCGTGCCGTGCTAACCAGTGCGTGGTGTCCACATCAGCTTCAGAAGATAGGAAGGGACCGCTGATCGGCCTGCGCAACGAAGGCAAGAGCTGGCCGCAAACTGACATACGTACGATACAGCTGAAACATCTGCGTGTGAAAGAGAAAGAGAGAGAGAGAGGAGGACAAGAAAGATTCTCTCAGATGTAATTCTCATTGGACTTATCCTCGATGTCATCACTGGTGTTGACATCGTGGCCGGGGGGTCCAGCGACGGATAGAGCGCGTCCGTTTATGCGTCTACGTCAGTGCACGCTGGCAATGTACGGCTCCGCATAAGCGTAGATGGGCGGCTGGTATCGTCCTTCCTCATTCCTATACTGACTACCCGAGCCAGCCCCTAACCCCGCAGAGCAAAGCCACCACTGGCGGGGCTTTGCTGACAGCAGCTCTGTCGTAGTCCGAGCCGGAGCTCGTTCTGTCATTGCTCTCCCGCTATCTCTCTCTCTCTCTCTGCTTTCGCACTCCTGAGTATATAGAGTAGTTCTGACAAGGCCCTGTAGCGTTCCTCCGCTCCCCGGAGGTGGCAGCGCCCGCTTCCTCGGCTGCACTCCTTTGCTTCTTCTAATATGAATTTTTCATTACGTGCTCTCTTTCGCTCCCTGCCGGTAGAGAGAGAGAGAGAGAGAGAGAGTACCTGCAACTGTCCTGTTACACCGTCCTGATCCGGTGTGTGGATCAGGCACACGGATAGTGGTGACTAGATAGAGCTGGGGGTGCGACGCCAGACGGCCCCCTTAGTCCTGCTCTGCCCAGGCCGAGTTCTTCTTCTTCTGTGCAGCGGCGACGTCGCTCCGCCTCGCCGTGACAGCCGTTAGCCAATGTATTATGCACTAGCACCAATACGAACGCTGGCCACGCTGCATTACGACGCCTTTCGACTGTACAGCCAACGGAACTGGCTGAGGCCAGGTGTGTTATAACGAGTTCGAACGGGATTCGTTGAGCGTACGCCGTCTCTGTCGTATGACAACTGGCTGGCTGACAGTGCGTCGGGTCGCAGTGGCCGCGGACGGCGGCCATGGACAACTGGGCGGTTTAGATCGAAGACGACTTCACAGCACATCAAGCGGTGCGACTCGTTAGCAGTCGACGGTTTGGTCTCGCGCGCGTGTCGCACACTTTGGGGTCCACTAGTGCAACAGGGCAATGTGAATCAATGCACCACCCATAATCGCTGGCTTCGCCGGAGCGGTTAGTAGGGAAACGCAGGATACCAACGGCACCTCCGGGAGAGTCGCTTACGTGAGGATAAGGGCCTTGCGAAGAGAAGCGCGGAACTATTACGGATGGGATCGAGCGTTGTTCATGTGACACAATGGTCGATGATAGGTCACGATTGTATTTGTTGCGTACGAGTTGTCCAACAGGACGATTGATCTTTTATCAATCGTGCAACAACAATTCGTACGTGGGATATATTTGGGTTTTTGTTTTGATCGGCAAGTGGCTTCCCCCATGGTAGCTCCTATGGCTCGATGAAACATAACCGATCAGCATTGCCGAAATCCTTAATGGGGCTTTGCCATGTGCAAGAAGTCCGTCCTCAAATCTAGTCGAATCGAAAAGCTCGAAATAACCCTCCGAGACCGAGCCCCTTGCAAAGGCAGAGGGGGGTCCACCAGGTCCGCGCCCCCTGCCGCGTCACATTCGCCCTTCTCTCGCACATGACCCCTGCTGCTCCCCCAACCCGCTTGTCCACTACGCTTGACGCCGCTCCCGTTATCGTTCTGTTCTGTCGGCGGAGAGCCACCTTCGTTACCGCTGATCCAGCCCCTTCCCCCGCTCCCCCCCGAGCATCTCCCAAGGCAAACCCGACAACTCGAACTGTCGACTGGTGCCACTCTTCGCGACGTCGCTTAATTACATATGCTCCACCGCCATCATCGCCGCTCGCCGCGTGGTGATGATGTCGCCTACCACGAGTCGCTGGCAGCCTACGAAGATCCCTCGGCGCATCGTATAGTCTCCGTATGCCTGTGTCCTCTCTCTCTCTCTCTCTCTCTCCGTCTCTCATCATAAGAGTAATAATTATTATAACAGTGATGATATTAATAGTAATGAGAGTTGTAGTAATAAGCACAGCCGGATGCACCGACGGCTCAGCCCGTGTGAGAGGCGCGAGCGGGCGCCGTCAAACGCAACTACGAGAACAGGATGCCGATGGATGGAAGGATGAACGAATGAATGGAGGTGGGCGTGGGTTTGTCGCAGCTGCAACAGCTTGCGGCGGGCTCACATCGTTCTGCGATCTGAAACACACGTCTTGTACGCACGTTTACCGGCGTTCATCAGGACGGATTACGCAGCCACACGCACACCGCGAGCGTCGGTTGGCTTGCTGGGTCGATGGCCGGCCGGCCGGGGAAGCGACACTGTCACTCCGTGCCGCAAGGACCCCCCCGCCCCCCCCGCTCTGCTCGTCGCACTGATGCTGCTAGCTCCGTTATTGACAGCCATAGCGTCAACATGTTTGGCATCCTACGTGTGGGCCTGTTTGAGTCATATATAGTGGCGGTAATTACGTCAGTAGTATAGCGATTGCATATATACATATATATATATATATATATATATACATATATATATAGCTATTGCGTCAGTAATAGCGGTGGGGCCACGGGCTAAACGTCGGCTACTCCTGCCTTTTCGAGGAGGCCCATGGCCGGTGGATGCCGTACGAAGGACGGGTCGGGACGTCAAATGCCGGCCGGATCCACTCATCTGACGATGATGCTGTTGGTAATGTTGATGTCGTCGTGTGAGATCGTCGAGAGGGGGCGCCCCAGCTGGAAACGACGATCTGTACTCAATGTCTTTCTCGTTCGAATATGCATTCATTCATATCTATGAGATTCGCGCGTCAGCGACGACCAGGCAAATGCGCACCCCTCACGGCTGCTGTCTCGTGGGGCGGGGGGGGGGGGGGGCGACAGATGGGCCTCCGTTCGGATACACATACTCTTATGGGGGTGGATCACTAACGTTGTACAAACACACATTCGCACGGAAGGCACGCTTCGATGGAGATCAATCGACAGAAGACGGTAGGGTCCTCAGCAGACGGTGGTATCGACAAAAATAGGTGATTAATAGCATTAGGTCGTTCGGGGATATTTTGTTTATCGAAAACACTTTTTGACAGCAGGCGAAGCATGCGTCATAGCCAGGTGGAATTTGACCCCATGTTTACTTATTATACTTGAGTTGTTCGCTTACATGTAGCTCAGCGTTGGTTCAATTTCCTAGAAGACACTTGAACCTGGAAGCGAGAGCCTAGAAATTGCTGACCGTGTTCGACAGGGAAGCTGTCGTCCGACAAAACGTACACTACTGATGTAACTGATTGAGGAGTTGTGTCGGCCAATTCTCGAGTTCCGCGTACCACATGATTCGATGTTAGAACGAAAACATTGAAAACGACCAAGCTAGATGGATTCACTCGACGAATTGACCCCGGTGCAGATTGAAACATATGTGGGTGTATTCTAAATGCAACCTACAAAATTATAAGCAATAAAAGCTCAGCTAGCGCCCACTGTTGCGATCGACTGGTTGTGGGTCCAGCTTGCACCGGCCTCCTGATGGGGACCAGACCATCGGGTCATCCCTAATGCCCAATACAGAATAGGCTTGCCGTCGAAGTCATGAGTGTACCTTCTATGAACGTTGACGGCATTGGCTATTTTGAGTTGATATCTCTTCCATGTGTACAAGTACCGTAGAAATGGACAACTATTTTCATCGCTGCCACCATCTGTCCAAGACCCCACCGCCTTGCGTCGAGATGGGCTAAAATATGTCGAGGCATCTGTCTGCCGTTAGCAGACTAGCCAATTACGACGACTAATTAGGACGGAACACAGCGTATTTACCTTCGTAGAGCAGCCATATGTCTTTCACCATTGGCAGAGTGAACGATCGCAAACAACTGCGGCCGGATATGTTTTTATCTAGGGTAGGGTTTTCTCCTCTTCTACAAGCAGCATCGATGGGCTTAATACTGATGATGAGATGAAATAACAGCAACAACGGGTCCAAACTACCGCCAGCCACGACTTCATTGAACAACAAAACCCGTGCGGTGAAGCCATAAAGCCTGGACGAACAATGCGTGCCATGAAATCAGGACCTACAAAATGATTCGATGCTTACGCTACGATGTTGCCGACTGTGGCCTTTTCACCTGCCGCGGACGTCGGTGTTCAGAACGTATCGAGCTACGATGCAGCCACCGCCGCCGCCACCGCCGCCGTTCTGTTCTGTCATAGGAAAGACAGATGGGCACGGGCAAAGAGCCCACTGCAACTCGCCTGGGGTTCGCTCAGCACGAGGAGTCAAACGATGCGATACGCTCGTAGTCTCGTAGTTGGACCGACAACGGACGACCGACACTGGCCAGTTTTAGGTGAATGAAAAATGGACTCCGTGGTCTAAACGAACGCGAATTTGTCTACGAGATGACAGAGTAATCGTAATTATCTAGGTAGCTAATGAAGGTCTTTCTCCGCTTTGATTTTCTTCAACTAAGCAACAGTGAGGATTGTGCGGACGACGATCGAGCAGGAAAAATAGCGAACAGCGGAGAGCACCAGCGGCGGGTGCTATTGAAGTGTGTGTATCTTAACAATAACACGCTGTCAAACACCAATTTAAACACCAACGTCAATTCGAGTTCGTCTCTGATGAACAACGCCACGAAATCCTGAACAGGGCGAATTTACGTCATTCTCGTACTTATGCCACTGCTGCGATGGCCGCTGTCGGACGCAGCAGAAAAGCCTTTGAGAAGCCTTTGTGAACAGCTCCGGCGCTGTCCTAGTTCTTTAGCGAAACGTGGCTGGCCGAGTGCTATGGTTGCGAAACACGACGACTTAGCGGTGTAGAGGCCATCATTATCTCTCTTTGTCTCCCTCTCACTTTCTCTCTCTCTTGCACTCGGTCCGGCTTACCGGCCCATTTTGTTGACTTATTCTCACCGATGTTTTTCTATTTCTCGCTGCCTCCCTGTCTATATGAGTTACGATGCCACTATGCTCGGTTATGACAGGCGCTAGACATCACTAGACACGCTCGCGCACTTGGGGCGGCACCGACGAGGGCCTGTCGAGGGCAAAGATCTGTACGCCTCGAGCTTTGGTCGGGATCATCTCTGCTCGTCGTTTTCGCTTTTCCGCCATCTTTCTTTCGATATACTGTATGTCTGGGCTCATTGGGCCGTATACGGGGCCGCCTCTCTGCCCTTTTCGGCCAGGGCAGCGAAAGCAAGTGGCTAGTTAGCCGGGCCGGTGTGCGCCCGCTATTCGTAACGAGGTTGTTTCGTCCATACCGAGTGGCGGCGAGCACCGACAGCGAGCACGGACGAACGGCACGGACGATTGTGCAGACCTCGAACAGCGAGGTCTGCTGGGCAGACTTCGAGGTCTGCCCAGCAGCTGCGAGTACCGACTTCGTGTCGCCTGCTTCGACTCTCGGGTCTTCCTCGTCCGCATCATCCGCTGTACGCCCGGCTCAGCGATGCCTGTCGGCGCCAGCTTTTCTTGCATTCGTACGCGTATAGTGTTTTGTGTTCTTTGGCTGAAAGTCGGAGCAGAGACCTCGCCGGCGGTGGCAAATCGCCACCGCCGGCGAGGGAGAACGCCCGTTGTGTCTCCCGTGCGCTTTCATCTTCTGTTTCCTAGTCCATCGTCACACATGAAACTTCCTTCTGGTCGAATTACAAGGGAACGCTCCTTAGCATTGCAGTACGGATCGACGGCAGAGCGACATCGACAGCGTATTTACAGAGGATGACACTATTATTTGTGCAAGTCGATCCTCGGATATGATTACGATAGATTTGCCAGAAATGCGCTGTTAACGTTTTAGCTTCCAATTGCTTGATTAGCTCTAGTAGACGCCGATGATTATCGGCTTGGACATCTTGAAAACACAGACGGCACATACGTGTTCATGGTAAGGCTAGAAGCGTTAAATACATCTACATATATGAGGTGTTATGAATGAGGTTACTAACAATGTTTTGCCTTCTGTTTCTGCAGGTGAGTATGCCGATGAACACCTATTAATTAACATTTGGGTTGAAAGCAGAGGCAAATGTCTGTCGACCGACATTTAACAACGGGATCACGTGAGAATGAATAGAGAAATGGTGCTGTTAGACACTTCCGTCAAATGTGTGAACTTAATTATATGCATAATTAATTAGAAGTAAGTAAGTTATAAACGAGATGATGCTTATTCTCGTGTTTTGCTTCGATTAAAATCTCTGATAAATTACTTTCTGCTTTTAATATGAACGAGGATACAGCGGATCGCCCATTTTCATCTATTTGTTAGTACGGTTATTAAACGAATAGGTATCTCTGATGTGATCGGGTTTTATCCCGACACTAGGTCGAAGTTCGCTCTATAACCATTTGTGACCTCGGGGATTCGAACCGGACATCCCGGGGTTTCAACTCCTCGGCTCCACATCCCACAGCGCCTCCCCTGACAGGTACACACCATATGTATTCCCGGAATCTTTCCTGTAATAGGCAGGCCCAGATGGTCAGCACGCTCAAGTCATCAGCAGGCCTCAGCCCCTGCATGCCTGAATTGCGTACAGAAAAACGACCACGATTGTCCCCATTGTGCCGTGCGACAGCAGATTGGTCCCGTTATCAGCGAGGTCAGTGGCAGTCAGCGAACAACCGAACATGCGTCTGACAACGGTAAGCGGACTCGGCCGAAATCAGCGTTGCAGTACAGCAAGGACGACCGGTCACCTGGGCGAACAGCCTCTGCGCTAGTGAGAGGGCGGACTCGTGGAGTCACACCAAAATCGAACGGTTGCTTGCACGGTTCCCGCTGTCCGTTGAGTTCTGCAGTTCCGCGAACGCTGGAACAGCGAGAACCGGCTGAGCGCGTATGCGTCGAGGGTACCGCGTGGCGCGCTAGCCGATCTGTACGACGTCAGGGGGCCAGCGACGCTGCAGAGATTCTAATTGTATGCTAAGATTAATGAACGACACCTGGCCCTCGGTCTACAGAAGACAGCAAAGCAATGTAGAATGCGATGAAAAAGTCCGTTAGGACTTCTCCCCCGTTTGGGTGCGGACGAGGAGCCGGCGGCTGCTGGACGATGGCACAGTCCTCATCGGCCGTTGCCAAAGCGCAATGCACCACCGCACACGCTCGGATCTGGCATGGGCGTATGCCAACCGCGACGTTTCGGCACAAGTTATTCGGCCTTGTTCTCAGGGTTCGTAGAGAGACGCGGCTTCGGTCTGCATCGATGGGTTCGTCAGCGTAGTCATTGCTTCCATCGCCTCCTCCCCCGTTTCTGCCCTGACGTCAACCCAGCCAATGGCACGACGCACTGCCCCTAGAGTTCTGCGGCGGCGGCGGTGGCGGGGGGCGGCTACGATGGAATAGCGAGCCGTGTCCTTTCGATCCATCTGCGTCGGATGGGTTCGCTCGTGGATGCGATACGCCCGCCGTCGGTAGGCTCGTATGGAAACGCGCACCTACGTGTAATAATGGTGATGAGAGGGAGGGGCATAATTGGTTCTCTGTGGTGGTAGCAAGCCGCGAACTCCGTGACCACCCCAGAACAGTCAGCCAGGAAACCGCGTCATGGAGAACTACGTAACCTTCGCCGCCGGTGGTGTGTCGTGCTCTATTGTTGTTGGTTGTACGGATGCGCCTGACGTGCGATTAGGACCGCCCAGTGCATCAATGCTGCTCTGGGGAGCCCCTTCCCGAGTCAAAGTCGCCCGAGTCGAGATCGCGTTGTCGTCGTCGTCGTCCGCCTTGCCATCCCTGGTTACGGGCAAGGAGAGGCGAGTTATTGCGGGTGTTTTAATTTTTCAATTTTCTCAAAGCGCAAAGCAAGGACGAACCTGTTTTTGGGGGGCGGGGGCGGGTCGGGTTCGTGCGAGGCTGTCGAGGTGTACGGGTGCGGTCTGCCGCCGCTTACTTACGTGGCTCTTGCAGGTGATTCCTGCCGCGAAAGTCACGCACACGACCTCCCCAACCGGCACACGCATGATGATGTCGGCACTGGGGCGGCCTACGCTATGATCCGAGTCGACACTGAGTAAATATGGGGTGCCCGGCGGATAACGAATAAGAAAGTATACGCTCGTGAGCCAGCCCCTTGCTAAAATCAAAACGAAGCATCGCCCTCCTGGACGAAACCTCTGTCCTACGATGACGGCAAACCTTCACGTACGTAGACCAGACCAGCGTGAGCTGCATGTATCGCAATAATTAATCAGCGTAGACATAGAATATCGCTGACTCCTATTGGTTGCGTAAGTGTGTGCGTGTGGGCGAGCCGACGCCACCCCTTCCTCGAACCAAACTAACTGGTTACCCGTCTCACCTCGCTTCGTTTTCCACTCACCGTGGAACGCCGTGCGTTGCCAATGAACGAACCTCTACACGCTCGACGTACTGGCAGACTAATACACCGGATGGACCAGTGAGGATGGCAGTGGTGCCGCTTGCCGGTGCGCGGTTGCTTCTGACACTGCCAACGACCACGAAATATGCCTCACTAGGGGTCACAGTATCCTTCTCGGGGCGGGTGGACCCTTGAATGGTTTAGCCCACCGTTCGTACTACCGGTGACCATTGGATGTTTGGTGGGACGCAGCTCACTACTCAGCTCAGGGGGTTAGAGACAAGATACGCATACTGAGAACGTCTGCTGTAAGGTGCAAAGATGAGAAGCGGCAAGTGACGAGGGTCTCGTACGTGGTCACATACACACACACATATATATCTCTACATATAGTGGTAGCTCGTGGGCGAAGGGTGCGGAGAAGCCCCGGCAGCCCAATAGGTCTCGAAGACCTGGGACCCCAAGTTCAAGTAGAAGTGACGCACACAGACGCGGGCAAGAGTCGATCCGTTCGCCTGAACGGGGGATGGATGGCGTCAATTTTGGATCGTCCGCTGCGGTATCGGCGTATATGATACGGCGGATCGTACGCTTGCCAACATCAGCAGCAGCAGCGGTCAACCCCAGTTTTATCCCCACTGTGCTAACCGACAGCTCTACGTTTTCCTCTTTGGTCCGGTTGGGGTTTGGTTGCGATGGTGTTCAAGAAGAGGCAGAGGTGCAGCCGTACGCAGGCCATCTGACTACCCGGCCCCGCCTATGACCGGCCGACGACGAGACTTCCTCGCCGTAGTCTCCCCTCTCATCCTCTTGGCGTTTTCTTTTTCACAGCCTCGTACATTTCTCCTTGTCGCTGCTCCGAACACTGCACACGAAACGAACTCTGGCTGGCCTTCCTCCCGTCCAGGCAAGCGCTTGCCTGGTCGCTCCTGCGTGCTTCGCTGCCTCGCTTATCCTTACCGCAGTCGCCGCTTCAGGGAGAGCGCACTAGTCAGAAGGAGGGAAGCAGCCCAGTGGCCCTCGAGATCTCCATCTCCTGGGAAATTACCAGCGACGAGTGTGGTGAGTCTCGGTCTGAGCTCCCACATCGAGAGACACGGGCCTCGGGGGGGGCCAGGGCCGCGATGGGAAGAGCTACTACGGGGAGCAATACTGCGGCTCAGTGTTTGTGGGGTCACGGCGTGGAGCGCGGCCAGCAGTGCATCGTTTTTCTGTAGCTGGCTCAACTCTGGCTACTTCAGCTGCTGCTGAGGTCCAAGTCTCGAGTCGCGTTGTTGGGTCGGGTCCGTCAGCGAGTTTTGTCCCGAACGATAAGGGACGAGAATGAGTAGGAGGCAGTGGGGCAGTGCGAGCCGGACGGCACTGGGCGTTCGACACCGCTCTTCGCTCAGTGTGCGAGCGACGCTAGTCCACATTGCCCTTGCTTGCCTTGCGCGGACTTTGGAGTTTTACACGAAAGGCGGCACTTGGGTGCGCGATTGGCAGACGTGGCTTGGCGTTACTGAGGGGTAACCGGCCACTTTGAGAGGCCTACCTAGCTTCTCGCCCACATTGCCATGTTCGATGTGACTCGGCGTGACGACCAAGAGAGGCGGTGACTGTGAGTACATCACCTCCCCCACAGCCACCTCCACGAGCACCGCTTCCTACTGCTGCGGCGTCGCTGCCACCTCCGCCTTCGCCTTGTGGTCATCACCTATCTCACAACGAGGCGCAAGAGTAGTGGTGGGCGCAGCAACATAGCTGTCGTAGGGGAATGAGGAGGAGGCCGGAGGCCGCAGACCATCACTGCCGACTCCTCCACCCCGCCAACGAAGAAACATACCAGCCATCCGCTATGGCGCGATGGCGTCGAACTGGTGGTGCGCAGGGTGACAAAAATGTTCACTTGTCGAGGGAACGGCGGGAGACTAGCGTCCGACCGATTCGGCGTGCCGCCGTCCGAAGGGGTCTTGAGGTGTTTGGTCTTTGGCCAAGTTGCGCAGGTAGCAGCAGGAGGTGATGGAGGCAGGAGGGAGGGAGCAGGCAAGGTGGTTCCCCTGGACGGCAGCGGGGAAGACGAGGTCACGAGTTGCCGTGGCAAAGTGCCCTCTGGAGCATCCTTAGGGGTCGTTCCGACGTTCCTTTGCAATCTAGCAAGCAAGAAGAAGGGAAGGATCCCAAGACTCATCGACCCTCAAACCCACGCCGGGTGGAGGACGCCCCCGTTGATGACCATGTGCGGACGAACGACTCCTTGGCCGTTGTTACCTTCGACGCATTACTCCCCCGCTCATCGATTGCCCCCGTCATCCGCCACATCCTCATGCTCCCGTGATCGCCTTTGCAACCGGATTCGCTCGCACTGCCGCCCCTGATCTAGTTTGTTCCCTTGCTTGCACAGCACACTCATAGCAAAATACTGGACCTCTACCCCAAGCCGATTTCCCTGTTCTGGGCGTGCTGGACACCACGGCTCGGGGGTTCCAAGGAGGACGGGGCGGCAGAAGAAACGCCGTGACGATACGAACGCTACTGTTGCTGGAAGGCACAACATAGCGCCCAGCTGTGCTGACGGCATTATCGAGACGCGAGGAGCCTTAGAGCGAGTGGCCAGCAGCGTATCAGAGAAGGACAGCCGGAAGCTCCGTCAGTTCAAGCTGGAGGAGCTGGCGCCATGGCTACTCGTTAGGACGGTCTTTCTGTTTGTCGAGTGCACATCCGCCTTCGAACAGTAAAACGAAGGGAAGTCCCCAAGGTGCCGTTCAGCTAGCTCAACTGTAATACACCATTTCTGAACAGCCGGCGCAATAGAGTGAAGGGCTCCCTTCGGAAACCACGAGAGGCCTCTGGACTATCGTGCGCAGTGTACGGCCGCTGCCGCCGACGCCGATGAGGCGCCTAAGCAGACCACGCGCCGAGTAGCTTCTCATCCTGTTCTCGGGAGCTCAGCAACTTCACCCATTTCGGATACCCACCCTCTCTGTTCTCCTCAATTGTCAGCGGTGGACGGTCACTGGATCACTCAACGCATGGTCGATCAATTGACCCCTGTGACATCTCGATCCATTGACTAAGATCTTTATAAAAATGCTACTTAGGTAACATTTTTCTTGCGGACGAGCTTGAAGTTCCTCTGAGAAGAAAAAATGGCAATATTGTTTGCACCAAATATGGCCTACTATGCGTGAATTTGATTGGCGATTAGTTCGAACATTCCGTGTTGTCACACAGCACGCACTACAAAGCACTGGTAGTGTGCACTGCGAGTGGGTGCCAATCATTCTGAGATCCCACCATGCTTGTGCGCTTGCATATAAGCTGTTTACCTATAGACGATATATATATATATATATATATATATATTGGACACGTATATTATCAGAGAGTTACTCGGCTATGTAGGTCATCAGCTGTGAGCGTGCTGGACGAATCGCTGCAAAGGAGACTTCGACGTCGTTACTATGGGGTCGAATAAGCTCAAAAATGATCGAAGCAAAGCAGGCGTGGAATTGTAATACCAAACTGGGGTTAGAACCTTTGTCTGCCGTTGTCGATATCACATGTCCATATGAAAATCATGAGTCCACCGTGTCATGTGTGCCCTGCTCGACACCACGAACCGGTCCCCGCCCGACGTACACTGCTGTTAGGCAAGGGACTCATATGGAAGGAAAGGGTCCGGGCGAAATTATGCCAGTACTTCATTTTCGCTATCGTGCCTATGCGCTGCTATTATTCTTAAGACGGCACACACGAGAACAGAAAGGGTGCTAGTTACAGACGCACAAGCGAAACGGGATTGAGGAGGAACAAGGGACCGAGGCAGTGGGCGACCCCGCCCCAGCGACGAGGGATTGTCTCCGAGTTGGTGGATACTTAGCAAGGAAGGGCAAATATTGAGCGGATTATTTCTTTGGCTGGCGGGACTGTCGACTCCAAGCCCTCGGCTGGGCACTCTGTACTCAACGATGAGCTGCTGCTGCGACAGCGGATTTGAATCTCGAAACAGGTCGACGGAGAGGCTCGACCGGCGGCGGGGGCCGCGCGGAGAGACAGCCATTTCAATGGCGAAGAAGCCAAAATGAGGCAGGACGCCGGTCGGAAAGTCAGGGGAAACGAGAAAGGTCGAACGAGACAGCGAACAGAATCAAGTAAAAGCAGCTCATCGAAAGAAGACCAACGATCGCTGCTGCTGCTGGTGCTGCCACCACCACTGCCAGTGACAACTGAAGCTTTAGCGGGCGGGAGTTTGGAGCGCTCAGAGAAAGGGGAAACACCATATTTATTAACCCCGTTTAGATGTGGGTGTCGACCGAGCGTCGAGACTACCCTCAGAGACTACCATCATCGACGTAATTAAATGTCTGTTGTAGCCTGTACCTCTGCGAGACTATTGGCTTTACAGATGAGTCGAAGGTTCGGCGTTTGATCTATTCAAACAGATATACATAATAGCACAGCCGAGGGCCGCAAACCGCCCTGTGCGAATTCGGCTCGTGCGGGACGGACACAACATACCGAAGTCTTGTGGCATTGCTCTACATATTCGAGCACTAAGACAATGCGACGGATACAAGAACGAGCTGTTATCTCATCCCTGTATCCAGCATATGGAATCGGGGATCTGGCCGCACTCCGACGACTTGGCCGAGACGGAGAGAGAGAGAGAGAGCTACTTTCTTTTGTCAATAAAAACAATATGAAGCCCAACAATGACAAAAACTCGATGCCGACTTCGAGTCCTGCTCACGGTGAACGAGTGGGGAGAGGGAACAGCGACAGAGGAAAAACAGAGATCAGAAATGAAAGGATCTGACGAAAATGTCGGAGGCGGTGGCGGTGGCCGCCGCCAAGAGTCGTTCCGTCGACCGACCCCGTCCGGCCTATGCTCCAAAAAGCTGCTACTCGACAGCAGCGGCGGTTTTTCTGACTCCCCGTACTCGCCCGGTCGTGAGCTCGACGACAGCGGCCGCGGGTGCTGCTGCTGCTGCTGTTACTGCAGACGAAACTATGAAACAATAATTATTTTACATTCACCACTGCCACGACGACGACGACGACGACGACAATGAGTTCCCACACACGCACCCGTCATCCTCCGGGTTTCCCTGCGATTTCTGCCCATTTGCAGCCACGACCCGTGGGACTTCGGACAGTCATCGACGACCCGTCTGCCAGTCTGCCAATGATTGGTCGTGGACTCGGCCGTTGTCGCCGACCGACTGACGGGGGCCCATTTCGTCAGGTATTACATCTGGGCCAGTCGACATCCACGGCCAGCGATTGAGGGTCCCGCTGCGGTGCGATTTCGCTGCTCGCAGTGGACTGCAGTGGACTGGACTCATCCGGACACGGCCGCTCGTGCGATCAGCCATCCATGAAACGGGCACAATGTTCTCATCGCGCTTCCCTCGCGCGGAGCAATCAGCAATCACAGTACAACCGCGCGCGCGCGCGCGGGCACGCTGTAATCATCCGGCAGTGCGGCTCCGATCGCTCTGTGTTAACTATTTATTCTGCGGACACCGCTGAACTCTCCTCCAATCGTCTCGTGTGTATGTGACCATCAATTGTGATTGCGGTGATAGGGAAAGCCGTGTGTGTGTGGCACCGTTGCCATCGAAGTTCGAGTTCACGATTTGCCGACATCGTCGAGGTCAGCCGCCGACGCATCGTCCACAGTCGGAGAGGTATCCATGCCCGTCTCATAGCGGCCGAGATCGGGATCGATCCAACTCGGCCGCGATGTAACGTCGGCATTAGCAGTAGCGGGAACGATGATTGAGCGGCGATCAATTCAAGTTCAAGTGACAAGTTAACTATTTGACGAAGCAAGGACTATCGTTCCCTAGGGTCGGCACGTGATGGATTAGCTAGAGGCTATATATATATATATATATATATAATTGTATGCACATCCGCTTCTGTGTGTGTGTGTGTGTATGTGACTGCGAACCGATCCTGAGGGCCGCTGACGCTGCTCGTGCTTAATAATATCTGGCGTGAAATCGACGATCCTTAGGATAACGCAGTGTTATGGAGAAGCCACAGAAGCAAGCGCCGAAGCTCATAAGACAGAATGTCAACGCCGACTGGGAAGTCTTCTACACAACGTCTCATAGGGGTATGCGGCAAGAAATCAGCAAGCCAGCGCGTCATTATTATTAGAACTAGCAAAATAACACTATCAAAATGCAACGAGACGAATTATGCAGCCTGATGAGCGTCTGTGATTTTCGTCATCTATCTATTCGTGTATATAGATTGAAATACTCTTTAGCGAAGTTGCAATATGTTATTCGAATGTTGTTAAAGTATAATAATCATTGATGGATACATTGGGTGTATATCGTGGCTGCTCGTCGAAACCATCACTTTATTCATCTGTCCTTCTACGGCGGGCAGCGCCAGCCTTCTTATGCTCGGAATGGCGAGAAATAGGGTGGAGAGTAGGAATCCATCGTTGTCCTCACCCCAGCTGTCTTGGTGGCCCCCCGGTGGCCTAGCCTGTGGTTTTTAGTCCTTGCGAAAGCAGGCCCCAGGCCCTGGGCCGAAGATCTCACCGTCTAGCGTCGAAAGACGCCCTCACGTCAAAGCAACGGAGCGACATTTACATGACCCCCCCCCCCGCGCAAAACAGGCAAACTCCTCCTCGAGAGGAGAACGCAAGGAGGCGCGGCTCTATAGGGTAATGACGAAGAGACAATTTCCGGAGGCTGCGACAGCTAGAGGAATCGCGTCGGAGAGCCAGCTGACGGACGCCTAGCGCGGCCCTCCTTCGTATGAGCTTACTTATAAGCACATGATCCCCTGCTGACGCAGCGTGGAGCAACCGCCGGGGCCATGATGACACAACAGCGACGCCGCGACAGCAGCTTCGAATCAGCAGTGGCTGCCGTGGCCCCCAGTGCGAGCCAGACTCAATTGAATGTCGCCTTGGCGTCTTGACGCGGGAGGATTCGGCGAGCCGTCTTGTCGCCAGGGCGTCTAGTGCTATGCCTATATTCATAGACAGACATACAGCCCAAGTGGTAAAGCTCAGCCGGCACGAACCAGCAGCAGCAGCGGAAGCAGTGGTCCTCGCAAGAAGTTCCACGCCTCGAGTGGAGCTGCACGAAGGGCTAGTCCCCGTTTCCGTGCTCTGTCTCTCTCTCTCTCTCGCTCGCTCGCTCTGGTTGTACGCGATGTGGAACGTCGCTCCGCCGCCGTCGGTCTAGTTATTATAATATAATGTGATGATCCCACCCTGTCCACAGCTATTACACAGCTCATATCTATCTCTCTCTCTCTCTCGCTCTCTGTCCCTCCTTACACTCTGTCGTAATATTTCTGCTAGTCCCGGCACAACAAGTCATAATGCATACGCAGATCGACGGGAACTGGCCGCCGCAAAATATCTCGCAGGCAGATGCGAGATGTGGTAGGCATCTATAATCCTTGTGATAGGAATCCAGTAGCTATAGCATATGTAATAATAATAGTAATAATAATAATAATTGCCGTCAGCATGGCAATGATGGCGATGATCGTAACAGCCTCCTCATAGCAATAAGACACACTTCTATGTACAGTTATATTGAATCCACGACTGCAGCCGCTTGTACGGCAGCTGTCAGATCCGCCAGTGGAGTAAGTGCGCCTCACTAGTAGTGCTGGTGTCTGCGTATTGTTTGGATGGGCTATGCTTTCCGCGGCTTCAGATGATATACTAGGTGGTATGGGGATAAGGGACGACCGTAGACTAGCGAAGCAAATTCCTCTTCAACTGTGAGACCGCAAGGAGGAATATATAGTGAAGAGACCCTTCCTTCAGACGATTTCTCTCTCTGTCGCTCTGGCACACAGAAAGAGACGCGCTCATTACGATCAGATCAGTGGAGAGTCCAGATAGATCATGTGGTTGTCATAATAATAAAAAATATAATAATAATAATAATCTACCCACTTAATCATAATAGAAGGTAGTATACTATTACATCCTGTGCGGCTTCACCTCGCTCTCAAGTCAAAGTACAGCCCGTCAAGGTGCTACGCTCATATATATATATAATGGATGATTCAAGTATATATTTATATACATATAATACACACACACACAGTTTGTTCGACCATAATATATAGTGACTATTCCGAATTGCGATAATTAAGCATGAATAGAAACGCCTGGACAAAACGAGCGGAAGGGTATTGCGGCAGCAGCAGAGGGCACATGGGGTATGATGCCGTGTAATGTCTACGCCCGCCCTTACCTGTGCGTATCTGTATGAGCAGTGTGTCTTCTAAACGGTGGTGGTGGTAGCAGCGGTGCGCCAGCTTTTTTTTTGTGTCGCGCAACAAAGCGGGCAGAGTTGCGGAATTGTTCGTTCGTTCGTATGTCGCCGACGGAGCTTCGCGGAGTATATGTGCCTGGAGTACAATGGGTTGGATGGCTATATATATATATATATATATATATATGTGCCTGTCTGTAACAATAGAACACTGTTGGTGAAACCCGTGATCTGCAGGCTCACTGCTGTGTGTTCGCTTTGTGGCAGGCCTCCGCGACTCACTGAGAGCGGCGCGGTGGCCGTAGTGGAGTTCTAGTGGAGATGAAGAAAAAAAGAAGCCTCGACCTGGCTCACCACAACATCCTCGTTCTATTCTCGTACCTTTCCATTTGGGGTTCCTTTACAGTTCGCAATATAATATGTGTAGGTTTTTAGTTTTTTTTTTTTGCTCGCACCATGCGTTACTGTCCGCCAAGCTATTTACTTCTGTCTGACGCCTTTGCCAAACGGCCAACAATATGGTGTGTTGTGTCAGGCTAGATATATCCTCGGAGCTCTTTCACCTCGGTAGAATAGGAGCCCAGCGCCAGGACGCACGGCGCCTTTAGGTGGGGTGATGTAACCTCGGTAGAAGCTCGAGCTGTCTCGGCCGTAGTCTTAGGACACTACGTGTACCGCAGCGGTGACGAAGGTACGGGCGGCGAACGCGCTGCGCTGGCCGTTGTGGGGCCAACTGCCGTTCGCGTAAGGTAGGAGAGACGCGCTCTCTAGCTTGTCGGGCCCTGCGTCTGATGTGGGGCAGGCTCTCTTCTTGCCATCCTCTTGCGTACACCATCGTTCGCGTTTCTTTCCGCCTCGCCGTTATCCCCAAACGTCTGGCCCTCCTCCCGGCCAACCATTGCGGTACAGCCTCTGTGCCATTCATTGGTGCTGTTCGCCGGCAGCAGCAGCAGCAGCATTTAAAGAGTTCCCACTTACCCAGCCGGCGCCGCCTTCGGCAGCCGGGGCAGAAGGATTCATTAGAGTTTTCATTAGCTCGGTGCGCTGGGCGAGACGCCACTATCCCCTTTTGTAGTACGAATGGTTGGCTCGGGGCTGAGCTTGCGCGCTCGGGGTCCGGCGCTCGGTGATGTACGAGAGGACTGGGAGGAAGCGCAGATCTGATAGGCAGGAAGAGAACGCGGCACCGAGTGAGTTGTGTGTGTGTGTGTGTGTGTATATGTATGTATTGTATTGTACGTTCGGTAAAGCTGGAAGAGGCGTCCGAGAGATCTGCTCGGAGAAAAGGAATGTGGCTGCCACGAGGAGGGCAAAGGCAGTGTACACCACAGCACGAACCCGAGAGAGCTGGAGCGGGAGAACGAGGGAGAGAGAGAGAGAGAGAGAGAGAGAGAGAGAGAGAGAGAGAGAGAGAGAGAGAGGAACAAGCGTTTAGAAAGGGCACATGATACCTGACTTCAGAGATAAGCTATTGATCATACAACGTACATAGGGAGGCCTGGCCAGGCTACAACGGCTAATACCACTAAGTATTAGTGGCTGCCAGTTTTGCTAAAGACACGACGACAGGAAAGACTACGAGACGAAAGGATACAATAGACGCTGTCCTACCCTACCGGCAGTATGTAACCTAAGCGATGTCGAGGTCGGAACTGCACGGGGGCAGAGGGGCAGACGACGCCTACACGAGTAGATGACGGCAGGCGCGGGTTGGCAAAAGGGGAACATCCATAATGGGTTCCGGTCCCGTTCTATTCCCTCTCTCCATCCCCCCGCTCCCAGTATGATAATACCTAGAAGCACAACGGCCATCATTGTATGGGTGGACATGGTCTGTGACCCTGTCGTTTCCCTCATGCTGCTCACACATGGGGTTTGCTATCTGGGTTGTCCCTTCTCTATTATCTCGCTCTCTCTCTCTCTCCCGCGCGCGCGCTCTGTCGATCTGTCTGTTTGTCTCTCGTTGCTCCTTGTCGCTCTCGTGCTTTTTTTCTTTGCCGATGTGAAGCAACCAGCCCCAGTCCCTTGCCTATACGATCTTCTGTCGCTTGGCAACCAGATGGTGCTTTCGATTTGAACAGCTTGCTGTAACAGAGACCGTGCTCGGGCAGCGAGTTGTTTGTGCAGTGACGTGCCGCGGGAAACCGGTCAGACACTTCATCACCTGTCAACCTTTAAGCTTGTCTAGAGCGGCGGTACGAAGCAGACAACGACACCCCGCCATCCACCGTCCGGTTCGGCTGGTCCGGCCGTCCACGTGATCAGGAGTTGTCCCTGAGGGCCTCCAGTGCCCCGGTCGAACCCTGGCGTACCCGGTACTGCGGGGCTGCCCCCTAACTTTTCCTCCGATCTCCGCAACTGCTCCCGTCTCCCGACGGACAAAGGACACAACAAAGCCCCCGTCTTTTGCTGCATTTCCGCTATGCACCGCACTACTCCCCTCGACAGCGTCTGCAGCAGCAGCAGCAGCAGCAGCTGCACCTACTAGTACCGTTGTACGAGTCGTGGGCAGCTCCTGCTCGAGCAGCTCCTGCATGCCTGTCGCCGTCCCGTGACGTGGTCCCCGTCCCAAGGTACAACTCTCCCTGTGGGGAACAAGGAGCACTGGAACAGCCTGCTTCTGCGACAGTAGCAGCAGCAGTGACAGTAAAAGCAGGAACATCCAGCGGTAACGGTAGCCATACTATAGCAGTGAGCCGTCGTTACCGCGGCTCCCGCGGCCATACGAACAGCGGATGCTGGTGCGGTCCGGAGAACGGCCGGACGGGCACGCGCGCAAACCTTACTATCCCTCTCTTCCTCTCTCTCTCTCTCTATCTCTCTATCTATCTTTCGCACTCTCGCCCGACCACCCGGAACTCCATCACGGGGCCTTGCAGCCTCAGAGCAGAGCGGAGTAGAGGAGTCTCTGTGTGGCGATGCGAGTTCTCTGCACCGGCTCTCTTTTTCTCTCTCTCTCTCTGCTTTTCCTCTTCCTTTTCATCTTCTTCGTCTTCCTCTGTCGCTCTATCGGCCCCCTTCCTTCCTTCATCCCTAGCGCGTCTTCCCTGTATGTGCCACCGCTCCTGCTACACGCTGCCGTAGAGAGTGGCCTGTCTGTGTGGGCCGTAGTACGTTCGTACGCTCGCCGGGTCGCTCGTTCCCTTTCCTTCTGATCTTACTTGTCCCCATTTCCGGTGGCTCGGCGGCGGCAGTGGCGGCGACGGCAGTGGCGGCGGCAGTGGCGGCCCGATGCTCGCCATCGCCCCTCCACTGATAATAACCATTCTAATAGGCCAGAGGAAGTCGGCAGCTAGGACAGCAGAAGTCGGCCATACCCCCCCGACCACTTCTCCCGTCACTTCTAGCCCCCAGCACCGCCTTCGCTCAGTGCTACATCTGGGCCTAGTCCTGTTGTTACCCAGTTTTTCCCAAGCAGGCTGATTGCCCTCTGGTCTAAGGAGTCACTGCGGAGAGGGATGTCACGACCCTCTTTGCGCAGTTTGCCCGCACACCCTCAAGGGCTGTGTGGCCAAACTGCTTGTGCGTCCCAAGAAACACTCTGCCAGCAGATCCTGTACGGGTCTGCATCTCTAGCTAGCAGCAGGGGTACGAGCAGTGCGGAGGACTTGACGCCGTTACTACTCGTGGTAGGCTTTTTGCTCCTTGCTTGGCACACGGTCGTCTCGCCGGGCGAGAGGCAACACGAAGGACGGAAACGAGGTTTCGAGTGCACGGTGAGCCACCCCTGCAGGCTGCACCGCCTTACGAGAAGTTGCCGGTGGTACTCCTGTAGCACTGCAGCATGAGGCGAGTGCAGGCACGAGGTGAAATCGGCCGGAATCAGAAGACGACAACGGCGACGAGTTTCGGCAGCCTCTCGACAGGCCGCCCCACCCACCGACTGAAGCGAGTTGGGAGCTTTCGGCCTCTCTCTCTATCTCTCTCTGTCGCAGCGGCTGAGTCACTGGCCGTCGGTCGTCGGTATCCATACAAGTCAAGAAGCAGGCCAACTCTCTTCGTTGAGGAGAGACCCAACTCGGACAAGGGCCAAGCCAGTGGAAGAGAAAGAAGCCACGACGAAGTCACTGGGAAGCCACTTCGACTTCCTCCTCGGTCGATCCCCGCTACTACTCGTTGTCCCGCATAGCCTACCGGGAGCCTACCGGGAGCCTACCGGGGATGAGGTTGATGCAGTCCTACTTTGCCCTATCTGTCTACTGGTGAAGAGAGGGGAGGGCCGGGAGAAGCAGTCTGAGAAGTACTGAGAGAACTAGCCGTGGGAGATCATGCTTCAACAAGGCGCGCACATACACACACTCTCCCGAATTTAGGTCGCGGCTGGGAGACGGTGGATTTAGTGGATTTAACAAGCTCGCCTCCGGCGGCATGACCTCTTATCCAACCATTCGACCAGCAGGTTTGGGGCAAGACCCTCCCTGTCCTGCGACTTTGGGCTTCTCCATCGTCTTCCCAAGGGAACCCTCTTTGGACCCGACGCACAGGCGACGCCATCTCGGTGTCCCCGTGCTTGTCTCCTCCCTTGCAACATTGGACAACGACACCGACTTGCAGTGCAAACTGTGACGGGAACACACAAACTCTGATTTCCGTCGCATAGAAAATGTTGCCGGATCGATTCCCTCAGTCAGACGCTTGTTCTCCGCTGCGTGCGGCCTAGGCGACAACATCGGATTCGGTGATGCGCTAGTGGAACAAACAGAACCAGTAAAACGAAAGTTGAAGGATATCCTGTTGAAGGAACTCGTCATCTTCACCCTATATATCTATGCATGGTGCGCCATTGACTGCTCACCATTGACTTCGCGGCGAGGGGATGTGGCTAGGATGAGAGTGCGATGAGAGTCCCTAACCCCAGGCTGGCGGTGCGGAAGCTGTTATACTATTTCCCTTGCTCATAAATAGAGGGATCCTCGCTCCCTACCGCCAAATGGAAAGCTAGCGAGTGTAGCTCTCTTTCTTTTTTTTTCGTTCGGTTACATTGTCGGCTGCTTCGGGTGGCATTCGGCGCTAGCTGAGGAGGAGGAGGATAATTCTAGAGATCAACTTCGTCGATCCACATCCTCCACCCGAAAGGGGTGATTGTGTGGCAGCGGTGGTTGGATCTTAGTCCCGTTTGCCTCGTGGAGATTCCCCGCGGAGTCAGTCAGTCAGTCTCTTTCTCTCCTCCTTCTTCTGAGTGGACGAACAAGAAGGAATCATTAAATGGAGACAATAAAAACACGAACACCCTTGAGAGGGCGAAAGCTATCTGTCGTTCTTTGCAGCCGTACGCGCCGTGTTCGAAGCGAAACGGGGCAAGGCACGGCAAGGCGAGACTAGTCGACGCGTTCCCGCCAAGTCAGACCGAACTCAAGGCCGCTGAAGACCCGCCCCGGTCAGCCCCAAGCGGGTGTCCGCTCGTCCGGCCAGTTGTGTCTCTCAGGATTGGCAGCCACGAAGCCCGGCTGGCTCAGCCGCTTTTTTCGCCTCGGCGTCGTGTCGTGTTGCTCCACGTTCCAGCCGTTCGCTGAAGCCTTCGACGGACGATCATCCCAAGGCCACTCGACGTGGTCGCTACGCCGTTCGTTGTACGCTTAAGTGAGCAGGAACCGACGTCGACCGACCGACCGGCCGAGTAGCCTGCAGGCCAGCGTGGATGTGTTTTCTGCCCAATACAGCAGGCCACCGATCGTCTGACGAGGGATAAAACGGCGACCCGGCCCTTCCTATATAAGACGCTATCTTGCTGCTGCTGCTGCTGCTGGTGCTTCTGTGTGCTAAGGTGTTTGCCTCCGTTGTTCTTCGTATCAGACGAGCAGAAGTGGTGCCAGTTGTAAGGGAAGCAATCGTGAACCGTCTCGAATGGGTCGCTCGGCGATAGCAGGTGCAGTCGTATCGCACGCTCGACTGTCAGCCTGATATTCGGACGGACTCCATAGGAGGCTATCATCGAACTTTGCACTATGAGTGGAAAGTCCCGGCCGTTGACTTCCCATTGGCGTCGTCCCGAGACGCTCTTGACCTAATCGTCGAGCAGTGTGAGCACCTCGATCGTTTAACTTGGCGCACGCGGCAGCTTCGTCCTGCCCGGCCCGTCACGGAGAGATCGAAGAAGGCTGGTGAACTCGTCTCGAGGCTGGGACGACCACGGTTCCTCGACGGAACCGCTGCCATCCGTCCGTCCGTCCATCGCTCGGATGGATCCATTCGTTTAATTCATCTTGTCCTCCGGGTGAACAACATCTCATTTGCACTCCGCCCGCTATATCGCGACCGGGAACGGGCACCACTGGGAGAAGCCTTGAAAAGTGATGGTAAATGTCCAGCGCGTCGATGGGAGGAACCAGCGTCTACGAAGACGTCCTATCGAGAGCGCCATCGAGTCCAAGTATCATGCAATCGTTGATTACACTAAATTAGATGTTTTACGGCAGGTCAAGGTCCGCCGGTTCCCGGCCTGTTCTACGCTCAGCGCATGGGCTGAACATTGAGACCGCAACGGGTTTAATGAACCAGTTTGCTCAGATTAATGAACCAGCGGTGCTCATATATATATATATATATATATATATATATATGTATATACGGTATATGAAAAGTCGGTATATATATATGTGTGTATATAATAGAGTGACCCGCGGCGTGCGTCATGCCATCGGGCTGGGTGAGTCATGTTTCGGTGCACTCAGCCTAATATAAACTATAGTTAGGAGATAGAGATACTCAGTGGCACGTACCCCGTTACAGTTCTCTTGTTAACCCGCTGCACGAATCCATTGTCATACTGGAATATCACAGTATTTGTCGTTCTACGCTTTCTTGGGCCAATTCCATACAGTTTCGGATACAACACAGTTTGGCACAGGTTGAGCACACAACTCAGTGTGGACACAGCAGGGACAAATATCGCACAAATTCATGGCAGTTGATCTGAAAAGAACGGCTACAAAAACGTGGTGACACACTTGAACTGGATGATACTCGTACAGTTAATTTGCGGGCGACACCAGTTCATCAAGAAAACATATACATATATACAAACACAAATGTGCTCGTTCAGTTGCGTTTCCTGATATACTCGGCATAGATACTCACCAAATGGGTGATCGTGCATTATTTCCAATAGCACACCCCAAAGTCAGCGAGTTAGCGCAATCTCCCTCTGTTAGTCAATAACAACAATTCGCTATATGCACCAACTTCGACCAATGAATCGATTCTCTGACACGTAGTCTAAACGTCGGTAAAATTCAAAGCAATGTCATAGCATAGAATTGGAGATTACACCAAGCTGCCGCGACCTAATATCACTGATATGAGATCTCCTCTTCCATCGCGCGCTGTAGCGTTCCGTTGTAGTCCACCCTGGCGTGGAGTTGGGAGTGACGGACTACCCCGCGTCGACTTCCCTTTGATCGGCGAACGGAGAGCCGTTGTTTAGGGAACGTCTTTTCTTGCGTAAGCCGCCGCCAATGGCGGCGACACTCGACCGTCGTCCGGCTGGCGTTGGCGCGCACTACAAATCACGGCCAAAAACCGAGAGTGGTTGGTTTGGTCCGCCCTTCAGGCGGGAATAGAAGGGAACATTTGCTGGAGGGGTGATTCGCAGGGGGTGTCCTGCTTGCCCGGCAGGCCCGGCAGGCCGTCCGTCCGTCCGTCCGTCGGCCTGATACGTCATCAGGCAGCATCTAAGACACCCTCCCCGACGCACACGCATCGAGCGTGCACACACGCCTCGAGGGCGGACATCTGGCCATGCTTGTCAGCAACAACGACGACTGCAAGGAAGAGGAAGCTAGCTGAGAATGACGCCATGAGTGGATACGAACGAGACGTGATGGCCGCCAGCCCGCTGGTGGGGTGCGGCCCATCGTGGCCTCAAGCACAGGACAGGCAAGTCGGCGGGCGGCATTGACAGCAGCAGCACCAAGCGCAAAGGGGCGGAAATTTGGGGCGATGCCCGCTTGCGCAGGACCAGCCAGGGCTTCCAAATCGGCACACGGTCTCTCGCTTGTCACTTGCCTTCGTCGGGTTCTGACTTGGGGTGTCCCTGCCGCCATCTCCGCTATTCTTCCCGTTCGACTTCTTACCCCTCCGCCCCATCTTATCCGCCAGCAGCGTCCCACGGTTCGCTTGGGAAGGTTGCGTCGTCCTGAGCAGGACCGTCTACCCCGATCGACAAGCGGGCATTGGCACAGCAGCAGGACCAACTCGACACACAGTCCACGTCATCCTGGGTTAGCAGCCACGTTGTCCACAGGCCACCGACAACGTCGGAGGGCAGCGGCAAGACTCGGGGCCGAGACGCCCCGGGCTGCCAACCCTCGGTGGACTCGTCGCTGCGGCCACGTCGACTGCGGACGGCGCATCCCCAATGGTTTGGTTCGGCTCAGACGACGGGTTGCCTGGGTTGCAACCACATGACGTCTCATCTCCATCACCCAATCTGATGTGCCTGACCGTTGCACTCTCTACATCGCTAATTATATCTGTCATCATGGCGTCATTGGCACGCGATGGCGAGAAACCCGTCGGGCAAGGACGTGAGTGAAGAACGAGAAGCAAAGGGAACGCGGGGGAAACGAGCTGGACCTGCTTACCCACAAAATAATTCAGTACCGAGCAGCACAGGATATCATTGGAGGATCGTAGACGCTCACGGCTCGAATACAGCTCGAGCCGATAGAGCTGCCGAAGAGTTGCATCAGGAAGAGATGATATAGCAGCCGACGTTGTTCACTGGTCTTACCGCTTACGGCCAGTGGACGTAGAAAACGTTACGTTTAGTGGATAGCCTGATGGGACAATATCGTCGGCGCCGTCATAGCCCTTAGTCTAGCCTATGGGATGATCGTCGTATTTTGTTTACTCGCTTGCTTGCGTCTCTACCTCATGTTGGGCTAAGCAATGTTTCTTCGAAGATGACTGGCATCGGGCTGGAATCGCTCGATCAGTCGACCTTGGCGAAATTCACACAGGGCACGAAATGGCAGCTGAACGTCCCGTCGAGGCGAGGAATTATCTTGCCAGCCGGCGAGCGGCTCTCAGCCAGAGTGAAGTCGCAGCAGCCGAAGAGACGTCCATAGCTTTGCGGTACCCTCCCTGTGAACGAATCGTCATCACTGAGCGGCAAGTTCAAGTTTCAATAGCCTCCTGCCGAATGGTCCTCTGGCGGCCGTAGGCGAGGAGAACCGCTCGACACGACAGCGGCGCATGGTACGAGGGGGGGGCAGGAAGTGAAGAGTTGCCGCGGCCAGCCATGTGGATGGTGGCCACGAAGAAGCAGTAGAAACAGCCGTAATAGTTGTCGAATGGTCTGATCGTGACGTGCTTGCTGCTATAGACACTTCCTTTCAGTGGGAACGGGCAGTCACCGTTCACCCTCTTAACCTGCGATCAGTCGCGCAGTCACGAAAGGGAGAAGCCGTACTCCTGGGTAATCTCACTGACTGACTGACTGACTGCCTGGCCCACCCAGAGCTTCTGCAGTAACAGACACTCCTTTGAAGCAATGGTAGTACGCCGTTGCCGCCGACTCGGGTGCCCCCTCCCGTTCCGCCACACTCTCTCACTCCTCCAACGTTCATTGCTATAACGATGGATGTTACAACATTAAGCGGTAATTGAGATGGAGTTTGCTTCATTACAACTCTCTGGCCGGCATGAGCCGCCGACCGGATTCGGGCAGAAGTTAGGCCTGCGGCAGAGGCGGCGATGGCGGCGGCGGCGGCTGTGGAACCAGCAGCGGTAAGGGCCGCCCGCAGGACAGGCGTCGGTACTGAGAATCGGCCAGCCGGCGATCAGTGCCGAACTGCACGCGCGCGATTTCCAACTTGGCTCGTCCGCCGGTCGAGGACCGCCCTGCCGAATCACCTGAGACCGTGTCAAGCAGTTCGACACACTGGCAGCGCGAGAGCAAACCTCTAGTGGCAAAGAGAGACGAAGTGCGTCTGAGGGCGAGGCACCGATCGGTGGACATCTATCTGCACGGCTGCCGACAGTGAACCGAGTACGTGCTTGATCGAGAGGTGTCCACCTCGTCCGCTACCAGCGTTTCCCTCTACATCAGTCTCCACTCACTGAGAGACTATCGCCACCATCCTAGAGCAGTGACCACAGCCTTGACGGCCGCCCTGGCGAACAATCGCCATCAACTTGGTGACGACAAATAGCGTCATAATGGACAAATACCATCCGTTACGTTTACCCCATACCCCCCGTGCTCACAGCCCCCCCGACGCTGGCTGGATGCCCAATCATCCATTTCGGGCCCGGACGACACTGGGACGTCGTCGTCTGGACCAAATGGTACGAGACCCGCACCCAGCGTTCCCGGGTCACCAGCACCAACAGGGGAAGTATTACGCAGACGTTCTTTATGGACGTTACCGGAAACAATTATTTAGAACCGCAGCATAGGTTAGGAACAAAACGTATCGTAGTGCTGGGTAGGCTGCACGCTGAGGGCAACGACGGCGGCGCGGAGCCGACGATAATGAAATGTGCACAGCAAAAACCCACTCGGGTTGCTGCCGTCTCGGCTCGAGCTTCGGTGTACGGGTGTGCTAACATTTCGCACAGCAGAACGAGGTGCCGCTGCACGCGCTGGCGTTCGATTGGTGGCAGTAATTTTTGAATTTGAAATTGGGCGCCATTTGCCAGCTGCTAACGTGCAGATGTGTAGGTGACCAGAAACATGGTACGGTAAGCAGTACGCGTCTGGTTGTTAACCCGAGGGCATCGTGTTTCGAGCCTTTTCGGTAACATTTTGATTTTATGAAAATCAAAAAGTTACCGTCCAAATTATCGTAAAAAATTAAGCTCGTAACAAAAATAACTATATAAGCTGTCGTCCGGTGAAATTGAGTAGAACAGTCAGCATATGAATAAATGTAGATGTCTACTGGTCTACCCGTTCGTGTAGGGGTGCATTTGTGTAACGTGTGTAAGCCTCGCCAGCGTACGCCACGATATCCCTTGTTCAGGACGAGTGGGCGGTAATTGAGCTGTACAGAGAGGATTCGGCGCTATCGAGGTTCCGAGGTCCGGGAGCCGGTGTCCGAGCCGCCCGGGAGCCAAGTGAATCTACATAAAAGCAGTCGGGACCGGACGCTCGTGCGCTCGCATCCCCTTTCGCGATGCACGCGGATACCACGAAGCCTGAGCGCAACGCCGGATGTCACATACTCCCCTACCACTGTAAAATCCCTCATGTATTCCGAGACACACAGACGGCGGCCCGGTCGTTAAATAATGGCTGCCCCTTATCTCGATGTGTGTGGTGCAGCATCGGGATATGCCATAGTGCCTCTGGAGGGGTACGACAGTAATGCAGACGACTATAACGGAGAGCGAGAGCGGGAATATATACATCTAATGCATATCCTAGTTTATTATGTTCGTCTAGTGATGATGATAAATTATTATTATTAGTTAATCACTAATAGGGACCTTGATGTGCTGGCGTTCAACGGCAGAGGACGAACCGCGAGACAAATGCTGAGCGAATTGTTTGTCTATAGGGTTTTTTCTTTTGTTAACAAACTGTATCCATATGGTGTAAAGAATCGAGCCCCACTCTGTCTCTAGGGGCCAGGATCTTTGCCAGTCGCCAATGGAGCCTTGCGTTTCTCTATTTTACGGTGTCTTTTTTATTTCGATGATCGACTACTCTGTAGCAAGGGATCGTACTTGCTACATTCGTACGTTGGACGAGTAGGGCACCGTCGTCCGAAACCCCTCGGACCGCTGTTGAGACATCTGGTCAGATGAGGTCAACATGTGAATTCGAAATTTCGGTACTGGGGGGTGGGGGGAGCTACTTTTTGAATTAATCCATTGTCGTCAAGGTCCGTTACCCACATAAAGCTTGGTAACAGTCGCCTACCGGAGACGAAAAGCTAGGCCACAGCGAGGGCATGCAGGAATGAGGTGGAGCTTCGATACTCGGTCTGGGCCGGTTATTAAGGTGATTTGCTCTGTTTGTTTGCTGAACGCGTGTAGAGTCAGCGAACGGACCACGCTGCGCTGTGTTTAAGCCTCATCAGTCCTGGGCAGTGACTTTTTGCTTGGTTACAAGGAGCCCCGCGGTTAGCTGACCGCCCGTTAAGCCACAGCAAGAAAAAGTGCTCTTAGGTGTATCTCGTCCATGGTCAGAAGAAGGGTGGATCGTTATATATTTTTGTTCTCTCAGTACCAGGCAAACCTTGTATCCAGGTTACTCTGGCTGCCTGCCGAGCGCTCCTTCATCCTCAGCCCAGCGTCGTTTGTATGAATACGCACTCCTGTGGCTGTCCGCAGTCGCTGTCGGCGCTTCTATTACCCCGCCACCCCATGTCATGTTGTAGCTAGGCCAGTTTCTCTGTTCCCGCCTATGGGGCAACGAGACAGAGGTGGGGTGGTAGGCGAAAGGGCTTCGGGGGGGGGGGGGGCGAGGGCGAGGAGGGGGCTGAGGAAATACCGACTTTTCAAATATTGTCGCGCGCTGCTATCTATACAAAGGACGAGGTGGTAGCGGGGAACAGCCGAGTGGCGCCGGCGACTCGTCTCCCCCGACACATACATGCCCTCGTACAGCACGGAGCAGCAGAGGCGGGCCTCGTCGCCTCTGCTCGGCTTTTTCTCGCTGGCGGGCCGACGAGTCTTCCGGACGGCGACCAAACTGACAAACCATCTTCGACTAACAGACCAACGAGCCTGTCTGCCAGTGAACCTCCCACGCACTGTCGGTTATATAGTCCCAAGAGACTATAACGTTTGGGTCGTTGCTGCCGACAGTGTTCTCCCCACCAAGCGGTCTGGCCTATTCTCCCCCCCCCGCTGACTCCCCTTTCGATTTCTATGAGGCTGAGGGGACCGGCGCGTCGACGGCTGGGGCCGGGGCTCCCGGCGGTCCCAGCCATCGATGGTGCGGCGCCCGATGCCAGGCTATCGACGGGGGCCAGGGAGCACTGACGAGGGCCGGGCCACAACGAAGACCGCTGGTAGCACCGGCCAGCACGCAGGGCAGCCGCGGCAAGCTCAAACCGAAACGACTTCGACAGTGGCCACGCTTCCCCAGTTACAGGCGGCAGCAGCAGCCGCCGCAGGAGGAATCTCTCAGCGGGCGCGGTGAGAAAACGTTCGACAAAAAGAATGAAACTAATGCGTACAGTTCGGCAAGCGTGTAGCCAGCCTGCCATAGAGTTCGAAGGGCAGACCAGCGAGCTGGCAGAATGGAACAAGTTCGGCTCGACATCCTGAGTGACTCGAATAGAAGCCAGCAGAGCTTAGTTGTAAGCGAAGGGCGGTGCCGGCCGGGGTCAGGGACCACAGGCGGAAGGGGGGCAGCAGGCATTTGGCCATTGGGGGACCCAACGCCCCGAAAGAACCAATCGCCCGAAGACCCAACCAGACAGGCTCGAAGACCAGCAGCAGCAGCAGCACGTTGAAGAAGGAGGACCCATAAACGGGCCCGCAGTCCCGAAGACCAACCCAGTGTGGTTGGTCTGGTCTCTTTCGTTTTTCGTCGTGTGCAGAGCCCGAGTTTGAGCGAGGGAGCGGGTGGCGAACAAAAACGAGATAGAGAGAAGGACCGGGATGGGAATACTATAGTGAGATGAGGAGCATCACTTCGATGCCAATGACGGGGAAGAGAGAGAGAGAGAGACAGAGAGAGGGGGACCACCCTGAACGCTAACCCCCACGAATACACGTCCAGCCGACCGACACAGTGACGGACAGAGAGTAGTTACTGTAGCGAGATAGATGGCGGTGCTCCTGCTGCTGCTGCTGCTCGTAGTGCTGTGCGCGAAAGCGTTGGCTCGCGAGCGCGCCACCCCGTTCTTTTCTACCCGTTGTCCCGTTGCCAGATCACGACATGGGCGTGCGAATGAATGAATTTTTATAGACCTCAACCCCCCCCTCTGGTGAAACACGCAGACCGACGTAGCACAGTTGGATAGTCGTGTTCCTGGTGGTCGTGGTGATGGTGGTAGTACTGCTGCTGCTGCTGCTGCTGGCCGTACGATTGGCTTCGTTGGCTCGTGAGCCCTGACGGCCCGATCTTACAGTCTGCTCCATCGGCAGTGAGCACCGACACACTATTACTGCCGCCAGTCGTGGTCGTATCAACGTGCCGGTTGGCGCTCCTCGTAACAACGCCCTTACGGAAAGTAGGGGAGGTTCGGGAGATCGACGGCTGTCTTCGTCCGCTAACCAACATCCTTAGTGCCACATTCCCCTTCCGTCGGGGTTGCTCGCGGCTGGAGCGCGGTCGGGCGGTAGCTTGTCTGGTGCCCGAGTTCTGCCCGCTTTGTTCTCAAGGGCGGGAAACGCCAAACACAGCTACCTCAGCACAGCCGCCCTCTGGAGTCTAGTGCCACATCAGCAGCAGCAGCAGCAAGATCGCTGCGACGGCCACCGCCAGCAGCACTCGCTAATCGAGGTGACGTTGCCATCATTGTCATTCATTGTTACAACGTTCGAGCACAGATCGAACGAGCAGCCAGGCGATGGCCGCTCGACGGCGCGCTCGTTGGCGCGGTACCGGCACGCTGACGCATGCTGGCGTACTCGGGCGACCGCACTGACATCAACATTGAACGCCTCCAGCAGCGAGGAGTCGCCAACGACTGAAGGGTATTCGTGGAGCGCACTGGAGCCAACTGCTGCTGCTGCAGCGGTGGTCACTACAGCTGGGGCCAACAAACACTGTCCAGACAGATATCCATAATTGGTAACGCAGAAATGGCTCACTATGGCCGTCTGCTTTTAGCAACAGGACAGAAGCGGGCGACGTCGACCGCGTTGTTCTACATACTGTGCAGGGTGAGGGAGTCCTCGTTCATGTGCCGATGGCGGGAAGGAACATTGGCGACTATAGAAACAGACTATCTGAGTCCATTCGTGTTAGTTGTTTGGATGCACGGATGATGTAATGCAAAGCATTGGTGAGACTGCCGAAAGGAACGCCGGTCGAGACTGGTGCAAGTCGACGACTCTGCTTGTTTTTGCAGTGTCACAGTAGTGGTTGTAGAAGGAGAAGTGGTATAGTCAGGCGGAATAGCGTTTGAGTAGGTCCAACGACTTGGAACCGAGGAAGGGTCTCCGGTTCGAATCCCGTAGAACACATATGGTTAGAAGCAATTCCGACGTAGTTCCGAAGTATAGCTCAGGTAACAACACCTCTATGGTGGAAAAGAAACACATATAAAGAAGTATTCTAGGAATAGACCTAAATAGAAAAAGATCCAGGTGCACGGCCTGCGGCAAAACGGATCTGCGGAGCGATGATAGCATCCAGCGGTGGCTGAGCATTATACAGCAAATGTAACGCGCGGCATCCCACTTCTTCAGGGCTAACTCCTGTTAGTGTCCTGCCTCTCTCTCGCTATGGCACAGTCTACCTACCGCGCTCCAGGCTTGTTTTTGTTTTCGCTGTTAAATAGCCCTTTACTTTTCATTGAGAGCCAAGGGTACATACATATTCTATATGTCACTTCACAGTTGTGTTAAGCGCGCAGTCTTCCCGAGGCTAGCAAGCAACTCACTCGCTCTGTCTAGCTCTGCCTTCCTTCTCCTTGCTCTCTCTCTCTCTCTCTCTGTCGCACTCAAACACATTCGTCCCGCTTTGGTTGAGCCTTCGTTAGCCTGGTATTCACCCCTCCGTGTCAGCATCATTGCTTGCGTTGTCTATTACGGCCGGCCGCTACCAATGGAGATGTCATCGCTGTCGTGCTTAGCGTGGCGGGTCGCCGTTGACGGAGGCGGCGGCGGCGGCGGTGGTGGTGGTGGTGCACCACAGGGTGCTCTCTGCAGAGGCCCACCAGACCTATCGGAAGCCATCAGGCCAGCCGGGCAGGCCAACGGGCAAAAACGGGCTTTTGCAGGCCGACACAATCGCCTGTATGTCCGCCTCTCCGCCCGCCCGTAGGTCAACCGAGCGGCGAGCCCGCGCTGCTCGGTGACAGCGGCAATGCCGCGGATGAAGCTGCTGCTGCTGCTGCTGTGCGGCGCATGAGTGGTTAGAGAGAGTCAAACAATGTGCCGTCTGTCAACCTTTCGTCAAACACCCCAACAAGTCAGGCGACGCCGGCGACGGTGTCGAGCTGATTCGGTTGTCAGCTCAGGCCAGTGGCGATGCCTAGCTACAACCGCTGCTACCGTATGCGGTGGTTGGCGTCGCAAAGGAGCGGGGCAGGGTATAGGGTCAATGCTAGATCGCCTACCGTCTATGTCGTGTGTGTGGCGGCGGCGGCGGGTGTTTCGCCGAAAACACAAACACCTCTGACGACTGGAGCCGATATATATATATATATATATATATATATGGCTCGCAAGCAATTCGGTGTGTGAGGCGTTCGCATGTGCTTTGTTGATGTCAAAGCCTGAATTAGGGCTGACAGCCTGTGGTGGTCTAAGACCGTAGCCTCCACAGACGGAAACCGCCACTTAGCGATGTATAGAAGAGAGTTTTTCTGCTTCTCGGAGGGCCCTTCCTCCATTTCCTTCATTATTCAAATTCAGGTACGCATTTATTCAAAGGGTGCACTTTCTACAGCGTATTATCTGGACTTTCAATCTGAACCGTGTAAGCGTTCGGGGGGGGAAGCACTTTGCTCACTAACGCTGACGGCAGTGACCACCGCGACTGGATAACTCGATTCATGCGGCAGTGCCACATGAATGGGCGGGCATCATCGTCCCAGCTCAATCCTAACGATGGGCATGAGCTGACCCGACTCATGAGCCACTAGGAAAACATGCCTCGGCACAGTCGGTCATGCGTGCTTCCCCGCGAGATGCACGCTCAGAATGTTGATTGGGTCTGGCCGTTTGCCACGTGACTCGACCGGGAGCGAGACCCCGTGCCATGGAAGATTGTCGTGTGCGCGCCGATTTTGTGTGACAGTGTGCACGCTAAAAAGGACACCTGCTCATAAAGTGGTGCTCCCCACAAACAGTCCCAGATTGACGGCTGTTAGCAGCGGTCAGATCGTCGGTCGAGGGGACGGGCAGTGTGTCGGGCGAGGCGGGAGCTCGAACAAGAAAACCGGCTGCTTAATGTCGGCTCGAAGCTGGACGGGGTCTGGGGTGGTGGTGGTGGTGGTTCAACTCGAGCGACAGCGCATTGGCCAGGGCCAACCAATAGAGCGGTTCCATTGGCTCACTGTTAGCTGACCACGATCATAGCCAGTCCGCGCAATGGGTAGAAGAGCCCCATAGCCGTATCGATAATGTCATGCTTGTCCTTCTTGATGGTTTTTTGGATGTCACTTGCACTCGCTCATAGGACAGGCCAAACGAAGACAGGCCCAGGCCACGCCAGTCGTAGGGCAGTCAACTCGCTGATGGCGCAAAATTACACGCCACTGACCTACCCCCTAAGGCAATCCCCCAAATGGCCGATAGAGAGAGGGCACGACAATTCTGCCACTGGCTAGTGAGCTACAACTCCGGGTTATAACGATAACCAATCACAACGTTTGGCATTAGCTGGGAAATTTGCTCAGTATATTTCAATTACGACCACCAATGGTAACGTGAGCAGCACTGGTCACCACTGGAGCGTGGATGGCCCTAGCTGACAGTTAGGCTAACCTGAATCTGACAGAGATCACTGCGAGGTAAATAAATATTCGGTATACTAAATGATCAATGCTGCACAGGGCTAACATTTTGGGCAAATATCACATCCTTGGCACGAGCTTATCGCGAAGAATTAACCTGAACCGAATACAATCGCTCGAGAGGATAACGATAGCAGCAACTATATACGGCTTCTGTGTTAGTATAAGACATGAATGAGATTATTCTGGGAAACTTAGCAGCTGAATCCTACTTGTCCGTAGCTCATCCACCAAAGTGAAATCCAATGTCGTTCACAAGGGGCGAGAAGTTGCGAAACGAGAAAATCCCCATCGAATCAACGAGCAATCTTAATATAATAATATTGTATATTATGTTAAGATTGTTAATACTATGCTTTCGACGAGACTGGTAGCATTGCTCGAAAGTGCTTCTTTGTCCTCAGATCTAGCAGTGAGGTGGATACGTGTCTGTCCTGGCAGATTGGGACAGATCATGACCACTGCCGGCACAGAGCTTAGACATAAACACACACACACACACATGACGAATTCGCTAGACAATGCCTAGTAATTTTGCCTGCTGGACGAGAATGAATAGGAGGGGAGATTGTCACCCAAGGAAGAGGTGTCCCATATAGGTTAGGGCAGAGCTGGCAGTAGCGGCAGTAGTTTGGCCGGCCTAAAGAAAGAAACAAACAACAATACAAAGTGAACACAATCGCCCGAAGGAGGTTGCTTCTAGAGATCCGCTGGCGGCGAAGGATCACAGCACGATTGCTTACAACTGGCATTGTCCCAGTGTCGGCTCCTGATGCTACATAGTGATACACGGACACGTGCTGTGTCCGAGGCCGGCACGAGTGCGGCCCGCAGCGCCACGATTAACCATAAAGAGTATGCGTCGACAGACGACTGCGGCGTCAATGACCGAGAGAACTCGAAGGGCTAACTATATAGCCAACTGCTGGGATAGGGAGAGACATGGTGTAGCTCGACTGCACCTGCTGTGCCTGCTGTTAGATGGGACACGGCGGATAGAGAAGGCTGCGCGGAACGATGGTCGCTCCCGGCCGACTCGCTAGCTGGCCATACCATTTGTCTCTGCCTGTGCTGGACGCTGGGCAGGGCAGAGACTGTCAGCGGACAGCGACTTTCACCGTGATTTTCAATGGCCACCACCACGGGGGTGGTGGTGGTGGTGGTGATTAGCTAGCGAGGATTCGTGTCATGTTCTCCTGATTGTGCTCTCGTTTGAGAAAAGTCAGGAGGACAGAGGAACGAGGCAGGAGAGGACGATGGGGACGACACTAAAAACTGAGAAAATATCTGATCCATACTGCTACACTAATAGCTACTACGCTCGTAGACCTGCAAGCCTCGTGGAGTTCCAGGAGCGGCAGGCCGCACGCCATCGTCCTAGAACAGCACCTTCTGGTACAGTGGGACGAATCCGCACAGCGTCCATATGGTCGCCCAACGCCATCTGTGAAGCAGAGAGCGACAGAACAGAGCGGCAGCCATTGTTCTCAATGCAGGCCTGCGATGTGCCTCGACTCTGTTACTGCCGCCGCCGCCGCCGCCGCCGTTGGGTTCACTATACAGCAATTTAACGAAGGAGGAGCTTGTTTTGTCGACCCGTTCTAAGGCTGCGGTCTTCCAGCCGCTGTGCCTCAAGCAGCACAATGGCACCCAGATCACAACCTGACCTGAGCACGACGGCGCTGCTGGGTGTCTTCCCGGTTAGAGTCGGTGACCGACGGCTGACGCCGATGACGGCGGCGAGGGCAAGACACATCCGCAGGGTTGGGCTGCAGTATCATCTCATCGCTCCTTGTTCTCGTGGTCTCGCCGTCTCGCCCTGCCCCACTCCCTCTTGGTTGGTCTTTGTCTATCAAACCTCGTGTACCTTGCGTGTGCATTGTCTTGCTCGTGCTGGGCCCGTGTTAATACGACTGTGGTCTGCGCCGAAACTGTCTCCCGTTGGCTGCCCGTTAACCCGGCTAGGGTTAAGTCTGAGGCTAAATAGCATGGAAACAACGATTAGGGCGGCGTCAGCTTTTGCCGTCACCGGGCTGAATGTTGATCACGCGAATTGAGAATAGTTTGGTTCCGCCTGGCCTTAGGCTCGAAGCAGGTCTGCAGTCACAAGCATATATAATATATATATATATATGTGTGTGTATATAACTTGCAGTCTGACCTAAAGCCAAATCTGGTATCCTGGTACTTGCAAGGGACGCATTTGATCAGAACGCCATAAGAGGGCACATGCAGTTACGCAGTACTCCAGTACTCGGTGGTTCTGCTGGCATCCAGTCTCGTATGAGTACGTCGGACAAGCGTATGAGACCGTTCCCCATCTCGTTGATCTCATTGTTATGATTCAGTTGATTATGAATGTGTTCGTTTATCCAGAAGCACCGTACAAACTGTTGCATCTGACAGTGCGCATCTTACTAATTGACCAGCGTGCTCACTCATTAATCTATTTCGGCCATCACTTTAAAATCACCTATCCCTACACCGAGCCCGAGCGGACATCGCGGCCGTGTGCCGGGGCTCTTAGCACATCGACTCCGACGCTGCTGTCACTTTGTCCTTTGGGCCTGAGGGCCTTCAGTGGGCAGACTATTGAAGGCGCACCAACTGGCGGTGGTGTCCGTCCATCTACCGCTGCAGCTGTCGGCGGTTAGAGATGCGTGTGTAAGAGATTCTATAAATAGAATCTATTGAATGCGTTACCAGTCGGTGGTCAGGCCGCGTTTCGGTCCATGTATCTCAGCGACGGCTGCCATCTTTGACAATCTAACAAGCGTGATTGCTCACGAGAGACTGGTCACGAGAGCGGCGGCGGCAGCGGCGGTGAGAAACTCAACGACGACGACGCCGCCGTCTCAGCAGCAGCAGCAGCATTGGTATCGTTCTTCACCACGATGCTGCTGTGGCCACAAAATGATTTATGGCGCATAAAAATGGCACCTGTTGGCTGATTGCCGTAGAGCGCTACATGTCGACTTGCGCGAGCGATGGACCCGCTGCGAATCACGTTGCTAGTGAAATGCTTATTGTTTCGTTGACAGCTATTGTTCATTTTTTGATAAGGTTATTGCTGTTGTTGGTGGTGTTGTTGTTCTTGTTCGTTGATGTCGGGCGTCATCATCGTCGCTGGTGTAATTAACACCAGCAGACGATCTCGCTAGTAATAATATTGTTCCCCCCTTATCAGAATACAGCATCGAGAGATTGAGCGTCAAGTAACCGCCCGCGTCAAATATTGTATCATTAGCATTGATATGGTTGTGTGTTGATGATACTAAATGCGGGTGGTATTTGTTACATGTATTTCGGTAAGGCAATAAGATGTTACGAAGCTGATTATGGGATTTAATTGCTACAGCTTACACGAAATGACGCAGATTACAGAAATGACGCACGCTGGCTTTCTGGTAAAAAAAAAATCAGGCCAAACACCTATGCTTTCGGGATCTGACTCTCCCCTTCTCAGCCAACAGTTAACTCAGTCGAAGAAAAGTGCTTTTACATTGCTTCGTAAGGTGGACCCCCTAAATGCAAGTGTGCAACGGTGTCCAGGTAGGTGTTGCACCTCCTCAAGGTTAAACGACAATCGCACACGAACGCCACCGGGGGACCAGATCAAAACAGATGTGGCCATTCCTCCAATGAGTCCGCCCGGAAAATGGACTATTAGGTTACCGCTCATGTAAACGTTACCACAGCAACTATTATAAAGGCAACACTATTCACACAGCAACACTTGACCGCGTTTGTCGCCGAGATCTCGGGCGGCTGTTTGTCTCCTTGCTCATCTTGACACTCACCGCGAGCGGTTTGAACAGCAGGGAACTCTTCGTTCGCTTGCAGCTGGCAGGACAGGAGTGATCAGGCCGTCAGTCACCCAGAGCAAATCGACCGGCTTAGCACATTTTTTTTTATGTATACAATAGGCTCGCCTTTTTGATTACCGGTGACGCGGAGGAACCACACCGCCGCCATTGGCACGTTCCGTTCGTCCAGTGTCTCTTGCGGGCGCTCATCCGTTCGCAGGGTCGTCGCTGGTTTGCCGGCTGGCGGCAGATCTCGCCTTCGCTGTCTACGGTGACCGTGTCTCAGCTCAGCCTGCAGCTTGCCCGTGCATCCGTCCTGTCCCCGGCTCTTCTTCTTTATAAGTTCGTGGCAAGCCCTCCTTGGTGTAGGTGCCTTAGTGGCCGGCTTCCGCCGATGTCCGCCCGAGGCCATTATTCGATAAATGTGGGGTAAATAAATGCGTTTATTCACTCGCTTGTCGGTCGTCTTGTCCAGTTTCGTCATCTTCTTATTTGCTGCCAGAGCGAGTGGCTACGATCGCCGCTATCGCGATTCGTCTTGTTGGCTTGTCGTGTACATCGTCGTTGTGATTCGTAGCAGTGCCGATACCAGTCGGCCTGGCCCTAAGGTCGGCCGGCGCGCAGGCTCGCGCCAACCCTACAACCAATGGGCCACCACAAGAGGCGGGAGAGGTGCGGAGAGTGTTTATGTTGGGTAGCCGGCCGCAGTCTCGTTCGGCCCGCTCGCATCTCTCACTGGCTTAAGGAAACGGGACTTGAAACGATGCACAGCAGATATTTGCTGCTTCGTCGAATATTTCATTAGTAATAGGGCAACACAGCGATACGGTGAGGGCCCACAAAAGCGAACAACGTGATCGCCTGCTTAATCATTGCAGGGTGCATAGGTATAATCCGTACGATACTGACTAATGGATCGTTATCTCCTAATCATGAACAGCATCGGCTCCATTTTCTGTTAAGGTGGGGTGTTGCCATGCTAATTCGTGACAACACCGTGACCGCCATGACAACACCTTCTTTTTCCGTCTCTCTGCCCAGACCTCCTCTCTAGGATCTATGTTCGCTTCCCGCCCATAAACGACTACTCTGGTCAATAGGATGTCTGTGGAAGGTCCCGTATATGTAAACACGCAGTGTTCATGACGTATACACAGGGGTTGTACGGTGCATTCGTTCCTGCACAGAGCTAGCTGTGCCGCGAACCACATTAGCTGCCAGTGATAATTTTCAAATCTTCTTGCCAAGATATTGCCCATAAACTTACTTTTATGGCTCCTCTCAGATTTGAACCTTCGACTCTGCAGGACTCCCTTTGATTTTAATACTACCTCCCTCACCCAACACGCAGGCATGCCCGCAGGCATCATCGGCGTCATCTGTAATTATCCACGTTTCATTGCTAGAGGCATTATAATAATTACTATTATTAATTATATAGTACCTACGATGCGTAACATGCCAGGGAGTCTCTGGCACATCTCGATCTTCTATAAATCACTCGCAGTATATACGGATAGCATACTAACAGGATGAATTCTTTGTTCTCATTTAATTTGCAGGTGAGTAAATAACAATCTCTCGGGAAAGACAGGTTGAACTTTGCTGTATCGCTAAACAGCTGCTGCACGTTGCTAACATGGACAATAGGATTGTGTTTATTCAGCGTCGTTCGTCCGAGGCCAACCAAGGACATCGCCTGACTCGACGAATAGCCATAGATGGATCAGCTATGTAGTTAGTCATATCAATGCACGATGCACGCAGCAGGATTATTGTAGAATTCAGACGAGTATTATTGAAAAATTGCACGACTGCACCGTAGAGCCTTACAATGTAGAATTACGCATATGTAGTCTGAGCGTTTACGAGCTTATTCTATTTAGGTATGAAGCACGATTTACGATCGGGCCTGAGTTGTTGCCTGATCTGGGCCTGAGCCCAGCCGGTTCAAAGTGTCCTATTTTTGGTTTGGGCCAATGGGTTAATAATATGTCGATAGGATATTGTACGCGTTGTTCAGTTGAAGTCTTCGAAGTTGCGTCCAAACGGAAATTCTCGTATGTATGTGGTTTGTGCTTTAGAAACCTGAATTGGGAGATGATCATACTGAATCTAGCCAACGAGATTCGTTTCTACTACGATGTATTCAAACGTGATAGTATTTTTGTTATATATATTTCGTTATACAACCAAGCAAGCGCGGTGACATGGTCCCAGCACCTGGGACTTGGAATCTTACGGTCTCAGATTATAATCCCGCAGAACACATATAATAACATAACATAACATTGCGGTTTATTTCCGGAACTGCAATTTTACAATGCTTAAGTTCTCGATTAAAAAAAATAGGGTAAAAGTAAGAGTGTATTATCAGCAAATTGTTCATCCAATTACGATTTCACAATTATAATCGATTATTCTGTCAACAGATATTTACATTCACTCAAATTATTTACAATTCACAATATTCAGGGTATCTAATTCACACAATTATATAACATTATAACTGCAATATTTTCTTTATCTCCTTGGCAAACTTCCTGGTAGATGTGAGCTCCCTAACCTCCTTCGGGAGCGAGCTCCAAACCAACGGCATCTGATAAGCCAGAGACTGGCAAGTAGTTACCCTGACGGCTGTAGGTAGTACAAACTCTGTTGCCCGGCGAGAAGTTTTTCTGTCGACGGCCACAATGGGGAACGCGACATCGGACGGTATTATACCCTTGATCATTTTGAAAGCCAGAATCGCGGTGGAAACCTGACTTAACTTGTCCACGGTGAGGAGTTTGTGCCTGCCATAGAGATCGGTAACAGACTCTCTGCGGGACCTTCCAAACACTGCTCGAAGTGCATCATTTTGAATTACTCTCCCTCTATCTACTACCTCTTTATATCCATTGCCCCAGATGGACATGACATATCCCAACGTCGGTATTAGCAAGGAATTGTAGACAAGCAAGAGGCAGTTCTTCGGAAATCCAAGCTCTCGAAGACGTCGAATGCGAGCAATTACAGCGTAGCATTTAGGAGTGATAGCTCTCAAATGGGCAGACCATTTGAGATGCTTATGCAACAAAAGACCGAGGCATTTAGCCGTATCCGATAACGACACCTGCTCACCACAAAATAAAACTGAGTCTACCGGTCTCCTTCTCTGAGGTGTACAAAACAGAGTAAGGCAGGTTTTCCCCGCATTGACGACTAGACCAAATCTCCCAAAAATCTTTACTACATACTCCACTTTCTCTATCGCAAGCAGTAACTCTGTTTGGTCCGCCGATGGTCTGATGCGAAACAGGAGTGTCGTGTTGTCTGCGTACGTAATTGTCTTACAGGGAACAACCTTCGCTATCTTTAATAAGATAAAATTGATCAGAATGATAAACATAAAGGGCATAAAGGGCTGAAATGATAAACATAAATAGGTAGACGGAGCTCCGTGAAACCACGGCACAAGCAACAACAACACCTACTTCCAGGGTGAAAAAAACAAAGACAAAAAAAATAAATGTCCACCGAGAATAAGTTCGTGCAGAAAAAAAGACGGGCTGACAGACCAGTCAGATTCAGCTAACAATGGTTAAGTAATCCGCCCTGATGTTGGGGTCGTTACCAGCGCATACATATCGCTATTGGCCAATGTGCCTTTGTGAGCGACTATTGAAATGTGTGATTCACGATGGAACTAAGCAGCAATAATGATAGCCTTCAGCGACTTCTCTTGTATATAGCTCTTGGGTCGCTTGACAAATTTTTGGGAGCCACACCCTTCATACAGCCTCTTCACAATGATCACCCCCGTTATGAGGACCGGTCGTATTCATCTTAAAGACGAGGAAATGTGTCCGAGATGAGAGAATTCATGGTCAAATATTGTGAGCCACGTGTTTCGGTACCCTGAGTGACATAAAGTATTGTCACTTTATATAAATATATATATATAAAATATCTATTTCTTCAACCAGAATTGTGTATCTATTCGGCCCTCGTCGGGGATCGGCCATGCTGCTAAATGAATATCTTCCATCAGTATTATTATACAACGTTCGCTGTTGACCCTGAATATCTATTGTACATATCAGGTTGACCATCCATGATACATATCAACTTTACCTAATGCGCCAAGCATGAGACATGAGCTATTCAGATCAGGTTGAGTCGCACACGTCAACGTCATCCTCCCAAACACCGTAATCGAGCAGACGCTGCACCAAATAACAGTGAGTATACCATTGCTTGTCCGCTTACCGCAAATGCTATCTAGACTTTACTCCGATAGTCTATCTTGCTCGCTAAACGGCCTTCATCGTAGGCAGCAGTGTGCCATGGACGTTAAATTGCTGAGAGTCAGCACAGCAGCTGAGGGAGCCTACATCGCCGTCGATGATGAGGTAGTCGACGGCGGTCTGTGGTGATCCCAACGGAAAATTCCGCCTCAGACCGCCTAGGAATGTCGGGTCTTCCGCCTGATTGGCATCCCTATTCACAACCGTACCCGGCCTTGCACTCGGTCTGCTGGGCTTGCCCTGTGGCTTGTTGTTTTGTTCGGCGGCGATCAGCAGCAGCAGCCAGTTATCGCGAAAGACTGCGATAACTACGTCTCTGAGCGACGATGGCTGCCTTCTCGCCCGATCAGGCTGCAACGCCTATGGCCACTCCCCCGCTCACCGGGCAAGAGCGGATGCATGCGGCCTCCCTCGAAAAATCGTCTGCATTTTCCTTGATAACAAGTACACGCCGTTGAGAGCCAACGGCATTCGAAGAGGCCCGGCACCGAGGCAGGGGGGAACCTGGAGGCGGCGAGGAACGAGCTCCTCCTCCTTCTTCCC
Organism: Stratiolaelaps scimitus; assembly: GCA_019614645.1. Lineage (NCBI taxonomy): Eukaryota > Metazoa > Arthropoda > Arachnida > Mesostigmata > Laelapidae > Stratiolaelaps > Stratiolaelaps scimitus. The sequence goes on along the minus strand of JABWDB010000034.1, from coordinate 2,217,882 downwards.
AGAGGCTGCGTGCCGTCATAGCCGTTGAGCTCGTCGCCGATCGGCCTCGCAAACATGGGAGCGTGTGAGTAGCGTGTGACGCATACGGACCGAACTCTCGTATCTATTTCGACGACAGAGCCGAGCCCTGTATCGCCGAGCAGAACGAACCCTGTATCGCCGCCACCCACCACCAATGTCTCCGGAGGCGTCACGGTGGCTACTCTCTACCCACGTATCATCGAATGGCAGCAGATACGTTCGTGGCAGGTTCGTGGTGGTCGTGGGCGAGAAGTAACCCCGTTGTGCATGCCGTAAAGGGGACAGCGGACCCGCACCACCCCGCGGGACGGGGTATCAGAGGGACAGGCCCGGCGTCCGGAGATACGCGAACGCCAGCGATCCAGCGGCGAAATAGGTGGCAACCGAACGGTGCAATGCACGAGGCGCGAGGAATGCACGGGACTTCGCACGTTCACCAAGAATGCAGTAAACCTCTATGCTTAGCCTTCATCTTCAGCGTGGCGGACCAGTGTAGTAGGATCGACCACCTCAAGGAAGCCTCTCGCGTTCGCTCGACCGCAGTCTCTACACCCACTTTACGGCTTGCCATTGCCGCCTCTGCCACCGTCGTCGCCGCCGCCGCCGCCGCCGCCGCCGCCGCCGAAGCCTCCGCCGAAGCCTCCGCCGCCGCCGAAGCCGCCGACGTAGAGGCAGGCCATCTAGCGACTCGCCTTTGACTCGCCGTAGTATCGCTCTGTCTCTATCTTTTCCCTTCTGAGTCGCATTTCTCTGGCCGCTCCACCGGCCCTCCGTCTACAGCATCTCGCGCACCGACTGCCGCGCTCCGCTATCCTTGCCAGGCAGGCCATTCTCAGCCGCCAAAATCGGCAGTGGTACTGGTGCCGGCCGTAGCGGAACGCACGTCTCTGCTACTTTTCGCTGCGTAGTGGTGCGACGTCGTATAATAAATTCTCGAAGGAGGCGGCGGCGGTAGTCCGCCGAAACGGCACCACTCCGCGGCCGGGCCGCGATCGTCAGCCAGACGATTCTTGGCTGCCGCTACGGCCGTTTGCTGCGCGCCGCCCCAACAGGATGCCGGTGATGAAGAAACAGGCGGGCAGGATCCTGGATCAAGGATCCTTTACAGCGGTGCTGGACTGTACTCAGCAGTTGGCGCAAGTCGGCAACCGTCGACTGGTTGGTCCGGCTGACGGTTTCTTGGTCTCGGTGTCGATAGCTCAGTGGACTCAGAATGGTCGTTCCAATTAATTTTAATCTCCGCTCCTTTCCTCTATTGCACATCCACTATAGTGGTCTCATCCTTGCCTAGACGCCTAAGCTCACACACATAGCATGTATATATATATATATATATATGTGTATCTATTGTATATTCATATATATATATATATATATATATATATTGTATATTCATATATACGGGCGTATACATATATGCAAGGCGTTAGATGTTTGCCTGGAGCCAGAGTGCTCCAGCATCCTGTGCTATCTGTGGCTAGGCAGCGTGGAATTCGGCTGGGGGAGTCTTTTCTAACAGAGGGACCTGCGGACGTCATTGTACGAGATCGCGAGCGAGAGAGGGGGGGCGAATGACGAGGTTACAAGGCCTCGTCGCTGTTCGACACCGTCGTGCTTGGGGGTTAGCGAAGCGCTCAGTGCTCAGAGGTTCAGCGTGATCAGGAGTGATAATGTCAGCATATATTGCTCGGGCCAGCAAGCCTGGCGAAGTTTATGTCCGCTCGTGGGTATTGGCGGCGGCGTCGGCGGCGCGGGGTCACCTAAAGGATGGGGGTCGCTGCTGCGAAGTGGTGCTTGCCATGAACAATCTCATGGCGGGCTCGTAAGCGCACCGATAACTGCTGCAGCTAAATTTGTCCAACCGTCTTGTGGAGGACAGAGGGTAGCGCCTTGGCTCATACGAAAGCGAGCTTCGATGCCGGTGCTGGTTACCAGAATAGAATAGATGAAACTGAAAGATGGCTAGTTAGTTAGCTAGAATGTTCAACGGAGCGCCTTCCTTCATTAGTATCATCTCTAGGCGGGTGTCTCCACCCGCTCGTCTGAAAATCCCGAAGGGCTGCGTAGGCGCGAGCAAGACTGACGAGACCGGAGGAAGCACAGGGCGCAGGGTTGTAGCCTTGTTGTTGTATCCTGGCCCCGAGTCGTTAGTGGTAGGGGCTGGCCGATGTTAGCTGTGGCTCCCGTAAAGTGTGTTGCCTCATCAGCGCGCACGGCTGCCCACGACACACCGGAGCCCCCCCCCCAATGAAGTGAACCTTGATGACCGCCAGGCGCGACGGTGAGCAGACGTCCCGTCGCCGTTGCTGAAAGCCACGCTGAAAAACTCCCTGCCACAAGGTCACATGGACGAATTGTGTGTTGTAGATATTGGGCAAGCTTACGTGTTGGCCTGGTAGACGAGACGTACAGCGACACCGCGTTTCGCTGGAGTCTTGGCTCATGTTCGATGCCGGGTACCGCATGCCGGCGGATAGGGCGATTCGTCGAGCGACGGCTGCCGTCAGTGCCGATTCGAGTGTGAACGGTATGGGTACGGGAAGCGTAGAGAGACTACAGGGAGAAAGAGAATAGGGAAAGAGAAATTGAGAGAGCAGAGTTTCGTGTGATGCCGGCCATCGTACGGTAATATAGACAAGTCGAGTGGCAGTAGGTAGGCATTGGGTTGACGTGGCCCACTGGTACAGCCGGTGGATCGCGTGGGGAATTGGCCTTATTATCGGGATTGGTCTGATTGCGAGGAGGTTTGTTAGGCAGGCAAAGCGGAGGTCTCGCTCACCCCCGGGGTCGTCCCCGCGTTGCGTCGTTCTAGCGACCCTGCCGACGCAGTGTACGGACGCTACTTGCACCTTCCCTCTCACAGGAACGTTGGCTGTGGCCGCCGTTCACGCAGAAAGCACTGGGCACACTGAGACCCGTCGTTCTCCCAATCGTTCCCTCCACGCTTGCCCACATTCGCACACCTCATCGGTGCCCACCAGCGCCAACATCTGCCGAGAGACGCCTGACGGCCTGCCCAATGACCGCTCCCCAATCGGCTGCCGACGCTAACCAAACGAAACGTCCCTCGAAGGCCAAACGTAAGGTATAAGACGTGTTCAGAAATCCAGCTAGCAAGTAAGCAGCCAAGTTTCGCATCGAGCGGGAAATGTAAGGGGAAGCTGCTAAGGTCAACCGTTTCCCTCAAGCGTTACAGCAGCTAGCATTGGCCCGTTGGGCGAACAGGGCGGCCGGATGGTCAGCAGCTCAAATGCGTTCGCTGGAACACCCGCTCGCCTACCCGTCTGTCCGGCCCCCGCCTTGGCGTGCGAGGTTTAGCTACATCTCGGAGGCATTGGGCGACGCCGTCGGTCGTGAAGCTGGCCGGACTACCGGATCGCTCGAACGCTGGGTTTCAGCGAAAGAGTTTTCTCTGCCATTGTCTATTGCAGAGCAGGAAAGGCAAGAGGGTCTGCGCTGGTCGGCTTGGCTCGGCTCGGGGCTCGAGTCGGCCCTGCTCTGCTCATTGCCTTCGCTCGTCGCCCTTTTCTCTAACAGCAGGTCTCACGTCTCTTCCCCGATACACTGGGTGACTAGCCCGTGGGCTATTGGCGCCTAAGGGGCTGTTCCCTCCCCCCTCAACGGTGTTGGCCCACTGACGTTCTCTAATAGCGGCGCTCTGCGGGCGAACGCCTTTGCCTCAGCCATAGCTTCTGCTGCTGCTGCTGCTGCTACTGCTGTTGTTGTTGTGGTTGCTGGCGCTGTTGTTGTGGACCGATGTCGCTGTTGTTAAAGGCAGGCCCGGGTCGATCTGGTGATTTTCTATTGCGCACCGCTGGGTCAGTCCTGGACACACTGTGTGCTTGTATGTTCGTGTGCGTCTCGGGTCTTGCCGGCCGGTTGTATTGACCGCTAAAAAGAAGATACCGCCAGCAGCTAACATATCCGCTGGCGCCTTCCACATCTCTGATGGTAAACATTGAATCAGCCTGGCTTGCTCGCAGGCTGATTCCCCCCACACTGCTGCTAAGGCTGCCTACCACGTCGCGCTATACGCTTTCCCCCTCTATATGGCTTCGTCTTTATACCCTTGGATGCACGCGTAAAGTACCTTACTCTCATGGATTTTCTCGGTGTCGCAAAGCTCGGCGTTGGGTACCGCCCAGCCGGGCGGGGCGCACACAGCAGAGTGGAGCAGATGCTCGTGGACCAAAGCCCAGCAGGTGGGCGCATCTTTACGAAGCCAAAACGAAAGGATAGCAGAAGCGCATGCCGCCTGGTGTTGGCCTGCCTGCCTGCCTGCCCGTACACCTTGGTGGAGCGGTCGCCGCAGCACAGCAATAGCGCACCGTGTGGCCTCTTTAGAACAGGCGGCGGCGGCGGCGACGACAGACACAGGGGCTCCGCAAGGTTTTGAGGCTTCAACATAGTGGAGTCTGCCGCCGGGCGGGGTCTTGATTTATAGAAGTTGCACAATGTGTCCGTGTGCGTGTGTGTGTGCATGAGGAAGCAGTTCAGCGCGCAAAAGGGCCCGTAGAGTGGAGGCCAGTTTGAAGAAGGCTACGCGCCACGACGGGGTACGGCAGATTGGGTGGGAGAGTTGCAGTGAGTGCAGTGCCGGAGATGGAGTTGCTTGCCGGCCGAGGGGCTAACGGCTACCGGCTGCGCTTGCGGCGCGCTGCCGGGGAGCGCTGCGTGGAACCCGCTGTCCAGCAATCGGCCGGCCATAGTGGAGCGTTCCGAAACGAAAGAGGGAGGTAGATGTTGAGAATGAGAGGAAGCCGAGGAGGCCGAGATGGGTAGATTCCACTTTACGGCCAAACTACTGGCCATCCCCTGCGCCCCCACCCCAGCTCCGCGCTATCCGAGTCTCGCCGACTTTGGGGTAGATTTACCGCCATTAAAGATTCCCCGCCTCCATCGGCTTCTCGCCGAGTGCCGGGTGGGGAGAGATGCCTGGGGAAACGCAACTGCCGACAGCGTCCCCTCTTTTCGCCGCCAACAGCAGCAGCAGCAGCAGCATCTCGGCGCATTTCTCCACTTCTCCGCCCCGTGCCCAGCCGACAACGACGATGGTTGCTACTTCAACCACTACTACCTCTACTACAACTACCGGCTTCATCGTGACGCGGGCAGCGCCATTGCAATTGCGGCTTTCGTTTTCAGCTGCTGCAATTTCTACAGCAGAAGGAGCAGTAGCAGGAATGGCAGCAGTGGTACAGCAGTGGTACCACTGTTTGCGCCATCGTTGGCCTCGCCATCGCTGCTGCAGATGCTGCTGCTGCTGCTGCTATTCAGCCGCTGCAAGTCGTCAGCTACACACAAAGACTATGGGGCGCTGATGGTGGCGGCGGCGCCGGCACACTCAACAGCATATGGTACTGCCGCCTCCCGTTGTACAGCTCTTGAGTGAAATTGAGAGACGGATGAGGGGCGGCGAGTTCGGTGGCAGCTCTGAGCTGGTGAGTTGCACCTATTTACCCGGCCTGTTCGCTGAAAATTGACGCCGGCGGTGGTAGCGGGCACAGGCTGGAACAGAACCATTGGACGACAGAGATAGAGAAAGCCCGAAAGGTCCGCTTCAATGGAAGCGCCTTCGTGTGATGGCTAAAACTCTGCGGCGCGGCCGCCGGCGGTGGTGATTCGGTGGTGGTCCGTATATCGGCAGGGCTAGGCAGGTAGGAGGTAGTCTTTCAGGCAAACGGGGCTCAAGGGAAAGAAGCGGGGAAACGCACATTGGCTGAGATGTGGCTACAATCGGCAAACGGGACTCCTCCTTGATAGATCAGCGCCCTGCCAGCAGCAGCTCGAGTTCGAGGCAGCAGCAGCAGCAGCCAGCCTTCGTCGTGGGCAGGTCCACCAGCCGTGGCTCGGTTGCTGACCGATTTCAGGAGCCCAGCCCGACGTCGAACGCCTGCTGCTACCGCCTCCGCCGCTGGTGCTGCTGCTCTGCAAAGGCGCCAATTTTGCTCCGTCGAAGAGGTCCTCCCTGCACTTGGTTTCGCATTGCTGATGGCGCCATTCGAAGAACAGTGTACTGTCCTACAAATCCCATTCGCTCAGAGCCCGTCGGCACAACGCTTGCCGGCCTGCTGCCAACTGCCCGATGCAAACGCCGAGGAGAAGGAGGCAACGATCAACCGACAACGTCTGTGGTAATTTGATGATAAATACTCTCACCCCACCCAACCAGCGGGGCCCCTGTAGTCGTACCCCGCCGTTGAAGGCCTGATACAAAGCAAGGGGAGGCAACCGTCTCGTGATCTGAAAACCACGAAAAGAGATAGAACTCCTCGCTTCGCGTTCCCTCGGTAGTCCCGGTCATAGTCCTGTCAGCTACCGGCTGACCTTTTGTACCCGAATAGGCGTATATTTCAGTAGTCCTCGCCTGTGACCCGCGGCTGCCATACTGGCTTGAGTCAGTATGAGCATAGGAAACAAGCGAATAGAAGGCGGCACAGGATTGCCAATGGGTGAAGAAGCCCAGTGGTGACCGCGACCAGTGACATGGCACTACGCTTCAGGAGTTGCTGGGCTCGAACGAAGGCGAACCGAAGCAAAGTTCCCCTAGCAGAGGGAAACAGGGGGCAGTTGGTTGCAAGGAGACCCTGAACGACGACGACGACGAGTTGGGCAGACCGCAGGAATCCGGGAAAGTGGCGGCGGGGATAGATTGCGTCCCTGGGCAATTCTCTCTTAATTAAGGACTACTACCCTCCCGTACACGGCGCGGGACTACCCACAGGACTCCTGCCTGCCCTGGCTGCGACAACAGCAGTAACAGCAGCCGCCGCCGCCGCCGGAGCAGCCGCAGTAGAGGTGACAGCAGAAGAAGCCAACGGTTACCGAGTCTCTCTGAAAGACAGAGAAAGCCTCCCTCGCTTTATTTCACCTTGTCTGACTTTCTCGCTTACCCTCTCCGTTGATAGATGTTACGTATAATATAATACCAACGGTATTCCTCTTCTTTCCAAGAAGATTTTCGTCCCAGCAGCGCCCTGGTTCGGCAATGGACTAGCAACCCCACCCAGCAGGCGCACACAGTACTGCAGTACGGTGCTGCTGTAACGAAGAAGGCAAAGATAGCGGGGCGTTTGGGGATTTCATCATCCTGTCGTTCGAACTCATCGTTCGTGTCTCCGTTGGCCGGTCCGGCCCGGCCGGCCAAGTCTACGGCTCTGTACAGATCTCGTTCGAATCGAGGGTGGCCGAAAGGACACCGTGGTGTGTCTCAAGGCCCACTAGTTAGTGGGGTGGCCGACCCGAGAGGCTACTCCGGTGCGGCTGCTGTCCTCGGGACAAGAAAAAAGCGAAGCCCGCAGCAGACAAACGGGCGAATCAGCCCATGCCATCGTCACTGGCTGGAGAAGGATGCTGGCACTCCACTCGGCGAAAAGAGGCACCAGTCGAAGAGAATTGTAGCGAGAGAAACGAATTCTCACGGTGGCTATTGTCGATTCGTCAGTCGTTTACGCTAAAGGCGGATTTGGGCCGAATGCCTTCTCATACAAAGTGCGTTGAAGGAGGCTGGCCTCACACATCTACGAGTATGGGTCCAGGGACAAAAGAGAGCTAGCCAACGGGAGTAGCAGGCCATAGGCGAAATACCCGCAGACGTACCCCACGGCGGCGCAGTCCCAGCTACAGCTGTAACAGTGGTGTGTCATGGACAACAAATGATGACCACTGTCCGCGTAGGCGGTGCGAAATGCGGCTTTGCCGTTTCTTTGGCTAAAAACCAAACGATACATTGCTGTTACACGTACATCCATATATATATATATATATATAAGCATAGAAACATAGACGGGCTCCATTTTTCTTTGGCCTTATCTTCTGCAATGTGACATTTTGCAACAATGGAGAGAACAGTCATCTGAGAGGGCTGTTTACTAGATTTCATTTGGTTTAGGTCTATCATGGTCAAGCTTGGGCAGGGCTAAATTTGTGAGGCAGTGGTGAAATACCGAGATATACCCATCACTTAGTAATAGTCATAGTCGAAGTAAAATGCCGATATGGGCAATTTTTCTTTCACCGACAAAAAAAAATGTGCAAATGTGAAAAATGTTATCATATGGGTGAACATCATCGCTGTTGGCGGGTATGCTTCGCAATTTATAAGGAAAGTGCTGTTCTGACGGGAACAGAGCATGTGTCGGGCTGCCACTGCTGAAATCTCTGTTAAATTATCGAAATCTGCCAACAGCAAGGTGATTGGTATGTACAGATTGCAACAGACGCCCGTTGTGTTCCATAGGTAGATTTTCACCACCAGAGAGTGTTTTGCCATTGACGGAGGTCTACGGCTGAGAAATTCTGAGAGAAAGACGTGTCCGTCCATTGTTCCCCAAAGATTGCCCAACTCTGGCCGGTTGACAACAGTTCCTCGAGTCCCAAGACGTTGGAAGGAGAAGAAGTTGGTCAGTCACATATATATATATATATATATATATATATATATATGCGGCCAGTTTTGTCGTCAGTATTCAGCCGTTGTAAGGACCGGCTCCTTCGGGCCTCGTCCTCGCTCCGCCTGGCGAGAAAAGCCGGAACCTAGAAGCAAACATGAGCAATACATATGACTGTCAAATGACAGCCGTGAGGGCAGCACGACAAATCTGCGAAAGGCGAGCAAGAAGACAGTGCGGAGAGAGGCCGTCCCCCTCTTCCCTGGTGGACAGTCGAAGAGGAACTACGCCGGTGATGCATGTACTGCCACTGGTTGACAAAAAAAAAAAGGTACTGATCAGGACCGACTACGGCCGCCCACTGACAAACTGAACAGTGGGTGGTTTACGAACCACCGAAAACTCTGAACTTTCGGAGGCGGCTTTCAATACGCTGTGTTGTCCTCAGCGATACATCATTGGTTACCCCACGCCGCCGCTGCCACAGCTCGGTACACTCCTCCGTACACTCGTCGTATTCAGTATGTACCGTACACTGCGGTAATCCTACAATGTCCACGTCAGCTTCTGCCTGCGTACCTTTCCGATGCGGCCGTTCGATTCCTCCTTCGTCCGCCGCTGGTGGCGACATCGTGTCCGATATGTGCCATGGTCGAAGGGCTTTCTCCTTATTGTAGGGCAGTTCTCCCCTGTTTCGGTTTCAACGGATCGCCCCAGTTGGTCGGCCGCCATCGCTCAGCGTCCGCTCGTGGATCGCCCCCCCGCGCGAGGGTCTCCGCTGATGCATAATTGAGGAGCGAGCAGCTCCATCGTCGGGCGCCAGCAACGTCATCTGCTACGGCACGAAAATAGAAAAGAGAGAGAGCGAAGACCCTGGAAAGCCGGCAGCAAGTCAGCCAAGTAACGTGGTCTGTCTAAAATATTAACCTGATTACTCAGGCGACAGTGCTGCCCGTCAAAGTGCCGCGGGGGCAACTGACACTGCCCAAACAGCCGTGGGCATCGAGACGGGCTGCTTCAGCGACCTGTAGCAGTTTAGCGGTATCTGCAGCCGCAGCCGGCCGAAGACCATATATATTCGAGAGGTTATAGTAATATTGTGGGTGTGCGCTGACGAGCGTCGCTGGCCATTTTATTGCATGGTGCCGTTTATGGAGGGCGTGCAATTTGATTTCAACTTGAGAGTTTTTTTATTTCAACAACGCGAGCCTGCGCCCACCTAACATCACCAGCACCACCAGCACCACCACATGAATATGCATCTATGCGCAAACACACGCACACACACACACATAGAGACCCATGCAAAAGGCAGAGTCTGCTAACACTGCCATTAATGTACGGTCATGGAGGTTCGTTTTATACCTTCTTCCCAGACCCCTGATCTATTGTGATGCAATAGATCAGGGATGATACGCAGAGACAAAGGTCACGTCTACTTCGGATGACGCAGACACACTGGGCTGCGACACATATATCCTGCTACATACGTTGAAGGCACAGAGAGCCTGCAGGGAGATCGTATTTCGGCGTTGAGATAAGGGTTAGCGCCGCCGAGGGGGTCAAGTTTCAAAGCAATTTAGCGACTTCAAAAAGTCGCTCAACACTTGGACAATGAAAGAAACAACGTTGTTGCTCAGTGCCGTATTCGCTGTGCCGTATTCGCTGTATTGCTATATATATATATATATATATATATATATAGACAAATCTATCTAGAGTGGTATAATCGGATGTATTCAGCTGTACAGTGAATATGTTATTGTAGGTTAAGAGCTTAAGCATAGTGAAATTGCAGCTCCTTTAATAAACCAATAAAGCTTTACCTTTACCTAGGCGGGAACAATTGCTGATGAAAGGTTTCAAGGGCCAGCAAAAACGATGTAGATTAGAGACCCAGTCGGTCACAGTTCCGTATATGAGATGGGTTATCGAGACGAATTAACATCGTATGGACAAATACAAAACTGACAGGCAATACAGCATATCTTTAATACGTGCTACGCATAATAATAGATAGGTTATTTCATCATCTGTTTCTATTTCCCCGCTAAATTTATTCGCCGCATTCACTTGTAACGCTCCTTATAGAATATGAATGCACACATGAGGGGCGAACGACCAGGCGACACAAGGAACGTTGACTTGTTCCAACTGCAGCTTTCAGCTCTGACAAATTTGCAAGCAACAGCTAACCAACTCCAGCTCCTCTCCGGTCCGCCTCTTCTCCTGATCGAGCCCATTGTTATATGTGTATCATGTGTATATATTATATATATATATATATATATATATATATACAAGAAATCATGTCACTCATGACTGATCTCGTCTGGCCTTGGACATGTCTGCCGAGATCCGCTGCGCGAACCGCGGTCAGTCAAGCGAGCAGACACCACTGGCTCGCCCGGTGTCCCTCGATTGAGCCCGCGATTGAGATACCAGTTGCTGCAGAGTCAGTTCGCCTAGTCGCCATCTGCGTTACTGGCTGGCTGGTCTTTCCCCGAGGTCCAACGGTATGTGCCGACGTTCCCCGTAGCCGACGAACTCACCACAGCTATCGCGGTAAAGGTGACGGCAACAACAGACGACAGCCGTGATGCGACGTCGGGCCACCGCCTCTCGTTCGTCCGCAATGCCGCAATGTTCGTCGATGTCGCACTTTTTCCTGTCGGCTCGAGGCAAAGACGAAGCCCACCCTCTGTATAGATCTTTGTCGGCTGTCCTTCATGACCGGAGAATACCCGGCCGTAGAGGAGCCTGCAGGCTCCGCTGCTCCGACGTATCGTCCCGCCTCGATGTTGGTATCTCCACCTCTTCTCGTCGTGGCATCGCCGTTGCGTTGTGGTCCCGCTTGCTACCAGCGACGCTGAACCGGCGCCGCCGCTGTCTCGCCAGCGGGCTCGCTGTCCACGCATCGCGCTATTATTTCGCTATCACCTTGCCCGGCCGAGCCTCGGAAACTCGGTCTGGCAGATTAAGGACGAACCGCCTATCTCGTCTCGCATTAGCCAGAGACGTTTTTTTTCTGTAGGCATCCTGGTCACAGGCAGCAGTTGCACAGAGAAACTTTAGCAAACAAACATGTTCTGCTACTGTACGGAATATCGCTACGGAAGCCGCCGTTCCAGCTGTGGCAGAGTCACAAGGCAGAAGAAACATCAAGAGAATGCCGCCACGCTGGACTTCTGTTGGACTTCTGCAAAAAGACTCCGAGGGCTCCTAAGCACTGCAACGCTCCCGAGATTCTAGCCTCTGAGATTCTATATAAATCTACGATTGGGCATAACACAGCGTCAATGACTGTCAATTGTCCTACCAGTCTGATTGATACTATGTACGCATTATGCGCCCCTGATGTAGCAATGGTTCCCTGACAAAGCTAAATACGATATACCTTGTAGAGCGGTTGAGCGAGCGGTCGCCAATGGTGCCCCGATACCGTGCTAGAGTAAAAATCGCGCTAATATAATATTGACTTTCGTTTGCGGCTAAAACATCCCAGTCCTGCTCCATTAGACATTTCTCGATACTTATCCACACGTCATAGACATTGTATGACTTGATATCACGTTCTTTAGACACTACACGTTATTTCATTGTCAACGTGACGATCAATGTGAATACTTCGCTGCAGCGTCATGCATACATTGAGACACGAAGCACTGTAACAGAGACTGGAAAAGCTCCGGGAAAGCGCCCGTTTCCACTTAGTGCTCATAGAACAACAATGTTGACTGAATCGACAGCAGGCTCTCGAACTCGACAATCGCCCGTAGGCAGTTAGCGACGGAGGCGAGAAATTAAACAAATACGCAACAAGCAACAAGATTAGCAGCCTAACAAGAGCTAAGGGTCTCTGCTAGGCTCTGATGGTATCGCATGGGATAAGGCGTCCCATTTGGGACGGGTGGACGGCAGTGAATGCTTCGCACGACCGGTTTGTCTTTACGGTCAATCAAGCAATGACATTCTGAATAGAACGTCAAGCGTCATCATATACTCGGTGCGTTGGCGATAGAACTCGCCCAGGGCAGATGTAAAGCCCCTGACTGAGATGGCCTGTGAAAGCGGACCAAGTTAATACAACGTCATCTATTCTGTCTAGAGCGTAGCTCTCGGCAATCGATTGATTGACTAGACATTACTCATCTTGCTCGTCGGCTTCTAGAGGATCGCGCGCGCGGGGCTTGAGTGGCTTCACCAGTTATCTGTCCGACCGCGAGTTGACAAATACACACCACTGAGCAGTGAGAGATTGTTTCTTCTACGTGTGCGATTTCGTCATCTGTTATTATTGAGAGCGATGCGAGATCGATGCATCGTGTCACCCGTCACGTTACAAACTAGGCCGTACCGCTTAGTCCCGTGACCTGAGATACGGACCTGTCCGAGATGGCATCACGGGACTAAGTCATCACTGCGGGCAGGGAGAGGACGGAGGCGATCGACACACACACAATCATAGCTAGAGGAGGATGCTAAATAGAGGTAGAGGCCTTGTTGAAATGGCGTTCTTTTTCGAAGTAGATTCTGCTTGATCAATTCGTGTTGATTTCTATTTGATATGTTCAACGTGATCTTTCGGTTATCATTCGAGTGAACAACGAATCAGTTGAACACATATCCACGTTTAGTCTTTTGTCTCCCCGGACCAATCTCGGTGGGCGCGGCCAAGCGCATTAAACGGCACGAGCATATTGATGTTTCCTCCGGGTGGGCAGCCTGATGGGGCCTTGTGGCAAGCCCAGTAAGCGAATTCACTGATAGGTCCGAGCCCCCAGCCGCCGCCGCCGCCGCCGCCCATCGCTCCTTGTTAACTATCGCAAACAGCAAGCGCAAACGAAATAGGCCTGCTATCAGGGCTATGGTCTCGATAGGCTCATGCCTGCGTCGTTGAAAATGGCCTAGTCGACGGCTGGCTACGATTACCTACGATTCGTATATATACGACTCGTCCCTAGCACATAGCCATCACTGGCTTTTGTTTAAGGCCGGACAGGCAAAGCTAAACCTGCGGCGATGGCCGTGTTGCTGGTTGTGGTGGTAGCTTTCGTCTCGCTGTCTTAGCGGCTCGAGGTGGCTGTCGAAAAGCCAAAGGCAATTTTATCATCGACGAGATGATCTGTTGTTGAGAGAGAGAACCGCCAGTCCGGTTAATCGATATACACAGATTGTGTGTGCCTCAGCTCAGAGCTACATACATATAAATATATATATATATATATATATATATGTGTGTGTGTATATAGAAAGGCATGCTTCCGCTGTTTGCCCAACAGAGGAAAGCATCGTGGGGCCAGCGATACGAACGTAAATTAATGCTCGTGAACAGTCGTCAGATATCGAGACCCGACCAGCTCGGCCACGACTCACGTGTAAAGGTAAAGGTTTATTGGTTTATTGAAGGAGCTGCAATTTTACAATGCTTAAGCTCTCTTATATGTCACACGGCAGGGCTCGATAGGATAATATTGTGGGGAGGACTCGGCCTTTGCAGATCAAAGTTGAAACTTAAGACTATACATTCTGAGCAGAGGAAATTAATCCAAATAATGGCATCCAATTGTGTATACCGAATAGAATTTCGATTTTCATCGCGAGGATCGTAAGGACATTGCCAAGGCTGGTTTTTCGTGGTGAATTTTAATTCCCTTTTACATGCTATGCGAAGAAATATACTATCCAGAGTCAAGTATAGAATAGTTGTAGCGTCATCACTGGCATATACAGTGCATTGTAAGATTTCTAGACGAATTACATTTTAACTTCGCCATTTTGAAGGTTTGTTACACCTAACCGCCTTCAAACTCAACATTACCATATGTATACTTCTCATTTAATGATGCTGCTGGCCTACTCGATGGGCACAGCATCGGGTAGGACTCATTAACGCAAGGCCAGATTAGGCCCTAACCTATATGCTCGCCTGTGCGGCCTGTAATAATTTACTCCGAGCATTTATCTTAACTTTTTCCCCGACACCGGCATTTCGCCGGACCAACTCGGCCCCCGCTGTGGCGAACACCCGCCGCAGTAAGCCAGCCCATAGCGTAATTGCTCTGCCGCCGAACCACATCGACAACGGAATATATATATATATATATATTGGGAGAAAGAGAGAGAGAGATGAAGGGATAGAGAGAGAGCGAGGACGCGAATTCAAACACACTTTGCCCAAAAAGATAAATGGCACCAGTAGACGGTAATGCATTGCGGTCGGTAAGGCGGCAGGGAGGTAACGGCGCACCGGGGCGCAGTTATCCAATAATGTGATCTTTATGTACATATATGCGCTATATAGGTAAGCACACCCTGGCTAAATATGGGATTGCCATATCTGCTAGACCCTATCCGGCCACAGTTTGTCATTCCGCGCGGGCTATTGTCCCTTTAAGTGAATAGAGTTATGGGTTGAGTTCTGATAAATAAATAATACAAATAATTTCTGTTCGAGATTGCCCGAAGCTAAATATATATTATATAAGGTCGGGAGGATGTTGAATTAAAATGATGGGGGGTGGGTTGGGGTGGAAATTAAATGGGCAGTATGGTCAGAATATGAAGGCATCGCGGATTTCGCCATAATCAACTACTCATTGTACTTAAGCGACTGATTAGATCATAGGGGGTAGGCGCTACTCAAGGGGTGTTTGAGTGTGTCTTGAGTTTTGAGCAACTTCTCCGCGTGATCGCGATGGCGGTAATATCCTGGAATTATCCGCGGACGGCATGAGATAATTCTGCGGTTTCTCCTTGTTCACGGTGGTTGGTTGTGTTTTATTTATACGTTAAAAGCGCTAGACGAAGTCACAGCTATTCACACGAATATTGCCTGCATGGTGGCAACAGCCTCTCTCGTTAGCTCTTCATATATTAAATAACAGCAATAATTTTGCTCGATTTTTGTCAGGGCATGCCTGATTCTTACATGAAGTATCCCATGATGATGTTTATGTTATCTTGCTCACCACGATTGTCTTCTGAAATCTACGTTGGAAGCCGCTTCGTTTCTTTATGAGAGGAATATCTTCCTCTACGAACGTATCGGGTATATATATATATAGATATAGCAGTACCAGTCCAGTTGACTAGTATTGTTCAACTTTTCTCGCCTGCTTCGAGTTATTCCTTAATCTTGGCGTCAACGGTGGCGGCACAGATGTGCGCGTCCGGTTCGGTTGGCTTGTTTTCACTCTCGTCGAACTAGGGCTAGTACCGTTATTTGTCCTGCTAACACAGCAACTGCCAACAGCTGTGTACCTGTTATACTACGGTGATTTTAGCTTCATACAGCAGCTATGCTCTTGGGGCACGATGCTGATCGCTATTTCATATGAAGTGGCTAATGAACATCGGGCAAGAAACAATCAGCAGAAGCCACTCGCTGTAGTGAGCGAATGCTTCGTTTCTTGACTCGATGTTTGTACATCAATAATTTTTTGCACATGAACAATATAGTATATTACATAACATATATATATATAAGTGTATAAATATGTATATATATATAATAACGTTGTATTGATTAATTATATTATACGAATAATATCCAATCAGAAAACTAACCGGCCTTCCATCTTCTTCTTCTTCTTTTAGTCGGCGAAGAGAAAGGTAAGCCCCGGTGGGCATGGTGTATTCTATAGATTTATTTACTTTTGTATATAATTCCTGTCGATCTTGCCTGTATCTTGTTTTCACGATTTCTCTACGATTATGTTATTGCCATATATATATATATATATATATATGTGTGCAATTTTGCTGTTTCGGTTGGATTGGATTTGCGTGCCTTGAATTTGCTCCCATATACGTTATACATATATGTATATATTACTAGTTTGTATTGCCGGCGTGCGTACGCACACGGAAAGACACCTATGCCTAGATCTATGCATATATATATATAAGGTTGTTGTTTCGCGATATACTCATCTATCTGTGAACAGGGCGTAGCCGTATCGTGAAATTGCCAACGCAGGCGCCAAGGGCCCCGTTCCAGTATGTTGGTGTTATGATTCCGTTTCCGGTGCCCTTGCTACTGCTGCTGAAACCGGCGATGGTGATGACGATGATGGCAGCGATGATGATGATGACGATGGTTTCCGTATTTGCGTATGCATATGGATGCCATATTCCGTCCCATGTTGGCTGATATCGCGAACGTCGAGTTCGACACTGAGCCGGTTTGCTTTCGGTTCGCCGCCTGCTCTGCTCTGCGCTTTCAGTTTGTGCTTATTGAAGTTCCTGCTGATTATACAGGCTCGCTGCGATGGCGCGCCGACGCGCCATGCGACAGCGCCGCCCCATTTGTATTTTCAAGGCCGACAAGGGCGGCGACATGCACAACAAGCGGCAGACAGCAACGACAACTGCATTCGCAACAACAACCACCACCACCACTGGAGGCGAGCTGGTCCTCTGCAGTGTCGGTGAATATCCCCGGACGTGTACAGCTGCTGTGTGCTGACTCGTACACAGGGAGTGACGATGGGTAAGCGCAGATGCCCGGTGGAGCTTGCCTAACACAGCTCGCATGACCCTGCTTGCACACGCATTGCCGCATTCAACATTCGCGAATAACTAGAACGGGACTGCTGCCGGGTCTCGCGGGTTGTGCATAGCACGCGAACGGCGAGCACCGAGCCAGTCAGCCAGAGACAGAGCAAGGGAGGTCGAACTTTGTGTCGTAGAGCGGCACGAGACGGCTGCGAGCCGCTCCGGCGCCTCGGCTCCCGCTCCGGACTCAGCCCCCGACGTTCGTCGGGTAAATGCGTTCCGGAAAAATTTTGTTCCGAGGAGTTCGCACACCATTCCAGTATGATTCCACTATTCCGACCGATCCCGAATCGGATCTCCTCGACCCCCTCCCCCGCACAAACACACCGCTCCCCGCGTCTTCGATGCCTCCCTCTCCGGTGATGTCTCGTGCGGCCTCGGTTCGCCCTCGTCGGCGCGCGCGACCTCCGGGCTGCGCTGTGAGCATCTGACCGAGCATCATCCTACGTTCAATCCGTTTTTCTGGCATCTCTCGGTTCCGACTGTGCTGCTTCCCTCCGTTCCATCTGCGTCCTGCGTCGCGGCGTTTCGCTGCCGGCAGCCGCTTTTTCGACGATGGCACTTTCATGTTCGGCTCTGCCCCCCCCCCCCCGGTCGTCGGAAAGCCCAGGCACGACGGCTCGGGCCGCGCGACCCGTCGTGTTCCTCCTCACCGACAGCCGGGCCATCACCGATATCAGGGGGCTCCCCGCTGGCCCCCCGCTTCTCAGGCCATGTGCCGCCGCCGCCGCCCCACTGTCAAGAAGCAGGCTGAAGATTCCTACCCGCCACCCTTCCCCATCGTCTCGTAGCATGGGGCTGGCACTGGGGGGTGGGGGGGGGTGGGGGGTGGAGGAGGAACGAGTCTTGGGATCACTAGTTCCCTTTTTCGCCCATTGCCCATTGAGTATTTCCCCCCGCCTGCCCGCCCCCAGTCGATTCGACTCATCGACAGCGGCGTGCGAAAAGGAACAAACATTCACCAGAGTGAGAAAGAGAGATGGCAAAATAAAGAGAGAGAGGAAAAAGGAGACCCAGAAGCCGAGCTCGACTAAACGCACGAGGCCGGCATCACCGGCCAGCGAAAACGAGAGAGAGAGACAGAGAGAGAGAGAGAGAGAGATAGAGCGAGACGAGGAGGGAGCTACCATTCCCTCGTTTTTCTCACTGCTTTTTTCCATTGCAGGGTCGTTTTTTTCTTCGCGTTCTTCTCCGGCTCGCCTCTCCGTGGCGAGTACCAGCGCGATGCGAGTGCCAGCGCGATGATCGTACATTCCAATCCAGCGTCGTGGATCGATGCTGTCGCGCGATACCGTGCGATACCGAAGCGTCCCCGTCGCCGTCTCCGCCAAGGCTCCTTTTGCTTTGCCTCACTCCGGCGTTCCCTCTAGGCCTCTTTTTCCCTTTGTCGCCGACATCGTTCTCTCTTGTTGGTCCCACAGACGAGGCCGAGGCCGAGACCGAGACCGAAGCTGGCCTGGCCAAGGCTCGGCGCAGGCCTTGGCCTGCCTGCCTCCCTGATAACGCCTTCTTCTCTCCGGTTTTCTTATGCGTGTGTGAGCTAGCGAGCTCTGTGGCAGCCGTGAGCCACTTCTTTTCGCGCAGGGAGAGAGCGACATGGTGAGATCGAGGAGGAGCGAGACCGAGAGACGAGAAGAGAGGCGTAAGCAGGCCCCCTCGGGGGGAACGGCGGCCCTGGGCATTTGGGAACGCCGGCAAGGCTGGCAAGAGCTGCTGTGTACGGCTATTGTTCGCAGTGCAATGCCGAGGCCATGAATAAATTCGGCTCTATTTTGCCCGTGCATCTTCGCCTTCTCCGCGTCGTTTACAGCGTGCGTGGATGTCTGTGTGTGTGTGTGTATGTGCGTGTCCGCGTGAGCGAAGTAAGGCGAATGTGTGCTATGCGTGTTCCATGCCTGTCATGACATGAAGTCCTCCATGAAGCCGTGCGCCGCTGCCGCACAACGACGTTGTTTTTCCGATAGCGGCGCATGTTATCACAGACGAGCGCTCTCGACATTCGTCGACATCGCCCTATGAACATATAGATACTGACAGATATACACAATGACGCGAGTACACAGCCAAGCATGCGAGGCAGATACAGAGGAGAGCACAGCAAACGAAGGAATATCGCATGGCCACGGTCGACCATCGGGGAGCGGGGCGTCGAGCGAGGCGTACCACCAAGACGTCGCTAAACTCTCGTGATCGCCGCGTGTCAGTGTCCCCTTCGTCAACTCAACGGATGAGCAAGGGATGCTCTGGCATGCCTGCGTGTCTATCTCGCGGGCGTGCATTTGCACAAATTATCGCTCGCTATTCAATACATATTTAAATATACATATGCGCGAACACACGTATGTCCTGAACGCAATACTTGACATGGACTAGAAACCGCAGTTGCTTTCTCAGCTATAATGCATAACGTTTGCCAATGCTGTGGCGCATAGTCGTCAACCGTCGTCAAAATCGTATAGCATACGTGCAGCAATGCGATCCTCATTGGCACGAAGTTTATCACCATCTGTTATCGTGCAATCGGAGCAAGCCATCAAGCTTAACACGGTGTGTCTACTACTGAACATTCTCATGTGACATTAGCCCGCATAATCTTCAATTTCCTTGAACGCTTATATATCCCTGCCCGCCTCGTCATTCTTCAGCTTTCGAGTTGAGTTTCAAAGCTCTGTATAGCTTTATTGAAATGTAACGACTCTTGGTGCCTTGGAGCTTATCGGAGGCTGCGTCTGACGATGCGCTCGCTGCCTCTGTCGAGGCGTTCTTCATATGGACGGTACAGCAGGGAATTCGTTTGTGGTGTTTATCAGACGGACTGGCTGACACACGTTCGGGCTTCTAGTTCATTCGGTGTTCATGGCCAACTTCCGACCAGTTTGCATTTCCTTCTCCGGAAAGAAACGTCAGCTCTTGTCGGCTGTATTTTTTTTAGTTTCGCTTCTGGCGAGGCTGCTTCTGATCTGGTGTGTGCGCATATCGCATTGAACAGGGCCGACGAAAGTTTTTCCGGCGATTACCGAATCTTATCGTATCCGATGGATTCCGATAGAGACCCACGATGCCATCACCCATTCTTAGTGGGCCGAGCCACCAGGCTTCCTTCAGGGTCTTCATCGCCACAGACGAGGGTCCGGACGGCGCTCTCCTGATTCGGGCCCAGCACCGCATCCACCGCGTGAGTCGGCCGGCCGGACCCCCTGTCCCGTCCGTCCGCCAGCCATCGTGTGACGCTGGGCGGCATATGTCCAAAAACGGTGGACTTCCTCTTCTCTGGTGCTCTGGCGTGATGCTTTTGCAGCTCCATCCAGCAGCACAGTCGCTGTCGAGGCCAAGCGTTGAAGCCAGCATGAAGTGATGCCATGGACGCAAGCCTGCAACGCTTGCACAACTGCTTCCCTTTGCGGAGGCGCCGGAACGGAGAGGGCTGGCGGGGACCGCAGTCTCACGCCGACGGAAATGACTTGAAGGCGATGCCAGAGCCGAGGGACTCGGTCCAAGGCGTCCTCTAAGGCAACATCTTCTTTCATCCACAACAGCGCACTCACTCACATGTACACTCGTAGAAACACACACACACACACACACACACACAAACAAACACACTGCAGCCTCGCAGCCTCAAGGGAGGGGGACCCCGCCACGGACGGCCCTGAGTTTGGGGGTCCCCGTCCTGGCTGCTTCGAACGCCATCGTACCGCAAGGACAGCTCCAGTCAGTCACTCAAAACACCTCCGCTTGCCGGCGCGAGGTTGGGAACGAATGGGACGAGGAACGGACGCATCGACGAACGAAACAGCGGAACCCACGCTTCTCTCTCTCGCCTCCAAGCCACCAACGACCAGCACAGACTCCTCTTCCAAGTACCCCTTTACTACCAAGACCACTCGAACCTATATCTATATATATATATATATATATATATATTTACAGTGCTACATATACCGTAACATACATACACGTCCACCCACGCACACTCCCCCAAACGATACGAGATGGCGGCAGCGGTGTGCACCCATTCCACAGTATTAGTTGTCTCCGCCGCCACCGCCGCGGCGCATGGTCGAGGGAAGAGGGGAGAAATGGTGACGTCCAAAGCATCTTCCACCTACGAGAAGCAGCTGCGTGTACCACGATGCTGTCCGCCTGCCAATGCAGTGCTCGACATGCGTTGTCAGGCAAATGTGAAGATGGGAGATTGGCGCGCGGGTGGGCGAATAGATTTGAACGAACAACAAGGCGGTGGCGACGACCACCACCAGCCAACTACCAGTCTAACCCAGCAGGGGAAATGCGCTCCTGGAAAGCTCCCAGAGGTTGTGCCGATTCCGACTAGCGTCTAGGTACAGAAAACGTCCGATTCACACGAGGCAACAAGCTCGAGGAGTCCATTTTCTAAAACTCATTTTCCCCCGAGTAAGCAAGCGGAAATGGAAGGTCTTGGTGATTGTTTCCACCGGTAGCATGGCCTCGGGCAATAGAAAAGCGTTGTCGGCATTGCAAGCTAGCTAGCGGGCGATGGTACCCTACCTACCGGTGCGACCTGCCTTTCACGGCCCCTCACGCAGTCACTTGAGCGCATCTTTCACACAACACTCGAAGCAGACGTGTGCTTCCTTCAGTTTGAGGGAGGAAATTCTGCCGCTTCTCTGAAGAACGGCGCAGCTGGGCAGGAAAACAGTGAGGCGGAGCCATAGAAGATATAGAGAGATGAGATGGAGAGAGCGAGAGAGCGAGAAAGCGAGTATCACACCGAACGCACACAACTGCACAATGGTAGCAGCCACGTCTATACGAATATATATGTAGCTATAGCTGGCATGGTCCGCGGGAAAGGTCCACGTTGATTTCCATTCCCTGACCAGTTCCTCCGTCCATCTGCTCACCCAACCAACCAACATTGGGCCCTTTTCCCTTCTACCTTCAACAGCTATGTAGGTATTCCGCTAGCCAGCGAGAGCTCGAGAGCATGCGCGTGATATTCAAGAGGGCCGCAAAAATCGTAGCGGCAGCACGCAGGAAAGTCATGAAAAAATGACCCGTACATAAAGCCGCTGCACAGGCGCCAAAAGAATTTCCATTTCTCTCACGCTGGCTGGCTAATTGTTGTCACTTGCTCCAGCTGGCAGGCCCCGCCAGTCGCGTCCGGAGAGGGACCTCGGCTGCGGCCACTGCTGCTGATGACGGCGACTGTCTCTGTTTGTTCGTCGTGCTGATAACGAAATCGTCAGAGGAAAATGACGAAATATATCGTCATGCTATATGTGTACAGTGAATGCAGGAAGCTTCTCCTCTGCGTTCCATGAGATGTTGGGCATTTTAACGCCGAGCGAAAATGCTGACGTGAACATACAATTGCGAGGTGTAAACGTGGCCAAGTGGCGCGACGACCAGGATTCATTTACATATTGTATGGTATTATACGTATACATATCTATATATGGAGAGATAGGGGGAACGAGGCACAATGGTTGTTCTGTTTTGATCTGTCGTTGAACGCCTTTTTATTGTTCCACTTCATTAGCTCACGTTTGATGTAAATGGTTTATAGCCTTTAACACAATTATCACTGCCATATTTATATATATATATATATCTGCATACACATGAAGCAGTGGGAAGTTAGGGAAATGTTCCTGAGTGATCGTGTTTGCGCGAGGCCGGACCTGTATCCCTACAGTTGTTCATCTTAATATTAATATTAAATCGTCTATGATACAATGCTGCTATTGCCTCTAGCCCTTCCCAGACGCGGTAACACCGATCGCTTGTAGACGCTGATTATCGTGAATCGTATTCCGACCCAAAAAAGACATGCCTTGAAGTTTGCTAGTTTGTCCCTTTGGTAGTCTGCCTGTTTCATCTATTGTTATGTGCGTTCCCGAACTACCCATAATCCCATAAAAACCACAACACCTGAAGGTTGAATCAAATAGCCGACACGTTCCGTCTCTGCAACGACAACAACGTGACTCACCCGAAGTCTACGCACACAACTTCAAACGACAGCGACACAGTATCTTCATAGCGAAACTTCGCGTTGCGCCGCCCCGTGTAAGTACAGCTTAGTAGACGTAATCGTACAGAAATATGGCCAGCGGAAGAAAGGTATCCTGTCTTGCAGGGGACTGAGAGTGATTAATATTTTTATGAAATATTTGTTCGACTATTACTGCATTCTGGCAACGAAGGTAACGTTTGCGATTTGTTAGCGTCTGTAACGAATTGCAATTACAGTTTGCGGGCACTTCGGGTGGTCTTTCAAGCGCGAAATACGTTGTCTCCCTTTTCTGTTTTCCTGTTAGCTTGGTAGAACGTATGTACGTGTACATACGTGTATATGCTTATTATTAATTGAACCTCGACGGAGTGGTATACAGAGAGTAAAGGCAGGTAGTCGGCGAAAGCAGGCAATAACTTGGCCCCCGCGTCCGGGCAGGCTAAGGCTCGGGGGTCGTACGGGGAATGGAAAAGAGCAGGCCGCGACAGTTGGTGTTCGTCGTCGAGCAACCTGCAGATAGCCTTAGCGCATACAGCGACTACTCTTTGCTATAGATCGAACAAGTTGCTGCTTGCTATGAACAGTGCACGGGAAGGAAAGCCTTCGGTCGGGCGCGCGGAACCACCTGAGGGAATATGCCGTTTAATTGGCAGGCGTCGCGTGGGTCGCAGAGGGTCTCGGCAGCAGTACTTCGTGGCACGGCATGCCGCCGAGGTCGGTTATAGGTACTCTGCTTCTCTCCCGTTCTCCTCCAGGCTGCTGCTAGGAGGAAAGCCGACCTGAGTGCCACCGAAATGAAATGGAAATAGGATATGCTAATCGAGCTGTTGCTTGAACAGGATCCACGGAAATAAGTCGGCGAGTCACCGAGCCAGCGATTGGGACTGGCCGTGGGCGCTAGAGAGCACGACGAATCGCGAAGGAAACACCTCCGCCTTCGAGGGCGGAGATGGCGCGCGGGGGTATCCCAGGAGGGGGAAATGCAGGGCCTGCAGCAGGAGGACGCCGCCACGAAGGCTAGGGGATCTCTCAATTAGACGTTGCACACCCCGAACGTTTGTGTCGTGAGCGGGCACGACGTCCGTTCCTTACAAAGGCCACTGCAAAGGCCTGCTCCTCGGCCCGACTCGCGTTCTTTCGCCGCTTATGAAGAGGTACGGTAAATTGGCTCGTTTTGGTAGGCGCAACTTCCTCTCGTTCGCTCACTCGCCTCCCATCTAGATCCCACTGACATCGGTTATTCGTACGGCGCTCGGGTAGGCTCCTCGAACATCCCTC
The DNA here is from genome assembly GCA_019614645.1 of Stratiolaelaps scimitus. Taxonomy (NCBI): domain Eukaryota; kingdom Metazoa; phylum Arthropoda; class Arachnida; order Mesostigmata; family Laelapidae; genus Stratiolaelaps; species Stratiolaelaps scimitus. The sequence goes on along the minus strand of JABWDB010000034.1, from coordinate 2,193,636 downwards.
TCGGTTACCCCTCGAGCAGGTTCCATCTTCACCACCCCCAATCCCCCGCTCCCCAGTTATTCTGTACCTTGGCCATCTTCATTCGTAGCGCCAGCGAGGCCACCGTTAGCGAAGGATCATTTGAATAATCACGTTAGAAATTAACGATCTGCCTGCCTGCCTGGCCTGCCTGGCCTGCTTGCTTGCTTACCGTCAGCGCCTACTACTGCTGCTGGCCAGTGACAGGAATTGGTGCAAATTGACGTCCTCAACCGCTCCGCTGTGTGTGTCCTACTGTGGGGGTATTTTTCGGAGACTGCTCATACAACTGCAGAGCCTAGTCGAGGCTAGTTAGGAAGCGGGTTTCATTGGGGAGGCGGGAAGAACAGGGATCACCCGTGTGCTTCTAATGCGCGAGTATGTCGTTCAGCTCATCTCTGATAGGACGAAGAAGCTTCGGCACAACGGTGATCGGCGGTGCAGCGAACATCGAGAGAAGCGGTTGACAGCCCATACGTGGCATTGATGTTCTCAGGCATCGCTGGCCGTGGGTGGTGGCAGATATGACAGCTGGGACAAGTGGACATGGCTCGGCTGGCGGACGAGGCCGAAGCAGCTGAAGTATACAGGTGTACGGGGCTGGTGGGACGTTCACTGTGGAAAGGCGACCGGCCTCCGAAGAGGTCTGCGCGCCGAGGGTGTGCGTGGACCAGTGGCGCAGGAAAGTCAGAGAGCAAATAGATCACCGCCCGATGGTAGGTGGTCAGGGACGGACGGCCGCGAGGACGAGAGGTTCGGACGTTGAAGAACTGGCATTAGTGTGAGAAAAACAGATGGTTGATGTGAAATCGCCGATTGTAGTTTGTTGTGACAGTCGCGAGCAGGTTCGTCAATGGACAGGGCCAGTCCGCTATAGGTGAGAGGTTGTTGGCAAGCAAGTGGAGGATTTCGTTCGCACATTCGCGCAGCGGTCTCGGAATCAAACACGCTCATAACTAAACGTTTACCGTGGGTAAATGTGCAGGTGGATTTTAGTGTTAATTATTAATGCATTCAGTTACTCACTGTAGATGGGCTAATTTCTTATGTCTAGGAATCAATGTACTTTTCAGGCCGGAGAGCTCTCTTCGTCGTGCACGTGCACTTTCCGCACAATACGATACTGGCCTTAATCCTGACCATTGTATGTCTTGCATACGACGAATCCAACATTACACGTTTAACGCTTTTGAATGTTGGCACCCACCCACATACATTTGCTTCCCGCTACGGCATCATCTCGTTAAGTGGCAATGCCTTTGGGAGCTCTCCACCGACAATATGGCCTAGAACAGCAAGAAGGCATGTTTTGCCGAGGCGAAAAAAAAAAAAAAACGAACGTCCACGAGGCGTACTGCGCCGTTTAGTAAAGTGGCAAGATTGGCGGCTGGATTTGGGCAAGCCCAACAATAGAGTGGGTACCTCGCAGTTTCACGGGCGGTGTTTAGCGGTTCGGCTCGGGGCTGCTGTGTTTCCGAGCGAGGATCTCGCCCCTCGTGACATGGCGCTCGTTGGGGGGAGGGAGTCCTTGCATAACATTGCGTCGCATTCGCCTATTGAGGAGGCTGCGGCCTGTAGTACGAGTACTGTCGGTGCTGGTCCTGCTGCCGCCGGCCTGCAGGCCGCCGGGGGTCTGAGTTGGGTCTAGCCTCGTTCGTTCGGTCTCATCCTCGCTCTCTCACTCTGCCGCCTCAGTCTCGGAGCCTCAGTGCGTGCGCGCAGGCGGGCGGCATGTTCCCTCGACGGCGCGTCGGCTTAGCCCAGCGAGCGGGCTGCAGCCGCTGGGGAAATACATTGGTATTATCACCCTTCGTATTCCCCCAAGAACAGCAAACACGCGAGAAAGGCCGATGTTGGTGGCGCCTCTGCTCCAGCTTCCAGCTGCAGAGACGAGCTGCACAAACCAAAATAAGGTCGCTCGGCTGGAGAGAGGGAGGTTTTTTGCTAACAAAATCCTCTCGGCGGCGGATTTGCGATCGCGCTGCCAGCCGTATGGATGCACGGTCTGCCTCCTCGTCCGCCGGTCCGACCGCATGCTGCGGCTCAAAGTCACAGTAGTAGCAGTAATAACAGTCGTTGTAGTATAGTCGTACGCCGCGTCGTTTCTACAGGAATCGTGGTCGTTCACTTGGTGGTAGCTGGCGGCTGGTGTACTCCGCATGTACGTGCAGGCAGCGACGCGCATGTCGCTCTTCCTGTGCCTGTATGCCTGGCTTGTGGCGGCCGAAGCTCTGCTAGGAACGCAAGACCCCCCCCCGCTACATATATCGCCGTGAACATCAGTACACCACCCACTCGTTGTGTGTGTATATCTCTTTCGGTGCGCAGGAGCGAGAGCCTTCTGTCCGTGTCTGAGAGTAGGTGGCTGTGGGATTGGGGTGAGGAGGTGAGTTCCGTCGCCCTGGTGTAAGTCGGCCTGCTGGACACAAATGGGACTATCACAGACCTGCGCTACTGCAGTCACCGCGGCTACGCAGGCGAGTTGCTGTCTATAGTTCGAGATCTGTGTTACACTGGTGGAGTGGCGGCTAAAAAACCCTTGCTACTTTGCGTCGGTACACGCCAGAGTCGCCTCTGACTCTGTTGGCCTACTCACTGCAGCAGCGGCTCGGGTCGTCAGCCCGACCGGGTCTGGATCGTGCTGGTACAGCGCATTACTTCGTTCACCCGCTCGCTCGCTCGCCTGGAAGGGCGCACAGCCCCACGAGGAACTAGTCAGAAATCAGGATAGGACGCTGAGAAGTAGGCGCAGTAGGGGTTGGGGGGCAGGCAGAGGGAGGCTCCGCCTTATTGCTGTAGAGTAGACCCGGGGCCAGAGAGAGAGGAAGCGACCTTGCGCGATGGGCCCTGCATGGAACCAGAAAGTGGCTGCTGCTGCGATACGGGATAGCGCAGGCGGGCATGACTTCGAGGGCTGGGGGGTGCGAGGGTGGAAGAACGCGATCGCGCAGGAAGGCTAGCCCGGGGAGCTTTTGCGGAAAAGAGGTTCGGAAGATGGGGAGTGAGTGCATATGGCAGGCCTAAGTAGTTTATGTTAGCCTAAAGTAGGCTGTCCCTGCCCACTTGCCTGGCGCTGTGCCTTGCCAGCTACCGGCTTCCAGCCAGCTTCTGAGCTTCTTCTCGTACCGTCGAGTGGCAACGGCGAGCGACGCTGCTCGCCGCAATCGGGGAAGCAAATCTGGTCCCCGACCGGCCGTGCCACCTAGTTGGTGCAAGAGGAGAAATAGGGCGGATGGCTTTATCCACTCTGCTGGTGGCGCCGGCGGTGGTCCTTGAAGCGGTCCATGCCGCTTTGGCCGCCGCACCGCTCCGCACGTCAGGCATTGAGCTTATTACTTGTAGGGACAAGCAAGCAGGCAGCCGTGGCGACGTCGACAGCAGTAGCAGCAAAGCAGGGTGGGGTAAGGGTCCCGGGGAACTGGCGGGGGCAAGGCAACTCGACCGGCCACACGCATCTCAACTTACCCGCCATTGCCGCCGCCGCCGCGGCCGCGGCGTACGCATCGCACACACTTCTATTGCACTTGGAGCCACCGGCACCACGGTGCGGGTGCTGCTTGCTGCCACTGTGTTTGGCGACCACTGTCGTAAGCGGGTAAGGTGCGAGTAAAACGGCGACAATCGCAGGATATACTCACTCGTGGTCAACGTCCGCTTGAACGGCGACGACAACGACACCGCCACCGTTCACCAGAGGAGCTTGAGTGGCGGGACCGGAGTGGGCTGAGTGTTGTTGGTGTGCAACCCGAGAAACAGGCGACTTCGCCGTCAGGCTGATGCAGCTGCATTGCCTCCTGCTGCTGAAGCGGCAGCGTCGACCGCCACTCCGCGGAGACGCCGTATATAGCCGTACAAGCAAGCGACCGCGGTTCCCGCGCACGGTGCCGAAACGGAAGGTCACGCTAAAGCCAGATGCGATAGCACGAAATGAGATGGCCCTTCCTTGCTGGGGGCGGACAGGCAACGAGCTCGGGGCTCAGAAGAAGTGGCTAAGGCTGCCCCACCTTGAACGTCTTGTGCGTCGATGTATACGTGGTGGTGGTGGTGTTAGTGTTAGTGCTTCAACCGTCTTCCCGACACCGTCGTAGCAGCCCTCGCCGAGCTGCGAACGCGACGTAATGATGTTGATGGACATCCAATGCAAAGCACACCAAGGCAAACCACTCAGCCGCCAGCCAGGACCAACTGAGCCTGCAAGTCTCACTATAGCGGGAGTTACTGCCACACGAGTGACACTCGATGCGTGCATAACCACCATGGCAGAGTCCTCCGCGCGTCCATCCGTCCGTTCAGACACCGGCTTCTGTACCACTTGGATGTTCGTGCTGCAGGATGCATGCTTGGTCCTGTGCGCGCCATGGAACGCTGTGTTGCCTGCCCGCTTGCTTCGCCCGCAGCCGGATCCCGTTCCCGATGCAGTCTACCGCGGTCTACCCCCCGTCCCCTCTTTCGAAATGTCCTCTCTAGCGTCAATCTAAAGATTGGATTTCCACCAAGCGCGTCATGACTGTGTATTCTAAGAGACGAGTCAGCTCGGTCGGACGGTGATCGCCGGGTTTGCCCGCGCGGCAGGGGCTCCGGGTTTCGCTGTTCGCCTACACCGAGTCGGGTCTAGGGCGAGCAGAAGGTGGCACCGGCGGCGCTGGCGATCGACTCGTCTGGCCCGACGTGCCAACATGAAGGTGGCGACTTCAAGTCGCTGCCTATCTCGCCTACTCTACTCTCTGGATGCACAGTCTCCGGCGACGATGAAAACTCGGTGACGTGAGCTCCCCCGGCATCATCATGGCCCAAGAATCGAGGTAACCGGATGCCATCCCTTGGCGTTCGCTCTCGCTGCGCTCGGCCCAGAGCAGCTCCTCCTCCTGGCGTCTGATTCCTCCCGTTCTGTACATTGACTCGCTCTCCTATATCTCTCTCCACCGGGGTTTTTTTCTTTCTCTCGCCTGTGCAATGACTGAGTAGTGGGCCTGGTGGGCTGGTGACTCGAACGAGAAAGGCGGACGAGGCCTCGCCGAGTCGGAGAATGCTATAAACGTGCACCGGAAGCCTGGCTTCCTGGCGCGTCCTTGAACGAGAGCGAGAGAGTCGGAGGGACGATGAGAAGCAACGGGGCAAGACGGAGAGAGAGAGAGAGAGAGAGAAAGGACGGGCCTACGTGTTCAGGACAGGCCGAGGGGCTAGGACGCCGAGCCGTCTGGGTTGCATACGAAGGCACGTAGACGCGTAATCTTCCTCTGCTGCCCTGCTTTAGTCTCCCACTCCAGCACGCCTCTCATAGACCAGTCTTGGTGGCATCTTCTTCTGCATAGCATACCCCGGGGAGCGGGGACGGACGGGGGGGTACAGGAAGTGGTACATGTCCGTCTGTCTTCTCCATTCGCTACTGCTGCTGCTGCTGGTGCTCCGTACTGCAACGAGCAGTGGATCCAGTTGTAGCGCTGCTGTAACTGCGGCTGCAGCCACAAGGTCTTGGCAGCGAGGCGTCGTTTTTCAGAAGCCAGCGGGGCCGGCAAACGACAGCAGCACGGGCCGCCAGCTGAGTGTACATAGAACACGGAAAGCTACAGTGTCTGCTCCAGAGGTAAAGGCGTAGCTTTTGGGCACGGCGACAGACACAGACACACACACACACACAAACAAAGAGGAAAATAAAGGAGAGCACTGCTTCGAAGAGAGCTCCTTCACACAGACAGACAGTCGGACGGACGCGAATGCAGAGGGCACAAGGTGGCGATTTCAATCTTTAGAGTGACTCGTAGCCTAGAAGGATGTGCAGGTCGCCGTCCGCAACGATCGTCCGAATTGAGCTCAGCAACGATCTGAATCGCTGAGCCATTTGTATATAACATGCATACGTATGCTAGGTGATAGCAGGGAATTTCTGGCCAATGAAGAACGGAATTACAACGATATATATATATGGTATATTGAAGCAAATAAGCATTTGAAAGTGGTTGTCGGTGGCTGCTGAGACATGACAGGGTAAATTAGTAAATCATTCATTCATTAATTCACCTTGAGAATTATTCATTGAACTGTGGTTTTTACACTGGTTCAAGAAGTATTGACTTGTAAGCGATAATATTGATTATAGGTAGGGTTAATCGGGTAAGTTCACATTTCTCGCCGGTACATTCGATGAGTCAACAGTCGTGCATACAATCAGAGGCATCAACTAGTAATACTCAGCAAGTATTATATATATATATGTATATATCTATAAATAGACAGAATTCATGATGTGATTCATCGGGCAGAATAATCGAGTAAGCTGACTTCAGCTTGGTCGTATTTATTTTTCTATGCCTGCGAGCACACTAGTAGTATGGAAAGCCTCAATCACTAAATTTAGCTGCTGCTGCTAGATCCATCTATAATAAGCAGGCCTAGTTGGTGGCCTTGTCGACAAGTTTCCGCTAGCTTGTCGTCTACTACAATTCCCTCCGCACATTGTCCTGAGTGGCGTGATGCTTTACGGCCTTTGACGATGACGACATCAGACTCACGGAACTGTCAGGTCGGCGGCAAGGCAGGCGACCCCGGCCGTCGCGTGTTCACCGGGGATAAGCACATAGATCAAGTATTATATAATACATTGTCTAGGACGCGAGTGGCAACCAAAGTCGACCCGGCGAAGCAGGGTGGTGGGGGCACTACATGTCTCCGGCGGCAGGCTTGTTCTAGCGCACGAGCCTGCCTGCCTGCTTGCCAGCGAGCGAGCGAGCGAGTGAACGAGATGAAGGGGGGACGACGCCGCTCGAGGGGGGCGGTGGGGATTGGGGTGGCGCTGGTGGGGGGTGCTATTGTACGTAATATCTGCGTTAATGGAACTACCGTGTCGCAGCGAGCCGATTCAGTACTGCCTCAAGCACGGTGGCCTAACGCGCCACGCTGTCTATGGGCCTCGCACATGGCTGGTGCGGGCGATGCTCAAGCCGAAGACGTGGAACACGTAATATGGATAGACGGCTCAGCTCTTCAGTATCTTCCATTCGAAAGCTGAAGGGGATTGAGGGCGGAGGGACTGCCAGCCGCCAACGACCACGCGGCAGATGTTCATCGTGTCTTTTCTTGCCGGCCATCGGGGCCAAGGCGGGGAGAGGAACTCATTAGGTGAATGACTGCATAGTCTACGGCATCGTCAAATGCATTTAGTGATTCTACCCATAACGACACAGTGACATTACGCGTCGTGGGGCTTGTTCGTCATATTTCTCGTATCAGTGACGAGATCGCTGATGCGGTAACCACGCGTACACGAACGGATGCTTGCAGTTATCACGACCGCCGCCGCCGCCATCATGAACGTGTGCACTACACAAAATTGCCATGTCTAGCTCTTCATTGCCGGAGCCTACGAGCTTGCGGGGCTCTATCAGACACCAGACATGCCAGAGTGCTCGTCAGGGCAGCCTATCTACTGCTATAGCGGTGGGGCTATTTGTCGAACGATCTATTTATTCTATATAAAGTTTTCATGGCAGCGAATTCACTCGTTGGACGTCTAATATCGTGTCATATAATAGCATACTATAGTCCGCTGTAACTGCTACTTCGATTCCATTATCAGTCCTATCTCGGTGCCAGCTTACTGTTAGCCGAGAACCAGCAGCATGGGGCCCATCATTGGCATCTTTAGTGATGCCGGACACCACACAACGTTGGCTTTCCATAAACCTGCAGTGAGGCAGGCTATCAACGTGCGGCCAGCTATGAACTGACAGCTAACCGGCCAATCCAGAAGGTTGCACGCAGACCAGCCCGCTTTCCTGCTGCTTGCTGTCCCTAATCTGGCAGCATTCCACTTGGCCGATCTGGGAGTCGGGCCACTGGTCGGTCGGTCGGTCGTCGAACGAGAGAGTCGCCGACCGGCCGAAACCCCCAATTCCCCAACCAGACCAGCTCCCCTCCTGGAGGTGTCCGCCCGAGACCGTTGGTAGGAGATCCAGCCGCTTACAGCTCCTCGCATAGCCTCACCATCGGCCGAGGCAGGCCACGATCGGCAGCGCTCGCCAAGCGATGGCCTAATTGGCCAGCAGGCTGATAACAACCAACGAATGGAGCAGGCCGGGCCCTGTCCGACCAACGAAGCGAACTACGTGCCACATAGCCATATAGACACACCAAGTACATACTGGTATAGCCACGTCCTGCGAACGAGCCGTCCTGGCAGGGAGAGAGTCACCCATAAGAGAGTATATACGCGTTTGCTCTGCAACGAGAGCACGAACCAACCTCACGAGCAGTGCAGCCCACACACACACACAGTATAGAGCCCATCTCGTGGCTGGCTGACGGCCTGCCAGCCTTGCTGGCCAAGCGTCGACCAGTCATGGCCAACTAGGACCTAGGCGGCATACAGGGTGGAAAATAGGGTGGGCTTGCTAAACTTGCAAGCGGTGCTTCAGGATAGTAGTGCTCCCTTTCAGCTACGTGCTGCCTCCAGCCAGCAAACACTGCTCTGACTGGCCTGCCAAATGCTTAAATGGCCTATCATGGACGGCGCAGCATAGCAAGAGCCAGTACTAGTAGACACGAGAAGAGGGGTCTCGAACGGGGGGGGGTTGCCCACGCAGGGGAGCGAGATGCGCCTCCATTGCCGAGCTGGCCGGAATCTCTCTCTCTCGGTCGCTCGCGTTTATTCTCTCCTTTTCTCTCTCTCGCTCTCCCTTCCCAAATCTACCGCGCCTGCTTTTTGCTCGAGTTTCTACTCGATTTCCAGCGAGTTGCAGTATGAGCTCTGCGATGCTGCGCACTCCATTCGGCGATTTCAGGGGAGCGACGCTCGCCTTCGCATGAGTGGCAGCGTTCCGGCGAGATATGCACGAGATCTGGGGATTTGCGAAGTGACACCATCACCGTTGATCTGATCGGGACACGAGGCCCAGAATGTAGACCCTTGCCCTTGCAGTTCGTCGACAAGAACTGATGAGTCCGATAGGACGGCACAAACGGGGGCCCCGGGGAGAGAACCTCTACTGGAACGATGGTGCTCGCCACGATCATCTATAGAGGTGGCCAATCTATGGAGCCCCGCCTCGGCTCCCCACAAACACACAAACCGTAAGCACTGGACGTGCCGTACATGCATGGAATTGGCGTTCCTTGTGGTCTGGTCCAGCCTCTCCCGGCAAGGGGCAATACGTACGGCGTTATGGCCGACTTCGGATAAACGCACGCAGCAAACTGCTCGCAGTAGAAAAGCTGATCGAGATAGCTCCCAGCCGTGCCTCTTACGCTTCAACTCCTGCTGTCTGCTTAGAGGCAGCTTTTACGGGCCTGTGGCCAAGCCTGGCTTCGCCTCTGCTTGTCCTTGCCTTTGTAGGCCGTTGGCGTATGCCCGTTCGTTTGGTCACCGTTTCACCATCGCCTCGTTTGCACTGCGATGCCGGCACCGCATGCTTCCAGCAAAGTCTACTGAGCAGAAGTCTCTTGGTAGACTGAAACCTTGATATGGATCTGGGAGGTGGAGCAGGGGGTGATGTGGGTATAGGCCCGGTTCGGGCATGGGTGGCAGTTTGCGGTGGATGCAGCCAGCGGCCTGGAATGAGGAATCGAGTGTGGAGAGAGGCCAGCGCGTGAGTAGTCGGCCGGACGATCTGGCGAGCGAACCTCCGCCCGGCCTTCTTCTCCGTGCGACGTCCGTGTCTGTGCTGCTGACAGCCGGATGGACCTACAGTCAGCGAGAGCCTGAATGAAAAATCTAGTTACTCCGGCGGTCCGGCTGGATGGCCGGTTCGGCCTGGACCTCGCCGACTACCAGCATAGCCCGTAGGGGTCTGCGGCCACGACGACGGCTGTTTTCTCCTTCAGCGGGTCGTTCTCTCTGTGTGTGTGTCTGTGCCCCCTTCAGTCCCGATTTCCCGTCGTTGGCCCTGCCCTATCACTCGTTTGCTGTCGCAGGAACTCTCCTTCAGCGTCTGCAGCCAGCTTCTCCTAGACGATGTCTTCCACGCAGCGCTCTAGAAGCTCTTCGGTTTCGAGCCATTGGCCACCTCCTCCTCCTCTGCCGCGTGGCTTGGTCCATGATGTCGAGTGGGCTCTTCACGGGGGTGGCCTCTCCAACGAGGACTATTTTCCTCCACTGTCCATTGTGCGGGCGGGTGCAGCTGCAGTTGCAGCCACCACCGCCGCCGCCACAGCAGCTGCGAGAGTAGGTCGCCATTCTGCGGTCCGAACAGAGGAGAGCTCTCCGAGACCTCCTGCTTCTGACGCGCGCTGTGACTCGACTCGACGAACCTACCGATCTCCGGACGGGCGGCCGCTGCACTGATTGCTGTATGTGTACGGTGCAGGAGCCATAGGCGGATTGGTCGTTACGCGCACCCAAAACACCATTGCGCTGCCGGGCTTGCTTTGACTGCTGCCCCGTCGCGTTCCGGCTGCCGCCTGTCCACTCCGATTTGTCCGAAACATCACCAGGCCTGCATCAGTATCAGGGTCAGCAAGGGCTCGTGTGTGCCTGTATGTAACTCCGGCTTTCTGCGCCAACGCCGCATACGCATACACGCCCCGTATTGTGGCCCTAGCTGACTCGAGTGCGGCTGCGCGTCATATTGGAATAGCCCGTATCGTTATACAGATCGCGCCGTGCTGCGCAGGGAGGACGCCTTAGTAAAGCTTCCTGGAGCAGCAGAGTTGCTCATTCGTGGCGACGAGCGACGACGGAAGTAGGACAGGCAGGTACAGAAAAACCCACCATTAAAGAACTTGTCGCAGCGCTCCCAATTACCAGTGACGGATAGCACCGGTAAGGCCTCGTCTGGCACTATGCCTCCTCGATGGCAATACAGTTGCAGCAGCAGCTGCTGCGGTGGCAGAAATAGCAGGAAGGAAATGTGGCTTGTAGTGTGCGAGATGCGCCATCTTCCTGCTGACAATTAGATATGGGATCTCAGGACTGTGACAAGCGGTGGGAGCGGCGCCGAACGGCACGAACAGTGATTCATGCGCAAGTGCATGTCATTTGTTTGCCACACGCATAGTTGGGGGGTTGTTCAAGGAACAAAGCCCCCCCCCCCCCCAATTGTACCATTTCCTCTGCTCCGTGGTGTCCGCATATCTCACCCACGTCACACTAGAATCGAGCCCGATTCGGCGGATTCGGCCTCAAGGCCTCGGGTCATGAGGAGTCGAAGGAGGGTCGCAGCTCCAGCCGCTGCTCTACTCCTGCTTGTATCCTGAGCTTCTCCTCATCCAACAGGCCTTCGGTCAATCCCCTCTCACTCGCGTTCCCACTAAAGCCAGCCCCCATAGCATCATCCCTGCCTACTCGTGACATGTGCTCGTTAGTGAATATCAAAGGATGGATGAATGGATACATGAGATTGTTATCTTATTTTTTGTCTCCTTGCATCGGCTAGGCCACGAGGAAGCCGAGAAGCCCAAGGCAGGGTCAGACCCAGAACCACTGCCGGCCTCTCCTCTTCAGACAGGACGCCCGTGAGCGGCGTCAGGACGCGGATGAGCAGGCCTCTACCCTAACAATGTTTGTTCTTCTACCTAAAAACGGGTTGGTGTTTATTTTAGCATAAAAACGCCCACAGAGAGCCGAGTAATTCCCCCAAGCCCCCCAGGAGCTCGTTCCTAGCCAAGTTTGGTAGCTCAACGTCGGCTGGTAGAACGCCGTTAGGCGCTGGGGTGCTTAGCAGGAGGGTTGCTCGTGTTTTTCAAGGAGCCCTTCGTGCACGCTTGCCGGTTATAGCGAATGTGGGGCTAACATTATGAATGTGCAGCAGGGTTATCCCCTCCCTTGGACTGTTATCCGAAGGGCTTCCCGTCTGCAGCAATGGCCACCCTCGCTGTGTGAGCGTTAGCGCATGTAGCAAACCTCAGGGGATCTTGGGTTGGGCGACGAGGAGGTCATACTTCCTTGTAGTATCATCTAGAGCTAGTGTTAGTTCTGGCTGAATAAGGCAAAGAGACCATACTATTGTTTGGTGCTTGGGCAACATCCTCATCATTAGCACCATGTGAAAGTTATTCCTGGTCTCAATGACTTAGTACCTTCGAGCATTTCGCCCACACTTTCAGATACAATGCATAACTCTGACAACATAATTCGGTTGAAATACAAGTAGCTGTTCATCTCATATCCTAGCCTACACATGATGATGAGTCCAGGATTGCAAAGCTCTAACTCGCCATACGGTTCTAAACTGCGGCTCGGAAATATGTATATATATATATATATATATATATATATATATATATATATGTATATATGACTGTAACCTTCCCCATAGCCTCGCGCATACGGACAGAGCCACATAGAGGAACGGTGTGCGCACCCCAGGTTTCACCGACACGACTCGACGGCGGATGGCCATACCGAGTGGAGAAAAAGGACCAGTATCCTTCATATTCTATATATTTAGAGCCTGTTCCTTGTGGTGGGGCTTCTCCTTCGGCGGGTAGGGGAGCCGGCGTGCTATCCGTGCTGTCCCTATAAAAGGCTTTCAAAATCCTACTGAGTCTCCCTTCGCTCGTTCCTTCGTACGTGGAGAAGCCTTTCTTTCGACGTCCTTCGACTTCTTGTGCTTCTACCTAGGCGATGTGCCGTCTCAATGCTTAGGCGCCTGGCACACACTGCTTCTGCTCTTAAAGCGACCGTCGGCACACCTTTCGTTGGCAAGGCAAAAGGAGACTCGCTTGCCTTGAGTTGTGATCCCGCTCAACGCTGGTTGACCTGGCCCTGCACTCCACGCAAGCACTCCACGACACTACGGGCTGGCTTGTCCCTGAACGTGGCTTCCACTTCCGTACCTCCACGAGCACATCCGCTAGGGGGCTAGCTTGACCGGAGCGTGCCAATCCTTGGCTCGGCCTTGGGTCCACACCCATGCCAACATTCTCGGCGTCGCCTTTTCTTTAGCCCGTGATACTCTGTACGAAACTAAAAGCCGACTTGCCGAGCCAGCTCCATGTTTGCCGTTCTCTTCGGCAGAAAGTGAGGTGGCCTCATCGATGAAGTAGGTCACATTACGGTCCTTAGCTCGCTACCTAGCTTGCCTTTAAAGTAAAGCCAATAGCCAGATGAACGTCACTACGTTTGGCCTGGTCGAGTAGCGAGGCAGCATGCGATGCTGCTGCTGCTGCTGTCGCACCGCCACCACAATTGCCGCTGAGCTGCATGGTCCCTGGTCAAGGGGCATTTGGCCTGTAACAGAGCGTCTTTAAGGGTGCTGTGTCCAAGCGTGTCAAAGAGACAGCCACCCCTTCCTTTGGTCAGCAGCTCGTCTCTAGACGGGCTCCTTTATATGGGCATTGCATCCGCAAGCGGCCGAATCCCCGAGAGTGAAATGTTTATGCGCCTTTGTGACACTGCCGTGTACATCTTCACGGGACCCTCTGCCCCACAAAGGACGAGACTATGTCGAAAGGGGAGGAAGAAACTATGTTGAAAGGGCACTCATAGCACATGGAATACTTGAATGTGGCACGGACACCCTTCGAGGTTTGTATCAGCATCTAGTCTCGAAACTTGTAACAAGTTTGAGCGTTTTCCCTCCTTCACTCCATGGCTTTTCCTTTAAAGAGAAATCCGACAACAAACCACTTGGGCGTTTCTAAACGTCTGGACTTTGTGAAAGAATCTGAAGAAGGGACACGTCCAGGCCGCTGTCTCACTTGTCACGGCTGGACGTCGAAGGCGCATAACCTTCTGGCTGCGTCTCCGGCAATCGAATCTGTTCAACAAGAGATCAGGTTTGATTTTGGCTTTAGAACGTCTAGCGGATTGCCGAGGTGTGCCAGGAACGCAGTGGCAGAAAAAGGGATAGAGGTCGGCTAGAAGTGGCATTTTCTCAAAAGGACTTACTTTGTGGTGGGTGACTGAAACCAGCGTGGCGATTGCAAAAAGAGGGAATCGCTGCAAAAATAAAAACCAATGGGAAATGACGGAGGCTGCTGGTTCTTTTTTTTGATTTTCCTCCTGTTTTTGATGTCGTCTACTGAAATTTACTCGTTTTAAAAATGTGTGTGCCGTTCATTCTTGATGTACTGCGCCGCCTAACAAACCCCTCTAGGCACTTGCAGCGGCCTATATGGAATTTTATGGGCAGCAGCCAAATAGTAACACATATCAATTTTGTTATTATATCTGTTATTATTATTATTGTGGTTAACGAGAAATCCCGCATTATTCATAATGCAATCAGATGCGCTTAGCAGGCATCATCGGTAACTCGGCTTTAATGAAACTTTCCACAGTGCCTACTTCCAACATGCGCTATGTAAACAGTGATTCGCAAATGAACATGCTGACGACAGGGGTTACAGCTCCCCATGGATGTATTCTCTCTCTCTCCCTCTCTCTCTTCATCTCGCTGTACATGTGTGTACGTCCCGCGGAACCTGCGCTCGACGCCCACCCGCGCCATCGTCGAATTTAAATCCATGCACGCTTGTCCCGATCTGCATATGCCTGCTCCTTCGTGGGGCGCACGACGAGGCTAGTCTGTCGATTCCTGTATGCCGGGTCAACGAGCTCGCTCGAGGCAAGGCCTGACGCCTGTGCGGGGGGGGGGGGGCTGCAAGGGGCCGGACATCAGACATAACAACATGCTTCGGGCTTAGCATGCGGACACGTAATCGGTAATCGCGCTGTTGAGATTAGCGTGCGGCGAAGTGGCCCACTAGTCCATGCAAGGGCAGCGGGGTGCGTGCTCCGAAAGCCACAACTGCCACGTCGGGGGCTTTGGCAAAAGCAACGTGGAACAAGGGATAAGTGTAGCCAAGCGCCTATTTCTGCCGCCCCCCCCCCCCGCGGGATGCCTCGGATCGACTAAAACGCTTAAACGATACAGAACACGGCTTTCTACAGAAACAAGCAAGACGACGAGGCAGGCCGACGAGCGGGAGCTATGCGATCCTGGCAAAGCACGCAATTCGTCATCATCTCCTTAGCTTTGGCGGGCGCAGAGGTTTACTGCAGGGGTGCGCACGGCAGCCGACGATGTCATTGTGGCAGTCGTGGATGAATGCTAAAATTGGTGTGGGTTAGGGGGCAGTGGAAGATTGGGAAGAGTGCATTCAGAGAGGCAGTTTTGCTGCTTTTGCTAGGCAGAAGACAACCTAACCGAAGAGCCCCAGGGGAGATGCAATTTACGCATGTAAATGCAATACCATAGCGAGGAGTGTTGCGCTGTCGCCACTTTAAACTTTGCGGTGCAAACGTTCTGCAGCGGGTTGAAATCGTCAAGGGCGAAACGGCTTCCAAGGGACTTTTAGAAGACCAGCATGCAGCAGGAGTTGTATCGTGTGGCCTGCTTACCAAAGCGAGCTAGTGGATAGATAGAACGTTGCTACACAGCCCTACAGCGCAGGGTCGACATTACCAAATGCCGCTGGCTGCTGCTATGTCGTGAAATGGAACCTTGAATGATCGCTTGAGTATCAATGCATGATGGATTCCAGTGCAGCTTGAGCAGACGGTGGAGCGGAATCGATTGAAGCGATCATTTACAACAGAGAAACCATGAATAATAAATACATTGGGAAATATCAGTATCACAGTCCCAACAAAAAAAAAACTGATATAACACAATATACCCTCTCAAACGTGTTGAATCCTAATCTAAACCTTAGCACGCTCTAAGGTTCTGTGCAAGGAATCGCCCCTCTGGTTGGGGTTATATAAGTTTATATATATATATTTTTTTCTTTTTTGTCGAGCTGACTCTCAGCTGTTCTCCTATCTGACATATGTATATATATATATATATATCAGATAGAATAACAGCTAAGAGTCAGCTCGAAAAAAAAAAAAATATATATATATATATATATATATCGTTAGAGGATTGCCTATTTGTGTTTGCTTATGATAATTGAGAGCACGCAATGCACCGTTCGGGTAGCAGCCAAGCGATAGTGGTGAATCAACTTTTATTTTCATTCTACCCTTTTCCGCAGTTCATAACATTGTTAACTGCAACCCATCTCTCGTAAGCCAGTGTCTCGGTGACGACACGACGATGAATGGTGGTTGTTCCTCTCGCTTGTATCATATCGCATCTTCCCCGCCTTTTTATGGATTTATATGACCACCATCTTCCGGCCGTTATGTCTCTCACCGCTGATCCTCACGTCATCCTGCTACTGGTGCTGCTGCGGGATGTGAAGGCACGAACGACGAAACGCGACCAAAGACGTTTGCTGATTTTTCCCGGGCCGACCAACCTCCTCCGCCGAAAGCTTTCCCCAGCTGCGCACCCCCCCTCGCTCCCAATACGACCTGTGCTCGAAAAGATCTCAGCTAGGAGCATAATTAGATTTGAACAGGCCAACCACCAAACGCAGTGGTTTTAGCGAGGAAGAGACTACATAAAGAAGAGGAGAAGGACAGGCGCGTCGAGGGCGCCCGCCGACAGCGGTCCTTACGAAAGCGAAGGACTCCGAGTACAGGGACTTGCACCAGTAGCCACAAGCAATAGGACCGATGAGCCTGTAGTCAAGTCAGGCCTGCTAAGAGGGTCGCGGAATCTTCGTGCGTTTTCATTCTTCTATATATTTATCTATCTATCTATGTCGGCTCTCGAAACCTCTCCGCACAGGCGCGGAGAGGTCTTCCATCCACTGCTTCAACATCGGAGCTTCAGTGATCCACGTGTGGCATCCCGATCGCTAGTATGCTCGCTCACTCCTCGCCCCGGGGTCGTGGTGGTACTACTTAACTCCCGAACTGTTCCTTCTGCTTCCGTCAGGTTCGTAGATCCCGCTGAGCTGAGCTTCGTCTAGCTAGTCCGACCCGGCTACTACGCTTGGCCGTGGCGCTCCGCCATAAAACGAAAACCTTGAGGACGACGACGGAGGAGAGGAGAAGCGAACGATGGGCGTGGAGACAAATCGAATTTGCTTTGTGGTTGCCATATGCCTCCATTCGCCGCACAGCGATAGAGGCCGCAGCGGGGACAGAGTGACAGTGGAAACAGCAGTTCACTCTACGGTACACCCTCCTGCACCACGCTTTTTTCCCAGCCATCTGCGACGTCTCAGAGCGAGTAGCGAATTTAGGGGCAGCGTATAACTCGCCCCCCGCCCCCGACTGTGCTCCTTTGCAAACCCGCTCGCTGGGTTCCGTAGCCAAACTCGCCTAGACCCGCCCAGCTTCGTCCCCCCCGCGCCTCCCCGTCCGACCAACGAGCCCTCATCTTAGTAAAAGGGCACATGACAGAAGTTCACTCCCAACGAGAATGCACACGCGGTGCGCGGCCGACGAGAAATCGAGAGACAGAATCAAGATGAACGGCGGCCAAATCTCGAGTGCAGGCTGAGTTAGGGCTGGAGGGTTCGCTCCCGGTGGCAGCGGCCTGCAGAGCAAACTACCAGGAGAAGGGGACCCAGCGCGCCCCCTCCTGACCCTGGACGTGCAGCCTCCACCAACCACAGTGGTTGAGACGACAGCTTTTGGAAGCGGAGAGAAAGGGGGGTTGGTTGGTTGGTTTTGCCTGATTTTCGATGGTGCTGCTGTTGAGAAGGAGATGAGGCGGCCAACTGACACACACGCATGGCCGTGTGTTTACATCGGGCGTTCTACTGCTAAAGGGCCTCGGGGTGTACGGGTACTGCCTTAATGGATATTAATCTCGCATTCATTTGCACTTGCTGCTCTTTCGTCTGCCTGCCTCCAGGTCGTTTCTCGAGCCTGCCGTAGGGTTTTGTGCCCCCTCAGGCTTTCGTTAGCCGTCGTTTTAGCATGGCCAGCCAGCCAGCCGCTACCGCGAGACGACTACGTCGAAGTGTCCATCGAGTCCTATGTAGAGTGTGTGCCCTACGCCGCAGCGGGGAGAAGAGATCTGTGGTTGGTCGTTTGGCCCTTCTCCGTTTGCTTGGTCGTCTCCCCGAGGTCATCAGGTGAAGTTGGGCGACGAGCGTCTGCTCCCAAGGCGATATCGACTCGAACGGCGGGGCCAGCAGCCATTGTTCACTGTTTACTGTGCTGATATCATTGATTTCTCACTGGCTATTGTTGCTGCTGAGCTGCTGGTACCGCGACTGGCATCTATATAGCTACACCAGCGCAACCATCCCCGTCCATGGCTTCGACTTCTAGCACTCACTGCGAGCGAGCGAGCGACTGGTTAAAGTGGAATCATAGGCTCGATCTCTTGTTCTTATTAGCGTGGCGCACGGCTGAGAGTTCGCTGGGAACTTTGGTGCTTGTCGTTCGCAAACTCCTATACTTATTACTTACTCGAGAAGACATCCTAACCTATGGACGATGAAACCGGCACCATACGCTAACCGCAAATAGACGCTTGGGTCTCACACCGACACCGTTAAATAGCCAGCCATCCTGCCTGCCTGCCTGCCAGCCAGCCAGCCAGCCAACCAACCCAGCACTACCGCCTGCATTAGGCTGTGAACGCAATCAAGTTAACTGGTGTGATTAATCACAAAGTGAACTCCTCTCCCCCGGCCCTCGGTTACGCTAAGCATTTGACCCGCTTGGATTTAGCAGCCCGACTCCTGATCGCTGTTCTCTACCACGGCGACACAGGCTGGAGGATTGTTGCAAGAGACGTGCCGAGCAGCGCTTTGCTGCGGCAATTTGGCCGCGCCAGTTATGCCACTGTTGTCCCGAGCTCCGTCCGTGCCTAACGTCCTGGACCAGTGCCACTCTGCACTTTATGCAGAAGGCAGCAGTCGTTCGTTGCGTTATTCTACTAAGCACAATGCATGCTGTGCATGTCTGCTTATTTATAGCGGAACGAGGACTTCGGACTTTGTACGACTTTGCTGTCAGATGCGGACCGCTGTTGCCATTGGTCGACGAACGTCGACGACCGAGTGGGGCCCCGGCCTTCCTTCTTTCGTTGGGCAATGTACCGCCAATGCAACGGCGGTGACCAGTACAGACGTTCGATCCAGTCCCGCTAATCGTCGTTCGCCGCTCCGCAGGACTTGCCGTCCTGCAAGGCGGCAGGACTGCATCGTCCTGCCGCTCAAGGCGTTGTCGAATGCAGCCGTTTGCCGAGTCACCCCTTCTCCACGTTCCACCACACACTGGACGTGAATGGGCTGCTGGGAGCACGGGAAGCCTTCGAAGGTGCATCGGCGGATGACGCACACACCGAGCGTGGTGGAGAGGCGGCGCGCGGCGATCGATCAGCGCCGGGAGAGAACGCTACTCATCAGTCACGCTGAGTTGCCTTCACGCCTTGGACCACTGGCGAGGCCACTTGAGCATGAGGAAGGACGAACGATGCCGCGGCGCGGCTCGGAGCCAGGAAGCGCACGAAGAGTGGCAGCATCCGCTGAGGGTGCGCCGTGCTGAGATACAGTGCGCCGCAATGCTAAAGTTAGGCTGGACCGGCAGCAGTCAGCGGATGCCGTTAACCTATAGAGCCGTCGGGAACGACGATGTTAAAGGGTGAAGGGTTGGATACGCCCTGCTGGCGTTCTGGCAACCAGCGAAAATGCCTGGGAAAGCTTCCGATGCCGGCCATCGTTGTCCGTTTTGTGGACTCCGTCTGTGCAGCTGAAGTAGTGAGGGCTGCTGCTGCTGCTGCTAACTCAGTAACTCAGTTCCATGGTCCCCACTCACAAGACCTATGTTCAAACTCTCATTTGAGTTAGGCTCTCTAAGAGCACGAATAGCAGGACTGCGAAGAAAAGGAAGACGCCGAAAGTCCACTGGCTTCTCTTGGCATTCTCTGTTTTCTGATACGCAGATAGCTAGACAGGCTACAGAAGCTACGGAGCGCTATATGGCGGGTGGGTGCCCTGTGTTTGAGGCAGTGTGTAGGCATAACGGGAAGGAACGCTGAGTGTGGAAGGGCGCGGCACCACCAGCTCTCCTCCATCATAAAGTTTATATTCGGCAAGCGGACATGGCAGTGCAAAAGCGGGTGGGGGGGGGGTGATGACGCCCAGCTACACACTTCGTACTCTGGCCGTGCGTCGACCGCACTTATCAGCCGAAGAGTCTTGCTTCGCTCCAGTCCTGTTGTTGTCTCAGCCACGCGGAATAGTGACGCGGCTCCGACCCTCGTTACGGGTTAGCGTTCGCTCGACGTCCTCTCCCGCCTCGTCGCATCAGAGGCCGTAGCAGGCCATGCAGGCTGTTGGAACGCAGGCAAGCCATCCTCTACAACAGACAACCACAGCAACCACACTCTCTCGCCGCCTAGAGAGACAGAGAGAGCCAGAGAGAGATCATACTAGACGAGACTTCAGCTGAAAGGCCTCATCACCTGGTGGGCCAGGCCTGTGCTCGTCGCACTGATCTCATCGTCGCCTCAAGCGGAGCTGGAGCATCATCCGTGGAGGTCTCCTTGTCCCACAAAGGTCGCCCCCCCAACCCCCCCAGCAACCGCCTCCCGTTCATCCACAGGATCTCCTCTATCGGAGCATCATTGGCAGAAATGAGAGCAGCATGAGTGAGAAGGCCGCCTAGGCCTTCTTCCGCTAAAGTCGTTCAGTGTGGATGTCGGGAGCACGGCATACCACCTCGCTATCTTACGTAGAAAGACCTCTGCGGGGTACTCTGCTGAGGCATGCTGGGCGCCCTTTGGTTGGTTGGCCATTCGACGGTGGTGGTGGTAGTGGCGGTTGAGTAGTGAGAAAGAGGGGGGGAGACGGCAAAGAGTTGAAGAGGAGATTGGCGGCCGCCATTGAGAGTCTCGAGGCAGCAGGGAAAGCCAGGCTTAGCCCTGGGCACTGCGACAGCTGAGTGAGGCGCAATCACGAAGGGGCGGTCTGTGCTGTCAGGGCCAGATCCGTCCTCGGCAACTGGGCCAGCATGAACCAGCCTTTCTCTGTTATGTTTCTCTGTGTGGTCTCTCTGATCGACGTTGGGCATAAAAAGTATATTATGAATGGGGAGTCCAACGGGGTTTAAGCTGCGGTCCAGACCTCTTGCCATTAGTTGTAGGACGTCAGTTCGTCTGGACGAGATCGGCACCACCTGGCCACCCGCCTACATGCAATCGGACGTCACAAAGCGGCGTAAATCATATCTATTATAGAATCGCTCCCGTCGCGTATTCAGCAAAACGACAACAGAAAGCGCCTGTGCTCGCGTCTTCTGCGCCGGGACGTTTTGGAATCTTTTCTCGTTAGCTGTCACTGATATTTCCCTGGGCTCTCGTGTATCCGAAAAGGCCAGGCCAGGCCATGCAAGGCGCCGCTGTCAAACGCTTCCCAAGCGCTTCCCTTGATGTGCTCGCTTTCCGTGCATAAATAGATATCCGCCACGGTCTGCCACCAGCGGCACTTCTGTGAGTTATCATCTAGTGTGTGTGTGTCTCGGTAGCTTAAGAAGCAAACGCGCAGATTTTCTATTCCATCTTAATGCTGCTGCCGCTGTCGCCCGCCTACGCCACGGCAGTGTCATCTGTTCGGCCTTTACACACAAGAGCCAAAACTCATAGTCGGCTGCCAGCCGGCGTTCTGCCAGCCGGCGTCCGAAGTCGCTTCTTTTGCTGCATCCCACGTCTCGGCCCCCGTTGCGCCTCTCTCGTTCCCGCGCTTGTTCGACCCTACGAGTCACACTGGTCCCCTACGGTCACTCTCGCGTAATTGGAGCTTACCACAAGAGCGATAGAGGATCGCGCCGATTAACGTACAACGAAAACTGCGGACGAGGCCGACGCAGAACAGGATCAGCGATGGCAAAGCCAAGGGCGGCCAGCACCGCGGAGGGAATAACAAGAAGCCACCGAACGGTAGGGACTGGGCCAACATACATGTGTAATATTAAATTATTCGCGCATATACGAGCATACGCCGCCGCTACTGCGGCTGCGGCTGCTGCTGCCGTGGCCGCGGCGAGGGCCGGTGGCAGGTCCCCTCGTGGCCTTCTTCTCCGCTTGTGCGACTCGCTGTCTCTCGTTCCATGACTCTCTTCATCTCTTGGCTGCCTGTATCTCTCTCTCTCTCTCTCTCTCTCTCTGCCGTTGCTGTTTTGGGCCTGCTGTCTGCCCTGCCGGGAGTCCCAGGCTAGGAGGCCGTCATGTTCGTCGTCGTCGACGGCGACGACGACGACGTCCATCGTCGTCTTGTTCAAAACGATGGAGGCTGTGAGAGTGCGCGGCAGCAGCAGTAGCAGCAGGGGCGTCGGCGGCGGTGGGCACTTTACGAGCTCGGGACGTTCGTGGGCAGCGCGGAGTGGCAGCGGCCAGCAGCCAGAACCCGGCCAGCAATAAGACTCGGTAATGAAGACGAGCAATGAAGACACGATATCAAGTTTTTAATAAGCACAAGTGGCCGCAGCCGCAGCCGCCGCCACCACTGCCACAACAGGGCCAGGAGCTGACGAGTCGACTCCCCGAGAGAGCCGGCCGGTGCTGCCGCTTCTGCTGATGCTTACACACTTAGTCGTTACTTCGAAATGGTAACGAGCTGGCTTGGTGAGGGAGGGAGGGAGACAGGGACAAGCGAGCGGTACAAGGCAGCTTTGGCCGCCGGCTGCGAGCACAAGTAACACTGCGCACTGTGTGCGCTCGGCGGTAGGAAATTGGCAACGACTACCGAAGTGAAGTGCTCGCTCTCCATGTTCGTGCTTTCCATGAACAAAGACACGAGAAGAGCGGAACGCCCAACGCCACCCGCCGCCACCGCGGCAAGGGCAGTGGCCGCTGTAGATGCCCTGAGTTAGCAGCAGCGGCGGCGGCGGCGGCGGCGGCAACAGTCGTGATCCGAAACTCGAAAAGGGATGCGTGTACAGCAGATGAGACGCAGTCAGATGTGTCTGTCTTGTGGTTGTGGTCGCTGTTCAGGGAGCATCCTCCACTTACTGTGCGCCAATAAGAACAGGCACTCCTAGTAGCAACAGAAGGTGGGGTTAAGCAAAGTTGTTGCCCTGGAGGTGCCCAGTGCTAGGACGCCTGACCGGTTGGCACTCTCGACTAATTGTTGGACACTCGCATTGCCGGCTGACCGCCCGGACCAGCGGTGTCGGGCTGGCCGCCGTCGTCCTGCTTCCTAGCTTCTGATCCAGCAGTGAAGTAAATTTTCCGGGCCAACTCGCCGCCAACATTTCAGGTCCACGGAATTGTTTTCGGGTCAGCAGCAGCCGGGTGTGAACTTGGGGTGGAAACTTAGCGGTCCGGGCCTCGAGGTCAGACCCCTAGTTCGGAGCTACGTTCGCCTTCTTTACGCTGCTGACTTTGTTATCATTGTTCATGGAGTTCACAAATTGCCGCGCTCCGAAATAGCTGATATACGGCTTATCCAGTGGAGGTGGAGGTTTTTGCTTGCTGCTGAAAGATGATAAGGCCGAAACTTCCGTAAGAAAATTACTAGAGCCGCTTATATATGTATATATATATATATATATGTATATATATTCTTTAATATATATATATATATATATATTAAAGAAGTAAGAACTATTCATTATTAAAGCATTTAGGAAATCCAACACGCTTTTTGTCGTCCTTAGCCGTTTCAATGTACGTTTATACATCAATGAAATGCTATTGCCCCATTGGAAACTGGTCTTGCGGTGATTTCTAACGCGAACGTCCCGTTGTCTAAGGAAATTACCTGCTGTTTTGAAGCCCGTATCCCCAATACCTCAGCCGGTTACCACGCGATCGCTGCAGTGACCGGATTCGCTAATGTCTTAACTGCGGGAGTCCGTAGAGTGACGGTGACTAGCCTCGCCTCCGATCGGGTCTCGAAGGGCTCATCCCTTAGCCGACCGAATTTCGCTTCCTTGTTTCGCTTGTTTCTGCTTTCGTGTCACCGAGAAGCGGCCCTGTTGGACGTATCCTTACCAGGGGCAGGCAGCACCAGTGAACCCCACGCTGGCGGCGGCGATAGTCACCCCGCGCAGAGGGGAGATAGCGGGTGGTGATCAGGGGGGGGGGGGGGGCTAGATAACGTAATGGGGGAAAAATTTCAGAATGACGGAGCGTTGCAAAGAGTGAGCTGGGCCCGGCTGGAGAGTCGTCGTATATCGCTGTAACGAGCGCAGTATTGGGCATATTTAATTTCATTACATACGCAATTCGCCCCATGGACAGAGGGCAGAGTTAGTCGCCGGGGACGCTCGGTGACGGCAAAGAAAAACGCCAACAACGATGAAGAGCGTAAGGCTGAGCTTACGATCCTCGAACTCGGCCACGGCTCGAAGCTCGCCGGCCACCGGTGGCCGGGTCGGGCGCTCTGCTCAGCCACCGCCGCCGTCAAGTGGGACTTGGCAGCGACTTTGATATATTGCGACAGGCCCAGCGAGGGAAAATTGGCGCCGGCCGCAGGTACGCCGTGATTACCGCTGCCGAGCTTGACTACGAATTGCCCGTACGTCGCGTGAGGGCTGAATTAAACATACTGGTCTCATATTAAATGGACTAGTTATTCATCACCGGATTTCTATAGGCCGAGGTGTCCATGGCAATCGTTAAGTGAAATAACACACACCGTGATCGTGGGAAGCGTTCGTTCGATTTTATTCTACAATGTCCCGTGCATGTAGTACCCACCGCAGAGTCTACCGGTTGAATTCGCCCCCTTTGAATCACTCGTGAAGTGCAGGATGTTAGCAATATATGCGAACTTGCATGTGCACTGTACTGCTGAAAGTGCGCGCCGTTGACAATAACACCGTTATAATGATCAGACTGAGTTTGACCCACTGAGATGATGAGCCCTGGACCGGTCTGAGGCGCTGGGTACCCTTTCATTCGACTATTACTATATTTAATGGCTGCCCACTGGGAAAGATCTGGTGGGGCGAGGCGGCCTATGTCTTAATGGGTGTTTCTTCCCGACAGCTGCTGGTACCGGAACAGCTGATCTTACGGTGATGTGAATGCAGCTGGATCTTCTCAGAGTGTTCGTGTGTATGTCTGACCCTGTGCAATGAGTATATATTGGTATAGCTCCGCGTTCGCTCGTTATTCGTAGGAGGCAGACAACCGCTGTGTAATCCGCGTATAGAGTAGGTTGGTTGTAGCCAAAAGGCATAGATGGTAGACCTAGCTGGCGGGGTGCAGCTGCTGCTTGTAACTTCTTGTCTCGTACCCGTATCAACATACATACCTTATTGCCTGTCGCTCGTCGGAGGATGACGACAACGCGTGGCGTTTTTCAAACTGTCTACCACCACGATCTACTGTGACTGCAAGCAATAGATCGGCGGCGGTACCAGCGGCAAATCTAGACGCAAATCTACAGGGCCCTCGAACCGTATACGCAAGGGATTCTCTGGGCGACCCAAGTCCCTCGTGGCTGTCAGAAAGGAGATATCTAATGAGGTGGCATACGTCTGCGCAGGCTTCTTGCAGGCTAAGCATGCGCGCACACTTCTTCAAGCAGCTAGAGAAGAAGGGATTCGATGATAACCTCCCCAAAACGGTTCTCTATGCTCGACGTTCGCGACTTTCCCCTTCTTGCTCGTCTATGTTGCGTTTTCAATGTCGTTCGATATCTAGCGCTTCTCAGGTGACACCCACGACACCTTCGACTACGTGGGAAGCACTGCCGTCACACATCTTAGGCAAGGGAGATTTGGTGTCATTAGCCAAATAACTCGGCCGAAACCTCTGCTGTCCCGGATCTGCAAACTGGGGACCAAGGAGCCCGCTTGATACCGGGCCACTAGGTAGAGAACGGATCTCAGAAGCCTGAGGACTTGGAACTATAGAGAAGGCAGGAACGTCTTGGTCTCTCTTCGTACAGCGAGCACACACCATGTTCCATGAACGACGTTTCACATTGTCGATGCTGCGGGTCATATGGTTAGGTGTGATGCGTGTACTTGCCATAGCTGCCGATATTCGCGCAAACTCTGCCGTTGACTGATTGCACAAGTGTGGTCAACGTTCTTGGCTAACTACGGAGTTGGCTGAACGCGTGCACTGGCCCCCTAGTCTTCAGCCGTCGTCCGTTTTTCTTAATAATTTCAGCAGCCAACAGTGCGCTCGAGGAGACACTATCCAGGCACGTTCATGGGGGTATGAAACAAATGCATGGCTGTTTTGTGTGGTCGCGGCCGTAGTCGACACCATGCTGATGTTGCTAAGCAGGTGCCAGCATCAGCTATCCTCCTAGAAGAACCTTTCGAGGTCTCGCGGCGAGCTCATGTTGTCCAGGCGACGGCGGATCGTTCAGATTAGGTGGACGTCTAGGATCGTCTCTCAGTCCTAGGTGCCTCGTTTCTCGTTCTTCGGGCCCTATCGCTGCTTTGCAAAGCTTTGCACTGGTCAGCCACCCTCTAACCCAGAGTAGTCAGAGACATACAGGGAGGCAAGGACGGCCACGCGGC
The DNA here is from genome assembly GCA_019614645.1 of Stratiolaelaps scimitus. Taxonomy (NCBI): domain Eukaryota; kingdom Metazoa; phylum Arthropoda; class Arachnida; order Mesostigmata; family Laelapidae; genus Stratiolaelaps; species Stratiolaelaps scimitus. Next base: position 2,167,397 of record JABWDB010000034.1, on the reverse strand, counting down.
CGATGCGTCTCTAACGCGTTCCGTTACTTCTTCGGGCGCTCTGCCCACGCCGTTACCTCGCTGCCCCCAGAGCGGCCTGCCTCGGCGTCAGCCAACCTTTTGGCTGGCAGGCCTTGCCCAGGCCTCGGCAAGCTTTGCACAGTTTTAATGAGCCTCATTAAACTAGAAGGAGGAAGCGACGTGCGGGAGTGGTGCTGCTGCTGCTGCTGCACTGAACGTTGTGGAGAATAAGAGGAGACGGGACAACGACGGGGTAAGGTGGGTGACCGCTCAAGACGCAGGGTCGCGCGGCAGGTGAGGCAGTCGCTGGTGTTCGCACAAGGCACGCCCTATATAGCTAAGGGCTGGCGATTTCGGTGAAGCTAATACAGCTGCAAGACGTTTGCGGTAAAATGGCGCCCCACTTAACCTGCCATTGGTCGCGGGAGCCGGCTAGCCAGCGTTCTGCTCGACGTTGGGCTGGCCTGCTCTGCACCATCTGCGTTCGTCATATATCATACAGCCGCCTTCTCGTGATGGCTCTCTGCCGACTCCAAGGAACGAGCTACAACCCCAGCTCGTTTTGCCAACTTGGAGATCCCTGCTCCCGCACAAACTCCGCGATCGCCCCTCAAGCGCCTGCCCGTCTCGGTGACCTCGCATAGAAATTCTAACGGGCGCACTGGTAGGCATGGATACATGTACGCGCAGAGAGAGAGAGAGAGATAGAGAGATAGATAGAAGGGTATACCATCTCACTATTACGCTCAAGAGCCGTTCAAACACGCGAACTCGGTCCTACGGGGTCATAGCCACCAGGGCAACGCGGCCTTCCATATTCGTCCTCCTGCTCTCTGCTCGAGAAACGAGAGGATGGAACGGGTAGTAGTTTATTTATTTGGACCAAGCAGAGCCCCAGGCCGGGATCACGTTAAGTGCGGCTTGTCGTGCGTGGTCATGCCTCTAGGCCGCATTCGTGTGCAGCTCTACACGCCTCGGCAGTCCGATACACTCGCTCTAACAGCTGAATGAATAGGAACGCAGCCGAACGCAGGAGAGCAGCATTCTCCAGTGCGCGGTACGAGCGGTTTTTCGAAAAACCGAGCGAGCGATTGCGAACCAAAGCCCCACTACGGCCGTAGCCTCCACAGAAGCCGGCCCCGTCCAAGAGTCGTACAGCAGCGGCTACAGCTATAGTCACTGCTTCTGGTTGTGCTGTTCGGCAAGGGAAATGGGGAGCCAATGCTGGTTGGCCATGTCCTTGGGTATAATGGTGAGGCGAGAGAAAGTAGGACGGAACAGAGTCGAAGAAAGTGAGAACCCGGTATTCATGTTCATCGAGTGGAAGACAATGACAAGCCGGCGGCAGTGCACCGCCGCCGTCACAGACGTGTGGCTGCCGGTGGTCGCCGCTCATAGCTCCGTAGATGTATATACCACGAGAGAAACGGTGAGAGGACAGGATCGAAACGAAGGCCGAGGATGCAGGGCAACGCAGAGGAGGAAGTTAGGTCTAAAGGAGGATTTTTATTATCTTAAGTGGGACGGCTAGTGGAGGGGGAGGGCAGGGGCAGGACCCACTCATAATCCAAAGATAATTAAGGTTAAACCATTGCTTCTCCAGAGGAGGCTTTGGGCATAAACCAGCCCCAGTAGGGTAAGCGCCTGGAGGGTGAGAGGAAACGAGGCCTGCTACGCGGAGCACACAGGACGAGCAGCACCGACGAGAGCACGGAGAGCACATCAACGGAGACTACAAGTCTATGTAAATTCTAAGGGCTCGACACCCCAACGAAGCGAGCCGACCGCCTGCCAGCTAACTCCCGCTAGTGCGGCTAGATAAGCTTAGCCGCAAGGGTCCCGAGAAAAAACCCTTGACCTAGCGGCTACCGAGTGCTGGAGGCGCCCTCTCATTCGCTCTAGCTGTTTGCGTAGTTCAAGCCTTGACGTTTTTCGGACCCTGCCCACTTGCACAGCCTGCCTGCGACTTTAGCGCTCAGCTAGCTCTCGCTACTGCGGACACCGCCGTGGCCTCGCCGGCGGCCCGTTGACATACGCCAGTGATGTTGGCCCCAGAAGATGCCGGTATGAAGCTGTTCTCTGGTCCGCGAGCTCGGCAGCCTTCTCTAACCCCACTAACGCCATTTCACTGGCACTCCACTAATACTATCTCAATTATGAATATGTGTTCAACATACGTCCCCCTGTAGGGGGAAACCCTCTGAATGTGGGTATGCAGGTGCGTGTCTGGGTTAGATGACCATGTTGCAATAAGTTAGAATTATTACAATCTACCTACTTTTGCTGTCCCCTCCTCTATTTGTCGTTGTTCTGAAGCGAACCGCCGAGATAGGGGTTAATTAGGTGTTTCATCGAGGACGAACTACGATGTCGTCTCAGATTGCCCTCCTGGCGGAGCATGTTCCCGTAGAAGAAATTTGCAACGAGGTTTGGTGGAGAAAATCTTTAGCAAAGGCGAGAGCACCTCCTTGGGGTAAAGCTGAATGTTGAGGCTGTTATAGCTTGTATAGGCTGTTGAGGCTGTTATATATTATGAGGCCAAGGGGTGCCTTCTCTATGACTACCAAAGACGGCACCGTCACTACCCCCGTAGTAAGATACCTGTGCCGACGTAAGAGCAATTATAGTGCAGCTTGTGGGTTTGGAGCCTTTGGGCCACATATAATGATGACTACGATGGATTGGAGGACGGTAACCTAGAGACGTGCGAACGCTCCAGCTGCCGCCTTCACCGACACGAAATTACGTCTTTTGCAATGAGTCCATGCGATGAAATCACTTCAGCCTGCCTCATGCGACGTTACACGATGGATAACGGAGATGTGCGTGGTTTTAGTCATGTTACCCGGTAGCCATGTTTAGTCTTGATACCAGTAGACCATTCCGAGTTGCAATCGTTGTAAGTAGACTAGAAACCAGCTGTCTAACATGTCTTGCAATAAGCAGTTACAGTGGGACACAGTATGGGGTTTAAAGGCCTCCACACCCAGCGCGTTACAATTTCAGAATCATGATGAAGTTAGTAAGTGCCATGCCACCTAAATGTAGATTTATGTTGATTTATACAGGCACAATCTCATCTAAATAGAAGCCATTTTCTCGTTCCAAACCTCTCGCAAGCATGGCAATTACCTTGAAGATTTTTTACCATATTTTCTTAGACCTCTGTCCTTGTCCGATCTTCCCATCTGTTCACTACTGCAGTTTCCGCTGAGCTCTGGACCGCAACAGTAATAGAGTTAACCTCACACCGTTGTGCGCCAGATCGCTGATAGACATGTTCGGCAGTCACTCGACCAGCAGCGTGTAGCCGTTGTCCGGTAATCATGACGACCTCGGTCTCAACTAGCGGTCAGTCAGTAGGGTCGGTCACTGGCGCCGCAGAAACAGTTTGGCCTGGGTCCGGCGTCGGCCTCGGTGATCGGTGCGGGGCCTTAGCTGTTTCCTGGACACGCCGCCGTTTCTCCTGTTCCGACGCGTAGGCCGCTATACGCAATCGAGTGGGGCACGGGGGCCGTCGAGGCGGACTAGCTCCAGTGTACGAGCAGATGAGAGGGCCTGGGTGGACAGACAACGACCGTGGACGAGCAATTAGGGATCGCCTGGGGCCACCCGGGACGCCCACCAATTTAGTGCTCAATAAATGATCAATAGATTCTATCTGTCGCCTGAGGCGCAAATTCGACCACTCACTTACTCAGCCCAGCGATGAGCCAAGCTACGCTGTCAAACGATGCTTGGCGCGCCGCTGCTGATAGAGGCCGTTGGTGACGGACAACGGTCGCTCAGGAGGCCGACATATATATAATTCATGTGCTCCCGCATGATCCCGCCATGCGGCCATAGCATTGGCAGCAGTCGTCGACGACCTCGCCGCTGCCGTCACCCTGGTAGGCTTAGCGTCTGGCCAGTACCGCCAATGGGGCATACCTGAAGGTCCTTGACTCCGTGCGCGGCCTAGACGACGTGACATTTTAGAGGGAATCGCAGGGACGCAGCAGCCTGGTAAATACTATAGCTTCGTGTTAGCCTGTCGACAGACAGGCCTTCAGAGACAGGGTGTGGGAAGCATTTACCGGCAGTGGCAACGTGTGCGTCTCTCTATAATGCGTTCTATAACGTGCGGGATCGTGCCTCGCGCAATAATTGACAGCTATCGGGGCCGCTATTCGTGGCACTCCATTACGCATGCGAGGACTATCATAGTAATAATAACAGCGTGGACATTTGATAGCAACGATCAGCAGAAGGGGATTTCAAAGCGACGCGTCAACGTGACATACCTAATGGGTGAAAGCTTTGCAGGTTGAAGTTATTAGAGGACGATCGTCCCTAACCTATATTGAACATATATTAGTATCATTAGCCGTGCGCGAAATGAAAGAGAGACCCAGTTACTCTGGTAGATAATGGTCATCGAACGACTCGTATAATGACCGATACTGTACCCTGCCTTATCTCCGCTACTGCGCACGATGTCTGATTAGGGGTTAGTTATAAATATCGGTATTTCGAAACAAATTTTAACGCAAGTCCAGCATCCTCAAGCAACGTACCACAACGAGTCCCGGTGATTCCAGTGTCAAACGCGTATTTCCCGGGGACACGCGAGGTGGCCCCTGCAGACTCATTGTCTGCGAGGAGAATTAGCCATAAGTGCGTGTGCAAATGTACTATAAATGAATGGGTGTTGCGCACAGATTTACAATAACAAAAACAGCGAAAACATCTGCTGTTGCCCATATAAATCACACTTAACCGTCCCAAATGTGTGTTTCGCTGTTACCTGAATAGGTGGCCTTCAAGCGCGCAGACGCAAACACGAGCGCTATGATTGTGGAACCCTCCGACCGTTCGCTGTCAGAAATGCAGCAATGTTCATTTTCTTTTCATTTGTGGAAAAAGAAAGCTTTGAAGCGTACAGGCAAACCGCACCTCTTCACCATATAGCCCTTTCCATGTAAAGCTTCATTGTTCTTGCCGTGCACCGGTTAGCTCCCGACGGTTGGTGAGAGGTCTTCCTCTTCTCCTATTCGTCTTTTGGATAGGTTGAAGTTTTGTAAAATGTTTCCCTTTTACAGAATCATTATGTTTCGTTTGTTCTGGAGCAACGCGCGCTCGAGGCATTATATTATTTGGCGTACACGTGTATTTGTTACCGAAAAATATAGGTGTCCACATAAAAGGACATTAAAGGATTTGCTAGACGCATATCACTGGCGGGAAGGATAACGCATGCGCATCTCGAAATGTCCCATGCTGCACTGCAATTGTTCTAACCTGCTTATGCTGTTCTGTTTCAGGTGAGTATCTCTCAGCCAGCATTACGTCTCCCGGTTTGTAGCGCTAGGGTGTCCGTTCACCGCCCCCTGTTCCAGAGGTTTCCAACTGAAATATGCGTGTGAGAGTCGAGTTATCGCTAGTTGTCGAGTAGCAGCACATCGTATTCATGCTTAGCACTCATGTTCCTGCCTCGCTCCTGATTGAATCCAATGTAATGGAATCATTTAACGTGTAAGAGGACGGTGGACTGCCGGCAGGGGGTCGACGCGAGGCAAGTCGACCCTGAGATCCCTTCGGAGGATGCGAGCGATGGCACGCGCGGTGCTCGTTTGCTCCGTTGCCTCCTGCTACCGAGACTTGTACACGATCTCAAAGACCATGAACACGTTAGTATTGAGTGGATTGATCTTCTGCCGAACCGAGAGAACAGAAAGAATGAGGGCGAATGATGGTATAGGGGGGAGCTGCCGCTTACGATGATGCAGGGATGAAAGGAATCGCCGAGAGAAAGGCAGTTTCATTCTGAGAGACAACGAGGGGCGCTACGAAACTGGCTAAAGGGGCAGACATCGGGGACCTCTTCGAAGGGGGCAACGAGCTCGGAGCTGCTGGGGATAGCGTTTCTAGCCTTTTTCTCGGCCCCCCTATTTTCAGATACCGGCAAACCTGATACTATGGTCGGCTTTACCTCTTTGCCTCAGTCCAAACCGCCTTGCTCTGCCCTGTAAACCACCGCCGCCGCCTCCGCCGCCTCCGCCATCGTCTAGACGAACAACCATGCCTGCGTCGGCTGGGGCAACGCCGGGCGCGCCGCACCGAGCAGCGCAGCATGTGGCGCTCGGTAGACTGTTGATATTAAAATTCCATATGAGCCGTATGCTGCTGCTTCTCCTCCTCCGCCGTGCCGAGGCAAGCGAGCGGACTGAAGGCGACGATAGATGCCAGGAAAAGGCGCACTTGCTACCAGCCACTGCCATTGCCTCGGGTTGTTTGGTCCCCCGACATCGAGCGGGTCGTCGCCTCAGTGCCCATTCCTCGTTTCCCTCGGCTTCTCCACTCCTGAACCCCCCCTCGAACTCTTCTCTCTCGTCCGCGTTCATCTTCAACGTACAATGATCTTGACTCTCTGAGAGAGGTAAAATATTGAGTGGGGAGCCAGAGAACGAGTGGAAAGTGCGAGAGAGAGAGAACGAGAGATAGATTGTTTCTCCTTTTTCCTTGCCTTGGCCTGCTTCGCCGTCCGGCCTGATCCGACGGGGGCGACTGGTCCGAGCCTTGCGTCTCTCTCGCATCTGCATCGTTTCAGCGTCGGCCTTCCACGACGGCCGCTGCCTGCCGCTGCCTGCCGCCGGCGCAGCGTTCACCTCAATTTCAGGCCTGCCGGGAGCCTGCCGATGCAGGCCAACTGTGCGTTCGTTCGTTCGTTCGACTGACTGCCACACCACCCACAAGCGTCCCCTAGCTCGGCCATCCGCTCCTATATCTAATGCAATATTTATCAGCTGTTGTATATAAATTGCCCGCGCTCGTTGCTACTACCGCTGCTGCTGCTGCAGCTGCAGTCTCTGACGGATCCCACCGATACGTCTGCCTCGAAGAGAACTAACGTCAGGGAGAACCACCACCAGCAGCAGCAGCAGCAGCAGCGCTTGCGACCTCGTCCGTCTCATTGCGGGCATGGCTGTTCTCGTCCTGTGCGTCACTGGCCCCCACTGGCAACTCTCTTTAGTTCTCGTTAGCTCTTCCGCCAGGCCTCTCTCTCTCTCTCTCCCTCGAACTCTCTCTCTAAGTCTCTCATCCTCATGGTTTTCTCATGCGCTCTATTTGGTCGATGTTAGTAGGATGCTAGAATAGGTTGGCAGCTTCCGGATCCACTGGTCCCTACGGGCATTTTGCCCGTCGACGGTCTGTGTAACAGGGACACAGAGCAGCTACTGACTGCTACTATGTTCCGCCAATACGGCTATATATCGAAGAGGGAAGCATATAGCGACACACACAGAGAAATGCGTGGGGGCAACGAGGATGTCGGGGGCCTGGACACGAGCCTGGATCCCAATCGAGCGCTTCGCTTCGTAGGCCGAGTCTAGTAAAAGCAAATACGCCAGCGACGGCGTCTTGCCGCAGCGGCAGGCTACTTCTTCGTTGCTGGTGTTCAATTTACTTCAACTCGACGAGAGCCTGGAGCGTGCAGGCGATAGCCAGCAGAGTCCAGTTGACTGCGTCTGAGCGGCCAGCGCTTCGCTCGGGTACGTCGGAGGTGGAACGAGGCGGAGAGCGGATACGGCAGATGCACCAGTGCCACTGCACAGCAATAGCAAGGGTAGATAGAGATGGCCGACGAGCCTCTCGTACACGGTCACACGCACACCTGGATAGATGACGGTGCAGCGGCTAGTGCTTGCTGCCAGCAGAGCTTGCTGCTGTGCAGTGAACGTTCGACAGAGGCACACACACACACAGCGGTCTGACCTGGCCTGGCGAGGACGACCGACCCGATCCGACCCGATTCGTTATTCTATGCAAAGCAAAGGAAAGTGCTGACGCCGATTACGGCGACGGAAGAGTGTGCTACTGCCCCGGGCAGGTGGTTTGAGGGCGGACTAGGGCGCTGCTAGCGTCATGGTGGTCGTCATGCGGTTCGGGCGGGGCTGGCGCAAGGGCGGCGGCAGCCGAAGCAGCAGCAGGCTAGAACGTGCCTCGCTGTAGGAGTGCACGTTATGGCAGTAAACTTCGTAATGGGCGCAGAACTTGTGGTGGCCACATTTTGGGTTTGCGTCCCTGACAGGTAGAGGAGAAGGACTTCTCCTCGATGATGCCTTCACACTTTACCCTCGTTTCGACGCTTCGTTGAAACCTTCCAGCAGCCGGTTCGGTTTTCCTCGACGGTGCAGTTCGAACGGTTTCGAAAGATGAGCTAAATTGCTCCCAGTGTACTGAGGTATTACGAAAACTTCTCATAGCCGGCTTGCTGTTGCCGGTGCTCAAAGTTGTTCCTGCCTCCGTCGACATGTACTGCTATAGCAGCCATTGTAAGATTGTTGTTTTCCAACAAAAAATAAATTACAGTTATTACAGCCCTGCACGAAGGGTCGGCGCGGAACAGAGCGCGCTAGTGATGCGGGGCAGGAGGGTCCTCGGCTGATACCGCGTCGTGGCCCGATCCATGGCCATCGTAGCCGACGGCAGAAACGACAGCGCAGACATCAGCATCTAAACGAGCAAGCAAGAAAGCGCTTGAAGGGACGCGCACCGCTTCAATGGGGACGCGCTGCGTACTCCTCTCTCCCCGGATCTACTCCTGCGTCCTTTGGATCCGACTCCGACTCCTCTTTCATTCGTCTGGCCGTTCCCTTGAAAATCGTCCGCCACCGCTACCATTCGCTTGAGGCACAACCGGCTCGGCCCCGCCGTCATCCCGCTGCCCTTGGGCCGTGCGACAAGCGTTGCGCGGCATTGACTCGGCGGCGGCGGCGGCGGCGGCAGCCGCAGCAGCAGCAGCAGTAGAGGCAGCACGAAGGTGATATGTCTTTGTTTTTTTTTCTTATTGTTTCCACTCGCGAGGCGCTACCACCACATTACCGGCACGGCGAGCTCTTCCTGCTTCTACGTTGAGTCGGAGCGAGTCCCTGTTGCAGGGGCGCATCGCACATTGTGCTTTTTTCAGCCGCCACCGCCGTCGCCGCCGCCGCCGCCACGGTTGCTTCTGCTGCTGGCAACGCCGGCCGAGGACTTCGGCTGTCTCTCGTTGTTCTTGCTCGAGCCAGATTCTCAGCAGCGTCGACTCCCTTTGCTGCTTGCTCTTGCTGCTGCTGCTGTTAAGGCCGTTATCACTATCGTTGAAGAGATTGCGCGTACAGAAACGAGCCGGCGTCTGGGTCGGGCCGTCAGGCCACGCCGGCGCGGGCTGTCTGTGTGCCTTTCGGCCTGAACGCCCGACGAAGCGCCCGACGGCCCGCCCGCCCGCCCGCCGGCGTGCGCACACAGTGTTGTCCTGTTTGTTGGAGGCGCTGCCACCGCCGTGTTACTGTGTACCTGCTGCTCCCGGTGTGGACCTGCGTTTGCCTCTTTCTCTGCGTCTGTCCGTTGTGTACGTTTGTCTGCCGCTACGGTGAGCCCCCTACGGCGCCCTCTTCGTAGGGTTTTTTTTTCCAAGTCCTCACTGCTGTTCGGTGGCCCGATTCAGCACTGTCGCCGCCCCGTTCATTGCCCCCAACCCCCCACCACCTCCTCCCCCCATTTCACCCTGCTAAGAAACCCCGCTCCTTTTCTGCGGGGGTTAGCCCTGCGAGACGTCGCAGCGCCCTGCTCACTACCACCAACGCCCGGATCCCTTTTCCCACCGACAGCGCTGTCTCGACGTCACCTTAACGCTGCTCGTGCTCCTGGTGTCTTTGGCTGCCTTGGACCGCTTGGTTCCTTCCACGGCCGCTTTTCTTCTTTTCGTTCATCGTGTTCTCGTTTTCTCTGCCGCCTCCCGCGCGTCCACCGTTTGCCAATCTCCGCCAGCGCTCCTCTGTGCTGAACAACGCCAATGGGGGCTGGGGGGCAGTCGCGCGGCGATGGCGGCAACGCTGGGAGGCCCAGGCCGACCCGGATGGGTGCTAACAGGTAATAAATTGCGCCGTTGTTCTTGGCCTTCTTCGTGCTGCTGCTGCTGTTACTGCTAGTGCTCCTGCTCGTTGTACTTTCACTTCGTCTCACCGCCTCAACGTACGCGTAGACGGATTGAGCAGTGGTCGTGGGACACACTTTCACAGACAGACGAACGGTCGGACGAACGAACGGACAATGCACTTACTTTCGGTCACTCCTTCGTTTTTCTTTTTTTCCTCTCATCGAGCTCCTTTTCTGCTAGCGCCGCCGATCCTGGTCGAAATGGCCGCTATCCTTACGCATCACCGGACACTGCGGAACTAGACACTAGCACAAGAGCCAGCTGCCGGCGTCCTGCGGGCGTCCGTCCAGCTGCCCTTACACTGGCCCGGGACAGACACCCCCCCCCCCCCTCTGGCTGCGATCTGCGGATCCCGCACAGCAGCTCCCTGAGGATTTCAAATGAGCTTTGGCCTTCGCCCAGCTCGGCATGAGTCCTGATTGCAGCAGGCCTGGTAGGCGGCTCGGCACTATCGGCGGAGTCGAAGTCCCATTCTTAGTCTGCGCTATTGCCTCGTCTGCTGCCACTGCGCTTGCTGTTGCCGTTGTCGTCGTCATTGCTGCTGCTGCTGCCGCTGGCGGCAGCGCAAGGCTTCACCTCGACTTCAGCGCGAGTTTATCCGCTGAGTGCTACGCTCGCTCAAGCCCGGCCTTCCCCTATTCTCAATCTATCTCCGGGTTTCAAACAGACGCTCTCCGTTCGAGTCGCCCGCGCCTCCCTCAGCAGCATCGCCGTCCTGCGTTCGCTTTGTCGCGCACTCCGCGCGGTGCGCTTTGCCTCTCCACGTCGAACCGGCGAATCGTCAACCAACGAAACAGCCTCGAAGGGCGATACAGAGGCAACCACCTCACGGACCAGGTCGCTGTGGTGATTTCCAACCAGCTTCCTCTCTCTCGTGCCTTGCAGCATGGGCGTGGGCGGTGCATGTAGGCGGTGTCGCCTGCAGGGAGCGTGGCCGTTGGCTGTCGGTCGCCGTCCGCCCGGCACCGGCTCGTACCCCGGCTGATAAAGGCTCGTTGCGCTTGAGGGGAAACCACTCCTGTAGTCTAGCGCACTGCTCACGCGCACGTAGGCAGTCGTATACCATTGCATGATGCTACTACAACGACTACTTCTTCTGCTGCTGCGGCAGCCGCTGCTGCTGCTGCCGCCATCTCCACTTGAGCTAACCGCCAAAGCTGCGCCACATCCGCCTATCGGCTGATCTACCGTTATACTAGTGGGACAGTCACTACCACTTCCATGTTTCTCTACTTACCTATCTCTCTCTCTCTCTCTCTGCCTGTCCTGCAAACGATCCCCCCATCCTCTCTGACCGTTTCCAAATTCGACCGGATACGCGCATTTCCCTTGCGATGCAGCCTCTACCGCGAATTTGTACTTTGCGGCGACGGCTACGGCCGGTGCCGGTGGCGCCGGCGGCAATCCTCATGCTCCTGTTCCGCGTCCTGCGCGTTCGTGAGAACGCACAACACCGTTCGCTAGCATCGACACATTGCACCTTGTGCCATGCTACCGGTCAATGTTTGCGATGTACCGCCGGCCGACTCGTTTCGCGCTAAGCTTCAACATTGCATGGCGAGTAACACCGGGATTCGGCCGCATTTCGGCTAGTCTCAGAGTTTACGTATGCGTGCAGCCGTCTACCGAATACGTCTGCTCGAACGGATGTGACACGTGTTTTGTTGCTGCGTCGTCGCTGTGCGCTCGTACAAAAAAAAAGTACAGGAATACTCCTATGCGCGGAATACGTTTTGTGGTCGACGATGGACGAGGGTAGATCCTACCTCTCAAATGAAATGATCGTGCGCATATGCCTGCAGCAAATCACACGGTGAAATGGACGCTGTCGATACAACGGCTACTGGCCACTAAATATCGCTGGAGTGTAATTAGTTGGTGGAGCTGTGCTCCTCGCTCTGACCGCATAACGGGGTAAACAAACTTATGAAGATTCGGCTAGCTTGCGTTACCGAAGTGCTACGATAGCGTCCCAGCCTCACTGGGCGATCTGGGGTCCCTCAAACGCCCTGGCATATCGCGTTCTTCAAACAGAGGCACGGAGCTGGCTGGCTGTCACGATATTCAGCTTCTAATTGTTGTTCGTTTTCCGTTCGCTTCCTGCTGACTCTGTTTCGATGCGAACGCCCGTCGTCGTCGTCGTCGCTATCCGAGTAAGAGAATAAACCAGTTTAGGAACGAACAGCAGCAGCAGCCACCACTGCAGTGGCTCGAGGACCATGGGACGATTGGGGCGGCGGCACAAATGGCGGCACAAGCAAACGCAGAACCTCTTCACACAACAACCCGTGACTCATACACTTTCTGCCTCTCATCTTCCCCGCTGATCTTGAGTCCGTCCATTTGCTCACAGCGCTACGAGGTGTACCCAGCGCCGCCGTAGCCGCCAATGCCACGTACGACATGTTGTCCAGCATGGTGGCCCGGGCGTGCGACGAGCGCAGCGTAATCGACCACAAGCAATCGTCATACCATTCATTGCATTTCACAAAGTCCCTCTACGGCAGAAGACAACTGGATAATGGCGGCACCAACGACGACAGCAGCAGCAGCAGAAGAACAAGCCATGATGTATGAAACCTTGCTTCTGCGTGTTTCTCCCTACGCGCCTGTCCGTAGAGTATCTACGTTGGAACCCAGCTTGCGTTCATATTGCGGCCTTCGTCGGCTTTCTGGTCGGTGCCAGGACCAGCAGCAGCACCACCACCACCTGCTATATTCGCATTGCGGCGGTAGCAGAACCGCGGCGGCGTAGTCGCCGCAAGCAGAAGAGAGCAGGGAAGGGGTCCGTCTTCCACCGCGCGTGGCTGCGTCTGTCTTTTTCCTCGAGTTTTCGTTCGCCGGCTCATGGTGGCGTGGCGACATGGCGTGTAACAGCTACCGGCTACGGGACCACACTCGTTGTGTGTGGGGCTCGCCATATGCTCTTGCTGTATCTCTCTCTCTCGCTAGCTCGCTCGCGTTCTCTGTGTCTCTCTCTAGCTAGCTCGCTCGCGTTCTCTGTGTCTCTCTCTCTCTAACGAGAGCGGGCACGGCAGTCCTCAACGCTGCACTGGCTGCGCGGCGTTGCTCTCTATTCCTCATAGTTTCGTTCCATCGTTCGCAACTCCTAGCTATTTTTTTCTTGCCAGTCAAAGCTCAAAAGATGGTCCCCGCCCGCTTCCACCGGTGCAGGTGCGGTCGGAACCGTCGCTGGGCCTCCGCTGAACAGGCCGCACAGCAGCGCCAGGGCCGAGCCGGGGGAAGCAGCACAGGTCGGATAGCTCGGTAGCGCGTGGCCGTGCACTCGTCGTTCGGACGGTACTCGGTCTCTCTCTCGCTCTCGCTCTGGTGCTCTTTTTTCTGGCTCTCTTTTTGTTCGTTTTTGTTCGCTGAGTTCGTGTCGGTTGGTTGACTGTATGGCTGTCTCGTTGGCTGGTTGCTTGCTCCGGGGTCGTCCTTGCCGCCCGGTGCCGACAGCCGAAGAACCCCTGCAGGGGCGTCGGCAGGAGGCTGCAGACGTGGCCTGCCAGGTACGGGAACAGCCCCGGAACAACGGTGTTCGTTCTCCTCGAAGAGGAACATGTGAGGCGGGTAAGGGCAGGGACTTCTCCGCGATGGAAAGATGGAGAAAAACAGCCGACCGACCGCCCGTCCTCGTAAGTTGCACAGGGAAACGGTAGGGAACTGTGAAAATCTGCCTCTTGCTTGGCCTCCCTTTCTGCAATTTACCGCGGACAAGGCAAACGATGATATCTTTAGGACGAACAGGCCTCAGGCCGACTTGAGACTTGTCCTTGACGGAGTTCGCCTGTTTCCACAGTTGAGCAAAAGCGTTGTGGTCTCTTCGGTTAATAAGCTGTAGCAACGATATGCAAGCAGTCAGCAATTCTCTACCTGGCTGGTCTACAGTTCGAATGAGAATTCAGACCATCGAATCCGACTCGAATGAGAGAACAAAACGCAGGATGCCCACGAGAAGACGCGATACGGCAAGTCCGCCATGAAGCATGCTGCACATATATAGACATTTCCGCTGACGTAGCTCGCTCCTTGCAAACAAAGGCGCGACTCTCCCTCCCCCGCGGAGTCATACGGTACAGTTCTATTATCGGGTCGGTGTATCCCTGTGCTTCACCGGAACGCGACTCGACGAAATAGATAAACACATTGTTCCGTTATTCCGCGCCACTTCCCTATCTTCTGCCAGCCTCACAGGATTTGATGGAATATGTCGACTGATTAAATTTTGATGTGGCCGTCGCTTCTACGGCTGCTGAGGCCGCCGCCGCCGCCGACGCCGCCGCGCGCGCGCGCGTCCTGCTCGATACGATGAACGATGGAGAGAGAAACGTGTATGTGTGCGTATTTAACATGGCAAATCAATCCATTAATAACAAGCGCGCGTTGAGCGAGCGACGACGTGCGGCGGGCGCAGCGCGAAGCAAGGGCAGGCGGGCGGGCGGTCGGTCGAGCCAGCCAGCCAGCCAGCGAGCCTCTGAGGCTCACAAGGGCTGGACTAGCGCGGGAGCCGTGGTAGCGCGTCGAGCAGGGCTGGTTGGTTGGTTGGCTCCAATAGTGTAACGTCGAACGAGAAGACGACGAGAGAAACAACGAGAGGTAGATAGAGAACAACGTGAAGGCGAGGCAGATCGAAGCAGCCACGGCCGTCAGGGGTGTCGTTAGGGGCTCCGGATCGGGGCTGGGACCTAGAGGCTGGCTTGCTTGCTTGCTTCCCTGTGATTGGGGGAGTGATGCATCGACGACTCGGGGGAGATGACGGGCGGTAGCGTAGATGAAAAATGGAAGGTCGCGCGAAATATCGACCGCTCGCTCGCCATGCGGGCCGAACCGAGCCACGCCGCACCGCTGAACGCCCTGATAACGCGTCGGCTGCGCTCGCGACCGATGGGGGCTTCCTCGGCGGTCGTCCGTACGACTACCCGCCGCCGCCGCCGACGCGGGCTTCGGCAGCAGGCCCCCTAGCAGGCCCCGAAGATCTCGAGGAAGCCGAGCCCTCGTTCAGAAAACCGCGAATACGCGCATCGGCTATACGAACCTTCGCGCTGCTACCCCCCGAGTCGCACCGAGAGTGGGCGAAGTATGTTGTAACGTACATAACGTACACGAATATAGAACAAGGGTGCTGGGAGCAAGTTCTACCTCAGCAGTACTACGGCCAAGGAAGCAATGACAGGAGGGATTCTCCTCGGAGGGGATCCTCCTTCATCGAGTGCTAGCAACGCGCGAGGCGAGCTGAGTCTAGTCTAGCAGCAGCGTTACGTCGAGGATCTGCCGCAGCGAGACTCTTACAAAGTACAGTTTCCGTCTGGTGCACAGGTAGATGGGGCGAGCCGCAGTAGCCCCAGCGCGCCTCGAGCTTCGCGAGGTGTACGCGATGTAGGCGCGCCGTTGTGCGTCGATGACGATGTCGTCCCTTTGAGTGAGGACCGCCGAAGGCGAGTGAGCGAACGTGAACTGAAACCACTCAGCTGAGTACGTGTGTAGGGGGATTCCGACGTAGTGGCAACTACCGGGGAGATCATTGCGGGTAGGCGTTTCAAACACCGCTTGATATCGCGCCGCGGCCATTGTAGCTGGTGAGTGCTTAGCACACGCGGCAGAACGGCTGTATAGGACATTTCAAGCGGCATGAGGCAAGTACGGCCAAGGCTGCTGGATCTGACGCTGCGCCTGCTTGCCGAGAGCCCTCTCCTGGGAATGATGTCAGGCCTTGTCGAGGCCGTGTCGTGAGGTGCCGTAGTAGGTCTGTCGGCCGACACGTAAAGCCGCCGCAGTGCGAGGGAACGAGAGAGAGAGAAAGTCGACCATAGCAGCAGCAGCAGCAGCATCACCCTCAAGTCATTGAACTATAATGTTATGTATCCGCCCCCCGGAATCCCTTATGCGCTCCTTCTTGCGCTTACTCTCGCCCGGGCTTTCACTGTAGTAGTCTCGTAGTCTCAATCTCGTTATTATTATAATGACGTGTCCGTGCAGACCGTGCGGCCGACACCATCGAAGCTGCAGCGCCGGCTGTAATTATTACTCTCGTGCGCCCTGGCGCAGAAGGAACAGCAGCAGCAGCAGCAGAATCAGCCGCAATAGCAGCTACCACAGACAACCTCTCGTGGCTCCGACTCGACTGCGCATGAATAACGAACAAACATGTGTCAACTTGAAGGAGCCCGCACGAGCTCCTGGAGGGGCTACAAAGCTCGACTCTTCATAGCGACCGCAAGTCGGGGTCCACTGTACGCGCGGTAGGGGGGGCTGGCGGCAGCCGTCACCCGGCAGCCGATGGCGTTCGATGAGAAACTTCGAGGAGCTGGCCGCTGTCCCATCCCTCGCTTGCCGGTGCTGCTGCTGCTGCTGCTGCTGCAGCAGGCGGCGGCGTCGGCGGCGGCGTCGCCGGCGGCGTCGGCGGCGGCGTCGGCGGCGGCTGCTGGTCGACTCCGCATCTTGGCCCTGGTCACAACTGCCTGCTGGGTCTAGTGCCACTAGCACTATTGCGACGACGTCAACCACTATATAGAATAGCCCACTACATATCGCCGCCACGACATACCGATGAGCTCACTGCGATCCCGCAAGAGTGTGAGGGGAGAGCCGCATGGCAGCTCTCTGGTTGTGCCGCTACTGTCGCGATGCCGATGTTGATGGCGAAGCCGATGCTTCCACGATGGCCGGACTCCTTCGGCCTTCTCCCGTCACCGACCACGCCACCAGCCAGCACTGTTCCTCTACACGCGCGCCGCTATTGGGCTAGCTAGCTAGCTGGCTGACCCGCCGGCGAACAAAGTTTCACGTACATAATACACAAAGCAGACTTGTCCCCGATGCTGCGGGCACAAACGGTAGGCGACCGGTCGGCCCCGACAGCTCGACAGCAGAAACGAACCGACTGGCCCATGCGCCGCCATACGTACAGTGAGAAAGTGGATAGCGGGCGTTAGGGGTGGCAGGGCAGCACAGCAACTGGCAGCTGGCTGCGGCCGTGGCCGCGGCGACGATGGTGGAGTGGACTCGCGCCTGCTGCAGTCCTGCACAACCGCCGCGCTGGACGGTTCTCGGTGTCCGAGCCCCTCTGGCGTCCCGGGATAGGCAGCCGCGGACGGCCGTGCCTCCTCTCCTACCCCCTGCCCTGCCCCACACATCCTGCCGCCGTTTATGCCAACGTTCGAGGCCCGAGCATACAGACGCACTATGCGTGTAGAGAAAGAGCGGGGGCCTGTCTCAGTTCGGGAGAGGCAGGCGGGCCCACCATCGGACCCGGCGATCTGGTCGGCCGAGAGTCCCTCTCGCGAAAACCAGCAACGCGGCCGAAAACGTCTCCACTGTACGGCGAAAGCGAAGAGATGAGAAACGGGACGAACAGGGGCTGGGCCCTGATCAGGATCGGACGAAGAGGACGAGAACAACCGCGAGACAGCCGAGTAGCGAACAGCGAGCGGCCAGGCGAGCCAGTCAGTCCTAACTTCGAGATGAAGTCCACTGCACTATGTCAACTTTCCACGTGCGTACAACTCGCGCAGCTATAGGGCTGGCCAGCTGTACGTAGAGCGTGCCCTGTTGCTGCTGCGAATAGCATACGCATATGATCGATCCAGGGAAACGGACCAGCAATACGGCAATACTGGCTTTGGAAATGACTGAAGCAAACGTACATAGATGGATACGTGTGCGTATACCAGTGTTGGTATTGAACAAAGCGGACGAATAGTGAATGCACCGGGCACCGCTCCACAGCCAACTCGACCTAGGTGGATCAATAGGTACCGAGATGGGGCGACATGCGGGGTCTTGCTGAGGCTCTCGGGGATTGTGGTCGTGTGTGATATATTAACGAGAAGGTGACAACATTTCAGGGATTTTCACCCTTACCCACTTGGGCAAGCTGGACAAACAGGACGGAGATGTTGTTCGGTCTGAAACAAACAAAACCTCACCTCGAGGAAATCTTGGCTCATACAACTACCAAAGGCGTGTGAAAGCATTTCAATATTCGATTCCATCTTCTGAGTGGTTTCTCACGTAAATCTGTCGAGATTGTTTGTGGACGTTTCTCGAATTCACCAGACGATCCAAGACGCTGCAGGGCAACGACGAATAATCGTCACGGGTCAGACATCCCAACTAATTCGAGGACACGCTTAACACACAGCTTCACGTAGACCCGTGTGAACAAGGGAGGAGAGGTTGAGAGGAATGCGCGTACGCGCTCCGGGACTCATCGTCGGGCCTTCTAGCGCTAAGGTGTTCATCCACGCCTTTCCTATTCAATCCAGGCACTGCCCGATACCACGCTGTACAATGTCTGCGATGCACGGACTCTGCCTCTTCTCTGTGTAATGCATCCAAGGACGTCGGTCTAGGTCGGGGCGTTTGGCCGCCCCCTCGTCGGCCACATTTTTGGAGACGGCCCAAGCAGGGCCCCAACCGCCGGCTGACGTCGCCCGACGTCGGTGCAGCTGTATTGCCGCTATATCGTCACTGGCGGCCAGCGCCAAGCTGACCTCGGGTGTCCGGTCGGCCGGAGCCCTTCGGCATCCTCCTATCCGTGTAGTATTTGGAGTCAAGGAGGAAGGAAAAAACCTCACAGCTCCCGACCATCGTGTCATGTCAGCTGGCTGGGCTGACCATTTCAGTGGCGGCCTCACACCCCCAACACATCGCTCTCCACTGTACGTTAACTCGGCCTCACAGACGTCCGTTCGCCCACGAACGCATCATTCGCCCAACGGACGGCAAGCCTTTCGCTGAGCTTCTTCCTAGCCAACGAGCAAACGAACCCCCAACCAAGTAGGTGAAAGGAGAAGGTTCCTGGCCCAAAGGCCGACCACCCCTCACCGCCGTTCCCCTGGTGTAATGTATTAAAGGGGCGAGAGCCCAGACGAGCCCACGGCCAAACCAAGTCGTCGACTCGTCCACTGTTGTCCGCTGGTGGCAAGGCACCTCAACATATCTCTTTATGGTGGAGGCAGTGTCGCCGTGCTACGACTGCCACTACAACGACTACTGGTCAACGTGAAACCTGCTGGATATGGCGGTAGTTGGCTCGAACGATGGGAACGGGCTCGGTGGTCGGAGGGAGTGACGTCGTGTCTGCCTTTCATCCACGCTGTGTATGTGTCGTTGGCCCATCGTCACCGTAGAAGAGCTGTGCCTTGGATGAAAGGCGGAGGAGCTTCAGACACACGTGGAGACGGCGCAAAAGAAAGTAGTGGGTGTCGCAGTCGAGCGTAGAAAAGGACTCGAGTGTCCGAGAGGGAGTGAGGGTAGCGCTTGAGCGCTAGAGAGGCCTCGGTAGACAGAGCCCGGCCGTGGAGATCTACTGTAAACCACAGTCGAAGCAGCCCTCTGTTCCTCTCTCTCCTCTCTCTCTCTCTGTTTGCCAGTGGATGTGTGATATTCAGAGGTCTAAGAAGCGCTCAACCAAATGAAGCTTCAACCGTTCATCCATCCATCACCTATTTAAAGTCGGCCCCCCCATCAGCACAACAGCCTCAACTACCCCTGAACACACCCCTTTGCCAACTAGCACTCCTCGTCTCCTTGGCCCTTATTTCCTTGCACCCCTATCAAGAAGAGGTTTCCCACCCAGCCACTCATACCGTTGTTCAATGGGGTGCGGCGCCGGTGGCTACCGCCACCACAGAGAAACGGGTGTTCCCATGTAAAGCCAAGTTGAAGGATCACCTCTCATGCTAACGACCGATCACATTAGAAAGAAAGCCTAGCACTGTCGTCTCACGAGCGCGGCGAGCGTCCGCATTGGCGCGCGCGTAACGCAACCAGCCATCCCACCTAGCGCACTGGAGGTCGCTGAATGCCCTTAGACGGGTACCGGGCTGAGGGCCGATGGAGCCTGGTCTCTCGGTAGCAGGAGACGCCGTCCAGGCGTCAACGTCACCGAGCCCCAACGTCGGATGAGTAGTTCTCTAGGTCGAGCCATGCCAGAGTAGGCCATGCCGGACAGTGGCTAGTCCTTCGGCGTGGCCGGTAACGCGGCACATCGTATCGTCCACTTGATAGCTTCTAGCCTCCAAATCTATTTATGTATAGTGTGCATAGTTTGTCTGCTGTTGCCCCCAGGCAGTCCACAAAGTATAATAGAAACCACCTAGTTGGGATACGGGAAAACCACTTCGAAGCCTCGCTTCTCTATAAGGCGGACCTGCTATAGTATCCGTCGAAAATCGAAATAAGTCACAATAATAAAAAAAAAATAGGACTTCTGGTAACACTGATATCAAACGTGATCCACCTCTATAACATAAATCGTTAAGAAATTAGATGACGTGTAAATACAGCAAGCTTGATAACAATCAACGATTAACTCACGCATATTTTATTTTGTCTCTTTTGCAGGTAAGTACCTTCGATGAGCTTCCCTCGGCAATTTCAAATTGGACCAAACCACACCTTCCGTAGATTACTGTGAGGCGACCTTCTACCTTGACATGTTGTAGCCACTTCCGCTCTTTGCACACACACACCCACACGCACGCACACTTTGAGCTATTTTCCCGGACTTTCGATTTGTTCCGAGGCGACTTTTCGCCCATTCGGAGTTCGAAAGTCTTTAAATAGGCAACATAAGCCAGGAAGCTATGGCTAGTGAGGGGCGAGAGCACAAGCGGCCTCTCGCCCGAAAGTGAGCGCTCGCCCCAGAGCAGCAGGCGGCGCAGCCAAGTTGGCCGCGTCATTAAAGAGTTTCGCCTGGACGAGCTCGAATGTGAGATCCAGCGCCCACCGTGGGCCCACTGACGCCTCCGACCAGCCGGCGTCTGTCGCTGTCCGCTTCCCATTCCAACGGCGCCACTTTCGTATAAGTACGGGGGCCCTCTACTTACATAGTTTGACTGGAGCTTCCCCCGTCGTTCTCTTGGCTTCGTCTCTATCGCCCACCGTATCTAGTAGTTATAGCACAACGAATAGCTTCTCTCCTGCCGGGCTGTTGGCTCCTCTGGCATTGCTCTGTGCGAATCGGTTTCCTGGTCGTCCCTGCGCCTCTCTGATCTCTCACTACATAGTTGGCATCCTGTCCAGGAAGTCCAGAAAAGCTTTTTCTACTGCAATCACGGGAGATCACTAGCAATCGCTAGTAGGATTGCTAGTAACACCAATGCGCCTAACATTGGCTCAATGTTCATCCTGTTCCTTGGTATGGTTCCGTATTCAGATGCAAAATCTACACGGTCTGACCTGCTGGCGTCTGGTGATTTCAATAACTCCCAGCACTCATCGGGTAATTTGCTCCGAAGCCACCGCTTCGTTGTACACGGATCGCCTGCTCACCTAGCCGTCTTTTTTGCCGTCTCTAACGTCGACTGTGTAGTTACATGTGTCTGATCACAGGCCGCTGAGAATTTCAGCAGAGGGATTCTCCATCTCAATCGGGATAATGGAGAGCGCTTGTGTACGCGAATACCGTTATATTCTCTGTCTCACATCGGGCGCTGCCGGTTCCAACTCGAATAGGTTCAGTTCGCATTCTCTCACCACTGAACTCCACTCAATGAGATGCGTAAATGGTATTTTACTAAGGTGGGGAAACTGTTTGATTTAAGCCCTTTTTTGAGCAACACTCACACACACACACTCGTACACGTTTCCGCTAGAGCTGCCTGCTGCTAGGACAGCGTTTAGCGGAAACGCTCTTGACTGTTCTGACCTTCTAAACCGTCGGCGCTTTATGGCTACTGCGGCCATAGCATGTGCGCGTGTGTGCAATGAGTTTCGCCTACACTCGACGAGTGGCCACCGCCTTCCCATGCCCGACCTCCTGGTGCCTTTCGAAGCCCTCATCCTCGAAGTGTTTCAGTTCCGACTCCTCAGCCTTCTCTGATTCGGTCAGATTGAAGAGACGGAGTGTTCTCCTTGTTGTCGGTGGCGGTTCTTCTCCGCCCTTCTCTCTGTTCCTCTTGTTGGTCCTCGGTCTCGTTATGACGTCAGTCGCTGCCGGCTCAAGGCCTACTCACCGCCGCCGGCTCCGTCCACAAGGCAGGCCCGGCGGCGGGGTCCAGCAAGAGAGGAACGAGCTAGTGGACAATATCTTGATCGAGATTACGGTCGGCGGCGCGGCCGGGTCTGCCGTCGCAGGAGGAAATCCTTTGGGTGTAATTGGCCAATCAGCCGACGAGGACGCCGACCGGTTCGTCTGTCGGCCTGACCGAGGCGATCGAGCGGCCGAGCTGCCGACCAAGTCAGCAACCGATGGCCGGACGATGGCTTCCTGGGCTGGCGGTCTGGATTGCTTGCTGTAAGAAAGGCCACCCACAGACCCCTTTTCCGCGCGGGGGGTTGAGCGAACGGCTGCCAAGCACCGCCGTCATTTGGCCGAGCGGCGTTTCGGTTGCAGGCGGACGGACGCTACAACCGGCCGCCATCACCGGCCGTCGAACCGGCCGGTTAGGCGGCGACTCCAGCCAGTCGAGCTGGGAGGCGCAGAGAGACGAACCGAGAGCGTCGACGACCCTGCCGAGCCACACTCTACCGTTCTTGGACTACGGCCGGACGCTGCCGGCCGAGCAAGTCAAAGACGCTCGTTGATAACGCCACTGAGAGGAGAAAGAAGACCGCCGAGTGCCGCACGAGTCGGACGACTCGGAGGAGGACAAGAAAAAGAAGTCGGAAGAGGTGGACCCTCCGACTCTGATGGTAACTTGTCCAGGCAGTTGGCCAGCAGGCCGCTAGGCTGCTCGTTCGGTTTCGTGCCGACCTACGAGGGAATGAAGGAGGCCGGCCAAAGCAGGAACGGGTTCAGGCACTCAAGCAAACACAGGCTCGCAGACCAAGCCCAACACTAGCGACGGCGGCAGGCAGAGAGGCAACGCAGCTATGAGCAGCAAGGCGCGAGAACCAACGAGCGACCGACCGACCAAGGGAACGTTGGCATTGGCTGGCTCCGATAAGACGTCGGACTCGCCATGTTGACTCTCCTTTGTTGGCTCTCGCTGGCGGGCTCGTTGGTAGGCTGGCTGGCTGTCGCCGATCTTCACTGGCACAGCAGTGACAGGTCGGCAACAACAGCTCTCGGCAGCCCCGAGAAGCCGAGTTAGTAGTTATTTAGTTCACCACGACGACACCCCCCCCCGAGTGCCCCGCCGAGCCTCCCCCGCCGGTAACACCGCCGACCACCGAGTGAAGCGACAGGACTGCCGGTAGGAAACGAACGTTCTCGGATAGGCTAACGCTCCGATCCTTTCAAGCTTCTGCCATTGCTTGTGCTGAGGGTGGTTGCTGCTGCTGCTGCAGGACGGGTGGCCTACCTTAGTGAGATTGCGGTGGTCTACTTTCCCTCTGCAAGCAGGCAGACATGCAGGCGTCCGGCAGGTAACCTGACATAACACAACCTTTGGGAAGCAAATCCTCTGTGGTGGCTCGTTGTTGCCAATCTAACGGTGTCTGCTTAACAAAAGCCCTAACCGTTGTTGGCCCTCCTAACCCCTTTGCTGCTCTACGAATGAGCAGCCGTAGGCTGACGGACGGTAGGTAAGCACATGTGACACCAAACCTTACTAGCGACGCCAGAGCCAGAGATAAAGCACGTGTGTGATAATCTATCGCCTACCGACCTTATACCTGCCTGATACCTTCGCTGGACTCGGCCATCTTTCAGCCTCAGGTTCGGACCTCTTCTGTGTTCCACGGCAAGAATGGTACTACTACCTAGCTAGATGCAATCATTGCCATTAGTGCAATAAGACTAATGGAACAAACGTAAACGTTCAATGACTTTAGAGGCTTGACGCACCACGAAGTTCACGGCAATCACAAGAGGCGTGCCATATGCATGAGATGGCAAACTTGGACCAAGGCAAGCGCCAGACACCAGAGAGGGATTCGTAAGCCTACCCGATCCGTCCAACTCTACAGATGCCGCTGCACCCCGGTACCCCTTGACTCCCCCGCCCACGTCCGCCGAGCGCCCTGGAATCAACATATGAAAACATGAATAGCAGGTGCCTGTAAATATGTCGCTTAGCTGACCCGCGTCGCCTCGCGCGAGGCCACACTGGCTACTGGTTGGGTGAGGTCACATCGTTAGGGTGAGGGCAGTCCGTGCTGGCCGCTGATGCAGACGCTATCAGATGGTGCAAGTAGAAGTCGCCGGTAGAGGCAAAGTAGCCCCACCGGTGGCTCGTTTATCATAATTTGTGAAATAAGATGAAACTCAAATTGCATCCCTTCGCCGTGTGCGCTCATCTGGCCTTGCCCTCGACGTCGTTGGGGTGTTGCAGTCCTTAATCGCCTTTAACGAACCGACCGGTTCAACTGGTCGACCTGGACCCGGACGACAACACACGCCACCTATTTAAATCCCACCACGCAGCACTGGACAAGACCCGCATCTGGCTGCACCTGAGCTGCATACGACGCCTCTCGAGAGATTGCATCCATTTAGGGCAAGAGTGCATAAAACGGTACGAGGCTTCCAGGTTGAATCTTGGATTAGTTCTTTCTTGTGTTTGATTTACGTTGTGACTTTTCAAATCGACGTTATATACGCCGATTTCGTATATAACGTTTGTATCGTTTGCGTCGAGCCAATTTAAAGGTCAGTTTCACGACGATAGCAATTTGAAACAGATCACACTGTGGTGGCAAACGAACCTACCGGGAATGGAGATGGGTTACGGCATTACTTTCAAGATCACAAGTGGTTGCAGCTTATCTCATTGGCACACCATACGCCACGAGTCACACTGAGATCACATTTTTTCTCGACATGTTTTTACGGGGTCTGATTGTCGACGTATTCTCCACAGCTCATGCAAATGCCGATCGATTACTGCGTTCGATTACTATCTATTGCCCGGATGCATTGCTAACTAAGCGGTTAGGGTGCATATGTAGCACAAAATTATTGGAGTGGGCCCCCCCGACTAAAAGGACACCCAAGTAAAATGCCAACGAACCCATCCGTCAATCACCCCTGTCCACCCTCACTTCGGTCATCTACGGTCTTTGAGTTGAGGTGAGGCTCATGACATCGTGCGAAACTCACGGTTCGCACGGCATTGTCCTACGCTCCACCGAGTTGCAGTTCACCCAGCAACCTAGCCAGCCAGCCAGCCGAATGATCCTTGTGGTGGTATGCGGCTGCGGAGACGGGACCGGCTAGCGACCCGGGGAGCCGACCAGCCAGACCAGCCGAACGTCGGGGACATTCTCAAGGAAATAACTTCGAGCAGGCCGCAAGGCCAACCCCGGCACGCTCGATCCGTCGGTTGGGATCGCATCGGTCACCTGGCCGAGTTCCTTGTTCCCTTGCGCCATCTGACTGCTTGTCCTAGCCAGTCCCTTGCATGGTCACTCGGTTACACTGCATTGTCGCGTGGCCTGCTGGGTGACTACAGACACAGCTGGGAAGCTGGAAGCAGCCCTCCCTTTAGTTCGACTTCTCGCGTCCGGGATCCGCCGGCGATTCGGGATCACGCTAGTCCCCTTCCTCCCTCCTTCTGTCTCTCGTTCGCAGTCATTAGCGGCCTCGGCGTCGCCTACCCATCGGATGATAACGTTGATCTACCTACGTGCTTACCTATCTGCCTACCAGCTTGCCTACTACCACTACTACTACTACTACCACCACCAGAATAGGTCGTTAACGAAGGTAGTCTGAGTACCGATAAGTGCAGTTGTTCTAAAATGAGGGATGTAATTAACGCCGACAGCGACCGTAGACCAGTGCTGAGGAATTTGACCGGCGTTCGCCTGCTGCCACGACCGTGCACGGCTGGCCTCTCAACGAAAGATGGCTCGCTTCCCGCTTCCCGGCGGCACTTCCCGGTTGACGCCATAGGCATCCCTCGAGCGGGCCTATGCCGGCCTTCCGTTCTTCGTTCCCTCCCAAAGCTCCTTTTACTCGGGCTCGCTAGGAGCGGTTAGGCATACCGGCACATAGCCGGCCAGCCTGACGGCGTATAACCGAAGCAGGTAGCAAGTACCAGCGTTTCCCTAATACTCCGGATATGTAGGTAAGACTGCGTGGACCACCGGTGCCAGGGCCGGTTAGGGTGTCGTCTGTGTTGTTGTCGTCGTCGACAGCAGCGGCATCATCATCATCGTCGTTGTCGTCGTCGTCCTCCGTTGTCGTTGTCGTCGTCTGCGATCACCAGGCTCTTACCAACTCTCTCGTTTTCCTGCTCTCTCATCGGTCAATGGGCCGCCTCGATTAGCGCGAAGGGAAGACGCTGTATTTGGCCGTTGAACGCAATGGATAGGGTAGAGGAATTTGAAGAATTTAATTCAAGGTGTTGCTAAAGGCATTCTCCTTCGCGGTCCTGGCTGCGCGGAGAGGAGTCTTCGGCCTCCTTCTAGCGTAGCGGTCTTTGGGCCGTTGCTGCGGCGGGGGGTGGGGGATACAAGAGAAGGCAGACTACTCGTCGTCCCGCCGACCCGGCCGGGGGATCTTTGCCGCTCGCGAAAGAGCCCTCTGACGTAGCCGCCGCCAACGCCACAATACGCCTAAAGGTCACGTTCATACAAGCACATATCGACAGTGTGGCCGCAGTCCCGGAGGCGCCGTCCCCACCGGGCAGTTAGTTCCCTGACTCGCCACTGGGCGACCGAACGCCAGCCCGGGTCGGCGTTCCACACGCAGCTACACCCACGCGCAGCTACACCATGTGAGTCGTAAAGGCCGCAGCGGACAAGATGACGGCCGTCCACGTCCTGATATCCTGGCTTGCCTGCCCACTGGTGGCCGGGCCTGACACCGCAAGACAAACTCCTGTCCTGATCGTACAATGGCAGTGCTGTGGTGTGGCGTGAATGGAACGAGGTGGCGAAGCGAAGCTAAGCGATTCGTGACCCAAGTAGTGTATTTGTTTTTATTATTGTGAAGGTGGCACCGCTCATCGAGTAGTAACTGAGCAACACAAACCGTCACTTACCACAATTTTTTTCTGTCATATAATCATTAGCAAAAATGAACTAACTCTATGTCGACCGGCCGCGCGTTCCATAGTGATGACGGGCGTCGCCTTGCCACCGTTCTTCCCTTCAACTCTGCGCAGATGTACGAAGGACATCCAGACGGAGTGAGCCCAGGGGGTAGCGCGGGGGTGAGAGATGCGTCCAGAAAAAGGATCGAAGGGGAGAGAAACGGCGTAGCACGGGAGAGGAACGATAAAATGAAGTAACCATCAGAGGATTGGCAGGCACCAGTATACCACCGAGTGGTATAGGGTTGGTACAGCAGCATCAGCCACGTAGCGTAGGAATGCTACCATATGATACCGTACACAATTCTGCCTACGAAGTACAAATAGAAAGAGGATGGAAGTGAGCGAGTGTGCGAACGGCCCCGGGCCACCCATCCAGGGTCGCGGGTGGCCGTGCGATGGCTGCTTGCTCCATTCCCTTACAAAGCCTTCTCGCCGCCGCCGCCGCCGCCGCCGTCGCAAGACCCATCGCTGTCGCACCGGCGTCGGCGGCGGCGGCAGCATCATGCAGCGAAAAATAGCAATGATCACCAGAAGCATCTTGCAAGGAAGGCAAGTAAGTTTGTCATTTTGCCGACCGATAGCCCTTCTCGCCGCTCTCATTCACTTGAGCGCCAGCAGCCTTCCATCGTCTGCTTACGCCGCCCCCGTCCGCCCCCATCTTCTACCACTGGCGCCCTCCAAGCCCGTTCCCCCCCGCTACACCCCATCCCGCCATCCCGCCATTCAGCCATCGATCGTTTGCGGAAGATGAAGACTCGAGGAACTCCCTCACCGTCCGACGGAGGCTGCTGTCTTTGATCTTCGTCGTCAACGTCGCCGTTGTCTTCCAAGCAGGCAAAGGCTTCTTCGCTTTTGCCTGCTGCCATGTGCCTCTGAGGAGTTTTCCTGCTCGTGACGCCGCCCTGCCCTCTTTCTCCGATCGTGATGCACATACATAGCGCTACAGTTTGCTGCTGCCGACGCTGCCGACGCCGCCGCCGCCCGTCCCGCTACTCATTCTCTCCTTCTTTCTACCTCGACCATCTTCCTGCGTTGGCAGCGCAGCATTCGCCATCCGATCGGACGCACGCACCATATATCCATCGTGGCGGCGGCGTGGCCGCCCCCCCCGCTGTCGCGATTTCCTGAGCGCGCCCGTTCGGAGAGCATGCGGAGAGCATGCGTCAAAAGAGCCAAAAACAATCCTTCATTTTTTGCATATTGCATGCACGCCCGGCGAACAGGGGGGGGGGGGTGGAATCCCACGTGAGGTGGAGACGCAGGCGGGCTAAGAGTGAGCATGGGTGCAGGAAACAGTAGCGGCAGCAGCGTCGGCAGTGGCAACTTGCAATACCACCGGCCAAAGGACAACCAGGGAGCCCATAGGGAAGAGGCAGCACGCAAGGGAACGGAACACGAAAAACAGAGCTACCATTCGAACAATAACAGGGGGTCCTGCAGCTTCAGCAGCAGTGCTAACGGCAGCAGCCGGCAGGAGTTGACTCGGAGGCGTCTACCGCTTACGCCATGTGCTGATGCGGGCCATTCGCTCGGCCTTCCTACCATCGGCCTGGCGTTCGCTGGTACATTCACCCCCTAAACATGCCTTCGTGTTGTATCCGACGTCACCCTCAGTGTGAAGCCGATGCGCAATCGTACGTCGATGCCGCTGGCCGGGTGCTACACACTCCTTTGCTACCGGTGCGACTACGTTTGGCTGGTCCCTGAACTGTACTGTGGAGCTACGAACCCACCATGGTATCTTTCATATGAGGTCGAGCAGAGAGTGGGTAGCTGGCGGACGCAGCAGCAGGGCTGTCGGAAAAGTCGAATACCGTTTGAATCTCGAGATGGTCCCTTTGCAGAAGCAGTAGCGAGATGTCGTCCAGTGCTCTAATGTACGGGGCCGATGATGGGGTCCTGTTCCAGCTGATAGGCGGCTGAAAAACCCGACAGCAGGAGCTTGCGAATGCTCCATCAGCCAAACAACCCTTCAACCTGCACCAATCTTCCACATATGGGAGAAGGTTGGCGAACGGACGCACTGGCGGTGCCAGCGCGTGGGTGAAGGGTACGGTGCCTTGGTTGAGGTTTATTTCCTCTGGAACCGAGCTCCGAAAGGTCGATTCTGCCAGAACTTCTCGTCCAGCATGCGTGTCGCATTGCACGACAGCGCGCGCTGCCTGTGTAAGTGAAGGCAGTGGTGGCCGTGGTAGCTGCGAGGATAGCGCCATCTAGCCCCGGCTCTGCTATAAGCGCTTCGATTCGCCCGCTTTTATCGCTGGCTCGTCTTCTCCCGCTACTCAGACGTCGTTCGTGGACCTCGGCTATGGCCCGGGAACAGACTAATTCCAGAAAAAGAAACGGTCAGCTGGACAATAAGAAGCGACCGTGGTCCGACACCACGGCAGAGATATATATGTATATATATATTACAGTGAACGAACGTGTTTATCTGGCTGATGCTGGTGGCATATTAGGTTGACCCAAAAAAAAACCGCACACATATGTATGCACCTCTTTTATTTATATACTGGTCCCAGAGTTCTGGCAGCATTCTATCGGCTAGGTATGCACCATTTCTATTACCATTTATAACTTCGTTATTTAAGGCCTCTCTGAGCAAATCGATGTTTGTATACCTTTTGCCACCTATAGCCCTCTTTAATCGATGGAAGCAACCATAGTCACACGGGCTTAAATCGGGAGAATAGAGGGTTGATGCCATCGCTCAATCTTGTTGGCCTTAAGCCAGGACGTAATTTCATTGCTACGATGTGCCCAAGCATTGTCATCGAGCAGCCACGCTCGGTGCTTCCCATCTGCATGCCAATTATTCATGAGTCCCTTCAAGAATTCGAGATATCGAGCCGAGTCCATTTTTTCCTTTGGGCCCAAAAGAGTAGTTTCCTCTCGTAGTAGGAAATTCCGTCAAAATCCATGGCAGGTTCTACCATTAGTTTTGGCTCGAATCTATTTGGTACTGGTACCACCGTTGCCTGTTCACCTGGTCGTAGCCACTGTTTCACTTGATCTTTTTCCGGTCCCCTTTTCAGGCTGACCCATGTCTCGTTCACTGCAACGGTATGCTCTAAGCGACTCTTTTGCTGTCTATATGTCTTCAAATTGTTTCGCAAACGCTCCTCACGAATTTTCAGTTGGCCAGAACCGAGTCCATTATTTTTAATAATTGGCGACATGTTTCACGAGGCACGCCCATTTTAGCCGACAAGTCCTCAATGACGAAGTTTCCTAGTTTTGCTTAAAAGCGTTCTCGATCATTTAGATCCGTTCGTCGAATCGAGATTCGTGAAGGAGTGGGCGACTTGATGTTCATTAATGTCCCAGTCGCCTTGTCTAAACTGCGCACAGCAATGGTAGACCCGTCGCGACTCAGGGCATTATGGCCGTGCTTCACTAACCAACTCTCGATGGATTTCAGCTGGGCATTCCTTCCCTTGAAACGTAAACCTGCCACTTTCCCTCTGAGAATACAAGTCTGAGGGACCTGCTTCGCCGGCTGCCGGATGCTAGCGACTTTTCGCGGCCAAGAATAAGAATTCGGCGCAAGATGATAGGTGTGCGGTTTTTTGGGTCAACCTAATATATATATATATATATATATATATATATAACACGACTGATGTTTCCGTTCTAGTACAGCAATACTTACAGTTCGTGCTGCTTAAAACCCGACCAATTATCCCATCAGTTGGGCGGCACTGCGCCATTGGCGTCCGTAAAGAGCACCGCAGACCGCTATATTGCTACTCGCAATGCATTACAGATTAGCTGCTATTCGGCAGTAGGTAGCGGGCTCACTCTCTCCTACAACCGCTGGCGCACTCACATCCACCTCCCGGTCTCTCATCCCGTCTGAGGCCGGGGTGACGCGTCGGTCGGCTTACACCGTGGTACACGGCGGGCGCACAACTGGTGGTAGTGCTAATCGTACAGCGCTGAGAATCGCGCCGAAGGGGAGGGACTTCTGTACATTACCACACTAACTATGCGAGCAGGAGAAGGCTGCCAGCGAAACGCAAGTGAGTGATGCGAACCAAGGAACGAACGCGCTCCTGTGGCAGAAAAGGGCTCCAGCCCGAGACTCGCTACCGGCAGCAGCAGCGGTCCGCGGTGAGGAATGGAGCTCCGCCCGGCGGGGGTCGGACCCAGCGGACTCGCGCCGGGGCCAGAGCACCGGTTTCCCTCGAGGCATCAGGAGCACACACCCTCCACACAGTACATGGACGTTCGTCGCGAGCGCACAAGCCGACAGTGCGGCAACGGCGGCGGCGGCGGCTTCTCTTTATGATTGAGTCGTCGGCTGCAAACAACGCCGCACCCAACGAGCCAGCCACACGTAATTACGCCGTATGGAACGACACCGAGCAGGAGTACGAAGTGGTAAAGAAGAGGAGGACGATCAGATAGAAACTGAGATGGTGGAGGAGGAGGTTGAGGCGCAATTTAATTAACTTGTTCCCACAAACGGGTGTGCAGGCGACCGCCTTGCCCCGCGACGACGACAACAACCACAGCTACTATCACTACTGCTACACCCCCCTCCCGGGGGCAAACGCGGAGCCACTGGAACCCCTTAAGGCTTGGGAACTGACGCATCCCAGGAGCTGCAACAGCTCGCGCCACGAGCTGGCAGGCAACGAGGTCTCGGACGGACGAGACATCATCTCGATGTCTGCACCCCGACCACTGTCTCTGGTGAAGTTAATGCTTGAATCGAATTGGCTATTTCATATTCTGTCGGCGTTCGGGGAGGGTGGTGTACGGGATAATACGATACTCAATGATCTACCAGCTGCTATTTGACGTTATCGTCGGGCGAGATAGGGGCCGCCCCAGACCAATCCCCACCCCACCACACGAGTCGCGGAGCGGAACGAATATGCATATATATAGATATATATGTATATATATTTATATATATATATATATATATAGAAATACTATGAGTTATGATCTATCGAGAGGCGCAGATCATCATGGATTAAGATTATGTGGCTTCTCCGTGAGGTGGTCAATAACCGAATTAGCTTCGAACGGGCTTCCCTGCTTCTCAGCTGCTGCAAGGCTAGAATCTGACCAGCCGTCATCTGCGACGAAGAAGTGAGCCATAATACTTGTATTAATATTAGTAATAATAATAATCACCATCATCATCATATCGGACTCCTCAAGTGTATATTATAGTGAATATATAGCGAATGATCGTGGTAGTCCAACTGGGTTGGGCCACGCCCGCCTCCATGTACATATCGCACAAAAATAGGTTGGATGTTTTTGCGCACTGATCTATTGAAGGTACGCCACATCTCCAAGACTAGATGTGTGGCACGGCGCCGGTTAGCCTGGCAGCCTCGGTAACCAGAAGAATCACACCTCGAAGTCTGTATGACATTATCGTTCGATGTCGAATACGATCTGCGAGGTCGCGGGATTCGTTAGGTCAGCATTTGCCTCCGATACCCTTCCCACGAAAGGTTATTGCTCAAAGCGTGCAAATACCGCATCCCGTCATACTACCATGTACCACGCTGTGTGCACCACAGCGCCGCTACGAATGTTCATGTTACGAGCAGCATCACGGTGCCAATGTACGAAGGACGTATCGTGTGCGCACTCCGGAGTCAGGGTAGATCTACCGAAGTGAGCAAAAAGGCATGATGCTTTTTCCCCTGTTGCCTTGCGCGAATGCTGGGAAGAACGAAAGGGAGAGAGTTGAAGAAAGAAGGAGAGATTTGAAGAAAAAAGGAGAGGTAGAGGTGGAAAAGAGAAAGTTAGAGCTTCACGGACGGGGGCTGCGTCAGGACTTCGGGATGCGGGAGGGCCGGGCCAGGGCAAGCCACCCCACCAGCTGAGCGTAAGGCTCGCTAGAAGCATTCGGCTCAGACGGTCGGGGTGAGGCAAGAGAGAGTCGACAATCGAATAGAGGGGGTTGGCTTCGCGGCTCCTGTCGTCATCACGGCCGCCTTCAGCATTCCGATATTTTGCATTACCCCCCCCCCCCCGCGCGCCCTATCGTCTCTGCTCTCCCTAAGTCCCCGCTACAAGTCTGTCTGTAGCTTCTATGCCCCCCACACTCTCACCACACTCTACTGCGCCTTCAGCAGACCTCTCTTGGTGGCAGCAGCCGCAGCAGGAGTAGCTGCTACGGCGCGACCCCCTCATATTTCGGCTCTCGGCGCATCTCATATTTCACTTCTTCATCGCCGTGCCTTCTGTGGAAGGCCCACCGCGTGCCTGCCGGCAGGCCCGAGTACTACGGGTTCTTGCATGGGTAAGCAAAATCCCATCGGTTACTTCCAAGTAGCGCTGCCACCACCCAGCAAGAAGAATTCAGTGAGCCAGTAAGCCTTTCTCGTTGCCATCGATGCTGCTGCTGCTGCTGCTGGTGCCGTTCATACGCTCGCTAGCCGGCCAGCCAGCCAGCCGGCTATGGTTCTATCTCGCTGGGCTGCTGCTACTGCCCCCATAGCTGTCTCGCCGCCCCTGGCTCCCCCCGGGCGGATGGAGCTCCACTCGCCGGCTCTAGTCAGTCCAGACTCCTTGCCCGCTGAGTCGTAGTGCGGATGTGCGCGCACGGATGGGCTATGTGCCACGGAGCAACCAAGCAAGCCGGATTCAGCGAGCCAACCAAGCAACATGCAGCAAGAAGCAGACAACCAGCATGAAACCAACGAGTGGCGGCAGCGGCAGCAGCAGCAGCAGCAGTAGCATTGCTTTGCCTCGCAAATATGGAGAACTTTCTCTCTTTGCTTTTGCATTTGAGTGAGAGCAAGTGAGTGCTCGTTTGCCTGCCCTCGATCAGTCTGGATAGCGTTGCGGCACGGGTGGTGCGGCGGCGGCGGCGGCTGCTACCACCACCACCACCACCGCCGCCGCCACCGTTACCGTCGACAGCGCCCTGTTACGCGGGCCCTGTCGTGGTACTGCTGCGAGAAGAAGCATGTATTGGGTTGGGTCGGTTGGCCCTGTGGGGACGGCTTCAAAGGCGCCAACAGCCACCCAGTGCCAGACCCAGACGCTCTGCACGGCCGACAAACGTGGACTGTGTGTGTGTGTGTGTGCGTGTTTTTTTGCTCCTTTGTTTGATAACGGAGTCGCGCTGCTTCAACTATGCAGTGGCACAGAGCATTGGCCGACCGCACCGGTGAGCGTTGTTTTCTATGAGTGCTGCCACTGTACGGCTCACGCGGTGCCGGGCACGGGCATCGTCGAAGCGACAGTTGAAACAGAATGGGGGCGACTGCGTGGCGCCAAACAACTCGTCTCACTGGTGGCAAAGCTGTTGGAGGAAGCAGGTGTAGGAAGCTCAGGACCCCGTTTTGTTGTACAGCTCTATATATATATATATATATATATATGTGCGTGCATATCTATGAATACACTCGTATGCTGCTCGGTCGGCCTCCGATGGATGTCGACTGCAAGTTGCCGCAGTGTTCGCAACCCCTCGTTTCGAAGAAGAAAAGCAGCTTGTGACTGCTGCTTTTGTTGAACGCTGTAACGCCCTAAGGCGAAGCATATCTAGCTTGGTCTCGTTTTATCTTAAGCTGTACGCAGATCGTGAGATACATTTGTTACGTTCTTGCGGGCGGAGCGGACACCCGGGAGTTCTCATTGGGCTTCTTAAAAGCCGCACGGGACTAGTCACCGCCGTAAGACACTGCTGGCGTCGTTCGTCGACGCACCACGAGAACATTCTCTTAGAAGATGTACGAGGGTGGGTGCCCAATAGCATGGGGATTCGACACAGCTAAGTGAACAATTAACGAACGCGGTTATCCTTAAACAGAATCCGATAAGTAGCTGTCATCAGGATCTTCATACTAATGTTGTATAATTTCGAGCGATTTTCTCCCGATGGGATAAACGCATGCAAAGCGATACATGTTTTTACGAAATTTACAAGGACATCAAAGTTAAACTTTGCATTTCTCGCGTTAGTCAATGCAGCTGTTGTAACATTGCTAGTAGACTGTCATTTATTATCACCATTGCCACAGTATCGCATACTCGGCTGTGACAGCGTTCGTCTCTCACTACAAAGCAACATCCTCTATTTATTTGATTCTATTGTCGAAAGTCAATGCGCCGCCGTGTCCCGCCGATATCTTGCTGTCAGTGTCACCTTCGACGCAGTGGTGGGCGCAAACGCGCGTACAACCCTTATTATTATTATTAGCTTATCCGTTTGACCAAGGCGAACTTCGAGTGCTACTTCGCCGACCTATGCCGTCACTAAATAGCAGACTCTCCTGGCATAATAGAAGCTCACAAGCTCATATCCATAGCCCGCTAGCAGCAGCAGCAGCAGATAAGTGGCACCGCCCATCCCCTCTGCTCTGTGCCGGCCTACAGAGCATCCAGTGTTACTTCTAGTACTTGATGCTACAATTGGCTAGATGCACCCTTCTCTTTACGCTCCTTTCATTTGCTATGCAACAACAGTCTCAGAGGTGGCTGAGATAACGGCGCCATGACAGACCCTGCTCCGGTTTCGGAGCTTCTCTGAGAACTGCTGCCGAATAGCTGTCCTGACGCAAACGGTCGCGTATGATTGCAGCGCGAACGGTGGATATGACGTGCCAAAGACGTGTCAAGCCAAAGTGCCGAGGTTCTCTGACACAGTTAGTTAGTGCCAGCCGCAGGGATTCGCTTGTGGGCCGGTCGCTTATGTGCTATATACTATTAAACCGCTACACGGCAAGGCTAATTCGACGCGAAACTGC
Organism: Stratiolaelaps scimitus; assembly: GCA_019614645.1. Classification (NCBI taxonomy): domain Eukaryota; kingdom Metazoa; phylum Arthropoda; class Arachnida; order Mesostigmata; family Laelapidae; genus Stratiolaelaps; species Stratiolaelaps scimitus. The sequence continues at coordinate 2,131,773 of JABWDB010000034.1, read as the reverse complement.
TTCTATACCCCTCGGTCTATACGATATATATATATATATATATATATATATATATATATATATTGGTGTTCTAACGGGTCACTGCATATATATATATGTATAGCGAGAAATATGTTTAGCCTGCCACGAGAAAATATATTATACGAGTATGTGACAGTTCTACCTTCGGTAGCGTGAGTACATTGAACTCAAAGGCACACATCTTCGGCACGATCCAGCTGCTCTATGGATAGGTTGTCTCAGACGGCTACATGCACATCATACTCGTTTACGTGCCATGTCGAACGCTGTACCATCTAATGCAGCAACACAGCAAACTCTGGGCTGGTACTATTTTTCTACTCGACTACGTACATCGATTACAACTGCGCATACAGCCGTCACAGTCGCTACCGCTGCAGACAGGGCTGCAGCCTGGTCTGCTGCTTCACTACGAGATTTTGCGATTGCTAAAAGCCACGGCGGCTGATTTTGCTTCTGTAGCCACCTCTGGCGCAGCTCTTGCTCTCATGCGAACGCAAGTGACTGGTCGAATCTGACGTTCTACCCGGCAGCCCGGTTCCACGGCCGCTCGCCGACGGCAAGGCGTCCCGGGTGAGCCCAGCCCGCGTCGTCTCGACCCCGAGTCACCGAGGGCCCTGCTCAATCCACCCTGGTACTCGGTGGCCGAGTGCCGGACCAGTGCATGGGGCCACCGGGGGGGGTCTGCACTTCGCCCGCGTCGAACAAGAGAGCACAAGAGAGCGAGCGAGAGAGCAATGCCGTGTTTAACTTTTATTAAAACTAATGGAGTGCTCAGCCGAAGGTAACGTCAGGCTAAGGCTGCCGGCCCCCCGCCGACGCCCACGGCTGGCATGGGGAAACGCTGGCAGCATCAGCAGCAGCAGTAGTCGGCCGCGGCCGCTGCATCGGTGACTGCTCGGTGATCCCGAGCGGGAGTCCGCTACCGCCGACGTCGTTCAGGGAAGCCAGTACTACTGGTAGAGAAGTAGGGGTAGTGGCTGAGCCGATGCCGCAGACAGAATGGAAACCAAAGAGATCGCGAGAGAGAGAGCGAGCGAGAGAGAGCGAGTGAAGAGATAGATAGAGAGTGCCTTGTGCAGAGGACGAAGAGGATAGCGAAACATTGCTCTCTTGCGAACACCCGTCGATGGCGCTCCAAGTGTAGGATCGGATACCCTTGGACGATGGCGGTGCAGTGCAAAGCAGCACAGTGCAGTTCGTTGGGCGCCTTTGGGCCTGCCCCGGGAGCATCCCATTACAGAATCCCTTGAGCATTCGTTAGGAATTCCGACTCCCAGCGGCGATGGCGGCGGTGGCGACAGCAACAACAACGACGCTGCCGGCCCAGTTGCCTTCGTCCCCGAGTCGCCGTTGTGTTCCAACGTTCGCCGACTCTATCTCTAGCTGTGACTCCCTCGCGTCCCAGCTCGGAAGCGCCGTTTTGAGGATTCTGGGGACGCCCGCGGGGGGGGGGGGGGGAGTTTCGCCGTCAGCAGGCAACGTGGGGCAGTTCAGTTTGTTTCTGGGGGAACCGTGACGGACGATACGACCTCCATTGGCCGGCCGGCTGTTTTCCCGCGCCCCCCATCCCTCTGCCTGCCTGACTGTCTGCCCCCCCCTCCCGCGTTCCGCGATACTATACCACTCTATACGGAAGTGCTGCTTTCGCGGGCTCGAGTTTCGGGAGCAGCAACGCACTGCGTCGACAGATAGCCGACCAAGTGAGCGGGCGTGGAGGGTGGTTGGAGCCCCAGGGGCTCCCGGGCTCCGGAGCTGACGGTCTGGCCCACCGAGACGGCAGACGTGTTTCAAGGCCGGCCGATGGCCCTATTACTGTCTGTGGGGCAGCGAGCAGAACACACGCGGACGAACTAGTCGATTGTGTCTGTCTGTCAGTCAGTGGTCGTCGGCGGAAGATTCAGCTGTTGGTCCCACAGAAGCAACACCGTGGCTTGCTTCACATCATGGGAACGCTCCTACCCCCAACCAGCAGCATCTCAGTGGAGACAGCTTGCGCACATTGAGGTTCCGGAGGTGCACTACTGTCATAACTATCATACAGCCACTGGTGGTAGGAGACGAATTCGTAATACTTGATACAGCCGTCGCTGCCGGTTCTACTGTTCACTCGCATGAGAGGGCCGCCCCCCCACGAGGAGGTTTGGGGGAACATGGCAACCCCCAAACCCCCTCGTTGGGTGGCCAGGCAATGTATTATAGTTCCATGGATGATCCTGCCCTTCCTTTGTCTGTTGCGTGACCTCCACATTCGCCTCGTCGTGGCGCTGGTGGAGCGATGGGCCAAGCCCGCGAGATGCTATCGCGGGCTGGGCCTCTTCAACGGTCATTGCTCGCTGTTCTGCCCACTGCATTTTTGGTCTCGGTAAGTCGCGCGTATTCGTTTCGAATGAGGTCGTCGCCGCTGCCACCACCGACGTCGTTTGATGCCATCCGCGGTGCTTTGATGCCTCGGGGCGCTGAGCAAGCGCAGCCAGCCACTCGGAGTTTGCATACGGACGGAGCAGGGGCCCACTTGTCAATCTCATATCATACGTGCAGTTTATATGTATGTATGTATATACAAACAGAGTGAGCTGCGACATGAGCCGACTTCGGGAACATCAATGAAATAGGGTTTTGCTCCGTTACAACTCCGATTCGTGGGATGCCGCGCGCGCGCGCTGGTAAATATTTGTCTTTGGTCGATCTGTATGTATTATGTATGCAGATATTCGTATAAAGCTTGGGATATAATGTACGGAGAGCTATATATTATTAATGAACGAGACATCAAACATGTATGGAGACGCGATAATTAATGTCAACGATCACTATAGGAAGATCCGACTGCACTCGACTTCCCATTCTTTCGTCCATATCGCCGTTGGAGTCTTATACGTATGGGACTACATAGAACAAACAACAGGCCATGTCTGATTAATCTGCTATATGCAGAAATAACTATGCAGAGCACCGCTACAAGCGTGCGTGCAACCCCAACTTCAGTATAAGTTACGAGTCGTTCTACACTTGGGCATCAACAAATTTCACGGCATTGATGACGCTGCCAGAATGGCCTTTGCTATCCGGAGAAAACACACCCACCTATCGCAGACACACATCCCTCTGTAAAGAAAACCGGTTGTGTCTGCAATAGCTAACTCGACCTACCAGCCCCTTTATTCAATCAGAAGGTCGCCGACCGCGCAGATGGCTGATTTCGTCTAGGCGATTTCTAGGCCTTGTAGTTTCGCGTTACTCCAGCAGGAACAGCAGCAGTAGCAGCAGCAGCAGCTCTTCACCATACTAAACTGATGGTCCGGAAAGGGTGACGTCTCGGGCGCGAGGAAAGAGGTCGCCGCGGCAAATCCCCAGGGTTCGCTTGGCTAAATAGGGGTCGTTTCGTTGTCTCCTCTCGGTGGCTGCTGCTGCTGCTGCAGGCATTGCCGGTGTCAGGATGCAGTTGGTAGGTAGGCAGGACGGCGATGAACGCCCCATGACGGAGACAGGATCAGTTCCAGGAGTGAAGCATGCCAAGGCCTAGCAGGGTCTGGCCCTTGCCGATGCAGTTCGGAGAAGGGGGGCGGGGGCGAAGAGGTGTAGGTAACCTGCACAGCAGCCAAGACAGCCAGGGAGGAGGAGGCCAGTCCCCGCCATCGCGCGGCGTTCCCAAGGGAGAGCGAGCCAAAGACACGAATTATCGCCCATCCATCATGTTTACAGAATCTGTCCTGGCCCTCCACCGCTGAAGGTGGAACGCAACGAGAACAGGAGCCGACGCCGGCCGGGCGGCGTCGAGAACGGCGTCCCTCTACCGCCGCCGCCGCCGCCGCCGCCGCCGCGAAGAATGGCGCTTCTTTCTCCGACGGCAGCACCCTTTGTCTGTATTGCCATAGTGCTATATATAGGAACACCTTCCGATGCGAAACCTTTCATATCCCATCGGCGTTCCAATGTCGTCCATCGATGTTCGTTCCGTTCGTTGCTCAAAGTTCCCCGTGCGTGCCACAGGTATTTAAGCGAATGGAAAATGGAGTTTTAGGCGATGCAGAGAGACAGATAGCAATTGAGGGACTGCGCGCAGGGCAGCCCAGTGGGAGCGCCGACCTAATGACGAACGAATTACGAAGCGGCGAATTCAAGGAAATCGAATCGTGCTTCCACTATTGGGGTTAGAAAAAAAAGAAGGTGTTAACACCTATTTTTTAGTCTTGTGTCGTCTGGGTCGTTCTGCTATACAGCCAAGAGACACGGAGCAGCGACCGAGGCTTGTTCAGGCTCGGATCAGTAAAGCATAATAATGATATGAACGCTAACTAGACAGCGTGACAGGGGGAGTACAATACGATCGAGTACGAGGTCTACGTGCATAGACTACAAGATAGAAGCGAGGATGAAGATGAGGTGGGCACGAGGAGTGCCCGAGGGTACGAGGCGGGACTATCTGCTTGTCATCATTAGCCCGACAGGTTACCGAATGCGAGGCGGGTGATCCCCGCTAGAGGTCTCGTTATGCCAGCGAGTGCTGCTCGAGTGGAGGCGACGTGCGTCACGGCAGCACTTGCAAGACGAGCGTGAGGGATGGCGGCGGCCGCCGCAGTAGAGGTGGAACAACGCCTGCCGTATGAGAGCTTGCAGCGGCAGCATGAGATGTACTCGTTTGAATTCCACGCACCAGCGCATCATTCGCCGGTGGAACGACTGCGAGGAGAGACCCCCGAGCCGGGGTACAGGCCGGGCCTTTCGGGCTGGGCCTGGCCGGGCCTGCCGATCGACCGACCGACCGACCGCTGAAGCTTAGCCACTGCCGAGTATCGCGTTGCACATTGCACAACACGACACGAGGTGAGGCATAAAGGACAGCGGGGGAACCGCGCAAGCGCGAGTTTGGTGGGGGCGCGGGACTCGGAGCTCAGCATTTGGCCTGGCGGTCCTAGTGGCAGATAGGGATGATGTTCGCGAGACAGACGATATGAGTTCAGGCCCGCTGGCACAGGGCGAACGCGAACAACGAACCGGATCGTACGAATTTTCTGATGCTTCTAGTGTTGAGCTCAACTCGATGACCGGCGGACGAGAGCCACTCACCGCAAGGTTCTGACATATATTATGACATTGAGGCTATCTCAAGTCAGGCAAAATTTGCCTGTATTTATTTTAAAATGGGTAGTGGTATTGCAACAATCGTATTAGGGTGAGAACTATCGTATACATTTACCGAAGTAAGTCGTGTAATTGTACCCCTTATATATATATAGATATATAAATATATATATATATATATATATATATATATATACATGTATATATATATATATATATATATATACGAGCCTACCAGTCGTTTTGCCTCGATGGGTGGTATACCATCGTCTTAGCCCCACAGTTGAGGACCCACTCGCACAGTCACACACACAGACACAATATTGCCTCGACTGGTTCACTACGTTCAACAGATATGGGCGTCTGCTGCGGGCTCGCACCATAAGTGGAGCCCCCGTTGTTATGCATGAATTGAAGCATTGCTGCTGCGGGTTTCTCACTTACTTCACGCTCGTTAATTTCGCAGTAGTTCCAGCTACTGAGGCAGTTGCTGCCACCGTTGCCAGCACTGTGTTATTGCTGCTGTTGCTGCTACGCTGTTTGAAGAGAGATCACAATCGTTATTTCATTTGGACAGTGATGTGCATGGCCGGGGATGAATCGCGCGGGGTGAAGTCCGTACGGGGTCCCAGCAGAAGACAGCTGAGAAGAAAGGCGTAGGCGTCACATTATCTCAGAACTTACTTCGTTCTCTCTCTCTCTCTCTCTCTCTCTCTCTCTGTTCAACGGTGCTCTGCGTCTGGTTTAGTACCCCCTCTCATCCCTCACCCCTTTCGTCCCCTGCCTGCTCCCCCCGGATCCGACCCTCAGAGCGCACACACTGCCGTGCTGTTCTGCCGACCCGGTGGTCTGCCGCGTTTGCCACTTGGCACAACTGTCGGTATCAAATGGAGTGCACTCTCTTGAAGCAAATAACCCCCGCGGTGAGGTCCAGAGCCACCCCCTGGCCCCACCCGAATGTCGGTGGCTTCCCTAAGGAATGACGCAGGCGGGCAGCGCAGGACGTCCCGGGCCTCCCCAGCCAATGCACCCGTTGCAAGCAAAGTAGAAGGGAGCGAGCCCCGGAATCGGCTGGCGCTGCGCCACCAACGCGCGCTGTGACCGACAACGTGTCACCGAGTGCTCAGTATCAGTGCTAGCCGGGCAGGACCATTGCCAGCAGCAGAGGTACCGCTGCTTCTCTCCACACGTCGTCTTTACATGCGCTTGCATTATTTGTTCGTTCGCTGGTCGACTGTCGGCAGCGTTCGTGTTACATCGTCCCAGTTGTAATTGGAACTATTGCCGAAAAACTGCTGACGGAGCGGGGCCCGCTGCAGTGTGGACCGGGGAGCGCGTCTCTGCTTCAGCCTGCGTCGGCTTGCATCAGCCTTGCCGCGTTGACCTGCGTTATACGCAGGCTACGAGGCTTGCGAAAAGCCCTGAGCTATTTAGGCACCAGTGGCTCTCGAACATCCATAGCGGACCGACGGAGGGACGGACGGACGCTACAGTGGCGTTGCGGAGATGCTGGACCCACAGTTGATTGCAGAAACACATGCGCTCACATCTTTCTCCCCCTGTCGCTGCGGCTAGGGTTCCAGACCGCGGCCTGGGCACTAGTTCTACTCGTGACTCCGGGTTCCAAGTTGGCCCCCGCGGAGACGCTAGTCCCGGCACTTGCACGCTCCGCGCTGCGTCTATCTGCGTAATTAAATGTGGCCGCCCGCAATGAGCACACACACACCTTACATTAACTGATTCTTGATCGCATTATAGAGTTGCTGTCGGACAGTTACGACGTGGACAGAGACGGAGGGGCTCAACTTCTTAATGGACCCAAGAGTGTCTGACAGCATTAACAATTATAGGACGGCTCGTCGACGAGGGTGGTATCAATGCAACGGTGGTTGACTAAGGGAACGATTCGAACAATGGGCGGTAGGGGAGCGATAACTTAATTCGATCCTCGTTTTCTAATAGATGACCAATATAGAGGACTTGACCGGGTAAACCCCACGTGTGTACCCCGGGCGGCCTAATGGTAAAGAGCACTCCGCAAAATATTCTGGGTTCAGAAAGATACATTGTTAGATAATGCCATCAGACTGGCGCCCTACGGGACCAGTCCCATGAGACGCCAGCCATAGCCGCAACTATGAAAGTAGTTTAGCAGGTGTAGAACGAAAATAACCCGTCATGAGAGAGTAATTAACGAATTAATTGTATACAGAATTTTTACAAGGATACAATATAATGTATTGATTAAATATGATAGACAACTGAGAGTGTTATTCAAACATATAATAATGAGGAATTATTTTCCTAATATTGAAATTAAAGTAATAACATTTGCGAGGGTAGTGGGGACCTTTGGAATTGGATTGTGAATGAGAGCACGACGTAATACCCTGAGTTAAGCGTCGTCAATGAGCTCTTCAAAAAGATACTTTTGAAGGCAAATTTCAATTAGGACACGGATGTGTTTAACGAACGGACACTAACAGGGAGTGAGTTCCAAATGGAAGAGCCGCGCACGGCAAAAGTATTGCGACCAGTGTTTTGTTTATAAGGGGCCTATTAATACGTTAGTGGCACTGCCTCGAGTGTTATTCGAGATTTGCCAGCCCCCTTTCCGTTCTGCGTGAACCCATGGATAGTTCGGAAGATAAGGCTGCAGCTGTACATACAAGTAATATGACTAGAGCAAGGCAAAATGTTGTTGGCAATGAAAATTGCTGTGGAGGAATCGAGCAGAGATAAGCGGACGATGCTCTGAGAGTGCATTTTTTGAGAGCGAGAATAGGCGTGATGTGGTCATTGTTGTCATAGTTGAAACTGAAATGTCCAAGGAAGGCATGATACAAGAGTAGGCGGTAGCAAGGTTCCAGAAACTTTCGCACCCGATTTATGCCACTTGACAATTTGGGTCTGCGACTAGAGAGATGCGCTGCTCTTGTGAGTTGATCGTCGAGAATAATTCCGAGGGAGGGGGCTTCCGTGCAGTTAGTGTGCATCTAATACTTATTGTATCCTCTATAATACCAGAAGGACTCAGTGTGGGACGAACGTGTAAGAATATGTACTTGGACACATTGAGGGCGACGCCGTGTAGTTCAAGCCGGGCAGAAAGGGCAAGATGAGCCTCGTTGACTTTACGAATCAATTTCTTGGGATAATTTCCTCTTATGAACAGGGAGGTATCGTCCACGTTGGGATGGACGTTGCAATGTTTACAGACACTGACTATGTCGTCGATGAATACATAGAGAAGAGTGTGGGGCCTAGAATGCTTTCCTGGGGGACACCTAAGCTAATTTGTTTACTCGAAGCGAGCGCGCTTGATATGTCGATGCACTGACTACGATTTGACATGAAAGACTGGAGAAGGTTCGCAGCATCTTATTGAAGAGATCGTAGGCCATGGAGTTTCTTGAAGAAAATAATAGCGCAGACAAAGTTGAAAGCCTTACGAAAGTCGACTACGGCAGCAGCCGAGTGATGACACCCCTTTGTTCTGCATATAGATTCAGCGAGTCGTACTATACGGAGAGTGGTGTTTCAATGCTTGCGGAAGCCGAACTGGTTTTGGGGTGAGGATGTTGTGTTCGAGAATTCGAACGGATGTCTTCAACCCTCTCGGGATGGCAATATGTAAAGGTGAAACGGGATAGTGGTGTACGTGGGAGGGTGGAGGGGATCGTATATGAAGTCTCACGATGCGGATCAATATCGGCACAGGACGAGAAGAGGTATCAGAGATTACTGAGCCGTCGAACCTCAGACGGGATATGGAGGAGGATGTGGGTCCCTTCCTCACTAGCACTTTATTAGTGACATGCCATCGGCGTTCTCCTCTTGCTAGACCATCATATCTAGCTGCGAGCAAAAGGCGTACTGCGACATTTTTTTGTCCCATCTGCCTTTATTCCGATACAGTTTGCTGTGATTGTTAACGGTCGAACAGGAATGTAAACCTTCAAATTTACTTCATGCATCGCCTTATAAGCGTTTGTTTCTTTATACTTGTAAATGCTCAACGAAGGGCTAAAAGGAGAACTTTTGTTTGTTCGTATTCTTAGAAACGATATGGTGTATATTTGAAATATCTAAGCGTCGGAAACGCTATATAGGCGGGCGTTTAAATATACGAACAACACTGATGCCAACTGTACTTCGTACACTGTATTATTCTACTCTCTCATATATATATATATATATGTATAGATTCTCTTTACTTGCGTACACGCCTACAGATGGGTGCGGGTAAATCTTCAGGCGAAAAGAGCTCCCCTCCTTTAGGGATCTAACAAATGCCTCGGCAATCTATCTGAGCCGCTGGACACCGGATGAAGTCGTTGGACTGACTGCCAGCTCGGGCTGCTGCTGGTGCCCCGGATCGGCCCCCCGGATCGAGGTGTTGCTAAGAGAAACTCAAAAGATGGAGGGGTACGGTGGCGGCAGTGGGGGCTGGTGGGTTGAGGGGTGGTTAGGAGACGAAGTGCCTCTGCTGTTGTCGAGCTCGGTCCAACGTGGCCACACAGCTATACACGTCTGGGGTGTCCTCGGAACGCTGGACGCACAGCGGACGGAAGAGGATAAGCGGGATGAGCCGGCTGCCGATCCGCCTGCACCAGCCGAGCTAGCCGAGCACAGAAAAACCTTCGCGCAGAGGAGAAGGCAGCCCCCGTGCACTGCTGTCGGCGGCCGACGGACGAGCGAGTGCGGGCCGCCGCCGCCGCCAGCTCCGCTGTGGCCGCTACTCTTTTTTGTTTAGTTTTTTAGTTTTCTTTCTTGGCGCCTGGCGGCACAAACTTGCCTGCTTTTTATGCTCCTTAAAAACGCCGCGGCCGCCGCCGCCGCCGTCGTTGGCGCCCCATCGCCGCAGCAGTCAGATCCCTCCCGCAAGCTGAGATGAGCTAGCTGCCTCGAGATGTAGAGATGAACGCTGCCTGCAGCCGGCAGCACCCTGCTGTCATCTTCAGTTGAAGTGGAGGATAGGTATAATAGTGGCTGGCAGGCCCGTCAAAATGCATCCAATCCTTGGGTGGACTCATCACGAGCAGTGCTTCTTGATACCGTCGATGGCTATCCTGGACACAAAAGAGGGCAGAGTCTCACAGCGCCCGCAAAGCCGCCGGAGACACTGAGCCACCTTGGGATGGCTCGATGTCCTGCGTCGCCCAGCGCTATCCTGGTGAAACAACATGACAAACACAGGTGATATCTTCGTCATCGAGCATCGGCTAGAGAAAGTGTCGATGACGGACGTCGTCGACAAAGCCGTTACCAACGGTACAGTTGCCTTAACGGTGCCGTGCATACGGCCAACGTCATCGTCCGGTGGTGCTGTCACAAACGAAGGAAATGAGCTAGCCTTGCTTCCCTTCGAACTTCAAGCCTCTTGAGTCCTCTCCTGAGCGTATCACATGAGGAGCTAGCGACGCGGACTATACCTACCTACCCACATGCGGTGTGACAGTGTAGTGGCAGTGCACAATGGTGGGCCCCGTCGGCGTGGGCGAACGCTAGCGAGGACGATGGAGGCGGTGTGGAAACGGTGCCTGGGGATCTTCAGCAGAGAAACGCTGTAAAGAGGAGCTACGACGAGAGAGGAATAAATGAATGAACGAACCAGCCAACCAAAGACGTGCCGGCGCCAGGACGGACCACACGGACCCCCGCGCGGATGAATGGGATTATTATGATTAGGAGCCCCTATGAGGAGAGTCTGTATGCTGCCGGAGTAGAGACGGCAGCTTTCGTCGTTCAGTCCCGCTACCCGCTACCGCCTCCGCAGCAGCAGCAGTAGTAGCAGTAGTCACCCCCGGCGCTGCCGGAGGGGCGAAAAAAAGCCCCCCCCCGCCGCCCCCCGCTCGTATGAGACGGATGACGAGAACGGCACGAGAGCTGAGGAGCCTTTACGTAGTCTCTAAAGCCCGGCCATTCTGAACGTAGTCGAGGGCCCGAACACACAGTCTATCGTTTGAGTGTGAGAGGAGGGGGGCGGGAAGAGACCGCGAGCGATGAACAGAACGCCCATGCCCCCCCCCCTCGTGTTCGTCGAGCGTCAGATGGCGCTAGCTCTCACCGGAAGAAGAAACTCGCCTGCTGATCCGGGAACGCGGCACAGGACAGTAGCGACTACGGGGGGGGGGGGGGTTGGCTAATACCGTCGCTGAGCACGGTGTATCTCACGTGTTTCACTGCATTGCAATTGCCAAGCGCGCACGCCCACCCCACCCAGACCCAGTGAAAATGTTCAACCACCAAGTTTACCTCATTACACTATTATTATTATAATTATAATACACTGATACTGGCGAGGCAGTGATACGAGCCAGGTATGTAATGCCCACCTAAAGACCTGACACCACTCTAGTTCCAGCGAGAGTTTTCGGGCTCTGTCGTGTGCTCTGTTCTCACTTAAAGCTAACCAGTAACTAAGCAGGCGTGGACGAACGCCAGCCGAGTTGGCTGTGACGTGAGCGGAGAGTTCGAGCGGCTGGCGTCCGTTCGGGGTCGTTCAAAAAGGATGAGTAAAGGAACAGGTCGAAATTTTGCCCTCAGTTTCGGACGACGACAAAGTCGCGAGTAGAACGAAACAAGTGACGAGATCATCGCGTATCGTCAGAAGGCGTCGCCACTGCCAGGGGTGATTCGAGTTCAAGTCAAGCGAGAGAGGAATGGCGAGTGACGGGTCGCAGCCGCCCGGACGACCGTTGCCTTCCGTCAGCGCGGTGGCTTGGACGGCTAAGTGGTCTCTGGCTGTCTGGAAAACCAGAGGCGGCGGGTTCGAGCCCCGCTGCGTGACACACGCACGAGAGAGCTTAAGCAGCTGTGAAATTGCGGTTCCTTCAATAAACCAAAATAAAGCTTTACCTCTACCTTCCCGTCGTGTTCCTTGTGGGCTGACCAACTTTTCCTATACAAATATCACTGCGAATGCTCATATCGTAGACGCCCGCGGAGCCATATGGGCTCGGCGACGTATGATATGGCGCATTCCGATCTTATACTCTCTCCAGCGTCCGAAGGCGCTGACAGCGTACAGCAGGACAAAAGGCTCGAGGTACAAAATACAATCAGCCGCTTGATCGTTAGTTATACAATAGAATGTTATTTGATTCAGTACAAAGCGTACCTGCTGCTGCACGTAGACTCCGCCACATTGAAGGGTTTTATACAGCCACTGTCTGAGAGAGAGTTGGCTTGTGTCCCTGTAAAATCAGTGTTTTTCTATCCTCATTGTTCTTCCGGATTGCTCGCTACGCCTCTGTTCGCGTCCGAGGAACGATCGTCGACACAAACGCAAGAACGACATGGACAGTCTCAGGCTGTGTCCGCCATGATGTGTACTATTTATGGGAGCGAGCAAATTCTCCCCTTGTGCCAGCGTGGTTCTCCCCTTGATCGTCATGCGCTAAATGAGGCTATATACACACACCGTCGCGTCAACAGGACACGTCAACCCGAGGAACCGTAATCGTTAAGTAAGTAAAAGCGGATTCGCATGTCCCCCCTTTTCGACCCTCACCACCCAAGCCCCCGGCCCGCCTCATCGTCGTCGTTGCCGTCATCCTGTACCGCCTGTGGCCGCCGTTTCCGCTGGGCTGCCTGCCGGCTTTAGCTTGATGGGCCGCGTGCCCGGGATCTCGTCTAATTCCATTACGATCTCTCACTGCTGAGCAGCTGCCGGTGGCAGCCGCCTGCCTGTGTGTGCCAATGGGTGTCGGTCAGCCAGCCAGTCAGCCGGCCGGTCGGTCCGAGCACCGATGTGGTGATGTCGGATGGTCGGGGTCGATTTAGGTGGCAGCGGCCGACGGTGACTACGACGGCTGAGCAAGCGAAAGCGCCCATATACACACACGGGGCCCTCTCACACGAAACGGCGTAGACAGGCAGACGCAGCCATCACTGCAGTTGAATTTCATTACAATGTAATTTATTTAATTGCGCTCCGTCGCAAGTAAGCCCGCCGCCGCCGCCGCCGCCGCCGCCGCCGCCGCCGCCGCCGCCGCCCCCCCCCAGCCGCTGCTATCTGCTGGGACTGCTGGCGGGAGGTGGCAGCTCTCGAAGGCAAAATGGGGATCTGGGTAGGATCCGTAAGTCGGGGCAGACTGTTGCGAATGTCGGAGCCGCTTTCAGATGCCGGTGGTGGTGGGAAGGGGCCTAGGCACAACTAAGAGGCAACTCCATGCGTGGTACGTCCCGGCATGGATACTCTACTGGTCTAACACGAGAGAATCTTCTGGGGTCTGTATGGGACGGAGAGCTCTGCATAGGGCGGGCAGAGAGGCGCCCGTGAGAACAGCACGGAACAATGTCGGCAGTATCCAGCACAACGATGCCGCTTATTTCCACTCCAAGCAGTAGCAGTCGTCGTCGTAGCCGTCGTCATGTGTAGCACTGATTCCGCATGTTATTCGGCCAACGCGCCTGCCGTGTCGATTACTGTACGCTCCTCAAGCTGGACAGCGCCCCACACGATCCCTTGCTCTCTCACTGTGAGCCGGTCGGCTGGCTTCTTCGGCAAGCCCACTGACCGTTGAGGTCCTCCAGCAGCGTCCGCTTGCTGCCGACAGTCGCCGACCCTCAACTTGCGACTCTTGCTGCTTTCGTCCTCGTTGTTGTCCTTTAGCAAAAATATGCCATTCTTTGCCATTAGGGAATTATTATTATTATTATTATTCCTTGTTCCTTGTGCCGCCTTCCCCTCCACGCACTAACCCTGTTGCGGCGCCGTCCCTGGCCTTCCCCTGCTAATGCCGACTGCCCAGCCGAGAGCTTAGCACCACTGCCACCACCAGCGCTCTTTGCTAGGCAGCTGCCCCTCTCAGCCGGTTGGTAGTGACAGTTCGGTTGCAACAGCCTCCTGCTCATGTTGCTTCATCTCCTCCCATGAGTCTCGTCCCCGAGTTGTTGCCACCACCAACGATTGTGCCCTTGTTCTCCATTTCGCCTGGTGGGCTCCCCTGGCCAGAGCTCGGCGCCAGCCAGCCAGTCAGACAGAATGGGGCGCGCCAACCCCGGCGAGCCCATTTTCCCCAAATTACAAATGTGTGTGTGTGTGTGTGTGTGTTTATGTTCGTGTGGACAACAACTCTATGAAACAGAACGGGAATGCAGCCAATGCGTGTTGCAAGACGGGCAAGCGAAATGGGGCATCCGTCGCACGGGGGATACAGCCACTGGCGGTATAAGGCGGGGAGAAGTCAGACGCATTCAGCTATGGTCATCCAGGCAGGGCTGGCTCCTAGACGGCTCGATCTCGCGGGCCGATGCCACCCCCGCTCTCAGCCGCCAGTAGGAATGCCGGCGGTGGCAATTGACGCGAGTTGCTACTTGCTAATAGCAGACAAACAAAGGCTGCTGGCTGACCTGAGAGCCGAACGTCGACGATGATAGGGCTAAGCAACTATAAGCGAGGCGCGAGTCGCGGCCAGACCCCTGCAGTTGTAGAAGGCATTCGCCTGGCCCACGCCGCTACGCTCCCTTGCTGGAACAAACGCAAGCACACAGCGTACCAGGCAAAAACGCTCGTTCGGCAGCTCCGCGTTGAATATATCATTTAAGACGGGTGTGACAACAGCAACGAATGCCGAACAGAAAGCTGAAATACACCAAGCAGCGACTGTGGCGTAGCTCGCTTCCCCGTATCCGCCTCAATCGCTAGATAGACCGGCAGAGCATCGTCGGGGGTGAGGCTTGCTCGCTGACAACGAGCGCTCACCGCTCCGTCCAGCGAACACTGGAAGGCATCGGTGTGCATTGCGACATACTATGCCATACATTACAGCGGGCAGCGTGAAATAGTGCGTCTGTGGCATGACTCGACCCCTCTCCGTCCGCATCTTCCCCTTGGATCGACGGGGTGCGGGGGGGCGGGGGGTGGTGTTTCTCTGCGGGCGCCACGCCACTAGCCATATTGGCCGGGTACAGCAGCCTAAGCTGGCAAACCCCTCTCTCTGACAGTGTGGAAACCATGCCGTCTCTCTGTTGGCTCCTGACGTTCCGGACCTCGAGGACAAGAGGCGCAAACACAAATAGTTTTTGCATTACCGCAAGCGTTACCGCCGCTGTCGCCCGCTCCTTGGCTGAGTGCCGGGTTCCCATCTTTGGAGACTGGTCGTCCGCTCTGGTGGTTGGCTCCTGCGACGGCTGCTGCTGCTGCTGCTACAGCTGATTCACGGTGCTTGCAAGTAAGTGTTGTGCTCGCTGATGCTGTGATATTTTTACACCGCCAGTGCGAGAGCGAGAGCCTAACCCCTACACCGTGGGCATATGTGCTAGGGGTGCAGGCTCCTGAAATCCATGAGTGGCAAGGCGAAATGGCAGTGTTCAGCTTCGTGCACTCATGCATGACGGCCTTCCAGTAGTTTCTTTCCCTTAAAAGGTCAGAGGGACGATTTGTGTTCGAATGTTACGGCGGAGCACTTAGAATGGGATAAGAAGAATACACTTGAAACACAAGTGTAAACCACTCGTCGGTGGTGTTAACGATGTATACGCCATGAATGGAGAAAGTCTGAACCTGATTTTTTCGATCCACTACCAAGCTGCTATACAGGTTCCATAAGAAGTCCCAAAGTCTCCACATATAAGTATGATATATATTTATATATATATATATATATATATTAACACGGGGAGCGAACAGACATTGCCATATTATTGCCATATTCACGGATCATATTAGCATGTGCACATGACGCATAGCTAATCCGTATTGCTAAACCATTGTCGCACTGCACCCCCCATTTCGCAAAACGAATTCGATCTCTTCCTGGGTCTCTCCTCAATTCGTCTGCATTCGTCGACAATTCGGCGCACACGCCGTGACTGCTGCATTGCTCCACGAAGCCCCACGAAACATTGCCTCCGGAATTGCGCACCGGGCTCGCGAGGGTTTTCTCGTCATCCAGATCCCGTAACCTCGCTGGTAGCTGGCAGCAATGCGTCTGTTGCAAGCTGTTTCATATTGGATCTACTCGCCGCTGTCTAGTTCATTCGTGGTGCAAGTCAACCTCAAGGAAGGGCACGGCAAATCGCTGGCACGCTGAGCCTCTCTCTCTCTCTGAGTGTAAATAAATTTCTCAATGTTTAGAATAAGGGCGACCTCTGGCCCACCTGCCCTGCTGCTGGTAACCTGCTCGCATTGGCTCAGCTCGTCGCTGGCCTACGAACGGGGCCAACCTTGTCAAGGTTGTGCAGAAGATGGGAGCGAACGTTAGGAAACTCCAGAACGCCATTTCATCGTTCGCTCGTGGCCTCTCCTCAGTGACATTCCCCGGCTCGCCTACATCTGCTCCGCGCTCATATGTCATTTGAAGTCGGCTGGTGTGCTAGCTCTATCGTGACGACGGGTTTCCGAGCCGAGGGAACAGTCGCTGCACAGTCCGAAGTCGCTGTTTGGCTGAAGACGCGGCCGTCCTTCGCCTCGCGCGCGCGCGCGCGAGTTCCAACCCACCGACGGTGGGCCAGCGCCGGCGGCGGCGGCGGCGGCTGAGACGCGAACGGTGGTAGCGTAACGGCGACAAAGTTCGTTTCCTTCTTCGTGTCCTTTCGGCGATCCCGTTCGTTCCAGGCCTTCTTCCACAGCACGCAAGCTATCGCTTTCGCTGGTTGACTAGGGCAGAGGAGAATGGCCGCCGTCGTCGTCGTCGTCCTTGTCCTCCTCCTATGATATCGTAGTGGCAATACAGCACTATTACGCCGTACGCATGGTACCCGACTGGCAGTAGTCGTGCTAGGAGCAGTCATAGCAGTAATAGTAGTCGTGGGAGATGAAGGGTTCTTCGTTTCACGCTGATGCTGTCCTCTACCTCCGCGCCTCCTCGGCGCGCTGGCTCGCCTGCAGCGCAATGGGCCGAACAGAATAGAGAACACTTGCGTCGTCCTGCCTGGGCCTGCCAGCCTACACGAGCTGAAACCTCGGACTCGGCCAGCTACCCGACGGCCGACCAAGCAAGCGTAGGTTGTTCGGATCGAGACGACGTGGCGGCGCAGGAGGAGGCAGTAGCGCAAATCGGGCTAGCGGACAGTGCCAGCCCTGGCCTGGAGCGTTCAGGCTGGAAGAACCCGCCGACGGACAGATTACAGGCTACACAAGATAGGCAGTAAGAGGAGTTTGGGCCGTATCCTCTCACTCCTCGACATTTTCGCGTACTACCCCAGACAGACCCCATATACCCTCCGGCTCGTCACTCTAGAAGCGATAACCTCCCCCTCAGTAAGACTCACAAGGTCATGGAGCTACTCCCCCCGCGTGGCTCGGCTCCCTCTGCGGAAACTCTTATCCTCGATGAGAACAAACCCAGCCTGGCCCTATACCTTTATGGAAATTCTTGATTTATCTATCGGCAGCCTCAGGCAGCCACGACGACTCTCCTTTCTACATAGCCATTGATTTAAGGAATGGTAGCACGAAAATTGAAATAAAACACACATACACACACACAGACACCCCCCGCTGATAGATAGAAGAATAGATATGGAGGCGGATATATGGATATATCTATATACAATATAAGAAGACATGGTAGTTTCGAAGATGGTAGTCGAGTATCAGCATCGGGAGTTGACTCATGCCCACCCAGTAAGTCTCTCCTCTCTCGATGTTAGAATACAGAGGGAAGTTTTTACATGCGCGGTACGCATATAAGCACAAACTATACAAACGACGCACTGCTCGAACAGTGAACGAAGCTGGTTGCTGGAGCCAGTTTGTGTTAGCGTCGATCTAGACCACTCTTCGTAGTGGCCAAGAAGAGCGGACCGGTGACGGTTTCACCAGGGCGCTTCCTGTTCAGGCAGCATCGGTTGCACGTACGTGTGACAACGTATCGTGAGCCCATGGGCAGGTCGTGCCGGCTCGTGCACGAAGCTATGCGTATGCAGCGGAACTAGAACGTAAAGCAGCTATTTCTCCTTTTTTCAATAAAGACGAACTGGCGCACGTCGTCGCCGTCTCCGCCGACGATGTCGTCGTCCATGCGATAGTATTATGGCCTGGGCGAAGATACTAGATTCGTGCGCCTTCTCGTTTTCTGCGCAGAGTCCGGGTTCCTATTACGTTATCACTGACACGCGCCCTCGCCTCACTCGTTGGCTGACTTGTTCAAAGCTGCTGCTGCTGCTGCTGCTTTACTGCAATTACCGGCTAAACAGACGAGCTGGTGGTCACGCCAACCACGCTCGCCCCGACTCTTACCAACCCACCGAGGAGCTTGCCTGCCCCCCGCACCTTCCCGGCGCCCCAAAACCTCCGAGAAGACCCGGCCGGCCCGCCAGAGCTAAAATGGGCCAGGCGCAGACAGCCGGCTCGGGGGCCGAGCGCTGCCTGAGTGAGCGAGCCCTCAAGGACTGTGTAAGGAAGTTTGCTCGAATAATTAATGCCGATATTTCACTAAAACGAGAAGGTACTCTTCGGTGATGAGAGCGCTAGTGGTCGGGCCGGGACAGCGGCACGGGCAGGCTAGCACCAGCGAGCAGGTAGGGATTTTATTATAACTAGGAGCGTGAGAGCGAACGCGAGACTAAGCAAAAGCGACTGCACACAGTGAGAGCGTCAGCGTGTAGCAGCGATTTTGGACGATCGCTTCTTGTCTTGAGACGACTGCACAAATCTTGTCGGCTGAACCAGCCAAGTGGGGCGGCAGTTCCCATTAAGGAGGCCGGCCAGGCTTGTGGCTGAGAAATTTCTCTATCGTCAAGCTTCCCACCGTGTTCAATTCGCCTGGTAAGCATATGCGGTTCGCGATGTGTGTATGTACACACAAGGCAGCCAAGGAAATCATTTCTATCTATGCTGTATCGTGTACAGCAGTGTACCACATTCGCTTCGAACGAATGAATCGGTGAATGCGACTATACTTCACCGTGTAGCCATTGTATTGTATTTAATACAACTCTAGTTCTAGCTATACGTATGCTTCACTTATATTGTGTTGCCGACGTTCGCGAGGCGATGGTCTCGCCGCTCCACCGGTCGGCGGAGCGGCCCGTGGGCGGACGGCACAGCAGTGAGGTTGAGCCTAACTGCGATAGCTCGGCAGGACTGGAGGCTGGCCTACTCCGCTCGTGGGGCCTGTATGAAGGGCCTCTGCACATCTGTTGCCCACACCAGAGATCTTCGTCTCTGTGTCCTGTTTAGGACAACAGATGTAATCTTAAAGGGGCTCTCCGTTGAGGCGACGAGATTCGAGCGCGACGGCGGCGGCGGCGGCGGCGGCGACATCATCGTTGTCTTCTTCCGCTGCTGTTTCATCTTCTGTTCCAAATCAGCGAGGCGCATAAATCAAACACTGGCACGAGAAGCGCGTTATCTCGATGGCTGTTCACTAGTTGGGCTCAACCCTCTCCGATGATGCTTGTCGCTCATCTGCTCACATACACAGACACACGTCGAGTTGTGCACACAAACGCACAATGCCGTCCGCGGAGGGAGCACCGTCCGCCGTTCTGGTCTCGACCCAATGAGGACACTGCACGATCCCATGGAGGGCCCGGGAAAAGACAGACGATTCCCGACAGAGAAGGCAAATAACGGGGAGGCCATGAGACGGAGTAGTTGGGGTGGTCGGCCCGGTGCTAACATAGACGCTCATCGGCGGAGAAGACAACCAGGCGTCGGCAAAAGCGAAGCCGCGACGCCAAATGGAGCTCACGACGACGGCCAGGTTTGGTCCCCTTTTTGGCGGTGCTCAGCCCATTCTTCCATTCCGTTTTATCCAAAGCAACTCTTTACCCAAAGTCTCGTTCCGACGCACGGGTGTCAACGAGTATGAGTCGCTATGGCCATCTGAGAATGTTACGAACCGACTCGCTCATGTTTGTCCGCTCGTGGACCTCGGACCACGAGCCAACGCTGGTCCATTCCGCTGTCTCTCAGCGTGTTTGCACGAGAAGGCCGCCCCCGCTGGACTGTGTACGTTTCTCCGGTGTCTGCTTGGCCAAACCCACGTCGTCGCCTCCCCTCGTAGACACTGCCGGCTGTCTTGTCTCTCCTGACCCCGTCCCTTGCTCATCCCTTAGGCCGCTGTGGCTCCGGCCAGCGATCAAGCTCTGTCGTCCAGCGAATCGGGATCCCGGACGTCGGCCACCGATGCTTGCCATCGGCGTCGGCGAGTCACCCGCTGTCGGCTGTGGGCGATTGGCTGGATGCGGACGCACTCGCCGGACGCATCAGTGTGTGAACGATTGGCGTGTTGGGACGCCGACGTGGCACAGAGGAGGTCTCCACCCGTTTTGCCGAACGTGCGACATAAATATGGAGATGAGACGAACGACAGGCGGAACGTCTGTCGCGCACAATCGCGCCAACAACGCCATGTGCTGCGGTGTCCCCACCGCGAGGCAGCGCGAGATACCACTTCTCACTGTGGTCTCGTTCGCGCAGCTTTGTTTTGCGAGACCATACGTCTGTATCTTGATTCCATCTCGAGCCACCGCCGCCGCTGCTGCTGCTGCTGCACCACATCACCCTCTCTGCCTCCTCTTGTCCGTGAGTTGCGGTGCGTGAGTAACAATCTCCCAACTGCTGTCGCCGTCGCCGCCACCGCCGTTGTTGCTCTGATTACTTGGCAATTCCAGCACTGCAATGTTGCCAGTCGCTAGCAAAAAAACGTGGCGCGGCCAGCAACCTCCTCGATGCTGCGGTTCGCACAGCAGGACGGCTGAAATGCCAGCGGTGGCAATCCTATGGCCAGAACCTTGCGGCGTCGCCAGCACGAAGCAGCGTTAGCGAGTTGCGGATGGAAGGCAGCAATTCAGCTGCAGTGGCGAGCGACGCAGGAGGACTACCCATCAGGCCACGGCCTCGGCCTAGCCCGACGTCCTACTACTCAGAGCTGCCTGCCTCCAACCTAGACTTCCCACCGATGCATGGGACCGGCGGTGCGGAGTTCCCGTTCCGCCATAACCGCCGCCGCCGGAGAACTATGCTCGGCTGGCCGCAAGTGTACGTTAGCGAACACCAGGACACACTAGGCCCAACTCAGCGCTCCGCCTCTTGTGAACGCATCGTTGATGCCGAGGCGCGAACTGGGAGCGAGGGACCTTCGCTTGGTAGCGGGAAAAGCGGCTGGAGTTGGAGCCGGGCCTCCATCCCCGTGCGAAGGCCGCAGGGAGCAACTAAGTCACTATTTCTATTTGTCATGATTCCCTCGCGGTCCGCAATGGCAGCGGATGGCGCTGCCTTGCGCGTCCCGTCTCGACTCGCAGCCCCCGGGGGCGAGGCGAACGTGCGGCCGCGAGCTAGGACGTCGTAGCGATCGGAAAGAAATATCGGGATCAGCGAATGACTGCACTGCCGATGATGGGGATGCGTGGGGGCCAGGCTAGGCAGTGCGCGTGATGCGGTAGTAGCTACTAGCACTGTATTGCATGCTGGGCAATTCTGCAGAGGCTGCTGTTGCTGCCACTACATTCAGGGGGACGGCGAGTAGACAGAGAGGGAAATGCGGTGGCGGCGAAGCCGCTCAGCCGGGGCGGGCTCGCGGGCGTTCAGGCGCGCGGCCGCGGGAAGCGGAGGCGAAAGTGCCTCGTCGAAAACAGCGTTAGAGAACGCGGCTGGGGGGCTGGGGGGGTGGGGGGGTTGGGCGTTTGGGCGTTTGGGAGAGCGGTAGCAATCTCAACTTAATGGACTTCGCACTTCGGTTAATATCAATAGAGCAGATACGTAGAGAGATGGAGTGCGGAGTCCAGGAGGCGCAAGGCACGCGAGAGCATCATAGGGCGAAGTCATTTCGACCCTCAGACGAAGCCAGGCAAAACCACGCTCAGCCTTGAACGAGCTCTTACGCCTGGTGGCCGTCCGGCCTCACTGTCTACTTGCCGCTTACCTATCCGCAGAACTAGCCACAGTGCCCGCGTTACTATGATGCGTTTCCACGAGCCGGCCGCTTTTCGAAACCATTTATCACAGGTGGAGACGCAATCCGTTGCGCGCCGTACCGTGCGAAGCGATACCAACCCATTTAGCTGAGGGTCCCTGCTCAGCCTTGCGTAGAACACTCTTCATCGCTCTTCAGCCAGTGGCGTCGGTGAGCGGTATAAAAACCACGAACTTTAGTTGCTGCTGCTGCAGCTGGTTCTGCTGCAACTCTAGCTATTATGTCATACATAGGGTGACAGTTGACGCGACGCTTGTTGCTCAGTCGAATGTGCCCAATCGCA
Source organism: Stratiolaelaps scimitus (assembly GCA_019614645.1). Classification (NCBI taxonomy): domain Eukaryota; kingdom Metazoa; phylum Arthropoda; class Arachnida; order Mesostigmata; family Laelapidae; genus Stratiolaelaps; species Stratiolaelaps scimitus. The sequence goes on along the minus strand of JABWDB010000034.1, from coordinate 2,109,510 downwards.
GTTATGAGTTCGGCGAGCACCCAGCAGGTACGCTAACACTTTCAACGACGGTAACATCGGTACACATCGGCTCACACACGCAGACTTTCTCGAGCTGTTCCAGCAGGACATTCATTTGCGGTCATAGACGAATGCATGTATATGCACGTATCGAGTGAAGCTGATATGATAGCGAAGCTGACCCCCTCTCTTTCGTTATTTTCGCTTTTCCAGGTGAGTATCTCGGACCCGGTCGGAATGAGGATCATCAGATCGTCGCACTATCGTCGAAGCCATTCACCTGCGGATACTGCCGAAATAGGCAGTAGATAAGTGTCGCCGGCGACGAAGAACTTTTTATCATCTTTGCCTGTTCCCTTCGATCCGCGGTGCGATGAAACAGCCTCGGTCACTTACTTACTATGCCAAATCGTCGCGGAACAGACGTGTGTCTGTGTGAGTAGCCCAGTCGGAACGCCTCCTCATATTGCTGCTCGCTCTTCTGCTACGCGGCACGTACACACAGGCCGACATCTGACATGTCGTGAGTACGCCCCCGCCCCCCCCGTCTCGCCCCCTGGGTACCCCCCAGTGATGGGCAGGGCAAGCCACATCACAGAGGCTCCGCCAGTCGTTGGGCTTGCGTTGCCTTTCGAGACTGCTGCTGCTGCTGCTGTTGCCGCAGCAGCAGCGCTTCGTGTTCGCCCGAAATATGTTTCCGATCAAATGGCTTCACTCTCTTCAAGCACTGCTCGCCACTGCTGGCCAGATATGTTTGGTTGACTGTGGCGAGCTGCCAGCAGTATGCGGTCATCGAGCTCAACACGGCAGCAGTGCAGCCTCCAACGTACGGCTTAACGCACAGCGGACACGGCGTGGGCACCAAAGAGCCTATCAGAGCGTACTATCTAGAAGGGCATACTACCTACGCTATGTCTTTGCCGTTTCTCCTATTTCCAGAGGATGGACGCCAGCCGACTACTCGCTCGTGGCCATGGTCCCGTTTGAGATGACGATGAGACGGTCGTTCCTGTGGCCGCCTACAGCCCATTGCCATCTGGGTAGTCGCATGCCGTGGTGGTGGCACCGTGTGACGACACAGTGGCACTCGTAGGGCGGCGGCGCATAGCTGGCTCGATAGATTACTACGATATTGCCCCTAGTAGACCGCAATGTATCGTCGGGCCGTAACGACCATTCGAGGGGTCAGCGAATCAATCATGGGTGATTTCGTCACGCGCGAGCTACGGCCAGCCAGCCGGCAGGCCGTCCGGCCAACGGACGATTCAGGCAACCAACCCTTCATCAGTGGTCTGGCAGTGCCGAGCCGAGTCGGAGTCTCATCACAACACCCGAGGGGCATGTCGTTCCTTTCAAACCTATGAGCGCGATACCCATAAAGGAAGTAACCATCGCTCGACTGGCTACTCTCGGCCGGCCGCCATTCGTTGAAGGTACGTCGGCTGCACACTTGGTTGCGGGGGAGCCCGAACGGCAGGAACGGTAAGGAGTGTACGTAAAATAGGGAGAAAACAGGGCGAGAAGGACATAGGACAACCAGAATGTCCGTTATCCAGGCGCAGACATCGTCAAAAGGCTGCGTCTGAGCGTTGTCGGCGTACGTCCTCGCCGTGGCCGTGGTTGTCGTTCCCGAGCGAGTCTCTGATGTCAGCCTCCTTTTCTGTGGCCGCTCTCGTCCTTGCTGCTGCTGCTGATCTCTGACCAGGTTGTCGGTGTCCGTAGTTGGCGGCGCCGCTCTGATCCAATCACGGTACCTGACAGCCGCTCCCTTGAGGAGCTCTATTAGCCAATGAGTAATGTTAGCGGAGAGTGATCGTGGCGACGAAGGGCCAGTCGAGGTCACTTGGAAACGCAAACGCGGAGGACGAACCTGCCCGCTGACAAGCTGGCCAGGCCCAGCCTAGCAGATACGAGGGTAGCCGACACCAACCGTTGCCGTGGAAGAAACGTCGGACCAAGTGGACAGGCAAACGATCACGCGGATTGGAGCAGCGAAACGGTGACGGTGGCGGCCAGGGCGGATTTGGAACGAGGACCGAGAGCGCGTTTCAGTTTCCTGTGTGACAACACTTACCCCTGTGAGGATCAGTCTCCGCTAGCCGACGGGGCAGCTACTTCGGCAGCGTCCCCAGCCATCACTGAGATGGTTACTACCCAGGCGGGTAGTACCTATGATGGGCCTGTGTCGGCCCATCGGGCTTGAGCCCTCTCCCTAGCAGCCGATGAACTCGCCGTCGAAGGACGCGCTGCTTCCTTTTGGCTAATTTTGGTCCTTCTCCATCCTCTCGGTGATGTGGTGTCTAGGACCCCGAAATGTCGCCGGACTGACCTTTTCCCACCCTGACTCAGGCATTCGGCCTGGCTCATTGTTCCTGCTTTCGTCCGCCCACAACGATCTGGTCTACGCACTATCACCCGCTACAGCATAGTGCACCGGGTTTCCGCAACCGACCTATACCGCCAAGGCCACCTAACCATGAGGAGTTATCACCGAGATAAATTTGACGATTGATTCGGCGGACTACATCGGCGGCATGCAGCAAACGCAGCAGCTGCATGAGTTGTATTATGTCATATTAGTGATAATGGCTGTACAACGCGGGAAGGGTCAATGTCTCCGTCTGAGAGTTCGGGTCCGCCGCCCGTCGTCCGGCAGCGGTCCGCCATCAAATACGAAAAATAATCGCAGTCAGCGCGGTGGACGCCTGGACGGCATTGAGCAGTAGTATTCTATCGTCGCACGATACAGTGCTGCACCGTCGCTGCGTGCAGCACGCGGACAACGCCTCAGCCCCCGGTCCCTCATGCGAGCTCAATTCGAGCCCAGCTCGCATCGTGTGGCGTTTGTGATTCTCTGCCGGCCGCAGCAGTCAACGGCGAATTGAAATTCGACGTGCACAGCATGTCTGCCCATAGCAGCCGCGGATGATTCCACTGCCCGAATCGTCCCGCCGAGTCCAGCAGCCGCGATGTCCATGTGTGCGCGTGTGTGTGTGTGTGTGTATTTACCATGACGGTATAAAATGGACGACACAAACGACAGTGGCAGAGATCTGCGTTTAAATGCGCGTTGGCTACCAGGCGTTGAAGCTTACTTTCCGTGTCTCGTTCGTTGTCCAGCCTGTGTGGTTTGCTGTCAATTTACTCGGGCCAAAGGAGAGAAGAAATGCTTTCCGAATAGCCCCCCTTGATGTAAATTGGCCCCGGAGAGGTGGCCAGGTTGTATGTACAGATCTCTCCGTACCGGCGGCTCAGAAGCGTCGAGCGCCGACGCCAATCGCATCGTGCGCACGACAGATGCTCTGCAAATAAATCACCCGAAAACCTAAGCACATCTCGGTGCTCGGGCTCCCCCTGCGTACGACAGAGTTTTGGCGCTGTCGACGCTTTTGCGCCACCTTTGGGACAGCATCCTTCTGTGCCGCATCTTTCGGCTGACCACTGTCAAGCGGCAGAGAGACTGTAATAGCACTCGGCTGGGCCCGGCCAGTGCTGAATCTCTTGTCGCAGATACGAGGACTCCTATCGTTTGACAGCTCTCTCGAGTAGCTGCTCCTACAACGATGAACCTATTTGAATAACAGGCAATGCAATTGCTCTGATTCATATTCGAGTCACGAGGGCAAAGCACTCGCTCGGCCTGCCAGCTCGGCGATAGGCCGGGCACATATAGGCTCATATATATGTACATAGCGCAGGTGAGTGTATCCGTAACGTCTGACGATGTCGAGGGGTGACAGGCGCATATCTTTTAGGGAGGTTCCAATTTTGTCAAACAGGTTTTACTTTGAGGCACCCTCCGATGGACACTAACCGCCTCGAGGAGCTGGAACACAGCAGGGATCGCGCCGACCTACGTTCGATTCGGCTGGGCTCATGAGACTCGTGTTATCGTGTCTACCGCGGAACCGGGGAGCGGGATAAAACCGAAGAGAATCAACGACAAAAAAATCGACGAGAAATCAGACGAGAACGAGCGAAGGGGGGGGGGGGTTGGTCCGGGGGTCCGGGGCTTCAGGTCGGGAGCGGTGGTAGAGGTTGGCAGCTAAAGCGAGTAGCAATGCCGCAAGTGATGATTCGCTGCGTGCTATCCCCCATTGGCTCATCCTCGCTGCATCAGCGCCAACTCGAGCGTCGATAGCTTGCCCATTAAAGCAAGCACTCTCTCGCTTTCATCCGGTCCCCACACACGTACCTCTCATAGCCGGGGGTTTAGATCTCCAAGGGTACCCCGAAACCTCCGACCGCCCCCTGCCTCTCTCTCCCAGCCCTCCAATCTAGCCAGTGCCACCCCAGAGGAGATCCACGTCGCCGTATCTTTTCTCCACCTCTCCTTAGGGGTGTCTGATCTAGAGCCGATGTGAGGACGAAAGATAACCAGAGACGAGTATGGCGGCGGCGGCGGCGGCGTCCTCAGTAGCGGTGAAAACGGGACAGCGAACGCCGACGGGATCAACGGAGAACACACTAGGAAATAGGGAGGCGATGACGGTAGCGGCAGGGAGGGAATAGGTGCTAGGGTGATATCCCGTTGAATACCCCACTCATGCTCTGCCCTGCCCTGCTTTGCCACCCCCTTGCTTAGCGTCCCATGCGTTCCTGCTCGTGTGGTCTATGGACCCGGAGGCGGCCGGTGCTGTTCCCTGGCCGATTCCTTCGTGCACACGCGCACACCCGTACAAAGAGGCAGACACACTCAGGGTCCTCTCACAAGCGCGCACACACCACCCAAGGGACAAGGGTGCACCAGCCGATTCCCCCCTTTATGGACCGTCCCGTCGACATCGTCCCGAATCCACGAGGGCTGGCTCAGCCGGCTTCGCACTTGGGCGGGCCGACGCGCAGGCGAACGCCGGGGTCGAACGACGCCTTCGTGAGTCGAAGTCGCCGTGTGTGTGTCTGAGTCCCTACATTTCTTCTGCGTTACGATCGGACTTAGCGCGGCGTCACTTTACAGCGATGTCGATGTACGAGAATGTTAGCGAGAATGACAACGAAGCAGCAGCGGTTGCCGTTGCCCCGCCGCCAGCGACTCTCTCACTTTTCTCTCTCGCTCTATCTCTCCTCTTCTTTGTCGCACACTAGCTTGCGCGGTGCGCCCTCGGATTGGCACGCGTTCTCTCCGTCGATGTCTATCGCTCTCTCGCTCTCGCTACATCTCCTCGGTCGGGCTGTGCCATGCATATCTATGAGTGTGATATGAAACTGTGGGGCCGGCTGGCTCGCACCGCTGATGATGAGTGGTACAGATCTGCGTGTTCGGCTCGAGCCGCCGTGGCCTGCCCTGACGCCGTGGGCTGAGACGACTGACTGGTTGCTTGCTTGCCTGCCTGCCTGCCTGGCTTCCTAGTTGGATGTCGCTCTGTACGTTTGCCTGTCTGGCGCGATCTCGGAGCGCGCGCAAGAGGCCGGCCGCGAAACTCGTCGACGGGCAGTGCGGGTGCAGCTACGCCGCAGTAAGGAATGGAAGGCACGCGTAAATCGACATCTCTCGCGTCGTCCACGGCTAACGCCACCGCGGATCTGCTGGGCTAGGTCTGCTCGGTCTGTAGGGACCTCCCTCGTGTAGCAGCAGTAGTACCACTACGCTGTTCCCAGCCCAACCACCCCTTGCGCCACCCCTCTCATTCTTTCGGCCACCACGACCACCTCATCCGCTGCTCGGCCCTTGGTGTTTCGGAGCAGCACTTCGACCCCATCCGTCGCGAATAGCGATAGCTGCCTAGCTAGGCCAGCCAGCAAGCTGATAATTTCGCCTGTCAAAGGTAGCAGCCAGTTTCTCTCGGCTGGATGGGCTCACCAAGCCAGCAGCCAAGTCGGCGGCAGCATCGCGAAGCCGAAGAAGGTGCCGGCGAGACATAGAAAATATAGACAGGCAGGAAGGCGGCAGCCGCAGCATCGACGACACACAGACCCCCTCTAACACCAGTAGCAGGTGCTGGGCGATGGCTGAACGGATATGACATGTCACGTTGCACCCACTATCGCCCGCCCGCCCGCCCGCCCGCCTGCCTGCCTGCTGGAACGGGGCCGAACGGCTGATCGTATACCTCGCTGCTCCTTCCTCAGCAGCCCGTAGTAGGTAATACATGGGAGTCGCAGTTTTGACACAGGCGCGCGCGGCCGCCTGTCAGATTCTTGTTCGATGGCTGACGTGGGCGGCTGTATTGCGTCCGCAGCTGCAGCATCAGCAGCGTCAGCTTCTGTGTGCCTCCCGTTATTCTCTCTTTGCTCTCGCCCGCCTCCGATGCCAGCGCTTCTTCTCGTAAGCGATAGAGCCGAGCGTCAAGACCTTCAAAGAAAGGATTACGTAGGACTTCGTTAGACAATCACAAGACGAAGACGACTAGCTCACCTCACGCAATGCTCAGTGCAGAGAGAAAAGGATAGGAGTAGGGTGGGGTGAGGTGAGGTGTGGGGGGGCGGGGGCGGGAGGTTCAGCCGATCGACTGAAATCAGCTGTGAGTGCTGTGAATCAGTCAGGCTGGTGACCGATAACGGCCGCATCGTTGCCAGCTGCAGGCCCCCTACTGCGGCCATCCGGCGAAGTGTGTGCGATCGCGTCTCACCGTAATGTAGTCAAAGGTAGACATTGTATTGCTATAGGGGCAAGCTCCTCATGTAGCATCGCCGTGAGGAGCATCTGCTCGATTCAGCGCCGATGTAAGATTTATTATCAGATCTATTTACAACGATAGCGTGCTGCTCGCGCGTTCATCGATCTAGACCGTTGCTGCGCCCAGGGCAGTCTTACGAGTCATAATGGAATACCCAACAAAAATGAGAATATATAATATATTATATATAGTGAGATTATATATATATATATATATATATATATATATAAATGCAGTTAATTGAGAGAAGTTCTCCAACGCGACTGCAGAGTGTACCAGCATCTCTGTTTTACCACCATCCCACCACGCTGTCGCAAGACAGATGATGTTGATTACACTCAATCCAGATCTTACTGCGGGATCTTTGCCAAGCCGAACGTGGAGGGGCCGGACAAATTGTCGATTCATATTCCTCAGATCGACGGCCAGCCAAGGAAGTTATTATATATCCGGCTTCGTTGCGAGTCCTCGCAGGTCGTTTCCTCCCGAGCGATATCGCGCCAACAGACACACTTCCTTTCGGTGCCTGACCGATCCGTCAGTCCAATGTCACACTCTTTCGTCTGCAGCACCAAAGATACCTCCGGATCCGATGTATTTAGCCCAAGCTTCGTTCAGAACTTGAGCCCCATCTTGCACCGTCACTCGTTGACCCCCGGCCCCCCCCGGCCCCCCCGACCCCCCCCCCGCGCCTGTCAGTCACGGGGGGTATCGTACCACACGCTCCCTCTATATAGCATAGCCCCCGTCCTGATAATATTCCAAGGCAAGGATTACGGGACAGCGAGCTTTGCAATTTGGGACGGATCGCACACCACGCTAGGCCTTGTGGTCCGCTCCGTCTGCAGGGAAAATGATTCGTCTCTGCCTCCAGCTAGCATACAGCCGCAGCGAAAGAAACATCGCTGAAGAAGAAACTAACAGCACCAACGTCGTCCGTTACAATAATATACGGGGGCGAAATGCTGACAGTTGCCGGCGGCTCCAGCAGCAGCTGGCCTCGAGATTGAGCGAGAGGCAAAGCTCGGACTACGTTCGGGTATCGCAGTAGCAGCAGCAGCAGCATAAGAGGGTCGTCGGGCGGACGGACTGCAATGGGGCGTCGCTGCAAACAGACGGGGCAACTCTCTCGTGGCAAGCCGGAAGGGATACGGAAAAAAATGAATAACTCTGCGAGCAGTGCTTCTGTCCCAGGTTACGCAGCAACACGGACCTAGCCGACGCTGTGCGATCGTTGCGCGGAGGACCCGGTGCGGGTTGGTGCCTTGAGGCGTCATTCCAACGACAATACCAGCCGGTAGCCAGTAGCCGAGCGGGGCGGGGCGGGCCAGCAGCAGGAGCAGCTTAGGTGACTGCATGCGCCCTTTGAGTCGAGCCTTTCGTGTCGAGCTGGGAGATCGTGATGTGAGGTGAAAGTCTGGCTAGCCGTGTCTGTGGCGGTTGCCCGTCCGGGGGCCAACTTGCAGGACTGCTGGTGGTGATGGTAGTGGAAGGGGGGGGCTCGGCGAACGAGAGCACGAAAAAGAAGAAGACGCAGAAGAAAAGGAAGAAAAAGAGGAGCCGCTGGAGGAAAAACAAAAAACTGATTCACCTGCTGCAAAGGAAAGATAAACTCCATTACGCAGATTTGGGTGCGGCGGCCTCGGCCAGGGGTCCATGGGGAATATTTTCCGCCGGTTGCCAAGAAGAAGCTCCTGCTCGCTGGCTCTACGGCTGCTTGTATATATACTGTAGCAAGGCGAGACCCCTCCTAGAGTCTATCATCTATCTAGCGTCCCTTATCGCCTACTCTCACTCTCCCTCGCTCTCCCTTTCTTTTGCTTTAGCCACGGCCGCTGTGGTGTTGAGCAGCAGCTCTTGCACAATGCCAGCGCTACTGCTGCTGCCGCTGCCGCTGCACTAGCAGTCTCCTTTTTGGTAAGCAGCACGCTTCACGGATTTTGGTCAAATACTTGCGTAGGTCCGTTTGCGAGACATCCGTTTCCAAGGGCGGCGGCGGCGGCGGGCCCTCTGGACCGACTGGGTGGATTGGTGAGTGAAGGAGACCCATGGCGGGCAGAGCCAGCCGCGTCCGACCACGTGGTATTACATATATATATATGTATATATCTGTGGCTGTCGAGATGGACCAGTCAGCCAGTTCAAGGAGGAGGCAGCACTGGCACGTTGGAGCAGTTCACAAGCGTTTCAAGTCGCCAGGATCTCTCCCGGTAGACGACTCTCAAGCCTCGGAGTCTCAAGCACTATCCGGCGCCTACCAACCGGCCTGCTGCAAGCCCCGCACTCGAAGGCAGCCGTAATCCTCGGCGGCTATTTTCCAAGAAGTGCTTTTTCCTCTAGTGCTCGACGTCCGTGCGCACGCCGATGGTCAATGTAAACCGTGGTGGCCGTGGCGTCGGCGTAGGCGGCGGTCGAGCAGCCGGCGCTATACACACCTAGCACAGTCGAGGCCATTACGTGCCACTAAGTGGAGGTATTTTTGAGGGTGGCAGTCGATCCTCGTCGACTGCTCCGCCTTCGGGAGGCCTAGCTTCTTCTTGCTCCGAAGGACAGAATGTCGCTATGGTATAGTGCCCCCCCACCCCCCACCCCCCGATCAAGCAGTGCCTGCACGTGACCACGCATAGTACCTAGACCTTTATGCCCCGAGGACGATGTGTATCTTCTGTCGCGGCTATCCAACCCTACGCCGCCATCACTGCTGCGCTGCTACGCGACGGTCTTTTGCGCATCGGTGTCCCAGCAGCAGCAGCAGCAGCAACAGACGGAAGGATCTGATCGAGCGATGGAAGCTGCCAACGTCTCGCGCGGTTCATTGTTTCGTTTTGGAAACGCCGGAACATAACGGAGCGATAATCTCTCCAACGACAGCTCGATGCCGTCCTTGCTAGACGTCTCCAGACGTGTCGAGACTTGGTTGAAAGCTAGCTTGTATTAATATGTAGCGGTTGTTGGCATCTCAGTTGAAAACTGTTGCCAGCCAAAGCTCGTTTTGCTTTGGCGTCCCTCCAACGCGAAGGGGAGGGGGTGCCGACGACGACAAACACCTCTCAGAGACGAGACGAGACCGAGGGAACTCGCTGTGGATGGAAAACAAAATTCGGGATTGTCTGAGTACGTGTGTGGGTGGTCGTGGTCGTGGATGTGGGTGTCTCTGCACGCCAGCCCACCATGAACGCCGCTCTAGACACGTAACTTCGGCAGCAGTAACAGCAAGAGGGGTAGGGACAATAGGATCCCTCAGCTATGATTGTGCTATTGGCAGCTGAATCGACTTTTGAGAGAAGGCGCAGCAGCGGCAATGCGTTGTGCCATCTATGGGGGGAGCTCGCTCTTTGTTTTAGACCGCCCGTAGCGCTGGCAGTCAGCTACCACCGCAATCACCAGCACAACCACCGCCACACAGCGAGTCTGTCCTGCCCGATTCCGGCGCTGGGAGGAGGTCCACACGTGAATAAAAGCTTGCTTACGATAAAGGAACGCTGTCACCGCGTACCCCGGCTAGCAACGTGCCGAAATCTTGAAATTGACCATTGAGAGGAAACGCTAACGAATGGGTTCGAAACAGCGAAGATTAGCGAACCGCCCGACGATTAGAGCCGAAACCATGGCTTGTGCTACCCGGCTGTGCCCTGACAACGCCGTGAAGAGACAATGAGCAGAGATCTGCGACGCGGGTGGCCAGCTCGCCGGGACGGGAGCGGCTGGGGCGGTTGGCTGCGCAACGTCGAAATATGATCAGCAAGCGGCCGCAGGTCCACAAAGCTCGGAACAATTGCACGAGTTTGCGGTTCGCGAGCAGAAAGCCGATTCTAAATGTGCGTCAGGCGGAAGCGGATATGCTGGGCCCGGACGGGCGTCGGTGGCGTGGCTATATATTATATATAGAGAGACAGAGGGGAAGAGAGAGAGATAGAGAGAAAGAGCTGGCGACATAAAAGCATGAAATGAAATAGGCAACCGCCTCCTTCTTAGCGACGGGGTCGCCCTGTTCATTTTCGACTTTTGTGCTGTGTGCGTAAACGCCGTCGCGTGGTACCCACAAGAAATTATCACCCTTCGCCTCAGCGCGATTCGTAACGCCGCCTGCAGCTGCCGTTGCGGACGACAATGGCCATGGAAATTATCATTTGCAATTGCACAGATGCTCGCAGTGGTTAGCACACGGCGAGTGGGAACATACTCGAAATGGATTTGTACGCCGAGTACGAATATGTCCTAAGGAATAACTGGGATAGCCGAGTGGCGGAGAACGCGCTTTGTATCGAAACGAGAGACAGCACTCGAGACATTGATCACTATACCGTAGATTTATGTCATATACGTTTATATATATATATATATATGCGACAGGTACAATACACCCTCATATGTTGAACACGGAGTAGCCGGCGATCTTGTCTTGTGTTAGATCATTCCTCGAAGTACGATGAAACCAATCAAGTAGTCGATGGGCGGAGGCTAATTTCTATTGTTGTATTGTTGGCATAGCTGAAATAGAATTAAAAATTAAGGCTCTATTCGAAGCCTACATCCATATTCATCCGCGCATGTAATAGGTGTACACGTCGTCCCAATGGATGGTACGAGTCGCAAACACAGCTTAGCCCGATCGCAGAAAAAAAGCGACCAAATGGCCCACTTACATATGTAGGTACCCTGCCGGCTGCAGGTGCTTCAAAAGTTCAGCTCTACGTAATGCGTTCATCGTTGTGAGTTGTTCCGTCATCCGATATGTGAGGTCTGCAGAACAGGGATGTGGAGGCCTTTTTAGGTCGACCAGGACGTCCATCGTTCGGTTGGCGAAGTTCCGACCGGTGGTAACGGCCGATCACGGGGAGACGTTCGAGACCAGCCGCCGAGGTCGCTTCTTCCGCGCCAGCCCCGCCGCACTCCCAACCGATATTCTACTCTGTATGGACTGCATTGTACCAACACGGGCCCGGCGAACACTCTATACCGGCGAATAGCACGCGCGCCATTGAACAGGTATTGGAAAAGAGGCACTCGGGCAGTTGTTCCCTTCGCCAGGTCCAACTCTCCTCCTGGCAAAGACTCCGCCGCATCTTACCTATGTGCCGCCGTTCGCCCGACCGAACGCCAGCTTCGTTCCCGGTTGCCTTCCTTTTTTTTTTTATGGAATATCGAACTTTGTTAATTAGTAAATTATAGATTTTTGCCGGACAGCGCCACTGGCTGCCAGATGGGGCGACGGAGAGGTGGGGGTTGAAGGGGGGGGGGGGGGGGGCAAGCTTCACGGGAAACGTACACAGAGAGAGAAAGACAGAGGAGAGAGAGAGAGAGGATCGCCGACCGAGAAGGCCGCCGCCGGGCCAGCATTTCTTGAGGAGTGGACTCAATTGGGCTCGGGCGAACCCCGGGCAGGTCGCTCGCCACCGCGCTGCCACCGGCGGTTCGCTTGGTCCGTCCGTCCGTCCGTCTTGGCTACCTACCAGCCAACGTACTTTCGATAAAACTTTGCCTGTTTCTCTGCTTGGGTGAATTATTACCAGTACTCGACCTGGCGGCGTGGTCGCCGCTTGCTCCCACCCATACGCCTCAACTGTTCCCCTTTCGTCCTCCCGGCCAGGCCACATAGAGAAAGACCGACTGAGCGCCCGTCCGACGTCTATGTGTGTGGGGGCTCTCGAGCCCAACTCTTCACGGTCCCCTCTAGCCGCGGGCCAAGACCGTGCCAGTCCTGCCGTTCGGTCTTAGCAGACAGGCCTCCACGGCCGGGCCATCGGGACGGGCATTTCCGCTACGTCACGCGGGGGGCGGAGCAGCCCAGGGATGCAGTTCGGGAAGCGAGTGATCCGCGTCGCTCACTTTCCAGTGCAGCCTCACCGCTGCGCGGCAAGCAGCCGAGTTGAGTTGAGCTGCGTTGCGTCTACCTAACCTAACCTTCGTAGCTGGCCAGCTACCTCCGCCGACCTAGCCTGCTCATTCGCCTGGCGAGCAGCAACTTTTCCGATAGAATTAATTCCACTTTAGCTTTATTATCCGTGACCAGGGCGAGAGCAGGAGGCGGAGGAGGCTGGCGGCGGCTAGGACCCCTCACAGTCCGATGTGTGCTTATCTGCGAGTGGCTGCCTGCAGCCGCTGGTTCATTGGGAGGCCTACCGCTTGCCACTGCTCGTCGTTGATCGCCGGCCGTTTGGCTTGCGACCATGCGCGTAGATCAGGCCAAGCTCCTCGGCCGGCAGTCTAAGGCGCCTTCCTCTTCGGCTGAAGTCAGTCCACGTTCGGTAGATTGTCCGACAAGCTGTAGCCGAAGCCGCTAGCCCACTAGCAATGCCAAACCGCCACAAACCCCGCCGTTTGCTGCCACCGGCCAGTGTTCTCGCCAGAGCGACTCCCGGGCGCGGTCTGGACGCGGCGGCCAGCCACCTGCATCTAACCCACCCCCCCCATCCTCTTGGTGCTGCTGCTGCTGCTGCTGAAAGTGAGAGGCTGAGTGTATCGTCCGAGTCCCAGTGTACAGTAACCCTGCAGCGGGTTTTCGAGTGGAGACAACGACAACTCCCCACTCACCCTCTCGGCGCCTCAAGACGATGCAGCAAGATCGTACAGAGTGGCAGGCGCAGTCGCTTGCGGTGACATGGCCGCCCTGACGCCTGCCTGATTAGTCCTATGGCAAAAAAGTCTAAGCCGATGAGGAAGAGATTGAGTTCATAAAATGTCACCGGAGATAATTGGTCCGCTTGAGACAACAGACGATTTGGCCAGACTGGTTTATATTACACTTTACCGGACGGGAGCAGATCGTGCAAAGCTAGCGAAATCCATTGGTGGTTAATAAGGTTTGTCTTAATCAGTTGCTAATCACTCGATGGTTTCTATCGTTTAGGAGAACCATTCAATCTAGTCTCAAAATAAGCTCGGCAGAGCCGTTCGATAAGTTGTTGTCATTATCAATAATAGAGTTGTGTCAGAGGAACTCCATCAACATGTATGCAGCATAACACATTGTTAGCCTAGTACGCTGAGATCGACCTGATAAGTTTGGTGGCAGGTGACGTTTTCTTGGGAAAAAAAACCTCATCAGGTACCCAAAATCAATGCACGAAGACAAAAGCGATCAGGAAAAATAACACGCGGCCTCTCCAGGATTTGGGATAGACCCTCGTTATCTCCACACTGCACTATCGGTGATTGTGTATCATCACCAGCCAACCAATGGGGGCTAATTCTACAGCGCTTTTTTTTATGGGGTAGATAGCATTCGAAGCGCGAACTGCACTGCGAACTGCATTGTGCATGATGATTGTGAAATCAGTGTATACCCAGATGTACTCGAGGATAGAGCTAGCTGAGGCAGAGCCTGTCCAGCAGGCACACTCTGTTACAAACAGCACGTAGCTTGTCATGGCTGGCGTAACAGCTCAGTGTCGACTCCGAAGAGGTACCGAACCAGAGGAATTATTATCATACGGTGGCGCGCGCGCGCATCCGGTAGCGAAACGATAAGGAAATAAAGTTGGGCCTAAAGAAGTAGCTGTTTCGCGGGGCGCGGGCAACGGAAGCATTCGGCTGACAAGGAAGTGGATGAAGTTGACAGGAGTTCGTTGAGCCCTCGTCGTCGGCGGCGGCGGCTACCTGCCGCTCACCGCTCTCATTTCCTTTTGGCTCGCTGGTCGCCCAGTTGATCGCGGTCCCTCGTTGAACTTACTGCAAGGGCTCATCCAACTCTTCCTTGATCGTCCCTGTCCAGTTGGTGACGGTGCGAAGGAACTCCTCGTTGTGAGTGACCATCGTATTATACCATAGCTCGCTGGTCTCTCGCGGCTGTGTTTCTGCCTTTTTACCGGAAGAGATTCGCCTCCTCAGTTGATGGGAGCCGCCCGCCTAGCGCCGCCTCGCGTAGGCCTCTTCGTCGAGGGTAGTCGCAAAGAGGACAGCCGCCTAGATAAGATCTGCCGCTAGTGCGGCCGGCGACGACGAGACGAACGATGCATGCACGAAATTGCGGCTCGCTTGGTCTCCTCACTCGCTGAGCTGGCTCATCAGGCCAGCCATCTGCTTTCGTAGTTCCTCAACGCGGCTCAAGGGTGGCGCTGCATAGCTAGACTCCTATTACTACTATACAGGTAGGGGACCTTGCGTCTGGAGTCTCTTCAGTGCGGCAGATGATTCACTAAGGCATCCATCTGCGGAAGTCCCCTCTACGCCCCCCTGCTCCACTTCGGCAAACGTAGAGAAGTGGTCAGAGCTACCGCAGCGCTAGATGGTGCTGGCGCCCACCCAAGAACCACAATGCGTCTTGCATATTGAGACTTAATCCCTTCACGGGTAACTGCTGCCTCGATCCTCTCGAGCCGAGTTCGACTTTGTAATTTTCCGCCAGGCGGTCAAAGCCGGAAACAGTGAGTCTTCTGCGGAGTCCTCTTCCCCGGCCGCAACTTCTCACAGTATGAAAAATGTTCGGAAGAGCTGGAGCTTGCCCGAACGTCGAGGGGAGACCACTGCGGTGGTCGAGCGGTGGTTAGGACGAAGAAAAGCAGAATGAAGAAGTTGCAGATGGAACTAAGTAAAATGCTAAGAGAACTGATGAGAAGCCTCCTTAAGCCTTCTCACTCGCTTTTTCTCTCTCTGTTTCTCTCTCTGCCGAGTCTTTCCCTGGTTGGGGTCTGAACGAAGGGCAGACTGGATGGACAGTGTCTGACTACTGAGGGAACTTAATCACCCCCCGCCGCGCCCGACCGCTATTAGAGGGTCCGGCAAGCAAAACCAGTGAGGGCCACTGTGCAAATCCTCTGATGGCGATTTGATAGCCCTCCCGTTCTCAATGGCCGAAGTACCCAAGTGTATCACTGACCCCAAACCCGTGTGCTCAGCGTCCCTCATCAGCCCGATGGCGTTTCGATGCTGCAAGTGTCGGAGCGAACATTGGAATCCATCGCCAACTAGATACACGACACCCATCACTAGTGGCCGATTCGAATCATCTCACCGGCCGAGTGGTAGAACTCTCTCGATGGAACTCCATCGCGTGAAGGCTTGCATCGTTCTGGTGTAAACGACCGACGCGTTTGCAACCCACCGGATCTACATTAGACTGCCCCAAATCTCTAATAGTTCCTCTCGACGATTAGAGCGGTCAAAGCTTCACTGCCATCTGAGTGGCGGAAGGGCGATGCGCCTGCGACGAGAAGCCGCTCTGAGCTAGTTCGCTGCTTCGGATCCGATCACGATACCCTCTCTCGTGCTCGAGAATGTCCTTGGGGAGTTCAGAGACTTTAAATCCGCCATCCTTTTCAGCCCGCGGCCTGTCTCAGGCTGGCTTGCCGGCCCGCTATCTAGCTGTCTTTGAAACAGCCGCAAAATCAGACCACTCACTTTCAAGGGTGGAACCACCAACATATAAACAGGCTGCTGCTGCTGCCACCGTCGCCGAGCGACTTAACCCATCAATGGTATTATAATCAGAAGCGCCTGATCTGAGGAGGGCCCTGACATCCGCATGTCCCCTCCAACACCCTGAGAGCTTCTTCGGGGCTACCCCAACTGCAGTGATTGGAGCGGGGAGCTGGCTGCACCCACACGTAGCACCCTTTGACTTGGAGTTGGAGGCGTCGGCCGCCGCCTGTCCGGGAACTACTAGATAGCTGACACCAACTCACGCAGCGCTACCGAGCAGCACGACCGGGTACCCACCCACTCGCTACTGGTGCTGTTCTCCTGCCACTCGAAGGAAATAGCGCGGACGGCATTGCAGCAGTCTTTGCCGTGCGGTCGCGAGGGACGTCTTTATCTTATCTGATAAGCAAGTTATGTGCAAAGGGTGGACTCGCAGAGAGAGTGAGAGGAGATGCCATCTTATAATGTCTCGAGGCTCTTTCCCATTCGGCCTCTTGCCGCCCTGCTGCGTCCTCCCTACTACTCCTGTGCACGCCTTAAGTTCCACGGCAGGAACAAAGGTCCCTGGCCGATGGTGGCGGTGAAGTCCTACGGGACCTTATTCTTCTTTGGCGAATATTGCTATGGAAATTTTGTTGAAAGAAACCCCATAAGGAATGCGGCACTACTGCTGCTGCTGCCACTACTGATGCAGCTCAGCTGTTCTCGGCGGCAGAGCGCACCACTGAGTCCTCCCGAACAAAAAAGCGCCGGCGACGCCACCTATATATATATATGCCGGCGGAGTGGCCTGGCGAAGAAGCACCTGAGTCGCCGAGGCCTGCGTACGGCTCCGTTCGGGGTAGGGCAGCCGTCCCCTGCTCAAACAAGCAAGCAAGCAAGGCAAAAAGTGCGACTACGTTTACTCCCGGCCCCGCCATCGGCCGTTTCGTGCGTCCGGCCACGAAATTTGAAATGTTCACTAACAAGCAGAGAAGCCTCCTGTTCCCCTCGAGCGGCCTCCCCAAGCGATGATGTGGCACCGCGCTCCACCTCCTCTGCCCACTCGACGTTGACGCTAGCAGCGGCCACTGCCAGCAGCTGAATTATCTGAATGAAATGCTGCTGGCCAGCGGAGAACGACCGGTGGTCTCGGCCTGTGGCAAGTCCTCAGCCGGGCAGGCAATCCGTCCTGCCGTGCTCTGGCCTGGGCTTTTCGTTTCGATTCCAATTTCAAATATACCTCCAACCCCGACAATCCCCCTCCGCCAAAGGCTCTGTCCCTCATGGCATGCCTGCAGTCTGCTGTTGTCCTGTGCTATGGCAGTGGTCCTAGTCGGCCGTTCGGCTCAGCACAGTCACCGCTTTTCGAGTGACCACGAGGGACTTCTGGGGGACTCGGGCCGGCTATCCTCTCCTCGGGGCCGCTTCGAGTGCTGACCGCCAACGTCAGCCGTTCACTGTGCCTCGCATCCTTCGTACATGGAATTCCATCGGAAGCGCCATAGACAAGCCTGCCTAGGCCGCGACACTTCGCTAGGCTAACCGCTAGCTAGCCCCGCCAGCCCTGCTCGCCAGACTGCGTTGTCAGCTTCCATCCATCGGAAGTAGGTTGTTCGATCGCTGTTCTCTGTCCAGCGACGATAATTCCGCCGCCGCCGCCGTTGGAACTCAACCTGTGGAGAATGCCGGCCCCGCCTCCACCGGAACATCTACTCTCGTATATCGTGTTATCTTACATTCAAGACTTGGGTATCTGACGGCTGCTCGGGATGGCAACGGACTGGGTCCCCGCGTTGACTGCGAGGTGCGGGATATTGTCTCCCCTCCGTGATCGAATATCCTATCCACCCAGAGACTCCATCCCTCTCCCTCTCTCGCTCTCGTGCCATCCTTTTGCCTTGCACATACCGTGTCTCTCTCCCTTGCTAGCTTCCTGTCTGATGTTCGATCAGGCGACGCATCATGCTGCTGTGACCCGATCCATGCTGCAATCGCATAACGAAGATAACGAAGTGACACCGCCGACTGTGACTCCGTCGCCACTTCGTCGATGCAGCAGCCTCCAATGGCCACGCTATGTCGAGCAAATGGTGAGCATCATACATGTGTGCCAGACGAGGCAGGCAGACGTTAGCCTGCATATTCTGTATGTGTCGCGTTCGGTACCGGCGAGCTGCAAGTCCAGTCTGCACGACCGCTATCGCCAGCTACCCGGCTCGTTTCTCAGCCGTTGCGACGCGCATCACGCTCGTCGCGATGATGAGAGCTCTGTATTGTGTCATGGATAGAAGCGTGCGTGTTTATCTATAGCTAGAAAGCTACGCGACGATGCCGAACGACGCGAGCGACGACTTGCGCCAGACGCGTATGTGTGCGTCTGTCACGTTGAGCTACCGGCGTGTTGTCTGCCAGCGAGCTGTCTTACGGTATCCAACGCGACAAAAGCAACAAAGCAAAGCCAGCATCGGTGAGAATGATACGGCTTCAGCTGACGGCTACGACAGAAGCCGCCGCCGCCGCCGCCGCCGCCGCCGCCGCCGCCGCCGCCGCCGCCGCCGCCGCGCGACTCCGACGCCATTCGCATATATGTGCACGAACGAGAAGCATAATCTGATTTTATGTGACACATCATCACCATCATAGTCAATCGATTCGTCGCCGGCGTCTACTGCTCGGCATCGCCGATGTCGTCACCCAGCTCTCCCCCGCGCGCAGAGCGCCCCGTAGAAAGTATTTTTTCGCTTCGGCGTTCTAGCGCGCCTCGCCGGGACGACAGAGAGGACGAAATATGTCTTTTATTCCGTTCATTTTTGCTATGACGCGCAAGCGAGCGAGGAGAAGTCGGACACAACTGTCAATCTCGGTTCGAGCCGAGAACAATACACATAGCTAGCAGAGCGGCCTCGTATCGCGATATTGCCGCTGGTGGAAAAGATGTCGGAAAAGCCTTTCCGCTCTGGAAGGGACAAAGCGATAGTGGCATGGCCGAGGGAAGAGGGCTCGGATGTAAGCGAGCAGTAGAGTTAGTGTCCCATTGGGAAGAAATAGCTAGCTGGTTCGATTTATGACAGTCCTGGGAGAGGTCCTGGTGCAGGGCGGTTCATAGCGCCAGAGGCCGAAGGAGAGCGAACACCTGGCTCGCTCGTCGCCCAAGACGACGATGACGGCGACGACGTCGACGATGAGTGGAGCTGGACAAAGCACGAAAGACCATGCGCCCCGTTCCCCTAGCTACTTGTGCTGCACGGAGTCGAGGCATCTGAGGCCATCTGTCCCGGAGTGTGCACGGCGAGACAAAGCAGCAAAGGTCTGCTGCTGCTGCTGTTCCTACGGCATGGGAGTTCAAAGAGTCTTTTAAGGTGAGGGAGCAAGGGGGGCTTCGTTAGAGGGTGAAAATCAGGAGAAGCCGAGGCGCCACGGGGAGATGAAACGCTGTCAGCACGCACTGGCGGCGTTCTTTGGCTGTGGAAGAGGCAAGGGCGAGCGGAGAGCGGCGAGCGGGCGTCGGTGGCAGCGGTGACGACGGCCAGCGACGGAGAGAGCCAAAAGCTCGTACCGCATGGTGGGGTTTGAAGGAACACTGGGCTAGCAGTGGGCCATCCGTGTCGTTGTGCTCGGATGGCTGCATTCAGAACGTCACTGGAGCGGCCAATTAGAGCGAGGAGAGTCGCGGACCAAAGGGTGTCGTTAACTATTATCCTTTAAGGGGCACGCTTGCTTTCGCCTGCTTTCTAGCTGGATACCCACCCCGATTAAGAGGCAGGGCAGCACAGCGGCGTCAGCGGATAGCGCGACTACGCAGTGGGCAGCAGCAGCAGCAGCCGCGGAGGCGGCGGCGGCGGCTGCTGCTGTTACGGCCGGCAGAGTGGACCTTCGGATCTCTCCCTTCAATGCGCTCTCACAGGCAGGCCCTTTACCCAATTTCCCAGCGGCCATCGAGTTAAGGACGATTCTGGGCCTGGATGGGCGCACCGAGGAATGGGCCCACTTTAAAATGACTGCCCACCGCTGGCCAGCAAGGCAGCCAACCAGACGCCAGGCGGAGAAATCCGACGCAGCAGGCAGGCCGGACGGACGGAGTACAGTCAGCTACTGAGGCTGCTGCTGCTGCGTGCCGAACCGACTGAAGGCGCTCGGAAGCTGGGACAGCTTCGCCGCCACTGCGGGCCGGTGGTAGCCACTGTGCTTCTGCAGCTTCGTGAACCGCCACGATTGTATCCAACTCTGACATTAATAGTGCCCTCTTGGCGAACAATAAGAAGCCAGCCCGTGGCCAGGGTAGAATAAAAGGGGGCCGGCTGCCGACGACTTGCGCCGCTTGCTGCCCGCTACTGGCCCCGCCGTACTGGCTTTCATTGTGGGCAGAACGAGGCATGCTGCGCAACGGAAGACGGCGTTCTGCTCGGCTCGGCTTGGTTCAGCGACGCTGAGCGGAGCAGAACGCCGCCGCCGCCGCCGGGTTCGTCTCGACCGGACGATCGGCCGCTCAGCCGCTCCCGACCGATGCGTAGGGGGGAAGGACCTTGAACAGTGGCGCACTGACCGGGCACAGGGTCAGTCTTTGGGTCTTCTCTGCTGCAGCTAATTTCTTGCTCACAATAGAGATCCTCATCGCAGAGCGGCGAGCAGGGCGCCCTTCACCGGGTGATCCAAAGTCCGGGGGCGTCGCTGCGGCCGCGCCAGTCACCGAGAAACGAGAACGGAAAGCTTTGTTGTTCAGTCGGGGGCGGAGGGCGGGGGGGGCGGGGGGTCTTCAAGGATTCTGTGACTGTGGTAAGGATGTGGTAGGCGGCGGTCGTCGGAACGACCCGAAGCCCAACCGAGTGGGAGGCCCGATTCCTGTGGCGGCGGCGGCGGCGACGCCGGCGGCGGCGAAGCTTCAGCGGCGGCGGCAGAGACACAGCAGCCCGTTGGCCCATTGGCATTTGCCCACTGACTACTAGCCCTAGCGATTCGAGTGGTCCTGCCGTGCTGCACGAAACCCTTCATCGTAGTGCCACTCCGTGCCTCCCTGCGTTTCCCCCGGGCTCGCCCTGTTAGCCTATCTGTCTTAGTGAACTTTTACTCTCGACGAGAACCATTTCTCATCTTCAGCAACCACAGCCAGCGACACAACAGCCACTGACCTCAATCGGCCGTCGGGACGTCGTCGTCGTCAGCGTCGCCGCCGGCCTCCGTTCCGACGATTCTTTTGACCTTTTTCTGTGATCGATTCAATGATGCATGTGCCACTACACCGCTGTCGCTCTTGCGCGCCGGTCGGTGTGTGTGTACGGCTTATGTGAAACCTATTCCATTGTACGATCAGCCGACCGCCACGCACGGCTACGCGACATACGGTCGTCGGCCGGCGGCTGATGGAGGTTGACTGTGACGCGCTACGCATGTGTGCGCCCTCGTAGTTCTACCGTCCCGCGTTCTGAGTCCTGCCTCGTGCGTCCTGCCGGTCCCTGCTGCCGGTCCTTCCTGCCAGCCTACTGTAGTGACGACGTATCGTTGCACACTACGGTTTGGTGAATAAAAATCCTTGGTTGCCATCGGGCAAAGTCATCGGTGTAACGAACGAACGGCGGTATGTGGTGGAGCAGCAGAGGGCATGCCACTCGGCGAGAGCACCGCAGCTAGCCCCATCATCGGTCGGCTGGTCCGTCCGGCTGACGAGTGAGCCAAGAAAGGGAACGACCATTCGAGCCTAACACCAGGCCGGATCGGGCCATTCCCTGTAGACGTCAATGCCGCCACTGGCACCCGCTACGAGGCCTTGGCGTACAACTACTACAGGAATGCACTTTTATAATTTGGCATCTCCAGCCAGCCAGAGCCAGCCTGCTAGAGTCCCTCGCAGCTGCTGGAACTCCTCAAGCATCATTTGGCGCGTCGCCGACAACAAGCAAACGCGGAGCGTTTCTGAGACGGGGCGGGCTTGCCTGCCGGCAGTCCCCTACCTTCCAACAAGATGGGAGGCGTTTTTTCCCGCTGAAAAGTTGCTGCCAACCATCTCTGTACCGGCCCACTCCCCTCGAAGCGGGAGTGGGCCTGGGACAAATTTGTGGACTACTCCACCGTAAAAACCCAGCCAAGCAACCAGCCACCCCCCGGGCGCGCAGGCTTTCTCGCAGCGCCACCCTCCGTTACTTTGACAATGTATCCGAATCGTTGTCCGAGAGCTGATCTCTCGTTATGATTAGGCTGGTGAAGGCGGGCCCATTTGCGCATAAAATAGTCGCCGCATATTTTAACTGTTCGACACCAACAGCCGGCGCCGTTGGGACGCTCAAGCAGAGCCAGAGTCAAAGGGAGATAGAGAGGAGCTACTCTTCAGCCTGACCCGAACGAACGCGTATTAGTGCGCGTCTGTGTTCCGGCAGCCTCTCGCTGCAAAATGCCGCCTCTAGATGCACACAAGAACTGGGTCTTTTTTAGCTTTTGCCCCTGCTGCTCCTGTGACTGCTGCTGCTGCTGTCGTCACCACCACCACCGAAGCCGAAGCCGCCGCCGCCGCTGCCGGTTCATCTTCTCCCATGCGTAGGGCACCGTGCTGTATACTGCACACTACTACAATATGCGTGTGTGCCTGTGTGAGTCCGTGTGAGCGAGTATGGGTCCCCTTTGCTGTGTGCCGCCTCTGCTGCCGCACTCCCGACAGCCGTGGTGCGACCTTAAAGATGGAGCCCTTCCGCTTTGTAACGACCTTTCTAATGTTCCCCGAGCTCTTTTGTGTCGCCCAACGTCGCTCGGCGCACGCCGCCGCCGCCGCCGCTCCACTCTGTGAGATCTCCCGATTTCCCGGACACTAGCCCCTCGGGTCCCCAACTTCATTCCACTATCCAACACGAGTCCACATGACTTCCTACTATCGCCACAGAGAGGGCCCAGGACACCGGCGGGATTGAGAAGAAGCGACGCCGCCGCCGCCGCCTCCTCCTCCTCCACCGCTGAAGGCAGCACGGTGCCGTGGCGCTGCACCACCGGATGGAATCGCTTCCTGAAGGAACTGGCAGGACTTTCTTGAAGTCCTGCCAAAATGCCTGATGCCCTGCCAGCCCGCAACGGCACTCCGATGGTGCGGCGCTCAGGATCCCCGGGAACAGCATATAACGATCGGGACGGATACGATTCCAGAACGAGACGTCGTTGACGAGGACAGCTCTGGCCGTTATTGTTCTTGTCGCATACAGAACATTTAAAACTTAAAGTTCCGTGGTTCGTGTTGTGATGCTGGTGGCATTCAGTCTTCTCGCTTTGGGGAACCAATCAGCGGGCAAGGAATCAAGGCGGGAAATGCGATTCCCTGCAAAAAAAAATGGCCTCATAGCAAGTGTGTCCCCTCTCCATGCGCTTTGAGGCTTCGGACGCTACATTTTCACATGTGTCTCTAACGAGTATCTCATGCCTACCTATGCACAGAGGTACATAGTTGGTGGACCAGCAATGAACAAGGGCCTGAGTGATACCCACCACCATCCAGATGGTGGAGAGACTGTAGATGCGGTCTGCCGACCCGGTGGTGGGTGGCTGCTGGACTTTTAATTTAAAAGAGATTTTAAATGGCCGACTTGGTCTGCTCTAACATGCAATATACAAGTGGCGATGTAACTTTGCGAGTGTCCGTTCCTTAGCGAATCTTAGCGAAAATATGTTTGAGTGCTTCGGATCGTTTCCCAGTGGGTGCAGATGAGAGTGAAAACACTGTTCTCAAATCACATCCACTGGAATTCTTCTGCTCTCATAGATAAATTGGCTTGCTGGCTCGAGCCTGCCCAGCTCGCGACGGCGGCTCTGGTGAACCGGCGGCCGTGGCCGCCGCAGCCAAAAAAAATAACAGAAAGTGACCTCTTCCACCTCTCTCTATCTCTCTCTCTCACTCCTGCTTCGTTTATCGTTGGCGAGGCCGCTCGACGGAACCACGAGTATCATTTAGCTAAGTCTGGCCGCCAGAGCGATACCACGGCGACAGATGACCCGTGCCGCCTTCACATGCAGGCGGCTGTGGCGGCCGCAGCAGCAGCCAAAGCGAAGCAAGAAGGGCAAATCGTTCCGACATTTCCTTTTTGTCGAGATCGCGAGCAAGAGTTTGTTGAAAGGAATTCGCAAAATTGAAGCTTTGTCGAGACGAACTCGCGCGCTGATAGCGAGATGATAGAGGAAATAATGGTGGAACGGAATACGCGCGTATGACGTATATCTGTCATCAAAACGATGGCCGACTCGGGGTTACGAGCTGCTGAAGAGAATATCTCTCGCCGATTTCTGAACTCCATGCCTCTTATTCCGTCTTTATACATCCGCACGAGTTGTGCATACACAGTTGGGCACAGTTCGCTCGTAGTCCACGAACACATATGGCGGCCGACAGCCCGGACCACGCAGAGGCGCAGGCGATGACGACGACGACGTCGTCGATCCATGAACGAACTCCGCGAAAGGAAAGTCTCGGTGGAGCTTCATGCTGCCTGTTCCAGCGGGGACTAACGCGCGGACAGTTTGGGTGAAGGTCCATCCTGTCGGTCCACGGAACGCGTCAACGTTTTGTGAAAACCGCTGAGTTCGGCCTTGTTCGTTCGACTTCGACGAATCAAACAAACACACGTGTAGGTCTGGACGCCGATTTTCAGCAACAACGGAAATTCGCAGTTTTTGCCCCCGCCTCGCTATACAGCATGCCGTCGTATCTACCTATGTCGCATGTAGATGGGGGCGCCACGCACATGAAGATCTCTATTTGTCTTCAGCTGGTAGTAGTAGTCATGAGTGACGATTTGATGGCGAGATACTCACCAGCTTCAGTACCTTGTTAACAAACTAACTATTATAATTAGCGGACTGACGAGGCATTGCGCAAACCTGTACATGCTTGACGTACTCCCCACGTTGTTGTAGGCAATTCGTCGTCGGTATAGCGTTCGCAACGCTCTTGTGTTATCTTGCTCGTCAATGTTGTCGAGCTTTAAATACAAATATCGTCAGCTCATTCTCTGCATACATACACTTGTTATACATACACTTCTATATATAGTTCCCTTTGGCTTCCCAGTACCCACAGCACTTGACGACGAATCGCAGCTATCACCATCGCTGGCACTGCAACAGCAGCAGCAGCAGCAGAGCGCCGACGTCGCCGCGCCCCACTTCTGAAACGGTGAATTAATAACGGGCGTATTTGTACACACGAGATAAATGCATCCATGGAGACAATGACCGCATTCGTGTCCATCCCGCGATCATATGTGGACGCTCGGTCGGTTTGCCTGCCTGCCTGCCCTACGCGCCTACCATAGACACTCGTCTTTGTCCAGCGCCGGTCGTTCGTTTTCTCTCTCTCTCTCTCTCTCGCTCTCCGCCAGACGACTCTTTTTCACCACCTAGAGCAGCAGAGGCTGTCTCTACTGCTGCTGCTGCTGCAGCGGCATAGGCTGCGGCCTATGCTAGTCTCGTGCCCGTGTTACCACAACTATAACTGCCACTGTCGCTGTCTGTTACTGTTGTGTCCTCTCCAGCTGTGTCGTCCGTGCTGGATTTTTAGCCTCCTCGTTGCCTCGTGCCTATAGAGCACGGTTGCTGCCGCTGAGACCCAGGCCGAAGCCTTGTCCTGGTGTCTGCTCGAAGACGCAGCCGGACAGCCCACTGTTCCCCCCTCGCTCCCTGTCGCTCTCTGACTCCCATCCGCGTGCGCGCGCGCTCGCGCCGGATGGCCGTTCTCATCGTCATCGTTGTTGTCAACTAACTAAAGCGACATCCAGCTGAGCGCAACGGGGCCGCGACGGCCACCGTGTCCCCATGTACTGACGTCCGGGTCCTCGCGCTGGTGCTGCTGCTGCTGCTGCTGCCGCCGTTGTCGTACGCAGAGACTATGATTTTTTTTCTCTTGTCGCCATCGCTCTGGGCCTGTGTCACGGCCGCGGCCGACCCCGCCGCGACGGGGTCGTAGAACAATGCGTCAGTTCCCTCTCGTCCTGTGCAGCCTCGCCTTGCTGTGAATTGCTACTCGTACGTATGTATGTGTCTATACGTAGCTCTGCGGCTGTGAGTGAATATCTCGGTAAATGTACTGTGTACGGTGGTGCTGTTGTATGCTCCACGCCATGGATGAAGCACCGGCACGAGAACAACTACTGCTGCGTCCACTACAAATTCTGCCAGTGCTCGCTGTTTGAAGAGAATCGCCCTCCGAGAGAGAAACAGAGAGAGATAGAGAGAGAAGGAACCGGGTAAGATAGAGAACGTACTCGGTTGAGAGTTTCATGGGATATGGAGATGACGGTAGTGCGGGTTGGGGGCGCCGGCCTCCCTCCGCGTAGCTCCATCAGAGTTCCGATGGTACTAACGCGCCGCGGAACAGCAAAGACCCCCGCTCGCTCTGGGGGATAGAGCTTTCCTAGCGGAGCTCCCTTGCCGCCCTCCAGTCGCTTTCTCCCTCTTGGCTGGTCCAGTCCCGGCGCGTCGTTCGCTCGCTATGGTAGAGTTGTCGTAGCCTGAGAGCTACGAACAGTTAATTAGCCGCGTAACGAATGTCGCACGAGATCCACTGACTACGCTCAAGCTCGCTGACACTAAATCTCGGAAGCTCTGCTCTGCCGACACCCATTCGCTTACGCTGGAACTCGGTGGCAAACTGCTGCTGCTGCTGCTGCGGCCCCGACACAATTGCAGATCGCTCTGGGAGAAGATGACGACCTTTTCCAACAACTGCTATCACTATACCACAACTCCAGCTAAAGCTACCACTTCGCTACTGGTCGTCTCGCCTCTCGTGGCGAACGCTCGTCAGATCGCTGCCATTGTACTTTCCCTTGGAAGCTTCGTCTGTCTGCCGATCTGCGCGGGGAAGGCGGGCGGCAGGCCGTCGCAGGGCCGAGGGGAGCGCAGCACAGAGGGGGGCAAAGACGCCTCCGAATCTCATCATCCAGTAAGGAGCATGTAAAGCCGACAGTAGAGCCTGGGAGGAGAACAACGGCTCGCATACGATGCGTAGGCGGCGGCGGCGGCAGCAGTAGCAGCAGCAGTAGGATCTTGAAATGGTGGGGTCTCACCAAAAAAACTATTGAAACATAATATGTGCACGCGCGAACACCGCCACATGGTGTGCCAATGGCGAACTTCAGGCTGCAGCTGAGCTCGCGGTATAATTGCGTTTCTAGCACGACGTTTCGTTGCCGACGGCAAAAACTTCAGAAGTGGCACCAGCAGCAGCAATAGCAGATTATTATGAACGTGTCGTACGAACGTTGTGTTTGCAAGGGTAAATATGTAGATATATATATAGAAGGGTTCAGAAACTACAGTCGCCATTTATATTGGATCTGGCCAGCTCTATAGTGCCTTGTGCTGTATAGAGCCGTATGCGGCAAAAAGACAATCTGTCCGGGTCAGCTCGTGATAATAAAATGAACCGTACGTGCACACGATGATAATACAGTGGGAATTGTGCCGGCCATAGATGATGAGAACACAATAACACCTTCATTAGGTGAAGATCCAATGCAAGTGTTTCTCATATCATTCTGCTCTCGCGCGCGACGATATCACAGCAAAATGAGAATCGTCTTGAGGATTTTCTGGGGAAGTATTTCACGAAAATACCCGAATCGAGCGAGGGAGCGAGCAGTGCTTCGCAATCCCCGCTTCGACATCGTGTCAAGACCAGCACCGGTGACACCGTTAGCAAAGACACCGTCAAGTACAGCTATACCTGTTTAATACATGGGCCAATACGAAGTGAACGGGCCGAAATGGAGGCTCGGCTCCGCTGGATTGCACACACTCGAAAACTCTTGTTCCGTTCGAGAACAAATAAGGCCATGGTTTGTTTCGCGAACAAATTTGAACGCTGCCCGGTAATGAGTCTCATAGTTTCAACGTCTCTCAGTGCGCAATTACGTGTTAGTGTTACGAGAGCCGTAATACTTGTGTGGTAAGCACAGCTTGCACAGTTTAGCGAGAGAGGTAATTAAAGCTTGAAGAGCAGAACGACGGCGCTTGCGGATACGATTGGCTTAGTACTCAATCGAGGTGCGAGATTCGCGAGTGACCATAGTGTCATTCAGACGTCGTGCGGTGGAAACCGAAATCGTACAAGATGAAGTTCGCGAAAGATCGGGGAGGGGGAGGGCTTAAGGACCGTTGTTACTTTTGATCTAGCAGCCTTAGATATACGGAGGGGTAAAGACGCAGCAGCGATCCCTAGAAGTGAGAAGACTCCCCCGATCTCTCTCTCTCTCTCTCAAGCGTGGTTGACAAAACATTTTTTCTTCAATTCAACGGCGGCAGCTCATCTGCCGGCCTAGTTGTATGACGCTTGTCGTCTGTTTGCCATAGCTGCGCTACGTCGCCGGGGAACAGGTCCTGGCCTGGCCACCCGAGGTGGCACAGGGCGGCGTTGTTGTTCACCCACCCCCCCGCAAGTCGCTAAGTAACTGCTACAATGGAGTTCGAGTCTCGAGTGCTGCCATCAACCGCACAGCTGGTATTCTCCAGAGTAGCGACATTTTGATTACACTCGGTATGAGTAGAGCTCTATACTGATGATTTGAGCATTGTCGTCGTCGGGGTGTGCAGATAGCGGGCTCATTCGAGAGCGAAACACGAAACAGGCCTTGAGAATTGTGATTGACTCGAGCCTCGACAGCGGCGACGAAACGGGAGCAGGCGCAGCCACCGCGGGCTAACCGGGACCAGCAGTAATAACCCTGGAACACTCCCCGTCATACGGCTGCTGCTGCTGCTGCTGTATAATAATTAGACAGTTGTGCAGGCAGTTGTTGTTGCTGCTTGTTGTTATGAGCCGCTGTTTGAGTTAGGCGAAGTAGATCCCTGTATTCCGCCCTGCCCTCCTCCATGGCCCGCGCCTCCGTTCGTACTTGGACGCACTTGCTTGCCAGTCGGTGAACAGGGCGCACAGGCACAACAGAATGAGTCTCGTTCGAAACCCGCAGACGAAACCAACAGAGATACATGTTTTAGTTGGATTCGGGCAAGCCGAGCCCAAGCACTCAACGCTGTACACGAATACCGCGGCGATGACGACGGTGCTTGGTAGATTTAATGGCTACGGGGCGTAGCGGGCGGCGAAAGTTGACCCCCACCCCAGGCGGGCCACCATCGTCGGAACCCCTCGAAGATAATGTGTCGAAACAATGCGTCACTAGCGGGAGAGTTGGAACTGCAGCAACAAACAACAACAAGAGCAGAGGGCTGAGAACGACATCAACGGCCACTGCGCACACAAGCAGAACAACAATCACCGAATTTCGGGGGAGGGCAAATATTCGCAGCTTTCGAAGGGGTTGAATGCGGTACCAAGCGGCAGCTGAGATAACTGACGATCACAGGATGAGCGGCGCAGGAGGACATTTGGGTGTTGGTCAGGCTTATTGAGCCGTTGGACGCCTGTTCAAGTAGACGTCTGTTCGTTAGATCGCAAAAGTCGTCGAATGTAAGAACTGAAAGAAAAAAAACACTGAGAAACACATACGGTGCAATACGATGTTTTTTTGCGGGAATGACCTGCGTCTTTTTTTCTTGTTATTTACCAAGAGTACTTCAGATTAAATCCACGAGGTGTGATGACTATGTGAGCGATGAATGTGACCGATATCCATAAAGCTGAATGGTAGCCAATGTAACTCCTACCAAGTCAGCAGATATTCTCAAATCAATAGGCAGATATATGATACATAATATAGAGCAACATTTGTTAGAAATCTCGTGAGGTAGGTTTAGACAACGGGAAAGTTATACTGACCCCCTTTACCTCGCAGCTAAGTTAAGTTGGATACGATGCTTAGTGTATGATTTAGGTTCTTATCTAGGTATAACGTATGCGTGACGTCTAGGTATCCGCGTCACCGTTGTTGTACCGCCGCACACAAATGTCGATCGATAGTAGTCCCCCACAGCCGTGTGCCGCCCCCGTGTTCGTACTTGCTGCACAAGACGAACGCCGGGACGAACAGGACACTAGTATATGTCAAGAACAACAAAATCAGGTTGCGGACGAACCGAGACGAGCAGTATATCAAAGCTGAGCGTTGCCATATCAGAAAGCAAACAGTTTTCCCTCGCTAGCTTGCACACACCGCCCCGAAGGGGTAGCTACGAACCTGAGACCTGCTGCCGACGCAAGTTCCGAAGCGCCGAGCCGGATTTCGGCCGTTGCCTGCTGCTCGAGTCCGGCCCTCCCCGCCACTCCGACTCCCGTCCAGAGCCGGAGCTGTTGGCAGTGATCTGACAACAACACCGCCGCCTTGGCTGGTGTTCTGATCTTCTGATGATGCACTCACAGGGGGTGGATCCGATAACCGGACAGCGGAACAGGAAGCTCCCGCCGCTACAGTACCTGCGGACGCGCCCGGCTATCAACGTAAGGGTCAGCATCAGCGCTCTATCGACGTATACCATATGTAATATTGCCCGACTTTTTGGTGTCCATTACAAAATGAGCTACTCTGTAGACCTCTACACCTATAAGTGACATTCATTTTGAATATCTATCCCTTTCTTACTTATCTCTACACGTTCTATTTATATATTTATATATCTATATCGAATGCTACCAAGGTGGACATCCCGGGCACAACAAGTTCATGTTGTTTCTGTGTTTGCTTGTTATGTACTGTCTAATACAATCAGCTTGTCAACGAAGCTACATTCACCATCATATAATGTGTGTAGTCTCGTCGTTCGATTCTACTATTATATATATATATATATATATATATATGAATCTGTGTTACACAGTGAACTGGCGCGGACCTGCTTCTTCATGTACGCGCAAAACATCGTTTGATCGTAGCTGTTAGCATTATTGTCATTAATTATTATTATTATTATCCCGTATAGTCCGTCAAACGAATTTCTCCGTTTATTGACGAAGTACTAACTAGTATTCTCTCTGTAGAGCATAGTTCCACAAACCATAACAGGTCGGTGAAATTCGGCGACACCAGAGGGTAATCGAAACCCGGCGGCGAATTGAGTCTCTTTCTACTTGAAATTGTGTGTAGTGCAGCTGTAGTGTGACGCTGCTGGCCGCTGGCAGTCGTTGTCGTTGACGTCATCCGTCGTTATGTTATATTACAGTAGTGGCCCGTCGTCATAATGGTCGTTGTTGGCTATAGTGGTAGTTGGCCGAGCAGGGCGGCAAGGCAGTCGAACGATCAGCTATCGGTAGTCGATCGGCCAATGCCGACCGTCGTCGTTCTGGCCAGATCCGCCTGTCTCTGCGAGACGAACGCCAGGAAACATCGGGGGAAGCAATTCCAGGGAAGAACGAGAGACCTCTCCGCCAGAGGCGTACAGAGAGCATGCAACGGGATGTGAGCGCCAACAGACGCCTGAAAGCGGCAGGCGCTTAGGGGGCGGGGGCGGGGGGGGGGGGTAGGATCTAGGATCCGACTGAGGGAGTCGGCGGAGCAGACAGCGAATGAGCGTAATAACCCCCAAGTCAATTGTCCATTGCCATCTATCGGCAAATGATCGAACTGTTTTTCCATTGACACATATTGGGTAAAGAATCGTCCATCGTGCTCGAGTAGCGGTAGAATCAGCGAGTACTGACGAGCATCACTGCGATTGCTCTTGCCGCGGGCGGAGCGCGGCGGCGAACTATAACACACTACACCATACACCATATACTATGGATTCGTACCATTGCTGCTGGCACTTGGTCGAAGCAGAGCGATCTCACTAAGTAGCCCTTGATGACATTTCCAAACCAAGAGCGGGATGCGGGTGCGCGCCTCGAACGCCATCGCCCGCACCCCTCCGGTAACGGCCGCGAACCACCGGGTGATTAGTGGCAGGGCGCGCGAGAGAATTAGAGAAACAGAGACCCAGAGAGAGCGAGAGAGATAAAGACGGTAGCAGATCGGGTCTCGTTTCGAGGAACTAGTTTCTTTGGATTCACCCTTGTCCGACTTCATGTTCCTTCATTCAATGCGAAGGGCTTCAATGCTCCCTCGTTGTTGTTGCTGTTGGATCGTGGGCAGACGTTATTTTCTCTGCTCACCGTCGCGATGAACCACGTTTAATCCTCGCTGCCCCGGTCTCGACTGGACATCGAAGAAGACCGAGCTTCGAGTACCTCCGTGTCGGTATCCAATGCGCCAGGGGAAATACCCAGCGGCAACATCGGCACTCGCATCCCCAGCAACTTGGTTCGTGTTCCACAGGAACAGCGACGGCAGCTGCTACCGTTTCAGCGTTAACGGGTGGGGTGGCTGTTCGCACAGAAGCAGGGCTGGCTGGCTGGCAGGCTGGGTGGCTCGCTGGCTTGCCAGCGAGCGATCGTCCATCCTCTTTAGAAGGATACTGTAGAAACGGTTGCTGACATATGCTACTACTCGAGGAACAACGACTGAAAATGGAGCCTCTCTTCCACTCCTCCTCGCTGCTAAAGAGCCGCGGCTGGTTTTTACACACGCCAGCCCGTCATCATCGTTAGCGAGCTGCGCGAGCTGGCGCCCGAGACGACAAGCGAAGGCAAGCAGCAGCAGCATCTCCCGGGGGTTGTTTAGCTAGCTCGGGCTCGCTAGTGAGTACGTACATGCGTTAAGAAGTCTGGCCCCTGTCTACGAGCCCGAGGGAGGAGGGTATCGCGACGCTGACCTTCCACTGTGTAGTTATTACTCTGTAGCGAATATGCGACTTTGTCAGCAGGCCAAAGATATGCGCGCTTTTTTTTTTTATCTGACTGGCGTTAGTCCTCAGCGCGGCCACCCCTAAGTGTACAGGGTGTTGTGTGTGTGTGTGTGGGTGATTGTGTCCGATATTGGGCCAGGCTCAATACCAAACGTCGAATGGGTTCTTCCCTGTCGTTGTATAATATGAAGTTGCATTGTTCAAGGGCTGCCTTGTGTCCACGCGGGGGCCTGGCGGGTGGGGTACGCCTAGGCTACCGTCGGTGGTAGGATGTCGGTGGCCCCTATAAAAAACAATTAGCGATATCGACATACGATGAAGGATTACCCGTTCTAGCCAAACGTTCGGCTGTTCTTTGCGCAGCATAGCGTACAGCTGCATGCTCGTCCGCGCGAACATGCGCCAGCTTTCAGCTTTCATAGGGGGCACACTGCACGATCGGTCTGGGGAGCGCGCGCGAATATGGCCGACTGATGATGACGAACCAAAGATTTTAGTTTACGTGGCCCGCTATCGAACTCGCGAAGACGATGAGCAATGAGGTGAGGCATGCGAGGTGCAGCAACTGAGCCGACGAGTGAAGCATGGCATTGGCAATAGACGCAGTGCATTCGCTGAACTGATTGTGACTCGAGAAATAAACGCCCCGACGAGTAAGCAACAATTTGTTCGCGTTTCCTCATTTCATATGTTGGCCTCGGTGGCTCGTGGCAGTCATAATTATCAGTCTTAATTATTGCTTATCGCTTCTACTCGTGCGTTCGGTGGTGGTGGTGCTGCTGCTGCTGCAGCTACTAGGATGTACATCTAGTAACGTCACACAGACGTCGCTGATTGCGATTGGCCACTGCCAAAGGTACAAATACAGACAATAACCGGGCCTGCAGCACCGCACAAATGATGTAACATCAAATGGTAACTTACACGATAAGCACTGCTTGTCGCATTCGGCATGTGTGAACGTTTTCGCTGGTGAAATTTCATTTGGGGTTCAGTATAGTACCCTGCGTGCGGTGGCTTGGGAGACTAAGTCTCCGCTTGTGGGAAGCCGGAGGCCGTCCGTTCGAGCCACGTATGGTGGCACAAACTTGGCACCCACCCCCCTGCGCCCGTTGCTTCAGACAGCAATATACTATTGAGCGTGTACTGGGATGACTTTCCTGACTATACTGTCAGGAGTGCACTCGCCAATACGTCTGTGCCGACCTGATCACAGCTAGACACTGTTCGATACAGCAAATAAATGCGTCTTCAGGGTTTCGTCACATCTCCTCAAATCGGCCAAGGATAGCAGTTTACCTGTTTTTCATCAGCAGCACGGCGATTACTACTACCACTACTACTACTACAACAACAACAACAACTGCAAATGTCAGAGGTCATTTTTGAGCCTAGCCCCCAACCTAGTCAATGTACCGTCAAAGTACAGTACGCCCCACCAGTTGGTGTAGATGGGATATGGTGGCCAGATTAGCCAGATTCTGTGGGGCGTTCTCCACCTTTACCATGCTCGAAAAGGTAGGGTAAGCAGTGGGGAAGCAGCACGTCTGCGAGTGGTTAGCGAAGACGAAGTCGGAGCCGAGGATGGCGCCATTGTGACCACGCAGTGCGGTAGCCGGGACGGGCTTTCAGCCGTTCAAGCGACAACTGCGCGGCAGGGCAACCGGAGAGCTAAGCAGAGCGTTATCGCATCGCTCTCGCCCCCCCCCTGAAGAGTGGAGGTGAGTGAGCGAGCGAGCGAGCAGGGACTCGCGCTTGAGCAGGCCCAATAAGGATTTACCTTCCACCTCACCTGCTTCGTCTGCTCGTCTTTCAATATTGAGCAGTCAGGCGGGGGGTTGGGAGGTATCGAGCAGAGACCTCCCTTCTTCTATCGTGGCTCGGCTCGGTTGGCCCGCTTTCCGAGGCTCTGCCTCGGGCCTAGGTAGGCCAGGACAAGACAGGCCTAGTGCACCGCAGCCTTAGACGAATCTCTCCGTCTCTCTCTCTCTCTCTTTCCCGCCGTCATCCTGGCGGCACCCGCTTCTCCGGCCAGTGAAGTCAGTAGGGCTCAGCCGGCATTGGTGGCCGATCGAGTATAGCAGGTCCTTCTTCTTGGTCTGCCGTCGACCTGGACACCCGGCTCGTGAACGGCGAAGCAGACAAAGGGCCTTCGAATGTGTTGCCTCGTCTGACGGTCGAGAAGACGCCCCCCAAGACCTCACACGCCTGCCGGACAGAAGCAGCAGCCGCGAACGTCGCTGCTCGTCGCCGCTATTTGCCACTTTGGCATATCAGTCGCGCCGGCGTATCTGCCTCTGCACTTCTGTGCACCCGCGCGCAGTGTCCCCCGACAGGCCTGTGCTGATGCGCACTGCTGTCCAAGGTCTCGTCATACTTCGGCAGTAACGAACAGGCGGAGCGAGCTATTGAAGTCACGAACGTCAACGTTGGAATACAGATCGAGCTGCGAGCAGTCAGCGAGTCAACGAAAACCATGCGAAAAAAGAACTTCGGAAGCCAGGTGCCTCTGGGTGGGGTACCTCTGGGTGCAGGAACAAAAGTTTTTGGGCTTCGATCCCAGCCAAAGGATGCACGCCTGCCTCCGTTACATCATCATACCCTTCCTCACGCGTGTAGCGGCTGGCATGTGCTGTGAACAGCGACCGAATGTGCGGTTGAGAATTACTCACAGATCGGACGGGCGTTCAGCCGCGTGCAAAGACAGACGACCAGACACATAACGCGTCATCGCAATGGAGCGCACACACACGTTTTCAGATGATATTACAATGTAGCATTGTTGTTTTTCTTGAGCTAAATGATATGTTATGGGGAGGCGTTAGCAGGGCACACATTTATTGTTGTATTGCAGCTGGCCTAGTTTGATTCATTCCAGTGTTAAACGTCGCCCAAATATCAGATGCGCGCCGTCACAGACAGCAAACGATTTTATTACGGCATTGACGAGCATTTTGAGAAAGCACACCGAGCGTTTAGTAATGACACGATGATAGGTTGTACTGGACGTCTAGGTCAACGTCGGAGCAGAACCAAGCGGCGGGCTGACAACAGACTCGTACGTAACGCACAAGAACACAATGGGGAGAACACTGAGGAACTGAGAGCTATTTGTATAATAGTTGGTTGCGCGTCCCAGCTCTCCTGTGAGTGAATAAGCCCTTATATTTTGCTCATTGCGTCATGCGTCGCTGGCTGCTCCTTCTGATTCATCAGAATCCGAAGACCATCGATATATTTTTATTGTTAAAGGGATACCCACAAAACACTTGTTGAAGGCCAATCAATAACAATCAACATAGCGTCTAGTCGGCTATCATACGCTTGTTTGTGTGGCTTGGCTTCAATTAAAAGCTTTCGTCTACCTTATTACTGTTGCTTTTTGGCGATGGTTCCGTGGTTGCTTTAACCTGTCAGGCTGGAGCGGTCCTCCGTCTCTGGTCTGTACGGTCAGTTGGCAAATCAGTTCCGGCTTTCCGGGTTGTTTGTGCCAGTGCTTCAGGTCGGCGCAGTCGGACTTGGATTCCTATATCAGGGTGACATACCCGCTGTGTGTCTCAGGAAGAAATCTATTGTTGACATCGAACAGACGGCCGTGCTGACACCCCCGGTGTCAGCACACGACTCACCGGGCGAGCGATGATAACACGCTATGTGTATTCCGCATATTCGTCTGAGAGGCACCACCGGAGAGTCTGGGCGGCGTGCGATCACACCATAGTAGCTGCTGGTGGCAGCTGTGAGGCTGCGTGTTGCGGTACTGCATCCTCCCCCACCGCCTTGAGGCTGTCCCATTGAGGCGGGTCGCGCCCGCTGAGAGTATCTCTGCTGATTTGTCAACTACGACTTGGTGCATATATATATATATATATATATATATATTGAAAATGAGCTGGTTGCTGGATGTCAGTCGGAAAACTCGTCGGTAACAGTGGCGTTCAATACCAAAGGAGACCGGGAGGCGCAAGTGGTGGAGTAACCAGACCAGAGAGGGGCCACAAGCCGACCAACGTCAACCCAACGGTACCTCGATGGTAGAGCACCCGGCCTAGCTCCGCTTGGTTCACAGCGGCCCCGGCCAATTTGACCATAAACATGCGCCTCAGACCCTTTCATCGCTCTATCGTCTTCCGCAGAGGCGGGAATCGCCTCTTCCAAACAGCGACGACCAACGAGCGGGTGCGGCGGGCGGCCACCGCTGGCCGCGACATCAAAAAATAGCCAAAGGGGCTCAAAGGGAGGCAGGCGCTGAAGACATCTTTTGTGTGAGATTCGCATGCGAGGCACGCGTCGACTGCCGCTAAGGCTAGCCCGGCATCATATGGTTGCTTGCTCGGTTGCTAGCTAGCTAGCCTGCCTGCTTGTCTATTTGGCAGTCGTCTCAAGTGAGAACAAAATATGAAACACGTGTGCAAGAGGCGTCGGCGGCAGCAGCAGCTGCGGAAGCAGGCGTTCAACGGCCACGAACACCAGCAATAGCAGCAGCAGCACTGAGTTTGTGGGGGGAGGACAACAAGCCGATCATGTGTGTTGTGTCGTAAATTCTTATCGAAGTGGAGCTCCACGCTATCGTTGCCATCTTGCTTTCTCGGCAAGCAATTCTCGCGTGGATCGTGTACCTCGTCTGCGCCTCGTGCAGCCGAGGTGCTCACTGCCAGATCAGTGGCCCCCCCACCCACCGGTATCCGCAGCCAAGGAGACGTGGTCAGAAATGGTTAGTCTCAAAGCGAAAAGCCAACACTTGCCGTTTCGTTGCGCGGTTATGGACCGACAGGCCTCGAAGTTTTTCAAGGTGTAGGTGTAGATGGGTTAGTGAGTGACTGAGCGAGTTACGCTATTCTTAGGTGATGGGACGGCCAACTGACTCGGTCGTCTCGGTTTCAGCTCCGGCGATCCCCACCTGGATAGTTCTAAGCAGCATCCAAATGGGAGTGCTTCAGATACGTTCGGTGGCTATTTCTCCACTTCGAGATCGGGTCTCGATTGCGCACTCTCGGCTGGGACGACAGCAGAGAAGGAAGGTGTGTGGGTGATGGACACAACAGCTATCTACCCCGATCCCCTGCAACATCTGTAATACAAAATTACGACAAAGACATACGAGAGACGATCCAACAGGCGATACCCGAGTGGCTGCTGGGAGTGAGATCTGAATCCGGGTATAGAACAGAGATACGCGCAGAGGGGCAAGGATGCAGAAATGCCACCGAGCACTGAGCGGGGCTTGCGACAGCGATGCAGACAGAGCTGCACTCAAGCGCCGGCTTGCTCCAGCCGGTAGCCAATTAGCATGCGGAATCGCGCAACCATGATCGCATCATGCTGTGCGATCATGGTCTCGCTGCGCCCCATCCTACTTTGCCCTGAGTGCCTTTGCAGGATTGGCCAGGGACGCAAAAAGGACCCGCCGCCGCCGTGACATTCTCCGCTTCGAGTGGGGCCCCGAGGGTAGCTAGCTAAGCAGCAAAGAACGAGCAGACTTTGGCCAATTTCTGCCGCCGCTCCTCGACCAATCAGCCCTGTTCCGTTTCCTCTCTACCCGATCGAAGGGACAAGCCGGTTCCTACTCGCTGTTGCTGCTGCTGCTGCTACTCGCAGCTAAACGTCACAGCAGATGTGAGCCACCGCCGCTTGTCGCTGACGGGACGGCAGCTTGGGGGAGGCTGGGTAGGGACCCGACAACTAAGCAGTGCGTCGCCGCACCTTGGCGACGAGTGGCCAAATCGCGCGTTGCAACGAAGCGAGCTGATCCTGATCGGGCGGGGAGGGTGACTGCTCCGCCTGGCGATTGCTTCAGGGGGGAGTGTTGGTTGGACGGTGCGGCAGGTGGGGCGGTGGCGGCACTCGGAGAAAAGAGGTATTGCGGCATATTAGCTATAACTGCTTGGTGAGGGCTGGCCCCCGTTGTCCGCTGCTGAGGCCGACTGCAGATCTTCGCTACGGCGACGATTGGACTTGAGGGGCAGGGTGGGCTAGTTGCTGCTACTGCCCGCTTACAGGCTGTGAGAAGGAGTGAGTGAGGAAGCGACTAGATGACGCCGGCTGCCGGCCTGCCTGCCTGCCTCCCTGCCTCCCTGCTAATCGAATGTGGTAATCAAAGAGGAGGCATGGCATGGGCGCAGCTGTAGGATGATGCAGTTGGAACGGCAGATGGAGAACGGAGGGCTGGGTGCTACCGGGAGCTCTTGTGAGGCAGGTGATGGTGATGCCGATGCAGCCGTCATCCGATGAAGCCCAGCCTCCCGCCGTCGTAGAACGGCTCGAAGCCGTTCATCGGGAAAGCTCGGCTGGGAAAGGCGCCGGGACCCGACAGGCGCAGCAGCAGCAGTCTTTCTGATGGCGCAGGTCAGAGCGAGACAGAGACAAAGAAAAGAGAGAAGAAATAGAGAGAGAGAGAAAGAGAGAGAGGAAGAGAAATAGTGCACGAACAGCCATCCAGAGTGATGAGGTGGGGGGTGGGGGGGTGCAGCCGTCGGGCGAATCAGCGACCGGCCAGTGATGCTTACATGGTGATAGTGCGATACTAACAACGCCCTGCTGCCGTAGTAATGCCGGCGCCGCCGACGCCTGATGCGAACGCATTTGCTGCTACTTATTGCTGCCACACCGATAAAAACCTAAAACCGTTATAGGAACGAAGAAGAGGGAAAGAAAAAAGTGAGGCTGCCGCTGCGTCCCCCAGAGAAAAAGCTGGGCGTTGGACAGCGTTTACCGGCGTCAGCAGCATCAGCCGTTGCAGCGGCAGGACGGTAGGGGGGATCACTTCCTAGGGGGGAGTGCACCAAGAAGCCCGGAGAAAGGGCGAACGAAAATGACTGCTTTACTGCTCGCCTCGAGCTGCGCCCCTCGACTATCTGCCCTTGGTAGGATAGGGCAGCCTGCCTACGTCAATCGTTCTGTCCAACAGCTGTTCCCAAGATGCGTCCTTCTCATATTGGCCTCGGCTCCGTCTGTTTGTCTGACTTCGTCCGAGGCCGGGAAAACACCTGGTTCGGCCGAAGGCGCGCACGTGCTGGCCGGCCGACCGACCGACCGGCCGGTTGTGCTGATGGACAGACCGGAACTCGCCCGACGACATCATGCACACACTCACGCCCACTTCCTGCGTCGGCAGATGCAGATCGTCCATGACGGTCGCATTTCGGCCGCTGAGACGCGCCTCTCGATACGCGCGGAGACAGAGAGACAGAGAGAGAGAGAGAAAGAGAAATAGAACGAGACGTAGAGGAAGAAGTGATTTTATTATTAAAATCCTTCGAACGAATTCACTCTTGGTCTCTCTCTCTCTCTCTCTCTCTCTGCTCGTCGACATAACGACGCAGCGTGGAACGATCCGCCCCTCGCACAGACGAATTTGGGCAGAAGGAATATGTTTGACGGGAAATATTACCTCGGACCAATAATACGAGAAGCGAAATCAAAATAGAAGACTAAATTGTGTGGTGTTAGCGTATGATGGGGACGGGAGGTAAACGCCGGCGTTCTCCCGTCTGGCTCGTTTGTTGGCCGCCGCCGCCGCAACACCACAATGCGCGTTTAAATCTCAATCAGATGAAAACGTGATTACCCCCTTATTTCATTGCTGATCTTGACATTCGAAAATGTCAGAATTTCTCTTGTGTTCGAAGTGAAATCTTGGGGCCTCTGCCTGTCAAAAACGACGCCAACGCCGGTGACGAAACACGCTCGGTGTGAGATAGCCGGCTTGGCCAGCCCTTGACAGCAGATGTCAAGGCTACAAACGTAGGTGGCTTATGCGTCCCTGCAGTAGTGGGTATCCCCGCCCTCTGCTCGTGGCATTTATAGCAGCGACGTAGTGCCAGCCCTCCTCACTGCAACAGCGCGCCGTAAGCAGTATAGCGGGTGGACGCAGCTGCAATAGAACAGGAGAGAGGGGATAGTGGTCCCTAGGCAGGAACAGACGCGTGAGGAGTGCCAGCTCGTTTCTGACAACTAGGCCGCCTACGCCGCCGACGGCCGGCGACACTTCCGAAAGTGACAACACTCGTATAGCGGGCCTTCTCTCCTCCGACATCCACCACCTCGCGCAGGCCATGCCTGACATGCCATGCAGGCTCGTAGATAAGCGCATTCGCTACATTCTTGTCCTTTTGCCTGTTCGCCTCATCTTCTTCCTCCTCATTGTCCATGCATCCTGCATAGAACCCCCGTTCGTTCGTTCGTTCCTCCTCAGCCCCCCGACCCCCGTGTCGTCTACCCGCCACGTCGTCCTTTTCACTATTATTGAATACAAATTCTCCTTGTTCTCCGCCTTATCCGAGCTAACAACGGCGGCGCACAGCAGAGGATACATCGGGCGACGGACGGACGGATGAACAAACAATTGAACGGACACCGGCAGCTGCCGAACGCGGAAATGGGCGCATACTGACGCTTGCTCGCTCGCTAACGTCTGCTGATTCTCCCCTTAGTAGAGCTTTTACCCGAGTCGACGAATAGCTGTTTGTCGGCGTATTTGTCATACTGTGGAATGGTCGACGCAACGCCGGCGTCTTGCGTGCCGCCAGCGGGAGCGGCAGTATTGTCTATCTGCTCTGAGCAGCAGCGCCCCCCAAACCCTCGTCCCCTTGAGACTCTATAGCCGTCGATGTCATCTGCCAATCAGCTATATGTAGCGTATCTTCATAGAGCGGAGCGGAGCCGGCCCGACAATGACGTCGACGATCGGGAACTACAACACCATCCTCGTAGTGCTGGCAGTAGTAGATGCTGGTGCTGCTGAACCCGCCGCCGCCGCCGTCGCCGCCTCCACTCCCAGGGCATTACTCTTCTTCTCGTCCTCTCGTTGTGAGAACGTAGCCAGCGGCCGGAGGCAGCGACTGGTGCCGCCCACTGTGCCCCACTTACTTAGTGGCCTGGTAGCTAGCTGACTGGCTAGCTGGGCTGGCTAGAGTCTATGTTGTCGTCGAAACGCCGGCCGGAGAGAGACGTTAAGGTCCTCATCGTTGTACCCATGCGTCTCAGCAGGGGGGGGGGGAGGCCGGGGATCGACGCACACTGGCTGTCGGTTGATTATTGCAAAAAGTGGCGTTCGATCGCCCGGGGCGGAGCGGGCCCGGACGCGGCCCGCTCGGCTCTGCTGGCTAAACGAGCCGCGCGCGCCACTGATGACTTCAGAGAAAGAGCCAACCGGCCAGCCGCCTGACAGCCAACGGTCCAACAGTCCGACGCAAGGAACAGCGGACGAGCGTAGGAGCGGGCGAAGGAAGCCGCCACGACGAGCGCGATGGCCGGGGCCTTTGATAGCCATCTCGGAATGAGAGCGATACTCTAGCCAGATAGGGGGAGAGACGAAGTAGCAGGGGTAGCGTTGCCGGGCCCAGGGGGTACAGCTGCTGCTGCTGCTGCTGCTGGGAGGCTGAAAAGCAAAAGGGAAAAAAGGAGGTGTGCTGCTAGAGGAGATAGAGCGTCAGAGAGAAGCGGACCAGTGCCACAACCAGGCCACTCTGCTCACTAGGCTGCAAGGTCCGACGTCGTTGTCGTCTACCGCTGCGCGCCAACCACCACGCCAAGACGCAAAAGCGGCCAGCGTCCCCATTGCCGGCAGCGAGCGTTAGTTCCTCCTCACTACGGATGGACAAGGTTTTTGTCAAAATAACATTACCCCCATAACACACCCCTCTGTTTCGTTGTCGCTGCCCATCTCCTTCATCTCTCTCTCTCTCTCTCTCGATCGCGCACACTGCCGCTATCGGCGCGTCGAAGAAGCACTTCTCCGGGGGATATCACTGATCCTCTCTGCCGTCGTTGGCGTCGCAATCAACGAGGGTACAGGGGGAGGGAGCCACAACGGGCCACAACGGGCGACACGATGACGCGAGTCGAATAGCGACGCTGCGATGAGAGCGACGAGATGAGAGGGATACATATATTTGGGATGAGGCGGCCGCCACCGCCACAAGCAATTCGCGGCGCTCCTAGATGGACTTTTGCGCTCGAATGGTACAGCTCACGGCGGCATGAAGCCTCCGTGTGACTGACTGTGGGTGGCTGCGGACGTTCAGGGGATCCTCGGGTTTCGGGCCACCCCTCTTCTTCAGGGGACAGATCTTCCCGTCGTCGCGTGAGTAGTAGTCTAAGGCTGGGACGGCGAATGTAACGAGACTGTTTGGCTAGCCTGAGGTAGGCAGGTGGCTAGAGAGGCTTGGGAGCAGGGGTAACAGATAGAAGCTAGATAGCAACATATATAGCATGAAAATGTAGCGATAGCAGCCGTCGATTCCGTCAGCATTCGCGTGGGATTGGGACATATGAATGGACGTGTACGGCAATCTGACGAATATGCAATGGAGTGTATTATCGCGGGCTCGAGCAGCGAACGAAAAGGCGCTCGAATAGGTTCTCAGTGGAGGTCAGCGGAAATCGTCGCTGACACAAAATGCCGCCAATGAGTGTATAAAGTGTGCCCCTTTCGAAAGCTGCGCGCCGGAAGCGTCCTGCCTGTCAGCAAAACGGTGGTCGATGCTGTCCGATTGCTGTAGGTTTTGGATAAGTTAGGGCCAGGTTCCCCGTATCGTGTACTGAGAGTGTAGTGTAGTATATATATATATATATATATATATATGTATAACTATGTCTGCATCTCAGTTCAATTAGTTCTTCTAGATATTGTATACATATATGTGTGTATATATATGTATATATATATATATACGACCCTAACCGCGTTTGTCTTCTCTTGCAGGTAAGTTACCCGCCTCCGTTCGTGGACATTCTATCGAGTGTGTAGCAAAGCCATCTGGTCTCATCGACGAGCAGACTTAGCAGTTCCCCAGGGAGCCGGTGGCAAATAGACCGGCTGACCTATCCCACGTCTTGTCGACATCACCGCAGCGGAGGTTCAACCATCAATGTTAATAGCGAATGGCCAGGCTGCCCAGCCCTAGGCCGCTGTCTACCCCCGGGGGGGGGGCACTGACGCCACCTCCTGGGACCTCCCTGGACTAGGTCATGTCCAACGGACTCGCACGATTCACCTGATACCCAACTGCAGCGTCATGCAGCGAAACGAGCTGTCCCCCTCTCGATGGATGCTCCCCATGCTCCTCCAGGCCACCAACCCAATTCTGCCGACCCCGTCAGTCGCTGGCCGGCGGCCTGCCACTGATCGACTTGTCCTCGCTAGGCCGTAGTTAGACGCTTTCGTGGTCGTCCGCCGTCCACTCCACTGGCTATGACCATCTCAGCCATCATGCATCGAGCACTCACGATCAGCAGTTAGTCCAATTGCGTGTCAGGTAGAGATTATCAGTGGTATTAACATGATGGCTGCAATGGATGCAGCATGATCAGCGTAGATCCCGGACAGATGAAATGGCGCTTGTCGTCCACGCATCGTCTCGCCGCCTGCTCGGGTCATGTTCCTGTGCGATGTGCGTGATGTCAGTGCTGATGATGATGACGACGCTTTTTCGACGTGGAATCGGCCGGCACACGTTTGCTGGCTTGCGAGAGCGTGAAAAGGATGGGCTACTCGATCTCCTCGGGGGCCCGATACTTACACACCCAACAACAACAACCCCAACAATAACAGCAACAACAACAACAGCAACAACAACAACAACAACAACAACAACAACAACAGCAACAACAACCCCAACAACAACAACAAAGAGCAACGATCGGCGTATGCCGGCTGGCGTGTGCAAAGCTATAATGATAACAATTATCGGCTGTGTCGTCTTGTCTGGCAATCGTAGCAACTGCTTAAGAGTCACCATAATTTCTCTTTCGTCCTGTTTTGTTTGTACGTCGTCGGGTTGTGTGTTGTGGTTCATGTGTGACATGAGAGCGTTCATGAAAATTTGTGTGACCTAGTTACGCAATGCGAGCTACACGTGCAGGGTGTCCGGTTCGAGATAAACTCGACGGACAGATCGAAAGATCGAGAGTCAGGGCGAAATGGAGTCATTGTGTTGCAGACGGTGGGAGCTGGACGACGGATGAGGCGGCGCCAGCCGTAGCGGCGGCAGGCCATCTTGGCCTCTTGGGGCTCGGATGCACTTGGTCGCACCAAAGGAGTGGCTGGCTAGTCCTCTGCATTTTCCTAGGCTCTCTACGTCGCCCTTGTCCGTCCATCTGTCCGGGTGCATCTCTTCTTGAATACCACACAGTGGCAACATATACAACTACCACAACTACCGTTACTGCTAGTACTACTGGCGTTACTACCCTGACAAAAATATCCATAAAAATAATC
Organism: Stratiolaelaps scimitus; assembly: GCA_019614645.1. Classification (NCBI taxonomy): domain Eukaryota; kingdom Metazoa; phylum Arthropoda; class Arachnida; order Mesostigmata; family Laelapidae; genus Stratiolaelaps; species Stratiolaelaps scimitus. The sequence continues at coordinate 2,064,693 of JABWDB010000034.1, read as the reverse complement.
GAGCTACTCTCCATCTTCTGCGGCGGCGTCCGTCGTCGTGCTGGTCCATCCGCCGTCCGCCCGAGCATACGCGGGACGCGTGTACATGCAGCGCGGTACGAGCACGATGCCAGGACCGCGCCAGTGAAAGCGGTGGCCGAGTCGAACGAAGTCTAGACCAGCAGGGCAAACTTTGCTTTCAGGACAGGCACTCCTTAAAGACTACTTGCGCTCTAGCCGGCGGCTTTTCCTGCCAGCCTACCGTAGCATGCAATACTCTATCTCTCTCTCTCTCTCTCTTTCTCTCGCTATATCTATCTCTCACTCGCTCTCTCTCCGGTTCCCGCTCGCATCGCTAACTTGATACAGCGTGGAGGACAGGGGAGAGAAGAAGATAAAGGTTGGCTCCTCGCTCACCCGCCGGTCGGCCTTCTCGGCCTGCTTGGCCTGTTCGGCCAGCCGGACTGCTCTAGCTGCTGGGAGGTCTTGTAGTTCAGTTCGTCGCTTAGTTCGTTCGTCGGGTTCACTCGTGTGTGCGTGGTACAGACGTGCAGCACAAGTCCCCCCCAGCCCGTGTCTCTCCCCTTGCCTTCTCCAGCAGGGAAGCGTATCCAGCGAGGGCAGCTGGGCGTACCCGCACAGCTACCACGACCACCATCGCTAGCGCTGCTACTACTAGTACATCGCCTGATTGCCAAGTGGTTGTCCGCCTGATGCCCCAAGCTACAAGCGCTCGAAACTCACGGCCAGCTTAGGCTCGGCTCGGCTCGGCTTGGCAAGGCCAGCACAGGACAGGCCAAGACAGGCCGGCCGACAGGCGAGCTGCTGATGCCGAGTTCGAGGCCAGCAGGCCCGCACGCAGAGCCAAGCGGCGTTGCCTACGCGGTGTCGTCATCTGCAAACAGTGTGCCTGCGTCTGGCCACCGGCCCTTAGCCCGACCGGCCGACGCGTACTGCCTCCCACACGCCCACGAACACATGCACAATGAGCATGCTTGCTTGCACACACTTGAATTGCTACGAGCATTCATAAGAGCCCGCAGGTGCCCGAGGCGTTTACAAGTGCCCTCTGATACAGCTGGTCCGTGTCGTTCGGCAGCCGCGGGCCACCGCCGCCGCCGCCGCCGGCCGTTCGTCCTCCACTTATCATCATGGCAACGCGTTGTGTCGTGTCCTCGTTCCTTGTCGACTTTCATCACGTGGAAGGACGACATGGGATAGAGGGGTGATGGACCAAGGTGGGGCTAGGTAGGGCTAGGTGGCGCAAGCCCAGTTGCAGCCCAATGGGCGGCTGGCAGGCGCAGATGCACGGGGGACTGGTCGGTCGCCCCCGATGGCGTGAGCGAGTCTTGTTTCTATTATAGCATGACCAGTGGAGACAGAGAGAGAGAGAGGGGGGGGGTATGCCTGAATGATTTTGCATCGTCACTCGCGACTCGCTGGCTGGCGCAGCAGCAGCAGCACGGGCTGCAGCCATTTTGTGATCTCCCCTTGTTGCTATGCCGCTTTTTCCGGCTCTACGAACGCTGTGCAAGAAGCTGACCGAAACGAAGCGCTAACCGCTGGGGGCGCTCACCACCTCTGCGCCCCTGGCACAACAGTTCTCTATTTTGTGTTCCTTCTCTCTGTCTCTTACGCTCGCCTTTGTCGTTCGCTCGCGAGTTGGTATCTCTGTTTATATTTCATTCGCCGTTCGTACGGTGAAGCTTCGTAATGATTGTGGCCGGTTCGATTGGTGATGTTGCGAAGGGAGTCCACTACTGGTGCCACAAGCACTACAGAGGCTGCAGCTAGAGCTCTGCCAGTGAGATCGCCAATGGAATGAAGGAAAGGATCCCGGACAACAAGGGTAACCAGGCGAGCAGCTAAACCCTTCCCGGTCGTACTTCATCCGCACTCAACCCGACCACCGACACGGGATACCGTTGATACTACCGATGTTTATGTAGCCCTTCACTGTGTCAGGAGACCCAGCTCTCGGCTCTCGGCCCGGGATGGGTATACGCACAAATCCCTTGCTTGCACTGCGCTTCGCTGCGTTGTTGCCCACCAATTTGGCTCCTTATCGCCAGCTCTACCCTCATAAGCGGTGGATTTAGAGTTTGTTGTTGTAATTCGGTTGGCACCGGTTGGGACCACCACCGGCAAATCGGCACGGCCGAGTCGGTGGCAGAATTGGACTATTGCTGCAACACTTAGTGTAGCATCGTCCGGATAGTGACCACTCGAGCCATAGCGGTTGTTGCTCGGTGGTAAAGGGCAGACAAGTTGTGCCTCGTCACACCTTTCCCCATCCGACACCCCCGGCCGGTAGCTGGGCGCCCCGCAACCGTTTTTCTGATCATGGATCTAATCGAGCCATCTATCCACGAGATCCACCTACAGCACTAGCCATGCCAGACGCAACGATTGACGAGCGAAAGCGGGGGGGGGCGGCGGGGGCGAGGGGGCAACGAGGTCGACGAGGCAGGCGTCTGGCCGTCAGAGCAATACTACACCTGACAGGTCTTAAAGACTCTCTGCCCACCCTCTGCTAAACAGCTTGGAACAGTGCAATCTAAGCCAATCCTTACCTTTTGAATCCTTGTCAGACAATCGCACTATTTCCGAGAGGGAAACGAAATGAGCGGAGAACCGCCGCCGCCGCCACGGCCGCCACGGCCGCCAACGCTGCCGAACCGTCACCGCCTTCACCGCCTTGTAAGAGAAGGTGCCAGCGGGCCTGAGAGATAAAGATGGGCTTCCTTCCTCGCTTACGGCGGGTTTCACTCTCATGAAGCTGTCATCAATCTATAAAGTTCCAGCTGTTCTGCCAAAGGACGACGCCAGGGGACGAAGGCTGGATGACGAAGCCAGCCGACGAATGGGAGGTAATTGATGTCTTGTTTCTCTCACCACTAGCGGCGACGGCGGCCGCCCCCGCCGCCGCCCCCCGGTTTTTTCATTCGTCTGCGTTCATTCCCTCGTTCACCCCCGCCCCCCCTCCGCCCCCCGGCTCTTCAAATAGCTGCCATTTCATAATGAGACCTTCCTGCCGGCCGTTTGCGGTTTGCTTGCCACTTTCTCCTTGCGCGCCACTTTCTATCTTGGATTTGCCGCCTGCCGAGGGATAGTTTGCTTCATCATGGCCGCCGCTTCGGCAGCTTCGGGCTAGCCCGGGTCGGGCCAGGCCGGGATGCTGCTACATGGCGCTCCGCTTTCAGCGAGGGAATCTGTAGAAGATGAGCGAGAAGGGGCCGGCGACAACTCGATGACGGATCTCTCTCTTTCTGTCCCTTTGAGTGTCTCGTTTTCTTTCTGTCCGCTTGCTTCTGCTACTTTTTCGGACTCTCGGTCCTGAGCGGCGGGATGGCACAGCGAGAGACAAGACGTTGTTTGGCTCACGTCCTCGGCCGCCATCGCTGACGAACGTGAGTGGAGACCGTATCACATGGGCTGTGCTAGTCTGGAGGACGCTTCGTGGCACACTGTCAACACAAATTGTGAAAGGCCAGTGGTAGCCGGTGGCTCGCCGGGCGTCTTGCTGGTTGCAGGGTTGACTAGGCGGTCCGTCCCGGCGACGGAGTCCAACTGCGTTCTCTGACTCGCCGCTGCAGCGCTCGAGTGTGACATATACTATAGGTTCCGGCTGAACTAACCGGCCCACTGACAACCAGTGGGCCTGTGCTGGCCACCGGTGCTCCGGCCTTGTAGCAACGATTCGCCCAGCGGCTCGTCGGTGGCACAGGCCGGAGTACCGGTGGTGACGGCGCCAGTGAATCGGGACGCTCGTCCATGGCCTACTGCCTTCTCTCTATATCGCTCTCTATCTCTCTCTCTCTGTCTCTCCCTCCCTCATGCTTCTGCTTCTAACATGAGTTATAGGCGGGCATCGGAGGCAGCCGAACCGTTCCAAGATGACGGGGTGACGGGCCGTGGGAGGACCTTTGGTGGATGGACATTCGTAAATCAGGATTGGCGCAAAAAGGCAGCGAGCGAACGGCCGCACGAAGGCGGAAAACGCGGCAGCAGCAGCAGCAGTGCAGAGAAGCTCAGCGAGACAGAACAGACAATCTACGTAAGAGGGCCCTATCGAGCAGGCGCCAGTCCCCTTCCGTGATCCACTTGCACTATTTCTCGCCATCCACTCGCTCTCGCCTCATGTCGAGGGTCCCTTGGGACGCACAGCTCACCCGTACACAATATTCCATCTTTATGGCCGCAAGGTCAACAGACGTCGTACTTGAACGACAGCAGCAGCAGCGACTCGGGACACAGCAGGACAGACATAGTAGGCTACGATCTACTGCTGAGCCAACCCTCCTCTGGGAGCAGCAGCGACTGCTGCCGACGCAAGAGGAGGAAGAAGAACCGCCGGGGATGGGGGGTACTGTTGCAGCATGAAGGGGCAATCTTCGTCGGCGGGCCGACGAAGCCGTGGGTGGCTGCGAGGCGTGCCTGCCTCGCCCTGGGCGAGCTGGTCGAGAATTTTGGCTAGCTAGGTTATAGGCGTGTAGGAGATAGTGTGGCGACACGGAACGCTATGACGTTGAGTAGGGTGCCGAACGGGGAACCGCTCTGACGGCCGAAGTGGTCATAGTACAGGGCACTGTGGCGTACGAACGATCATCGCTGATGCCGGCTGCCGGCTGACGGCAGGAGACAGCCAACTGGTCTCTCGTCGGAAGACAGACTGGCGCGGACCTCCACCGCGTCCACGAGGTCCCTCGGGTCTCGTGGATGATGAAGCTAGCTGGTGGGGACGGCGTTCCTCTCATCGTCGCTGACCTGCACCAGCAGTGCTACAGCAGAGGCGGCGGCGGCTCCAACGACTGCCCTAGCGAAGAAGCGGGCGAGCATTCAGCCAGCTCCCCCCGAGTCCCCCCCCCGTCGGTCTGTCGATTTGCGCGCCCCCAGCAGAAACACATGGGGTTTGTGTGCGGCAGCAGCAGCAGCAAACAGAACCAACAAGCAGCTAGCACACTGGCCGCTAACAGACATCATTCCCATCGGCAACAACAGGAGCAGCGACAACGGCTGACAGCAGGTGTAGACAACATGTCCAGTGAGTCGACCACAGAGAAGGTGGACGGGTTGCCGTAGTGAAGGCTCTTCCGCCTCAGCCGCGACTCTGCAAGCGTTAGCCGCTGGCAGAGGACACTTTCTACGTTAGCGGCGGCGGCGGCTGCGGCGGTGGCTGTGCCGGCTGCTGCTAGTGGAGGGTGGACAGTTGAGCACTTGTCCACTACGTCAATTAGATGCCACACGGGGCCTCTGTGTGCGTTGAGGCTTCTGGCGTCAGGGATGGGATGCGGGGGGCGGGGGGGACGAGGAGTCCGCAGGCTGTCAATGGCCAGCAGCGGTCCGCCCCATCAGCCTTATCCTCTTGGCCTTCTGTTCGTTCGTTGGTTCATCCAAAAGAAACAGGCAGGCAGGCAGCAACATGCTGCCCCGGGCGGGCCAGGTCCACCCGGCCCTTCGGGCCAGCCACGGGTGAGCCGGCATCGTCAGGCGTCTGCTAAAAACGCGTCCAGTTACAGATACTCGAAGACGCGGACCTCACATACATACACTTACTTGCCGAGGGGCAGGGCCGTCACCGGCGAAGAGAACAGAGCATTGAGGGAGCCATAGGGAGAAAGCGGCGCTTGTTCGAGCTGAGAGAGAGAGATAGCGATCAAGGGGGAAACAGAGTCGTCACAGCACACGCTTACAAGCGTAAGGCGGACAAGAGCAGGGGCAGAGCAGGAGATGGACAGAGGCGCTCGGAATAGCGGCGGCGGCGGCGGCGCTCAGCGGCGACACTACGCCCGCAGGCCAGGCACGTCTCAGGCGGCGGCGGTGGCGGCCGCGGCTGCATCAGCAGCAGCAGCGACGGAACGTGGAGCCAAAATGAACGCAGGAGGACCACCGAAACGAGGAGAGCAGTACCAGCAGCAGCAGCAACAACCAACCGAGCGATAGATTGACTATGCTAGCCCATTCTAGCTCTGAGCAGCCACCATTGTCATTGGTAGTAGTGGTTACCGGGGGGGGGGGGCGGTGTCGATGGATGTTGTGGTGGTGAGGTAGGGCAGTGTGATGCGATGTAGCCGTTGATCCAGAGCCGCCGCCGCCGCCGCCTCCATTAGTGTTGGGGGCCGGAGAGAGAGACACTGCGGGGAGCTGTGTTCAACTCGGTCACGGCCCTGTTGCAGGTATCGAAAAAAAAAAAGGCACCTGCCCGAGCGACTGCGATTCCACATGACTACTGCACCGTCGTCGTCACCGCTGCAGCGTTCAGGTAGTGGTGCTAGCACAGTGGGGCAGCAGACGCAGCAGCGCAGCGCAACTGTTTTCTCGTAAAACAAGAACAACAACCCTCGTAGCTATGCCAAAGCAACTTCACAATTAGGCCAGTTGGCCGCTAGGTGGTCCTCATAGTGGACGATGCATCGAGTGATGCAGCCCCGGTGAGCGGGAGCCGCCCGGATTCAGGCGTTGGGCCCCCCCTTAGTCTCGCGTCGGGTCTGCATTGACCCTCAGGCTGGCTGGCTGTCCGCCGGCCCCAAGCGGCCCAAGGTGCTTGAGCACATGGGCCACCACCTTGTTAGGAGAACATTGTTGCCGTTCTCTGCTGGCGTCCTGCCGGCCGTCTTAGTGCGGCCTCCTTAGTCCGCAGTGATGCGGAGGGACAGTCTCTACTTGAATCGGTCGTCGTCGGTGAAGTGCAATACTGCCGTTACGAACCTGTTGTAGTGATAATTAGATGACAGTACAATAACAACAATAGTAATAGCAGGAAACGGTGCAGCCGCAGCTGTGGTACACAAATGCGGTGCTCGTGGGGGCGTGCAGGTTTATTCTCACAGGCAGACAGAGAGGGTGCCTCAAATGAGTTCTATGTACTGCGTCAAATGTGTATATATATATATATATATATAATATTATTAATTTAAGTTAATGTTGTCCATAGAATTCGGCACGGAAACCAATTGAATTGGCTTTCGCTCATCGTGCACAGTTATCTCAGTCAGTTGCACATGGCAAAATCGGGAGTGCACAAGTGATGAGGCATACGGTCTCAGACGATACCCCCCAGTAACATGTAACTCTTGCCTTTAATCTATGAGTACATGTATTGGGACGGTGTTCGATCAGCTTCAAGTGGATATAATTGTTCGCTACGTGGGTAGTTTCTTCTGACCCTGCCGTTTCAATCATTGAAAGGTTGCCTCAATCAGCCTTCTATCTATCGCGTCATCGTCGTCATCGCCTACGACATCCAGACATCATCATCATCATTATCCGCGAGACATTATCGTCATCCCCGGTACGAAGACACTCGCCGATGGTGTTCCCTTGGGTTGGCCAGCCCCACCCAAGCGATCTTCAGCCCTGTCATTGCCATTCAAGAAAACGGCATACGCGAACGAAATTATGTAATGACCGCGTAACCCCTGACGAAACTCCTGCTGATATTGTCTCCTCCCCCCGTTAACCCGTTGCGAGCGGAGGTAAGAAGAAGCTAGAAGCTTCCAGAGAGAGAAAATCGATGTCCCAGGCCAACTAGCGATTAAACAAGCCGTAGCAGAGAATACACGGGGGAACAAAGCCGACCACTTGTGACCTTTCAGCAAAACACGCTGGATAGACAAATGCCTGTTATTGTAAAGACACGAAACGTATGAGCTGTACGAAAGGTCTACAATAAGCAAACGCCTGTGACCATCAGTCTGCAGGTCAGCTTTGGTTCGATGAAGATTACGTGCTCTCCATGTCGGGCAAAAGGGTCTCGAACGCACGATCCGATATATATATATATATATGTGTGTGTGTTGTGCGTGTGCCTTTATTGTGCACCGGCGCGATCAATTTCATCAGCGAGCGTTCAGACGGACCTTGCTGCTCAGCTGCGCTGCGGCGGCTGCGACTGACGCCCGAGTGCCTGGCGGCGTTGGCAAACTTGAAAAACTTCTTTTAGCAGATCAGGCACGTAGCTGGCAGGCTTCCGTTGGCACGGCAGCACGGCCTCAGCCTCCACCGTAGTAGGAGTCAGCTAACTCCCTTCAGCTGGGGTGAACACACTGACGAATCTGTGGAACGCGGTGGGAGACAACGCTTGTACCGGCCCAAGCGGCGGCGGCGGTGGCGGCGTCGACTGCTGCTGACACTGCTCCTCGCGAAGTTGCCCCTCTGAGCAGATATTGGCTTCATCAAATCTTTTCTTCCATTATATCCATTACGTTGTCAGGATACGGGGCGTTAAATGGACTAGCTCACGTTGCAGCCATATGTACAATATAGGTACAGTTCGGTCTATTATTAGACGACGCCGATGATTCCGGCGATGACGGTGATGGTGGTAGCGTCAGTAACAGCTAACGTATCACTAGGATGACTGTGCGCCCATACTTGCTTCGTCCGAATCTATCTTGGGTGCACGGTTGGCTGTAGGACCACCCCGGTAGTGGTTGTAGGAGGATCTGTGTGTAATGGAATACCCCCTACTACCCTTGGGGGGGCCTATATGCAGTAGCAGCGGCCTTGTGGGACGCCCGACGCCAACGTGCCCGAGTTCGGCACGGCCAGGCCGGGCCAGAGCCGGCGCCGGTTGGTCGGTCCGACAGCTGAGTCTGAGAATCCTTGGCGGCCGTTGACCACTTCTGTCGTCACTGGTTATTGTTGTTGTTGCCTTTGAAGCTTCTGCTCGTAGTTCCGTTTGACTGTGCTGAGGGCTGAGGCGGTACCCAATGAGAGCAGCCATCCAATGCACCCACGCTTGGGCGTATGCCCACTGCGTTCACGGACGCCACAACGTTCAGTCTACAGAACATTGAAGCACTAGCAATGACAATAACGCCAACCGAGAGTGGAAAGTCAGCTGAGGGTCAGCCAAGGGAAAAAACTGGCCGAGCAACACCCCCGAGTGACACATTGCCCACAAGATCATAACACCACAGCGTACTTTGGTCTCTGTCTCTTTATGAAGTGTCCATGAAATGTGTCAACCTTCACACAAGCGATCATACCGAGTATCCAGAAAGCTTAGCAAGACGACCACGGTCATAGCTGGCTTCATTCTGCAAAGGTAAAGATAAAGGTCTATTGGTTTACTAAAGGAACTGCAATCTGCTTCGGCACAGGACTCGTGTCCGCCGCCTGTTTTCAACACTTCTGGTTGTCGGCTTCGTTGTCGATCTGCGTTATTCCAATGAATAGCGATTTCAGAGGTTCAGATCGTCAAGCGATGACCGGTCGTCCGACAGCGGCAGTGGCGACGGCAGCGGCGGCACACGTTACCCCAACTTATGGTAACTCCATTACAGCTGCTGTTCCAGATGGCCTGGCGTTCCATGTGGCCAATAACGTAACTTCTGCGGTGGGGACGATTGTGCCTTATGGCAAAGATTGTCGAAATTGTAAGCGCCCCTCTTGCATTCGTCTACGCTTCGATATCGAATGTTTCCCGTCAACGACGGCCTACGAAGCAGCACCAGTGGGAGAGCTATCATGAGGCAATATATGGCCGACCCTGACAGACCCATTGGACCCCAGCGCAGCTTGCCACTGCGTTCCGTCAGGACACATCGGGCCTACAGCATCTTCGATGCCTCTATTGCTGCTGTCGCGAGTAGGGGGGCGGGGGGGGTGAGAGAGTAAAGTTTAATAGAACTTTGCAAGGGTGACGGCCGCTTCGGCGTCTAGGCGGCTCAGCCACCCCCCCCCCCCCCCCCCGACGACCCCACAAACCCCCGGCCGCATTGTAGCGTTCCTCCCACCCCAACTCAAAACTCACCCTCATTCTCTTCCGTTGGTTTTCCACTTGCTACGACGCCGCCACTACCACCACCACTAGCGCTACTAAACGGCACGGTGGCATTGTGGTGTGGGGTCTTGTTGTTATTGGGATCAGATCACCGATTTCGACTGGTGCAACTATTGCCCGACTGGTGCTCCTCCTTTCTTGCTGCAAACAGCAGCAGCAGGCGGCGGCAGGACGCGCGGCGTAGAATAACGCAGTTGCTAGCTATATAATGTTGAAAGAGAGGTGGGTCGAGAGGGGAGCGGCTCGGGGAGTTTGCAATGGCAGCGGGTCTTTGCCATTACTTGCTCAGCAGTGGCAAGACACGAGGACGGGCTATACGAAAGGGAGACGATTGAGCGAGAACGCCAGCGCAGCTTCGGATGTGTAATAGTTTTACGCAACAATTCCTCTAGCGCCCGCCTGACTGCCTTCTTCCTCGATAGCGAGGGTGGCAGCAGGCTCGCTATATCAGCCACAGGCCGTGATCTGATGCCAGTTGAACAACGGCAGTGCCCCCGACACGCTGCAGTTCGACGTCTAGCCCCAACCGCCGCCGCCGCCGCCACCGCCGCCGCCTTGTGCTGCAGTAGTAGCAGCACAAGGAGAGGCGACTCGATTGTCGGGCGAAATGTGACGCCGCTGCCGAGGCTGTCGTCCTTTGGCTTTCTCGTCGTTCCTTACATAAAATAATTGACGTTATAAATTGAGCGAGGGGTGCGCCGAGTCGACACGAGAGCGAGAGATGGGTGGGGGTGAGGGGGGGGTGAGGGAGGGGTGATACGGGGGTCGGGGATTTGGTAGCTCTGCAAGTTTCTTCGTGGCTGGTCGCCGCTTCCTGTGGCTTGGTGACGTTATTTTTTTTTTTTATCCTCGAGGTGGTTCTGCCTTCATATCTGATTCGTGACCCCGGCCACCGTGTCCCATTCTCTATTTCTCTGTCTCTTTCTGTTTCTCTCTGGCCATGGGGTGCGAGTCCGGGCAGTCCCGCAGAGTCGGACGGCAAGGCGGGACCGAGAGTCGCAGTCAGATCCGAGGTTAGTCAGAGCCGCGCTCGATCTCCGCTCGTCAGAGCGAGTAAGTGAGCCCGAGAGACGCGCCTTGGGTGTTCCATCAGAAGTTGACGTAAACGCCGTTGTCGTACGACGTGTACGACGGCCATCGTCGTCGTGGTGGTCAGCGAACAGATCGTATCGTGCAGTTCAGTACCAGCCAGTCACCAGCCAGAGAAGGCAGCCATGGCTAGCTAGGGAGCCCCAGCCGAGGGGTGCTATGGGTGTTTCGTCTGCGGAGCCATGCTGTTGCGTGCGTACACACGCCTCGGGTGGATTTTTCGTCCTTCGTCCGCTGCCGTACTCGGTGAACCGCCGAGTCATGAACGCCCGAGCGGGATCCGACTCTTCCCAGAGGGCCCAGAGGGCCCAGAGGAGGACAGGGACAGGGAGAGGTATAGGGGGGGCGTGGAAGGGGGCGGTCACCGTCAGGGGCGGACCTGCTCCACCGTGCTGTGCGTGGTGGCCCAAATTGGCCAGATTCCAATCGTAATTGTGCGGTTCTATTGCTCGCCGTCCACACATGCGGACATATATGTGACCGACCGACCGACTGACGTACAGCGACACTCGCGTCGGCCACGACCTGCGGCCCGGCGACGTCATCGCCGTGGCGGGCCGCGCCGGGCCGAGAGAAGTTGTTGGGGAGTGGGGGAGGAGGGGTCTTCGCATCCGTGGAGTCATCGCATACTGGACGTATGCGTTTCGTCCACACGTTACACGCGGTCGCTTGCATAAACTCTACCCGTCGTGGGCCGCGATGGCGGGCGCCGACGCCTGGGCTGCCATCAGCGGTCGGGTCGGCCCGGCCCGGCCCGCCTCTGCTTAGATCCAACCAAGCCGCCGACTCGGACTGTTCCCTCCGCTGCCTGGCACGACTGATGTCTAGGTCTTGGCGCCTCTTTCCCTATGTTTCGTACGCAGTTACCCGCACTGCTGCTGCTGCTGCTGCTGCTGTAGGTACCACCGTTCGACGGTAGTACCAACAGCGGCAGCAGAGGCGAGATCGGACAGACTGACACTAGTAGTACCATAGAATTAGTACTATATCAGGCATAGCTGTGGCATAGCAACCTTACTCTCTACTGCTGCTGCTGCTGCTGCTGCGTCCTCCTCGGACAATTGTGCTCATACTCTACCGTTCGTCCATCTCTTGGCCTCGCCTGTTCGTCCATATGTATGTACTGTATATCTGCCTGTCTGGGTACCGCATTCAGGCCCATTCAGTTCCCGCAGGCTCGACAACCGTGTGTGGCCCACGGTCGCCGCATCCACGACCCCGTAGACCGCGAGGGCAAGCCGATGAACCAGAGGGGGGGGGTATACACCGCGTTGACGCGATGCTTGGTCCTGCGGCAGGCCGCTGCCAGCCGCTGCTGTTACTGCGGTCCTATCCTCACGAGACGCACCTCAGCTGTGTTACACTACAAAGTGACCTTTGTGATGCATGGTGGGGAAGGACCACCGGGCCCTCGAGTGCCGACTGTCTGGCTACGAACCGTTGACTCGCGCAGTCGATCGGCTGACGACGGCCAGCCGACCACCACTGGCCAGCAAACCGCTATTTCGGGGGTCATCTAGGGGAGAATGACAGGGATGTGGAAGTGGGTGACCAGCCGGTCATCGTACTGCGTATCGCGTAACATCACGACCGGGTACGCGACGCAGTCGCCGTCGTCAGCTGCCAGGGACGTCCTGCTCCTGAAAATGAAAAGGGGCTGACCACGTCCGGCAGGAGGCGGTGAAAAAGGAGACAGAGAGAGCGAGAGGGAGCATAGTGTCAGCGTTGTGCCAGCGGCACCCGACCCTCGGCCACCGTTGCGACATTCCGCGATGGTTGCATGCCGTTCATTGCTCGTTGCTAGAGCGTATATCCAACCCGCCGAACGAACGCAAATCCCCCAACGGCCATGGGGCGGTATCAGCTGATCCTTTGAGCGATCCTGCTGCAGCTGCTGGTAGGTGCCAACCATACAGCCTATGCCGGAGATTGTATGTGTGTGTGTGTGGACCCGCCATGTGGACATGCAATAATACCAATCGTTTGTCTCTCTCTCTCTCTGTGTCGATCACAAAATGCATTTTGTGTATAACCCGTCCCCTGGAGGAACATTACTGCTGCCCTGAATAACCCGCGCATAGTTTAGCCCCACGAGGGCAAAGGGGTTGACAGAAGTCCCGGCCTCGCCTTGTGGGACCTCGACGCTGCCTAGATCCCGGCAGCTCCACAGTCGCTGGCCAGTCGACCAGCCACCATGACAACCAATGCGAGGTTTTGATGGGAGGCAAGCAGCGATCGGGGCGAGTGCACGGCCAAGTGACGACAACGTCCCACGAATCATCACTGCCTCTCTGCCGAAGCTGGAATGGTTGTATTACTGCCATAGCTGGTTACTGACGACCAGCTCAGGCCGAACTTCGAAGAAGGTCAGCGACCTATAGGAAAGTAGACCTTGATAGCGTAGCCGTACTAGTTCCGTGCAGCTAGGCGTACGGCGCATGCGTGAGCATTTATAGCCTGAATCACAGATGAGTCAAGGATGAGATCACTGTAGGGCATCAAGGATTTCGTCCTGCGGGTTTGCATTCGCCAACGATGTCCCCTCTCCCCGTCGGCCTGTGGGCCTTCGTAGTATTAGGCTAGACCGGAATGGAAAGATCTACTTGTCAGTCTCTTCGCGTCCACCACGCTAGGATCGCCAGCACACCCGCAGTGGGCAGTCCATCGCGTTTTCGTCCACGCTTCTAGAGACAGAGAAAGAGAAATAGCGACAAGGACAGGGATAACGTGGGGGGGGGGTTGTCAGGGGGGGATCTTAGGGCGTTGGGAGGAGAAAGAGCAAAGTCTAGAATTTATCTCCTTTTGAGAGTCTTGGACGGGTGGTAAACTTTGCGAACAATGGCTGCTGCTTCTCAGCCTCGAGTTCGCCCGTTGGCTCGGTCTGTCCCCTCTTCTTCGAGCGTCGCGGAAAGCCGAAAGCGAGGAATCTTCTCGCCGACGAGGGAACTCATCAAAGCCTTCGGATGTCCGCCTTCCCTAACACTAGACCCTTTCCTCAGGCACTCGCCGCACACTCAATCGAGACTCCCGGCTCACTTACGTTACTTGAACCAGTCAGGCAAAGCGTACGGCGACGGCAGCAGCCGTCGTCGCCGCTGCTGCCAAAGCCCTCCTCGACGCGGACGGGCTCTCTTTCTGGGCCTGGCCGAGGTACTCGACAAGTAGTGGTACTAGTAACATGAGAGGAGACAGCCGCCCAGAGGCCACCCATGGGAGGGAAGATTCACTTGGCAAACTTCGTGGGTCAGCGAGTGTACGTTGTTTACTCCGTGAGCAACTCGATGGGGTAACCCTTAGCAATAAGACCATTGGCGCAGTAGCTCTCGCATTCGAGCGAGCGGTTCATGATAAGCGGCTTCATCATTTAGCTCTCGATAATGGAGCTCGGAGAGGTGCGGATGAACAGGTTGGAGTTGAGATAACACTCACCTTTGTGCCATTCTCGCTTCACGAATAATGAGTAAGGGCCTGTGACCCCGCGGTGATCCCGTACAATATTGCCATGCACCCCCTCTACAGTGACATAACCGTTGTCTACAATGCCCCAGTACGTACGCAGTCCCGATGCGCCTCCTCCACCGAGTTCTTGCTGCACGGGAAATGCTGGTGACGCTAACGAACGATGTGCCTAGTGACTCGTCCTTTACTTCCGAACATGAAACCATTGAGAACCGGGTAGCACGCAATAGAACCAGAAGCATTACGATATCAGCGCTGCCAGCAGACTCCAGCCGCCGAACGATGGTGGTTTTCGCAAACGTACAGCTCTGGTGGACTGGGTGGAACATATATCTATAAACACAGTTGGTGTTGAAGTAATAAAGAGTGACGACTCCCTGCTCAGATCTCAGATTTCAGACTGAAAAAAGCATCGACCACACCATAGGTCGGGAATACGAAACTCGCACATGGACAAGCATGCGCGCGCGGTGTTCATATCCACCGGCGGATAGGGCCCGACAGGGGGGGTACGGGTGTTTACGGCTTTCATGTAGTTTCGGTTTGATCTCTTGAGGATCTTCTCGCTCTCTCGACTACTGCGATTCGACGATACGATATGTGTGATACCGCCATGAACCCCGCTCGCCACCCCGCTTGCTACACCGCCCAAATGCTATCGCAAGCATGTACAATATACGGACGCACTTGTCTCTCGGCTGCTCGCGAATGCTTCGGTCCTCAGGGGACCGACACCCGACTTTCTTCCAGTGGGGATGGGTGTGCGCGCTTCCTCGACGTCGGCCCAGCCCGACCCAGATACACCCACACGACGATCGTTGCCGAGGGGCCAGCGTTGCCAACACTGTTCCTGCCGCCGCGTCGGCCGGCGCTCGACAACGCCGGCGAGCGAGTCGTTGCTGCGAGTGTCTAATTATAAGATTCCTGCTCTTTTTGAAATTCAATCTCTTCTTTCATGAACGAATGAAATCGAGACCACTACCGGCTACAGCAGAAGCAGAAGCACCACCACCATCACCGCCACCACTATCACCAGCTACCGCTGCCGGGAGATGAGTGCGCAAGCGTGTTGGTAGGACGACAGCAGCAGCACGACACGCCGTAGAGAGAAATTGCGAGCGAATACATGGGGGCACTGGGGCCTCGGGTACACGACGATCGCCGTGTCGTCGGGGGACTGCTCAAGGGGTAGACAACTGGGAGGGCCCATGATGTGTGCCAATGCATGCAACAAGGCGGAGGAGGAGTCGTCGACAACAGGGGCAATCGGGGACCTCGAAAGAAAGGAGAGCAGTAGTCGCCGGCAAAACGAGCCGCAGTACTCAGCAGAAAAGCAGAACGCTGAGCACCACCACCGCCGCCGCCGCCGTCGCCGTCGTCGCGTATAGTGCCAATTTCCGCTGGTTGTCTCGCTTCTTGCTCTCTGCCGTAGCCACGACAGAAGCAGTCGCGGCAGCAGTCGTGGCAGCGGTGGCACCAGCCATGGCAGACATCCCCCCGGTGGCGGCGGAGGAGGAGATGCATGAATAGCAACTATGCTTCGGAGGATCGCGGCGCTCGGGCCTCTGTAGAGACCTCTGGGTGGGTGCTGCCGAGCGGAGCTTGCTCAGCTATAGTCAGCGAGCCAGCAAGACACAGCTCTCGGTGCTCACACGAGCGCCTGCTCCATACTGGTCCGTTCCGAAGTCTGAGATCAGCGAGGCTGACTACACCGGGACGCGCACACATGGCGGGGTGCGGCTCCGGGTTGATTACTTAAGCGATCTCCTGTTACCACCGTGGCAGAGTGTAGCTACTACTACTACACTACGACAACTTCTGCTGCTGTTGCTGCTACGTACGCAGATCGCAGCGATAACAGCAGCAGCAGCAGCAGCAGCAGCAGCAGCAGCAGCAGCAGCAGCAGCAGCAGCAGCAGCAGCAGCAGCAGCAGCAGCAGCAGCAGCAGCAGCAGCAGCAGCAGCAGCAGCAGCAGCAGCAGCAGCAGCAGCAGCAGCAGCAGCAGCAGCAGCAGCAGCAGCAGCAGCAGCAGCAGCAGCAGCAGCAGCAGCAGCAGCAGCAGCAGCAGCAGCAGCAGCAGCAGGCGTATCGCACGCTAGCCAGTTCAGAGTAAACGCTAGATCAGTTACTAGAGCTGGAGCTAGAGGCTCTAAGGCAGACAGTAGCCCTGTGGGGCCAGTAGCCCTGCGGACGATGTCGTGAGGATAAAACGTATTAGTAACTGGTTTCAGGTGGGAAAGCAAATAAAATAATGTTAACAATGAGAGAGAGAGAGAGAGAGAGAGAAAGAAGGCTATAACCGCTTTTCGGAGAGAGTGGACGAACAGCACCATTTGGGCAACTGGGTTATATGCTGCTATCATATATTCAATATTATTATTATTATTATTATTATTATTATTATATAATAACAATAATAATACAATATATCGTAACACCACCACCGCCAACAACAACAACAACATTCTGAGCTTGTTTAAAAGTGATTCTTCATACTGTCGTGGCTGTCACGATGTTCTATCTGTTCGCTATATATATTTTACTTGAACAATACCAACGCATCTGTGTGCATGTGTGTGTGTGTGCGTGTGTGGTAGAAGGATCATGATCGTAAGATTCTATCACATCCTAATTAATTGACATCCTATTCTGAGATTCTAATGATTCGAGCGAGATAGGAAAAACACGACGGCAATGCCCCTCTGATGACGAAAAGAGCACGACTTTGTAGGCTACGCAGGCGGTCATGTGCTAAGGGCGGGCTGGGGGTCGTGCAAAAGATACGATCGCTGAACCTAACCCAATGCAGTTGTGACGAACGAGGTGATCATTCTCCAATTTGCGCGCTGCCAGCTGATAAGATCTGGCCGAGGACGATCCGGTGAGGGGAGCAGCGGACTTCGGCGATAACAACGAAGTTTCCATTACGCCGATAGGCGTACGTTCGTGCGGTGTCGCGCAGCGCCGCCGCTGAACGAGTCCGATTCAATATCTGAACGATCCGAGCTGATCCGATCGAGCGATCATCTCATCGGCTGTCATCATCGTCGTCTTCCCGATCGGTCACACCTTGCGCGATCCGCTCCTGCCTTGTCGAGGCTATCAAATGCTAAACGACAGAGACCCAGGTCCCCGGGACGATCCGCGCGCCCGCGAGCTGACTGAGGCTCACACGCTGCTCGAATACCGCGTTCGCGACTCAGCCCTGGGGGGGGGTAGTCGCTGGCCAACTAGCCGCACCTCCCGCACCAACACCACCACCACCGCCACCAGAACCGTTCATCCATCGTTCACAATCCAGCCGCTGTTGCTGCTGTCTCGATCCGCCCGTTGGTGGCTTCGTTTCATGGAACTGGCTGATGGGGCTTCGAAATTTGTCATCTGCACTGCTGTCATTCATTCAACCGCCAGCCCGGAGATGATGCCACCCTATGGAGCTCGTTGTTGCTGCTACTGCTGGCGCCGCCGCCGTTGCCGTCGCGTGCCGATGAGAGACCCAGCGAAACGGGGAAGAGTGCACTCTATATTTTGATACATCCACGCATTCCATTACAGCGCTCCACCGCCGCGATGACTGCTGCTGCTGCCGCTGCTGCTGCTGCTGGTGGCGTAACACTACCACTAACATCACTATCGTACCCACTCGGCTCGGCTATATCCTATCTCGCTCGGTCTCCGCCATCTGCCATCTCATCTTTATATAATCCGCCCGATGGAATACTCAGGGGACAGCTATATTCACCAAGCACACACACACACACACACACACACAGAGAGAGACCCTGGGTATAACACAATGCGATATGGTACGTGTGCCAGCAAGTTCGTAGACGTTAGCTTCGCGTTTTCGGGCTATTTTAGCGCTTGATCTCTGGCTCGAATGCGCAGAGCAGCGAGGAATGCCGCCGCCGCGTCCGTTCGACTCCGCCAACTCGGGTCGCTCTCCGCGACTCCACCGTCTGGATGACTGGTTCCCCAGCCCCTGCGGGCCGCCTGCCCCGCCGGTACCGCAAAGCCGCCCCGCAGTGGCAAGGTGAGCTTTTGGCCGGGTGAATTTGGTGACGGGCCGGCCTACGGCTGCTGCTGCTGCTGCTGGTGATGACACACCCTTTCTCTTCCCGGACGAACCCAAGTCATTGACGGAGCCTCGGCTGCACGTTGTTTGACGCTCTCGTCAGGCTCCGGCGCTGGTGGAGACCTAGACGGCTGCCGGTCCTGCAGAACGCTGTGGACCATTTCATGGCATGACGAGAAGCCGCTTCGTGCCTCTTCCGGACGCTACGCGCGCTACCGTTTTTTTTTGCAAGCGTATTAGTGTGGCGGTAGCCGGCCGCTCGGAGCCGAAAAATATCGATTTTTCCATGCGCGCCTGCTGCCGTCGCGACCGAAAGAGAGAGAGAGAGAGAGAGAGAAAGAGAAGAAGATGGGTAGAGAGAGAGATAGCAGTTCCATCGCGTAGCCGCCTTTCGATGCATTTGTCGGGAAGGAAGAGGAGACATGGACGAGGAAAAAAGGGGGCGACGTCGACGCTCGTCCAACGACGAACGTCGGCCTCTCGGACGGCTGACGTCGAAACGCAAAACCGCATAGGCCCGACACACGGTCTGAACGGCAGCGGCCGATCTCGGAGCTCTCCCCGAGCAGAGGAGACAGACAAGCACTGCGCTCGCGTGACTACCTGCCGTGGCGGCGGTGGCGGCTGTCGAGGTCGGAGCAGGGTGCTGCTGCTGCTGCTGCGGGGGGGCGGACCGGGTCGGGCCGGCGTTGGGGAAGAAGGCCGAAAAAGGGAAACGGTGAAATAGCAGCGATAGATAGCGAGAACAGCGGGAATGACTTTGGCCAGGACCAGGACCAGCAGCAGGATCCCGCAGGCTAGCGCGCCATTCTGGAGATGACGGTGACTGCAGAGCGAGCGCCGCCACGAACACAAGCAGTGGTGTGGTGCCGTCCGACCCATGACGCCGTGTTAGGCCAGACCCAGGCCATCACGATGGCGGATGGTAGCTGGTCGGTGCGCACTGCAAAATGACAAAATTCCGATAGACGAAGCCGAGGCGACGAAAGCGCTTCGTTCGTCCATCCATCCGTCCGTCGTAGGGGTCGGTTTGCAGGCGATCGCCAATGGGCACGGGAGGTCGGGGGTGGGGGTGGGGTGCGGGGTGCGGAGGCAGGAACACGCAGCGAGAGAATCGGGGACAGAACTCACCGGTGGGGTGCTGCGTCCACAGAGCTGGCCACGGTCGCGGCCAGTCAGCATGACCACCGAGCCGTCTTCAACACAGAAGGCTTTCAAGCAAGCGTTCGTCCCCTGTCACTAACCCCCGAAGCCCCCCAGCCCCCCATTTATCCAAAGCGTGGCCGTGGAAAACGCCGAAGAGAGGTTCAGAGAAGGAGAGAAACCCTAAAGAGGAGGATGTTTCGGAGCGGTTCGTTTACGCCAAGCTGGGGGGGCGGGGGGGTTGCGCACAGCGCCGGATCGGGGACTGCAGTGATGCGCGGCTTGCGGTGGCTGATGGGCAAAAGGGCTGCCAACCTGCAGCAGCCTCCTCCACCCCCCCCCCACCCCCCGTATTGCAATGGCGGGTCCAACAATGGATGAAAAATGATCTTAATTGTGGCGGGCAGACAGCCGGTAGCCAGGCAAACGGGCGGCGCTCGCGTATTTGAAGCTGCACTCGCCTCTGCCCAAGCCCCTCGTCTCCCCCCGGGGGGACCCGCTCTCTGTGGGGGCTAGCAGGAAAGCCGGCCCACCGACCGGCCGGCCGGCCGGCCGGCAGCTGAGTCAACGATATGAAGAAAATATGATACACCCTGGGTGGCGCTGTGGTAGCAGGGCTATCCAGCTAGCGATCTATCGTCTTCCTTTTTTTTTCGGGGCTTTCCGCCGCGAGCCGGTGACGAGACGGGCGCAGGAACCGGGAAGCGCAGTCGGAGTCTCTGAGAGGACGCTCGGTTGACCCTGGCCGACCGCTGCCAGTCGCTGCAGTCCCAACTCAAGCGGGATCACGCGGCTCTGAGCGGGTCGCAAGTTCGGGGTTGGACTTGGACGACTACGGTCGCCGCTCGAAGCTAGCTTCGAGCTTCACGGCCATAGAAAGCGAACGATGGCGGCGGCGGCATCACTTAGTTCAAATTTCAACCGACCAGCTCAGCGGCCTAGTCCTATGCCCCCCCCTCTATCTCTCTCTCTCTCTCTGTTATGCTTGTCCAATCTGCAATGCTGGCCTGCCATCTCTGGCTAGCTGGACGGCAATTGGGCTCTTGGGTGGTGGCTTGCTCGGGTGAGGAGTTATGGGTGAGGAGACATCGAGACGACGTCGCACTGTCCCGGTCTCAGATCAGATCTCAGAGCAGAGGCTCAGATCGCGTCTTCGTTCAGCTAGTAGCAGCTGATCTGAGCTGAGTTGCGTTGTGGTTACTGCTGGCTTGCGCAAGAGCTAGCACACAACTGTGCCAAGCTGGCAACTTCCAGCCGAGGCACGATGCCCGATGTCTGCCGCCACAGCTGCAGCATCGGGCCTGATGCTGCTGCTGCTGCCGCCCATGGGCCAGCCGTTGCCGTCTTGTCGCTTCCGCAGCTCGAACGCCGCTGCTCCCGTGACCAGCGACACCCGACTCCCAAATGGATGCCCGAGGCTACAATCGGCCACCACCCTGTGGGTGGGCTATACTGCAGCGTCAGTGTGGGCACAGCAAGCACGACGTGTGACTATAGTTCTTGCCAGCCACCCTATATACCATCTATCGTTGCCACACACACACACACACGCATATATATATATATATACTATCGTTCGTCTCTCCCGCTGCTCAGTAGCTTACACTGTAGCATGATGCACTGGGAGGGGGGGCGGGAATAGGCTGCTACGCCGCGTGCAGGCGTACGTCCGCCTATATCCGCCCGTTAGAGCTCTACTTCGGGCACGAATCGAGCCATTTGGAGAGACGAGACGGGGGGGGGACCCCAGAGCATGAAGTCATGATGCCACAATGAAGTTCGACTACAGCGAACTCCCAGAAGTCCATCCCTGGTCGCCTGGTCCCACACGGCCACGTTGCCCTCCGCCCCAACCCCGTGTTGTTACCCCTCCCCGCCCATCCCATCTACCTATGTTCCTACCAACCCACCTATGGTCTCGTTCCAACATTTCATGCTGGCGGTGGCACTAGTGGTGGCAAGCTGCTGATGCTGCAAAATCGATTCCCTCGATTCCCGACGTGGTGGTGGTAGTCGTCGTCTCTCGGCTGCTACGTCTGCTCGGCTCGCTTGACTCGCCTTGCGTTCAGGCCCGAGGTCTCACATCAGGCTCCAATCCACCGGCACCTTGTCGGCAGGACAGGCGCCAAAGAGGGGAGCGCGCCGATAGCGACAGACATTTTGAGCAACGAAGCAGGGTTGGTTTTGTGTGTCAAAACATGAATGAAATCGAACACTAGCTGCTACCGCAGCCCCCGCCGCCCCCGCACCGAACTCAACAAAACGGGCAAAGTCCCCCCCCCATACACAGAGAGAGAGCACCCTGCGAAAACCCGGATGAACACTGACGACCCCGCACAGATGAGAGAGAGAGAGAGGAGTCCCACGCAATATTTCACATTGCGCCAACAATAAACAGGTCGGCATGGTGGCCGCCGACAATTTCGCCCACGTATCTGAAACGGGGACCGCTTCTCACGTACAACACCCGCTGCTCGTGCGGGTCACTAGTACACAATAGTCACCGACACGTCGTCAATATGCTTTTTCACTTTGATTTAATTAAATATATGCAGGTCGTTCCTGTACACGTCACGTCACCGTTACGGCGTCCTCGCGGGCGGGGTCCATGCCGTCTACGATAGCAGTATCTGATAGTCATCGACGTGAGTAGCGGGGGAAGCTGTTGTTCCTATTGTTGCTGTTGTTGTTGTTCAAATTTTCGGGATCTGATTGCCTCAGCCTGGGACATTTAACTCAGTTGAAACTCCACGAAATGGCTTTTTGCATTGCTTCGTAAGGCGGACCCATGAAAATCCAATGATGAAACGGTGTCAGGGGTGTTCGAACTCGGATACCTACGTGTCTCCTCTCGTTGCAAGGCGTACACGAATGCACCTTGACATCCCGAGGGGCTCGACTTGTTGTAGATTGTGCTCCCCTCCCGGCGAAACCCGTAAAGGTGTTGAGCCTCCTCGCTGATAGGGTGGGGTGGGTCAATCGAGTCGTGAGCAGCTGTTTCGACACTGTCGGTGTTTGCATTATACGCATGTATCGTGGTTACACGCACACAGTGTGCATAGAAGCTTCATCTGTAGCTCAGCGCTTAAGGGGACCAGAGAGAGAGAGAGAGAGAGAGATTGCAAGGGTGAGAGGATTGGGATGGGACTACTAAAGAACGCACTGCCCACCGCATCTTCCCACATCTCGGAGGCGATGGTGGTGGTGGTGCTTCTTAAGACTCGTTGAGCATAACTCGTTTTCCGCCCTACTGGGCAGCAGCGAGGACCCGCGTCGGCTCGCACCGCGCCGCATGAATAGTCCATACTCCGTTGCCCCCCCAGGGTTGCCCGTACGTTCGTTGTGTGCACGCCGTGTTGACCCCCCTATGAGCCCACTCCCCGTTGCTCTCGTCCAGAGGAAGAGCCCGCTTGGTCGGCGCCACTGCCGCCGCCGTCGCCGCCACCACCACCGCCGGCTGCATCCGAGGCAAGAACAATACCACCCTGCACATCTAGGATGCTGCATAGTATAAGGGCAGGGCGCGACAAGCAATAGCGGGCGGGCGGGCGAGCGGTTGGGTGGGGGCATATTTCTCCACAGTGGCTCCCCCTCGTTCCTCCTTTTCTATCTGTTTATGTCTTTTCTATCTGTGCGTGCTCGTAAGCGCTAGCGGCAGCAAGAAAAAAATTTGTGTAAACAGCAACGGCTGCTATCGTCTGACTATGTGCGATACTGACTGGTACGACAAGCCAGCAGTCGCCGCTGCCAACACCATCACCGCCGGTGGTGGTGGTGGGACTCGAAGGATCTCATTGTGCTCTGCAAGACTCAGCCTCCCCTTCTTGTCTCACCCTATGTCTGCTCGGGCTCAACAGCCGCCCACCCATATGCTAAGCCGACCCGTAAGCTCGAAGCATATTTGCCGTAGGTATGCTCGACAGCTTCGTGCTGGGGCTTCCACAAGCAACTGCTGCCGTTACTGCAATGTCGTCGTCGTTGCCGTTGAGCTTGCTGCTGCTGCTGCTGTTGGTAATGACCCGACAGAGCTGACAGCCGTTGCTTTTCCTGATGCTCGTGTCCGTTTCGAGTATCGATTGTTGATATAATGCCATACGAAGTGCGCTTTAGCTAAGCAACTGTTACAGTTCGCGCTTAAGTCCTCAATGTCCGGTTACAGCTCGCATAAGTGTCACCGACCACTTTACGCTGACAATAGTATTTTTTTGCTTGATCAAAATTATTCCACAACGCTATTTATACATTGCTGATAATTATATACATTTCTAGAAATATTTGAATTATGCCAACCTACTTATATGTGTATGATCCTGTCTTGCAAACGGTAGTCACAGAAGTAGCTGAGCGATTTCCTTGAGGAAGGCCACTTCAGAAAGAGTTCAGATAGGAACCCCAGGTAGATGACGGAGCATTTCGACACAATCAGATGCGGTGTGCGCATGTGTCGTTTTCGTCACTTCGTCATTTTCTCGTTGTGACGCATGACCCCCCCCCCCACGTGGTCCGGCGGCAGGAACGCTGGCGAATTTTGGTTCATTATCGTGAATCTCGATTCAATGTGACTTGAATCAAGTGCGACTTGATTTCACTTTATTAACCTCCACGAAGACACCCTGCAGCGTTATGGCCGTATGCGACGAGTGGCCGCCGTCACATGACGAACCCGATATATACGCTACATTATACATCGATTCAGCATTACGAATAAAGACGACTTGTACAGAGATCACATGGCCATCGTCCAATCATTCCGTCGAAGCAAGACAGTGTGCTACCTGCCGTTTGCGACACCGCTGGACTCATTAGTCATTACATTCAGCAGTGTACGTGTTATGTAGCAATACATTGGCAAAACACTTGCCGCCGTCCCGCTCGAAGTAACGAATATTAATACGAGATGAGACGGTGAGCGCACCTTGCTGTGCACCTCACGACACGAGTGAAGTTGGTTAGTTTCCATCGGTGAGTGAGAGAAGGGAGTCAACGAGTCCGAGAGACAGAGCAGTCCAGAGTAAGGCTACGAGAGAGGCGGAAATGGAGCGGCAACTTCGGCAGCTCGAGCCCCATGTGTAAGTCGGCCCAAACTCCAGCGCGCCCCCGCGCCCGCCCCCCGCTCATCTGATGGCTTTATCTAGCGAGTGGCATCACGTCGCTGCTCGGTTGCTTTCGTACATATGTTCCGACCTCCTTCTTCCCATCGGCGAGGCCGCCTTTGGCCGAGCTCAGCAGGCGCCGCTGACTCGACCGCTCTGCGCGTCACTGCTACAATGCCGGCCCGAATCGCCTTATTCCATAACTTGATTAGATTAGCCTTCCTTTAGACGCTGCAGTGCAAGTCGCAATCGCTTCGTACGTCGCCTGTCCGAAGGAGCCACTAGACAGTTGGGCCGGGTCGGGTCGAGCCGAGCGGGCCCGCGCTACTCAGATGCCGGACCGACTTTGTGCCGCGCTGCGGAGCACTAAGGTGAAGTTTGTCTATGCAGCCGCCGCCTCCTCCTCCTCCGCCGCCACCGCCGCCGCCGCAACTACAGAACTAAACTAAGATAGCGACTGGCATTGGGCCGAGGTGGGGCGTGCCTGCGAAACGGGGGCCTGCTAACGTCTGGGGGCGTTCGAGCTGGGCTCTGGGCCACGTTCTGTGTGTCGTACGCCAGCTAACTTCGCCTCGGCGCTCGCGGCGCGCGCGGTGCCCGCTCTACACAGCGAAAGCGTTACACTGGGGACTTACACGATCCATAAATGGAGTGGAGCTCCCCAGCAGCATTGAGAGCTTGTTCATCCATCTGCATGCAGCGCCCCTCAGCGGATAGGACAGATGGTCGGTGTCTCTTGACAAGCTGAGTAAATATTGCCACTAAATGACTCGCTTGTAGCAGGATGGGCCAGGATGGGTCAGTGAGTGAATATCACAAATCGTTCTGAGTCGTATTATTATTATGAATAGGCGTAACAGAGCTCTCGGTAGTCAAGCGAACGCGATGTTGTTGTCCTGGGACGCCTGCCATGACATGGCCTGTTTAGCCTTAATGATAAACAAAGACAATTCTATTCATCGAACAAAGCCACGCGCCACCGACTTACTGTCTGCTCAGAGCCATTGTGGCCAGTTAGACGTAGGCATAAGGCACAGACAAAGTCTGTCGAAGCGGCTCGGGACCGCTGCCTCATAACTGTTACGTCACGACAGTCACGGGTTAGTGAACACTATGGAGGGACATCGTGTATCGGGCGCAGTCGGTCGGCGGCCGGGGGCCGGCACCAGTCACCGCGCGACGGACCCGTGCTAGTAACCCATGGTCGGCACAAATGCGCTGCTATGCTTCTAGCCAGCGTAAAGGACAGGAAGGATAGCATGGCTTACATGGGTGTGTGTGATGACCCACAGTGCCTGTGGAACCTGAACGGTGTTGAACATCGTTCAACACCATATTGTGTCGTACAGATCACATCTAAATAGGTAGATAGGTCTATTATACTTTTTCGTACTCCGCCAACAGGTCTCGCCTGCAACGAACAGGTTCTAGCAAAGGCTTCGACCGTCAGCCGAGCCGAGTCGAGCCGCGCTCAGTGAGCACCATCTATACCTGATTGGGATTGTCATCCAGCCGCGCGTTTAATCTACGGCTGCAGATTTATAATCGACTACAATCTAGCATGGTTTTGCTGGGGGGGGGGTTGTGCTTCTTCGGCGGTCGGGCGCCGGGCGCGGCACCATCGTCAACGGAACTCGACGTCGATACCGTTTCGAGCCGATATCGCGTGCCAGCCAACGATGATGGCTCTGTGTAATAATATATAATACATATATAAATACTATAGATTAGCCAAGCAGCTTGTCATAACAACTCGACAAACTACTCCCGATTTTATAGCTCATCCTTGTATCGTCTCCATGTCAAGTAACCAACGTCCCCCAACGCTGTGACGTCTCGACAAAACCTTTCTTCCCCAAGGGCCGTCGTCGTCTGGCACACACTCACAGACACACACATGCGAAGACAGCACAGTCCAGATCTCCCAGGCAGCAGCATGCGGCGTCCGCCCTTGGGGCTCCTATCATATCACTCCCTGCGGGACCCTTCTGCCAGAGGGAGAAAAAATTCTGTTTTGAGCGAAGCCACTGCGGCGCTACCTTCGCCACAATGGGTGGCTTGCTCAGTTCGACCTGGCTAGCCAGCTATATGACGATGTCTGTCGATTGGTTCGTTGGTTCGGGTGTATCTTTTAGCCCGTCGTTCCTGGGCAAGAACGCCGCCTCCGCTGACGCCAGCGTCGTCCACTGCAGCCTACCACCGATTCTGGGAGCCCTCACTCACGGCGGACTGGCTGGCGGTGGTGCGCGGACACAAGCGGCGCTGACAGAGTTCCGGCGTCATTTGCGACGTCGCTGCGGTGGGTCTCCGTCGGTACGGGTATGCTCGAACGACTCCCAAACTATCACCTGTTTATTCTCTGATTCGTTCAACCATTCATTCATGCTGGCGTTTGTGTTCGCCTGCCGCGTGTGCGTGGCTATAACGCAGCGTTCTGGTAGTGCGTATAGATGAACTGTGCCGCCTCGCGAGATCGACATTAGTCTCATCGGTGGAAGAGATTAGATGAGGTTATTATTATTATCGGAGGCCAATGGAGCGCAAGTGACTTTGCCAGCTGTGAACGCAACGCGGGCGAAAACTTCTTTAGAACAACAGCAACAACAACAACAACAACAACAGCAACAGCGTATTCTTTATAACAACCGAGTAAGAAGGGCACCTCGTGCTTCTGGCGACGAGCTAGACGTCTATTTGGAAAGTACAATAAATATTAGCTACGGCTGCGCGACGCTGCACTGGTGATTTGCTGCTATCCGCCAATACGCCGTGAAGCGTGGACCGAGCTATACCTGTTGTAACGTTCGGTGGCTTTAAAAGACTGATGTGTTCCTGTGAAGTGTAGCCTAAGCGTTAACAATGGGGAAACCAATTAAAGAGCAGGTGCCGTTGGTTGATCAAGGCACGAGCACCGAGCAACCTAAACCCGCCTTTGGACCCATCCGTGAGTATATAGCATACACGGACAAACAGCAGAACCTCTCGTCCGTAAGCTCTACGTATTCGTATATAGATATATATAGTCAATCCCTGTATTGCGAACAGCAGTAACCGAAGAGACAACCCGAGACCGTTGAAGGGTTGTCCGAGGTCGCAGGGCGCTGCTGTTGTAACTTCTGGTGTGAGTAACTACAAATTTATGTCCTGCAACAGCGGTCACGAGATCAATGACCACCGAACCCACTTAACAATTGTACCGTCATGTTAGGTAAACTCTAATGGCAAGCGTAAAGTCGAAACTAGGGAAGAGATCCACTCTCAACAGAGGAGGATGGTTTTAGCAATGGCAATTCTAAGGAAATTTCTTTCAAATCCCGTTCGCTTCCCATCTCCATTGGAAAGATAGACCTATCCACATTGTTTATGTTGCCGTTCGACAATAACAACCCAATCACTAACGTAACAATCTCTGATTTTCTGTTGCAGCGTCCGCTTCCGAGGGTCCCGATATATGTGCCTATATCCTGACCACAATTTCGATTCTACTAATTATGATGACATTCCCGTTTTCGCTTATTTTTTGCATAAAGGTAAGTACCACACGTAGTCTGATCGACGAGGTCAATTCGCTATTTGTATATAATAGTTTGTGTTTGTGAGTGTTTGTATATATATATATATATATATATAAGTGTTTGTATATATATTTGACTATAAGATTATAAGAGCATGACTGTCATATTTTACGTCTTGATTACATTACAACAACTATAGGCCATTATAGAACTATCAGAGAGCTACGATAGGACATTAGTGTCGGAGTGGAGGCTTTTTGTGTATGGTGACCAGACGGCGCCATGAGTCAGCTTACAATCGCGTAACCGCCCGTGCTACCTGCGGCCCTGTTCACTTTGAGACTGAGTATTGGCAGAAATTCATTGACAGGCCACAGTGGCCAACCACTCCTCGTTAGTCCAGCCTCACAACGGCTAAACAATCCTACGATATCTACTCCAACGATAATACTAATCATAGTCAAGTACCGTAGTAGCACTGCTACCACAATTCGATTAGAGCATTCGCGTCCACTCAATATTCAATATAGTGTATCCAACCATTCTGTGGTGCTAGATACCACTACCCGACCGACAACGAGCTCACGGCGTTTCTCATCGTGGGCCGAGATCAGTTGTTGTCGTGTGAACCATTCGGCACGGGAATACGAGTAGAGGTAGTTATTCTGGTTGTATATATCAATGTGCCTTGAAGAAGCTTCCCCAGCCGAGTTCGACGAGCAAATGTACTCGCGTGAGTCTTACTCCCCATTTGCGTGCTCCGCCTTAACCAGCTGTTGCTGGTGCTGCAACTCAACTATTACAACTGTTTCGGCTCTGAATATGTATGTATGTATATATATATATATATATATGTGCGTGTGTGTTTGTGTCCAGGCGGGTGAGCGGATGAACGTGCGTGCATGCCACCCAGCGATTGCTAAATACAATACGGTTTATTCGAGCTCGCTGGCTAGGCTGCCACCGCACGCAGCAACAGACGCCGTCGGAAGGTTGTAGGCGTCGGGTACGATGTAATGATTTACAATCGTTTACTTTTCGTAGGCTTTCCGATTGACGCCATGACGGGACGGGGTCTGCTTTGGGGAGGTACGCGGATGGTTCAGGATTGATTCGATGATAACTTGGATTTTGGTTGCTGCTACCTACCTCGTATGTTCATGCAACGAACGGGTCGTACGCAGACATCGCAGAAGTGATAGACAATAATGTCTAATGCAGACTCCCGATCGAGCCGGCTATGTACCGCATGTAAATGGCTTTTGTATGCGGGCAAATCGTAGGCCATGCCCAAACCGAACACTGGAAGAGAGATAGAGAGATAGAGAGAGAGAGAGAGAGAGAGAGGAGTTAGGCACTAGATTCGTCCTCTGCTGATACGCGACGGGGACCACCCGGCGCAGCGCGCACCCGGCGCCTTACCACGCTACAACTGTTCGCGTGGTAGTCATATCATGTTTTGCTCGTATGTACGCTATGTATGGCTCTCTCTGTGTCGATGACTGTGTATGTCTGAGTGTTGCTACGCGTGGGATTACCACTCAGTAGTTCTCTATATCCCATTTCTCTCCGGCCCCCTCCCATATATTAATGTAAGTATAGAGGAGTCTCTGCTGTTCCCAGAAGCTCGGAGTGTATTTTTTGCCGCGAGCTCTACTCCGCCTCGATCTCTCTCTCTCTCTCTCTGTCTCTCTCTCTCGGCTTCTGCCGGTGATGTCGAAACGTGGAGTGACAGCGGCACCGAATTCGAGTGTGCGCTACTGCAGTGGCGGAGCAGCCGGAGAAATCGATAGAGAAATAGAGACTAGATCCAGATCCAGTCACCGGATGTTGCCCCCACCTCCCTGTCTCCCGGGGGGATAACATTGGAGATCTCTGTCGGCGTCGTCTATGCTGCCTGGTGACTGTTCGCAGTGGGCCGTCATCTTCAACAGCAGCACCTCGCCGCAGCCCCCCCACCCCCGCCCACTACATCCAGGCCCCGCCGCCCTCGCTGGTAGTTGCTTGTCCTTCGCCTCTGTCGTTCCACGTCCTCTGTGTCACTTACATCTACAACTCGTACTGCATATTCATTCTCCAGCCACAGCTCTCCTGGTCTACCACCACAATTCCTTTCGAATATCCCTGACTGCCCCCGCGCCAGCCAGCCTCACGTCTGCCCAGGCTCCATCACCACCCATTGTTCTCCCGTTCGTATCAACTACCAGTATTACTGTCTCCACCATCACATGGTTGCGAATCGCCAGCCTCTCGTTGTACCCTCACCGTTCTCATTCGCCCGCGCTACTACGTTCACCACCAGCAGTTCACCCGTGGGTGAGGTAGATGGAATATGTGCGGGTGGTACAGCCCAGCTCCTCCTCGGGTCCAATCCCATAGACGACGAATACGAACCTCCATCGTTTGTATATTCTTGCTATATCGTATATTTCTGTTCGCTTAGCTCGCCCGACGGGGCTGCCTTTAGAAGGATTCGAGCGCCGCTGGTTCTCTCGATCGAGACGTCTCTCACTTGCTATCTCGCTCTCTACAATGCTCACTCGTTGCACGGCGCCGGTCGCCTGTCGCCGAGAGCGTGGAAAGCCGCCCAACGCATAGATTACATCGTGCGGCATCATCGTTCTATAAGAAGTACTCCGCGCGGGAAATGTAATGACAAAATCTAGTGATAATAGTAGGTATCGTCATCATGACATCGAGACAGCTAGAGGAACCGGGGTGGCTGGAGGGTGCGAGGCCAGGATGGACTATGACAAGCACTAAAGAGTAGAGAATAGTAAAGAAGAGGCTTGGAAGGAGACCGTCGGGAAAATGCGGAGGCGGCAGGTAGCCGACAATGAACGGGAATGGGCCCGACGGAGTGGGGGGCTACCCTAATAGCCAGGAGTGCAATAGGCACACGCGGTGTCATTGTTGTGACGAGTCAGAAACAGATTGTAGAGTGTCGGCAGGAACGAACGCAATGAGATGACGAGAGGGTCAGCGCGCCACGAAATCCGCTCGTGACATGGAAGCGGTCGACGAGCCATAGCCCGTTGCGACAATAGCTGGGGCGATACAATGCCACTATGATCTGTTCATACTGCCACCACTCGATGCCGATCGATGCCTCCAACGAAGGGAAACTCATTACGATGGGGCAGGGGGCCCAATACAAGCAGGTGCCCGCAACGAGTCAGGGCTCCGGAAAGGAGCGAATGGTTCGCAGGAAGAACAAGCGGACCCCCGCGACGACGACCATCACAGCACTAGCAGCAGCAGCAGCAGCAGCCGGCGGCACCGTGCAACAAAGTATGGAGCCGCCAGCGGCGACAGGCAATAACGAGGCCGTAAGACAGCGCCAATCCGTCATCCGAAATGAAACAGTCAGTACAGCTTCCGCGGTGAACCGGTGAACCGCAGACAAGCCCGCCAGATCCTGGTGCAGGGAACAGACACACGAACATTGTGTTACCCGCCGCCGCCGCAGATGAACGTGGATCGCTACCGTCGACCAGAGACAAGTCCCTTCCGAGGTTCATCACCTCGACGGAACTAACCACTAAGCGTCTGTCATCAAGAGACTGAATGTTTGTCGCATCTATCTCGTTGTACATTTCAAAATGGCTATTACTGCCTATGGGATGGCGAGACACCCGGTCTCTGCGCCTGTTCACCTGTGCTCGGTATATACCGTTCGTGGTGTATCACGCACAATGCACAACGCTGTACGCCGCGAGAATAATGAGAATACGAATGGCGCATGTGTCTCCACGATGCCAGGGGCAGAGAGATACGATCGCAGCAGCTCAGATGACGAACATCGACGACAGCGGGCAGCGTTCGCTGACAGCGAAACCCAGTAGCTCAATTGTAGTGGGACAGCAGGTACGCGTTCGGGTGATTGCCACAGGAGCGTCAACAGACCCAATCGGTTTAGTGCTGCTGCTGCTGTTGCTATCGGCGAGAGTAGCGATGACGGCGCGGGCGCCTCGGCGTCGCCGGACGCCGCATCGGCGTCTCAGCGAGACAAGGAAATTTGAAAGATGGATGGTGATAGAAAAAGGTCCAAGTTGAGCGATCATCGTTTCAAGCGACGCCGTCGTCATCCCTCGAACGAGAAGCGGCCCTGAACAATGGCTGCTGACGGCGTTTGTCGTCCCGGCTCTCGCTGCGGGCATAACAGAGGTGTAGCGCG
The DNA here is from genome assembly GCA_019614645.1 of Stratiolaelaps scimitus. NCBI lineage: Eukaryota > Metazoa > Arthropoda > Arachnida > Mesostigmata > Laelapidae > Stratiolaelaps > Stratiolaelaps scimitus. The sequence goes on along the minus strand of JABWDB010000034.1, from coordinate 2,032,376 downwards.
GGTGGTGAAGTTGTTGGACGCGCGAGGAGCGATGAGATGATATCCTTCGTAACGAAATAGTGGAAACAACGAGCTCGCTGACGGCCGGCCGACGCTGGAGCTGCGATTGGCTGCAGTGGTCCAGCTGTCCGATCCGTGTATCCGGCATAGTATACTGATGACTGTATTTGTATATAATCATCTTCGCACATGTTGTTGTGTAATTTCTTAGCGAGCAAATCAAATTGAGCACAATTTCATGTGAAAAAAAAACGCTGTTCTGAACGGCGATACTCTGACTCGACACATCGCAGTGCTCACGTAACAGTGGGTGGGAGCACTGGAATCGGGGGTCAGCTTGAGAGAATAGAGGAGCACCCCAGTATTCGAATACGATGTAGTGTCTGCTCGTCCGTGTACGCTCGCCTCCGTCGACATCTCCACATGTCAGATATAATATCCATCCCTGTATAACAAGCTACGCCGTGCTATGAAACTATACGAGGCTTCGGCGCCCGGCTAAGGATCAAGTTGTGTTCGCTAACAAGATGGGATACGTCTGAGCGGCTCTCTGATCAAGACAGCGACGAAGAGGCGGAGAAATGGTGGAGGCAAAGAATAGAAAAAAACCGAACGGCGCCCGATCGCTGCCTGTCCCCGAAAGGCGGCAAGACGAGGTGTGCCTATAACAAAAAGGTAGGAGTAAAGTATTTCACTTCTGACGCCGTCGCCGGCCCATGTTGTACACTGACAATTAGGAGTCGTGGAGCGGGGACAGGAGAGCGGTGAGGACGAGGTCCGCGAACTTCGCGCAGGGACCCAACAAATGGTTGACTGATGGCCGGGCGCCCCCCCCCACGGCTGTGGGACACTGTCCCGACGGGTATGCAGCGGGTAGCGGTGCCCGGCAGACGGGTGGGGAGGTCGAGAAACAACCACCCATCTGGCCAAAGCGATGAAGCGGCTAACGCTGAAGTGAGCTGGGGTGCGATGAGGTGATGTGAGGTGAGGTCGGTGTACGCTGGCGAGGTAGCAGTATGGCAGAGAACGCTGACGGGCTGCGGCGGGGCGGGGGGTGGGAGGGCTTCAGAACCGCGCGCGGTGGAAGCTGCCGGACCCACGCTCTGAAGTATTGTATGAAGAAGTGGCGATTTCCGAGGTTGCCAGTCAGGCCAAGCGTGTTGCAATGTCAGCCGATAACCTGAGCGGGCACGCCCCATTTAGTCTGCACGCGTCATATTGGATAACATTGCTCGCCCCGCGGTGTTCAGCTGCTATCGGCTTGAAAATTACAATGGAAAAAAGCAAAAATCGTCGCCGTACGATTGGGGACCACGAACGCAACGGCAAATTAACACAACGATGGGAGGATACGCCGCCGCGGCCGTCTGTTGATGTTGCGAAATCCTGATAGGTTTGCGTCGATAATCTAACGAGGCGTATATGGCTGATAGAGGGAGGGGATACTGGTGCAGATCGACCCACGCATGTGCGTTTATGTGACGTGTATGTGTGTGCGTACGTGCGTGTGATGTCTCGATCAATGATCCCTTTGAACAGCAATGATATAGATACTTCATGCCGAACGTTTCGTAGGAAACAAATGGAATGGTTTCGAACTGTTTTTTGCAACAGTCAAACTTTGCGTAACGCTCGCCAACCAACGCGCAAACGATCGGCAATTTCTCATCTGACCACCTAAAGTGCTCACTTTCATTACGGTCCTAACGAAATTGCGCATGACAGGAACATGAGACGAGAAGTCAAATCTAGAGAATTGCGCCATCCTCAGTCTCATTACGGCCACGGTTCCCGCTTGGCGCCACCCCACCTCATTTCCACATGACATTTCTCCTGCTATTATCATATAAGTCATATGCATAACGTAATTACAGGCCGGGGGCGGCGTCTGCCCCTTGTCCGCCGCCGCCGCCGCCCACCGCCCATAGTTGCTCTATGCCGCCGTAATCGCGATCTCTAGCCAAATTTGAGACAATCTTCGTTATCGCCGTCCTGTTGGCGGTCTGACACCAGCTCACTCAGTTCAGCCCATTCATGGTAACTCTCAGACAGTGGGTGAGCACAGCCCGACCCGGACCACCCCTAGTCTTCAGGCTCCTCCGACTACTCAGAACAACCTCCACCATCAGAGCCATCACCAGCAGCACCTCCCGACGCATGCGTGCGCCCGGACTCGACAGCCGGGCCGTCGTTCGCGGTGCACGCCGTGGAGCTTACTACTACTACTGCTACTAGCTATAATAGCAGCTAGCAAGCAAGCGACTGGACCATCGAGAATGGCACACGGTCCCCGACAAACGGCCGGCCGGCCACCTCCTGCGCCTGGCGACGCCGGGGGCCTCCCTGTAAATTATATTCACTTAATAGTCGGTGACGGCAATAGGCGGCATCAGCCGGGAGGTGGTGCCAATGGGAGACCTCGACGGGTACCGCTAGAGGACGGCTGCTGATGATAATAGTAATAATGATTGGCACGACTGTCTCACCGTGGCACAGTCGCGCGTCTATAACGTACGTGTAGAACTCGCTAAGTGTGTGGGTGTCGCTCGACGAGTCTGTAAGTAACCCTGAGGGTTGTCAGGCGCCTCACTCGTTGTCTCGCTGTCCAGTGACCGGGCCACGCTCAAAATGGGGCAAACTCTCTCTCTCGCTCTCTCTCTCTCTGTCTGTGTATCTATCTGCTGAACCCCGTTTTGTACTGGGCAGCCCTACCCCAACCTGCTGACTCGCCCTGCTGTCCCCCGGCTAAGGGACAAGGGACCGGGCGGGGGTGCGCGAGCTAGCAGTGGCACGGGGGACGCTGGCCTCGGCTCCGACTGGACGGTTGTGACCGGCACACCCCAGTGGGGGGTCCTTCGTCGTTACGATGTGATAAGCTTGTATTACATTAATAAACATGGCCGAATTGCGTAGGCAGGCTGAGTTGTTGTTGTTGTCGGCTGCTTCTGCTGTCTCTGCTGCCGCCGCCGCCGCTGCTGCGGCCGCTATTGCCACCGCCGTGGGATCGAGGCAGCGCGCGAATTGGCGAGAGGACAGTAGCGTTATGAGGTGGGGCGTGGATGTCTGCCCCCCGTAGCTGGTGTGCTTGTCGAAGCAAGCGAGACCCGGGGGCTGGCAGGCCACGCGTCCTGGCGGTACGACGAAACGGCGGCGGCGCGGAGCGCACACAACGAGGCCCGGTAGCCAGCTAGTATGCAGTAATAGGAGTGAGCAAGAGGTCCGTTACGCGGCGCAGCTCGCGGGGCTCGCTGACGAACTGCGGTTGGACATCCGCGGCGGAGAGAGAGTCTCCGGACGAGGGGGGGTCGCCCTCCAAACGACTGTCCAGTGCCCAATCCAGCATCCGGCCGCGTGTCTATCCCTCGGTTTGCTCTGCTAATGCACTCCTGTGTTCCCGCTCGCTCAGCGGTCCGCTCGCTCAGCGGCTCGCTTGGTGGCTGGCTGGGTCGCGGCCAATCGTCGTCTCTCCCGACCAGGTCTCCAGTGGGACCCAGCGACAGCGAATCTTCGGAAAGCTCGATGCGAGAAGCAACGACGGCAGCGGCGTCGACTTCAGGCTGCTGTTCAGTAGCCTCAGTTCAGTTCGGCAGTTTGGTAGTTCGTCGCTCGGCCGACGAACCGGACAGGGCCATATAGGGCCGGACCGCCTGGGAAGGGACGCCTCTGTCACACAGATCCTCGACGGATCGAGCCGATGGCGGGTCGGCGCTTTCGTCTCTTCCTGTGCTGGCTACGCCGACCGACGTCGACTATCGACTACCTTCTCCTTTTTCCTAAATTACCCCCAAATGACTATACAGAGTCAACCCCTGATCCCCGGTCGAAATACCGCAAGCGAGATGTAGCTACCGAATGGTAGCGAAGTTATAGGGGGTTCGCCTGTGTCTGCCTGCCCCTAGCACTGCCCTTCGCCAGACCGACGACCCGTTTGTTACGGTAATAGTTGCTGCTGCTACCGGTGCACCCCGAACCAGCAATAGCGACGGCGACACGATCGCGCCGTGACCCTCTGTCCAGCGCGACTAAACGACACAGCAACAGGCAGTAGCGGCAGCAGCAGCAAGCGCAGGCGCAGCACAACAGTTGTATAAAGTTTCGCCGTCCGGTGGTGGATGTATGACGAGTGGGAGCCGTTGCGGAATCACAGCAATATCACAATAATACCTTGCTGCTTGGCTCGAATCAGTGGTGGCGATCGGCACAACGGCGGCCGATGCCGGCGCGCAAGAAAACTCACCCCAGAAATAATGAGAATATCAATCAGATCTACGCCGGCCGGCCGAGCGAGCGACAGCCTGTTCACCAAACGTAGCCACCTACATTGCGCTAGCACAACGAAATACAGAGGCAGATACCGAGACCGAGCAAGTCAGAGAGATAGACACAGAGAGAGAGAGAGAGAAAAGCGAACAGTTGTCCTATTTCTCCTGCACGGTTGCACACCACTTCCCTCTTGGCCTGTGCGGCCGCGTCGACGTTGTCGTCATCCCGTGCTGAGGAGGTGCTCGCCTGCGATCAAAGACTCCGTCCTTGTGGCTTGCCCGCACCGCGGCTGCACCGCCATGCTGCGGCCGGTGGGGTTCCACAGAGTGACAGGCAAGCAAGATCAGAGCGAGGGCGGAGGGGCTGGTCGTATTTATTGTGGTGGCTTTCTTCGTCGTCGTCTTCTTCCTCTTCTTCTGCTTAGCGGTAACAACAGCAGCTGTGGCACTAGCACAGCTGGCCAGGACGCTGTCCGGACGCTGCGTCGATATGCCCAACTTGGCCTCCTGCACTCCCCTGCACTCATCGGCGTCCTCGCCGCGAAGATGATCATCGGCCCGCCGACTGTCGAAGTACGGGGTGAAGTGGTGGAGTGAAGACGCTGACTGGAGCGGGAAAAAACATGCTATGCTGAGTGAGGGGCGGTGGAGATGCCGCTGAAACACGGCGGCAAGTGGGAGCCCCCCCCCCACCGTTAGTTGGTTGGCCCTGCAGGCTGGCTGGCCTGATGGCGAGCAGGAACGCAGAACTGCTACCGTGGTATTAGGACCGCTTGTGGTCCTGGCGGACCGGCCGGACCCATAGCGCTTGTGTGCAGTGTTAGCGTATGGCGTATAGCGAAGCGAGTCGGCTCGCTTTGCCTTGGCCGGCCTCTCGATGCCGGCGGTTTCGTGCCGGGCATCGAACGGGGGATGGCTGTTGGTTGGATGGTGGGCGTTCGAAGTGTTGGTGGCGCAGGCCGTTCAGACGCCCCTCGTCAATCGTACGTCTCGCTGGCCTGTAGTCCCGTTCAAACTTGAGCTTAGTTCGTTCTTGCGTTCATACCAAACGATTCTCCCTACCCCGCCGGGTTCGGCTTACAGACGAACCCGGCGCTAGGCGTCGCTCGCGAGCTCCGCGTCCGCCTTAACACAGTTCCACCGCTCTGACGAAACAGAAGAAGTGAAGAACAGGAGCTACGAAGGCGCTACCCACACCACAGCAGCACTTCTTGCCAAACGCCTGGGTGGCTGGGTGCCTGCCTGCTTGTGTACGGAGCCAGTGGGAATCCCCAAGCTCTCTCTCTCTCGCTCTCTCAGAGCAGCTCTCCCCTTGCTCCTATCGTAACTGCTGGACTCGGGGGCTGTGGCCCGTCCGTCGAAAGCTACCACCGCCACCTCGCCGCCGCCACTGTTCGCCACACTCGCCGAAGCATCTGCGTTGAACCGCCAGCCGGGCGCGGCAGCGCTGCCAACAGCGGCGGAACTCTGCCGACGAGCGTGGCGTTCGCTTATTATCAGCCGACCGTTCGAGTTCGTTGTGTATTGTGCCTCTCTCTCTGGTTCTATTTCTCTTGTTTCTTGTGTTTTTTTTTTCGCGCTTCACATTACTCGCCCTTCGTACGTGCTATGTTTCCCTTCGTGGCTGAAGGCTGGGGGCGATTTGAGCGGGGCAGCGGGTGGGTATGGCTTGCTGGGCCAAGGGAAGGTAGCTTCGACGGCAAATTCGAGGACCTCAGCAGCACCAGAAGATCGGAGCCGGCTGCCTGGCGAAGACGACAACGACGACCACGAGGTGCGAGGGAAGCTGAATGTGGGAATTTTTACTTTTCCCTGAACTAAATTGACTTGAGGGTGATTGCGCACCCCAACGTAGCGGCGGCGGCGGCGGCAGCATCTCCGGTACACTGGTATACTTGCTGATTCGAGCGAGGGAGCTAGCGGTGAGGAAGACGATGCCAAAGGAGCATCGCCGAAACCATCGTAGTGCCCACTGAGCAGTGAAAACTATATGGCGCTTCGGCGATTCACGTCAATGCGGGGTTGTCTTAAAGACTCAGGAGGCTGAGCGGGGCGGGGGGGGGGGTGTCTTGGGACCACTTACGACGTCGGCGCTCGCATGAGGGTGCCAGCTCCGTGCGTATCTCGTCAGGCTGCAATCGGCCAGGCACCAGTCGCAGGAGTGGCGGCAGCCCAACGAGTGACATACGCAAGCCATTTTATAACCTCCTACAAAGGTAGTGGCACTCGTACTGGTGGTGGTGGTCGTGGTGCTGCTGCCGGGCCGAGTCCTGAGCCCAGACGCTTCCGCACGATGAAGCAGCATGCGACAAAGGCAATGAGCACCGGGTGGGAGAAGAAAGCTTGGGGAGACATAGATAGAGAGAGAGTGAGAGAGAGAGAGAGAGGAAACGTTGCAGGACCCTGAACCCAGAAGAGACTCTTGTCTTAGTTTTCCACTCTTAGCAGCAGCAGCAGCAGCAGCGGCCAGCAGCGTACACACATATATATGTATATATATGTGGCAGTTGATGTTCATGATGCTGGCTGTACAGTCCACCGATCTGCCTGCCTGCCTGCCAGCCAGCCACCGAGTCAGTTACGAGCGCAAGCGATGCTGCTGCTGCTACTACTGCTGCTGATGTACGCGTGGCATGGGTTGAAACGGGATGGGGAAATTACAGAACTTAACGAGCTGACTTAAGTCTAGCGCACGCCCGCGTCCCGCTCCCTGTGATAGGTTGCCTCGACGGAGCCGCAGAGAGCGGCGGATAGTTGGCTCGCGTTGCAGCTCTCGACTCGCCTCTGCATGCGGCATCGTGCACGGCGCCGCGCGGCGCCGTGCCAAAGCCGTGGATTCGGACCGCGCCAAGATAGATGGCGAGACGGTACGCAATGGGCAACGCGCCGAGCTGAATTAGGTCGACGGCGAAGACGCGTGCGCCTCAGCTTGACTAAGGCGCAAAAGTGGATGTGGGCCGGGTGTGTTGTGCGATAGGTTTGGGCTTTGCAGACTTTCCGTGCAATTCAGCGAGACCCACTGCGTCGCGGGCGCGCCGGAAGAAGCCGGCAGCATCGCACCATGCGATGTGGATAATAAGGTCGGCTGACCGGGCGGGCGGGCCGTCGGTCGCTCGGTTGCGCAGATAGATGTTCAGAAACATTTGTAACTCCGTGCACTGCTCATTCAGAGGAGGTCGCCCTGAGACGCTAGCCTGAGACAGCGCCGGGATCCCCATCTTGTTGCGGGTGTCATCCATCGGTGCATGCACCCCCCCACACACACACACAGCGAGCCATAATACTATAAATCTCAAAAAATAAGAAGTTATTTTGCTCGCGAGAATCTACTCAGCCGAATTTATGCGAGCAAGCAAAGTTAAGGCCTGTTACGACTGGGAGAAATAGCCATCAAGCCAGCGCGCGGCTTAGCATCGTGCTGCTGTTATAAATCATATAATACATCAAATGCTAATTCGCTAACTCCACCTGTTTGTTTTGATGACGAAATTGCAGGTTGTCCAAGAATACGAGAGAGCAGTTATATTCAGGTTAGGTCGATTGCTACGAGGAGGTGCCAAAGGTCCAGGTAAGTGATCTGAATAGCCTCATCATACTATTCACCGGTCGTCGGAACAGCATAATATTGTGTGAGATGTATCATATTGTAAAGGGTATAATAACAACGGTAATTCCTCTAATCTACGTTTGGTTGCAAGAGCTAATAAAACAAAAAAGTCGCTATAGTTATTCAGGCTGGTAAACACACCAGACGATGATACAATCGCATCCGAGTGGGAACAGGTCGACTTGCACAGAAGACTTGTAGACACAGTTGAAATCACTCTTCACGCACAGTTCGGCTACATATATATATATATATATATATATATACATATACATAACCTGAAGTTCCGGGCGGAAGTGTTCGTAATTACTAATTTTACTGGATAAGAATCATAATTCGCTATTGGATTTACTCCAGCGGTACCTCCTTATACCTGACGCACAGTCCAGCATAGTCGACACACATTCGTATAAACATACCCACAAAGCAAGCCCGTGTATACCGATAGATGCTGCCATTCGAGCTGCCCGTTCCATGGATCCATTATATTTGCCGAGTAACCGCCACATATGATAGTATAGCAGGCAGTATTTACATAGTCGATGGCCGGCCACACACCGGAGCAATAACCGTTCCTGCACCCTCTATCGGATGGATATCCGAGTCGGACGTACTTCGTAGAGCTGTGCAGCTAGCGACACTGCACTTAGAGCAGCCCCCGCTCACCACGGAGGCATCATATATATGGCTTGGGGTCATCTTGACAGGTACATACGCCCCCATGGACTCGTTGTTGTTAAGTTGCCCTGCGAACCGATATATGTGGCCCTCCGGCACGCTCATTGCTCCCTGTTGATTCAGACGCTGGTGGCTTTTACCTCTCACTAATAGCTTATACATTGGTCCCTGCTTGACGGAGCGTCAGGTTCGCCCCTCTGCTGGCGTCTCAATCACGCTTATATCGAACGAGTGTGCTTGATTCGTCATTGAACCAGCGCGCCGTGAAACACAGCGCGAACATGTCTCCTATCGCGTTGCCGTCAAATGGCCCAGGTACCGGCCAGATTGAGCGCTCGCGCTCAAATTTAGCCTGTTCGCAATCAAGTTATTACACTCGACGCATGCCGTTGATCCGGAAGGAGACCGAGTCAACTTTCATAAGTGGCTCTAGCTGGTTATAGCAATGTCATATTTAGAAATCAGCACGACTGTCACTCGTTCGAAACGGCAGACCCACACAAGAAAGTCCGTGCATCGTGGTGCGCTCGCTGCTCTTCAAGTTTCGCGTGGTCACCGGCTATCCCGACCTTGTCAAGTCATATGGTTACTATTTTATCGTCGTCTGACGACACATCTCGATGTGCATACATCTATTTTGCATCTGTCCATGCCCCATATTGAACATAGATTTATTGTTTATACGATTACTATTATTACGATCATCATTATCTAACTTCTAGTATAGTAGTAGTAACGTTGCACAATGTTCTCGGCTTTCTTCTTGTTCCTCTTCAGGTATCTTCTTCATAATACCATGCATCGACACCTACTGTAAGGTGGATCTACGTACCGTGTCATTTGACGTGCCTCCGCAGGAAGTAAGTACCCCGTAGCCAAGGCTTTTTTTCATTGCAGACTCTGCTAACCTCGGCGGTTAGTCGCCCTTCAAAGGCAAATCTCCTCTCTATTTTTTCCCTCCCCCCCCCCCGGTTTCTCGAACACTCGAACACACGGCGAATCCACTCGATCTCGCTCTCGCGTCTTCCTTCTGTCGTCTCCGCGCGTATATCTCTCTCGGACCCGGAGCCGAGGATGCTTGCCTCAAGAACGCTTGCCTCCCCTTCTCCCTGGCTCGAGCTTCCCAAGTCCACACCTCTCTTCTAGTATCCACTTTGGCTACACGGACTCAATAACCCTTTTGGTCTGGGCCGTCTCCCGTTACGATGTCTTCGGCCGCCGGTACAGCTATGCACCCGATCTTCTGTCATTCTCGAATGTAGTTCTTTTGCGCACCCTATAGTCAGTCGCCATTGCGGGCACAGACGCCCGTTGACGTGACCTCTTTGGCCGCAATTGGCCAGTTTTTAGTCCTCTGCTCTCTTGAGAAGGAAAACACTCGAAAAGTCCTTCCAGTTCCCCCAGAAGTCGTTCTAGCTATGAGTGGCTTCGAGTCCAGTCTCCGTCCGAATGGCTTCGTTCGGCCATTGCCCAGCCATCTGTTCCGTATATCGTTAATGCTACGGACTCTGAGAGAAGAGAAATGACATGGGACAGGTAACAGCGAAGTTTCTGTTTTTTTTTTTGAGATCCCAGCTTCATGTTTGTCTAAACAAACCTCTCGAGAAAGGAACGGCCGCCACCCTACGCTAAACTTACGAGGCCCTAACGATAGTGGTACAGTCCGATCAGGCCGTAGAACAGTGTCCTCCTTTCCGCGTAGCCAATATTTGCGGCCAATAGTTCCGCTATCCGAAGATCCACCCCGGCGTTCCCTAGTCGCTTTGTGATTCGTCGACGTAAAGAGGTCTCTCAATTCCTGCTCACAAAACCAAAGGGGGTCCTGCTCAGCTTATCCCCAAAATTCCCCCCTCCGTTACGCGAGGCAGATCGTCGCTGGTGATGCCGTTCGAGTTTGTGTTCGTCCCTCGCACCCCCGATCTTGCTACCCTTGAGCTTTTTTTCTTTCACTCATTGACTCATTGAGACTCCGCCAATCAAATCAGTCATCGAACGGTGCGTTCCTCGCGTGGGCTTGTAACTTCTCTCATATGCGCAGTTCGTGGCTTCACCCACTAACCAAAACAACGCTGTATCAATATCATACTCATGCGATATATCACTCACTCTCTTATATACATATATATATATATATATATATATATAGGAGCCATTGTGGCAACGGATGAACATCAATAGCAACATATCGTAGAGGAAAAACAAATCAACGACCAGTCATAGACAATCGTGCAGTGTGTTTTGAGAATTTCAATGCGACACTCATATCTCGTTGTTTGTAGTGGCGAAAAGATCGATCGCGTCGAAAAGCGTAGCCGTTCTTTTCTGTTCGGCTAGTGCTATAATCGCACCTTGGGTGTCTCAAACTAGTGGAAATTGCTTAGCCGAATGCATATCTCCGGGATATAAATGCTAAACACATCCAGCAGTTTGTAATGGGACAGCGGGGTAGCTTTTGGCTTTGGATCAGACTTCGATATAAATGATGTCTGTGATGAGGGTCAATGTCTTTTTGTCGTCATGGAAAACACCGACGAATGAATTAAGGCCATTTTGCCAAATTAGGCCAAAGCCTACTGGGAATAGCAACAACTAAATTCACCTTCGTTGAATCTCAGCGGGAGAGACGGACATCGCCAGATGATAGATCATTGTAGGGTTATCCCAAAGTCCACGAAAGCAAGCTACTACTACTACTAGGATTATCAACGTTCATCCACTTGTACCACTTACCTGATGTGGTTTATGTAAAAATACGTACAAGCTATTATCTTAGAAATACGCATATATATATATGTAAAGTTTCAACTGACACTCAAATATCAGCATGTGTATATTGGTGCACGAAACGTGTTACGGGAAAGGAGCGAGAGTCTGCCCTTGATAATATATATATATATATATATATAATACATGCATGTATGTATTATATACATATATGTATCATCTATCAAACATTTCCGGCCTCCAACAATCAATTACACAATAAATACTGTCACTCCTCTCTCTCTCTCTCCCTCAATGTGTTCCTCTGTCGTTGCTACAAACGTTCACGCCTTATTTTCCCTGTTTCTTGTTACTTTTGCTGCTCCTGTGTTTCCAACACAGTCTTTGTTATCGGAAGACGTTTGGCTTTTTCGCAATTTGCATAAGTTCATTTTGGATCTTGTTATGTTGACTGGCAACGATAGAGGAGCTGTTCTATATCTAGAAAGAGGCCGTTATCTCGCTGAGGCAGCAGAATGGCCACAATACTACAATCAGGCGTCTCGTCTCCCGACGTTTCTGTTTCCGCTCCTGTAGACCTTCGAGGATGAACATCTGAGTTTCGCTCCTTTACGTAGTCTACAATAGGAATATATACATATATATATACTATGATTGGTCACCATGATTGGTTACTGGTAATATTGAATAGCAGATATTCTTTCCAAGTATATATTGGGGATAGGTTGCGTCTGTTTTTAATAGACTTAAAATTGCATTGAACTGAATTGTCGTCGAGACAAAATGCATCGAGACATCGATTCGACCTCTGACGCGCACAGTCACACTGCCGCCACCGCCGAGAGCTGCGGCACCTTCCTTAGAGATGTAAGAGAAAATTGTTTCCAATAGCATACATTTCTGTATTTGTACTATACGAAATGCTTACAGTGTGATATGGCACGATAATGACAATGTTGCATCCAACTTACTATAGAGTAGCATCTTTCTTTCTATTTAAAGTTACCTTTGTCGCTTGGACGAGGATGCATACGGGTACAAAGTCACCGGCAGCAGAACATCTCTCTGTTATCGTTTTCCGAGAGTGCGTCAGGTGACGCGTCACTCAGGCTCGCTCGCTCGCTCGCTTGCTACTGTAGCGCCTCTTGCAGAGAGAACTTCTGTGTGCTTTGCCAGCCTGCGTGTTGCTGTGCGCGCCATAAGGGCGGGGCAATGTGGTGCTCCAGCCGAGCGACGAAGCGAGACAGCGTCGAACGCCAGCGTCTAACATCTATTTACTTGGGGTGGCGTCCTGGCGCTCTTTAGCAGTCGATCACTCTGATCAGTTCGAGTCGTCCTTCGGCTCCGCGTGGCCGCCGGACCAACTCGTCATTTCGGCCTGTTGTCGACTCTCTCTCTCTCTCGCTTCCTCACCTTGCGTCTTCGCGACGCCTTGCGGGGGATCTATGGCAGACCCTTCATTGGTGTCCTCCCTCTCTCCACCTCTCGGATACAGCCACAGCCAACATATGTGGTGCAGCTGCATCAACAACAGCAGTAGCAACATCAGAGACACGTACTGACATATTTTGCCGGCGCCGGTAGCTGCCGTGGCTGGCGGCACTTCTGCCCTCCTGTCATGGGATGCTACTGCAAGAGATCCCTGCAGTATGAGTCGGCAGACCTGGCAGACCCCTTCAAGCAAGCTGCTTGCCAACCTGCTCCCAAGCCTACCTCTTCACTGTCCGCCAGCAGCATCCGAGAGCAACCGGCTACAACGCAACCTGTCAAGTCTCTGACTGCACCCTGTCAATCAGTGCTACAGTCTTCGCCACCGGTGGTACCGACGGCGCCGCCGCTGCTGCCCATGCTCGTCCCATTGGCATCCTGTACAGGGGGTTACCATTTTCACCCATCATCGCCTCCCTCGTTCGTCCCCCCCCGCACCCCCCCCCCCCTTTGGCTGCGAGGACGGCAGTAGCAGCCAAGCGCCTAAACAGTACTGTGTCGGCTGCGTCGGTCCGGGGCTGTTTCATCGGCCGACGCTCGCCCTAGTCACTACTATCCTATTCTCTCATCTTCCCGCGGTGGCCGGGGGGTTTCCCGTTCATCTTCTCCAGCTGTGCGGCTCCACGGCGCCAGCGGCGTAGCTCGTCGGCTCGGCTAGGTTCGGGCCGGCTCAGCTCTTACGTAGTTTCTCTTGCGTCGGCCGGTCGACGTCCTGCGCTCCGCTTCGTCCCCGTCGTCTCCTTAACGGTACGGCAGCGGTGGCAGGTTCACAGTTCAGAGGCAGCAGCAGCAGCAGCAGTAGGGGGGCGCACGGGCCGCTCTGCTGGGCCCCAGAAGCGGCGGCTGGCGAAGAGGGCTCGTTTCATGGAAAATCTTTACATCATAACCGTCATCGTCCTCTTCCAACGGCCGCTACTGTGAGCTCACAAACGACTGCAGGGCCAGTCACCCCCTGGGTCGCTCGCCTGCCTCTTCTATCGCCCTGCTCTGGCCGGCTCCGTTCGGCGCGGGCCAGTCTGAGTTCAGCGATAGCGGGAGACACAGAGGCAACGGCCGTGGCTCGGGGCTGGCGGTCGCTTTTGCTGGCGGCAGCGGCGGTGCCTTCGTTCTTCCAAAACCGTCGTGGCCTTCTTCCACTCTTGCAGTTAAGCTTTTGGCCGCAGCGAGGCCTGCCAGCCGCCGCCGCCGCCGCCGCCGCTGCGGTATGGGCACGAGCTGGAAGCAGGCTCAGCCGGAATTGCGCCTGCTTGCCGAGCGACTGCTGCCTCTCAACCCACCGCTGATCCACCCGTTCGCCGAACCACTCGGGTGGCTGGGCCGCTACGTCTCAGGCCTTCGTGCGCTTCGTTATGACGTCCCTCGAGTCTCAACAGAAGCCGTAGGAGTATTAGTGGAGGTGGCCTTAGAATTTAGTCCTAGCCCTTAGCGCCTGTGCCTTAAGGAGGTAAGGCTCTCCCTGTCTCTCGCGTTCTGTCTCTTATTGTTTTGACCCCTCCCCGCTCTCTCTCTCTTGCCTTTCCTATCTCCATCTCAGGCTTCTTATCTCGTCTAATAGGAAGGTGGAACAGAATGAGGCGTATGAAGGCGAAGAGCCTTAGGAAGCGACGTCTATTATAATCGTAGCAGTGTCCATCTAGGCCGTCCACGCAGGCTCTCGAGAAGCGTAGGGGGAGACAGTCCGCGTCGCCTAGCCTGGTCGGTCCGCGAACGCCCGCTTGGCCACGCCACAACACTTCCAGTACTCAATAGTTCCGCGAACAGCACAGTAGTGCTGCTGCTAAATTGAGATGTTTGTCAGGCGACTGCCTGCCTGGGCCTGGCTAGCCTCTTCGTGTTTGTCCATCTGGACTACTTAGCTTTGTACTTGACGAGACGTGCTGGCTTCGTGCGGTCCCCTTGCGAGTCACCGGACAACTATCGTGGTCCCTTTTTACATTCTTCTTCAGCTGCTTCTTCAGCTGCTGGCGTAGGTGGCCGAGGGTCTTCCCGATGCCTCTTTCCGGATCTTCCCCCCCAGCCTCTTCCTTTTCCCTCGGAGTCTCTTTGTTTTCCTGGCAATGTTCCTCTCTCTCTCTCTCTCTCACTTTCTTGCGTTCGCCTTTAGCTGCGAACTCGGTTGCCGCTTCCCTCAGGGTCGTGTTTTGTCGTTCGTGTCGGCCGTCGCCGCCACCACCCCCACCGCATTCGGTTTGAAACGTGCCAAAACGAGGGCGAGAAAGCATGCTTTTAGCGACGAAGGTCCACAAACTCTGTCAGTGTCTAACTCCTTCTCGTTGCGTGTGCGCGCCCGCGTTCCTGCCTCGTAGTGGCCTCCCTCGACCGTGCGGTGCTCTCGCACAACAATGCAAGTGGCCAACGCCGAGCTTATCGTCTCTCCGCGAAGGACTCGAGCTTCGCTGCCCCTCGGAGCACTTCGGTGCTTTCATTGGCTCCCAACCGCCCCACCGCGTTCAGGAGTTCGCGTCCATTCGCGGCTCAGATGGTTGTTCCATTCGGAAAGGTGGACAAAGCTTGCGCCAATTCTTTTAAGCCGCTCACAATCATTGCGTCGTCGTGCGCCAGTAACAGCGCTAGCGACAAAACTAGGTACCACTGAGACGGCCGCCAGAGCCACCAGAGCGCATTGGTCTGCGCTTTCAAGAGAATACGCGCCCTCGAACATCTAACGTTCTGAAGAACGCAGCCTGCACAGAGATGGGATCCACGAGGTGGCAGGGCTATTTGAAAGCCGCCGCCGCCGCCGCAGCCGAGGTTGCTGCCACCACGCTCAGAGAAGTCTCTTTCGAGAAGCCTCTCCAAAGTAAGTGTGTATATATATGTGTAAGCCAGTCAGGGGAAGAGGTCTGCGGGGGTGAGCAGTCGAGGAAGGGTAGCTCAGCTATTTGAGCTCTGGCCGAACGGTTCCCTGATAGATGGCACATCCTTACATAGAGATAGATAGAGAGGGAGCAAACGGGAGCCAAAAAGGGGATGACTTTGTGAGGACTGCAGATGGGGACTAGAGCTAGCAGAAGCATCACGAGACCGCCGACGACATCGCTGAACCAGTCCGGTAGACGGTGGCGAGTTGTTGGCGACTGATGTTGTCCTCTGTGTGTCTGCCGGGTCCATCCTCAACAACCCCCCGCCCCCCGTCCCGCCGCTAGAGGTTTAGACATCTCTTTGCGTTGATGTTCGGCGGTGAACGTTGCTTCCTTCGGTTCCTTTTCAGCATTTGCGTTGCTCCTACACGCTCCCTTGGTGTTATTGCAGCCCACACAGCGTCGGCGGTCCCGGCGTGATGGGTGGGGTAGAGCTTAGAGCTGCTCTCCTCGCTGAGTGAGAGAAGGTGACGTCGTGACGCGGTGCGGCGAAGAGTAGCAGCCACCTCAGCCATGAGCCTCTCTGCTAAAGCGCACTTGCGTCTTGCGTAAAGGACAATGTCCTCCGCTCGACTTCACACGACATCGACACGCGTGCACAGCAGAGGCATGCTGCTGCAGCTGCCACCGAGTGCAGTGCAGAGCCGCAAGGGAAAATCGTTGGGGGATCGCGGGGTGGCGGCAGGCTGGTCTTCTCTAGGCGCCGCCGCCGCCGAAACCGCCATTCCTCAAAACTTCGACAACCTCGGCCACGACGGCGACAACGAAGCGGCAATAGCAGCAGTATTTGGATTGTGTTTCTCTCTCTCTCTCTGTCTCTCTGTCTGGCCTTTGTCACATTCGCACCATTCGTCCAGCTGCATCAGCAGCAGGAGCATCTCGTCCACGAATCTCGTCGTTGTACCCTACCGCCCCACGTGGTCGTACTGCTCGCGGAGGCTTAGCAGCACAAGCGGCCGAAAAAGGTGGTAAGGTACATAAGTAGAGTCGGGGTTTCCTGGAGCAACGGGCCAAAGTGAAAGTCGTTTTCTCAGGGAAATCCTGCCTCGCGGGTCTGCCACGAAGACACAAATGCACCCCCACAGATTCTCAGATGCTCTTAGGTCTCCTATGATATGAGATGGCCATTGTTCGTATGCGAGCGTACTGACGCGTTGCTACGCGTCCTTCGTACAAACTGCAGGGCGGTCGACGGCGTTGCACGGCACGAGGCACGACCGGACGCTTGTCTCATTTAGCGCTGTTTCTCTATTTGCATTGAAAGTCGGAAGGGGTGGAGAACGAGGTCGCCACCATCAGTTCGCCGGCTTCTGGTCAGGTTGCATTGGTGCAGGAAGACCAACAGTAATGGCAGTCCACAGCAATAGCACCAGCAGCAGCGGTTACATCTTTGCGTACCTGCACACTGCCACGCCATTGCCTGTATCTGGCTCCCTCAGAGTGCGAACCCCTCAGAGTGCGAATCCCTTAGAGTGCCCTTTCTACAACACATGGTCTTGCATTACGCGCTCCTCTAGCACTCAAACAGGTTAGATTGTGCCTAGTGTTCCTAACCAGAAAGGCGTTATTGGGCTGTATTGTTCTAACATCGGTTGTCAACACGCTCATGTCTTTATACACCGTGCCACCGTGTGTCACCTACGGCTTCGTTATTTCTAGATAGCGACTTCGAAAACCTCTCCTCAGTCAGCAATCACATTCGGATGGCAGACACTGCATCATCGACACCCGCATCACCCAATGCGCTAACAGGGAATGAGCACCTTATAAGGCAACGAAAATATCATAACCATCCGTTATCGTCTATTGAGCCAATGGGATAACCGAAAAAAAACAACAGCTGTAATCGTCCCGTACCACAGAGGGTGGAGTTTCCAATGATGACGATGGCTTTGATCCACCCCTCCCCCCACTCTCTCTCTATCCATGTCGCTATCTCTCTCTCTTTCGCTCGCCTATTGGTCTGTCTCAGTGTTCAAATAGTGCTCAGGAATTAGCTTCGTCGAGGAAGGAAACGAGAGAGGCAATATATCTGCTGCTGCTGCTGCTGCTCACGTTGTCGGTGTTGTCATGGGCTATCGTCATTTTTTTTAGTGGTTTTCAACTGCTCGCTACTTGTGCCTCAACGGGCGAACTTTTTTGGCGCAGTTAAAAGTTGCTTTTGGGAGTAAAACGACCCCGGGGACAAACCCTTGTTGGCTGGCCCCACGGAATCGTGTGCTTGTGGGTGGTGGGAGGTGTGGTTGGATTTCCATTACCACGATCGGCGCTGCAACCGTCTCAATCTAATACAACTACGATTGCCGCCGACTACACTCTGCTAGGTGTTGCCATGCACCTCGCCCGACATTTTGGGCCTGCTTTGCCGGTCTCGCTATCCCTTCGCGCCAAAATGCTTCGAGATAGCGCAGCGTATCCTGGTCGAGGCGGCACCTCGTATCAGCTGTATCGGGCTAGTAGTCAGGTCCCAGCGAATGTCATTTATACCTTTCAGCAGTGAAGCACCCGGTTCCCCGTGTGTATATCCCCCCTGGCGTCCATCTCTCCCCCGGTCGCTTTATTTCTCTCGCGGATACTCGGTTGCCTGGTCGACTCCGTCTGTGGGACACTGAGAAGTCCTCGATAACGACTCCATGATACCTAATTGCTTGCACCCAACGCAACGCTGACTGGCAATGGCTGGCGGAGGGTATCCGGTTCGTCCCGACGCCCTGCGGACTCCCCTGACTAGACCATCTCTGAAGCTTGGATAGGGTCCTCGAAGAGGAACAGCCTCATAGACGGCCATGGTTACAGTGGAAGTGTATTCGCACCGCCCTAGGGTGCCGCACCGGTGAACGCTGCCACGCTATGGTTTGCTTCTCTTCTGCTGGCAGTGGTAGACGGTGGGGCGGGGGTGAGGGGGCAATCGGGGGTAGTGCGTGGTAACAGCTTGCCAACCAACCGCCTCTACAGGCATGGACCGAGTCAGCTTGGGCTGCTGATCCAGATCCCAAGCTACTTGCTGTCCCGCTCTGCGCTAACTCCCAGCCGACGGCAGCAGCAGCAGAATAATGATCGGAGGATAGGGAGTGGTGTAGAGGAGGCGAGAAATCACGCAGAGGCCTGGAGAGGCCTCTCCCATACCCGGATTCCCCAACGTCTACAGCATACAGAATGGTAGTAACAGTAGTAGAAGTAGTAATAGTGTGGTGGCTCGCCGCTGACAGCGAGAGAGAGAGAGAGAAAGAGAGCTGGGGGTGGGTGGGTGGCTGGGGGGTGCGAGATCAGACCCGAACGAGACAAAGATGAAAGTGCAGCACGGTGGCGAGAAGCGGCACCACGATCGAGGAAAAAGAAGTTTATGTGGCTATGTGTATCGATGTGGACAGTGTGTGCGTCTGTGTCTTGTTGTGCCCTCGACCGGGGAGGGGGGGGGGGAGGCGCGGGGGTAGCTGGCGGTACCAGCGGTAGCGGCAATGTTGGCCCGGCAGCAGGCAGGAAGGCGAGAAGGCGCGGAAAGCCGGCTGCAGAAGAAGACGAAGACACGGTCGATCAATTTTAAAATCACTTGCCGCCAGCGAGCGCGACGGCGGCGGCGGCTGCGGCGGCGGCGGCTCGTCTCGAGTCGGCGGAGACGGTACCGAGCTTCGATGCCGATGCCGTCGAAAGCGACAGACACCCCACCTTCTTCGTCGGCAACGGCTGCCGTCCCCGAACGCCACGACCCAAATTTCCCCTCGAGACATGCCAAGACACCCCGATGGTGGTGTGCTGGGCCAGAAGATCGGCAACTGGCCTCGGCAGTGGCTCATCGACTGCCTTTATACCCCGAGTAAATAGTAGATGTTGCTGCGCGGGCGGCCGCCCGCCCGTTCGAGTAGCGGCAGCCATCGACGACGGGGAAAATCTGAAAGCTGGCAAGCGACCAGGGAGGAAGATGCTGCTGCTGCTGCTGCTGCACGATTTCGATATTTGTGCTAAGAAAACCCGGCCGCCTTGGCCAGCCAGCCAGCCAGCTACCCCACCTATCGAAACGCACGAAACGGGAGAAGTGAGCCAACAGGGCCCCCCTGGGCTTCGGCGCCGGTAAAGTACGCCGCATTGCTTCGGCAGCGGCTGACGCTGCCAGACGACAACCGGAGTAGTCTCTTAAAGTCAGCCAGCAGCGAAAGGAGGCGAGCGCCCGGGCAACGAGAGACCAGACCCACGGAGCACAGCGGTCGAGACGGCGGGTAACGCGCAGCAATCTCGGGACGGCTGCTGGCAGAGGCTACGTGGCTAGCTGAGAGACAGACAGGCTATCCGCAGCTGGCGAAGCAAAGAACGCGACAGCCGACCATTCTTGGCGCCACCGCCACAAATCACCGCCCGAAGACCGAGAGCGATCGCGAGAAGGGAGCGATCACAGGGGGAGCCTGGCGGTGAAAATCGTTTCTTCAACATGTCCCTTTCTTTGTTCCCTCTTCGTTTCTTTGCCAGCCGCGCGATCGCCGACACAGGCAATCGCTCCGCTCCGGCGCGACCACTTCCTACTACTGCTGCTACTGCTACTAGTGTACGGAGCGCGAAACTCGCCTGGGTGTTCCGTCACAGGCGCGGCACCACCTGCATCGTCCATGGGCATGCTCGCATTTGCAAGCGTCCCCCGCCATTCGTCGCTTGCCTCTAGCCTGTGTACCTCCCTGCGCATTGCTACCACCACCACCACCACCATCGTTCCGTTTGGGTGGGAACTTTCATCGAAGCAGTCTCGGATTCATCGTCTGCCAGCCACGGCAGTGGTAGCAGCAGCAGCAGCAGCAGGCAACCGAATCCACCACGACCGCAGCCAGCTAACGAGGCTGGCTTCACGAGGCTGGCCAGAATGCTTGCAAGGCGCTCCAGTTGTCTCCACCCCACCGCACGGGTTCCGGCTTGTCGTTGTCCCACCTGCGTCCGCGGTCATTCTTCTCCCCATAGTCCTCGTCATCCTCGTCCGAATCAACGAACGAATGCTTCCTCTATGTGTTCACTTTATTCGGCGTACGCCTGTCAACCCACTCGCTCCATCGGTTCCGTTCAGTGACGCTGGGAGCGGCGAAGCTGACGCAAGGGAACTTCCGGCCGGTGACCGACCGACGATCAAAGGTCCTCCGTGCGCCTATCACCCGCTGGGGGTCCTGTTCGGCAGAAGCAGACCCGGCTGCAGTTGAGTCCCCTTTATGTCTGGCGAGACGACGCCGCCGCCGCCGCCGCCTCCTCTGTCGCTGGATTCTTCCTGGAGTTGTTCTTTCGACCGGAGCAGCAGCGGCAGACTGGCTGGCTGGATTTGTCCGCGTTGATTCTACCCCTCCGCCCCGTTTCGTGCCTTTCGGAGTAGTCGCTGTTTTGTTGCTTATTCTTCCAGTAGTGACGCTACGACGACTACCACTGCTTTCTGCCCCATGCCGCAATTCCCTGCTCGTAACAATTTTGCCTCCTACCGACTCTGTCGTCAGGTCCGTGGCCACAACCCGGCAGCATCTTCTCTAACTCGCCAACTCGCCGAGTGCCGACATCTGCCCCTGCGTACGGTATAGTCCAAAGATATTATAGATGGCCCCCTAGGTCCCTTAGGCGCACTGCTTGCAGTCACTGCTGGTGCCGTCTGCGATCTCTACTCTCGCTTACAATGTCCGCCATATTTCAACATGTAGCGAATCAGAGGGGCAGAGACGACAGAGATAACGAGAGAAAAACGAACATCGCTGGCTTGCCCGGGAGGCACAGTTCAGGATGCTCGTCCACCGCCGCCGCCGCCACCTACCTCCATGGCGGATGACGCTTTTCGGCGAGATGTTGCTGTTGGGACGGTTGGCGATTTCGGGATACGGCTCATTGCTCATTGCGAGCGTTCAGCGTCGTGCAGCAGCCGATGAAAGTGCATTGCTCGCAGAAAGATGGCATACACTGCGAGCAGGTCTGGGAGTGGAGAACTGCGCTGTAAAGAGCAGGAACAACGACAACAATTCCTGCCCCCCTCCCCTTCCCTCTCTAACCCGGCCAAGTCGTGGTTCGGGAGTGGCGAGCTGGCACAACGGTGGTGATCATATCAACAGCTACAGCTACTGCTGCTGCTGATGTATCTGCTGCGAGTTTTACCCGTGTGCTGGCGTGCACAACGCTAAAGGGAGACATCGTATTCTTGCTCCGCATCTTGCTGGGCCGTTCGTGCCGCCGTCGGCTCAGCAGGCCGCTGAGCGACCCAGTAAGCGGGAGCAACCCTTAAAGTTGTTTATCGAGCTGAGGTAGTCTGGAGGTGGTGGTGGTGGTCCTTCAACTGAAGCCTACTTTGTCGACCCATCACGGCCGTCTCCACGCTTTTCGCCCTCTTGGCAAAGAAAGAACTCGACGCTTAGACGTAGACATATTTCTACCCTTCCACGAGATTTCGGGGTCCAACCTAACGCTGGACTATGGCAGGCCGCATTTATCTCCGGACATCCCGTCAGAGATGAACTGCTCAGGAGCCTAAATCTCTGTGCAAGCTTTTCCAAGGCGGCGCTAATAAAATAGGCGCATATTGGCTGCGCCATCGCGAAAGCTGCCCTGCTAGCTAGCTAGCTAGCTAGCTAGCTAGCTGGGCTTCCCTAATGGCCACATCAGGCAAGGCAAGCAGTGTTTGCAAATACTCTTAGCTTACGGATAGCTTACGAGGATAGGATGGCGTTGAGCAAGGGCAGAGCGTAGATACGCAAAGGCGGCCATAGGACCCCTTCTGACTCTAGCTCTCTCTCTCGATCCCTCTGCCGCTGCCTCTTGGCGCTACTACCACTGGCTCGTCGTTCTCACAAGCGGCCCTCGTCTGCCACTCTAAGCCTATTAACGGGAAGAGCAAAGTTACATAATTTGGCTACGATATATTTCCTTTATTTTTTCCTCTATATCGGCTTTAGAAGCGGACGCGCCGGCACAATGAACTGTGCTCGCGGTGCGGGGCACCTTTCACCACAGCCGACACAGGCCGAGACAGCTGTCCCCCTTGTGCTGTCTCCCTGCTAAAGCTTCCCCGCGCCCGCTGCATGTAGCACTACTCGGTGTCAGCGCGGAACGACTCCAGATAGATAGAAAGTGAGTGAGAGAGAGAGAGCAGGTGTCACAAGCAGATAAGAGCCGGCGCTGCTACTAACGGCTGTCAGCACTCGTTCGGAGGGAGGATGGGGAAAATATCCGCTGTTGGGCCGCCTTCAGTCCCATTCAGTGTGTGCCTCTGAGGCGTATGTTTGTCACCGTAAAACCTCTCGTTGTCGCCTGTTGCGAGCCTACCTCGCCGAACCTGGGCAGACTCGGCACACACGCTGTTTGTCCCGTTCCTCAGGTCAAAAAAGAAGGAAATTTCCAACACTTTCTTGCCGGGCTGCCGAAAGCGCAGCACGGTGGCAAGGGCGCTGCCAACGCGCAATGCCCTGCAGCGTTCATCAAAGTAAATCAGTCAGTACTACCGAAGCAACAATAGCAGCAATAGCAGCAGCGCAACAGCAGCAGCAGAACGAGACATCAGCAAGCGAGGCAGCACTTCGGCGGGCGGCGACGCTCGACCCCTGTGCATCGTAAAATGCACACTGCACATGCAGTGCATGTTAGCGAGCACCGCCTCGGCCGCTGCCGTCTGCACGCGTTGCGTAATGGCGAAAACATGTTTCATTTCGGCGACACACAATTCCCCTTGTGCCGTCGAGCGTCGAACGCATCGCTGTCGAGCTTCTACATCGATATTGTAGAAGGGGCAGACCCCACCCTTTGGCAATCCCCTCTGTTTAGGCAGGGCGACAACGGCGCCTCGTCGACGAGATGCGGCACAATGCCGTGCTCGTCACAGCTTCCTGCTGATGTGCGACTGGCGTCAACAGAGGCTAGAGTCTGGTGACTGCGCTGTTCTGTTTTGAAAACAGAAGGACGTATGCACACGAGAGAGCGAACGAGTGGATGTTTGGGTCGGGTCCGGCCTGACCCTCTGTCGGGGTTCGATGGTTCGTCGACGAAAGTCGACGAACAGCCTTGCCTTGTTCTTCGACAATTCGCATATTAGGAACAGAGGCGGCGGCGGCGGCGGGGGCGGCGGCAGCACCTGCGAACAAATCTTGTCCGAGTCTAAGAAGGAACATCGTGTTTGCTTCAGACACACAGCAGCAGCGACAACAGGAGCGGAAGGAGCAGCCTCCCTCGGAACGAGCACACCCTTGTCTCCTCCTCGCGCTGACGTCCCCTTTCTTTCGAGGAGGGGCCATATCCTCCTTGCTATATTGCGAGCCGCCGGGTCTACCCCCAGCCGGCAGTATTGCTACAGCGGATTGAGGAAATTTCGGTCCCCTGAGCCGGAAGCAAGCCCAGGACTTTATCCGCCGCCGCCGCCGGCCGGCCGGCGCTCGTGAGGTGTGATCCTAAAGGAACACACAAGCGTCAACGTCTGTCGTTTGCATAGAAGCTGGCTTGCTTACCTGACAGTGGCGACGTAAAGACCCTTGTACGGCAAACAAAAATCAGAAAAAGAACTTTTCTCTGCACTCGTAGCTTGATCAAATGTGCATTTTTCCTATTGACGACACTAGCGACACGATTCCCCCGGTGAATTTCTCGGTGGCGGGATGTTCGTGATGGGAGACTATGCTGAGACAATACTATCTTGGGTAGGATAGGCTGGGGTATGTGTGGCATAATGTGTCTGCTAAATGAAGAGGAAAAATTCAACAAAGAAACACTATGGCTGTTACGCAGACAAGGTTGTTTGTCGAATTTTTACTTTTTAAACAACTTACACAAGATGTTCGAACTCGCTCACCGATCAGACTCGCCTGATTTGAGGGGTTTCCTACGTTTGATAAAGGCTGACTTAATGGGCCTTAATTAGGCTCGATGATCCGTGTGCGGTTCTTCTGAAAATTGTTTTACTTCATACAAGACAATTAAAGCTTCTACTAACAAATAATTCTTTATATGAACGAATTGATCATTCGCTTTAAGAGATCTAAAAGTTTTATGCTTTCTTCAGTTAAAGGCTATATGAAGCGAAGATTTTGAGGACAACGAGAGCCATTTTAAGAGTGACTACACGTGTTTGACTTCTACGGCACATTTCCAGGTACGGGTACATTCGAGAGGGCAATTGTGGTTGCAATGTGAACTCCAATATCAACTGAGGCGCACAGCACAGAGCACCTAGTTCCATTATGTATACGCCGACGCCGTATGCTAGAAGCACGCGGTGCAGCCCTAACATATTACTCGTAATGAGTAATTAGCAAATGCACGAATTAGCCGTAACGCCAATCAGCGAACCCAACTTCAGATCAGGCCATAGATATCGATGTACCTCGCCCCCCGAAAGGATCCTTGTCGGAATAGCCGGACAACAGCCTGATCTCGAAGCTCTTCTTGCTACCCTTCGTCGGAATTGAAAACGTTCATCTTTGCGTCGACAAGCTGTCAAGTGGACTCTCTCTCTCTCTCTTTCGTGTTTATCTCTCACTTCGTCGGTTACATCGACCATGTTGGAAACTCTGCAAGCCTCAATTGCGGTCAGTCATTGATTAGTTATTCTCCGTAAATGAGACGGCACCGACAGCAAACCGGCACGGGTCTGAAGCAACGCGATCGGGAGTTCTTCAAATCTCGTGTGTGTGTGGCTGGCCATTGCCTGCGAGCTCCGACTTCGGCTACTGCTCCGGCCCGGTGCTCCGATACGGCGACTCGGACTGCGCGCTCAGCCTGGTGATGGTTAACAGGAGAAGAAGCCGTCGAGAGCGGCCCACATAGCAGCGGCGCACTGTGCACAGCTCAGCTCGGTACTGGATGTCTGCTAGGTGTCTTCGTGCCTGGCGCATCATTGTGCCGCGTGGGCCAACCACCGCCCAGCGATCTGAGGCGGCCCTCCCCCCCCTTCCGTACGGTTGATCTCGTGAAATTGCTCCAAGTAGCGCATTGCTTCAGCAATCCTCCCACTTGCTTCTCGTCGTCCTGTTTCGTGTTCGGCCGAAGAACGAACGCCTCTGAAGGGTCCGGATAGCGAATGCCCCGCGAGGTTCCGTTGCTCAGACTGCTGCTCTCGCTAAGGCTGTGCTCCTATTGCTGCCGCGGCGGACGTTGTTGTTTATCTCACGGGCAAAGCAAAGCTCTGGGTCGGTTGAATTTTCCCGGGGCCTGAGCCCGGTGGCGGCCGCCGCCGCCGACCAGCGTCCAGCACCGAGCCTACAACGGCTGAGCAACGCACGGGCGAACGTCTCGGGAAACTCTCTGAGCACTGGTGGGTTAGGTAGACACGTCCGCACCTCGACTTCAGATCTCGTTACGTACATTTGCATTGATCGCCAGCCCTCCGTTGGACGTCTCGTCGGAGCAACAACACCCGAGCTGCACAGCACGCTGCATGCTGCCACGTGTGTATGTTGTTGTCGGCATCTTCACGCCATCGCTGCGTCCACCTTGATCCACTTTCATTCACTGTGTTCAGCAGGGGTTCAACTCACAATGTCGGGCCGAACGACTCGCGCAGGGAAAGCATGAGCCCTCGCGTCGACGTGGGATAGCCACGATAGGGCCGAGCTGGCTAACGAGACACAACGATGTACGATGGTTCCACCCCACCGGGACCGAGGTCCTGGATCGCTCAGAGGGGTTCGCTCAACCACTACACCGGCTAAGACACACAGAGGCAGAAGGACGGCAGACACACGCCCAGGCAAGTTTCGCTTGGGCCCCCGATCCTGACTCTCTCCCTCTCTCTCTCTGGCGGGTAACGGTGTTGTCGGACGATGCGAACGTCGGTGCGAAGATGCGATTGCATCTACGCAATTCCAATGTCTGCGGCTGATGTCTAGTGGCACCCTGCATCCGGCCGGGGGTGCCTCTTGGTTGTTATTCCATCGCCCATCTCCGTGGAACACCCCCCGCCTTCCCCCTCGCGCGATCTCGTCCCCATCCGCGTACCGTCTCCAGGTGATATCTCGTCGCGAGCTGTGTCTGCCGAGCGGTTGCAGCGATACCAGCGAGGTGATGTGATCCAAACACGGATCTCACACACACGTCTCGTTGCCGGTGTTGTCGTTACCCACCCGCCGAATCCACGCAGGAGGCTGTATCTGGGTACACACGGTGGCGTACGCTCGTCGTCGTCGTCGTGAAAAAACATCACACACACAACAAGCATCCTCATGGCCAGGCTGTGCCAGCCAGAGCTGCTCGGCTGCCTGCCGCGATACTCAAGTGTGCGTAATAAACACAAGTACAGTCAGGCGTGGACACGGTGGCCACGTATGCTGCGACCGCTGCTGCTGCTGCTGAGGCTAAGGCCGCTGTTCAGGCTGCGGTTCCGTTGGCGCAGTGCGTTCGTATCGCACGCCTGCGATGCGCTTAGACACCAGCGCCAACGGCAGACAGCGAACAGGTTGATGAGAGGAGAGGTAAGGCTGAGCAACGGATGACGCGGAGGGGAGCATGATGGGAGGTGACGGTGGAAGGATGTGTGAATACGGGGGCCAACAGAGGAGGACCAAACCACCGGCTGGTGAGGGTATATGGGTGGTTTGGGGGGTGGGGGGTGTCAGTGGCTCTCTGTCTCCCCTATCTGTCTCTCGCGCGCGGCCTCCTTTAGGAAAACGGGGAAAATGGGAAACCTCGTCAGCTCCAAGAAGAGCTGGGAAAAGCGCTCTCTACAGGAAGGAAGGGCAGGTGTTGCTAAGCCGCTTGAAAACAGCGGGGGTGGTAGCAGACTCGCTGGGTGGTCCCGCCTGACTAAGGAAATACGCGTATCCCCCGCCATATTGCTTAGCGGCGGCCAGCGTAGAGGCATACCTCCAGCGAACGCTCAGGTGGCCAAGCAGTCGGGTGTACGCGTCGGGCAGTGCCCGCAGTGTTTGGCTTGGCGATCGCCCCGTGCCATGTTGTGCTCTGGTGGTGGTGGTGGTCGAGGCTGATCTCGTTGTTTGATGATAACAGACAGCGCGGGTGCTGCGAGCTAACAACGCACGGTAGCAACATCGTCCGACGGAACAATGCAAGCATGTGCAAGCGTGTTTGTGTGGATGACGGTTAGAAGTTAGCAGTAAGCAGGCCATTGCCGCTGGCGGCGAAAAGGAGTCGGCGCGAGCAATCTCCAGTTTTCTCTGAGTGTCTGCTCCGCCGAGGGGATGATGCACTGGGGGGGGGGGTGCCCGAGACCCACGCCGGGGGTACCTGGATGCGGTTGGGGGTTAGTTTCATCTCGGAGTGAACAACGACAGAAAGCAAGCGGGAAACGAAAGAGCAACAGAGATAGATACAGAGAGACAGGGAGAGAGAGAGAGAGAGAGAGAGAGAGAGAAGGCCGGAGGAGGGGTAACGGTGAAATCAAACCTAGGTATGAAGGATTTCCCTCTGAAGCAGCTTGTTATATTCCCGCCGGAACCTGGCGGGCCTGCCGCTCCCTGTCACCCAGCGCCCCCCCTAACGCTATCCTCAGTCCACGTGTCGTGACTCCTATGCACAAGAGAAACAGTTCTTTAGGGCGGCTTTCTCGTCCGTTCCACCGTGTACACAGCACACGCAGCCTGCACACATTGCTCACAGCCTATGAGTGCTAAGAGTGCTGCCGTTGCAGTCGACGACGATGCAGGTGTCGATACTGGCGGCAGCCACGTCCCCGGACGGCGGCGGCGGCGGCGGCAGCCACGTCCCTGACGGCGGCGGCGGCAGCAGTGAAAGCGGGAGCAAGTCCTTTGTTTCGGTGTCCTCTCTCGTAAGCTCTTAAGCCTTCTTCGGCGCCTTGTCTCCCTCTAGCAGGCCTTGGCCTCCCCCGGGCCGAACAGGCACCGGCGTGCAACGCTCGGGGTGTGCGACCAGCAGAGGCCGGCGCCGGCAGGCGAGCCAAGTCAGCCACGCGTCTCTCTCGTCCTATCAGGCCAGAGACAACCATGGACAACGTACACACGTAGCCTGGCATGGGGCGCGCGTCAGGCGAACGCCTGCGTCGTCGCCTCTACCCGTTCACCACTGCGGCACCGCTGCCCCGCCACTAGCGCATCTAGCCGTGCCCACGACGAGGCAAAAGCGGCTCATTTTCGAGCAGCGCCTGTGAATAACGCAGAAACAAAGTTAGAAATGAGTTCTCCTCCTCCTCCAGCTCCTGCTCCTTGCAAGGAGTCGCGATCGCCGCCTTCGCTTTTTGTGACGTCGTCCTGGCGCACCACCATTCCATTTTCTTTAATTTAGAAAGAGTCGCCGCCTCTGCCTCGGCCGCAACCGACGCCTCCGGTCCATCGGTGCAAAACGCACCGCTGAGTGCGCTGCTCCAAGCAGCCTAACCAGGGGTAGGGTCTGAGCGCGGCGACGGTGGCTGGCGGTGGAGTACCCCACTGTGTATGACAAAATAACGGATGATAAAACCAAGTGAGCAGGCGGAGACAAGCAGACGGGACAGCGTGAATAGCGCCAGGCTGAGTTGAGGGATGGTAGCGTTCACCTTCTATGACTAAGTGGAACGGCTCATGATGGACAAGGCGTTGGCGACGATCAACGATATCGTGGGTAGAGCAATAAGCCTATTGTGATAGACGTTGAGTTCGGGTGCTCTGGATACGACTCAGGTCGTGCTCGGCGGAGCAGATCTTTTTAGATTCGATTGATAATAATAATAATAATCATAATTATAATCTAATACATTATTATCATGAAATAATGTACTATACTAATTATATTTATATTATTATACTAATATAGGAAATGTGATTATATGACTACATTTTTTGAGCTGACCCTCTGTTGTTGCTGTTGTTGTCCTTATGGGACCGACCTCATCTCTCTGAACCTTCGAGAGTCGAGATATTACGAAAAGGAGATACGATTAGACTAATATGCATACCGCTATTATTGTGATACATTATTGAACGCCATTTAAGTACGCCACGGGGGCTCTGCGATATCGAAACAATTAATTAAAGCAATCGTCCCCCTCGCTACTTGCTACTTGCCTAGCACCGGCGGACGACGCACGGTACGGCGATACATTGAAATCATAGCACGCTCCATCGGGTCGGACCTTTCTTTCTTGTTATTCTTGTCCTCACTCGTCCGGCGGCCGCGCCGCAAAAGATGACGCCGGTCGGCCAACGTTTCGTCACAAACGAAAGATGTCGATGGTCCCATCAGCTATTGTAATTGTTGAGGGGTCGCTCGCGGCAGCGGGTCTACTTCTTTCATCGTGATGTGCCGGGTAGAGCCGATTACGACACCGGGTTCTACCCTATCCACCCTTGGGTCGTTGCTGCTGCTGCTGCTGCTGCTGCTGCTGCTGGTGGTGCATTACGAGGGCTCGTTTATGACGTGTAGTAGTGGTATTTCTCTGTCGTCCAGCGCCGCGATTTCTGTCATTCGCGTTGAAAGTCCCGACACTCTCGTTCCCTCAGCATATTCAGCTTTGTCTCCATTCTGCTGGCTATGATACGTCCTGCGAGCCTGCGCCTACCGCCTCGACAGATTCTCGTGTCACTCTATACTACTCGAATATTGTCCTAAACTCTCATCTCTGTATGAAGATGCCGGTCCTCCTTATAGCTTCGGTTAGCTTCTTCGGTATTCTACGACCTAGCTGTTGACGTTGCTGGTGACGGTTGAACGTGACCATAGCGGGGGGGGGGGGCGGCTGGATGACTAGCGATGGATAAGCCAGCAAGTGTTGGGCCTCAAAGGGTCGGCGCCTTTTCTCGGCGACATCCGCGCGTCGCTTTCAGCCCGTTGAAAACGCGTTGTGCTCGGGCCAATTCCGTCGATGTGTCATCGCTGTGTCGTCAGAGAGCACAATAGTGGTACAATCGTGTGTGCTCGTGGGGGATCGTGCGTCTGCAGATTGACTAACTCTGCGGCGGTACGGCCGTCAGAGCCTGTGCTCGTGGGTCCGAGTAGTCCGAGATCTACTGAATGAGCCGCTCGTCCAATTCGGTCTAAAACGTTCGCTTTCAACCTCTGCAATCTCGATGGCACCCTCAATAAACTCATGAGTCTAATTGTCCGCCTCTTCCCCCCGCATCCGCGGGCAGGTTTTCGCTGCTCATCAGCACCGACGACTCGATCCGGCACAAGGAGCGTTTCGACGGTCGCTCCGAGCAGTCAGTCGTTGTTGGCGCGATTTCTGCTCGAAAATATCGCTCCCTCATGGGATCGTGACGCGCATACACACGTGAACAGGTACGCCAGGAACAGTTAACGATGAAGGTCGCATCGACGCCTAAGTCCACTGTGTCAATTTGACTAATTCCTGTTTCCATGTGACTCGCTAGATTCGATACGTCACTAACGTACGGTTTCAAATTGAGATCTTTTCTGTGGAACGACGCTGCGGTGTCTTCTTCTCGCTACTACGGCGAAATTCAGTAATTCTTCTATAGTTAAAATCGTTTTTCATTGATATGCTGCTCGAGGCTCATTGCAGGTACTATTGGCATCTCGTAATAATCTCCGTGTGACATATAAGAGAGCTTAAGCATTGTAAAATTGCAGCTCCTTCAATAAACCAATAAACCTTTTTACCTTTACCTTACCTAATGAATGACCTATCAGGTCTATAGGTCGCGTGAATATCCCATAGATGCTATATCTGGCATCTACGGAATATTGACGTCCATGTACGTGCGTTACGTCTTCTTCTTCTTAGTGGGGCCGATTCCGTTCGCTAGCTCAAATTAGGGTGCGAGTGGTCCAGCCACTCTAGCTGATCAGGTTCCAACAACCGATAACGTCATGTTCCACTCGATTCACATCGTCGCCAAAAGGCTTCTTTGTCTCGAATGATTCGGAAGAAGCCATTTCGTTGCAAGACGCTATGGGGGGGGGGGACTCGCGAAGGAGCCCGCTGGCCTTTCCAGCCACGAGCGTCGTCCCATTCCAAGCAAAGCGAACATGCACAAAAACCCGATGCAGAGAAGGGGTAGTAGCCGTCCGCCGGCGGTCTTTAGCCGCCGCCTGGATGACAGCACGAGTGGCTCACTTCAGCGTACAGCCAAATGCCTGGTTCGTAACCACGAACGCAACCACAGGCAAGCAAGCCGGACGGCCGCAATGCAACTCGAACGAAAAGTGGCCGTGGCGCGAATGTCGACAACGTAAAAATTGCTGCTGCCGTCGCTGTCATCCAATGGCTCGCCACAAGCAACGCGCAAGTGGCACGACAGAGCGTCTGCGGGATCCGAAGAGGACGCCTGGACGTGATTTGTCCTAACCATAGCGCTCTGCCAAGGATTCCTTGCCCGGTAGCTTATATTACCCAGCAGGCCGTCCGACAGAAGCAGGCAGCGACCGAATATCGCCCGCCGCCGGCGGCTCGAGTCCCGCGCTTTCTTGCATTGGTACTGCGCGCGGCCGACCGACCGAGCGGCCGCCCGCCCGCCCTCCTCGTGAAGGACTTCGAAGCCCACGCAGCTTCCGGCCTGCCGTGGTCTCGCCGATGTTTGACTTTGGGCTCAGGTCACACCGCCGGTGCAGCTCCACGAACACTGAGTCGCAGGCCAGCGGGGCCTAGCTGTCCTACGCTGGCGCTGCGACAGTAGTAAGGCGGGAAGACGCCGAGCGCGCAGGATGGCGCAGATAGCCAATGTCGTCCTGAGCTGCTAAATACGCTTTTGCTCCGGTGGCTGCTGTGCGACACACAGACGCACAAACGCATGAGTAGTTTTCGGACCTTTTCGTTCGCTTCGTTCCTTACACTCGTATACTGAGGCAGACCGGCGGACTCACGTCGGGAGGACCGCCCGTATTTCCCATCCAGCTCCCACAGGGCTTCGTACGCAGCTAGATTGCGGGGGGTAGAAGGAGCTGGAAGAGGACGGGTCCGAGGCGAATGAAAGCGCCGGCGGCGGCGGCGGCAGCAGCAGCGGCAGAGACTGCGGCTATATTTTTTTTTATTAATTTCACCGCAATCCTCTTAGCGCCTCTCGCCGCCATCGTCGCTAGCGGCCTCACTGGCCTCGTTCTCTACTATTCCCTAGCTCGGCTCAGCCCTCAAGCACTCTCACACGAGGGCGTCTGACCCGCAGATTCCTCTCTCTCTCTCTCGCTCTCTCTGTCTCTTTCGCCTCGTCATCTCCCCGCCAATACTCCTCGAGGGATGTGTGTTTCATTCCGGCGAGTTGCTACACCCTCGATCTCCGCCCGACCCCTGGGGCTGGCCGTTCCTCCATGGAATCATGCTTGGGGGAGTGCGCTGTGTCGAACCCCTCGCGCTCCCCTTCTGGCCAGACCAGAACGGTCGAAGACGGCTACACGCCCACATGCACAGGCACACGCGCTATTTTTGTCGCCGTGTGAAACTGTTCAGTGGACATATATACATACACAGAAATTCAGACGCCGACCCGTATCCCAGTATGTCATATCCGGCAGCAGTCTACAGCGCTGCTGTACACAACCAACCTCGTACAGGGGCCACCACAGAGAGATTCTCGAATGACCTCTCCGGCCGCTCGCAACCAATGGAGAAGGCCGATCTCGAAGCGGCCTGCACAGGTTCTCAGCTTAGCGGCCTCGCTGTTTAGCTCCAAGCTGCGGCCGCCATGGCCGCAAAGGGCGCCGCTAAGTCCAAGCCGAGGTAAGCGGAGTTGGCACACACGCTCCACGGGCAGCTCGGCTGGATTCTTTTCAACGTCTTTTCTTGCCAGTCCAGCCTCTAGCGACATGACCACCTAACAGCTGTTGTGGCATCAGCCTTGTTGACTTAGCCGGACGACTTCGCGGGGTCGTTTGCTTTGCCTCACCCTGTTCGCGGTCGGCCCCGAGGCCGCGCAGAAAAATTGAAGAGGATTTACCTCAAAAGTGACTCGCCCGGCAGCCAGCGCAGTCGAGCCAGTCGACGCCGCCAGATGTAAAGAGTGGCCTGCCCGATTGGCTGCCACTACAGCTGCTGTCGTTTTCAGCTATGTCGAAGTGAATGGACACATCTCCGTTGTCAGTGCCGTGTCCGGCGATAAATCGCCTGCAACGCTTGTTGCAAGGATCTCCAGCGGCGTAGGCGGTCGCAGCTGGAACAGGCAACAGGTACAGGACGACATTAGAGAGGACAATCAAATAAAATTGAGCGTGAGATTGACATCTGACGCTCAGGTGGACATCGGCCACAAGCAGGACCACTCCGACTGATGCTGCAGCTTCAACGGCGAACACGAACGCGTTCGACACCAAGAACAATGCGATCGAGGTTGGATGGTACTGCTGCTGCCACCCCATGTTTAATGGTACTGCTGCTGCTGCTGCTGCTGTTAATACTAATACAACTACGAAATAGTGTCTGTTTTTGCGGTAACCATGTTAGTAATGTAGGGTAAAAGTAACGGTTCATTGGTTTATTAAAGGAGCTGCAATTTTTACAATGCTTAATTAAGCTCTCTTATATGCCGTCATCACGCGACGAGGCTCGAACCTGCGGCCTCTGGCTTCCGATAGCCAGAGACCGCTTAGCCGTCCAAGCCACTGGGCTGACAGTACAACGAACCTCTGCTGTACATTTGCAATGCACGATGTGGAGTTATCTCGGCTGTTCTATCCATATGGGTGTGCTGTGCCGGAGGGAATACAGGGCGTACACATAGGGTGAAGGAAAGGAACAATGTCAAAAGGTGACTTCGTCAATCAAATAGTGACTCCATCAATGTTGACGATGGGTAACTCGGCCATGACGCCAGAGTCGTAACCATCCACCGACGTTCGCTTTTCCGCCGAAGCCGCACTGTGCCCTCACGTGTAGCCCCGTAGCGAGCATTCGTTCGAAGGACGATCGGGCCTGACCTAACCGAGCTCGCACGATCAATTTGTATAGTCGCGCCATTTCATCCGAAATGACGCCAAAGTATCATGCGAACTTGGAGGAGAGACACTCGTCGCCGCCAACAACCGCAAAACAGATAAGGACAGACAGTCGCGGCGGCGGCGGCGGCGGACGACAAATTTCATCTCAGCCGTGTTCATCCATTTATTCATTCGTGCTCGGCTGCGTTTGTTGGCCGGCAAAGAAGCTCAAAAAGCGGCCCGTGTCTACTCACTATTTCCCTTTGTTAGGACTAGCAGTGGTACCAGCCGTTATGGCAGGGAGCAGTCAATCTCTCAAAGCAGCGTGCAAGACGACGGCTTGCCGAACGGCCGCAGGCCGAGTTGCACGGGCACTTCATATCGCTTGATTTCCGCTGCCGTCGCCGCCGAAATCGCCGTGGATTCCCCCTTGACAGCGCACGCGGAGGCGGCTGCTGCTGCTGCTGGTGAGATTTGAAACGTACGCCCATACGCCAGCTCGCTCTCGGGTACAACAACACGTTCGTTGAGGCTGGACCATTTGAGCAGCAGCTGCTACTCGTCTTATTGTTTGCTGTCGAAACCAAGGTCGCGCAGCAGAAATATGCTGCTGCGATCGCGGCGCATTGCCGCGTATGGACAGGCCGCCAGGCTCGGACTTACTCCAACGGGTGAGGCTCCCACGACAAGGGCCAACTTATTCGGTTGTGTCGTTGAGGCGCCCTTCTTGCCCCCGAACGCCTACCTTGGCTACGGGAAGAGGGGGTGGCTGTAATGAGTTACGAAGCGGGTTGGCGGGCGGCAGCTAAATCTCTGGCTGTGCAACCCGACGTCAATTGTCATCGTCTCATGCACCGAGAGGGAGCTCAATCTGTGCTCAGTCGACGCTTTACGCTCAAGTATGGCGTACATTGTTTTCCAGAAGGGCAAGAAGCTAAAAGGCGTCCCACGCAGTCACGACGGTCGGCGAACTTGTTCCCGAGACGGTGGCGGCGATCACGGAACTGGCTCACCACCTTTCCCTCTCTGTCGTTGACTTGGGGCCTGAAGTCGCGGAGAGACATCAACGATGAATAAATGAATAGGTCCCATTTGTTTTCGTCATCTTCTCACCGTGACACACGGCCTATCGATTGAGGTACATTCGACAACTGATATGCAGCTGTGTACGTAAGTTTGAGCTGCAGTAGATGAAGGTATCAGCGGAGATGAGCCTGCAAACGAAAGACGAACCAGTGCCGATTTCGAAGCGAAAGCCCACATGGGCACATATATATACATATACATATATATACATATACATATATATATATATATATATATATATATATATATGTGTATGTATATATATATATATATATATATATATATATATCATATATACCGATAGCCAGATAGCTGCAAGCAAGGGACGGAGTCCGCAATCTTGCCTCGCTGGCGGCAACCAGGGCTATTCGACCAATATATTACACACGCGGGCAGCGCTATCAACAGCAGAAGCAGCACTACACGACTTTAACGTTAGCTCGAGTATTCCGAAGTCGCCTCACACACGTACAGCGATCCCATCAGTGCTATTCAACAATGCTGACGTGTGCTGCTGTGTTCAGTTGAGGAAATTTCACAAGAAAATGCTATGCTATGACCGACTAAAGAGCAGCCGTCTCTCCCACACAAACTCAGCTGCACCATGTTGTACGTTCTATAACTACAACACAACTATAGACACATAGTATAAGCGCACACACGCATACGTGCGTACGCACGCGGCGTACCCCCGACCTACGTCTATCCCTGGTCTAGGTCTACCCCTGCGTGCGCTCGGGTTGCAGGGGGTCGTCGATCCCGCTGCAACTCGAAACCAGTCGAACTCGACCCGCAGATTGCTGTCCCAATTGGCTCATGTGCAACAGCGTACCCAGCATGACGCGAGAAGCTAAGCCACCGGAGTGCACAGCAACAATAACCAATTTCTTGCTTTAATTAGCCCCCCCGCCCCCCGTTCGTCGGCTATTGCCGATTGCTGGCGGTCTGTTACAACGGCACCGATGGCGAGGGGCGGGATCGTGCATCGTCTATAGAAGAAGCAGAGAAGAACAATTTCGTCGCCAGCGAAACATCATCGGCCAACCTAACTAACAGCTCCTGCGCAGTGTCGAATGAGGGTCCGGCGTCTCACTTGGTCTGCTTGCGCTAGAAGGCGAGCTCAATTTCGCCACTGGGACGATGCTATCGCCAACTCCAGCAGCTCCATTTTCTCTCGACTAAACATTGACTCGGTGGTCGGCTGCCTTCGGCGAACTGGCGTATTCGAGTTGATCGTGCAAACGGCGCGAACGCACAGATGAAATCGGGCTGGCTGCTACATTGTTCTCTCGTTCACATATAGCAGCCGGACGGCCGGCCGGGATACGCAAGCGTATACCCACGGACGCACACTCACACAACGCGTGCACCCTATGGGGCCTCTGCATAAGCAATTTAACCACAAACATGATCTCTGTAAATGACACAAGTCTGTCCTGTTTCGAGTCTGTGATGGCCTCGACGGCCGTCGAGTCAAATGTTAACAAAGGCGGCGGTGGTGTAGGATTAACACCCGTCGCATTTGCCCGATATAGCCAATTCGACGACAGTGAGAAGCAATGTTGAGAGCAACGGCCATTCGAGGTAGCTCACAGGTCGCTCGCAAGCCTTCCTTAAAGGCCAGATCTTCATTTCACCCTGCACAGGCCGAGAGATACACAGGCCACTTATGCACTAGCTGAACATTATTGTCAGTTTGCAGTGAACTTGTCGTCGAAATAACGAACAGTGAGCCGTTAGCGAAATATTGATTTCCGAGCTGTTGGCTGGCTCTGCCGCCTGCAACCTGCATAGACAACGATGTGAGAACGAGAGAGCTTTTGAAAACAAATACTCAGGGGGGTCGTCTCTTTCTGGGTGTGACGGCTGCGGTGGAAAGCATGCGCAGATGACGAAGATGCACTAACAGGCAGTCATAATTAGTAGGTGGCGATTAGAGGAAAAATAATTATTGTTAATATATATATATATATTTATGTATAAGGTAGGTGCGGGTCACTTACTTGATGCCAGGTAGACGTATCAGGCCAATTCAGTGGGCGTCCAGTCCCGTACTTCAGGCCTTGTTCTAGTTTGGTCCATGCACTTGTTTTTTTTACTTATTATCAGTTATTCATTGATTCACACACACGCATACACAGTTGTCTGATATTACGCAGCAGAATAAATATATGTTACGCTTGTCGAATCCTCGTACAGGTTAGCATTTCTTGAATTAATGGACATTTTTCCGTTTTACGCGTAATTTACCCATTGATCGCTTACTTACGCCGCTAGCTAATTAAAATTAATAATTAGTTAACTAAAAAAAATATATATATATATTGTAAAGACAGATGACCGTGATTACCGCAATGTCAAGTAGGTCCAGTTAAAATGCACGGAATCGAAATTTCTTTCGGGTTTGTTCGTCCATTTGCCAGGCTAACCGGGTGGGGCCAAGCCTTTCGAGACTTGGGCAAACCTATTTCTAAGAACAGCTTAGCTGCGCTGATGTTACATCAACTTTAAGAGACACTTTTATGCCATCTATATACATCATTGATTTATAATCGATAATAATAATACTAATAATAATAATAGTTTGGCAAAATGAATTAATTAATTGCGAAGAAAAGTAGTAATTACGATCATCATCCCGCTTCCGACTATGAATAACGGGCAAGAGGTTCTGGCCAGTTCACCAGCGATGCCTCCAGCCAATTCCGGGGCGAGAGATATGTACATAAAGACGAAATGTGGCCATGTAATGAACGACCACATAACTGCCACAGATGTGCGGAGCACGTCGGAGCATGATCAGCGATCCGATCGTAAACGCAGCCACTCGCCGCTGGGCGGTCTGTTGCTCTGGAAAACGCTTGGTTGCACTACCACTATTAATTCGGACATGGAATTAATACGAATCTATCGGTGACGCGGCAATAAGCATCATCATCATTATGATTATTGTTGTTACTATTACAATTGCTACTAAATATATATATTTCCTTACCATCGTACAATCGCCACTGTTGTGCACAGATGAGTACCTCAAACTTCGCTCGATCTGGCAAAGTCGAACCGCCGTTATGGCGCTGTGCGTTATTGCGATCGCCGCAATGAAGAACTACCCCCCCGCCCGCCCCCCAAGTAGCATCTGCTGTATATGGAACTCGTTTTCGTCTGCGAGTCGAGCGCTGTTGACTCGATTGGGCCACCGCCGTCACCGCCGCCGATCCAGACGCGGCAGATACCTCGGTTAACCTAGATACACAAGCTACGCAAGCAGTCTGTATTTCACGCTGTCCGCGCGAACTGCCACAGAGCGAGAGAGGGAAGTCGAGTGAGGAACGAAGCTGTTATTGCTACCGCCACCGCCGCGCGGCCCTGAACGCTTGAAGGGACAGGGACATTTTCCACCGAATCGGGCGAATTTTCCGCAATGTTCCACATTAGCCATCGCTCCCCCGGGGAGGGAGAAGTTCGCACTCGAGCAGATTCCCAATCTCCGCCTGTTCGTTCGGCCAGCCACCCACTGCTTCCGCTGCTCGGCGTACATGTACGTCTCGCTAGAGCGTATGGATGGCACTGCCGTTGCGGTGGTGGTCGCCGCCGCCGGTGTGAGAGCGGTCTGGGAGCGGTGTGATTTTTTTCTCGTGCTACTATTTATTACGATTGCATCGTAATCATCAACAACTTAGGTCATTAACAGGGTGGCTGAGTAGCAGGATTGGTAGTGGCGGCGGTGGCGGAGAAGGATATTCCGACTAATATTTGTCTATTTATTTATGACCGGAGGCGTGCAGGGTGTGCATGCAGGAGAGGCGATGTGGCCTGGCTTGACTTATAATCTATTTCCAATCGATGCCTAATGCCCGTTGCTTCGCCGTCCATCCTGATATTGCTGGCAGTGCTAGCGAACCACGTAAATTGCGGTTTACGGCTGCAGCGGCGCCTGCCAGAGGGCGGTACCCGCCAGCCAGCCAGCCAGCCAGACTTGGCTTGAATGTGGAACAAACAGACATGTGCGGAGTAACGTAATTAATTAATTAAAAGCGCTAAGTTTCTCTGCGATAGCTTCTAAAATTCTCTCGCGGCCGATCGCCGTTGTTGGCCAGTCAGTAATAATGTAATCATAATAATAATAATCGTATTATTACGATCGCCTCAGGTCTGCTTGTTGTCCGCTGTGTGCACCATTGAAAAGCATCCAAGTACGACTATTTGGGATTCGAGAGAGCACATTCGTCTACGGGAGGACATACCGCGAACAAGTTTTCCGAAATCTCTTTATCTCTCTATCTCGCACTAATACTCAGGCGATCTGAACGATAGACGATAATATGCCTTCGTGAATTTCCAATGTCTTCCGTACCCGTATTCACCACCAGCAGCTCCAGCGGTTCGTTGTTGGTCGCGGGTCGTTCAACGACCGCAGCTACTCGTTATATCGAAATTGTGCGCGTATAAATTACACTGAGGATTGTCATTCCCGAGACACCCGGGTGCATAGCAAATATCAAACAAAGCATCGCACTGCGGCACACATCGTCAGCGCGAAGGGGACACAATACAATGAATACGCATTCGACATACGCAACCCCTCTTGTGTGTTCGGTGTCTCTGAGCACCCCTGGACGAAACCCCGAAGTCGGAGGAGACAGATCAGATAGCAAACAACAACGCTACGAGGTGGAGACAGCGATCCGGATCAGCAGAGGCAAAACTGTGACTAAGGGATCCCGAGCGCTTTTACACAGTACCCCCCGCGCCCCCCCGGGGCGGCATCGCGGGGGTGCAACGATGTAGCGATGTCATCCAGTGTATCCAGTGTCTGCTGCGCCTTTGACGACGGACAGGCTCGGCAATACGTGGAAATCGTGGGACGTTTGCAAGAAAAACGCAAATCGCACGAGAGTGCTACGACGATTCCACGCCGGTGCGAATCCTCCCCAATCATGAATCCGTTTCTACCACCATCGTATATGCATATCGCCATGTATTACACGCGCGGCGTCGCAATAAGAACTTGCTTTCCATTGCCACCATGCTGATGTGGGGTAGATTTCTCCTCGAGTAGATTTCAGTTTGCCCTTCATTTCCAGTTGCTCGCCAGATAGACAATAGCGAGCGTGGAGTCCCAGCGTCAGCGGCCGGTGGCGATGTCGGCCACTGCTGCTGTCATAACAATCACAGACGGCGACACAGGAACCCCCCCCTCCTCTCTCTCTATTCCTCTCTCTATATATATATATACATATGGATATCCATACTTTTCTCTCAATCGGTCTGGAAATCATTTGATCGCATACCCCTTCAATGTTCGTCGAACTATTTACGTTTCGTACATGTCTCCCCTAACTCTTCCCCCATTTGATGTCTGTCTATCTTTGTCTCACTCATTTGCTCTCGTTCGCTATACACTCGACTGTCTAGCAGCAGTTCCGAGCCAGACCAGCACCACCGTCGCCACCAGAACTACCACCACCGGTAACAGTCGAACTCGCCGGCGGTGGCCCACTCCAGCAACAGCAGCAGCAGCACTTACATAGTTCCACAACGGGCGGGCAGGCAGGCGGACGTGTGGGTACTGCTTCAGTCCCGGTGTGGTGCAAAGCAGACGGTAAACACGGCAGGACGCGTTAGTCCTTCCGTGCCTGCCTCGCCTCCTGGTTCCCGGGGACCCGCGCCGGTGAGGGGGCCGCCGCGAGCAACCGACGCTAGGGCTAAATCGCAACGGCGACTCGCACAACCCCACCGCCAGCCCCCCCCGCCGCCTCCGTAACCGCTGCCGGCAGCGCGATTCCGCAGAGGGAACAGACATTAATGCAATTTAATTATTTGTTCTCCCGTTCAATGATAAATCATGCATAATTAATTGCTACCGCTCGAGGTACAGCAGGAACGATAGAGAGGGGGGGGGGATAGGGGGATAGGAGACGGAGAGAATCTAGGGGGAGCACTTGAGGGGTGCGCGCGTTACGCAGCCACAGATGCCTGTTCCTGTCGGCCGCGTCGGCGAATCGCGCTGCTGCGAGCCGTCGTGGACGACTCCGGCTGCGGTAGATGATGCTCGGGATGGCCAGAGTAGCAGTAGCAGCAGACAGACGCGGAGATAGGCAGTAGTCGCCCGCCGAACTCAGGCGAAACTCAACTGCTGCTTGAGTCGATGGCGGCTCGCGAGGCGATGCCGGTGCAAGCACAGCCGTGCCATCTAGCGGCGGCCATCGAATAGAGTCGGAGGATGCGACGAGCTAAGTATTCTATATGACCACGCCATGGAACACCGAGCTGCTGTTCCAGCAACAACAGCAACAGCAGCAACAGCAATGCTCAGAAGTGGAACCAGCGTCACCGTGGGACATTACGGCCAGAGTACGCATGATGGCGGCGGCGGCGGCGGCGTCGGTGCAGTTCCACGTGTACGCATCGGCCTGGAGAGTTATGTTCGGCCCCTCTCACACTCACTAAGTCGCCTGTGCAATACGCATACGCAATGAAAACAGATGGGGAGGCTCATGTA
Source organism: Stratiolaelaps scimitus (assembly GCA_019614645.1). Taxonomy (NCBI): domain Eukaryota; kingdom Metazoa; phylum Arthropoda; class Arachnida; order Mesostigmata; family Laelapidae; genus Stratiolaelaps; species Stratiolaelaps scimitus. Next base: position 1,990,424 of record JABWDB010000034.1, on the reverse strand, counting down.
CACGAATAATAAGAATATTTCGCAATGCAACATATCTTTATTATTTTGCGGCTACTTTCGGCTCGGGGGGCTGTTTTGAAGGAACGAGACAGCGCGAATGGAGACAGTGCAGTAACGGGGACCAACTTCGGCGGCGAAGATGCTTTCGTCTACCCTATCAAGCTCGCTCAGCCGCACTAGCACTAACGGCTATTACTATACAGCGGTATACTGGAACGTAGTAAGAAGACAAGGCTTATTATACGCGTACATAGCTCGTTTGTATTTTATTTTGCATTCTGTACACGCTGCAGGCGAAGGCCTCACTGTATCGCTTAGTGACAACTCTAAGGGCGATTTACACATAATACATCTAATATTTTATATATATATATTTATATCTATGTTTATAAAAACAAGGATGTATTCAGCATTTGGATGAACTCGGAATCAACGCAGCCGTTCATAGGGATGACCGAGAGGGGTTGCGGTGAGCGTCGCCGAAGAGCCGTTAACTAAATACGTCTTGGTTTAAAACTCCATTTAAAAACAAGTGTTTGATCACAGTATACGCAGTATATGTTCCAACTAATTGAAGACAATCAAGCGTTGATTGGGCTCAAGTCGATGAACAATTGTGGTCCTCGAGGTGAGAACACACGGATTTAGGCTGTAGCCGTCGACTACAACGAGTATATTAATAATGATATCATAATCAGAACGGCGGAATTCACTATATATATATATATATATATATATATATATATTATAACACTGATAATGACATACTCTTTGTAGCCGCCGGCTACAGCGGTTATCTGTTGTTCTTGCTCGTTTTTACACCTCTGGACCATTCATTTCACTTCTATAATTTCTCTTAATTCAACTATTCTTTTACACCTCTGGAGGATATCATAATCAGAACGGCGGAATTCACTATATATATATATATATATATATATATATATATATATATATATATATATATATATATATATATATATATATATATATATATATATATATATAGTTATTATAACACTGATAATGACATACTCTCTGTAGCCGCCGGCTACAGCGGTTATCTGTTGTTCTTGCTCGTTTTTACACCTCTGGACCATTCATTTCACTTCGATAATTTCTCTTAATTCAACTATTCTTTTACACCTCTGGAGGATATCATAATCAGAACGGCGGAATTCACTATATATATATATATATATAGTTATTATAACACTGATAATGACATACTCTTTGTAGCCGCCGGCTACAGCGGTTATCTGTTGTTCTTGCTCGTTTTTACACCTCTGGACCATTCATTTCACTTCGATAATTTCTCTTAATTCAACTATTCTTTTACACCTCTGGAGGACCATTGCACTAATAAATATCGACTCGGGGTTAGCCGGCTTCCCGTTGTCGCTGTTTTGTCACGGTATTCTACTGAGACAGGCATGCAGTACTATAGCATTGCGTGGTATCCAAGCTGTGTTGGGTTGAACTGGCTGACGAATGGAAGACCGCCCAGTGGCTGCTGGTATCCACTGCTGCTGCCAACCGTGGTCGGCAGGAATCGGTTGGGTAGTCCATAGAAGGGATTGTGCGGATGATGCAAGGTGCCCATTGGAACTGCACCGGAGAGCCGTCCCAACCCTCTCAGGCCATTCTCGTAACTCGAAAGGAAGTCAATGTACGTTGGTGGAGGCATCCTGGTCGCGAGCCCCGCCGCACCAGTTGCCACCGACGCCTCAGGCCCTTCGCCGTTGAAGACGTACGTCGGGGGCGAGGTCGACGACACTGAGTGAGGTGAGAGTCTTGCCGGCACAGGCGGGCAAGGTAGGCTTGTCAATGGTAGTATGGGTCGATGCAGTGGCGAGGGGGAATCGGACAGAGACGTCGTCGACACATCCGGGCTTGAGGTCAACGGAAGCCTCTTGGCTACGCCGATGATCGGGCTGAGATCGTTGCCTTCGTGCGCGCATGGCCGCTTGACGCCGCTTCGGCGGTCATCCTCACGGAAGCCCTTCGCGAACGGGTTGTTCTTAATCTTGAGGCTGGTCACGCCGGCGTTCTGGTACGCGGTCACAGCAATGAACGACGTGACCTCAAAGCTGAACGTCGTGAATCGACGCGACGACATCTGGGCGATGTCACTCCCGGCGAAGATGCGCAGACGAGGAATATACTTGTGCATCGAGTTCAGCATGATGTGACTCTCCGAGCTGGTGTTGCTATTCGTCAGTTTTACCTTATTGAAGCCGATCGGCTGCGACATCCACTTGGAGCCGAGAGCAGGCGAATCAGGATGCCGATACAGATTGAACTTATGCTGTGGCATGTCGGTCTTGTACGCCGGTAGCCAACATTTCCCGATGAACTTGTACCGGAAGTCGTCAGCGGGCACTATATCCAACAGGACGATGTAGTACTGTTGCGGATCGAGTCCGCTGATCTTGAACTTGAGATCGGGGAACATTCGTCGACCCGGCTTTGTGATGATCATCTCAGTGCCACAATCGAAGAACTGTGCCCACAACGCGAAATTCTCAAGTTCGACGCGCACCTTCGCCATCGACTCGTCGCCGACCTCCACCTCGGGTGAACTGCCAATCATCATCATGCTGTATTGCCCAATTAATTAATAGTCAGTCTATTCCAACTGAATGAAGACCTCCCCGCCCTGGAGACTTCGCCGATTCTTCCCCGAGGCACAAGCTTTGTCCTAACGCACCAATCACAACAGTGTGTCTCGCGCCACCACCACAACGTCCGCCACCAACAAATTAGCACAATTTGCTAAACCGTCCACTGGTTGCTGAGTCCGTGCTATCGTAATGTCCAGTGAGATCATCAATGTTCTCTGTTCGTGTTACATGTTGTTAGCATCTGTCCATCTTGAGGCACTCACTTAATTTCTCGATTTTCTCTTTCGTTCGTTCGAGTCTTGAGCTAATCTTATTCTCTCAGATCGCGCTCGCTAGATATTGCGACGAATGCATCACCGGCAGCACCACTTGTGTGCACCACTTGCGTCGGTTGAAATCGTTAGGCCCCACGTGAGATGCTGCCCGTCCAGTGGCTCCCAGAAGGACTGAGGTCTCTATCGAGATCCTCCGGCCTTAAAATAAACGAAGCACTCTCACTAGTCGCCCTCTCCCCTTTCGAGTTCAGGCAGTAAAACAAAAGCCGCTCTTGGGGCAGGCGGTTGCGGCGTCTTTAATCTTGCCGACTGACGGCAATGCGCGTTGTCGTCGTCCGCAACACGACGGGCGGCGGCCTGCCGACCCCAGAAGGCCAATTCTAGGGTCCTTAGCTCCGCTCCAGTTCATATTATGAACTATATTAATCGGGCTGGTGCAACACGAAACCACATCGATCGATTTGTATATTTGTTGGTGCTTTATTAGAGAGACAAGTACAGAAGTGACGACTCAACAGGCCGGCCGTCCACAATCCTTGGACACGCTCGAGTGTAGCCACTCGGCCGATTCGTCAGCGAACGTTGCCAAGCGTCCGAAGCAAGCTTTGCCCTGCCCCCAACGTCAAGTATAGAAATTGCTATACCATATATATATATATATAGTACAGTAATTAGGAGCGGACACGCGCTGTGTGAAGGGTCCCTGTTATTTAATTGGCTAATTTCTGTTAGAAGGTCAAGGTGCGCGCGACATCAATGAACGCTGATCTTGAACCTGAGGGCGCCAGCTTAAGGGACCATTGAACGACAGCCGAATCAATCAGTGAATTGATTATTAGATACAAGCGTGATAAGAGCTCTTCGTCGTATTACGACGACAGGCTGTAGCCAATTTTCCAACTCTGCGCAAGGCAGAAACGAAGAACATCGCCTTGAATAACGCAACAATGAATCAGAATGGCCACGAAAAAAGCCAGTTGGTGGAAAGAAAAGCAAAGAAAATTCAGGGCCGAGAGGGAGAGAGAGAGAGACAAGTCTTTCCATTCAAGTGTTGCTATTGTATGGAGATGATCTTGAAGCAAATAAACATTAATATACAAATATTTAAATTAAACACTGGAGAATTATAATGACAACGAGTGTACACTCACTCGCTGATCGAAAATGTTAATGTTCCGCGGGATGGGGGGGAATTCCCGCAAGCAGTGAACTATTGTAGACACTAGAAGCCCCAATGTAAGCAACATACAGACGAAAGCAACACACAGAATAATTGATCTTTCACTTTCATTGTAAATGTATGTGGAGGTTTAGCATTTGTCTTGTATAAATTCAATATAAGACATGAACTAAATGAGTGAACAATAATAATTTATAAATAGTAATATTAATAAGTATATATATATAATATATATATATTTATTGAATGAGTGTCATTATACATTTTTTCGCGTTTTCACTTTGTCATTTGCTCCCGTTGTATATAATATTCCGGCGCCAATAATTCCCTGTAACTTGATAATGAACCTCTCTCCGGAAGTACATCTCACCTACTCATTCATGTTCATATTTACTGCGTGGGAATCACTAGAGCTCTATAAATAGTCAATAGACAATATACTATATATTTGCAAAAAAAATCGATAGTTAGAGCTCACTAGATTGCGTGCAGATACTGTCCTCATCTATCAGGCTCTTGTGGTGATCATTAGTTGAGCAGCTGCTATTCGAGTTACTATTTCGCGTGGCGCATTGGAGAGGGCGGCCATATTGCCCTATGGAATGAACGCATATATTCACCTAGTGCAGCCTTGCGTTAGATTCAACATCGTCAATTGTATTCATACATTGTTTCGGACCCGTTGCGTTTTTCGTGATTAGTGGTTCGTCCACTATCGCTAATGCACGTACGGAATCACCACTCTCGCTTAAATGGAATAGAACTCCATCGGTCGAATACGCTATGCTACCGTGAGCAGGACATCGGGACACGAGTTCACTAGATTAGGTGTATTAGGTGCCGGGACCAGGATGTCTGACCACATCGTCATGCAAAAGGCTGTAACGGCATAGGCGCATCATTTTCCATAGCACTTTTTTCTGTAGTGGTTAGTGCAGTCACTCCCGGTGAGATCAAGCTGAGGCTAGATTGCTGGCGTCCGAATAAACGGCTTTAGTTAATTGCGAACCTGAATCCGTCAATCAATGTTGTAGTTGTGCCAACCCCGCAAAGGTGGCGTAGTTCGGCATGTCGTCTAACTTGACCTGCTGACGCACAATTGCATTATTTTTAGGTCCAACAGCACAACTACGTATGTATGTATTTATATATATATATACATATGGATGTTTATGACAATATCGGATACCACTCACTATCAGTCTTGCGCTGAACGATTCGTAGCTGGTCTTGATGGTGTTTGAGCTAATATATATAATAATAATAATAATAATAATACAGTATTACATAAACCATTGCGAGATCAGAACTCGAGCGAATCGAATTGACAAACGGTGAATATCAAGAACGAATACTCTGGTGTTGACGCGACGTTGCAATTCCATCAAGGACATACCTTTCAACCGCGTCTAAAACGTGGTGCATGCTTTCGAATGTTATTATTACTGTATAATTATGATTATTATAATTAGTGTACATGAGACAATGTAATTAAACAGCTCAGGACGAACAACGAACAACTCACTTCGGATAGCCGGCCCCAACCTGTATCTTTTATATGATTCAATCGTTATGATTAACATTTAATCGATGATTATATCATTAATTTTGAATTGTCTACATGGCGCCACATTCGGGCAACCCGCTCAGGGGGCACACAGTGGCGAGAGGGCAGACCGCATTTTAGAGATGGGTCATGGTCCATGAATTGACGCCTCCTTCAACAGTCACCGACCACGGCCAGCGTCGTTACATCGTTAGAAAAGAACCTGGCTCAGCCAGCCCGATAGGTCATAGTGTGACAGTCCCCAGGTTGCTACCGTCGCTCCTGATACTTACTACTACCACAACGAGTAGCCACTCCTGGTATCACTCCTCCCGCCCACGATTACCGGCCATCCGAATCCAAGATTGACCTCATCTTGTGCTAACGCCTGCCAGGCTTCCAGGAGAAGCTGGCCAGCCTGACTTGAACTTGGTTTTGTGTCTCTAAGTCGGGCCCGCTCCATTAGTGGACAGATTAGCTCTCGTCCCCGTGAGGTATTATACGGGATTACCGCCTGAGTGACACGAGTTTCGGCGACGTCGACGCCAGACGATCGAGAGAGAGCGAGAGAAAACTGCTTAGCTAGACAGACTATCGGAGCAGCAGGCAGTGCCAACCACTCGCACTTAGAGCTTATCGCCCGTTATAAACGCTTGGCAAAGCCATTAAGGCAACAGTTGGTTTGGTTTGGAGCTCACTGTTGGCAGCGAAAACAGCCTTCCTTTTCTATCAGCTTCGGCCTCCGGCTCTCTCTCTCTCTCTCTCGCTCTCTGTTCATGTCGCAGTTGTAAAACGGAACGGCATCGCCCGCGACTACAATCGTAGCTCAATCACGGCCCAGCTATATAACATTGGCCCCCCACTTGCTGTGGACGTCGTTCGGCGGCCGAGCAACAAGTTGCTTTGTCGGAGGAGTTGAGTTCGAAGAGCTGGAACCAGATGAAGATGCATTGAAGACTGAACGTTCTAATGCGTGAACGGGGTGAATTAACGTGAAGATGATGATGATGAACGAGACCGCAGGGTAATAATCGGCCAGGTTAATACGTTTAATGTTTTAATATTGGTGTTTCTCCGAATCACGCAATCACGCAGCTTGCTGTTTGGACGTGGCGTGCACATGCACCTCCTAAATGCCAGCTGACGGCTGCATGTCGGTTGTTAACTAGAAGCTAAGACTAATTATTCACCTATGGGAAACGCCTGCTCCTCCGCGTACCATTGACGACACGACGCCATGTGCGTTGTCCCATATCACTCAACTCAGTGCATTGGTAGTTGAGTGTTGCCAGATTGAAACAATCCCTGGCCATAGCGATTACCCCCCCGGAACGGCGCTGATCGTCAACCGTGTCGATGGCGCGGAGGCGACTCTTGACGAGGTGGAGATTCCGGTGTCCATCGCAGCGAGCGCACCTCAGCACAAAGCTGAAGTTGACCCCCGATGTCCCAACTCGTTGGCTGGGCGCAATTCCTTCGAAGTCCCTCGACAGCGCCGTCCCTTGGCTGGCCTCTACGTGAACTCGGACAATCTGCCCGTCTGACACGCGACTGTCCATTTGATTCCGATTCAGGCGGCTCGCAGCTTCGCTGTCTCTGCAGACACCCTAGAACCTCAGCGCTGATATTCGTGTTGCTGTACTCTCGAGGAATGAACATCCAACGAATGCCGCCGAACAATATCTCAACAGAATTGTGCGGATGTCGAGTAACTGGTCAATTCCGATTTCGATTGCATAGCGGCTTAGCTTTGACGCGGCTCCTTTGAGGGAATGACCCACCGGGTCGAATTGCGTGTACACAGTAGTCGGCGGCACAGGGGCAGGAGCTAAATAGCGGAAGCAGTACTACGGGTCGTGTTTCGGGTCAAGCGCCAACTTGGTGATTGCTTCTTGCCGGTCAGACCCTGGCGGCAGTCAGGCTCGGCAGTAGCCGCAGGAGGGGGCACTTCGTCATAACAGCAGAGGAGGCTGGCTGGCCGGCCGGCCGGCCGCCCGCCCGGCCGACTTCATAGACGTCGAGGACTCGCCACCTAACAAGGATTAGCACAAACTCATAAATTTCATGCTTATTCAAATTTGCTAGAAGAGTTGCCTTGACCATCAGATTCCAATTTCGCTCCGTCACTTGAGCGCTGCCCTACGCGCTCTCACCCCCTCGACCGGGCTCCGGGTCGCTTTGTTACGAACCAATTTTGCCGCGTACCTAATCCCGTTAATGTGCGCAATGTTAGCCCACAACAACGGAGTCGCGAGCCGGAGTCCTTCGGGACGGCGGGATCAGCCAGCGTAGACAGGGGTCGGCAATTTCACGTCGCCAATCGATTAGGATTACAGATCTCCTCAACGCTCGCGTTACCCAGCAAAATTGACAAAAGTGACAACCTAGCTGCGAAAACGCTCTGTGACTCACGCTGTGGGCTTTTTTTTTCGGCGTTTCGTTTACTTGGCTGGCTATGTCCCCGTTGCCAGCCGAGGTAAGCATGAGAGTCTACGGAACTTCAACCTCGGGGTCAAACGACGCCGCCTTGGGTCGTGCTTCCCGGGACAAACCGAGAAATAGCCCGTCCCGTCCCGCCTAAGCACAACGTTAACTACTCATATCAGGTAATCGATATGTATAGCCATAGACGTTTCACTGCGAATAGATGGATCATAGCCTCTGGCCATGGCCTTGCCTGTTGGTCTGCTCTTTCTTGTCTTAATCATGATAATGCGCTGCGGGGTGGTCGACCATGCGCTTCATCACGAACTCAACGCCGAGTAAACGCAGAATCTTCTGCTCATCTGTTTTTTTTTTGGGTTCTGTGTCCACCTTCCATTCTCCGTGCTCTGCGTTATTCGATTGTAGACAAATCTGCACCGGAGAGTGCGGGGGTGACGGGGGGGGGAGGTAACTATATAAACGCTGGGGGTAGCCACTCAGCGTTATTCGTTCAAATCGCAGAATCACTCAAACAGGCTGGCCGGCGGGTTGGCTCTGTCAAAACGAGCTTCTCACATTGAAATCGAGTTATTTAGCCGGCCACCAAACCACTGGGTCACTCTCTCCGGCCGGGCCGCATTCTCTCGCGCGCTGCCGCCAGTGCACACCACGTCCAGACTACGTAGCAACAACGCTATCTTACATAGACACTCAGCGTTCAAACGCTGCCTGAGTTTAGCCATAAACAGGCTGCTGGGGGCGGCATCATTTCATCCGCGCCCTCCGGCAATGCAGGCCGTGCCGGCCTAGCTACGCGCAGACGGACGGCGGCTTAAAGTTAGCCTCTCATCTAAAAAAGGGCCGCTTCAGCCTCCCTCTCAGCCTGGCGAGCTCTAAGGAGCGCTCAAAGGTAGAGCGCACTCGCAGAGCTGTAAATCGCCGGCCGCTGAAAACCAGCGTTGCTGATGACGACTGCGGTACAGCCCAAACATTGGCTGTGGATGCGGCCCTCTTGAATCGACAGCAAACTGGTCAGCGACGGCAGATCGAGACGACCTGCTGCTGCTGTTGTCGTTATATTATATCAAGCAGGCAGGCGTAGGTTGGTGCGGTGTGAGGCGGGCCTTTTCGAAACGGCGCAGCCACATCTATCAAGAGACACCGATGCCTCGGACGTATACGATATGAAGAAGCACTTCAGCGGCTGTATGACGGCTGGCTCGGAACCGCAGAAATATCCAGTGCACGGCTGTGGCGGGAGCGTCCGCCAGCAGTACGTCCCGTTTCTCTCTATACCCTGCTTGCTAATATCTATCTATATATATCTCCTATGGGGGCGACGAGCTAGAAGAATCTCATCGGCAGAAGGTCCGTCCGATCGTTCCCTCGTCTGATGCGGACATACAGTGACGCTGCCTGCAGCAGCCATCAGCCTTTGTCTTTGTTAACTACAGGGCAGGCGGCTATTTGGCGTTTGATCTGATCGCTCGCGATCTGATCTTGCTGGTGCTTACTTGCTGGCTGGTTGGCTGGCAGCCCTCAACTAGGCTAGTTGTTTGTGCCGGATTGCACGTCTTCATTAGAGATGAAGCGATGTACTATAGCGCACAGAGATGTGCCGACGAAAAGTATGCCCACCGCAGCGCCAGCGTCTCTCCGGCGGCCGCGAGGCGGCCACTGTCGACGAGGCCATTGCCTCATGTACTCCAGCAGCACGCATGTATCCTCAACTCTCACCCAAGCTATTGCTAACTGTGCCTTCTGCCGATGCTGAGCTGAGCTGAGGTCGTCGAACAGGCGTGGACAGTGCACTTGGCTCCCTTCCGTCAGATTTCTACGATGGGTCTGAATTCCGAGATTTGCCGCTGCGCTGTTCGCTACGCGATCGGCCTGACGCAGCGTTGCGGAGTGTGCCAATATGGCTGCTGCTGCTGCTGTTGTTGTTATTATTATTAGTATTATTGTCGGCGTCGCGAACCGGCCCGAACTAAAGGAATAGGTCGAGTCATTTGCCGTAGATTTACTGTGGGTGACTATGTAGCGTCGCTGTGGCCTATCCAGCAGAGGTCGTCTCAAAGCCGGCTCTAATTAGTCCGTTCGAGGTCATTTGTTCACGGAGTGTATTCGGATTGAATAAATCGCATGTCAGCGAATTTAAGACATGGATAGTCCCTTTGAAATGAAATGATCGAAGCAATATACTCTCCTAGCTGATGGATGATATAATGACATATCGAACTATGGTATAGCACGCATTAAATAGCACGCAGACCTGAACAGGAGGAAATATAAAAACAAGATTTAATTAGACACGTAGGTGCAGGGGTTCGATCCCCACCGTTGCACATTTGCATATAACGAGGTTGTGCGTCATATCACGAACGCCGAAAGCAGTTGTACCGTGGACTGAGTTAAATGTATAAGGCTGTGGATCGGCTGAAGATAGCAGGCTATTCTATTGAAGAGTCGAATCCCTTTAACGTCTATCAATGCCTCATTACCGTACGTACTGTCGATAGTAATCTATACGCGACATCGTCAGCTGCACGCTATCGTAAACAGTGTAGGCTGATTCAATGATTTTCGTTAAAGGATACGACGACGGGAAGAGCTGACGAGCAAAGAATTCGCCGAAACTCGTAGTCATTACGCGGAATCATTAGGTGACCTCTGATGCCCTCGCTCATATCGGGTCAAACCGTTGTTTTCATCAATATCCGTACGTCGCACCGAACACTGCCAGATGCTTAATACTGTTGTGAACAATATGCCGAAATCTCTCGACAAAACAGCTGGCTATTTATTAACAACAACAACTACAAAATCAACGGTCAACCGACCGGCGACCCGTCGTCCTCAACAACAATATCTTTCAAATCCTCTCTCTCTCTCTCCCTTGTTATTCAAATGTCCGATTAGTAGAATTGAACTCGAATTGTTGGCAATCCTAATCCGTTCCCGATACATTAGCATCTAACATGGGGTTATCCGTCTTATAATGCTGATAACAGTTACACCGTTGACTGAGTTCAATGCTTAAGGCTGATGGTCAGCCTGGAGAACGTCCCACTCCCTATATATATATATATATATATATATATATATATATATACTCTCCGAATCTCGACCCCATCGTACTTTTGTGCAGCGTCTTGTTTCTTAGTCGGATGCATGGACTACATCTCTCGGCCACCCGGTGACTACATCGTCGTCCGCGCCGCTGCGTTGAGCCAGCACGCGATAAGACAGACGCCTGAAAAAAATCACGGATCAGCGAGCGTTATCCGAGCGCTATTCACCGTGTCCATATGCGGAAACAGCATGCACTAATTATACACCGTTACTAATTATAGCATCGTCTGTACGCTGGTCGCATTTGTCGATTCCCCTCGGTCTAGCAACGACTGGGTTGTTCTGAGAAGTTACGCTCAGGGTCCTGCCACGTATCAATTACATTACACCTACTCGCGTCTAGTCTCAAGATCATTAGTACTCGAAACAGGACGTACTAGCGCTTCCGAGCGTAGATTCATGGGGTGTCATCGTTGCGGTTGCTGTCGCTGTGTGTACGTTGCTTGCGGATTGATTTGATTTCCATGTGTTACTCATTTTTGCTCAGTGATTCTCAGTGACAACCGCCTGTTGCCAACAACGTTATCCTCGTCAGTGTTCTCGTTTTATTTCTTGGTTGAATCTCCCCATCTTCTCCATCGCCCCATCCCTCAATTCTCTCAGCCCACCTACAGTCCCGCCTACACTAGCTCGTAATCATGCACAGCGTATCTACGGCTGGCCAGCCACTAACGTTGACTGCCGTAGACCACTCGTACGTAGCGAGCCTTTACCTAAGCACGACGAACGCCACGCTGCACTGTGCCGAAACACCTCATGTGGACACATCGGCTTGAATAACAAATTAAAGTCATCGTCATAATAGCAATAATAATAATAATAATAATAAAATGGAAGAATATCAATATACACGGATAAATTTAATTAATTTCTACAAAACAAGAGTATCCAAATACTATCTATGCTTGTATACTATTATTACTGGCCACGTCAGAGCGGCGGGGGGTGGTGGTGCCTTGCACGGTGGCGAAGTGACCTCTGGCTGAACCGGGGGTATACCACAGGTCCCGAGTCCCGGTGACCTGGTTACATATCGAGAGAGAACTTAAGGGCCCTGTAAAAAAAGGGCAGTTCTGTTAAGAAATTAAAGAAAAACCTTCACGTTCACGTGTGCCCCGAAGTACACGGCACAAATAATCTTGGAGCGGACGTGTATACTTAACAACTAATTATTGGCATATTTACATTAGTATTGTACAAAATGCTGCTGATGATGTCGATGATGACGTGGTGATGATGATGATGATGATAATTACAAAATAATTACCGCTATATATATATATATAGATATATAATACAACAATATATGGCGATAGATCAGATAGAGTAATAGATAGATTTGCCGATTCCAATTGATCTAGGGGAGAAGCCACCTCGGGGGTGTCCAGTCAGATGACCACCACCAAAATGGTGTCTCTCCCAAAAGAGATGGGTGGGGGGCGGGGGTGGTTGATATCAAATGCGTGTGTTTGTGTGCCGATGTGGGTACCCGCCTGCCCTTCTGCGCGTGTTTGAGTCAGAAGTTACAAGTCCTTAGCTGATGCAGTCACAGACGTCGACAGACGTCGGCTGATTGATTCTGGTTCAGTTCTCCTCGTTCCTGAGGGCGACCGTCATTTGCACCCGTATCATTGGTATAATACTTCCGCGTATTCCTCCCCGTTTCGATCTACCTCATACCGGTGTTGCCGACGATTGAGGTAGAGATAGCGCTGGAGCGAGACCGAGCATATTCTCCTTGGTTTGTGCCTTCCACAGAGTTCGTCGGGACCCGCTGGGCAAAAAAACAGCTGCACCTTCGGGCGCCGACGTCTCTCGTGGCAGCAGCTTCGCGCGAGGGTGTCGAACCACGACCTTGAGCAGGCTCGAACGCGAGCTGCACAAATGCTAGCACACTTTGTGAGGATGTGAAAGTAAAACAGATAACTCATAGATGAGTCGTAGTAAACCTAACAAGATAACGCTGGCTGGTGAGACACTCTCGCTCGGAGGGCCTTGTTTTTCCTTGTTCGCTCCTTGTTCTTTCGTTCGATTCGGTTCCTCCTCGTTGCTGCTCAACATTGTGTTCACGTTGTTGCGTCCGACAAGTCGAACGCAGAAGGCGAGATAGAATATAAACAGAAAGAAAGAAAGAAAAAAGCTCGACGCGAACGACGGCGTAACGACGGCACATAACGAATCATTCACTTCGTTTGTTAATCTGGTCTATATCGCACGCTGCACAGGGGCAAGCGGACCCCTTTCGGGCGGAGTCGGCACCGGCCTACCTATCGGCCTTCATCCCAACAGAGCCGCCCCCGCCACTTGCCGAAGACGTTTACTACGGGGTGCCACCCCTAAAAAATACATACGCATGGGTTAGTGTTTTGTTTGTACATTTATTGTCGGTCCTCCGTAATCATCGTTATCATCATCACCAGCAGCATCAGCATCAGCAAGGGTGCGAGTTCACCCGTTGATCGACAGCTCACTCGAAGCGCATTTCGTTTGCTCCTCGTCCCCCCGTAACGATGGCCAGCACGACAGCAACAGAACACAACAACATAACGACGCCATCGGCGAAATCGAGTCGGGGCCTATCAAGTGTCTATACCGATAGTGTTGGCGGGTCGCCGAGGTCCGTCAACACGCCGAAATTAAGGGTATCAATTTGCTGTAGCTATGTGTACATACACGAGCGACCGTTAAGACGTAAGTGGTCTGCCGACTACGGAATAGAGAAGGCGAGCGTAACACTGTGTATATGTGTGTGTGAGAGATACAGAGAGAAAGAAAGCGAGAGACAGACAGAGAGAGAGAGAGAGACACGATGAGTGATCTCTCGAAGGACATCGAGGGGCACAATTATACGTGTTGTTTTCCGGTCTAGTCAAAACCGAAGAACGCCCAAGCGCGGGGGGGCAACAACAACAACGAAGACTTTTTCTCCGACGACAACGACAACGGCAGCGACGACGCCAACGCCAGCCAGCGAAGTGGCTATCTAGTGAGGTGGTCTCCAGACTACGGCGAAACGAGAACGAGTCGCCAAAGAGCAAAGCACTTTCGACACAGCAACACCCCGACTAGCGCAGGACACATGAGCCTTTGTCCCGGTCGACGTCCCGGCGGAGGGCAGCCTCATTCGCCTCATCCTCGCGAAAGTGCCCTGCTTCGTCCCCACGAAATTGGTTGTTCTGCGCAGTCCTCCGTTTTCTGTCGTCGTCGTCACCGCTGCTGCTGCTTCTGCTGCTGCTGCTGCTAGTGCTGTTGGTGGCGATCGCCCCCCTACAGAACCTCGCTCGTAAGTGAGGGGGACGCACAGGCCGAAAAGGACATCTGAGCTAAGACGTCCGGCCGAGGTTGAGAGAAAGTCTGAGAGCTGTCCCCGACGAGGAGCCGGCACACGCTTACTCGTCCGACCGCTTATGGCGACGAACGCAAGCTAACAAAAGCCGGCAGCCTGCTTCCCTTTTCCTTTCCCGGGTTAAAATATTATGCCTCCATTCTGGGGTATTTACCGACAGAAGGCTTAAACTTCTTCTCTCTCTCTCCCCCGGGGTAAGATTTGATCATACATCAGACGACGCAGGACCCGCGACGCCAGGACAATCCCGCACAGCATTCGTCCCGTCCTGCTCTCGACGACTATGGCTGGATGAGTCCCTCGAATGCGGTACCGCTGTGCCTGCTTGCCTGAGGAAGCAGATCCCACTGAGCCACTTTTGGAAGCCAGCCATGTTTTTACGAGGCGTCCATCTCTACTAACCCGCTGAGGCCATCGTCGCCGCCGACGCCGCCGCCGCCGCCTCCTCCTCCTCCTCCTCCTCCTCCCCCCCGTCTTCCTCCTCAACCGCTCAGAACGTCCCCAATCCCGGACTCTTCACTGAGGTACGAGGTGCCTCTTCTGCGCCGCCATGAGCCGACCTTGCCGGCGAACACAGCGAGGAACCGGCCACGGGATACTCACTCGTCGTCGAGACGACGAGTCCCGGCTCCACGCCAACAATGGGCCGGCAGTCATGGACATGACGGTCCCGGACCAGATCACGGTAGGAAGCAAGTAAGAAGGGGCAGGGCTGCTCACCCGCTCGCCTTCTGCCAGGAAGCTCCTCCTGAACCCACGGCTTGACGTGCTTTTAGGGATGGACCAGTAGAGGCGCATTAGAGTGAGAAGTAAGCGACGGGAGTTGAGAAAGGCCCGCAAAAGGCGATGCCAAAGGCTGCTGCTGTTCAGGGCCACGTGGGTAAACCAGAGGAGGGAACAGTGGGGCCTGAAGGGAAACGTGGGTGGAGTAGAAGAGATCACAACATATAGAAGGCACAACATCTTGCCGCTGCTGCCGCCGCTGATATTGCTGCTGCCCACTTGTGCTTCGTGGACCTTAGCGGCCCCCGAAGCCTTTCTCCGTGGACTTCTTCAGAGTTTCAAGTGCAACCGACTCAACCTAACTCAACCGAGTAGAAGTAATCCGCGTCGCAGCTACACTACAATTCCTCTCTATTTTTTCTCTCTCTCACTCTCCTTTGCCTTTTCGCCCTTCAACCACTCATCCTCTGCCCGACCCTCATGGAACCAGAACACTCAGAAAAGAAAGACGAAGTAACTATTACAACAAACTGCTACAAGCACGGCCCTTGCTCACATTTCTCTTCGGCTTGTATTGTATCTCCGCTATAGCGGAGCCAGTAGCTATCCGGTGGCGGCGGCGGCGGCCACAGTAGCAAAGACGGAATCGAAGCTCCCTCCGCTACGCTGCTCGACCACGGCATTTCGTCGGAACGTACAAAGTCTGTCTGTTTGATAATCAGGTCCATTCCAGTCGAGATCAAGGTGAAGAAGAAGGTTGGCGGGGTGGGAGGGGGGGTCTGACGTTGGCAACCTATGGTTCAACAAGCTCATCAAGCGCATCAAGCTCATGCTATTGTTTGGTGTTTTCAGCCAAGTGCTGTCCTTCATGTATCTCTCCCCGAGCGCTACCACCCCTCCCCAATACACCGAACAAAGATGAGATAGTGCCTTGTACTTTTTTCCAGAATGTCAGTAATATTTCTTTGCACTCACTCCCGTTTGATCTCTCGCAACCTCTCCCCGCTGTAGATCGACAGGCCAATTGAGGCTAGGAGACTAGGATTAGCTTCGCAGGGCCGGGTTCGTAATATCCTCCGGCGCAGGCCGCATCCCCCGTGCCGTACAGCACACCATAGGGGGGACGGCGCAAGTACGAGCGAGAGATCGGCTGAACGAGAGAGGAACAAGGAAAACGCTGGTGGTGAAGCCAAAGACAGGCGGAACCGATGGAGGCCAAGCCAGCGATAGAAGTGCCGACCAAGCGCCGATTCGGGAGTTTGGAAAAAAAAAGCTACATCAGGCGGGCGCAGACGGCATGCGCGCACACGCACATCAGGGGACTAGAGGATAGCCAAAGGCCACGATTACCAGTACCGCGATCTCCTTGGCCACCGACGCCACCACGATCAGTGAGCACCATCAGCGCTCGGTCGGTCGGTCGCTCGTTCGCACCTCCACCAGTGACCCCCTTGCAGCGAGAGGAGGGAAGCTCGCTCGAAGTGGTATCAGGTGATGAATGGAGTCGAATGAAATCTCAAACAAAACCCATCGGCACTACCGCGTGGCGCGATTCCGAACAGGGGTCGCGTTCTTCTCTTCCGTTACCTCCGGTCGCTCTCGGCCCCCTGTCTTCGGCTTCTATCTGTCAGCCGCTCTCAGCTCAGCGGCCGTTCTCTCTCGGTGTTTTTCTCTCCTGCAGCTTTTCTTTCCGCGGCGTCATTCGCTTTCATCGGCAGAAGCACGCATCACCCGCAATTCCACTTCCTCCAAAACCCAAACCAGAGCGAGAGAGGAGGAGGAGGAGGAGTTTCCTTGATTCCTTTTCCCCGCGGGGGAAACCTCCTTTGCCGAAGGAAGGGCCACTTCTTCATCCAGGACGGGCAGCCAGCTAACCTTCTCAACGGTGCGCGTTCCGATCTGCCGAAGCGTCGTCTCGTCTTCGTTGCCGCGCCTGCGGCTCCGGTTCACTTGGATAGGTGGCGGCGGCAGCGGCGGCCGTGGCCGTTACTGTGACCGAGGCCGGCCGGCCGGCCCGCCCGCCCCCCTTTGGCTTTGGCCCCAGCGAAACCCCGATCTTTGACGTGGCGAGCTCCTGGCGCCTCCGATGCCCACGACGACGACGACGACGCCTCAATTTATCTCCGGAACTTTTTAATGTTTCTCTCTCTCTCCCTCTGTCTCCCTCTCGTCCGATCCTGATCTGGACCATTTTCTCTTCTTTCCCTGACGTCTTTCCTCCACTTCTGATGGCGCCGATGGCTGGCAACGAAGTAGGCGCTCCACGGAACTAGGCGTTTCGACCGGTTCCCAACCGTCGATCAAGTTCTGAAGGCGGCTCGACCCGACTTGGTGCAGCCATCACAGCCGATCCAGAGGCACCGACCAGAGGCCCGAAGGCCTTCACGACCACGAACCCTGTGGCGTGCGTGCCGCCTAACGAACGAATAGCGACGAGTGAAAAAATCCAACTCTCCAACCGATTATATTTTAGATCTGATCTCTCGCGTGATCTCTACCCGGCTGGATGCGCGTTCGATGACGGCAAATCTACACTGACCAAAACCCTACACTCCATTGAACGATTGTGGCTCGTTTCATTCCGAATTTCATTTGGGTCGTCCGCGCAGCTTTTCCGTCTTAATGCTCCACATCCCGAAGTTTACCTAGGTAGACGCATGAGGCCTAACTATCAAATAAACTAACGACACCAACGCCCGCACAGTTCGAGCTTACTCGAACACTTCTAAAAAAGAAAATTGACTTCGATCTAATACATTCATGCCTCGAAATGAAGTCGGGCTTGATGTCATCTTCGAACAAAACTAAGCGAAATTCTCGAACTTTACTTGCCAGCGTGAGCTCAGCAAGGGTACACATATTCACGATAGTCGAAGGTGTCGTCCAGCGGGTGTATTCTTGAGCTATTTTTTGCCTGAAGGTGTGTGGAAACAGCCTTCTGCTCGCGGTTTCCTTGGAGGAGAGTCCATAATAATATTCATTAGTCGCACAAAGAGCAATGCGCGAAGCTGCCAATTCACTCGACTCGCCAGCTGACTTCAGTCGATAATGCGGAGCAGGGCGGCGAGCGTAAATTTCTCAAAGGGGAAAACTAAATGAGATTGTCTTGGGGTCGTTATTTGCCCTGCGGTATCCCGTTGCAGGCAATCCCCTCGCGCCTCTAATTGCATTCGCTCAGGGTTCACCAGCGCACACTTCCACCACGTTGCCTAGCATAGAGATGCGACGAGACAATCTTGTTTTCGCACTAGTCACCACCAGGGTGCTTCTTCGTAGAGAGGCACCGTCGCAAAGCCGCCGCGGGTCTGCACTGGAAATTTCACGGTCGATCTGAGCCGATCTGAACATGGACCTTTCATATTTCACTAACTGTGCTCTCTTCTCAGAAGCCACTTATGAGCCGGCTAACCCAAACATGTGTGAACAAACACACTCACTCGGTCTGCGACGCTCAATGCGAAACATGTGCTGCGGCTTAGAAACACACCCGCTCTATATATATATATATATATATATAGAGCGGGTGTATATATATATATATATATATATATATGTATATAGCGGGTGTGTATAATATATATATATAATCTGGACGTGTATCGTAATTACGCAGCCTGCTGTGACAGCTCTGATACCAGCATTTTATTATTTCTACGACCCTAGGGCCGAGCGTATACATACAATGTATGCCGAGACATATATCGTTGCATATAGAGCTCATCTTGAACTCGTCAGTTCTCAGCGAGCGAAGTGCAGTTCGCAGGCACGCCATGATTGATCATCAGAATGGACGATCGATCTGCACAAAACGTCTTATCGGATAGAAAAGCCAAGTTTGTTGTTGCTCAAGTTACTTACAAGGGCATCATATATATATATATCTCTCTCAGATATATATGGCGCCGATGGCTGGCACCAAGTCGGGTCTGAAGCTCCTATATATATATATATATATATATATATATAGCCCTTGGTTAAGGAGTCGCGGAAACAGGAGCGAGGAGAAAAACAACTCGAACAACGAAAAAAAACTCGAAAAACAACTCAACATATACGCGCACGCATAGAGCTAGCTCATTTGTGCATAATAACATCATCATAGTTCATTTTTGCTGCCCCGTTGTGTATTATTACATCGTAGCTGACGATGGCCGTGTCTCTGCAGCTCTGCCCACCTGCTGTTTATCAGTTGTCGCTACCTTGTTGAGGGCTCCATTCCGTTCGAGGGGATGTTGTGAAACGGAAACTCTAGCGATGGAACTTAAGAATTACAAAGTTTAACTTGTCGAACGGGTACGCCGTCCGCCCTCCTTCTCGTCATCAAGTTTGCCTCCGCAACTTTGAACACGGTTTCTAAGTTGTCGAGAGGATGAGGCGTGCAACAGCATGTCTGGCAGCAGCAGCAGCAGCAGCACCAAGAGCAACAACAATATCGAACTGCTTACTGTGCCATATGTCGTGGAACTGGATAGCGGAGGGTGGGGGTGTCGGAGCGGGCTGTTGGCAGGGGTGGCCATGCCCTATTAACAGTTGCCACCTCACTAGTGCCGGCAGTGATCACTAAGCCATACACAGACAGATGGACACACATAGACCGGGTGGGATTCACTCAGCACATGAACCCGCTTGAGTCACAGTACCCTCCCCCCGAACCTCCACGCCCCCCTGAGTCCGGCTCGGCGTCCAGCGGGGTATTTTCGTGTCGTTTCGTGGCCTGGTCGCTGCTTAGCGGCCGGGCCGTCACTCCGCGAGCTGTTGAGCTCGTTGTTTGCGGTCGTTGCGAAACGCCACGGCGGCTTGTTATCTGCGTTGGATGTTTCGAGGACCAGCGTCCACCCTCGTCCCGATCGGGGCGTAGTCGCCGAATCAGTCGTGTTATATAGCAGAGGCCGCAGTGGCAGTAGACAGCGAAGTTGTATTAGAGGTAGAATAGCAGAAATGCCGCGCGGTCAGTGAGGTTTAGAGGAGCAGTGGCGGCAGCAGCGTTCGGTCTCCCAACCTTGCCCTGGCTCCCCTCGATGGCTCCTATGTCTTTCTGATATTAAAAGTTGCTCGGCTAAAACTTCATAACAAAGCCGTCAAAGCGGGGATGAAGGCGGGCGGGGCAGATAGTTGGAGCGATATAGAACGATAGAACAAGAGAGAGAGAGAAACAGAGATGGTCAGGGTATGTGGGGTTGGGCCGGGGGGGGGGGGGGCAGGGGGTTCGAAGCGGGGGCGAGCGAATGAAGGAAGAAACAAAGGGAGCGGCTCGGGGGAGGAGCATGAGATAGATGCGAACTTTACCCCGAGAATAGATCGCTTACACACGCAATCCCCGTACACAGACCAGACGGCCGCGACTCTGAAGTCCGGATCGGCGAGCGAGGATTCTGGCTGGTTGAGCCACCAGCTAGCTCGGGGAGAGAGAGAGAGCCACGATCCGAGAGATTAAGCCCTTGCAGACATCAGCGGCCGCTAGGGGCGGCGGCGGCGGCGGCGTCGGTTTAGGCGGCCTTTCCGGGACCGGTCGTCTCGGTGGTCGTCAGTCGACCGACCAATTCGAGCTTAATTAAATCGCCCTAGAAGACCCCCCCGCGTGCGCTCGCGCAACCGTGATAGGGTCGCCCGCCGAGACACGTAGGCCGTGTTCCCAATCGCGTTCAATGGCGGCACCCGGTTGTGCTGCGGCAAACGCACAACCGCATCGCGCGTAATCGTTCGCTGAGGGGGACCAGCGAGAACGAGATGTGTGTGTGTGTGTGTGAGCGGCGCTGCTATCTTTATCCGTTTCAGCTTCGCGCTTCTCACCTCACTCTATGGTATGGTATCATCCATTCGAGGGCTTCATCGTGCCCTCGAGCCCATCTCGGCATTCGGCGGCCGTCTCGGGAAAAAGGACCCATTCACCACCGAGTGTAATCGGTTTATACCACGTCTCTCGCAGAGGTGGCAGCAGTAGTACTATACGATGATGAACTAGTCATATATCGAAGACGGCCGATACCACTGCCTAGACTACTAGGTCTGTCTATTCACACAGCATATGAGTAGTACATGGTTAAACGCGTAACGCCGACCCTTAGGCGTAATGCTATCGTGCGCTTGGCTTGGGGGCAGAGGAAACTTTGCGGGGGATTTCGGGCTGAACACAGCAGTGAACGTATGACGTGACATCATCCACCTTTATACCGCCCGTTGGGGTCTTTCATATATATATATATATCTATATATATATATGAAAGACACAATAGTTATCTATGCAATATTTACGCTCAAACCCCACTAACTAATCGGATCATTCAAGCTAAAAGCTAAGCAGCTTTGATATGACGGAGGCAACACCAGCGTCATCGCTTGTATACGCTATAAGAGGAGTCCGCCGGTCCGCCGGTGTTCTCGCACCTGATCTGATCTCGCAGGGCGGTCACACCCCTGGAAAAATGTCATCACAGGAACCTCCTGTGACGAAACGCTTGGGAAGCGGTGGTTACGATCAGGTGGACCTCCACAGGAAAGATAGATCCACAGCTCTTGCAGTTCAGGTTCGTTGAGAGCCTTCCACAATCATCTACCCAGCCGCTATCACATCTCTTAAGCAAACCCGGGCCATTTTTTTGCGCCATCAGAACTAATGGCGGCGTTATCTGCCATAGTGAGTTTCTCTCAACATTTCGGCCCCGTTTCATTGGAAACAGTAGACTATAATACCATATGGCGTAATGAAACAAAATGAGGTGTTATTGTATTGTAGCGGGCTAACTCGGGTTACTTCTCCTCCAGGTTCGCCTGTCCACAGAGCCGCAGTTACTGTTACACCCCACTCCCTCACCCCCTGAGATTACGCATCGGGCTGGATGAGCGCTCCGAGCGTACCCAACTGTCAGCATCAACTATGTGGCGTCTTTTCCTCGTGCTGTCGTCTCTCGGCACGATACTGATAAAGAGATTAGAAAAGAGACGAACTCGCTGATTCATAACGCCCACTTCTGCTTGACTCGGTAGAAATATATATATATATATATATATATATATATATATATATATATATATATATATATATATATATATTAAACTATGATAAGTCGAGAAAGCGAAAGAGATAAAGTGAGCCGAGATATGGCACCGGCCGTAGAAGAAGAACAACCACAACGCGTCAGCCGCTCCGAGCAGACAAACGCGAACAGTCGGAAAATCGGCAGAATCGTACCACGTCCAGCAGAGAATAAACAGAGTCGTACATATTACATATACAGTCACACTTGTGCTGTGAAAGTAAGTGTACGGCTGACATCACGCCACCGCCGCATCACGCCAACGAGATGTGTTCGTAGACAGACAGAGAAGACGATATGCCACCGCTTTCCCGATACTTGCCAGAGTTTCGCTCATTTGCCACCGCTTGCGTACACTTGCCTGACCTTACGTATTCCGTAGGCCGGCACCGCAGGCTGGTGTCATCGCTCGATCGACCGTGTCCGGCCTAAACAGAGACCACAATATATATATATATATATATGTGTGTGTATATATCTTTCTCATCACGTCTCGCCTGACAGTCGGCTGAAGGTCTGCAACACTGAAAGTGAAACCGGCGCTGCTACCGTTCAGCGTTCCATCCTTCCGCAGAGCATAAAGTTTTTGCGAATGTTGCGGAGCCTAGTGGATAGTGCACAGAAATATATGCATATACACACACACATCTAGTGAACCTCATGGCTGGGGATGGGCGAGGCCAAGGTGAGTTGGATAGAGAGAGAGAGGGGAAGTGTTCAAGGCGGTTCAAGTACAATAACCGCGTAACCTCGATTTGTGATCGTTCGATTCTCCGTGGCTCGTCCACCCTCATACGAGAGACAATGATCTCTACCTCAAACGAATTTGCAATACCCCCATCCCCGAGCTCACATCTGCTCTCTGCTCGATGGCACACTGAACACGGGAGGGACACGATCGTGTTTGGTTGCTCGGTCGCTGGGGGTCATTGGCGCATAGTTCTCTGTTCATGGGGGGTTTGTGGGGTCGGCGTAGAGAACAATGATTCGGATTGTTGTCGTGTACATAATATTTTCTATATATATGTAGCTTGTATATATAAATATATATATATATATATATATATATATTTGTAGATAACAAAATAATGATAAAACCAATGAATAGACGAAGCATAATAGTAAAACCTCTTTCTCCCTCTTATATATAATAATATAAGAGAACTTAAGCATTGTAAAATTACACTCCCTTTAATAAACCCATAAGGCCATTACTTTTACCTCTCTCTGTAGGTTAAGACTCCGTGCGACGCATGACACTCAACGATATGCTCCACGATTCAGGATGCTATGATTCAAGTAATTTCTATGTGGGGCTCATTTTTCCCAGCCTCGCTCATCACGAGCTCCACTCTCCTGAAACGGTGTTTCCGAGTTGCTTCTCGTTGTTTAACGACCCGACTCGAAGCCGGCTGATTATCCCCGGCGGTTCATCGTTGCCATCGACGAACAAGTTGCTGGCGAACAATCGCCCGCCTTCGAGTTCGGCCGCCCCTTTGTTCTATTCTTTTTGCGGTTGTCTCCTCCAATCTCTCATCATGCTTCTGGTACCGATTGCTCTCTCTCTTTTTCTCTCGGCAGAGCTTGCATAGGGGAATTGCGAAGGCGGGGTGGGGTATTGAGGGGTTGTCGGGGGAGGGAGGGGGTGCCGCATTCACATTTATGTTGTTTTCCCCATGATCTCCGCCCTTCACAGTCGTCCTTGTGTGCGGCTGACGCTGGTTGCCTGCACGCGCTGATTTGTGTATACGACAATATAGCACCAGCTCCCTCCCCACGTACGCGGTAGCTTGACGTGTGAGATTTGGCCGACATGGAGGGATCCGAACGCCAAACACCTCTTGTTTTGGCCCTTTCAAACGGTGTCGATTGTCGGCCAGGCGGCGGCGGCGGCGGTGCCGCTTCAAACACGCGATTGCACCCACACACCTCGGCACTCTCGCTCAACATCTCACTTTAGGCTAGTTCATGCCGCATCGCGATCGTTGCTGACGTTGGCGCCGTGCGGGCTCGTTTGTTTGTCTGTGTTTGTGAGTTTATGTTCGCGCGCGTTCGAGCAGGCCGACGGCACAGGCAAGTGCGCACAGTTCCCTGAAGGCGGTCTCTTTATCAGAGCCCCGAGAGTTAGAAGGTCCCAGCGCGAATGCGAGACAAAGAGAAAGAAACGAAGTATTGTATCGACCATCAGTTGTTCTCGAGTTATGTTGTCCTCAGTGAACCTCACTCGGGCGTTCATCGGCTCTCTCGCTCTCGACCGGGCACCAGGCGAAAGTCACTGGAGCAGTTTATATACTGTGCTTTTGTTGCTGCTGTCGTCACTACCTACAAAAAACGGGAAAAAGGCGGCGCCTAACCGTAGGCCGGCAGCCAGCAGCTAAGGTCCCGGCACAGTTCGAGCGGCGAATCTCCTTGTTCACCGCTATTGCGTCGCCATAGAAGGCGATTGCTGCTGGACGCCTATGGCCGACATCGAAGAGGTGTCTCTAAGCTGAACGACACGTGTAACCGAGTGTGGTCGGTGAGGAGGATGCGGCGGATCGGGGGGATCTGGGGTGCCGAGGGGCTTCGGGGGCCAAGTGAGGTAGTGAGGGGCAGTAATTGCTGCGAACAAGTGTAAACTTTATGAAGACCATCTAGAACTAATTGCGCGAGTCCGCGGTCGGGGAAGATCCCGCGAAGTGAACTAGCTAGTGATTCTGATACCTATACGGAGCATCTCTGCAACGGGGTGGCACAATGGAACAACGATGATCGAACGTGACCGCGACTCGTGAGATCGACACGAAAAGGCCCGAAGATTGTTGAGAATCAGCCGAAGAACCGGGCCCATACAAATATGAAGGAGAAAAAAACAATATGTTTATATCTAACAGCAACAACAGTGACAAGATGTAATCGCTACTACAAGGTGTAGCATCGGTTGCTTCGAATCAGCAGTATAAAATCTAACGACCGCATCGTGATTCGAACACGTCCAGCCAGCTGGATACCGAGTGGACTGTATACAGATTGTACAAACATAACACGTGCATACGACACCTAGCCGATTAATTGATAATACATGAGAGAACACAAGGACATTTCGAAGCCACGAATGCGCCAGCCCAAGAGACAAGTTGCAACCCAATTGGATTAAGGTTTTAGTTATTAGTAAACAGTTGGAAACGAAGTGCACCCATATGAATAAATATAGCGATATCGGCGATAACATTGTTGGTGGTACACATATAAATATAAATATATATATATATTATAATATACGTCATATTCACCGCCATCCACATCGAGTATATGAATGATATATAGCTCTGAATATAAATATCTATTTTATGTCTAGCTACCCCGTGCAATCCTGTCGATGCTGACCCAGGAATTGTGTATATTTCGTCATCTAACATGTTTTGTGTGCGTTTGTCTGTCGTTTCAATATCGACGTGCTGCGTCCATCACCTGCTGTACTCTCCACCGTACGGCTCGATCGCGTGTGGTCCGCTTCGCTGGTGCTGCCGCCGTCACCACCTGCAGATTTTGTCCAAGGATTCAGTGACAGTGGCGGTGGATGCCGTGGTATACTACCGCATCTCAAACGCCACCATTGCCGTCTCCAATGTGGAGGATTACGGCCACTCGACGCGACTGTTGGCGGCCACTACACTACGAAATGTCTTGGGAACCAAAAACCTGTCGGAAATCCTCTCCGAAAGAGAGTCGATCAGTCACGTGATGCAGGCGAGCTTGGACGAAGCAACCGACCCCTGGGGTGTCAAAGTGGAGCGAGTTGAGATGTAAGTATTAGCGGGGGGGGGGGGGGGGGTTGGGCTGTCGCCGACGGCCGACGACCACCCCCGGCCCCCCGTTTCATAGCTGGAGAACATGTGCTATTGTGTGAAATATATAGATCTTTTTATTTACACGAGTTGTGTAATATTATAATATACCTATTTTAGTAATATTCCTCTTAATGTACTAGGGCTGCTGAAAGATATTGTGTGAAATATATAGAGTCAGTATTTTGTTTGACAGTCCTCTTATTATTAGAGTGTATACCGCTCGCACAAACCAGCGCTAGTCGTTAGAAAGATATACTCAAGAGATATATATATATAATATACTATAGGAGCAGAATAGCCATCTTGTCATAGGCCCGTCTCGTCATTGATGGATGATTGATCGATCGTTACACGGAATCGAAAAAGCATTATGGAATATTAGAGAATCGAGAGCAATCATCAATTGAGCATACAATCCATTGCCCACCGTACATTGCAATCCTCACCGTGATGCGTAACCTATGCCTAGTATTATTATTATATAGATTGAATGACGAATATCTTCCAAGCCCATCACTTCCATAGAACCAATTTAGTTCGCTTGATTCCTTACCAAACGTCACCACCGTCATATTACACTTGGCACCCAATGTCGAGTTCCCCGACCTTGGTTCAGCTCCAATCGACGAGTTGTGGCAGTCGTATTAAACATCTAGTGCTATTTCCGCGCATATGACGTGGCTCCGCACACGTTGACCGCTTTGTCGGACTGAGTCCGCCAAATGGGTTCCTTAAGGTTGTCGGTTGCTATCCCCCCTATTGGTCTTCGATGCCGATCGTTTTTGCAGAGGAGGTGTGGCGCTGTTGCCCCTCGCCTTCTTCAAAGCCCCGTGAGCTTCGTCCTTCTCTTGTCGAACGGAACGGATCTGTTGGTTCGTTGGTTGGTTGGTTGTCTATGTGGGCGTCGATCTGACATCGTGACAAACCTCTGCCCAATTACAGAAAAGATGTTCGTCTGCCAGTTCAACTACAGAGGGCTATGGCGGCTGAAGCCGAAGCTGCCCGAGAGGCTAGAGCCAAGGTACGTGAAGCCTTTCGAGCGCTGTTTTCGCCTAAATAGCACTCCACGAATAATAATCATAATCATACTTATAATAATAATAAAGCATTGTTACACGTTACAGCGTTATGTGCACTATTTGTTAATTGTGAAATGTGTCGATTGAGAGCAATCCCCAATAGGACAGTGAAAATATACTTGCATTTTCAGTGTAGCTAGGCCGATCAACCTCAAATAGACTCGTCCAAGCCATTTGGACCAGATGTACCTTATCTAGGCCTCAACTAACTCGCTGTTCACATCATTTGTGCTGTTTGTTTCCATTTTCCTCGCTGCCTACAATCAAACGCCCCTATTATCATCACCATCATCACAACCACCACCACCACCACCACCATGATCGCCATCGTCGTTATCATCGTCGATCTCTCATGAACACGAACCCGTTGCCTCGTGTCGTCGTCGTCGCACATCGTTGTGCCTCTCATGTCATGTCATTCGTGATTTGCATCACATTCGTTCGATGATGTCCGTCCATTCGTCCATCCATTCACATCGTGGTCAATTAACAGGTGATCGCCGCCGAGGGAGAGCAAAGGGCCTCCCGAAGCCTGAAAGAGGCCGCCGAGGTGATCGCGGACACTCCGTCAGCGCTGCAACTTCGCTATCTGCAGACGTTGGCGTCGATTGCGGCCGAAAAGAACTCGACCATCGTCTTCCCCATTCCCATGGAGCTCTTCTCCGGCTTTATTGCTCACGATCAGAGACACGAGTCCCACAACCACGACGGAGGTAGGTCCTGCGCCAAAGAGGAACTCGAGGACACCATCATTAGTTGAGCGAGCCAGCGAGACCCAGCGCGATCGGCGGGCGGTGCCCCCTAACAGCCACTGCCACATCCGCCAGTACGAACTTCTAGCGAGTCGAGGCTAGACAAGGACGGGATCGGCTTCCCTGATCGGCCATCGCTGATCGCCGTCTGTAGATAACGCAAAAATACAAACAAACACATGTCTGTAGTTGGCGCGCATCGGCGATGGACGACCCATTGATGAAGGGAGTTGCCGCCGTCCTGCTCAGTGGCACAAAATCAATAAGAGAAACAGAGAGAAACAGAGAGAGAGAGAAAGACAGAGAAAGGGAGAGACAGTGAGACAGAGAGAGAGAGAGGACAAGAAACCAGAACAAACAACAGGGCAACAAGACAATGATGAAAAAGGAGATTAGGGGAATCAATTCCGGGGGCCCGCCCCAAATGGGTACTCGTCTCGGCGTCCAGACGCCCCGTACGCGCGGCCTGTCTGACAGTGTTCTCTTTGGTTGCAGGGCCCAGCCCTCCTATGGCGCCGCCGTTGGAGAAGAAGGAACCGATCGCATAGCAACAACTGACCCCGGTCAGACGACTGCTGTTCTGGGCTCCTCCAGGGGGGCCCCGGAGGATGTCGCTAGCGGCCCCACCGCAGGCGACCGCACCTCCGCCTCCTCCCAAGCTGTAAGATCGCGAAATGAAATCGTACCAACCATTCATCATCATATACGAACAACAACAACAGCAACAGCAACAACAATCTGCACCACTCCTACCGACTTCTTGAAGCTTTTTGTCTGCTAAAAAAAAATGATCATCATCAACACCATCACCACCATGACAGAAATAGAGAACGAAGTTAAACAGAGGATAAAAGCATTGGACACAAACAATCAACGCTAAACATGACCTGTCTCCACCGTCACTTACTCAAGCACGGGTTTGTTCAGTCGAACATCGCCACCAGGAACATGCAAGCAACTATTACAACCATCATCACCAAAGCTCATCTACGGCATCTAGCAACCGGGCCTTGTGTCCGAGATAGGGAGAGAAAATTGAATGAGGGGCCTAGGGACTGTGGCATGGTCTCATGCTGAGTGATGCTCATCATGCGATTTCGAGCTGGCCTGCCAGCCTTCAACCGGACGCGGCGGTGAGAAATTGCAAACATCTAGCGGTAGTACAATAGTGCAATATGAATCAACATAGGAACATTTGGCTTCACCCATCACCGCGACGCTGTCCACCATCGTACGGTGACACAGAATTGGGAAGAACAAAAAACAGTGATATGATCGGCAGGTGCTACCGCATTTCTGCTATGTGGCTAGATTGATATCAAGCTTCAGCCGCGTCCGGGGAGGGACAATGCCGTGAGCGTTGCATGTGCCTAAGCTGCCATCATCATGCTATACATATATATATATATACACATATTTTAATGATGTATATGTATATACAACTGGCCCGCTATCATCTGTACACCATACATAAACACCACCCGTAACAGAGCTCATCAAAGAACATTTTCAAGCAACCAGAACAAGGCGCGAAGGCGTACATAGGCATGTCACATCGTGCATTAGAGATTAGTGCAAACCATCGAACATCAGTATCTTCAGAAGCATCTGCAAGAGCAACATCTTCACCAAGCAATCCAACAACAACAGCAGCAGCAACAACAACAACAACAGGAGAACAAGTGACGATTTTCTCTAAATTTAGCAGCAGACAAATGATGACCGATGCTTGCTCTACATTGTGGGTCCTCCTCCTCAGCTCGTCTGGATCGGATCCACAACTTCAGCGTCACGATCGGTTATCGTTACAACGGAGCAGCCACAGCGGTGGCAGCCGTGACACGAGCGACATGGATGAGATATCTCCCAGGCTGTCACCGGGCTCGTCGTTCTTGAAATACGGACAGGTTGCGCATTTGTGAGGAGAATTGCAGAGGAACAACGACAGCCGAACGAAAATCGATTGCCATGATGAATTATATGGATTTCGGTACATATTGTGGCATGTATAACATCGGCCTGGCAAACGCCAACACGCAAGATGCCAGGAGCATAAACAGCACCAGCAGCAGCAGAAAATCAGCAGTACGAACGCCACCGACATGAAGAGCATCACCAACGCTTCAATGAAGTGAGGTGAATACCGATCGCGGCGGCAAAGTCGATCAGATTTGCGTATCTTCAACGGCACCCGGGGGGTAAATCGACCATACACCCCCGAGGTCTTCTCCAGCAGCAGCAGCAGCTACAAAAAAGCAACAACGGTAATAACAACAACAACAACAACAGCAGCAGCAGCAAAAAAAGCGCTAACGAACTAAAAATTACAAAGATACGTGTGTTTGCAACGGAGTGCGATATCTTTGACCGCTTGATAGCTGATGATCTACTAGCTACTAAAAATATATCTGAGATTCCCTCTCTCTAATCCGAAGTCCCGCAAAGGTGTGCATCCGCGGTAGAGGACTACATGAGCTTTCGGGCGTCGCCAGAACACATGACAAGTATATGCACTAAGTTTGCTACGACGGCTTCAAAGAAGACAATACAGACGAAAAAAAAACGACATCCGTGAAGAAGCTTGAGAATGAATGACTCACAGAATGCCTCAATCGCTGAATGAGGCGAGCGCTGCCAGGAAGCAATCAAAGAAAATTACCACACATTCCCTTGGGCTCGTTGGGCTCTCGCGCGCGCGCGTGCGCACGCATCGACCAAAAATTCGAGAGGACTTCATCTTCATCCCCGCAGCGAGGACACGCGCGGCCTTTCGACTTCGTTCAACTTCGACCGGCCGAAGTCCGGATCAGGGTGTCAGAGAGCGGGACGAGTACGGACAGTGAGTCCTTGCGCAGAGTTCCCAACGCCCGACGTCCTGGTGAGCAGTCTCCGCAGGGGTTCCGAAACTGTGGTTCTGATGTCTTCAGAGCGTCAGTGTTGACCCGCAACAGCGAGTCCTCACTTCCGGGACCGATCCGATGCGTTCGTACCGGCGCAGCCAAACGACGAGCCTGACCTGACTTTTCTTCTTGATGTATTTCTACGTTCGTCAGTTTCTGTGCCAGCAGCTATGTACCTCAGCTATGTTAAAACAACAATATATATATATATATATATTATATATATATATATCTTCATACATATAGTTATAATTAAGTATATACATACACTATAGATAACGTTATATTGTTGCATGCAGTAGTCATTCACCCACTCGCTCATGTGTATAACTTTATTTGACGTCACAAACACTCTCACAGACTCGCATCAGAAATTCATCAATCAGACAGGGGGAACATTGTGTTTGACGAAAGACAACTTCTTATTTCCGAGGAAGGGCGAAATGTACGAAAAGTGTACGTGTGAACCTTGTGAACATATAATTAGCCCGTAATGTGATGATTGTGTAATTAACACGAATGACAGCAATGGCAAACGATGCTATGTGTGTGTGTGTTACAAATGCCGCACGTGGCCGCCTCTCACGGTAACACTACAGAGATCCGTGCCGACGAGGATCTCCTGATCCGAGTCGCCATGAGCTCAGCTGCACGTGGTGGCGGTCCGTGGGTCCCCCTGGAACACTGTATGGGGGGCCGGTTGCGGCAGACAGTGAACCATTGTTTATGTACACATTATAGATCAGAGATCGGGCGTAAATCGTGAAAGTGGAACAACTGTGAACGATGTCAATGAAGATGATTATGTTGTGGATAGTATAATTGCTAGGTTCGTTAGTAACATGTGTCTAGTAACAACACTAAGAGTAAGAATGTATTGACGATTTGCTTGGTTGAACGACTGTTGTTTGACTGATTGATTGTTAGACAGAGATTACGAGACGGACTAATTGATTTGAGAGAAATTTCCCATCTCGATTGAGCAGCGCAAGCGCAGAACGCCGCGCGGTCACCCGCAGCTCCGACCGCGCTGAGCGCTTAAGGTGTTCCCGGCGTAAGTCACAGTTGTTTGTGTTCTGTGATGTGATTCGCTCACGCGGACGTCCAACCAGCAAGCCAGCCGCATTGTTCGCCCAGTCGTGCCCCATATATATACACATATATATATATATATATATATATATACATGGGTCTACACGATGCTTTTCAATCTAGAGCGCTGCAACGAGCCACTCTCGACTTCGGGTGTGTGCTTGATGACAAAGACGAGAATGTTGAATGCCAGAACGCCGAAGCTTTGCACCAAAATACAACAAAACAAAGAGAGACAAACAACAACAGCAGACGGAGCATCAGAAGCCGCAGAATCAGATGTGTAATTGCAGCATGCAAAAATAAATAAGTAAGCCAGCCAGCCAGCCAGCCGAGTATAGCAGAGAGAGAGAGTAAAAACTTCTCTATCAGCCTTTTGAACTAAGCAGAGCCCTTGAAAGCTTGATATATGAGTTGAGCTATGCCGAACCGTGTCTAATGCCTGAGATGGTAGAGCAACAAGCCAAGAGAAGATGTAAGTCGTTGACAACGCTGCCGTGATAACAACCATCGAGCAGCATCAGCAGAAAGATTGTGAGAGAGAGAAGATCATAGAAGAGCAACGACAATTAACAGAAATCAACGAAGCAACATCAAGAGACGGAGAGCACTCAAATTGAAAGAGACCTTGAACAAATCAAATGACAAAAACTCTAGCCATGTGAGATGACTGCCTACCCAATTGTATATTTGACGAGACGATGAATCAACTCAGTATGGGTGAATGATTGGGAGATTCGGAGGGAGGGCGAGATATGATGGAAGGAAAAACCACAAGGTTAATAAGGTGAATGAAAATAATAATAATAATAATGACAATAAGAATAATAATAATAATGATAACATATAGATTAGACCAGGACCAAGAGGAACGTGTAGGAGAGGGTGACTGATATCGTAACACTGATAGCTTAGGAAGGAGCTTGAGCAGCAGCCACCGACCGGGGTGAGAGCGTACGTGGTGTCTTTCATTGCTCGAACGACAACGAGGGCCAAAGGGGAACCGACGAGAGCTTAATGAAAGTTGCGAGGCGTGGTTGGGGAGGGCGCGGCCGTGAGTCGCTCGCTGAGGCCAACCGGGCGATAGAAGACACCACTGCTCCCGAACTCTTCGAAGAGGTAAAAAACGAATCAGCGGAATCTGTGAACAGCGTCGAACGCCACCAACTGAAGTGATAACATGTGTCAGACAGACCTCGTCCGCGAGCGTTCTGAATTTCCACCCACGTCGATGATCCGTGTGTCGCTGTGTGTGTGTGTGCGATTCATCATCATCCGGCTGTACAGATGACCTCCGTCCCGTCGTTGTGAGAGAGAGAGCGAGCGAGCGAGCATGAGAGAAGCGAGAAGCCCGCGTCCGCGCAGCTGATCGCAGCCTGCCAACCATCATCTGCGTACGGCGGACGCGCGAACGCACGGGACAATTGCTTACCGAGGTCGCCGCACACGACGCCATGGGAACCGTGTGTGTCAACGATTCCCGATCGCCGCGCTGGCATCATTGACCAGCACGCAGCGTGCGGTCGGGACAGCGCTGTCGCGCACACATTTGGGGTAATGACAGAATGACCTAAAGGCACGCCAATCCATATGGGAATGAGAAGGAAGCTGAGAGGCGCATTTAGGCCGCCTTTTTTTAGCCTTCTCTACCTCGAAAATAGCAATACAACTCGTCGTAGGGAGGTGAGCGAAGGAACAGATGTCCTCTCTCAAGGAATGACGCGAATGAGAGCGGCAGGTAGCTAGTCACTGAGCTCACCTTACCCTTGACGATTGTGCGGTCCGCGATCCCTTTGGACACGCGTCCCGTCGAGGCCTCGTCGACCGCGGCCTCTGGCGGCCACCGGGTCTTGGCTCTGCGGGACAGGAGAACGACAACAGATGGCAGAAGATCGGCCGCCGGCAAAATGCCGAAATGGCCAGGACCCGTCTGTCACGATACCATAGCGAGCGTTCGAGATCGGCCGAAAAATCGGCCGTCATCCCCCTTGCGTCCTCATAGGCCGTTTGCCCTGATCCGTTACGTCAGGGGAGAGGGGGGGGGGGTTTACACCTGACCTGACCTGACTAACGACGAAGTTCGCTCCGGGTGGAGCCCGTTGACGGTCCTAATTGTCCTTGATGTTCTCTGATAGGGAAACCTAGTCAACTGGGCCTGTCCACTTGTCATCATTGCACTGTTCGACGGGCTGACAACAACAACGTGGTGCCCGGTCAGGAGGCAAACGGCGAGCGTCGTCCGAGACGCCAAGACGCGATTGTGTACAGTTGTGCAATGTCATGATACCGGGGGGAAATGACTGAATTGATCAGGCTGCCAATTAGTCCCGGCTTAGATAACAGCTCACCTAAGGCCAGCGGACGAGGCCGACCTTGTTGGTTTCCGATCCACCCTGTTCAGAGCTGATCATGCGTTTGGCCAAAAGCGATTCAGGTCAGACGATTGTGCTCGCAACATTCGAGCCCGATGTACGAAGGTACGATGCAACAGGGGGGACGGAGCCAGGATTCCGACACTTGTCAATGATGAGATGCCGACACTCGGTTGGCCGATTGACAGCTACCTAGACACGTGAAGGTACATTGAAGAACGAAAAATCAAACGAGGTGCATGGGCATCAAACACACAACGGCACCTACCATCACCACCTGTGGAGTGGAGAGCTCCACAAGGGATTCCATATGGGTGAAGAGGTATTTCATAATGATAAATTGAAGACGACTATAATGAGCACGAGGCAGAATGTTGAATCTGTCGAATGTGGACAGACGTCGCGGATGACGATGTGAGCTAACGGAATCATCAGTGATTACAGCAGGAGAGGAGAATATCGAAGATCCTTGCCGATCCTTGCTAATTATGATCGATAATGGCGATGATTATGATGAGAATGAATGAATTATGATTAATGAATGTTGACTGATTATAGAGATGGTGAACGTGTAATACTGAAGGAAGACTGATGATGATTACGATATTATTATTATTAATGATGATGATGATCATAATGTGACGATGATGAAATGATTATACTGATAGTTGATAAGGAAGGATGATAACAATGTCGAGAACATGACAGAACAACAACAACTACAACAATAACAACAAATGACAACAATAACAACAACAATAAGAGCCGCAGCAGCAACAACAACAACAACAACAAACAAACAGCTAAGACGGACGTCAAAAAAAGATGAGCGATGTATCCATAGCAGCAGCAGCAGAAAATATACAGAGTGTATATTTACATCTAGGCACACACGTAAGCACAGGCATTTGCGACATTTCCGTTTAGCTAAACACAACACATTTGTAACGAACGACACACGAAGACAAGAGAACGAATATACACACACACAGATAAGAACACATCATGGTCCACGAACTGGGCAGAGCAACCGCAGCGCAGCAGGGTAAAGCGAGACATATCCGCCAGTAAATACTGGAAAAAAAAACAGCAGTGGAAATATCAGAAACATCTTTGCTCCTTTCTAAACTGCCTTTCTTTCGCTTTCTTTCTCTCGAGAAGAAGAAGCAGAGAAAGAAAGATTTCCAATAACCATCACGAGCAGTATGCTGTTATCTGATAAGATCAAGCCTCATCAGTTGGTGGCTAGCAGATTGATAGTGGCGGCGAGGTCCTTTGCGATAAGGTAATAATTCAATTGGAAACAAAGTTGACAAAAAACTATAAACGCTACAAAAAATGTGATTGAACACACCTGACGCGTCGACACCAGCAACGACAACGACGATCGGCTATGCCGAATGTGAATGACACAGTTCTCAGACAGGGTCAGCAGTTTGCTTTGCGTTCAGCGGCGCATTGAAACGGCCTCTCCTCCACGAGGGTCACAGGGGCAGAGGGCATTTTCTTCGTCGCGTCCCCCCATCGGGGCGTCGGTGATCACTCGGTGATCTCACACTACTTGCTAATTAACTAACTAAGTAAAACTACAACTAGTAACTACAAGGTACTCTCCACGTACACTCTTTTGACCAGTCGCTCTATCGCTATCTCATTCTTCTTGCTCCATCCATCTATATATATATATATATATATATATATATAAAAGAAGATGTGTATATCCATATATATCCATCTGTTATCATTCTCTTCTTCTTCTTCTTCTTCAACGCATCACCTAACTTCATCTTTCTGCTACGATCTATCAATCTTTTGCGAGAACAACTCCGCGACTACTGATCCCACCATCTCACCGTCACCACCGTCACTACTTCTACCGCCCCCCACTTCACAGAACGAACACTCAGCGTACATATAGAGTCGCGTGTCCCGACACAATTCGCGTTGTTGCCATTTGACGAGGGCGCTGGACCGCCACACAGGCAGACATTCGAGCAGTGACACAAACACACACACAGAGAGAGAGACACACAATGACACAGGCGGCCGCTGTAACTTGCGGATTTGTGCTTATTTTCGATGATCACCACCACCGCCACCAGCACACATCATCGTCGTCAGCAGCAACAACGGTAACAATGACAGCAAACACACAGGCCAACGCGGATGCACAACACCCTTGATGAACACGGCGGTGCAATGTCTGACAGCAAGAACGAAAAAACGCCCGTTAGTATCGTATTGGCCTCGCGAGAGACCCGACATGGTCGGCATGTGGTCTGTCTCACGCCGCCGAGTGGGACAATAGCATGCGCGTCCCCGGCAACTCGAACGAGACAGGCCAGCTGGCCAAGGGGATCATACGCAAAGCGGCTGCAGAGCCCTCAGTGAATATGACACTGCTGAGATCGACAAACACAGAGAAAGAGAGAGGGGGACAGAATATGTGCACTTCGTCAACAAGGCGGGATGTTGTCAAATTAGAGATAAATTTAATAATAATAATAATAATCAACGTATTTCCTTGGCGTATTTCCACTACGCCTAGCACGCGCAAACGACTAACAACGTGGCATCTCGTTGCCTTTGCCGGTATATGATCTCAAGGGGCATCGTATTATGATAGTAATACTAATGGTAATCATAATAATTATGGGCTAAATGAATCTCACTTTGCATTCACGTACACGTGAATACGGGCAAATACTACCGGTAAATACGTCTCATGCATAGCATCACAATTGACAATAGAATACACGAACGACTGACGTCGGTGATTTATCGACGTTACGAAAGCCTTTGATCGCCTGGGCAGCTCGCTCGCTCTGCGGTCAAGCTACATCGAAACACACAGCGGTGAGGCGATCATTTCGGGCAAATGCTGCTGTCTGCTAATTCGCCGGGACGCGGAACAGGTCATGAATTGGCGCCCTTTGCGAAAGCGCCCTTTGTGGCGGGGTTGCGCGTCCCGGGAACTGGGAGGCGATGGCGTTCGATGATTTCGTTCGTTTGTCAACGGGTCGACTACCAGCTGACGACTGCATACATCTGCAGCGACTTGCAAATTGCCCCCTGCTAAAACCAGGCAGGCATTCAGGCACGACCTGAACAAGAACAAAGACTCGCGAACGGAGGTGATGTAGCCACCGCCGAAAGTATCTATCGAGAGCCATATCGACGCTGATCTAACTGCTGGACCCAAACCGCTACTGAAGCTGCGAACATGAACGTTGCAAATACGCGCCCACATAAGCATCGAAACAGACATGGGATGGGGAGAACAATCGAAGGAAAATTTGAAGGGTAATCACCCACCGCGATGGAAACAAGATCGACTCTTCGTTTCAACCACAGAACACCACAGAATCACAGACAGGGTGACAATATCACGATTGCGGTAACAGCGGCATGCTCACACATGCTGTGCAGAGATGGAGAGGAGACGAAATTTAAACAACAACAGTAACAGGACGAATTTTGAACAGGAGGCTCTTGGTAAGACACAAATACTACAGGAGATATATATATATATGTTTTTTTTTTATGTTGTATATTGTATACGTACCAGTGCTATCATTACTGGAGGTTTAGTCACCACGAGAGGATTTCTCGCCTCCGCCCCATGTATGTGTGATTCTCTCACATCATGTTATGTTATAACTCCGTCTCTTAAAACAGAGTGACTTAAAAATTGAGAGTAGTATAATTACTAGAATTATACTACTAATGACTATTGTCTGAGACCGAGAGATAATCATGACGAAAATATAAATATACTGACAATATCATCCCCACGCAACGACGAGGGAGTTTTATGAATTTAGCAAGCACAATTTCTTACGAATTCCACCGGTCATAGTAAAATCCTTAGTGCAAAACTATTACAAGACAAACCACGAGACATGGGCAAGGCACATGAGCCGGTCGACAAACCAATGAACACGCAAACAGCAAACAGTCCACACCCTAGGACACAGCATAAATAGAGACGTCACCAAGAGCGACAAGGCCACCACTCTGTACGCACATCCATCCATTACAACAAACCGCTACAACCCCGTGGAACATATTTACACCCCGCGATCCCAAGCTACCAACAGATGACAGACAGACAGCGAGAGACATATAGACACACAGACAAACTAACGAACAAACAAAAACAAATAACAAACAAACAAACTGCAATGTAGCCGTGCGTGAGTGTGTGTTATAACGGAAGAAAATGAGACGGTTAAAGCAGCCGTGCAGCCATTGCTACGCATCGCATTTGCATCTGCATTGTATCTCTTAGTATCTCTCGCTCCTCATGTTCGGGAATTCAGTCGCCAATCAGATTTGATCGGGAGGGGCTGCTTCGAACTCGTCTTTCACACAACCGGACATCAGCTGCTGCGCGGGCAGCTTAGCGAACGCCCATGGCCGTGCCGACGGCCCAAATCGATCAGCCATCGATCGAGTAGTATCTACGGCAAATCTTCGTCTCGTCCACAGCGACCCTTTCGGGGGTGCACAGCAACCGAGATGAGATGATTGACCGCCGAGGGGGCGGTAGCATCCATTCGTCGAGACGAGTTTGCGGAACGGACAGTGACTTAGCAACTAGGGCGAAATGCCAATCATGGACGATGTACAATACGTCCCATATCCATCTGTGCTCGATGCGTTCACTAGCATCGTCGCCTCAATCCCACAACGACGAACATCATTCATCATGACAACAGCAGCAGCAGCAACAGCTACAGCTGCAGCATCAGCTGCAGCAGTAAAATTCCGCCAATAAGCGACATCTTAATAGCAACATCAACAATGATTCGAGAAGCCGCACTGATGTTGGCACGTACCGTTGGTAACGAGTCGGCCGAAAGCGAGCCCCCATAACGTCGTATATTGTCATCTCGTTCATCCATAATTTGTCCATCTCTGCCACTTCACCTGAGTGCTGACATCATTGAGCAGCACAGCAATTGTACGATCAGCTTGTACCATGAGAAAAAAGCGCCATCAGCTTCTATGATGTGATGGGGTCACCTGGCCGAAATGAACGAGGACATAATAACAGCATGGGGTTCTGGCTCCGCTAGGTGCTGGGGAGACGCGGCATTGCGGCGACTTGACTGGGGTATCGCAAACGAACGCGTCCGGTGACGTTGAGTGTGTGCGCTGCCGGCATTACCCACGAGGCCAGTTAGGTTTAGCTTCATGCAAACATAACATTTATTATATATATATATATATATGTATATGTATATACAAGCAACATCATTGCAGTAGCTTGTTGGGTGCCATCAGAAGGCTACTGACATTTCAGCATCTATGAGATCTCCCCAGCAAACCAGCCAAGCTTGGGATCGCCGAACTTAGAGCAACACCTATATCTCATACGACGTGGCTTACGTACAACGGTAGTCGTACTTACCAGCGTGTTTTACATCATCTATCGAGAGGCGGCAATCAAGGTCAAAGTGTATGACGGTGCTAGAGGGATCGAGGCAGCGTTGCAGTGAGCTGTCGTGTCCGAAGCTAAGCAGAGAGGGATACTCGCAGGACACTTCTTCTAAGGACATCTTACAAGCACATCTACCAGCAGACACAGCTAGCATGAGCATATATAGGGTAGCGTTAACGAAGGGCAAGGAGACAACACCAAAGTCACAATTGAAGAACTTAAGTCGTCCGTCGTGAGCAGCGCAGCCAAACCTCCCGAGAAATTCTGTTTGGGGCGGAATCGCTTAGAAGGAGGGGTCAGTTGGCTTCCATTATGTAACATCCACAAAGAGCTTATACTGTGCTGACAATCTTAAACACCAAGATGACCAGACTGTGACCAGACTCGGGTCTCCCGGGGCCCCCTGCGCTCATTCATCATCGATCGATCACCACCTTCGAGCCAGGTCCCGAGAGACGAAACGGTGTCCGAACAGGAAACTCCGGGACAGACAATACAGCGTCGCGTTGAGGTGCCGAGCGTCACAACATCGCCGGCAACGTCAAGGAGCACAGCGAGCCCAAGCAGGCTTCGACCAATCAGAGCGCCTTGCTTGAATGGGCCTGTATCGAGCCTCAACGCTGACGCCGACCTAATGCCACCTGTCCCGGACGCCAATCGTGGCCCGCCAAGTGAGCAGCCAACCAACAAACGATGAATTTTGTTTTGTTCATTCAAACCCACATACCCGCCAAATACCCATCCGCCAATTCAGCCTACGCCTCTGCCTACGCCGCTTCAGCAGCCTAGGTCGCATAGCATACGTGTTTGCTGCACAAGTTACAAAAAACATTTGACAATGCCAAAATCAAGAAAGCGAACGCCATCATGAAACACACGCGCGCGCGCGCTCGTGGCGACGAAGTTACGAAGTTGCTACACCTACATCAACGACGATAAGTCATCAATCATCTTCGTGGATGACGACGCGCCGCGCCGCAGCCGATGGCTCCCGGTCCACCTGCATGGTCACGAACGTGCGTCGTCTCGCGGGCGAGAGATCGCTGAGCTTGCGAGGCTGGACGTGTGCATGTGCCGCAGCCACGTCCGGGTCCGCGTGAGGGGGCCCGGTCGTGTCTACGTGTGCACACGATCCCGTAGGGAGAACGCCTCCGGAGGCGTGCGGGACAGTGTCCCCGGGCGGACCGCGCGGACCGGGCGTCGATCGGCGATCAAGCGCAACCGTTGCCAATTTGACCAGCAGCATACGCAGCAGCAGCAGCAGCAGTTGAAGAAGCCTTTCGACGCAGTAACGACGCAGAACATAACTAGAGTAATGACCTCATCAAGAAATCACCACTCAACAATAAATGACGAAATACTAATTAATCGAAAGAGAGGAAGAGGAAGGAAGGAAGGAAGGAAAAGAAAGAAATAAATAAAGAAAACAGCAAAACAAGTTAAAAACAAAAACCAAGGACTGGCAGACATACCGGAAGCTGGTGAAGCACTGGACGCCAATCCAAAGCAACGCTACTTCAGCACCTGGTGGGAGGACAAGGAATACGAATTGAGGGCGATAGAGAGAGAGGGAGAGAGAGGAGGGAGGTTGTAAGAAGAGGAGAGACAGAGAGAGAGAGAGACCACATAAAAGGACCTATGTAGAGGAAATACAGATATGTAACGCCTGGACACCGTTTTGACTTGTGTCTTAATGACAGCGGCGATCACCCTTGTGGAGCCGCAGCTGCCGCCAGCTCAGATCGGTGGCCTAGCGCCAGCTGAGAGAGAGACAGAGAGAGGGGAACTGCACCGTGCCCACGGCACCGTGGGCAAGCAACGGCGCGCGCGACACTCCGCCGTGTGTAGCGCGCCGCTTGCCGGTGTATGCCCGATAATTCGCACCGGGGGAGGGGGGCATTGACAACCACCGTCCCCATCCATGCAGGACGTCGATTGAGAGCTCAATTGAGAGAGAGAGAGAGAGAGAGAGGAGCCTGCCGCGAAAACATCGAGAATGAACCAACGGCAAAGAGCCAAATGACATCGAGCCAAAATGACAAGATCGTGAAGGTGCTGACCATATAGATTTCAAAAACGCCTCTTCTGATTGACTGCATTCAAGCGAAGACCACCTGACCGAGGATCGAAAGAGCCATGTAAAAGACAAACACAAGGAGACGAGAGAGAGAGAGAGAGAGAGGGAGAGAAAGAAAGAGAGAGGTTGAATGCGGTTCTAACTCGGCGTTCCCTCGAAACGCTTCGCTGAACAATGTGTCAGTGAGTGGTGTTCGGCCGATAGTTGGTTGAGCGAATTACCCTGAATGGTACTGGAGAGATACTTAAGAAGTCGATCACCTATGTATTGTAACAGATCCTTCATATTTCATTGATGGACGTTATATATATATATATATATATACATAATAAGCATTGCCGTGATGAATGACGAACTAAACTAACAGACAGAATTAACTCAAACACAGAGGCTAGCTAGGTTCATACACAGATACTGCACACTACACATTACACCCGATAGATGATTGACAATTGAGGATGATGACGACTTGCTGATAATGAGCAAATAGCTAGTGTAGTGAATTGCCATTTGTTGACACGATCTTGACCGCTGCAACCGTAGACCGATATTGACGAACGACAGACACGAAGCAAATGAATACATAAGCCAAGCGAAAAGTGTAGCAAGCAACAACAAGCTACACATACCCCCCTTAGGTAGCGTTTGCATATTGATTGAATATTTGATGACAATTGCGCTTGACTGACTGGGAATGAATTGATTTCGATATGAGCTTGCCGGTGAGGTTGATTGGCAATTGACTGATTGATTGATTGATCGATGGCTGATTGATTGATTGATTGAGAAGGGCGACTTGATTGACAGTTCGCAACGACACGAATAGAAGGAAGATACAACCGACATACAACCAAAGCGTCATGCCCACGCCTTCAACGATACCGACTGAGTTCGCCATTAATCATTACCTCTCTCTGTTTCTCTCTCTCTCTCTATATTTTTTTTCTTCCTCGAAACAAGAACCAGCACCGACAGTGGCAACAGCAACAACAGCAGTTGCGATCACAACAACATCGGAATCGTCATCGATCAACCGATGACACCCGGTCCGACCCATTGGTCGCTGCCGACGTTGCCAAGTTGTTGTTGTTGAAGGAGGAGAGCCGATTTCGGCGAGTCGCCGCCGTTTACCACTCGAACTCCGGCCAGCCGAACTCGTGACGAGATGCTCGTCGTCCGGCCGAGTGTGCCGGGCGTCGCAAGGTTGAGCGTTCCACAATTTTGTCCATGGCTGCGTTCACCTAAGATACAACAATAATAATAATAATGATAATGGTTAGTTAGTGTACGGCGCAGCTGATTCCGGAACGATCTGTTTTCTCTCGATGGATAATGGCGATGTTACAAGGAGCCGCACGAGCAGCTGACGATGGCCGGAGATGAGAGCGAATACAACAGGGCTGTCCCACCATCCAGCTCCTGAGAAAGAGAGAGAGAGAGAGAGAGAGAGAGAGAGGAGAGGGGGGCGGGTATTATTATAGTAATTATTATTAGAGGAATTAACACTACTGTATTATTCTTACGACGGTATTCTCTCGACGGTCGTTCGACGGAGAGCAGAAACAATGATGATGCTGATGATGACAACTCTCTCTATATATATATATATATACATAATTAACAATGTCTGTTTTTGTACCTCATTCATTCTACAACTCATACCTCGAGAAAGAACACAGGGTGTCGTCCACACAGTCGCCGGGATCTTCTCGATCATTATCGTTTATTCACGGTACATATATATACAAACACACACACACACACACATAGAACACAATGTAACAAAGGAAAGGCATCACAAAGGCAATTCAGGCGAGAATTCAAACCCAGATGGACGTTGATCATCTTGAGCCCCACTCTCGCGTTGCCACGCCGTCAATCTACCTACAATTATCTATGGTACATTATCTCTCTCTCCCTCTCTCTCTCTAACAAATATACATATATATATATATAAATATATAAGGAAAATAGATCCATGGCTACATTGTTTGCCGCACAGTGTGAACAATTATGGCAATCAAAAATGGCCGGTGCAATTAAAAACGGAACATATCTCAGGCACTTCCATAAAACTCTTTCATTAAACGGGTGCAAAGTCACCAAGGAACGATTATTACAAACTACTGGGCGAGAATCGAAACGGCATCAAAAATCAACAGCTACCACGAATTCAATCTTACTCAGTGTACAATTGGTCTTGCCACTGTTGACCCCATTGTTGACGTTCGAGTTGGACAGTATTTCATATATCTCGACAGCGGACGACGATGACGAACGTTCGAGCGTTGTCCATGGGAGCGGGCGTCATTGGGCCTGTGCGCTTTCTGCGCAGGCCGTGGCAAGCAGGAATTTTGGGCGGCGACTTTCGTAAGTGAGGGACTTCTACTATTAATTACTGATGAATATATATATATATATATAAGAGGGTACACCCATAGGAGAATCCTGCAAGTAAATATGACGACTAGGCAGGCGTCACGATGAACCTGGGGCAATCTTTATAGTAAGCAATGTGACTATTAATATATCGAGAGAGATAAAGAGAGAGAGAGAGAGAGATAACGTGTCGCAGAACGAAGTCACCTATGGAAATAAAGGGTGGTGAGGGGTCCCGGGGGGTCCCGGGGGTGGGAGGGGGTGTGACAGCCACGGGCAGACAAATATTAGCTGTGACGGATGTATGTTGTTTTTGACGTGTGCCATTTGTTCATCAACGCTGTCGACAGGATACGCCGTCACCCTGTAGCATTCGACTAGTGAGACGATACTCTAATTACAACCACTAATACTACTATATATATATATATATATGATATATAACTGCTACAAACTACTGTTATTACTAATGATACTGATAGCATTACGTACATAATGATACTTAGTTGCTATGCCCTCCTGCTGCGGCGACAACCGTTGACGCCCTAACACGAGCGGGGCGCGGATGGCGATCGTCGCCAGCAGGGGACACAACCGTGGTGGTCTCTCTGGCACTCGAATCTGGCCACCACCGC
The DNA here is from genome assembly GCA_019614645.1 of Stratiolaelaps scimitus. Lineage (NCBI taxonomy): Eukaryota > Metazoa > Arthropoda > Arachnida > Mesostigmata > Laelapidae > Stratiolaelaps > Stratiolaelaps scimitus. The sequence continues at coordinate 1,945,578 of JABWDB010000034.1, read as the reverse complement.
CGCCCTAAGGAAAAAAATCAACGAGCACGTACAGCCTCGTGCATTACGCACGTCGCCGATGTGTACTGACCGTTGTTTCGAGATGGCGATAAGCAAGAATAGGCTGGTCGTGTTTGGTCGCGTGACGATTTTGAGAGAGCCGTTCACGGTCGACAATGACGACGCCACGTCCGGGCGTGGTAACGGCGGACCGTTATCGATTCAGGTTGACGAGAAGTACACGTCTCCTCTCCATTGAGAGTGAGAGTCGGCAGAAAAGAAAACGAAAGAATAACAAGAAAAATCAGCTGAAATTTCATTGGGCGGGAATCAATGAGGGGGTGCCAGGGGTGCCGCCGTCGGGAAAGGGTCCTTTCATCTGTTGGTGGAGGACAACGCGCGCAGCAACATACTCCTTGATTACCGAAACCATTCAATCTTATGCCGGAGAGAGAGAGAGAGAGAGAGCGAGAGAGAAATCTGCCCCGGGGTGCGTTCCCATCTCGAGAAGAGGGACGCGTCACCAAAAAAAGATGATGATGATAATAATAATAATAATGATTATGATAGGGGAAGAGAGAGAGAGAGAGAGAATAAAAGCGATATCTATAGCCTGAATAATATTACTGATATTCATTAATATATTGCTATACATATAAAATACGAACAATGTATACACACGCCGGAACTACAATGAATACATGGGCAGATCAGAAACACATAGACACACACATACACATACACACACACAAACACAGTAGAACTAACAAAAACGACGCTGATCATCCAAACAGACTGAGCGATAGATAGATACGACAGCGATGGTAACTTGGACGATGAGATGAGATGATACTAAGTGTATTTCTCAGTTTTTTTTTATATATATCTATATATACTTATACATCTAGAGATATATATGTAAATCCATCGAGGGGTGTTTGTTTGTGTGTGTGTGTGTGTGACCACCGAACTGCCCTTGAAGCTCCTTAAGCCGAGTGAGCTTCGGAGGTTTATCGAGATTGAACATCCCTCTCTCGACAACCGGGACGACGGAAGATACGGGTAGAGAGCACTGGGAGCCTGGTGAGCCAAGCAAAATTCGACTGGAAATTGCCTTTGCCGGCCAGCCGAGTTAATATATGACGATTTCGTCGGAAAACATTCGGGTCTCGCTTCGAGTATCGCCAGCTGCTCCCAGAGAATTGTGCCGCCCGCGTCAACTGATGTCGGCTGGCGGCAGCAGCAGCAGCAATTTTCAATACAATATGAATGACATTTTGGTTGTGTGTTGAAACCTGTAATTAAACGATAATGAAGATCAAGAAAACTAAGTATAGTCTAGAGAGCGATAGCCCAGAACGAGTGAGTGTTATGAAGCAAACCGATTGAGTAGATTAACCCCCCGCTCGCTCTCCCCCAGAGAGGAGTGAAGAATCGGATAAGACCTAGATAATGGGTGCAGGGGTGCAATGTGTATGTGAACATTACTGTATACTGAGGAGGATTAATTACGATCGAGAGTGATTACTAATGCTATCACTACCACTGCTATGATTACTAATTACTACAGCTATAAACTACTATACACACAGCCATGAGTACGTCTATCTATTATTCAAGTTGCATCTCGTACCGTTACAATAACAATCAGCCAGAATCACGAGGAGACAACGTCGAGAAATTCGATCACAAACGTTCATACCATGATGACGTGGGAGGGCGCGTCCAGTTCACGAGTTGATTTGCGCCGTAGCTACATTGGATGGACGGTCCTGGCGCGACAAAAAACAAACAAGAGAAACAGCCGAAACAAAGTCAATTCGAAACCACAATAGTGACCAAGGCATCATAAGAGACAATGCGACGAATGTGGAGGTGTTGCCTTCCGCTTGGTAAAGCCGTCCGAATTTCTAGCGATTGTGTGTGCAAACCAGGATTCATTTTTGTGCAGTTCATTTCACTGTGTACAGGCGATCACCTTGCAACCAGCTCAGCTCGCTCAGCCCGTGTTACACGAGCGGCCCATTGTGGTGACGCCACCGCCAGCAGCAGCAGCAGCAGCGCTGATAAACCTTAGCGACCGTTCCCTCATCACGGTCGCATCCCGAAACAGTGTGATATCATATCAGTATTAGATGTCAAGGCAGGGGTCCGTTAGGTGGGTGGGTTGTGGGGCGCGGGGGGAGAGCTGGGGGGGCTGGGGGGTAGGTGCAAGTGAGTCATGGGGGTATGTTCGAGTGGGACGTATTTTTTTGAGGCAGCTCCTCAAGTGTGCGGCCGGACCATTTTGAACCAGCAGCGCGATGCAATCCAACAAGGCATCGCGGTTCTGCGCCAGGACCAGCGGTGTTGGTCGGCCTTGACGACAGGGACAGAGCGAGGAGGCAAGGCTAAGGGGATTAGAGGGGCCTGTAGATGTTACCCACCACGCGAGTATTACATTCGTCGGCACCGTGTTGCGCTGTCTGGCACCGGCCAGCTGACCGGTGGGTGTGCAACGTGGCCGGCTGTTGGGACTGAGCGTTGTCGGCCGGGCCCAACTCGACGGCGCGTTGCATTGGGGGTTAATTGACGTCCGCTTGGCGTCGAGGCGCCTTCCAGGCTGAGAGAGCGACTGGGATGGTCCGCTTGTAGTTAACGATGATCTGCTTACGGTTGAGTCGGACGAAATACTGGAAAGAGTATTCGTATATATATATATATATATATATATATATATATATATATATAATGCCGAACAAATAAAAAGAAATCTGCCCTTGTACTGAACTACTGTTTGCTTCAATGTTGTGCCCCCGCGAGTCGAGGATGCAGACCTCACCTCTCACACACACTACACAGGACACCAGGTATAATATGTGGAGACACAAGAAGGAACTTCAATAGTAGATATAGCATTCCCCGCACTACAGAATATCCAGCTAGACCTCATGCAGTAGCAGCAGCAGCAGTGACATTATCATCAAGGGACGCATCACATCACGAACAATACACTGACGAAGAATAGTACTCAACCAATCATGACACAACTTCATCATCAGCAAAAATAAATCTCCTAAAATGATTTGTGTGCGAACTTTTTCTATGGCGATATGGTCCCCCCCCGCATGTCGTGGAGGGATCCATCGCAGGGTCGTTCGTCAAGACGACGTCGATTGCTGCCCTCAGGGCGAGCTCATTCATCGTGCGTGGGAACACTTCTGGTGAACCCACTCCATCCACATCTGTTTAGCAGGGTTTAGCAACACACAGTCACACGTATAGAGAGAGACACGCCAGGGTTCTGGGTGGAGAGAAACGCCGCTCGAAAGGCCCCAGCTGTGCGCAACAGTGTCGGAAGAAGTACTGACGTTCTGCTGTGCGCCATTTGGCTTCGAGCGGTGGCGGGCGAGCGCCCATAAGGGGGGGGCAAGTTCGCAGGGAGACACCTGGCGATGTCACTGTTCATCCAGCTTCATCCACATGAGACATAGCGTATTTCGATCGCATATCGGCACGCGCCTCCGCTCTATTCCACGTTGGCGCGACCCCACAGACACGGACACTAGCAGACACAGGCAGCAACCGTAGCAAAAATACAATGCATATACAAATATCCACTAGCTCACGCTGGCTATAACTATTACAGTAACAGACAAGTCGAGCTGCTAGCAGAGTGACGCTGTAAAACCGATCATAATGACATGTAGATATCATACAACAGGCGCAGGGTATACAGTAGGCCATAATCGCACCACTCACGTGAGGTCCTGCATCTTCGCTTGTCCTCATCAGACCGCGGCACGTCCGAGCAAGCGCGATGAATCCTAGTATGCTGATTCGTCGCGGTGAACGCTTGCCCACCTAAATACTTGATGGTCTTCGAAGGGCAGCACAGCGTCGCAGGGTACACAAACAATTTTCTGACCCGATTTTCTGTTCGATACGACGATGCCGGATAGCTGCAATATAATCTCGATACTTAGAGAGTGAGGGGGACAAGAGGAGAGAGAGAGAGAGAGATAGATATAAATCGGTAGAGATAGATATTTGCTATGAACATACCGTTGATAACAGACAATGAGACAGAGATGATCAGGAGGAGTCCCAGGGAACGAAGCTAGTGGGCGCCCGGAAGAGGTTCCCGGAGGAGGGGCTTTTCGACGGCGTTGGATATGCACAGCCACTGCCAGACAACAAGAAATGGTGCTGCACCAGCGTCTGGTGCAGGCGCCGTCACGCGAACCGGAACACAGGCACACCTACGCCCACATCCACCCCATAAACACAAATCGAATCTATAATTCATAGTATTGGTACTAGAACCGTGTTCTTCTGCACAGATTCGGCATTGCCGAGACGTTTCGAGGGATTAGCACACGCAATGATAAATTGGTGGAAAATTGGCGAGCGAGCAAGACGAGTGCAGGAAGAGAAAGATGGGTGCGCGGCCCCTAACGAACACGATAGTAGTAATAATAATAATGATAATGATAATAATAATAATTGAGAAGAAATTGGTTTTGGGGGAAGCATTCGAACAGTATGCGGTTCGAGCCGGAATTCATTGAGCGGGTAATCAACAATATGTAGAGTGTAACCGACAGAATTCGTCCAATTAGAAGATCTGACTTGATTATTATTTTCTTTTAATAGACCCTTCTATTCCTACTGCTACTATAACTGTAATTATAATAACGAACGAACGAAAACGGTAAATAATCATGAATAGAGACAAAGAAATGATAATAATATTCATATTAATAATAACAATAATAATAATAATACTAATAATCATAACAATGACAAAACAGATGAAAATGAGCCTGAATTAAGAATGCACCATTTTCCAACTGAGGAAGTCATCCACATAATGTGATTTTTGGGCAGACGCAGACCGCAGGGGACCCAGCCGGCGTGGGCTGGGCGTTTACGGTATTATTATTATTATTAAATATTATTCCTATTATTATCTGAGCAAAAGTACCGAATCATTCAAAATGAAACAGAGATCTCTGAGCGATGCCCGGGACCACGTTCTCGGATGCACTTCGACTCCCTGGCCGAAGGAATATATATATATATATATATATATATATATATATATATATATATATAGTCGTTTGTACTCATGTATACGCTCGTATATCGAGGCTTCTCCACACGACGATTAAAGCTTTGATCCGGCCCTGAACGAAATGACCCGATGATCATGATGATGACGATAATGAATGCTCCATAATCGGTCGGGCGGTCCATCTGATCAGCATGCCTGTATAACTATGGGTGAGTTTGTTCGTTCTGTCTATCAATACACCACTGGTTGAATGTGTCGCCGCGTATCATGAGCAAGAGTGAGGCCAAACCTTCGCCGCGCTTGGGTCCCTGTCGAGTGTCAGCCCTTTGTGTCGCTTCGGTCACCAGCCGCAAGAGTGCGCCCCCTCGCGGCCGGTCGTCCAGCTAAGGCGGCTCTCAAATTTGTAGTTTTTTCAGACCTCGTAGCTAGGTAGATAACAGCTAAAGAGAGAAAGAGAGAGATTAATGGGAGCTAGAGAGACAATGAGTAAAAGAGTTGATATAAATGATGACAATAATGCTGATATTGATTATATTAAAAAATAATAATAATAATAATAATAATAATTGATAAGGGAAATGAAATATTGATAATTGCTTCTGATAACGTGAGATTAAAGTCGCTGGAGATCTGCGTCTGTCATTATCTACGAGTGCACTAAATACAGATAACTGGTACCAATACATATTTAGCAAACGAGGCGAATGATCACACATGAGACCAAAAATTGAGAAAAATCTCTCATTTAGAACTGCTCATCACTATCAAGGAGCCAGATGTCGATAATATCGTGAACCAATAATAATAACAATAACAACAATAATAATCAGGATCAAAAATAATAAGAAATTAACCTCAAACTAAGGTGTCTAGTGACGACAAAACGTTCAATGAATAACAGAAATGGTGTCTACTCAACACAAATTTCATGCTAAATTAAGGACGTTAGTTAATAAACTGCCGATTGCTGATAAGAATAGACAATAATATGCTGTTGTATAGAAACTCAGATAACGATGAGAGGATAACTAGACCTCAAGGACGCCATTATTAAATGAGAGCAGACCGGAGCAGATAGAGAACGAGGCCGACGGCAGGCCGATGGGTCAAAAAATAGACTTTTCGCGTGTGAAATCCACACACCTGTCGTTTGTGTAGGGAGACACACAAAACATATACATATATACATATATATATATATAGGTATCTTGAGAGCGTGATAGATACAGGTGCAACGCATATATGGACATTGATATTGAACTGGGCGGGGATGGAGATGAGAAGGGGCAACGGAACTGACACGCGAACTGCCAAGGGCTACGGTGACGGGCGAAGCGTTTCGCGACAGATTGATCCGCCATCTCGAATGGCTCTATCCAAAGGATGACGACGTGTGCACGCCCCACTACAACATTGAGTGGCGAGCAATCATCGAAGCGAGCGATGACGGCGCAGCAGTGGGGTCAACAACGAGAGTGACGGCTGGTCGACGCGAGAGGAATGATGGATCAGAAATAATTGCGTGCTCATTGTTCATGGGCGAATGTTGAAGATCTGGGAGCGAACAAGATAGAGGCGACACAACAAATACGGTATCTTGTATAGGGTAATGGCATGAAGAGAGAATCACCATAGACCCCAACACGAATCGAGGACAGCCATCACTTAGCTGGTGGATTGGTAACGGCTAATGGTTAACAGGTACGAAGTGATGTGACAAGTGACACGCCAGCAACGACAACCCTGTTCAAATGCTACTACTTCTTCTACCACTGGTAGACTTGTACGCTTTAACCGCGAAATGCGCAAATTCAGAAGCACAGGAGCCTGCTTCCTGCCAAATTATGTGTGGAAACTGCACAACAATGTCAATGATCTATAGACCGAGTGATAAGGCCATCGGGATTATTCGCCATCGGGATTATCAGTCAGCGCAGAACGGATTCGTTGTCTGGAAAGCTGTCCGATAGCTGTCTAGAACGATTAAATTAAGCATACATACATAGTCACACACACACACACACACAAATAGAGACTATGAACTCACAAGGAGATGATAGCAAATGAAGGTCCCGGCATGGCCTCGACAGGGACACGGGTACGACGATGAATACGTCTCGAAGAACTGCCAACTAATTGTAAGCCTCTTTACGACCTCTTCTGTACGGTAATCGAGTCTGTATTAAGATAACATGGATAATAATGATTACAATTATTATTATTATTATTATTATTATCGTTCTTCCTCATAATATATATATATATATATTACTGACGCGGCCAATGTGTACTAAGTAATTAAGTAAGATACAAATAATAAGCTGTACGTGTGTACGGGGGGGACGGGACGGGACCCTGTCATGCCATGAGTGCGGCGCGACGGCCTCGCGATATTATGAATATCGACAATAACCACTTCCGAACTAATAACGCTAATATGAAATACCAACCAGATTATATAACTAGAAGATAATAATTTTCATTATTATGTTAATATTACTATCTTATATTCTACTAATGATATAAGAATTGAGGATAAGAAAGACGAGATAGAAAGAAAGAGAGAGAGAGAAATTGTCGAAACGAGCTTACGACAACATTGACAAGGTCACATTTTGGGATAAACCGAACATGATTAATATATATCTATATATATATATAATCATAACAAACTTCTCGCCCGTTTCAAGAGCAGCATTTTTCCCAAGCATGTGGTAATGGTAATAAAAATAATATTAATTAACAAAGTGATTAATAGCATTGAGTTTGCGCTGGGACAACAAGATAAGCATCAACACCAACAACAAATAGAGGAAAATCGTGACACAAACTAAGTCGTAAAAATTATTCGTATGATGATTGCCGTTGTTACTACTACTACTACTACTAGTACGGTTCAGGGACAATTTGTCGTATAATTCTGTAAGCGATTACTAATTATTACAACGTGCACTCCAGTAGACGACATGGAAACGACAAAGAAAGACATACCGATGACAATTTCGAAGGATAGAGAATCTATGGGCGCATTTCGTATATATATATATATATAAATATATATATATATATATATATACATATATACGCTGACATAAACTGAACACAATGATCGACAATGTGAACCCGATACGAGTACAGACCGTTTGTGGACAAACATTGACGACAACAACACAGAAGAGACGACAACATAGAGATAACGAATCCATTAGATGAGAGCGAATATATTGATGAAACAGAGAGCGATTGTAAAGCCAGCACATCAAGCAGAGCACACACGGCAACACGATTTATGCTATTATTATTAATGATACATACAGAATATATATATAAATATATATATATATATATATATATATATATATATATATATATATATATACATATATACAGGCAAAACAACAAACACCACAAACAGCAACAAATAATGGTTCGATTTGATTGATATTTTCTTGAATCTTGTAGACTATTAGATACAATACAACAGCATATTCTATATATATATATATATATATATATATATATATAAATAAATATATTATACTCCCAACGACAACCAGTTAAATACATAACTGTATTATCTGAGTAGACGTGTTTATAAAAACGACGATGACGACGACGATGATGGTAACGCTGATTATAAGAAGAGGTAATGAAGAACAGGAAGAATCGCCACGGAGGGAGGCGATGAGACGACGGGTTCTCGCGAAAAGACAACTGACGAATAAGACAACTAATAATAACTAATAACTAATAATAATAATACTAGTATAACAATAACAATGAATAAGAATAATGACAATAATGATGATGATATGAGAGGAAGTCGAAAAAAAAAGGAGGTGATGCTGATAGTGACGAAAGATGAGGCCGTGTTCATGAACAAGTGACAACAAAACCCCAACAATAATTGATATGATTAATTAATAATGAATACGATTAATGATGATAATGATTAAAACGACATGAACAGAAGGCGAACACATACACATACACACACATAAAGGCAAGAACGAGAGCGATTTTTTTGGTTCGGCGGGGACGGGCCCGCAGCAGGAATACGCAGAACACAACTAACTAATGATTTGGTAAGTGAAGAATACTGATGACTGGAGATGGTAGATTATATAATCGAGGCGGAGAAGCTAATGCGAGCGAGAGATAAAATAAGAAATACTTGAGAGAGAGAGAGAGAACGAGAGAGAGAGAGAGAGAGTTAATTAGTAACTTTGTGTTGTAATTATAACGACACGATTCTAATGCTGATAATGATAAGAAAGATGTCGATGATTGCTAAATGATTGATGACACACGAAATAATGACGAGGGTCATTAAAGATGAAACGTTCGCGATTAAAAACTGATAATGAGGATGACGACAACAACAACAACAAATAAAGCTTTGGAGCAATCTCTTACAAAAATTAGCTTGCGCTGTGTTTTCGTTTTGGTGTTTTTAGATAAGTACTATACAGTTAGGTGGGTATATGAATATATTGCCGAATATATATAGTGAGACAAGTTGATTGACCATGATTGTGCGTCTTTAGATAATGCAGTAATTAAAGAAGTACATTGGGGTGACGGGATGTCAGGCGTGGCGGTCGTTGGATACCGAGGGAGGCGGAATAGAAACATCTGTATCTAAAAGACGGTAAAAAAAATTAAAAATTTTTTTTTTTAATTTATGTGTATATTAGGCTGGCCTATAAGTTATAATAGTTTTTTCTTACCCACTTTGGGTTGCTGCATTCTTTGAAACGATGGACGGAACTTAATCGATATAGTGTCCCTTGATTTCAATGACAATCTCGGTTATTGAACGGTTCATGCAGCAGGTGGATCACTGCGAGCGGAAATGCTTCTTGTCACAGAAGGCGATCTACCCATCTAGGCAATTTCGGACCTCTGATTCTCTCCTGAGACGCTTCCTGTCGAGGAGATGATGGGATGGGTGATACCAATGGAACCTTCGTTGATTTTACTTCGTTCTCAGAGGAACGTTCCTCGAATTCGCATAACTCTCAAGTTTTTTGTAGATGAGTGAAATCAAGCTTCTTGCAGACGGATATGAACGTACTCTCACCTATTACGACATTAATACATACTAGCGGACCACTACTCTGCGTTGCGTCAAATAATCTCTACATGTATTTATTTTTTGGATAATTGGACATTTGCGGAGTGTACTACATTAATTACGATACCTCTCCAATAGGTGGAGGCAAATAAAACTGGCCGGTTTTATTGTTTACTTGAAAGTCGATGGACTTCGCATACGGTTACGGTTGGCTGTCTCCAACAGACCACATGAGATGAGATACCAGAGTAGGTTTTTACAGAAAAAAAGGCAGGATACCACACGGGCTACCGGCTGAGATATCACCATTGACCTCGTTGACTACAATTTTGTAAATTAGGGGTCGAATTACTCACACGCTTTCACATCAAACTCAGGCTAATCTACGGTATATGCTGTATATCTTCCTGAACTCAAAGAAATCCACGAAAATTGCACAAAAATTCCAAGAAAATTGCAGGCTACGTTCGCACGATGCAGGCGAAGTAGCCGACCTTCCAGAGGGGGCCTGTTCTTCTGACGTGGACGGCCCTGAAGGACCTTCCCGTGTTGAATGGCGAAGTGACGCCCACCTTCTATAGGTCACAGCTTAGCCAGGAGTCCTGAAGCTCAGGTACTGTATCCAGTCAATTCATAGTATTTGATTTTACTTCATTGAGATATGACATAACGCTGCTAGAGAAGAATGACACATATTAACGAGATCATACTAAGCATGCGGCTTCGAATGCGATTTATTCAAGTTGTAGGCGCCGGTCAATCTCCGATAAGGCCCATCTACGGAGCTTCGTCGCCAAATCCAAGCTATGGCGCAAAAGCATTCTACTTGCTAATTATCCTGCATTGAGCTGCTTCTTCGAGGCAGGAGTGTTATCTTATCGCGATGTTGTATCATGTATCTATAATAAGTAAAATCGCTGTTCGATCAGATGAAAGCCGCAACACGAATCGTTGAACCGGACTGACTGGCCGCCCATTCACTGGCCGTGTGAGCCTGCTTTCCAAGATTCTACCGTATCCGCATCAAGTGTTATTTGCATTACTATCGATATTCTCGATTTAGCTACACCACCAGAACGTCAACGGAAGTTAGTAAGAACACGGCTGGCATACTGAAGATAATTATAATTTTATTATTATTATTTTTATTATTATTATTAGTATTAATATTAATTATTATTATTACATCTGCAGTATTTGTTTTCTGCGTCATCGTCATCTTAATAAGCGGTCGTATCTCTACTCGTGTTCTCTGGCACCACATCTATTATTCTCGTTCCCATTTCTGACCAGCAGCTTGCACCCATCTTGATCCAGTTCCCACTTCCAGTCTCTCTCTCTCACTCGCGCTCTCCCTCGGTGTGTCTTTGGACGTCTATCTGTACCATTTGTCTCTCCTCATTGCAAAGTTACCTCGAAGGTTGGTACGCGTACGTTTCTGCGCTGGCTGCAAACGACAGTATCGCGCATGAGCGATTTCGTGCCGCAAAACAGGACCTGTCCTTCTCAAAACCTTCTCTACCCCCCGACCCCTCTCCCGCCTTGTCCCAACGTCCTAGCATTGTCCTCGTCGCTGGGAGTCCTGCCTCGTCAGATCGTGCGGTGGCGTCCGCTGTCAATCCATTGTGTCCGCTCGCGTCGAATCGGTACGAAATGACCGGTTGCGCTGCCGGGCCGTCGTCCACAAAGGCCTTCATGAGTTGGGGGCATCCATATGCAGTGTGTATACAAACATCTGAGACAAACCGGGAAAATTGTCTGGATACCGTCTACGATTTTCGTCTGAGGTAGCGACTATGAAGGGTGATCAAATACGCCCATACTAGAAATCGGTTCACTTCGGATCGGGGCTGTAGTTGGAAAAAGTTACTTCATTACAGGCGTGCATGTATATCTCTATATATATATGTATGTATATCTGTTCTACAATATACGATACGAATGTGAATTTGACTAGTGCAACCATCACGATGTACTAAGTAAAGGTTTCTTCGACTAGCACGAGATTACTCTTGGGAGACACCAAGAAGTTGTGTAGTTCTGGGTCGGAGCCTGTCACAGGTTTGCTCTCACAGCTGATATCGCAAGGGGCACACTACAGACTGATAATTGTAAGTCTATTATTTTTGTGATTATTATTAAAATCGCGTAAGTGCAAGCGTGCTACGTTTTTTTCTTGCTAAGCGCACCATCATCGCCAGTGTTGTCCACCCAGCGTTAGATTGCTACTAACATACTAACATGACTAGATAGCATTAACACCCCATGGCAATTTCACCTTCAGCTCGTATCCTTCGATTTTAGTCCGTCCACATCCTGGCTATTCCTCGAGATCCCTCCATCTCTCGTGTATCTCCCCCTATGTGGCCCGCGCTCAACGACCATATTTCTCGAGTGCTGCATAATTCCGTTCGATATCCGGTAAACCTTTTTTCCCCCGACTGCTGTGACAACTCCCTCTTCCCTCCTCGGGCCGCTGTCCCTGTCATGTTTGCCAATGGACGTTGCGGCATTGCCAACGCGCCGGAACAGATCATTCCATGTCTTTCGAGGTAAGTCAATGCACTCGCTGAAACCTGTGTCGACTAGAGGCTAGCTGGTGCGACTTCTGCTGTTCTCGCTATAATTGCTGTAATGTCCTCATGATCAATGTCACATTCATCTTCAGCTGTTAATGGCTATAGAAAAATATTCCTGAGAGCGTTAACGTTTGTGACAATTCGTCCATTCGACGATCAGTTCCACCAATCTCTGTCCCGATCAACGCCTCGCTGCTTGTAACACAGTCCGACAATCTTGAGTATTTTGTCCCGTTCGAACGCATCGAGCCCCTACGCGAGCTCGCACACACCCCGTGAATAGGTTCCCTTTTGCAAGCTGGATGAAGTACAAGAGAAATGCACAATAGTGAAATAATGATATGTGAACAAATTGAGAGAGAGAGGGGAGAGAAATCACGCGCAAACTCGGTGATCGACGTCAGAGACGACAACAGCACCACCGGGTCACTGTGGCTACCACCTCAATACGGAAGGTCGTCAGGATAGGGCGTTACCTAGAAGATAGGTGGCTAGTCTGATCATCAACAAAGTGTCGATGAAGTGCTTCCAAAGTTGCAAAATCAATCAATCTAAGTCGATTTTGGACTTCAGTCCATCCATTCGCACACTTCGGAAGCACTTCATACGTAAATTAGTTAGTTAATGGCAATCCAACCTGAGGATGTAAAAGCACTTGGTGGCTCTGAGGCAGATTCGGAAGGTCGCCGCCTACCGTCACGTCAACGGGTCTCACCATCATGTTATCGGTCCACCCACCCACCCCTGCTCCTCTCATAGACACGTTACATCGTTATGAATAGTGTGTCATCGATATAATCGCGTATTATTAATAGTGTATAGTAGAATAAATATAATCAGTGCGTGTGCCTATTATTGTTGTTCTTGTTGTTCTTGTTGTTGCTACTGCTGCTGAATCATATATATGTATATATATATATATATATATATATATATATATATATATATATATGTGATGCAGGATCGCGTTCTCATAAAGCTTGCTTGGTTCGCAACGTGTTCAGCCGTTGTAAATACTGTACAACAATCGGTGTTCGCAAGGGTGCTTCATATTCTACAGTGTGACTATATCGGTAGGTCAGGAACTTCTTGGTATAAACGATTGTCGATCTACTCGTCGTCGGTTATTTTCTTCTTCGAGCCGAAGGGTGATTACGATCGCGGGCGAGCGAACGATTTCAATAGTTCCTATCTTTGTTTGTCAGTTTGTCCAGCTGTGTTCCAATAATCGCCGATTATCGATCAGCCGGTAGGATTGTCTCTCTGCGGAGAATACGCTCGTACGCTCTGTGCGCTACAAAATAATTAAGCTTATATTTATACAATTATCTAAATGGCGACAAAACATCGCCACATCCCCAATGGATGCATTGACGATGATATATGCATGATGACCTTTCTATGTACGCGCCCTTGCCACTGAGCGGATTCGTGGATCTCATTCGTGATCTCTTCGAACAAGAAAATATTGCGGATACAGCTGTATATTTCTGTCGAGGCCGCCGCATCCAGCTCGTACAACTCGGAACTAAATAAATACATTTTCCAGGCTGACATATATCGACTCGAACTGAACTAATATTATCTAAGAACTACAGCGGATTTTCAATATTAGCAAGACTGGGTGAGGCCGCATTTGAAATGTGTGGCAAATCCGCTCGAGACGACGTCATCATGTAATTTAGTTTGTCCCTCGCTCTGTCAGATCAGAGCTGTTGTGTTAAGCAATTCCCGATTTCGAGATTTCCACTCAGCATATTCTGCTCAGAGAGATTCTGGATTTTTCAGCCAGACGAGCTAAACAAAAATAACAAAAGAAAACAACAATGCCGGCCATTTGCAGCCGGTTGGCGGCAGGAAGAGCTTCACACGACCGTGAGAAGTGATCTAGCAGAGTGGATATTGACGTGGGAGAAATACTCGTACAATTGATCAGTCCTGCTATACAAAAGCACGATCAGCCGTCGAACAAAATCAGCGCCATTAACGTCCAAGGCAAGCTTACGCGTTGTCGTCTCTAAACGCGATAATGATTTTGCGTTGACGTTTCGAGATTTGTTTTTCGCCAACACCTCTCGTATGCCCAAGATGAGTGAGAATCTCTTCTCATCGACTGCCGGTCTACATATATATATATATATATATATATGAATGAAATTGATACAAGCACCTTCAGCTCATTCACTGGCATTGACTCTCTACATACTTTACACCTAGTTCACTTTGCCTGCTTGCGGCGAGACGCAATAATCGTCGCCGCCGCCGCCGCCACTCTAATTGAGAAAAATATAATGAGCTCTAGGTAAGCAAGAAAGCGATATCTGTGAACCTTGAGCTACTTTTGAGGCTGTTCAACATCGGTGACCCCTCTCGAACGGCCGATGAAGATGCGTTCGTCGTCATGTACCGCCCTATATATCTCGAAGGACCACCACGCTTCGGAGCTAAGCCGCGCCTTCACAGATACGTGAGATTTCCTTCCGACTTTCACAACAAGCAACGACATCAAGCTCGTCGCTCCAGCCCAGCTACTCAATCGAACGTCATTATTTGTTTCACACTTTATCTTTGTTTCGACGTCGAACCTGCCGCTAGTCAACAGTGACATTGAACATATGTATAAGAATGCTGCTGCTTCATATCATGCTTGAGTCGATTTGTCCACAACCCCGTCTCTCCCTCCCTCGCTCTCTCTCGCGCACACCCTATATATATATATATATATATGAATATGGTCACGCTAGCGGGTTTCTGCACCCTCAGTGGCACATCTCAGTGACGTTACTCAATAGATCTTTCTTCACGCGTCTGTCCGCCTTTCAATATGGCACAGAACGAACTGACAGCGCAATCACAAAACTGCCAAGTGGTGTTCAAACGTGCCCCACGCTGGGGGTAGGGGGGTGGGGTGGGTGGGGTGTAAAACGTGGAACGCAAGGTCAGACGAAGAACCACGCCGCCTTTTCAGTGCGCGTTCTTGCCTTAGCATTATACCAAATGCGTGAAGATGAGATAGAGATAGAGGGAGAGAAAAAAACACTGATAAAGGATACAATATTGTGTTTAGTGGATGTTGTTCTCCTTTTTGAATAAAATAATATGGTAGTGGACAGGAGTCTGATCGGGGGTTGGGGGAGGATAAAGAGGAACTTACTCTGGCCAGGAGACGTTCGTATGTTAATGCAAAGTTTGGAACGGTGGCTCGACGACCACTGTCTTCCCACCACCGACTGTATCACCGTATACTGCTTGCTTTAATAAACAGGCTGAGCCCACCTAGCCGAATCCGTTCAGAATGATTTGAAATCTCTCACTCGGTCTCGCTATCACTTTCTATGACGCTAATCAATGACATATGTAGTCGTGTGTCCGTGCATATCCGTATGGAAGACCTGACCGAAATCGATCGCTCGACTAAACTAATCAGTGAGGAGTACAATTAATTAGTAGTGGGTCGAACATATCAGAATAAATAAATTATTCATATCAGAATAGTCGCGGGCACTGGATCAAGTTGATCGAGTAGTGGTAGTATTTGAAAACCATTAGTACATTCTCCTGGATCCGACGTATCTGTCGCAATCAGAACACATCGTGATCCGAATCACTGAGGTATCTCGGGCTGGGCGACGACTCTTCAGGGGCGGTCCTGTTCCTTCTGAGCGGGAGACGCCTCGTCATCACCGGGCTGTCCTTCATGTCCTTCTCGTTCGTAGGCTCCTTGTCCTTGCCGCCTCGTGGCATCGGGGTCGGCCTGTTCTTCTGGTGCGCTGTCTGCTGATGATGATGACGAAATTGTTGCTGCCGATGATGAGCTGCTTTGCCGCTCGGAAGAAGGCTGCTGTTCGAACTGGGACGAGCCGACTGCTGTATCCTGCTGCAGCTGTTGCTGGCGCAGCTCGTGTTGCTCGCACTGCTGATCTGTCTCTGAAAGTGGGGCCGCGGGAGACTCCGGGCCCGAGGGTCGGCAACCATCGCTGAACGTGAACTCCTCCGGGTCGAAGGCGGCGTCTGTGGCGTCTGATCGGCGTCGTTCAAAACGGAGCACACATGGAAGACAAAATTACACACAGACACACACATACAGAGAGGGCTAGAAATCTTTGTGGAGCATGTTGATTCTTCAGGGACGAAAGCCATGCCAAATACACTATAGATCTCCTTGGCTAAATCTGACGCAGGGGAACACAATGCACAATGTCTCGGTGACACTGTAAATTAACCAGATCACAGTGAACGGAGGGACACTATTCGACACTATCCGCGCCACCCAACTGTTAGGCTTTCTTTTTCGGTATAATTTCGGATATCATTTTAGATACATGCTATTTTTCATTGGCAAAGCTTACTGTTGTTGTTGTTGTTGTTTGTCCGAAGAGAAATAGACAATTAAGAGAACAATTGACAATATTTGCATTGCCGCACCTTACTTGTTATGAGATCTATGATCTACTTACACAGTATGTAAAGAGCTAATTATTTTAAGAATTTTCCCTCAATTTGTACGCCGCCAACTTCAACCCATAGCGGCACTTCCGTAGAAGAGCAGTTAGCACTTTTAGAGAACCATCCCGCTATGTCTACCTTAGCACGATTCAGCTTTAAAGCGCTGGCCACAACGAGCTTGCGTCTTCGCGCCTGGAGAGGAACGCACAGACCTCAGTACTTAGCGCGACATAGGGTTCGAAAAGCGTATTCGTATAGAAGTTACTCAACGACCTGCCTAGTTCTCCAAACAATGTCGTCGAAGCAGTAATGAGCAATGACTTCAATCTCTTACCATGGACGCTTACATACAACAGCAACCGATGTCTTCCCGTCAATCCTCTTCAACAACGAAAAAAGCCACAAACGAATTTCGAGCTAGCACACCATGCATCGACAGCGCTTTCATCAGGCAAAGCTACCATTGTCAAACGTAAACGCAAATCGCACGGCGCAAACTAAAGACAGGAAGCTCGGAAGTCCGAAAAACGTCAAATCAGAACGCGGTGACCGCTTCGTCAGTTGTCAAATAAAAGATTCTCCATTTATTTGTTTGTTCGTACTTTGTTGTTGATATTTCTCACAAGTGTATGATTTTACCCTCTCGCTGTATATATATATATATATATATATATATATATATAAATATATATATATATATGATTGTATATAAATAAACTACTAGCAAACACGTCATAAATAACACATCATCCTGCCCCCGCGTCCCGTCCCGGGCCGCCGCACAGCCACACCCAAAAAAGCATGTTCACCCCCTTGTCCGAGGTGTCTCGACAAGAAAAATGAGATTTTTTTGAAAGTTCCAAGTGTCCATTTTCGTTACTCCGCATTGATTTGTACAATCTGACTAACATCACCTACCAACGTCTACCGGGAGTCCTGCTATCGTGGCAGCGTCTCGCCAACATGAAGATCAAACAATTAGCAAACACCGCTAGCCATTATCATCACCGAAGGTTTTCTCTCTTTCTCTCTCTCTCTCTCTCTCTCTCTCTCTCCGCGTTTCTGCTTCTGCTTCTCTATAACTTTTTTATTTTCATTTCTTTTTTTGTCATCGTTGATTTCCTCAGCTATTTCCACTGAGTATTGACTGAGTTGTCTACCGTTGCTGTTGTCGCCGCCGTTACGCGCGAGCGTGTTTGTCTGCGTGAACGTATGACCGAGCATCTGTGCGTAAAAGTGGTTTTTGCTTGCTAAACTCTCGTTTGTCGTCTGCAAAAGTCGGATACATTGTAGGTCTTTAATCTCTCTCTCTCTCCTTCTGCATATCTGCATTACTGTTCTCGTGTTGTCCACGTGCGATTGTGTTGATATGTGTAGAGATGTTTCTGTGTCTCTGTACGTGTCGACGTCTGTGTGTGTTTTTGTATGTATATAAACTTTGTTAATAAAACTTTTCAACATTTCTCACTAATAGATAAGCAGCGTATGAGGCATACCTCCTTATACATTACCCCGTAGCACCCATCCTTCGGCTGAGTTGTATATCGCATGTATCTATGTATGCCCTCTCACTCTCTCTCTCTCTCGTTACCACATCCACCACTCTTTAAAATTACTACTGCCTCGTAATAAATGTATTTCAAAAAAATACTTGTGTGCAGCAATTCATTAATACTACTTCACAGTTCACAAGTGATCCAAGGCGTGGATATCGGCTGGGCCATCTGCTCGTAACTTGGGCCTCTATTTTCTACCTGCTCCAGACAGCAGGAAATGTTTGTATAAATTCTACGGCATTTCATCACGCGGTCGGCGTCACTAACGGACAAAACTAGTCTACACAGACATCTTCCTATATTTTAACGTAATTCATGTTCCGCTAGCCATCTTTGTTTGTATTTTATTTTCGTCGTCTATAGTGAGTTCCTTTAACATTGCATATATATATATATATATATATATATATATTAAATACTAGCGACTGAGTAGCCACCCAAAATTGGTGTTAGCTGTTGATACAATATTTTCGCCACACGGTATAGAGAATAGTATTTTACACTATAGGTTTTTTTTTTCATTTTTGTTTGTTTGGGTAGCATAGCTGGGGTAGTGGTCGTTTCGACGATAGCTCGTTTTTTTGTCTTATTTTCCACCTTGAATTAGGATGTTGTCTGTTAATTGTAAGCAATAGTTCACACATCGTACAGTACACCGGCCGCTTTGCGTAGAATACCTTAGAGTAAATAAATTAGTGAATTATGAATCTATATTATATCCACTTCACGTCGGTGGCGGGTAGAGCCAACCGCCTGGATAAGAAGCATCCACCCAGGATCGTGCGTATGCGGCTATATATATATATATATATATATATATATATATATATAAAATGCAAGCAACCGAGAAAAGCTAGTACTCACTACAACGAAATAGTATAGACTTCGTCACGTGGAATAGTTCAGTCGATTCATAAGTTAACATGGGCCGTGGTCTGTGTGCGATCATGCTCAATGCGTACTGCTTAATACAAAGAGATAGATGGACATACACGTACACACTCACACGCGCGCACACCTTATTCCAGCCATTCATCGTCATATTGGATAAAAATCTAGCTAAATTTAGCCGCTACAAACAACGAAAAATAGACATTGATTAGTGACAACGATCGCCCAGGGGACCAAGGGCGAGCAAGCAGACAAACGAACGTTTCATAGAGCGATCGACGAAACAGTCGCTAATTAAGCCATAGATTAATCGGCTGGCTGGCTAAGCATATGTGGATGGCAGAACAAACCCTATGATACGTTGATCATTACGATCGTGCGTTTGATTTTTTCAATCAGTCGATTTTTCTCTTGTCGCCTACGACTGTCTTTTTGTATTCTTTTAATTGTACGTCTTGTTTGTATCGTTTCTTTCCGTTTGATTGTTGTTGTTGTTGTACGTTGTGAACAGGCGTCGTACGAGGCGCCGACGTTTTTTTTGTCTGCATTTTTCCCTTTCTTGTTGGTTCGTACGTATTTTCGTTGACACATGTCTGTTCGTGTTAGTGGATGACGTTGTCTGATCAGAGAAAACAGATGACGTTGCCGCTAGCCTTGCTGCTGCTGCTGTTGTTGTTATTGCTTGTGTTATTACTATTATTATTACTATTATTATTATGATTGTTAGTTCCGCTATTTGAGCCGTTGCCACTTCTCCCAATACAGGGTAGCATATGGTTGTTGTTATTTTTTTTTTTATTGTTGTGGTTGTTGTTGCTGCTGCTGTTGCTACCGCCGCCGCCGCTCGACGCGCTGTTAACTTTGGCGTGGCCCGCTATCGCCTGAGAGCTTGGCGCGTGAAGTCCACTGAACGGACTCAGCCGTCCGAACCCCTGAGCTCGAGAGCTGGACGGACTCAGCGGTGACAGTAGCGGGGATGTGGGGGAACGGGTTAAGGGGACGCTTGGTCCGCACGAAAGATCGGAAGATTGACGTCCAAGGCGGGCCAGAAACGCTCGCTGAAAACGTGATCAGACACCGCAATAATCGTCGCGACAGGCAACAATCGTCGCGCACCGCAAAAAACACAACACAACACAGAGATGCAGAAAAAAAGCAACAACAGGAACAACCCGAAGAACACAAACAAACAAAACAAGGAAAATCAATGAACATAATGGGGAAAAGGCAGTTTCGTAACGGAGAAAACGAGGGAAAATTCAGCAAAAAATATATCCGAGCGTTCTGTTTTGTATATTATGCAATATATAATAGTAGTATTATGCAGAAAACATAACGCCACGAATGTCGATGCGCTGGGAGGTGGATCGCTATGGGATTTGCATTCCACATTCGGTCAAAAATCAATCGATGTGTCAATCAATCAATCAATGTGCGGATTGATTACCTAGCAATTTTGATGTCATATCTATCGATACGGTGGGGATTGCATGCGAAACTAGTGGATTCTGCTATAGAATCTACTTATTATTATTATTATTAATAATAATAATAATAATAATAATTATTATTATTATTATTAATTGTTTTTCGAGCTGACCCTCAGCTGTTCCCCTATCGGACAGGCCTCAGCTCCATTTGGCAGAGGCCACTCCATAGAATCCATTTGGTCTGAGTAAATTACATGGTCCCACAAATGTACACATTGTATTGTAGTCGCGTCCAGTCATTATTGCAGAGCAGAACGAGCATTAAAAGTTGAAACTCAACAAGGCAAATGGCGATTCATTAACATGGCAAATTAATAAGAGCGCAGTGAGAATTCTAACGGCCAGACGAATTATACCGCATGTCTCAGAGCTGCACAGAACGGCCGTGTGCTCATTTGATCCCGTCGATATTGTTAACGCATAAATCCAACGTGTAGTGTCGTATTCACTCGAATTCGAGGCGGTCGAAACGAACCAACGAACGAAAAGCCCAACAGGAACAATTTCGCTTCGAAGGGTTAAGTGAAAGAGGCCTATCATTGGGACGTGACCTCGTCTTATTCGCGGTGAAGCATTATTAGTGAGTGGTATCACTCCACGTCGTATACGTGACACCGGATCATGGTCTCGGCATGAGACTACTCACCTTTGACTGGGGAATAGGCAGTTTGCTCTTGGGACTCTTCGGCGCCCGGAGTGAGTTGGATCGCTGGTGCGGGTTCTGGAGGTTGTTCAGTCGACTGGATGACGGCGTAGATGTTGTGGCACGATGATCATCCATATGGCGAGTGGTGAGACAACGTTCGAATCGAGGGACGCATCCATTGACGGACGGCGACGATTGACACGGAAAAGTCATTAAAATAAGAACAAAAAACTGCTAGTATAGAGACGATAATAAGGCGAATTTCGGTCGACCAGAGGCGGTGAATAGTGATCAGTGGCTGCTAATTTTGTAGCTCGTTCTCTCTCTCTCTCTCTTTTCTCTCAGATTATCACACAGGACGATCTGCGTGGGACGTTGCCGATAGTTGAAGCATGCCACGTTTATGAATGCAATTACTAATAACCACGAGTGATTTGCTTCGTAGGCAACGGACAATCACTAGGAAATTGTCTCCCTTAATTAGGCAGATATCCCGCGGTGTATTTCGAAGCGAATTTTTTGCGAATTTTTTTCACAGTTGTTCTGCTGGATGGACGTTCTAAGCATGATAAGATTTTTATGAAAGCTGTATATTCGCCCTTCTTAATGTATACACGATATGCAACATTGGTGTGTCGGGCACATTGACCCTCTGAATATTTCACATCACTCACTATGTGTTGAGTTGTGATAATAATGTGTACGCAGCAGTAGCACCGGAGTCTCACTTTACAAACGTCACACATTAAATGGACATTCTATTCGGACGAATACAATCATCATCAGTGGTGCTGTTGAGGCCGCTCATCATGATGATGCCGAACGGGACTGTGTGGACCAGTCAGACGTTCTCGTCAGACCGATCCGATGCGTGCAAGTGCAAACGATAAAGGCATATATGGCAAGCGATATGAGAGAATTATTTAAGAACAGCCTCTAATGAACAATATGAGGAAAGACTCCGTCTGCGGGAAGGGGGATAAGAACACCGGTGAAGACAACGGAGATGGCTTTCGCATGAAGCCGCCCCGGGAGCGTGTTCTTAAGCGAAAGGAAGTGAGGTATTAAGGACGTCCTTCGCCAGAGACATTGCACCTGTACATAGCTTTCGTGCGTATGCTCCGTGAACGTTCTTAACTCGCACAGGACACAGACTAGCACTCGACAAACATACAGGCAAGCTGGAAAATGCTGGTAGTAGAAAACAAAGGATACAGCGAATTTCCACTCCATATTGTCGCTAGCGGAGCCGTTAGATCGGGTACGCTGAGATGATTGTAGCTCCGCGACTGAACACAACAATACGGACAATACGGTGAAAATCAGCCGAGGAAACACGCTATTCTCAACGTTGTACAACGACTCCCGGCTAAGCGAAGTGCACAGCCTCAACAGGGAACTCTGAGTACAGGGTACGGCTATCGTGACATGATGATCAGCAAGCAGGTCCTCATCAAGAGATCCGGGTTCGATTCAAGCTTCAAGCTCGATCGAGGCACGAATCTGTGATCGTGCCGACGGAGGTGATTGGTTCTCCCGGACTTCTACGGCAACGGAACGACGTGGATGGAACCGAACGAAGGAAGGTTATGCAAGAAAGCTGCAAAATGCTACCGTAAGTACTACAGCTGGGAGATGAGGTGGTACGAGCAGATTGCGCACAGCAGGCTGAAGGCAGATGAAAGATTGATGACGACTCTCGATTCGACTCTAAATGAGGGTGTTTGCTTTGCTGTCTATGGCTTTCATTGACTGATTGTTTATCTGTTGGTTACCTCATCCTCGAGACCTGGACTGGCAACGTTGGAAGAAGGGGACACCTCCGCCGTCAGCGGGCAGCTCGCTGCTGCCGAAGAGCAAACGTCAACGCCATCTGCTTCCGCTGCCAACGGGGCACCCGGCGGCTGCGGGCTGCCGAGCACAAGAGGCGGATGATCACAACGATGATGATGATGAAGTCGTCGTAGAAGTAGTTAGAGTAGTAGCGGTAGTAGTAGTTGAGGAGGAGGAAGAAATTGAACCGAAATGGAAACGTGTCCGTTTAACGACAAAAGAGATAAGAGGTATCGATTCACGAGACAGCGGGTGGCAGCGATTATGACAACAATAACAGCAGGGATAGCGACGATGACGATGCACATTTATAGGCGCACGCGTGTACACGTTTGTACACGCACACAGAGCCGTGCACCGGTCGCGGACGGCGGCCAGATGGCATGGCACTGGGTGGCACTGACAGGTCGGGTAAGATAGGCTTACCCTGAGTGAAGGGCTTTGACTGTTACCAGACCGTGACGGAGGCGAAGAGTCCGTCACGGCACGGCACCCTGGACGCCTTTGTAGGTACGTCTCATTTATTGATATGTTTTTGATAGCTCCGCTCCCCATCCCGTCCATGGACCCAATAACATTTGAGGTTCGTAGGGTTGGAGCGATATAATGGGCTCTAATTAATGCCCTAGATAGTGTGATGTACAGTTCAATCATTAACGCTATCCGTCCGTCTAATAGGGTTGGTAAGCCATTCGTTTTAATGCCAATGATCGCAGTAGCCATACACGAGGTCATGATTTGTCAACGTGCCACGGGTTTCTGAATGGCGCTCCTCGCGCATTTGATGGTGTGAACCACCTAGTGTTCCGCATTCACGAAAAACCCACCTGCCGGATACGTCGTGTCAACGACCCCCGCATCAGCATGGCATCAGCATCTCTCGCTCGTTTATATTATACTATACGATAGGTATATGGTAGTTCGCAATTTGAAATGTCTCCTACCTTTGGGTTTCCAACTGAGTGTTCTCCTGCCGAAGCTTATTAACCACGAGTTCCAACTCCCTGGCTCGACTTGTGAGTTTGCGAACACTTGTTTGGCTTGAATCAAGCTGAAAGCGGAGATTGAGCAACACAGAGGTGTTAAGAACTCCTTCGAAGCAAGTACTACGCAGGCTAATTGATTTCTGTGTTCTTCTCATATTGTCGACGCTTAATTGATCGATGGTGATTCTTCGATTCCTTCTATGTCGTGTGTGTCACCGGTATTAAGATTCTAAAAATTGAACGTCGATAAAAACCTAACGGACAATAAAAAATAGGGCCTAAATTGACGGGCAATAAAAATAGGGCCTAAATTGACGGACAATAAAAATAGGGCCTAAATTGACGGACAATAAAAAAAAAAAACCTAAATTGATGGATACTAAATACAAGGAAGAACCCAAGAAAGAAGAAACAAGCCGTGGTTGGACTTCACCGACCTCGTCCTGGGCTGTTCCAAGCATCGCTTTGAGCTCTTCGATACGCGACCGCAGCTTCTTGACCTCCTGCTCGAAGGCATCCGCTCGCCGCAGAGCGTGGCCCAGTTCTACGGTTTTGTCCTGTAGGACTCGTTTCAACTTTTCGTACTTTTGGTGCGCCTGCGCCAGCTCTTGGTGGACTTTACTTTGGACGCCGTTCCCCGTTTGGCCTGTCGCTGCCGTTACCTGGTGTCTGTTTCCAGCGGCTTGGACAGCACAGGCTCCCGTCGGGACGGCGCCTCCGGCTACACCCGACAGATCTCCGGTTCCACATGTTCCCATGGAACCGATACCTGCAAATAATTGTAGACGCTTTACCGAATGAGCGAATCCCTGGATGAGTGTCAACAGTGATCTGACTCGAGCAGCATAAAAAGAGCGTCTCAGAACTCAACTTGAGAAACTCTTGGGGTTGTTATGCCCATTACTGTGCGATAAATACTCGACCCGGATTCTGTTCCGAGGTGAGAGACACTCGATGTATTTATTGTTATGGAACACAAGCGTACATATGACACATTGAAATGCACGTGAACTATTTTTTGTTGATGACTTTTCATAGTCGGCTAATAAGCCAGTGGTCAGTTTGTAAATCGAACTACCTTCGCTAGAGCTGGACGTTGATCCGGTGTTGCAAGTGGATCCTCCGCCCTGGCCAGCTGGCGTCTGCAGGGATACCCCGCCCGTCTGGGATCCCTCAACATCCTCAAGTTCCAGAATGCGGATCTTTAGCCTCTTGTTCTCGCGTTCTAGGGCCCTCTGCTCGGACTCCAACCGCTCGCATTTCTGCCACTCGGCTGCATTTTCCTCTTGAAGTTTCTCAAGCTACGTAGAGATCGTGGCGAGGAACAGTGAAAGAGATAACTAAGCAAGCTGCCGCTACGAGTGCCACATGTGGCTCTTCCCTTAAGAACTATCCACTGGTTCTATTTTCGGGGGGGGGGGGTCACAGTCGAAGGAGCTAAACCCCCATTGACTCCATCCTCCCCTAATTAAACTTACGAGGCAATAAACACTGAGACGAACGACAATATTCTACCTTGACTTGCAGCATCTGTATCTTTTCCTCGGCCTCGAACTCCTCGATGCCTACGGCTAGGGGGTCTCCATCTTGAGCAGTAGTGCAGATACTGACTACCTGCATATCGCCGGACGTCTCACCATTTTCTCGCGTAATCGACGCCTTTATCGCCACGGCCGGTACCTCGTGATGGCCGCTCGCTAGAGCGGTTAGATCAGAGTTCAACCGTTCATTCTCCCTGAGGACGACAAATGATTTTCGTTACAGGTTCGAAGAAAAACAGTATGATTGCACGTTCATGGGGCAAAACTGTTTTCGGCCAACTTTCATTAGTAAATAAATAAATATTTATCAGAAAAACGATCCGCTCTCGGTTAGCTCTCGGTTAGACTAGAAGGGTGGTCTGGTGGACGTCGAGAAAGGCTCTGATTAAAATTAACCAATGCTCCAACCAGAGCATTGGTTAATTTTAATTTGCTTATTATAATACGCATGTACGAGGAAATCAATGTTTCATTACTAAATGCCACACGCACTCAAGACACACGCGGAGGTTGCATATTACAAATACATGGAAAACATTAGAGGCTGCGCTGTATTATAGCGCAGTTTCACGGTCAGCATTGTCGTGGCTACGGCAGTATAAGACGTGTGAGCTGTCCCGCAAAGTGTTGAAATAGATCCCTTGCCAATCACATGCAATGTTGTCATATTTTTACGAAATTCTATACAGAAGTCGAAGTTCTACTTTTCGCCCGCTAATATACTCGGCTATGTACGCTATATAATCTGTATATATATATATATAATATATAGCGATATATATGCGGCTCGATGTATCCTGTAGTCGATCTCGAAGCAAATACGATCTGTCGTTGTGCACATATTGACTTTGTGCCTACTGCTTTATGCCCCAACGTACTGTTTCTCATTGGCAAGCTGGCGCAGGGCGTCCTGTAGACGCAATTGTAAGTAAGCAATCTTCGCCTGATCCTGGTCGCCCGCCGTAGCCGAATTGGCTCCGGAATGAGTTCCGGTACCGTAGCAGTTAAGCGCTAGCAGTTCCTCGGCGAAGCTCTTCTCGTTCGACGACACCGAGCCGCCTCGTCCATTAGCATCGATGGGCGACATCCCTTCACCAAGACCCACGCCGCTGTTACGAACGCCACCCGACAGGTTATTACTTGCCGTGA
Source organism: Stratiolaelaps scimitus (assembly GCA_019614645.1). NCBI lineage: Eukaryota > Metazoa > Arthropoda > Arachnida > Mesostigmata > Laelapidae > Stratiolaelaps > Stratiolaelaps scimitus. Next base: position 1,918,349 of record JABWDB010000034.1, on the reverse strand, counting down.
CGCCATTATTTGAGTTTATCAGCATGGCACCGCTGACGCCACCGAGGTCGAACGATACGTCGGAGTCACTGTAGCGAAAATGATCGAAGTGGTTAGGCAAACAGCATAAGCAACGAAGGGCAATTGAAGTTTTCAATTTTACAAATCTCCAATGGGAGATACATCATATTAAAGCGCATACACCCTATTAAAGCAGATACTAGACGCAAACTGGTGATCGCAAGGGAAATGAACAGCTTGTGTGCGATATGGCTCGAAGGAATAGATGGCAACAGGCTATGTGTGTGTGTAACTCGTGGGAATACTGAAAACTTTACCTTGTTTCAAGAAAAACAGAGGCAAACCAAAGTAGATCTCTTACAAACACTCCTGTTGTATTATTGCCTAGGCCGTGACAATGCCAGGTCGAACGCCTGTTGCTCGAACCCTGTCTGCTTTATTAATAAGCTACGTTTTCAAAGCGAATCGTCACTAGTTAGTTGTCTTGTGTTACGACACATATAGCAAGTAGTTTCTCTCTCATATGATATGTGCATAGGCTAGAGAACGGCGAACTAAACTCCCCCTCAAAGGGTTTGAGCCAGATGTTCACTTACAGTTTGTCGAGAAGACCATCAGGTTCAGGTTCGTTGTGCAACATCTGATTGTTGTCCGTGAGGCTGAGATCTCCTATTGCCACTGCACTGCCACTTTCATCGTCCATTCTAAATAGCGCAGGAGACAAATAATTGGTTTGTGTTGCTTGCAGATTTCATTTAAATGACTGTATTCATCATCGATGTCAAATGTAGTCAATGAAGTGATTTCACGGGATACGTTTACAATTATTCGAAACATTTTCCCCATAACCAATTATAAGAGATGACAGATAGCGGATCAGGAAAAAGAGTCACAGAGGAAGCGCTGATTCGTTCCTTGTCGTCGCAGAGGACTAGGTGAGTATCTGTTATAGCAATAACAACCAACTGGATAGATTCAGCAAGGGCTAATTAGAGCCGCGTTTAACTGGGCTGATCTAATTGCGAACCTTATCGACTAGTAATCATTAGGAGATGGCTGTGTAGTTCGTGGTATCAGTCAATCATTCGGTCAATCACTCTCGTCTTAGAGGTGACCGATGATAAGCTTTTCTGAATATCAATGTTCAAAAGATTTCAGCCTTTGGGCTATGGTGGAAATCTAGGAGTATTCCATTGTCGAAAAGCAATTCGAAACCGGTGGCAGATATTGAAGTGGGCTTACCTATGAGTTGCCTCTTAACCGAATGTGAACATCTTTCGAGAGTCAATTTAAGGGAGACGAGATTGGGGTTCAGTAGAGACTTGAGGAACCTTTAATATGCCTACCGATAGCAAAACACTGTTTACCGAACAAGTAAGTGAAACCAAGTGTAGGTTCATTGACAGAATATCGAATAACGTTTTTTGAAAAAGAGCCCGATTGCGTTGGCTAAGAGCGCCTTCGCTGACCGGGCTGGCGAGGCTGTAGCTGACACAATGCAGCGATGAACAGAAAGCCTGCTGAGAATTTCAAACGTAATATTTTACCTTGCCCACAGGTCTTGCATTATTCACCGCAGGACAGACCTTTGTCCTAGTTTGTCCTTCGACTATCGGGATCGTTTGCCCAATGGCCTAAATAAATGTTGTGCTGGACATAGGGATCACACAGCGGGAACAGCATGTGGGAAATACGCTGTGCATTGCTTCAAACAGCGGTCGTTGAATTTTTTTAGTTGCATATACTGTTTTAAGCCTTGTGCTGTGAGTGCGAACGTTCAGAACCGTCCCATCCCCGCTTTGGATTGCTAGTCGGCCACAGATGCTAGCGGAGAGGGGCTAACATTGATTGATCCGTATAATCACGCAGATAAACACCTGTTGTTTGCCTCCGTGGTGGAGCAGCCACGATTCCTGCCTTTACTCCACGCTCGATACGTGACCACTGTCTTGTTCCATAGAACACACAGCCATAAAACAGGACCCTACGGTACGAACAGTCTAGGTCATGGTGGCCTTCTGGTCTAGTAAGGCACAGCTCTGTAGACACGTCCTGACAATCTGTCGCCCCTCCACCCCCCGACGAGTGCTTGGGGCTTCACTGGCAACGGCAGGGGCGGGTGGGGCAGCACCGTGGAGACGGCGCGTAAACGAAAACGTTCAGCAGAGCCTCATTAAAAATAAGAGCCTCCATAGATTACCACTACAACAGCTATCATACGCATCGGACAATATATCCATGCCTTAGGCAGGACATGGCACATCGGCAGACTTCGTCATAAGCTCCCTCGCCCATTCAGGCCCTGTTTCACCTTGCAGACCGATGTCACCCCCCCACCCCCGCTCAACATGTTTGTTGTGTAGGGGTTACTCACCTTCTCTTATCGAGCATGAGCGACTCGGCAAGCGCGTGCGTATTGTTGTTGTTGGACGAGCGGGTCGTATTGTCAGGCGTTGTGTTGCCCTCTGTCGTCCCGTCGGTGTGGGTCGGCGAAGGGCGCGACGTCAGTGGGGATCCGGCCTGGCCCCCAGCTCCGCGGGCTGCCGCGCGACGCTCGGCGATATCCTTCAGCCGGTGGACTTCGGAACGGAGGTTGATGATCTCCTGTTCGAGGGTGGCTCGCTCCGATACGAGCGACTCGAGCTAGCATGCCCGACGGGTGCAGACGGGTGACACAGAGAGGTGGTGAGAGGAATCAACGAGGACAACGGCGAGAGGACACAAGCAAAAGTTGTTAATGACAACTACTGATTAACGCGGTGTGATTGACGGTGGATAGCTTTGTTCGGAGGGGGGCGGGAGCTTGGCTTGAAGAAGGCGGAGAAACGCGTAGCTCGATGCCAACAGATGTGTAATTATATACAGAGGGAGACTCACACCCGTCAGACGTTCGCGGTGCGCGGGCACTCCACCGGACAGAACTAAATACTCGCCATGTTTCGTGTTTACAATGGGAAACTATAAACGACTTTTTCTTCGGCGATGGAAGTGCGAGTTGAGGCCCCTTTCCCCTATTGCGTCTTCCGCTGTCCATTCAGTTGATTCGCTCATTAAATACAATCCACCTTGACTCTCTTTCTACAGCGGGGAAACCTTCATCAGCCCATCGCGTCTGGCAACATTTCGAGGTTTGTGCCGCAACCGTTGTCACGTCCTTTTTTCTGTCCTTTCTCTGTCCTCTTTCTGTTTGGCCTAATTCTACCCCTCATTGCTGTCAAGTATCCGTCAGACCAACCTCCTTCGTATGCTGTTCGCAGGCTGTCCGCGTCCGCCGAAGTTCCTCCTTGGCCTCGTTTCGCTCGGCGCGAGCTTTGCTCCATTTGTCGCGCCAGTTGTTTGTGCAATCTGACCACCATCTGGAAATTGTGAATTCGCCCCGTCAGATCAGATCGGATCAGCGTTTCGAAGTCGTCGAAACGCTCAAATCGAACAACAGATAGATTCGAAATAAAAATAAAACAACAAAATAATGCCCCTTACATATACACTCGTGCTGTATAACAATAGAGTATTCTAGCTCAAAAGTCTAATATATAGTAGTTGAACGAAAATTCACGGCCACGATTGCTGCTGACCCCTGAGCGACACATGGCAAAATGCGTTATAGCTGCAGAAACCAAGTACTACATGTGTTAATTATTGTTATATAATAAAAACGAGAGGCAAATAATTTATATTCTTATATAATATTTAGGGTGGCGCGTGCCTGTTCGCTTCGGCAATCGAAGGTGCAACACCTAGGTGATCACACGGGGGTCCAAGCCCTCGACTCCGTTTCACATTCGCATTTAATCGGGGGTTGTCCGTCTTATGATATGAATGAATGCCGAATGCCGTGGACTGAGCTCAATGCTGGCTGAGCGTAGTACCCCGGAAAATTTACTATGTATATTCGCGGCTGGCATTACTAAACCTAAACTATATGTGCACGGGTTCGAGCCCCACCGTTGCACATTTGCGTTTAAAGAGACCCGGTGACGAGCCGGCTGACAAAGCATATTCTCGTACAATGCCCGGTAAGCTTTCACTCGCGTAGCGACATGTCTGGGGTGGAGTAGTTTTAGGCGTTGGTGCAATTCGATTCAGGGTCACTCTCGGCATAACCACGCAGAGAAGTGTCGCTGCGTGAAAATCCTGAAAACCGCTATCATTATGCTCGTATCATTGTGCGTATGACACATATTGGCCGTTTGTGATCTTGGCAAATTAACAGACGTTTTGCAAACGTCGACTCATTGAAACGCCGCTGTATCGTTATTGTCTTCCGTGCGGGCTGCAACCTCTCTTTCTCTCTCTCTCAGTCTCTGAGTTCATTGAATCTCGAAACGGTCATTTTGTGTAGTGCGAGCTTTCTCGACGATTGACTCCTCACCGCTGTAGCGGTGGGGGCCCCCCGGCTCCTCAGCATTGTGGCATAAAAACCGCTTTTTTTATTGTTGTCCAGCTGAATCTCAGCGGTTCGCCCATGCGACAGGAGCAGCCGGCACTTAACATGAAAATGTGCGGGGGCTAGTATGCTTTATTTTTATATGATACCATGCCTGGACAACAATTCGCAGATCATGAAAGCAGATAACGAACGACGGAGGATTCTCCAGCTTATCGCCTGGCAGACCCGCTGATAGCTATCTTCATGTGGGTCGCTGTTCGTCCCTCACGTGCACTGCTATCCGTTTATACGTGTGCAGCCCTTAAGACTTCTATATGGTGCTGTTTCGCCTTCTTCGCGGCCACTCTCCCGCTGCACGCGCACCTGATGACCGAGTGGCTATGACATCTGGTGTGTGCGTGTCGCTGCCTACTCCATACCGGGCGTCGGTGAGTTTGCACCCATTTGGCATCTGTACGAGGCTATCGCAGAGCTGGCTTGGCCGGCCAGCCCTGACAGATGGGATATTATTATACACAACATGGAGAAGGGCGACTGCGCGCAAGCTGGCATCTATGAGACGACCGACTCAAAAAGCGTGAACACAGAATGCGCGCGGCCACGGGTGTCGCCGGTGACAAACGGTATCACCCAGACACACAAGCCACAAGCCATCATGACTATGTAGCCGAGCAGAATAGCTCGCTATGATATATATATATATATATATATATATGCTACACAGGTTATGTAGTTGTCGGTGCTGGCCAACCGCTCGTGTTGGTCAATGGTGTTAGTCTACGTCGGCTTTTGTTTGGGCATTCACGCGCCAACGAATCTGACGAGAGGGGACCTTTTTGCCGATAGGTGCCACAGTGCCTCCATGACGATCCGTCAGCGAGGCAGGTTATCCTCGCTGAAAATGGAGTGTCCCACCGCTTGAAACTCGACGCGTTGTGTCGTCGTCAAGGTGAATCGACTGGCCGCCGGAGACAACACGCATGCCCCGTAATCTCACCCTCGTGTCCGTCTCATGCGGCGGGAGTGGGACGAAAATAGATTGAAATCATCGGAAACCCGAGACATCGAGCGGGGGGGGGCGAAGGGAGATTGAGATAGTTAGCTGTAGCAGATTCCGTACATTGTTTTTTCCACAGTCGTGTCCACGTAACCCAGTGAGCTCATCCATGACGCACACACACACGCACAAAGGGTATTCTCTATTGCATCATAGGAAGACAGTTTGAATCAAGGTACGTCCCTTCAAACACCAGAACGGAACGTTTATTAGCGTGATCGGCGACTGCCAGCAAACGCCACGACCAACCGAGTCAATGCGGGGACCAATCAAGCGAGAGGGCTGGCCAAGGCACACAATGTGTCAGGGTGTACTCGAAAGCTAGGTACTTGTCGGCGGGCGGCAAGCCAACCTCGGTGTGTCCCCTGGCGTCGTCATTGCAGGCAGAGTCTTGCCCTAAGAGAGATGGAATGACTTCGTGAAACGGAGTAAATGTAAAGAAAGGCGTATGTATATATATATATATATATATATATATTAGAATTGTCTGTCAATGTGTGATAATGTTCGCGCATTTTACTCGAGAGACGTAGACGTGACGGCAGCCAACGACGAGTAACAGAAGCCAAAGAATACAACCGATCCTCTCGTATGGCGGTATACGACCCAGCCTATGGAAGAACGCAGTCTCTTCTCAATCTAGGACTTGCTGCTTTTCTTATTGTTGTTGTTATTATTATTATTATTATTATTATACTATTGAGTAACCACAATGCTGAGATGTTGTATTGCTCACACGCTGCTGCTGTGAGTCATGCATTCTCGTCAATCAATGGTGAGATATATATATATATATATATATATATATATATAGTATATGACCATTACGGCTCACCCCGTCTGTTTGGTTCCGCGCAAAGACAATCAATTTGTGTAACAACAATTTGGCGGCACTTAATAAAACTACGATAGTAATCGCATTGTCGTCTGGTTTCATCATTCTTCGGGTCTAAATACGCTATCGAAAATAACGATACCGGGTACAGCCAAGTCACCAATGAGTTCACCAACAACATGATCAAACCCATGCGTCTTTGCCTAAAGAGAGCGAGCAGATGACAAAGCAGCGATATAGCAGTGGCGAGTCGGATCGTATCCCTCTCAACTGAACTATGCTTGCAATCGACAGAGCAATGCATCGACCTCAATGTATAAGATGCCCACCTCACCATACCTCAAATGTTGTGCTCCGAGAGGGGAATAAAAACGAGACGAAAATGCCGCGTCAACTAATTAATAGGAGCACATCTTCTGTCTGCTGATGCTAATTAAGACCAGATCCATTGATAGCCTGCAAACACTAGCCATCCATAATATATATATATATATATATATATAGTTAGCTGTATGTAGCTGACGGACACTGTACTAACGCATTCAGACGCGCCGTGAAAGTGCTATGCCGTATCAATGGTATCATTGAGCAGACAGCTGGATTCAGCCTTATTCGTGTGCGAGTGTCAGTCATTTCCCGTACGGCTGTGCCGAGAAACTAATGAGGGACACCCTAAGTAGGATGGTCGAGCGGCGCTGTCTACGATATCACGATTCAGGTTGTCCACGCGTTTGTCCTGGGCTCCCATTCTCATACAGTATTACCAGTTCGAAGTCGTCCCAAGTCACGAAGGAATGATAGTCCTTAGCAGTGCCGGACGACGACGTCTGGCTTACACTTGGTGCGTTTTCAACGATCTCGTTCGTTTCCATGTGTGTGTGTGCATACAACGCAAACGCCTGTCCCGAACGGTGGCGAACTGCCGTCAACAGCTCGACGGCAAATACTGGCAGGGAGTGGTCACCAGAAAGAGCGGGACGCCTCACAAAATCGGTTTGGGTGATCTGGCTCGAGGAATCAGTTAAAATGCTTTTATAAACGAAACCCTGCTCCGCCTTAAACACGACGGTTTTCGCGGTGAGCAGCGTAGTATATAACAATGACGAATTTCACACAACCTGACTATATTGATATGGTGCTATTACGAGCGTCATTACTATTATGATTGCCATCATTATTAATTACGCATCGTCTATGCGCAATGTATAACGCATTCAAGCACAGGGGGGGGGATATAGCAAGGTCGCCCACTGATCTCCACTGATCACTCCTCTTCATTAGGCTAATCCCGTGCTTAGGACAACGAGCTCATGCATAACACACGATAGGATGGACGGCGCCGGCCGAGACTGCAAGGTCATTACCATTCGCTCTCAACCACCCGAGCAGAGAATCTGCACCTCAAGCCCTCACCGATAATGCCAACACCAGCAGAGATCGCTAAGCAGACAGGTGGGCCAGACGTTAGCATTGTTGGCGGTGGCTGTGGCGAACGTCGCCCTTCATCTGTTGGGCGGGATATAACCCTCAGGGGCCCTGGGCAGAAGCTTGCTGGTAAGGGCTCTGTTCTCCTCGTCCGATATGCATTGCGGTAACCTTGTACATATCGCACTCGCGAGCATTCGAGATCACCCTCCCATGTTCCTTCCCGAAGATTGCCAATGTGGATAGTAGTAGCATCCCGAGGGTGGCGTTGATCCTAAATTCTTAGCAAACCCTTCTTGGCAGGCAGTAAGCAACGAGATCTAACCAAGGTCACCCCAATGCGCGTGGGGTGAAACAATACTTTCCCAGTCGTGGTAGCCGTTCTCGTCTGCAACAACGACAAAATCGTTTCTTGGCAAAAAGGTGACGCGACAGATCTGCTACTATCGCTACCGGACCACGAGCTCATTAGCTATTGAATCGTATATTAATGAATCCGAAAGCACAACCGGTTCATATGTGCTTCCTTGTGAATCGAAACGGAAGGGCCTGCGGTTAAAAGTTCGCCGTCGAAACTCCGTGTCCACGCGCGCGCGCGCTGTCTTCTAAACACTTGTTATGTCAAGCGCATGATCGTGATGATGATGTTGTGCAATGTATACTTGATTTTTGTAAGAAAAAAATACGCCATAAATCGAATGGAACGTTGTCGGCGAAGGGGATCGTAATTACTTGATTAATTAATTCATCACTCACTAGTGACGAGGTTTGTCTTTCACGCATATAAACTGACAGCCGACGCCAACACGAACGCATCGCAAGCAACCGACGCATGTATTGGACGGACGCAATTGTACACAAATATCGGCCTATAACGAGAAAGCTCCATGTTGGCCTTGAGTTGCTACGGGCTCATCGCGCAGAGGAGGACGTAGTGATTACACATAAAACACGACAAGCGCTATTATTTAAAAGGATCTGAACGTTTGACAACGTCAGAGGGTCTCCGGACAAGGGCGGGGAGAACAATCCGACGCGAACGACTTTGACCCGACAGTCATAATCGGTTAACGTGCGCGTCTAGGCCGTACAATGTCCTGCCAGGCAAAGTATGATTGTACAATGCTATCTATTACTGTTCTGTTTTTGCAAAGCTTAGATAGACGGCATAGCACACTATATATACGAGTATGAAAACCAACTTGGCCTGTTGTGCTACGTACCTCTCTGTGTACGAATCTCGGCGAATAGCCACGCTGAGATGGACATGCAGACGAACTCTTGTGTTGAAATGAGTGCCGAACTGCGTTAACGAGATCACCTCCTCTGATAACTTCGGAAACTTTCGAATTTGAATTTCAACGGCGAACGTACGATAGCAGCCGGCGGACACCCACAGAACACTATATATATTATATATATATATATATATATATATATATGATTCCGAGTCAGATATAGTCAGACTAGCCACCTGACCGAATTTGTTGTCCATGCATCGGCTGGGCCGGGCTGGGCCGGGCCGGGCCGCCGCACGACGCGGTTCGGCGGATCAGCTCGTGTTGGGTATACCTGCTCTCACCAGATCCGTTTACCTCTGGATCGGCACTAGTTCCACGTCTCAGACGTCCGCGCCGGCTTTCCCACGGACATCCCCCCCTGTCCCGTGGACACGGTGCAGCCAAGAGGGACAACTGGTGTAGCAGGTAATCAAGTGAATCGCCGAGAAGCTCGATTCTGGATGTTCTCGACAACGTTACACTATTGTTACACTGTCGTCATCGCGAGCCCGCCACCTATTCGATCTAATCTCGTATCTATGGAACATCTCGCGCAGCGAGTGTCTCTTGGCGAGACTTCGGCGCCAAGTTGAAAACCGTGGGAGATAACCGAATCCGAATCTGTGCGATCGCGTCAGGTACTCGCCAAAGCTCGCCGCCACTGAGCGTCACTGAGCTGCTGTGTGCTTATGGCGTCGCTTGACGTTTTTGTGCCTATTTCATGAGTTAACACTGTTTCCTCTGCAAATATCAGCGGGTGCGCAGCTATTTACGGCAGCGAAGCCGTTCGTATGCGTCTGTGTGTGGGCCGTGTGTGTGTGTGTGTGTTTTTGTTGGTTGGTGTCGGTGTCGGCACGATAGCAATCGCAGCCCAAACGAATGCAATGTTCACTCAACCACTGGAAACGTATATCGCGCTCGACGGCACGAGGTTCGACGCTGGACAGATTCAGCGGTCACTCACGGGAATAAAATGCGTACGAGATTGAGCCGGAGGAGAGTACTAGCATGAACAAGTGTATCTAGACTTACATGAATTCATCGATAGATAGATAGATAGATAGATAGACGGGTGTTGCATGTGTGATACTTTGTTGAACAAACTGTGTGAACAAAGTGAAGCAATTCAACAGAGAATGATTGTGGCCATTTGAGATGGTCATAAGCGTCTCGAATTCGTACGTAGTTGCTCGCGCAGTGCTCGCGCACACAGAGCTGAGTCTCTGGCTGCGAAAAGTCGGAAGCCGCAGACTCAACAATGACGATGCGACATGACCCTCTGAATAAAACAATGTATATTCCTGTTGTATTGGGAGAGAAGTGGATAGACCCCCCGAGAAGGACCAAGCAAAACAGTGGCTTCAACAAGGTGAAGCGGCAACGACTGTGGCAGTGCCAGATAGATTCGGACGAAAGGTGTTGATGACACTCGCCCTGGATATCAAGGGTGTTTGCTATTACGAAATATTAGCGACAAACGAAAAACTCAATGCTCCCCGATATCTCGGCTTCTTGAAAGGATTGATGAACAAATTGCGTGGGGATCGACAGCACCGGGTGTGGTTACTCGACGACAATGCAAGACCTCACCGCACTCTTGAAATTACGGCCTGGATGGAGGGGAACAATATTGAGCGATGGCATCAACCCCCATATTCTCCTGATTTAAGCCCATGTGATTATGGTTGTTTCCATGCATTAAAAAGGGCAATAGGTGGGGTTCCATATGCAACCGTCGACTTGCTCACAAAAGCAATAAATAACGAAATTATATATGGAAATGCAAATGGTAAATATTGGGCTATCTCAAAACTCCCAGAGCGCGGTGGAATCGGTGTGTCAATAAAGCTGGAGAGTACCTCTAACTCATACCAAAAAATCTTTGTTCTACCTCATTTAGTTCAAAAGTTATTGGCATTTAAAGAGCGGCGAGTTCGAACCGTATGCCCCAATATATATATATATATATATATAATGTATATGAGTACTTACCGCATAGTCTTCTCCATCTGCGCGATCCTCTGACGGGCCTCCTCCAGCTCCTTGACTTTGTGCGGGCTAGCGGACGAATGGTGATGTCCTCCATGCGGCTGGTGTTGTTGCTGTAGATGCTGCTGTGTGGCACCCGTTAGCAGAAACTGCTGCTGCTGTTGGCCAGGCGAATGCTGCAGCTGTCTCAAGGGGACACCCTGGCCGATGCCCTCGTACAGGCCTCCGCCTCCGATCTGCTCGTACTGCGACATGCCTATGTAGCAGGTGAGAGAGAGAGAGATACCAGAGTTTAAACACCAGACCAACGGCTGTGGAAGGCCAACAGTGTGCTGTATCCATTAGCGAATGATGCCAATGCACAGATGTATTCTGGTGGGCCAACACGAAAGGTATAGATTGTTGAATTGTGCACACGGCTGGACGTACCAGCGTCCATTGACAGCAAGGAACGTTAATGTGGCTTGGTTAAGCCGAGCTGCGTTGACGACTGTAGCGTTTGACGGCCGTTTATCGTTTGACAACATATTGACGGAACAAAGTATATATATATATATATATATATATATATATATATATATATACGAGGAACAGAATACGACATCCTTCAAATAGTCGATGGACGCGGTATCCCGTTTACTAATCGCATGCAACTTTCGATTTGACCAGGTCGGGTGAAAAGTGCACTCAATCAATTTCACACACAAAGTCGCTGCAAATGAAATTCAACCGTTTAACAAGTAGTAAATGCATTCTGCTCGTTGCTGTCAGTGTATACGTTTCGCCTTTTACCAGACATCGTCAATCTGTCAGTGGCCAAACGTAAAAGCCGCCAGCCGAAGCACAGTTCGCCGGAAAGTGTCACTCGCCTGCTGATGTGAGGGATACGCAAAAATAGCGGCCATTAACAACTCGTATCGACGTGACGCCGAAATCTGCGGACCATCGATATCGGCAACACATGGATCTCGCAATACCACCGCGAGATATCGGCAAGATGCGTCGCAGAGCGAAATTGTCTTACATTGGTTTTTCTGCTGCTGCTGGAGTGTCGCGGCTTAGTTGTGATTCGCTCGGCAATACAGAAACAGTACACATATGTAAGCTGCTGTCGAATTGAGAGATATTGAACAAAATGGCTGGTGACAAAAAGAAAAGCTGCTTGCATCTGTGGGTAATGGGTGTGACGGCTTGACAACGGAGTAATGATATTTTCGGCGTACCAGCTCAGAGAGAGAGAGATAGAGATGGGGAGACGTTATCTACCGAGTTAATAAGATCTACCGAGTTGAACTACAGTACAGACGACCTCACGGTTGTGAGCTTCTATTTTTGCTTTTATATTATTGTTTGTCGATACCGTCAAATATCGAAGATAGCACCAGCTAAATATGAGGTCGTGCCCTAACAAGGTAGAGCAAGATTAAGCCAAATCTCGTCGAAGGTAAACTGCATTGGATTAAAGTCTTCGAAGGGCTGCTGCAGAGGGCATCTTCACGCAAGCCCCTTTACGCAGTCCTTCTCCACAGTACAATCGTGGTACTCTCGCAGCGTTTACCGATATCCACACGCAAATGAACGGTACGCAATTTGCACCATGACACCTCGACTGGAATAGCCCGAGTGGCTTAGGTCGCCGAGCTGCCGTCTGATAATCGACAGACACTTAGATTTCATTTAATCAAACAACTCGTTCATTTTCTGCAGGCAACTGTTATTTGCCAACAGGTGATTGAAGCCGCAAATGATAATTAGATATCAAGCCTGTATTATATGAAGACCAGTGCGAGCCTTGTACATTATGTTAGTGGCATCTCCGATAGTATCTCTTATTATTATTGTTATTCGAGTAAGCAACAGTATTAGGCTTGAACCAGACAGGTACGTGGTCGGTCTTAGGAAGCCTTATGCCGAAAGCAATTGTACGTGGACGTTAAATGTTGGTTGCGGGTCAGCCCGGAAAGTTTATTTATATAGGTACATAGTCGGTATCATCAACAACCGTATCGTAGCCCGACAGTAACAGCAATAACAGCACCAACAGCAACAGCAACAATAACAACAAACTGATGCCAGTGATATAAAACTAACAACAGATTAAATGAGAAACTAGATTTCGTTGTCTCTGATCCCAGCCGTTCCATAATCCAATAGTTATCAACTATTGTCTAGATTCGTGTTCGGCAATCGGCCAATCGAAATTGTGCATTTCGACATAACAAACTTCAGAATCGATATTCCAGGTTGAAAACGATCGCCTTGATTGGCGCTGTTCGTCGACAGATGCAGAATGTATCCCACGACAACAATCGCTCTTCGCCGGCTATAACAATTGTCGGCAAAGGCTGTAAATAAATATATGCGCGTGAAAGTGCAGCTCGTTCTGCCGAGGCTCCACCGGCGCTCTCCACTCGAAAGGTCGTCCTCGAGACTGACTTCGAATTCGTTTCCCCCGTGAGAAGACGCTGAATCGCTTCCACTCGAGAGCTAAGAGAAATCATTGTAACAGCCCGGTACGCGTAACGCCGCAGCGTGGCCAGCTTAAAGCAGGACCAATAAAGTATAGGCGTGCACACCTCGCTCACTCTGGGTGGGTCGTAACGCGAGCGGATGCAGCGCAGACGAGGCAGAGACCTCGAGCGAACGCCTAGGGAAGATTCTCTCCCGATCGGCTGCTGCCGCCGCCGGAGATGCGATCGATGCGATCAGCAACGAGTACGCCGTACAAAGTCTTGGAAAGGGCCACCGAAAGACAAAAGACCCATTCAAAAACCATAGATGCCGTCGTCGTCGTCGTTCAGCGAAAGCTGCCCAGAGTCGGCATCAATCCGCTGCCCCCCCCAAGCCTCTGAGCTTTCGGCTCCTCGTATTTGTTATAGTAGCTTACATTGTACATCGATTTCCTTTGTTTGCATTTTGCTCAACTAATTCTAGAGTGTTATTTTAATAATATTAGCCTAATATTATATTATAGCATAAGTGTATAAAATATGGATTTGAATGCGAATCAGCAGAAAACGAAAAATAACAGGCCTATAGCATACAGAGAGTCCAGGGTTACATCGGCCCATGGCAGTCAAACGAGATATTCAGCGGTCGATGATGGCCGTGTGATCAACTGATCACCATTGTCCAAATAAACAAATCCTATATTGACTTGAGTAGACCCGAACAGCTACGTTCACAAGTGCAACAAATCGGCTGATGCTGCCTCTGCCTCAAGCACTGGTCATCGCGAGATGTTGGAAACAGGCGTTAAGTTGGCGTACGCCGGCGTCGAGAAGGCTGCCAAGAGCGACCGTGATTGCCACTTCTTGACATTTTGATTGTGGGTAAGGGGATGTATTCGCTGGGGGGGGGGGCCCTGATAGGGTGTCATCCAATCCGCAAGTTGGACGATTGATAAGCGTGCCGGTGCAACGTGTTTCAGCGATTGTAGCAGCAGAATGACAAATGTGGATTCGATTTAATGAGCTGATATTTTGTATGTGGGAGAAAAACAATAATCTGCCGTGGGCCTTTGCCTTAGTCGCTGTTATCGTGATGATCGTCCGCGTTACCCCCGAGACAAAACTCTCCCAATTGATTAGAGATCATCTGAAAGTCGTTTAAGTACTGCACCCCCTCCCTTCCCTAACGTGGTCTCTGGATAAAGGTAGCTCACAGAACGCTTAAGGGTTTTTCGATTTTTATCGGAAAATCCCTGCTCTCAGGCCTGGCGACGGTGTCTATCAACCCAACAGAAAATTCGGTCGCAAGGCTCCTCAGCCAAACAGAAAATTCGGTCACAAGGCTCCTTCGGATCGTTACGAGAACTAGCCGAAGAGATGAGACCGAATCTCTGATCCGACGGATCACATTCTGCCTGTACAGTTCTTATGTAAACATTTTAAAATACAGGATCTCACAACAGTGTCGCTGTTGAAATGGAGGCCCTGGTAAGGCCCTGCTAGCCGAGTGACGAGGGCAGCATTACACCAGCACATCAGGCCAATGCCCAAGCCACCTATTCGGACACAGGACAAGCAACGCAGAGCGGAACAGGGCAATGCGCTGATTGAAATCGTACTTCATAATCGCGACCTGAACCGATATACAACATAGACAGATATCTGTATATTGCTTCTTTTATCGCGAATCGCGTCCTCCTGTTCAACCTGAATTGTTTGCAGTGCAATTAACATACATTGGTAGTGAGAGATTTCATTCGTTCAAAGGGTAATTATCTTCCACGTGTAGTAGGTTTAAGATAAATATTCAAATTTATGAAATCAATTTTGCATATACGAGTTGCTGTATAACGCCATCTTCATGGATGAGCAATAATTTGTATTTTGTTTCGATCTGGGAGAGAAGGACAATGATTCCTCCTTTTAATAAAAGCCAAGGAGAGGCCTTTCACACGTTTCCAGTCTCTTTTTTTATAAGATTTTCCCTCTAGCGAAATCGAAGTAGTGTCATATCACGTCGTGCGACAGTAATTGCCTGTTTGCTTGCATTATCCCAGTGGAATTGTTGATCCCCTCGACGCGCTGGAAAATCGACTTCGATAGGTGTGGCGGGGCGCCAACCCATATAGCTGGCTTCGAATGGCAGCATCAATGTCAACCGGATAAGAAAATCAGCTATTTATTTTATGTGCTCCACCTCTATGTCGCATTGTAGATTTGCAATTGATTCGTCCATTGATTCGTAGCTAATGAACATTCAATGAGGCTTCAATAAGACAAATTTCAATAAGACGTGTTTGCTTAGCAGATAAGGCACAATTGGCCATAGTGATTCTCGCAGGAACGAATCGACTTTAGGTGCCGTTTGTGTCCCACGACACTAATTTCGATATAATTTCGTTGAGCTAAAGCGATACCTTCATCTTGTGACGCGCTCGAGGAGCCGGATGTGCTTTTGTGCGCAGCTTACACAAACCTTCCGAACGCCGCGCTCGACGATGAACTAATTCCTGTTGTTGAGTTGAGCGCGAGTGGCTTTTTTTTCTTGCAAATCTGGAATCTCTCCTGCTGGGCACAGCAGTCAGCTGTGAATTGCCAGCTGGATAGGAAGCCCCCTTTAAACCGATCGTGTACCTGTAGAAAATCCCACTTCGGTTACCTTCTACGGTGAAGGGACAGCTGACGGCTTCCTCCCCACGGGGATGACGAGCGTGAAAGACAACAAGACTCGCTGAATCCTATCCACAAACGACATCTGCATGATTGAACGAGCAAGCCTAGCTAATATTCGTATGCTTCAGCCCCAGTGTTCGCATGTTCGTATTGATCTGGTTCGGGCTGATCCAGCGATTCCACACGTGTCAGCGGCATGTTTTTGATGGTCGGCTCCATCGTCGATCGGCAAGACGCGAACGTCGTTCACGTTAAGCAGGAAGCGCTAGCTGGTACGCATCGGCTATCTCGGAAATCAGCTAACCGTTGTCGAGGTATCGGTGGTCAATCATGATGTGGCGAAATATTGTTATATACTTGGCGAAAATCCACCTTAGCCACGGTGTCCAACACCAGCATATAATAAGCGTCCATAGAGACACACACTTATAACGAATGCGTTAACGTCCGTGTCGGCGAGTACAGAGCATGGGCGACAGCTAGACAACAAATCGAATCACTAACTCACACCTAGCTGATGACCAGCGAGTCTGAAGGGACCAGTACATAAGCATAATCTAGTACTAGTCTAGTAAACAACATAAGCGGGACACGAGCACCAGCCGACGACCCATGTAGCTCCAATAGAAAACAATAATGAGCGAATCCTTTGGCTTTTGCACTAAGCAGGTACCGTAGGTGTGCCTTCGCTTTAGTGTTGCGACTGTCCCAACCCTTCAGCCCTGCGAGCACACGACACAGCCAAAACGGTAAGCCAGCCCCGTTCTGGATCAGAGAAACGCTGGACCGGACCGGCCCGGCCTAGACAGTGATGTCCTTGCCCAAATTGACCGCCGCCAAATTTTCTGGCAGCCATTTAGATCCGCAGCAGCGGCGACGACCCGCGTCCAGCCTCGTTTGCTCATGCTTCGACACTGACAGAATGCTGACGGCCACCACACCCATCCATTTGCTGGTCTTAACACCAGTATCGCGCCACCGACACGACAACTGCAGTAGCCAGCACAGCTGCCACAGCAGCAGTAACAAAAAAGCATACTGTTGTTGGAAAACAACACTATAGCAGAATTATACGGCATCAAGCACCTTTCACATATTAAAAGACCCCTATCACCCTCACCCCCTCCCCCTGAAGATGTAGACTTTCTGTATCTCCTTCCCTCCCCCGAACCCCTACATTTTTCCTCTCTCTCTCTCTCCTGACGATATGTGGCGTTTTTTTTTTCCGGCAGCGCGCGGCGTCTCTGGGCCGCCTCAGCAAATCGGTCCCACTAGCCAGCCAGCCAGCGAGCCAGCGACCTAGCCATCTGTCCACCCACAAAACGGGCCACCGAGCGACTTTGTATCGGACACAATGTACCCGTGTGGTTACTCAGTCAATGAGTCAGTCAACGCAACTCTCGATGTTTGCTCAGTTCGCCGCTCCGCACGTCCGCGAAGGCGCTCGATCCCTCGTCGGGGTCTGCTCGTTTTTTAGCTCTGTGTGTTGTTGTGCCACGTTGCTGCCACAACTGGCCGACCAGCCATCCCCGGCTTGACGGCGTCAGCCATCCGCGCTGACGCAACGGGCCCGATGGTCGATCCCATCGGCGGCGGCGGCGGCTCGGACCCTGACACCGCTGAATTACCGAGCGACAGAGCAGGTCGCCAGCCACTCGCCTACGGTAGTGGCGCAGCCTGAGCATATCCGCGGAACTACAGCCGTTGCTCGATTGCAGAAGCGCAGCTCTGTTTGCTTCGTCTCTGGCGTCGTTCTTGCGCGTGACGGTAAGGATGGCCACAACGAAGGCAAACGAACGCACTAGCCGCACAAGGGCCACAGAGATACGCAGGCGCATATATAAGCACATCGACATATATATATATATATATAGGCTAGCGACTCAACGAGTCGCTATCGAAGCGATACGATCGCTGAGAACTTCCATTGATAACCGGGCTGACTGTCAGGACAACCACCAACACGTTGTTACTATCAGATCACAGGTAGAGAGCATCACTACTGCCGCCCTTATTGCCCCTGCTAATTTGGCGGCGGCGGCGCCGGCTGCAGCAGCTGACGCTGCTTGTTCGAGTTTTTTTTACGGGAAGCGACGAGAAGGGATTGCTGGCCGCCGTTATCGGCCCTGCTGCGTACTGAAGACTGATTGCTAAACACTGAGCATAGTGAAGATTGAAGAGCAAACGTCGGCCAGCGATGGCCGTCAGTTCGCGCGTCTACCCGGCTGCGTGTGTAGGGTTGGCCAGTCCCGGGAGAAGACCCGATGGACGACTGCTTGACGGGTAGTTGAGCCCCGGCAGAGCGACAACAGGTTGACGATATCGTCAGTTTCGATAGCATTGTCGAAGAATGGCGGCAAACACACCGTCGTGATGTGTTCAATTGACGCGGGGAAGCTCTACTTCTAATATATATATATATATATATATATATATATATATATATATATATATACGGACAGACAGAAACAACATAGCCAGAGGACGATGACGATGATGACAAACACCACCACCAACAACAACAACGCGATGGTCGACGCCATCGACAAATGGCGACGTATGGTGACACACCCACGTACCGACATCGCTATCGGGCTACAACTAACCAGTCCCATTTGGCAGCAGCAGCAGCGGCGGCGGCGGCGAAGGCAACTAATGCTGCTGCTGGCTGGTTGGTGGATAGATTGTTTTCTAGCTAAGTATAGTTTCTGGCCAAGGCGGCGCCTCACCACCGGCAAGACCACGACAACATTTCCTGCGACAATCTCAGATATTAGCAGGCCAAGCTAAGACCTAAACCGGAAGAGCACTCTCGTGACGCATCCGTCTCCAAAGCTATATTCATGTGCATTATTAGTTCAGTTCCGCCAAGACTCGAAAAAAAAACATGTGATATAAAGAAATTTTTTTTATTTAGAGATAATGTCAGGCTGATCGCCCGATCGTCGTTCCGACTCGATGCGATGATCAGAAAAACCCCATTATCGCTGACTGATCCGGAGGAAATTTGTGGAACGTAAAGTACTATGATTATCACTCGAATTGTCGAGTGGTGCCCATGCGGTCATTTTGCTCGCATTTAACAAACATTCAGCATAGGCATGGCATTATTATGATCTACTAGTATGATCGAGTGCACATTTATCGCTGTTTTGTGGCCGTTTCCACGGAAATTCTCTTCTATGCTGGGGTTGATTGGGTATGGTACCGAGTGTGGGCGAGTTCGACCATACGAGTTAGCCAGCTCCCGTATACAGGTTATGCGGAATGGCTTCCCCCTCGGTCTACTCTGTAGCATCGTTGATTTGAGATTGCCCTCTGTCCGTATCGAGACCTTTGTCAATTACCACAAAAATACACAGGCGTCCACTACTGAGCTGCTACCGTTGAGCTTTTCGGTTTTCTTTTGCAATAATTTCTTGCTCTTTCGTGGCCCCTGCGGACAGGTTCGGGAACTATTTTTGTGTCGCGTCAAACGTACTTACATCTCTTCATAGATGGATCGATGTTTGTTACTAGATTTGCCACAATATATTTATCCAATATTCGAATGCCATGCCCGCCTCTCGTACACCGTGACGCCTTGCGTTTTTAATGGATTCGACATTTCGTTAAGGTGACCCCTCTGGCGAGGACACCCTTTTGCAGGGCATCGAAGGGCACAGCAGAGAAGGCCAACTGTAAAAGGGCACGAGGACGGTGTATAAAATAAAATATAAAAAATAAAATAATTTATAAAGGGTAATCATATGAATGTTTCAGTAGCGGAACGCAAAGATATAAAAGATTCTCCTATTTCCCTCACATAGACTCGCTGTATTTCAATACTCAGTCCGAGTAGGCATCCTTCCTGACGGTGACGAATAGCAACGGTACGAAAGTAACCTTGCTGCAGTGTGCAGATCTGTGTCCGATTCTGGTTGCCAGCCATCGTCGTCTCACCGAGTCTCGGCCTTGCGTCGACAGGGCCGAGAGCCATATAATTTCATCGTTTCACCTGTATCGTCGTTTCCGTTGCTCTGCGGTCATAGGTGACACGATTCTAGCCAGAAGTACTACCTTTGACCGACAACGTCTAGTTTACTGGTGGCTGTATTGATTCTGATCGGGATTCAATCCCCACGAAATCGTGAACTCTGGTTCGGACGTCGAGCACCCTGCTTATATGCTCAGTTGCGCACAAACCACTTGAGGCGATCGAGTGCTTGCCTGCTACTCTAATCCGCCTCGCACACTGGTATAATACAGTGATCACTTGCATCCATCAGCAGATGTGTTGATCTCCGGGATCGACGCAACACCCAAAGGACAATCCTCACGTCGCGCGCTGCGCCACTACCACCCCGACAGATCATTACAGCAATCCAATAAATAAATAAATAAATAAATAAATAAATAAATAAATAAATAAATAAATAAATAAATAAATAAATAAATAAATAAATAAATAAATAAATAAATAAATAAATAAATAAATAAATAAATAAATAAATAAATAAATAAATAAATAAATAAATAAATAAATAAATAAATAAATAAATAAATAATAAATAAATAAATAAATAAATAAATAAATAAATAAATAAATAAATAAATAATAGTGTGGGCTGCTATACAAAATTTGTCATTTCCTTTTGCGTAGAACTGTCGTAGAACTGTTGTTCTCCCACTGACCGTGACCTCGTCGCCGACGTCCATAACATTGACAACCCCTTCAAGTGTGTCACCCCAGCTTATCGGGTCGATTTCTTCATCGGCAAACATCGCCTTAGCGTGTGCGCTTGTCTGAGCATCGGCTCCGTGTCGTGTACCACACTAACCGTAATGACCGGGCGAGTCCTGCCTGTGGCCGAGCTGCTGTTGCTGCTGCTGCTGCTGAAGCATGAGATGGTGTTGTCCAGGGCCTCCATGGTGCGCGGAGTCCATTTCGAGGCTTGACCCTGACGAATGATGAGGCTGGTGTCGTCGGTGCGTTGCCCGGGGCCCGCTGCCGTCCGAGCTACCACCGGCCGAGTTCGAATGCCTGTGCGAGTACAGCGGACTGCGCAATGGACTCCCGGCCCCACTCCCTGGGAACGATGGAGAACGCACGAAAGGGAAAACTGTTACAGAACAATGTCTCTTAAAAATTATATATTGTGTGCTGGACGTAGTGACACTCAGAGGGGTGCGATTACACCTACGGAAATTGTTGTTCTACTCCAAGCGAGAGACCTCGACGGAAATCTAAGGGGCAGGGCTATTGAGCTAAACGCAGTGTAAACGCAGCGCGACTCGCATTGGAGCTCGTCCTGCTAGCTAAAGGGTTTCTTGGTTAATTAACAGAACTGCAGTCGTTGTCAATGGTTAAGTTCTCCATATGTCAGCCAAGTCACGGGACAGGTCGAACCTGCGGTCTCTGGTCTCTGGCTTTTTTCTTCTTCTTCGAGAGAGAGACCACTTAGCGAATGTCCAAGCCATCCACTGCGCTGATGGAGTATCTTGTTGAAGCGCATCTTTAGTTAATTCGGTTATTTTAAAATGTATATATATATATATATATATATATATATATATATATATATATATATATATACTGATCCGTGAAGGTGCTTTAAATTTAAATCAAACGCAATATGCACGTGAAGTGTCTTGCAAACGAGTTAAATTTTATCGCACTGGCCATCGAAGCTGAGATAATCCTGGGTATGCCCCCTATTGACTTTCACCCTGCTGCGTGACATATAAGAGAGCTTAAGCATTGTGAAATTGCAGCTCCTTTAATAAACCAATAAAGCTTTACCTTTACCCTTTGAGCCGTAGTGCACCATATCAAGACGGTTCATTAGTTTTATCACCTCAGAAGAGGACTTCCAATCACCCAGTGGGTCCTCAAGTCAATGCCTGAAGCTCGAAGTAAGGTAATTAGAAATGGTAGCTAAACATTTCCGCTGGTTAAAGATCGCGTAAACAAAATAGCGAGGCGTGAATTAAGCGCTACACAAAACCCTTTGGTTAATAAAGATATGTACACATACGTGTGTGTTTTCTATATTTGTGTATATGCACCATTTGAGCGACTTCTTCTTCCCATGCTACACATTACCACGAGCAGCACACAGCCGTAGTACGTAATTGAGCACGTACGACAATTCGCTGCATCTGATCGTCACCAGCGTACGCGCCTAAGCGCCACCCTGATAATTGGAAACCCGTTAGAAAGAAAATGCGCCTCGCGTGAAGGCGGACAGTCGGACAGTACTTACTGGAAAGTTAAGCCTGTGACAATTACTAATTAATGAAAGGGAACGGTCGTTCTTGCCGCCAGCTGATGAACAGTAGTTGGTCCGCTGACAAGCAATCACAACGAGTGTATCTATGAGAACAACGTAACTAGCGGAGATCCTTCGTGGTCGCGGCGTGCTACGCGTGGCTATCCATAGCATCATTCAGGCGATTCGAGATGACAACCATGTTGTGAACAAGCATTGTGAGCCAAACCTCAGTTTTGTATGCACAAACGAAGTACAAAACGGCCGCTTTAATGAAGTGCGAGAAGCGGCCTCGAAACGTCAGACAATACGAGTCGTACAGGGGCTGGACAAAAATAAAATTATAGCAATTGGTGTACCAATCGAAGAAACGACCCCGTATATTTAGGATGAAGGAAGGTGATTATTAATACTTTTATAGGAGTAGGAATGTATACTAAATGCAATAAAAACAGAAATAAGCACTACTAACAAAATAACGACATTCTCAGATGGTAATATATATCTATACAGTCGTAACGACGGTTATAAGACAACTTCAACGGTTACCGACAGCAACAGCCAAAGAACTAATCGACGCGCAGAATCACTGATTGGCTCGCCGCCATAATGAGTTCTCAACGCATCGGATCAACGTCGGAAAGCTCAATGTATCAATTACTGGATTCGCAACTAACTCGGCATACGTTTTAGTGGCGAAACTACGTCGATTTGCAGGCGGTCGCGAGAGACCGGTATCCGGCTCAGGAAAAAAAAAAATGCAGCCTGCACCATTTTATAGTCTGCCATCGTCCGCCTGGTCTATTCGGTGAGCGCGAACGTGAATCATAGCCGCATTGCGTGCATCACTGCATCAAATGCCGGGCGGACACTTCAGCCCGAAATATCTCCACGCACATTTGAGCCGTCTGCGCGCTCGGCTCGCTAGGCTTATTAACCTCTCGAGGCCATGGTATCATCATATGCAGAGAGGCACACATATATCGCGCACGCGCGTCCTCTCTATTCTCTCTCTCGCTCTCGATTTCTCTTTATAGCGGCGTGTGCACACGGATGACTCCGATACTCCATGTCTGGCCTTGTGCCCTGGCTCGTTGTCGTCGTCGTTGACACCTGGCATCTGTTGCTGCCATCCTCCCGGCACGGTGGTAATTCCATGGCTGGTGGTAACGAGGAGCCGGCCAGTGTCGGGAGTGCCTCGCGGAGATTCGCGCGAGGCGGACGGGAATCTCTAACTTGAGATCGCAGAGCAAAGTTCGCCTATAGTGTTCGGATGCAAAGGACATAAATGCATCAAGATCCCATAGAAATCTTAATGCTTCTCTGCCTTCTTAGCTAAGACGAAACTGAACAACAAAGATTGATGCAGACACAACGCAATAATCTGGATAATCCATAGTGTGTCTCGTGTGTTCCGAGTGGGGCCCCTTAGAATACAATACTATTACGAGCGTTTGCATCTGGGCTTCTTTCTCGCTAGTATGCAAATCAAATAACGTGGATGAATGACGAACCAGTCATGGGGTCAGTCGACTTGATTTTGTGAGTAAAGCTGCGAGTTGCAGCAGTGAACGGCAGTAACGAGCTGGAGTCGAACGAAATCATTCACCCTACCGCTCTCGCTATAGATATATATATATATACATAGTTTCGATTTGTATGTACCCAATGTATTATATATATATACATAGTTTCGATTTGTATGTACCCAATGTATTATATATATATATACATAGTTTCGATTTGTATGTACCCAATGTATTATATATATATATATATATATATAACAATCCTGCGTTATGTGTGTGTGTGTGAATAAGAAGCAATAGCTTGGCGCAAGATGTTGACCACGCGAAAGTCGCACATAATGTCATGTCTATCTAACCACAATCTATCCCTCAACACACTTATTGATGCCGAACGTGCAGCCACCGAAAGGGTGCGCGGCTACCTAATATGATAAGCAAACTAAACTTGCAATCGTTAATTCCACACTGCTCCAATTGCATTTTTGAATTTATACGACGAGTGCATTCGCCAAACGAATACCGTCAATCATAGATGCACATATTGCATCTCTTGCAGTGTAGACAGGAAGCGTCGCTGCAACACCAGCAACCACTTATCACAATCGCATATTATGCCCATCTATATATATGTTG
Source organism: Stratiolaelaps scimitus (assembly GCA_019614645.1). Lineage (NCBI taxonomy): Eukaryota > Metazoa > Arthropoda > Arachnida > Mesostigmata > Laelapidae > Stratiolaelaps > Stratiolaelaps scimitus. The sequence goes on along the minus strand of JABWDB010000034.1, from coordinate 1,893,837 downwards.
CTAACACATACACTTATTATATATATATATATATATATATAGAGGAATTGCCATCAATGAGTGGGAATCCGAAATCCTGCGTTACCATGTCGAACCACGGTGGTTACTGAGCTCGTCATCGGCGTATTTGTGCCAGCTGAAACAGCTGCGAATTTGATCGTTCGTTGCGACAAATCACTACAATTGTCGCTGTTGCAACATGACCCCGTCTCGCTGCAGCAGGCCCGAACGGCCCCGTCACACTCATCAACATTCGAATAGGTCGGCTCCTGGATAGCAATCGTGGTGCTGTTATTAATTCCACCGAGTCGTTCGAGAGCACTCGCCACGGCACAGGCACAATAGCACTTTCCGGGGGGGCCGCTGGTTGCCTTGTCGCCGCTGTCAACTGATCGCGGATTGTTCGACTGTGCTCCGGAGCGGGCCGGCGTCGCCGCCTCGGCGTATACTGTTTTTGCCTCGTCCCGTTGAAGGGCTCCGAATTGACATTGTTCTCCTGTGTGTTGCTTCTGCCGCTGTTGCGCGCCGCCAATCGCAGCGACCTTGTCAAGCTCCTCGTAGTCGTTCATCGGGAGTTGACAGCAAAGGACACCTCGCAGGATACACAGGAGGGTGCACATCAGTGGAAATCACGAACCGCGAGCAGGTTTTGCGTAGACTCGCAGTAACAGCACGCGCAGCCCCTGCAACAGGGTCGCTGCGACGAGCAGCCGTAAGGGATGACACGAATATCTTGCAATCCGAATATCGAGCGTGGATGATCAAGCTGCACAGCCAAACATGCATACACTGAACGAGAGACGAGTGAGGCAACCATTGGGAGAAAAGTGATGAAGTACAATACAACACATAGGCATTGCATGGGCAACTAGCACGGAGCGCGGTGCTCAGAAACGGTGCACCTTGTAGTCCTGGTGGATGTCCTGGATCGACGGCGATCCACGCGTCCGATACTGCGTCAAATCATCCCATTGCAACGCTCCTCCCTGCAACTTCGCTGTCATTCGGGAAGTCCCGGACGATCCGGGACCCCGCGACGCCGAAAGTGTGCGTCATCTACGCGCCGCCGATCGCGCGGGGCCGATGGGGGGTGGACAAGACTACCTTCTCTCTCCGTAGCCTCCCCCGCTCTCGTGCACGACGAGACATCTTGGCGCCACAACAGGACATCGGCGAAGGCAAGGGCAAGGTTATGCTTGTTGCCAGCACTCATCTCGCTGGCAAGCTAGCCACAACAGACGACAGCCACAGAAAACATAGCATTTTGGCCAAGCATTCGATATTCGCCCGTTCCGATTGGGTCGAGCCTCGTTCCACAATCTATCATGTCTTCTGTTCTGTGCCGCGTATTTAGTTGGGTGCATGCTTGTGTCTCGGGCTTATTTTGTTTCCGGGTTGTTGTTACTTGTGTCGGGGTCGCTTCTCGTTATTGTTCATCTGTGCGTTTTCGACCAGAAACACGCCTTGCGAAAGTTCGTCGAAAAAGTTACAAACGTGATCGATGTCTACACGTGACGGTTGGCCAGTTCTTCAAAGTACTGTTGACCAGTTCTTTGACCAGTTCTAATGAAAACGCTGTACAGGTGTAACGACAACCTGCAGACCTCTCTCCCGATACGCCCAGACAGCCCTTGCTACCATTCCATGTCGAATACATTGTAGCATTGTCAGCGAATAGGTAACTACTTAGGTAAATGTGTGTGTGTGTGTGTGTGCAGCCACAACACAATATCAAAGTAAGCGCTTGGGCTAAACGCGCGTACGCGGCAGCACTGGGCCGTTCGCTATCTCCAGTTCGACGCATTCTCATACAACTGCTGACCTTCTGAGCCGTAACGCGTACAAGAGATGCGAGATACAGTGATTCTCTCGGTACCCTCACATCATCTGCAATTCACCCACAGCCGTTTGCATCTCCCTGCGGACGTGAATATCAACATCCGTATACAGCTCAAGTGATCGTAGTGATATGCTTGCTCTGTACATGTACACGCAATGTACGGTGATAACGATAGACGACCCGTTCAATTCGAAATATGTACTCTTCTAGCGTATATATGTATACACGGTAGATATCACCCAACAACACAGAGTTTCATACGGCCAACTCTCATAGGCATCACAGAGAGAAATTCGAACAGCGAATAAGCACTGTCCGTGAAATATACGCACTGCGTCGTTGCATTCATGTATAGGGGGCCACTCTGACCCCCGGAATAGGGGGAGGTCGGTGGTGTAAGCGTTTAATTCACTTCTGGTCTATCGTCAATCAGCCTTCAGCGGAGAGTACCGGGGCTATGTACCAAGAAGCAAAGGCCGCTAGGAGGACCAACAATGCGAACAGGCCGGCAGAGTCACCTGTTCACCCGAGATAAACAAACACCTTCAAGTCCATGATAGACGTATTTACGTTCAATATATATATATATATATATATATATATATATATATATATATATATATATATATATATATATATATATATTTGTATATATACATACAAGGTCTTTAAGACAGAGCGCTTCTGCGATGGCGTACGTACCATGGTGATGTTGTGCGCCAGAGGGATCTTCGTCGATCCGCTGGTAGAGCTCCTCCCGGAGGCGAGCGGGACTACGGTGGCTCATTGCATCGCATTCAGTCGTTCTTCACAGCTCGCCCCGTCTACACGGGCCCCATAGCCAACCCGCGGTCAGTGCTGCTGACGCCGCCGCCGCTGCTGCACTTTTGCTAGCTACGACTTCACGGCTGCACAAATTCTGCACGATCCGATCAGCTGACCTCGCGGGGGGCCGATGTTGTTCGACGCACTGTTATTCCTTACGTGGCGATGCACACAGAGATAGAACAGAGTGATAATTAGAGATGGACAAATACATTCGGGAGCACCCGCTCACTCACTCAGCCAGGAAGATTGCCACGGTGCTCGCCAGCGACAAGCCAGTGACCAAGCGGCCCGGGTAGGGAGCCCCACAAGGTCTACCTTTCACGGGTAGCGAACGGTATCACACATAGTAGCAGCAGCAGCAGCAGCAGAAACGAACACCGCTCGATCGTCGTCGTTCGATGTATATGCGCTTCTTGGCGGTGACCACAAGCGGCAATCTCCCCTGGCGGGACCGCAAGCGCGAGATTTGTAGCCAGGTATCTCGGTATCGACACGAACCCCGATCGTCGTTCGCCCGTCACGACTGTATGCAACGACTGTTGACAGTGGACTTTTCTACTTAGTTCACGACTCTCGTACCACAAGCTGGCAGTAGTTGAGCACACTGACTGACCCGCACTGGTACGGCTGGCAGCAGGTTGAAATCGCTGTTGTCCGACCGAGACCGTGCACCGTCCGCGTCACCGTGCGCTGCGGCCGTCGGGTTTGTTGGCACAACAGGCGGACGTTGCCTGTGGACAGCGTCGACGACAATCGTGGCCCTTCTTGCTGTTCTGTTCTCTGCTTCCTCTACTTGTACCACTGCCGCTGCGGGTGCTGCTCCTACCGCCGCCACCGCCGCCGCAGACAGCGGTTTATCCACTGCTGCCAGCCGACGATTGTCGAACGGTAGTACCGTATCGAACTAAGCTGATCTCGTCCGGTCGATCGGCACCTCATCGGGCCGAGCGACGTAATTCGCCAGCATCAATCTGGTCAGTCCAGACGAGCCGTTCTCGGATCGACGATACCGACGCACCACTTTTTCACACACACACACCACCACCAACACCAAGCAAACCTACCGTCCCCTATCCGACCACTGTCGCACTGATCGGTGGTGCTCCTGCTCCCGTAGTGACTGCCTGCCTACGGACTATGCACACATTACTTCAACAGCGGCGGCAGCCGTCGTCGGTCACAACAACACGACCGCTAGCGCCAGTGAGCGAACGAACGAGCCAGTCCAGTCAGACGACGACTTGCTTCGACCTGTGCAGCAGTTGATAGTGAGCGGGCTGGCTGGCTGGCGGGTGGTCACAAGAACAGCTCACCACCACAACAAGCAGTAGTGCACACGGTGCTCCAACGCCGAGAAGCGTCTGCTCCCCGAGTGCCTGTGGCTGGGTATGTGTATCGTGTGTTTGTGTGTCTGTGTGATGTTCCAATGGTGGTCACCTACCCCGAACGCGACCAGTGGCAGGTTCTCTGCTTGACTTGACCGACCGCTTGTTGAGCCCTCCTCTCTTCCAAAGAACTGCCCGTGCGTTTGGCGTCTGCTAGTCCGCCGTTAACACTGCCGCTGGCAATGGCCGTAATTACCTCTACATGGGGCAAGTACCAACCGGAATGACAATGCTACCGTAGCGATAATAATCAGTATGGGATGGCTCGGAGTTCACGTCGCGTTCATATCGTCCGTAGTGGCCGTCGCGCGTTCACGATACGACATGCTTGCCAACAACCCTCGCCGAGAGTGACGCCCCCCCTTATGTTATGTATTGCGGTATTCCGCATATCTCTATATAGTAGTCTATGGGTGCTTATAGGTCTATGAGAATCAAGGCCACTGTGCCACTGAAAGCAGCGCCACAGCGGCGGTCGTCGTCTGCCTCGAGTAGATCAACAACATGCGGAACAAGAAGCGTTCTCCCTCCCTCGCGAGGCTATGTGTTCTCCAAACAAACGCGTAAACTCTGAGATATGGGAATTTGAAGGGGAGATAGCAAGTGCCTTGCAGCGTAAAACAAACATGAGTCACCGAGATACAGGGGAGACAGCGTGATACGGGAGCCCCGACTGCAGTCGAGCCACCAATCACAGGGCAGAGGAAAGGGTTGTAAGATGTTTTCCTAGTCTCTCTCTTTCGATGGGAAAGAATCGAGCCGCGGGATTTCTTGAGCTTGGCGAGTCGCGAGAGACGGAAAGCTGGATTAGGATCAGATGGTTATATAAATACAACGAGGGTGTCTAAGGAAACTGGGGTTGACGGGGTTGGCACGCACCGAGGTATGCCTTAGGTGTCAGCTCCTCCGAAGCAGCTTCATGTAAATGAGCTTTGAGAGGATACGTTTTGCAATGAAAAAAAATCAACGGGACGAGACGACGGTCACACGTCTCGCGCAACTCAGGATTTATGCATGTGAGTGCACGCGCCTTGCTATATATATATATATATATATATATCTTGGGGGTAGAGAGTGAAATGGTGTGGTGGGTAAGTCTGCCATAACAACACAACAAACGGGTCTGCCAGAACTACAGCTAAAATGTGAAACCGTCCAGGTCTTCATGGGTATTCACCGTTTTCGAAAACAAAAAAAACTTCTCCGCTCTAACATAATCCATGATCTCCAATATGCTTTAAACCGTCAAAGCTCCTCGATTCTCGCGCAGTACACGTGAGTCGCTGTTGCCTAATAAGTTCCGGAACACATCCAATATGGCAACAGCTGTGTTGCATCGTCCGGCTCCGTTCGAAATCCGCACGTTCTCTGCGTGCGCGCGAACACACGACGCGTCAGCAGGTTTGGAGGTGTGGATCGCAAGCGAGAGGGGATTAATGAGGGTCGGCGTTAGTGATATTCTACAGAAAGCCAGAAATCCTGGCGCAGGCCAATGGAACAATACGTGGCGTCACTGGTGCTTTCGTTTGATCAAATGAGACGCGTTTAAGAGAGCGAACCACAGAGCGCGCGCGAGCGCGAGAGAGAGAGAGACAGACAGAGACCTTGCTCAACTTCAAACGGGAAACAGCTCCAGCAAGCCTCTTGCGTTCCGTCGGTTTGGACAGTCCGAATTCAGCCAAACATGAAACGGACAAGGTTTTCCTAAAAATGCCGATTATATATTCGTCAAGAATTCACCGTGGTCATACGAAATGTTGGTAATCCTGCATATATTCCTAACGATACAAAATTTACTGGAACGACGAATTTTATTTGCTAATAATAAACCTCGGATAGGACTTCGAAAGCATGTTGTTCCTCTATCTTGGGTGACATGTTTGGCAGTAATTGGCGATCCGAGCCCAAACCGCTTGGCTCTCTCCATCTCTCTCTCTCTCTCTTGACATTACATTACGAGTGCTAATGACGTTGTTTCCATTTGAATGTGTTCTGAATGTCTAAAGGTACCTGTGTCAAAATCCGAGTCGACCTGAGTTTATCGGAGAGAAGATCGCGAAGAGCAGCGTTGCGTACGTGAATGACACAGGTGAGTGGAACCTGTTAACTACGAAAAGGAGGATATTGATTTAAAAATAAATTGCTAGACAATGTGTCTGTCGAGTCTCCGAGAGGAGGGTTATTGACGTCGGTTGTAGCCTTCACGAATTTCCATATTCAGAGATAATTCGCCGGACTTCGTGTTTCTAGTTGGAGTTCGCCTTGTGGACTGTGTAAGTGACCAGCAAGCTTTTGGATTGTAACATTTGCGCGTGCACTTCCCTGCGCAATAGACGTTTCCGAATTTGAAGCAGCCGACCTCTGCCAATGATCAATGTGCTCTCGGTCTATCTGTGACGTTGGCTTCAATACGCGGTTACGAGCGTTTACACAATGATGAGAGAAATATTTCCGATTAGAACAATGTGCTCGGGTCCCATCTTAGCCAGTCTCTAGCCATACTGTATATCGGGGAGAAATGCAGATGCCTACAATGAAGTAGGCTATCAGCTCTAAGCGAGCAGGACATGTCTGACAAAAATTGATTCATCTCAGTAGCTTCAACGTCCCGTCACAATGTAATATCAATGTGCCAATGGAGAGTAACCGAGTTGATTCGTTTGAAATGTCACTCGTCCAATGGACGACCCTTTCACGGCGATGTCCTCCTGAATAGGGGCATCCACAGGGGTAAGCAGATCGCATTTGCTCTGCTCGCCAAACCGACGGTGCACTCCCCCCTTCGGAGCAATGGTGCGTGTCATTTTTCCCGAAGGTGCACAGCTTGTTTTCGAGTCGCTCAGCGGTGAGAGGTTCAGGCTGATCATTGGGCGGCTTCACGGAATGGGGCACAACTGTTCATGGGACGCCGGCAAAACTTCCTAGTAACATCGGTCTCTACACGTTTCGAGATCGCATAATAGTCAACGAAGTTAATGATGGATAATGTGCAAAAATGTTCCCATTTATTCGTACATTCTCGTGGAGCCTGCGGACCCTTTAACATATTCGACGCTTATTGAGCCAGATCAATGATTCGCTTGGCTATTAAATTCTACATATAATACGAAATTTCAGGGCGCATTATGGCCAATGCGTGGAGGAGACTGGCAGTGAACTGGCGGGCATGATTGCCGGCCGTGCTTTGACACTCTGAAGCGCACCGGGCGCGTAGCTCTATACAGAACGAAAGTCGTCGAGAAGCACGCCGTAATTGGCGGTCAACATGGAGGAATTCTCTCAGGATCTGAGTGTGGCCCTCGAGGAGGCGAATCAGCAGGAATCAGATTCTTGCGCCGAACAAGTAAGTGCATGATGATGACCAGGAGCTCTTTTGGTACGCGTTCCTTTCTAGCTATTTAGGTTGTTTGTTAATAACGGGTTTAAGCGTTATAAGAGGGCACTATGTATAATCATGTCACGTTATAATAACGATTAAAATAGCACTCTATAAGTGTCTGTTGTCACTTGTTGTCTGATGTCGACGTGTAACACCGATCGTCCGATGTGTTTACCTATATTATGGCTGTGCCTAGGTAAAGCAGAAGCCGCGACGGCCACGGCGGAGGCGGGCACGCAAAGGACCCGGCGAGTCGAAGGGAATTGATATCAGTGCAGCTGGAAGTTTAGCTGGACCTGAGAGTAACGGGAGTCAATCCGACGGGGTCGACGGCGACGATGTCAATCGAGGCTCGACATCGGCGTCAACTCAACTAAATCAGCCGAAGCAACAACAACAGCAGCAGCTTCAGCAGCAGTCAGCCTCGAGATCTAATCGATCCAAGCGGAATCCGCGCATGCAGGTACTGTAACCACAACGGAAGTGTGCATTCATACGCTTGCCGACGGGCTTGATAAAATCTCGAGCGGGTATTGAGAGGCCCTCGGCGTTGATGGCCAGAGTTGTAAAACTCATCAGACAATGGCGAACTTTGAACGTTCGCACGTGAGCGGGCACATTTATCATTATTATTATAATTATAATAATTATAATAATAATGATAAATGTGCCCGCTCACGTGGTGGAGCATTATGGTGCAGCATTATCGAGCATTCTAGTGGTGGAGCATTATCATTCAGATTTAAAACTCGAATCGATGAGTGCTTTGTTTTTAATCAAAAGCGGCTAATTCGCAGACGTCAAGCAGGTTACATCTGTTTCATACGCGTACGTTTGTGCTTGGCCTATGGTACTGTGCAAGGCAGGCGAACTTGTCATTGAGTGATTATCATTATTATTATTATTATTGTTGCTGTTTCTCGTTGGTCCTCTAGCTCAGGTTCGAGCTTAACTGTTAAGAAAGGAAAACACACGTTGGATTCGAGATAGAGCGAATATAGGGGGTACAGCAGCGGGACTCGATGCGCACAATGTCGAGTGCTCGTTACCAAGTGAAGTTCCGCGACCCCTCACTCTCATTTTAGTCGTGCCTTCCTACATTAAACCGAGTGGGCCTTCCATAGGCACTCGGAGCCTATGCTTGCACATCCATTCCCTTCTCTCTTCTCTCTCTGTAATGCTTCAGGGTTCCAGCTAGTTTCCTGGGTGTACTTTTCGTTTGTAGAGTCCTAGCGTTAGGACAGGATAGTATTACTCAAACGACAATATGCCATACCTATACGCGCGTACCTATCTATGATGTATATCTAGCATCTGTAACCTTATATATATATATATATATATGTAGAAGCGTCGGCGTGTGTGAACACAGTCGGAACAATGTTCACAATATTCACAATTCAAACAATTATTATTACGATTATTAATATTGTTATTAATATTATTATTACTTGGAATCCCCTCGCGAATACGAGTAGATAATTCTCATTCCCTCGCTTAGATGTGGCATACATATATCTTCACATCTGAAGATGTGTTGGCATTTCTTGCGCTGACTTTTCAGATCGAAGTGAACGACCGGTCATCCGATAGCATCGCTGTTGCCGACGACATCGAGATGACGCCCTTAGCCCAGCAGCAGCAGCAGGGCTCCCACGGGGGAGTCGCCGATTGCCCAATGGAGTCGGCGTTCTCGTCCTCCTCTTCCGATCTGCCGTCGGAGTGCGGCGGCTGTTGCGGATGCTCGTCCGAGGCCGACGATGAACAGACCGATTTCCCGCACAGTGAACCTCCCCCACCGAAAATGGCGGCTCTGCTTGTCGTCGACCACCCGGCTACGAATCGACCCAGTCCGGGTGGGCGGCCCATCGGCGATCACGGTCGACACCACGGTGCGGGGCAGGGCGTCGTTGGATCCGTTGGCTCGCATCATCTGGGCGGCCTGCCCATAGGAATCGGACACCACCATCATGTGGCTAGCCATCTCGCGTTGACGAACGAGTTTCGCCGACGCGTTCATTCGGCAGGTGGGAATTTCACACGGGGCTGACACACGTCGAGCATGCCCACTCGGGCTAGTGGGGTCCGTGTGCATGAACACGAATATATATTGCTGGCGATATGAGACAATAATAATGATCAGCAGTGCGCATGATTAACGCCTGCCCCACCCGCTTTGGTCAATAGGGGGCGTTTTTGTGCAATAGCACATTATGGTACTTTGTGTGTAAGCGTGTACTCAGCACGTGGCCTGCATACGTCAATGAGTCGTCGTGCCGACAATGCATATTGTGGTACTGCATATTCCAAACATTAGATAAGAACTTGCTGTCGAGATATGATACATAACTCGATAATTACGTGGTCGCACGTTGTTCATGTATTATACGTATTTTCTATTATATAATTATAATTAATATCATATTGACATTAGTGTGTGTGTGTGTGTGCGAGGGGCGTTGCAAAAAAAACAATCCTGTCATAGAACTACTCTGGCAAAATCCACTAATCTCTTGCTAAACGGGATCTTGCTTATTATGTTCGCAATGCATGTGTTCTCATTAGCAAACACCTCACCTGCAGAGGTGAGCTATTGCCATGTGCTCCCGGAGGAACAATATGTTCTCATTAATCGCCACGACATTGCTACTTAAGCATTCTATGCAGTTCCTTTAATAAATCAATAAAGCCTTACCTTTACCTTTACTTCTCGCCCTTGTCGTTTATGATTTTTACAGGCAACCGAGCCGGTGGAAGCTGTTCAGAGCAGGCTGGCGGCCGAAAACGCCGCCGACGATGCTGTCCGCTCGTAACGGCGGCAGCGGCGGGGGCGGCGGCGGCGGCCGCGGCCACCACGGGCGGGGGCGTCAACTCTTACGGTATCGGGTCAACGTCTGTGTCCGAGTCGTCGCTTGCGCTCAAGCTCGTGTCGGCCTGTAGGGACCAGCCAGCTGTTTAATTTGGTGGCGCATCGGTGGCGTAATGCGTGAATCTGGATGTGAATCAAGTATAAAGGATAGATTCATTACGAGTAAGATTTCGAGTGATTGATTGATTCATTGATTCATTCATTGGGTGATTTCAATTTGTCTCACACAAAACAATTGGAGTCCATTGTAAAGAGTGGGGATGCGGCGATAGAACGGCCGCGTATATCATTGTTGTCATATTTAGGTGACCTGACCTCGGTTGACACTTGACGATTGATCAGAGAAAGAGAGAGAGGCGGTTGGTATGCTTCAGTCTTCTCAAACGATACTATACATATATAATAGACCAGATTGTGCTAGTACTATTGTGCGTTACAACAGTAATTTACCTCGACATGACCTGAGGTCGAGTAGCGGCCCACTTCAAACAGCTGCAACAAGTGAGGATAGAATGGAAAAATTATGATAAGAACGATTCGATATTTGGCCTCGGAACCTCGACAAGTGCAGCAACTCTGATGCGAGATCGCCATGGGGCCTATGACTTCTCCGACGCAAGTTGAGGTACAAAGTTCGTATTTGTCGTGTAACCTACTTGTGAGGCTGATAGTTGAGGGTCAATCAAAGATTTAGCGAGGCCTGGTGTATTATTTTTATTATTATTATTATATGGTCGTGTGGATACGGGACGTGTCCATAGATATGTGTCGTGGCCTGTAGACGGCGATAGCAACAACAACAACAAAAAATTAGAAGGAGTATTCTTATGTAAAAAACGATGTACATTACTATATATATATATATATGGGGGGGTTGCATGACGTATTGTGCGGTTAATCCTCCACCCCACCCCACCGCAAACACTTACCTACCCTATGTATTGTGTCTAATAAGATATGTAACTATTTTGAACACGTTCAAACGAACACAATCTCATGGAAATGCTATTTTTGAGCTCCGTACACTTGTGTGACTTTCCAAACACCCTGTATATATATATATATATATATATATACACTTTACGTGTCGTCCATACAAAGAACCAAACCAACAAGTTATTATAACGCGACACGACAACTTGATGTGATGTAACTTACTTATTGTCGACTCTGTGTAGATTGCAGTTTTTGAACTACCTGAGCTAATTTCGTTTTTACATACCCATCTGCAAACAAATGCCGAAATACATATCTTCATAGGTCACACAGCCTACGGAAAGCAGAGACATGGAAAGATACACCAGGAACAGCGACAGAGAGAGATAGATAGAGAGAGCAAGATACTAATATTGTATGTATTGGGTCGGATACTCTTTAGGTTTTAATTGCTTTGCCAGATGGTAAAGAGTTGTCGGTTTTTGTCGTCGATGAGACCGGATAATGGAAGTCTGAATTCGAGCTGTCAAAGGTGGGCTATTGGGGATATAAGACTCGTCTCTGTGCTTCGTGTATTGTTCGTGTGTAATTTATAGGCTAGGCTGATATGCCTAGGCCAAGATGTAGGACTGTTTTTCGAGCTGACCCTCAGCTGTTCCCCTATCTGACAGGCCTCAGCTCTTAACCTTTTAGGTTAAGGCCAAGATGTAGGATATACGAGATAGATGTAGATAAATGCTCCCTCTCTCATGATAGATACAGAGAGCTGCGTTCGTTCGTGATATGTTCACTTGCGCTTATTACAGCTTAGGAAAATGATGAAATGTGCATGGCCCGACTAGTTGTTGATTCTACCGATGCGCGCCATCAGCGTAAGCTGCTGTTTAGACTATTGAATTTTAGGACGGTAGGCATTTTTTTTCTGGGGCAAAAAATCCCTGTTAATTTCCTTCAGAAATTCACATTGTTGCCATGTGCGGCCAGCCCGTATTGCCCTCGGTGAATTTTACCTGACGCGCGGGAAGCTAATGGGGCAGCCTACGATTGTCTGTTACGAAAACCCGTCTCGATTTGTGGTTCTCGATAAAATACAACCACTTCGAATGTTCATTGATAACATCGTTCAAGCTGAATGATGCTTGATTGTGGCTTCTGTGAAGCCGACCGATTGAGTCGGTGAAATAAAATAAACATCCATGGTAAACTGTTCATTTTGATGTGTTTTTAGTTTAGTTTTGATGCGATGTGTGGCATCGATCCTCTCGTAGCGTAGCGTGTAAAGTATTCGTACACTGATGGTGTTCGGCATGTTCTCAAAACGTCGAGAGCTGTATGAGAAATGTTTGAGAGTTTCGATGCAGTACGACCGCGCTATGAATTAAAAGGTTCACGCAGTTAAAGGTATAGAGCTAGGCGTTGACGAAAGCCTAAGGGGGTCGATTGCACGGGCGCGGGGGTACTCGTAGGTAAGCGTCGAAGCTGTTTCTGTCTAAATATCAATTCAATAAGTCTGCCCTTGTGAGTAATCCCAAGTAAAGTTCGGCCAGCAATATTATTTGCTCTATGTTCATTCCTCCGGGTCACACTAATCGCAAGCTTGTCGTTGTAGCAATCGATCGATTCGTCGGTGTGCGAGCTCTGCGGTAAGGTGCGCCTCATTCTTCAAACGGAAGGACAGCCCCAGGAAATTGTTGCTAACCTGACGAGCTCCTTCCGAACGACTATATTTCGCTAGCCTCCAGCTCAACCTGCTGCTCAACCATCTGATTCATCAGCGGTTTCATCACAGGAGCTGGTCACCAGACTTGTGTCAAGTCATGATACCTCGCGAATGTCAAAGCAGCTTCAAAACTTGGCTAGATAGCTGTTATGCGAGGCCAGCTCAGCGGGCGGTTCGTTTAATCCATGTATCTAGTCGCATTTGAGGAGTTGCCCGTCGACAGCAACGGGTAACATGGCCATTCACAGTGTATGAGTATCCCATAGAGAGGCGCCTCATGAGCAGCAATGTACCAGTGCAAGCCAGTGCGCAAAAGCTCACAAGACGCTGGAGGGAGGCTGCTGAACAGGCGATTAGCGACGTTGGAACTTTAGGAGGCGAAACCTGGTTTCTAAGCGTTGTGTTGCTTTTCAACAAGTTTCCCGTGCTCAAGTTCGACGTAGCTGAGCACCATTGTCAGCGGCGTCCTTCCACTTGCAGATCCGTTTTGCAGCGTTCGGCAAAACCACTCGGCACGTGATTACTTCACACGGGAAGCACATCTGTGCTCTTCGTTGTAGCGTGCTCTCCTGAAAGTATCTGCATCCATCCATTTTGATACGGACACAGCTGGAGATTTTTTTTTGTACCTCCGGAAAGGTAAGCGGATATAAAATTATGTTGATTTCATCCAAAATTTGCTAGCCCTGAGGGTGAGGCGGGGGTGGAGTGAGACCCGGGTTCCCAGTGTACGGCTTTACAGTGTGTGGATCCCACACTTCGCTCGCTCGCTACTGGGCGAGCAGCTCATGCGCATTAAGCACCAAAGGTCCCCTTCAAAGTATGGCGTACGGTTTCACAATACGACTATACTACTGTGCACATTGAACGCACGGTACCAGACGACCAGCGTTACGGTGTATGCCGAACGTGCAAACATCGTGTAGAGCTCCGCAACAACTCAGTTCCCACATCGAGCATTGCCCTTGCAAGCCCACAAGAAGGTGGTCCTGAGCAACAAGGAGGCCTCGAAGAAGCACGAAATGGTTTGTCAAAAAAACGACACTAGCTGGGTTCATAGGGTTATGCCTCGTATCGGTACGCAACACTAGCACATCCGATACTGACGGCTGCGAGGGCGATATCACGGCATAGTTCAAAAATTACTTCTCAATCCAATGAAGAAATGAAGCAAAGAGACGAAGTGCGCTATTCTTATTAAAATGGACGACTTTCGTGTGTATTTGCTAAAAGTAGCAAACAAAGGTTCGTAGCGCGTTTGTCGTAGAAAAGACACAATGGAAGATCAAATAACTTCAAGCAGAGTTCTCATTAGTTGAGTCAGTAGTCGGAGCAGAACTGTCGGTGCTCGCGTAGGGTGTTCCCGACTTCAGACTTAAGTTCAACTCCACTCGTTCCACAAAGATATCCCTCGATGAGGACAATCACTGGGAGAGAAATGGAATCAGGATATTTTCCCACGATCGCGTTTCACCTACGGAAAGTGTTTTACCCGAAATGGTGATGCTGGTGGCGGTGGCCCAGAGCGACACTGTGACTCTTCGTAAAGTAATAGCACACAGCGCTTCCTTGTGATGAAGTGTCCCAGTAGGATAGACGGCGTTCGGCCTGAGCAAGTTCCCATGTCCTTGTTCCAATCGGTTCCTAGATTTCGGATGAGATCTTCGAAGTAACCAGTCCTAGTAAGAAGGGCCTTGTCGATCTCAGCTCAAAGCTGGAATACCAATCAGTCGGAACAATGCCGAACAGACAATTCCATGTACACCTTTTATATTCCCCATGTCTAGGCGTAGATAGCAAACTTCGTTGTCTTGTTCCATTGGAACACGAATATCATCGAGCCAATGCGGGTAAGTACGCTCGCGACGATTCCGCACCGAAATGAGCCTCAAATTGCTGATTCCATTCGGCGAAAAAAGATCACTAAATTTCTAATCCAAATTACTGCTGACACTTCTGATGATGATACTGATACAAATTTCGGAGTTACAATTCGAAATGTATTTGCGACAAACTCAGCCTCGAACATCACCACGAGTCACGTGACGCGTGTGTATATGCAGTATTATAAATAAACACGACTCAAAAGGGGCAACGCAATTTCTATTTTCGACACCCGCTTAAGGGTTGGAGAACTGGGACCGGGGCTCCTTGTTGTAGATATTATTCTGTTAACAATATATAGAGGAAGGTGTCTTTTTTAGATGTGTTTCTCGTTTAGCGGGCGGTGCAATTGTCACGCACATTTATAATTGACTAAACGTGGCTTTATTTGCAGTGGATTTTGCACTAGATTCCATACTTCCATGTGTACATGCCACGGCGCATGGCGTCACACACTTTGTCGTGTTCAGGAATCGGATGGTCTGGCTACGTATCGATCCGAACTACTACGAGGTAAGAAGACCTGACAACTGTTTTTCGAGCTGACCCTCAGCTGTTCCCCTATCTGACAGGCCTCAGCTCTTAACCTATCTCTTAGGTAAGAAGACCTGACAGTCTGCACCCTGTTCACATTTGACCGTGATGAAATTTCGTCGAACGACAGACGCACAACGGTCCTAATACGCAGTGTTCAATAGCAAATCAAGCGACAACCATGTTGAGTTTGGCTCGAAACAATACTCTCCATAGAGCGTCTACCGCCATAAACATACACATGACATATAACAGAACTTAGGCACTCTATGCAGTTCGTTCAATAAATCAATAAAGCTTTACCTTTACTCGCAACAATTGATCGTGTGTGAAAATGCAAAATTGAAGTTTTTATCGATAATCAACCACGGTATATTTGTTGTCAAACACCGATATTTTTGTCAAGAAACACCGACGCGCCTCATAAATTCTCACGAATTTTATTGAATTATATTTATCCCCCCCCCACCCCACTCACCCCCGGGGGTTGGTTCTCGCTTCCGTCCCGTTCGCCGAGAGGTTGTCGCTGGTGACGTTGTGCTGCTTATCGCTATACGCTATTTGCAGAATCTGCCCACACGCTTCGTGCTGTTGCGACCGCTGCGTTCGGTGAACGTGTTCCGGTTAACTTTCCACGTAAGTGGATGTTTGGCGAGCATTGGCCTATCGATTTGGTTGCTCAAGGAGGCCTCGCGCCTGCGAAGGCCCCCGACGAACTTCGTTTACTGGCTATGCGCGGAGATTGCGTTTTGGGTGACTCGTCACGCCGAGGTGCGCTGTCTCGAGAAGAAAGAAAACTTTAAGGTGGGTGGGTGGCTACGTAATTGCTAATAACAGTTGTCGCAGGATTAATTAATTCGATTAGTTATTCATTGGAGTCCATGGTGAATAAGTGGCTTGCTATATATTAGTACTGATCAATTAGTGATCGATCACTGTGGGTTTGTAATATAATGTGTACTCTTTTGTTGTTGTTGTTGTTGTTGTTATTATTGTTGTTGCAAAACCTCCAACAATGGAGCGCCCATCTGTATGGAGTTGGGAATATAGCTCAAAATTTTGTATTGTTTTTCGGTACAAATTGCCGAGGATTTGATTGTGCAATTTAGATATTATATTATTCATTATTTGCTTCATGTTAGGCATCGATGGTTAACATGGCCAATTGTGCCCTGGCGGTGGCTGTTATCGACATGTCGTCGTCCAGAATTGTAGCAACCCTCTTCGAGCCGTTCATCGCGCGCAATGTCATCCACTCCCTGCTTCATATGTGACGCGAAATATTCTGGAACCGACCCCCCACCGCCCCCCAGCCGAAGCACTCGACATCGTTGCACAGAGAGCGGAGAGAGAGTCTACAGAAATAATCTCTCATCAGAGTGCTCGATATGGCAAATTATATATATATATATATATATGTATATATATATACCCGATACAATTACCTATAATAAACGGCCAATATTTGAGATAAGCGAGGATGGAAGGCTGATCTATTTATATGCTATAAATATTGCAAACAAATTATTGCACTCTAGAGTAGAACAGCATCTGAGTGCAATATTTTACTGGCGCGCTCTTCTCCGTCGGGCTGCTGGCGTGTACCTCATTGCAGTGCAAATGGACAGAGAGCAACACAGCTATAATTTACAAAACAAACATTTCTCAAAGCAATGCGGCTTGACCTGCTACTCCGAGAGGTGCAAGACAGTCCTCATTCCTCATGTCAGTCGAGGTTCGAGGTGCGTAGCACGCCTAAGCTCTCTCGTTTTGTGCCTTCACGCTGAAAACACTATTCGAGGACGTTCACTTGAAACTTGTCCTTTTCATAAGGGATCCCGGGAATACATGAGGCACCCGCGTGCGTCACTCAGCCAATAGTGACCAGTGACTCTGAAGTTGAAGCCCTTACAAACTCGCCAGACCTCTCCTGTCAACCACCAAAGTCTCGGAAATCTGCCAAGTTGGCCTCTCCCACCTAAAATGCAAATTTTCTAAAAACAAGCCATAACAATTTTTGTCTCTCTCTCCAACACAGATGTATTCTTTATTATTACTATTATTATTATTTGTTTTTTTTTTGTGTTTGTTTTAATTAATCACCTCTGTTTGGTCCAATTACATACCTACAAAATAGTCACAACAGAATCATAATGATGAGGCACTTCACTGTATCGTAGTTGATATCGGTATCATTGGGACGACCTTCGTATAACATTGATCGCTACCATACCTGCACACTCCTGCGTAGAGGAACATCTTTATCACAATGAGGACACGTCACAAATGGAATGGAACAAGTGAGAGTATCGCACAATTGCACCAATCTTAGTAGCAGATTAATTAATAATAGTTATTAAATAAAAAAAACTAAGTAAAAGAGATCTGTAGTGTTCGTTACTGGACAGGCAGGTAGATATTCGTTTCGCTCATAAATAGTGGTGGGAATAGGGTAGAATAAATATGAAAAAAAGTAACTACATGCTGTTCATGCATGTTGCATTTTGTCTTGAGTACGTGTAGAAATTAGCAAAGACAGATATTGCAGTATCAGTAATTAGGGCTACTATCGATCGCTGCAGTATAGTCAAAGTCGGACAAAATTGGAACTCGTTCGAATCTAGCAAATCTTACGAATATATAGGTAACGTTTTTTTTTTACCCAACGTCGTGCTCAATGCTAATCTCGATTGCAATGTAATAAATAGTGTCATGACATCCAAGCGCGCGCGCGCGCACACACAAATTTACAATAAATATAGGTGTCATATAATAAATAAACTCACAATAAATATCCACGTCATAGATAATAAATAGTAAAGTCACAATAAATAGGTGCGGTCAGGGTGAGCAGGATCGATCGTGTGTGCGTCATTGATTCTAGATATCGTATGCGGCTATACGAACACCTGTGGATAAGTGTAATAAATACGGACAGCAGCATCCATCGTTGCAATAAATACGGACATAATATATCAAGAGAATGAAAAGATAGTCAAGCATTGACAGAGTAGTCACGCAATAGTTCCACACGCAGCGGTCGACTGTTAGCGTTGCGTTGAGCTGCGCGACAGTGGGATAAATGAATGTACACGATTGATTAGTTGTGACAATGACGCTGAGCTTGGTCATGAGCCCCCCATACCCCCGGGGTTTCAGGGGGAGTTCATCAACGGAGACAGACATTGATTACGTGGAAGGGACGGTACCTCGTCAAATCAACTACGGCTGTGTGTTTGTGTATATGTATGTATCTATATCATTGGCTCGAAAGTAGTATATATATATATATATATATATATATATATATATAACTAGTATAATTAGCACGTTCAATTTGTACGTTTCTTCTAACATTATCTATATAAGAGAGTATATCTACAGATGAGTTGTTTTTGGGTCGGTTAAAAAATGTAAATGTATGCGTAAAATTAGTGGCGATACTTGATGACATAACTCGTTCAGAAAGTACATTATTGACCTGAGAAATATCAATATTATGCATTATTATTAGCAGGCCCATAGAACTGTCAGAATGACGACCGAAATCATCATCATTATCATAGTTGAAAGAATATTTGAAAAAATACCTAATTATATATTATATATATATATATTTATTTATATATATATATTTATTCTGTTTCTATATTTAATATATCTGTATATTTGATAATAGAGGCTACATTATCTGACCAAGTGGACGTTGTTATATACTCAAATAGTGACATTGGCGCTAGCTGTGCGACTCAACTAACGAAATACAAGGGCAAGAGTTCCGAACGAGACTGATATGAAAACCCCAAGAATAATAATAATTCAACTCAACTATTGACATTGTATAACTGGATTATAAAGATATGCTCAGTGGCACGCAATCGCCCTTGTTAGTGGGCCCTTAGTAGTGATAATTTCACACTATAGTTGGTTGCCAATGCTGAACTGGGTCAATATCACTAACGCGATTACGATTCTTTTGTGTGTGTTTTTTTTATCTAAATGTAAAATTGCCGCCCATTCAAAAAGCGGCGGCTGATTGTGGTACGTCACGCGTCCGGACTATACAGCCACAAGCTGATAGCAGAGGTGGACCTATGAGCGAGTTCGCGATGACCTCTCCGAAGCGCTGTGCAATGTTGGCGTTTAACAGAATCGTCGAGCGACATTGCGCGCGATGACGGCAGAACAGATTGCTATCCCGTGAAGAACTACGCATACTGACTTGCTCTGGTCGATCCGCTGTTGTCGGCGCTGTGGTTGTCACCGTTTGTCGCTACAGCAACGACACCGCTCTACACAGCATTGCACAGGGGGGTCTTCAGAGGGGCGTGACAACAACTACACTACTACTAGACGAAGAGCATGGCTGCAACGAACGCCGCTGTCAGCATTGTAGGCAGGGCGAAGATGAGTCCGCCGAGCGTCTGCAGCACGCGGAACAAGGAGTTCGGGAACATCTGCACCAGCGAGCCGAACGGGCTAAGGAGAGCCGGCACCTGCGAGATTGGCCGATTGCCGAACTGCTGCTCGGCGGCGGCTGTCCATGGCCTGGTCGTGGTACCCTCGGTCCATTTCGATGTGGTCGTTTCCCAGTCCGACGAGGCGAGCGTTGTCTGTTTCGACGGCTTTCGAGGCTTCTTCGTTGACGTGACTCTCGGCGGTTTTGGCGTCGTTGAAATGCTTGGCGTCTTCGAGGAGGCCTTTGGCGGGGGATGCGCCCAGATCGACGAGGGACGGCTTTCCTGCGGCAGTCGATTGGCTATTGCCACTTCCTCGGAATCTTCCCAGTTTATCGGCTTTCGAGTCGACGAGGTTGATCCCTTGCTTTGCCAGTGATCCGACCCACTATCGGGCATCGGGCTTGTGCCGGTCGACGATGACGGATTGTATTTCTGAGTCGGTCGAATCGTGAACGGTCGCGTAGGCTTAGCGATGGTAATGATGTTTTGATGAACAATCGTCGTGTTATAGGCGTCCGTATCGAACACCTCGAGCGGGAACGCGTTCGACGTGGGAGGCAGTGCTGTCGTTGTGGGATATCGCAGCGATTCAGAGTGGCTTCCGGCGGCGCCTTCGGTCGAATCCAACGATGTTGAGGATAATGCGGCTTCAGAACTCGGTCGTCTCGTTGTCGACGTCGTCGTCGTTGTTGTACGCCTGCGTTTCAAGCCGTTCTGGGAAGGCGCCCTATGGTTGTTGATAACGACGGAATGGCCGAATCCAAACGAGTGAGTCGGCTTCCTCGTGGTCAGCACCCACAGTGGCAGCTCCTCGGAGCGGATGGTCTCGTCAGATGAGGAGTACAATAGAGGCTTTGCCGTTCCCTTCCTGGACGGCGCCTTTCCTGGATTCGAGCCCTTCACGAGGAACACGTGGTGCGAGACCTCCTCGGAGCTGTCGACAGCGGGCATCGCCTTCGTCGACGAGGACACGGTCTCAGCCGAGACGGGAATCTCCTCACTTGACGTTGTCACCACATCGGAATTGTCCGCGTCGAAATCCGCCCGTGAGCTGCCCGAGCCGACGGTCGATGCTTGAACCGTGGTGAGCTTGGTTAACACCACGTCGTTCTGTGATGCCTCCGTCGAGTCATCCGCGTACCACTTGGCAGGGATATAGCCGACTCTTCGGCCCTTCGTATCGTTAACGATCTTGGCGTCGACTAGGGAAACGTTGGCCGTCTTCCAGTCGATCTCGTCTGATGGCTTCTTCGTCATCGGCACTGAGGTGTACAGAGCGCTATTCTTAAGCAGATTTAGCAAATTTGATGAGGACCATGGCCTTAGGAGATTGGGAACCCCGGTTGTTCGGCCGTCGGACGCAGGCGTTCTCGTTGCTGGGCTCGTTGGCGCCGCATAGGCGAACATTGCCTTGTTCGTCGCCGCGATTGAAGGCGTCGACGACGGCTTTACGACGCCGCTGGTCGGCTTAGAGTTAGACGTCGTCGTGGCTTTCGTTGGTGGCTCTCCCCATGCAGGTTTAACTCTCATTGGAGGGCCTTTTTTAAGCACCTCTCTCCTCTCGTCATTGTTATTCTCGAGTGCCGACTGAAATCTCGTTAGATCAGCTCGTTTCTGTGCTTGAATGGCGCGACTACCATTACTTCGGCTCTTCATCTCGAGATAATGCTTGAGGACCACCTCTGCACCATTAATTAGTTGCTCGAGTCCTACCTTGCTCTTAACTGTTGATGGACTCATTGTTGTCGTTGTCGCTGTAGTCGTTGTTGTCGTCGACACCTTGGCATCTGTGGGCTTCTCATCGGAGGTCAACTTCTGCGACTTTGCCCGTTGTTGTTGCTGCTGCTGCTGCTGTTGTTGTTGTTGCAGAACTTTGTGTAACGCAATCTTAGTGCCACTATGAAGTATTTTAAGCAGGGGTTTTTTGATCTCTTCGAGATTGCGTTGTATCTGCTCGCGTTGAGCCTGGAGCGTTTGTCGACTTTTGCTCGTCTGCCGTAATTCAATGTCAGGCAGCCTCTGTGGTTTGCTGTTTAGCTGAGGCGCTGTAAAAATGACGTTGGGGTGCGTGGCCGCTGCGGGAACCGCCGGCCGAACGAACACGGGCCGCGCCGCGGGCCGAATCAACGGTCGCACGAACGGCCGGAAACCGAGGGGTCGAATCGGCCGAATCGGACGCAATGGCCGTCGAACGATCATAGGCCGTGTGGCATACGCAGCGTACGGCGAGGTCCCCGCCACCGTCCCGGACGCCGCCGCAGGGTAAACTGGCGCCATGATCTGTGGCACAACTGGCCGCCGTATCACGATGGGCCGCCGAAAACCGAAGGGCCGAATGAATTTGGCCTCTGGCTGTCGCGTGACCTGGAAGTGGGGTTGAACAGCAACAGTGCGAAATGCGGATAACAAGCACAAGGTGGTTAGCAGGCAGTGATCGTAGCAGTGATTGGTTTTGGTTTTTGGGAAGAAGCGAACGGAACCTGGATTTTGACTAGGTTTCAGAGTATATTTCAGAGTTCAACTTCGGGTTTATGGGATAGCACAATGTATCAGTGGATCTGGCAGAGGACCGATCCGAGGGTATTCCGAGGAAAGATTGAGCAATATATATATATATATATATATATATATATATTTTATTTTGTTCGGTATTGTCTGAGAATGCTATTTTTTTCTTGAAAGTCATTCTTTGTATCAAATCGTTTCACAGCTAAAGGAGGGCAGATTTCATTTATGAAAAATGCTCAGTAGTAATAGTACGTACTTCTCGATCAGAGCGTTCCTGCAGGTACGGTGGCTGTGGGTGAGGGGGCCGGCCGAAGCCACGAGAAAGCGGAAGAACTCCAGGCTACAAAATAGAATCCCATGGACAGGTGGACGTTAGAGATACGAAGACTTTATACTCAAAGCAATCGCATGAAATAAGAACCGAATATAGACGATATGCATTTCAAGAGGGCACATTTCTTACCCTTACTACCGTGAAATGTTCACCGAAACCATTTGGATAAGATACTATTTTTTTACAACCCGTCCAGCGGAGCGTTTATGGGAACCTCCGCACCCCAAACTATTCTCGCAGTGATACATGGTACATGGCAAATGCCAGCAAGATATCTACCAGCTTTACTATTGTGCTGGTGAGTGATTCTGTGTGTGTCGATCACAATAAAAATGATTGCAGATTTGTAGACAAGTATCAGTTCGACGGCTACGGTCGTCTGGGCAGGTGGAAATAATCTATTAGACTTTAGTATTAGAATCGTCCAGTATTTGTTGTTGATTTATTCTGTTACGTGATCGTACCTATGTAAGTCATACTCGACTAAAGTTGTGCCATCAATTTGGTGAAGTTTTATTAAATAAAATTAGTAAAAACAATGTATTGCACAGAGTCACAACTGCAAGTGCGTCACTCCTTCTGTATAAACGATGCGAAATGTACAGCTGAACAAATCAACTGTAGATAGTTTCAGCGTTGCTCAGAATCGGCAAATGGATTCGCGGTGCCGCCTAATTTTATGTATATATATATATTTTTTTTTTGGTTACCAAGAGGTTCACGGAGAGTCAGCGAGATTCTAGGAGTGCCGTCAACGCTCATCGAAATTCAAAGAAAACCGCCGAATTAAGACGCCGTGTGCATTTACAAATCACAACGTCATCCCATTTAAATAAATGTTAGCTGCATTATTTATGACCCCTCTCGTGAATGACTCTCGTGTTGCATACAGACATCGTGCGGCTGATTAATGCGCCATCCCTTGATGCATACATAAGTACACTACCGTCTGCGTTTTTTTTCGTGCCCAACGTGTATACTGAAGAGAACCACTGAGTATAAACTCATATCCTTGCGCGATACCACGCGCTTCCACAGATAACGACGAACTCAGTGGACAAAATGAAAACAAGTGAGAACGCTTCTCTGGTTCCCCTTGTCAATACACATGTATTTCTATAACGTTGTTGACTAGATTGTATAATAATAATAATAATAATAATAATTAAAACACGCTTTCATTACTCGACTCCGTACGTACCTGCAGTTGTGCTGTAGATAGACAAGATAGAATAGGGAGGGCAAAGGTGTAGATCAGGAACATGTTGAAAGCTGAAAACAAAACGAGAAAAAACTTCTTTTATTAAATAGATAGTTCGACAAGATCGTGTGACGCGGGCATGGGTCTACCTTGAGTGACTTAGTGAGCCCGACATGTTTCTAACGAAAGATTATTGTTCAGCAACTTTTCAGATATATATCGCCTTGTTGAAATCTACTCTATCTTGGTGCGCGTCCACTGAGTGTTTCATTGGTGCCACTGGAGAGGAATATCGCTGGATGTATTTTATATGTGTGTCGTGAATAGGTTAGATCTGCTTGACGACTGTGATTTAATTCTGTTGAATGCACGGCCGTTGTCTCAGCATGCAACAAAAGCTGGCGTGGATCACACAAATGCTCCGTTGATGACCCTTGTTTTTCAATGATGGCTAGCATTTGATAAGAATTCCGGCTTAAGCAAGCACTTCTTCAAAGGTTCAGCATTATATAGACTGTCGTCGTATCCAACATAACGTTCACTCGTTGACTAATTCAAGGAGGTCAGTGGGGTGATTTTCTCCAAGGATCACTAATGGAGAGTTAATGGCCGATATGAATTTCAATTGCTTGTTCCCCTTGGATCTGGTCGTGGTTTCAATAATATTGAACCTCTTTTCGACCATGGATGACAGTTTTGATTCCGTCTTGTTGTGTGAGGCTTTGTCTAAATCGTTTCGACGCTGGATGATCTGTGTGACGTTTGTCACATTGACATTTGTATGCCACGCGTTTTAAAAAAATTGACACTATTTCATTAATGCCTTTCTCAAGGAGGCCTGGGTCCCATATAGGCCCTGCGTAAGATATCACTGGGGTTCTATGTATGTTCTAAACAATGTCATAACTGCCCTGCCCCAACTGTAAAAGTGCGCAGTGTTCAGTTTTGCCGCAGACCAACTCCTAGGGCAACATCGGCTATATATTTTCACTATTTTAGACTAGTAGATGTGGTGACTCCTGCATCTCTAATAGTGGATTGTGACTTGAGTTCTATATTCCCTATCGTATATCTCTGTTTAGCATTTCCGTGTCCACAGTGAAGTACTGCCTATGTCTTCTAATCGATGTCTTTAGATCAAGCTATTCTGTCCATTTGAGAAAATCTCCCAATGCCTGCTGAGGAGAGTTGTTCCTTGTTGTGGAGTGCTAGCTGGACCGTATATCATAATATCGTCCGCCTAAATATTCGAGGATACAGAAGGAGGGAGATGAGAGAATCCCTAGACAATATATAAATTAGGGGTCCTAAAAGGCTTTCTTGGGGACAACCAGATATTGCGTTTGTTCTTTCGAAGAATTCCCCGTTGACGCGTATCGTGGACATTCAGTTGTGTAGGAAGCCGCTGATCCAGTCCACTATTATATTATGTTTCACACTCCGAATCACGGAAGCACTGCGATTAGCTTTGTATGTGTTACCCTTTCGAATGTAAATTTGAAATTGAGGTAGATGGCATCGAAGCACTGCGACAAATTTATCTCTTTGGCCCAGTCGTATTGCGTGTGTAGCAGCTGAAGCATTGTGCTATAGCCAGGTCGGAACGCAAATTGGGATTCGCAAATAGGTCCTTGGTGGTTGGCGTTATCGTAAATTACTTTAGGTATAATGCTTTCAAGGAGCTTACATGCTATTGTCGTTGATGACAACAGGCGCTCGTTTTTGGGGTCAGTCTTGGGGCCTTTTTTTTTGCAAGGGAAACACTATTGCTGCGCGAAAAATGTCCTTGACTTTAGAGTTATCGATTGACCTTCGGAAGATCCATGAGAGCGGTGCACTGACTGACAGCCCGAGTTTGTTCACTATGAGTTTCTTCAAATAATTTTCTTTTATATTTTATTTATAAATCGCCTCCACGACGAATCATTGGTGTCCATGCAGTATTTCGAAGGATCCTGTGAAACAACCTCCAACGACCCTATGTTCAACCTCGTATTTTCCCTCTCTAGGTACCTTCGCACAAAGGGGCTTGTAGCCGACGGCTTTTTGGCCCTACTGGTGCAACTCGATTCGCGCCTAGGCTCAAATAATGGGAGCATCTACTTCCACATAGCCGTTTTACCAAGGCAAGGGTTTCCTTTTCGTTCTGGAGCATCCTCGACACACGTGCGATCAAGGCAGAGAGCAGTGCGAAAGAGAGGAACAATTTCCCGACCTCTGCTCGGAAGAACCTTGTCCGGGTGCTCTGCAGGGTGTGCCGCGAGGTTCCACCATTTCGCTCTGCTGGCGGCCTCTACGCCGGTGGCATAGCTCTGGCCAACGGTAGGGTCCCTCGTATCCCGGTCACCCGCACCACACTCGACAAACCTCTGCTGGTTTCATGCATCTAGAGTCTGTTTGATACAGGGAGATACTGCTGACAGATCTCAGAACTGTACCCCAAACGCTATCTGCCATAATGACGACCATATAGAGGGTGAATGTAAAGGATATTGTCGCCGTTCCATTCATGTTCCATCCAACAATTAGGCGACTTTCAAATAAAAAAAAACAAACAGATAACTCACTGGCCGGAACACAGCTCAGCTGTTGGCAAAGCCAAGTATTATATCATAATCGGTCTTGCGCAGACAAATAGAAACAATTAGAAACGTTTTTCTCTGATTCTTTACTCCGTCGCGGCTCGGACGATCGGACGATCCAGATTTTACCGCGTTAGTCGGTGTTCTCTCAATGGAAATATCTACAGTTTGATATCGAGGGGACTAACGGTCGCTAGGCTCGCTCAGCATATTGACAGCAGCTTGAGGGATAGCATTTGAGATTGATGGAGTCCTTTGCGACCGAGTCCTGCTACAGCTACCGAAGTGTCCTGGAGTGTTCGTTGTGTAAAAAGTTTGACTGTTGTGCTGAACCCGTGACACTGATTCAATTCCGAAGCGACCTACCCCGGCCTGAGTAATTCGATTCCGGCGTCCTCAGAGCGCAGCTTTGGAAAGGGTGGCGGGCGCCGCGCGGGTTTCCGCTGTGAATCGCAGTAGTCCGCTCATTGAGAGGCTAATTTACTGACATGAAGGGAGTATTATTGCGGTGACGACAGAAGCGTGCTTCAAAATTCTAGGTTGTATTAGCCGTTGCAGTTAGACTGGACTGGCTATAATGATTTGGCGTTGACGATTATCCACGTACGATTAAAATCTAGTAGCAGCATAGTTCGCTCGTTGGTGTTCATGTTGATAGCAAATGAATGGATATATACTACTACTATAAAATGAGGTCCATTCTATAGCACATATATTATCATATATACCCGAGTCCGCTATACTGTCCTTCGGTCAGGTTCAGTGGACCAGCAACAAATTGAGCTAAGATTCAGTGTGATTAGCACGAGGCGTTCAGAGGGTTTTTGTCGAAATGACAAAAAACCGTTGACATGATTATTTAGCTCGGGATAACTACGTTGATTAGTGTGTACATAATTCACATATGTAGAGTGCTTCCTGTCTCTCTCTCTCTCTCTCTCCAACTGGCGGGTAAAGGATGTCCATCGACGGCCGCCGGAGACCACCGCAACGATGAGCAATGCTGATCATAGATTTTGTGTGATCGCCTTGAGATTCCACCATTTCGTTGCTCCGGAGCAATTGACAACGTGAACTTACGTTACCTCCACGCTGAATCGCTCCACCGTCTACGCGAACGCGGCGGCAGAGGTCGCCGGCCCGCATATATGTAGGGTTTCTCCTCTCGGATTTCAATAGACATCTACCTTCAATGAGGTTGTACCCAAGGAGTTGAGCCCTCGCGGAGGTGTAGCATGTAAGTGCACGGTTCCTATTTGCACCCGTTGCTCATTTGCATCTAGGGGTTGTCCGAGTTACGAAGCCGTGCAAATATAGCAATACCGTGGACTGAGTTAAATGTTTCCAGGCTGATGGTCAGATCCCGAAGAGAAAGGGGAGAACCTGTTTATACGATAGCGAGCAGCTCTCGTGACTCGGTTGATGAGAGAGTCCTAGTATGACTTGAAAGTGAATTTTGTCCATTTCATCGTATACTGTACTACTCACTGACAACATACGATACGAGATGCGGCGATACCATGAACTGACCAATCAAAACTCATTTAAGCTCTAGGATAAGACCATGGGGGAGTATAATCAATTTCACGGCTTAACATCCACTCTGCCTGTCTTTGTCCAGCATTGAGAGTGACAATGAATACAATGCCGTTATCATTGTTAACATAGCCATTGTTCTATGTGTTTAATAGCCATTGTTTGCCGATAAGCAGTTCGAGTGCTTTGGAGAGGGTGTCTGAACCGATTTTCAAGTGCAGTTTCTATCTGTGAGCGTCTGCCGACACCGCCCCATCGTTGGCTCAGCAGTGCGCGTGGCCAGACTTCCAATGACACGCGTTGGCACGCGACCTTGGCTAGCAAACAGAAATTGTTTGTCAAGTTCTTGTGTAAACCCGAATTTCAACTGAACTGGCAAGCCGACTCGTGGTGAGTCAGCGGGTGCGTTGTATATCGCCCGCGGCGGGTGCCTCTTGATGCCATATGGTGTGGTGCGGTGTCCACGGACTGTACCGGGGTGGTGCGTGCCGTGGGCAGGGCCCCGACCTCCGTCTCCAGTTCCGCCATCGCGCTCCATCTGGCCACGACACGGACAGAGGGGTAGAAACGAGAGGACGACGCCAGCTGGAAGGAGCGAACGGAGGACCCTTCAAGGCAGGAGAGTGCTGTCGGTCGCTTCCCCGACCGACCGACCGTCGGTCTGTGTCGTCGTCTGGGTGCCTGTCTAACTAGCGGTGGTGCTGCGGGTGAGAAGGGGTGGCGGCAGCGGCAGCAGCAGCAGTAGCAGCAAGAAGGTGGTGGTGGCCGGCGTCCTCTCGTGCCGCCAGCAGGACCGAGGCCAAAAGGCAAAGGACGAACGAGTGCGCGAGGTGTACGCGGTCGGCCCGCAGGTTACGAAGAGCAGCACAGGAAGCGAGAGAGAGACTGTACACTCACGAGTCGCGGCAACGCGCACGACGACCACGACCAAGACCACAGCTAGCGCTCTGGCAACGAAGCGGCGGAGAGCCAGGCCAGCCACTCTGACAGGGCGGAAAGCGACGAACGCCGGAGGAGCACGGACCCACCCCGATGATGGGTAAAGACCACCGAAGTGGCAGGCTGCTGGGCGATGGCAAAGGGTCTGCCGGCGATGGCTGGTGGGTCTCAGAGCTGACTGCCAGCAAAGCAGGGCTAGCCTACTCTCTGGCAAGTAACGAAGAGGGGAATTCCGGTCGTGGCGAAAAGGAGGAGATGCCCTTGCGAAAGAGGAGGCGCCGCTGGTGACGAAGGAGAGGAAGAGCCGCTCACGAGATGACGGCTGGTGGCTGCGGTGGTGACGAAGAGGGGACTACCATGACTAGCGAGAGCGGAACCGCACGGTTACGAAGGGGGGACCCCGATCGTTCGCTCGGGAGACGAAGGACGTGGCCAGCGTCGGACCAGCAGTTTTCGACAACTGGACGTAGTAGATCTCCAGGTGGGCGAGTGTCTCTAGTAGGGTGGTGCTGGCTAGTGCACGTTACCATACGAGCGCTGGAGATAGAGTGAAGCGGCTGCAGCCAGAAGTATGTTGATGGCTATGTATAACATGTGGTCCTGGATTCGTGTCTTGCACATGTTCCACATTATCTACTTACATATCGATCTATCGAACGTGTTGTATTTCGAGGCCACGAAACATTGACACAATCTATCCAGCGAGCTTTCGCTTCCGCTGAATACGGCAATAGCAATTTCGTAGGGAATTTGCTACGGCAGGTCAAACTTTGTGGAAACGGTCCTCGAAACACGAAGAGACACAGGGGGAGAGAGAGAGAGAGAGAGAGAGGAGAGAAATAAGAGTAGCGGTTAATGGTATAATAGAAGTGGACGGGTCAGACAGCTTCGGACGGGCAGAGGAGGAGGAGGCGGCGGCGGTGGCGGAAGAGATGTTGTTGTGCTGCTCAACGGAGCGCGAAGGGAAACCAGCCACTCGATTGCTCTGCTGTTCCGCTAGGCAGGGATACGAAGGGATCACGCACAAGGCCGCCCTATGGTCGTCCTACTGCTGCCGCGGGTGCTACCGCCAGTGGTTACGAAGGGTGCCGCAAGAGAACGAAGGCAAGACAAGGCCAGTGGACGGCGGAGACCTTGGACACACGACGAATGGCAACGTCACCATGAGTAGTGGGAGCAGCAGCGGGGTGTTCCGACCTTGCCGATGGCGACGCGGACAAGGCGATATGGAGGAGCGCCTTTTGACTTGACAGAAATATGCGTGGAAATCATGTCGTGGATATTGTGCGGTGTCAATTATAGACAGGCGTAACATGATGGAACTGTTACATTAGAGAGGGAAGATGAGAGAGAGAGACAAACATACAGGAATATATATATATATATATATATATTAGGTAGTCCCCTTCAAACTGTCGCGCCTTTCGGATGGCGCACAGCCCGAACAACGCCACACAATGCGTTCAGGTATGCCTATAAACTCCCAGAGCGCTGGAATCGGTGTGTCAATAAAGCTGGAGAGTACCTCTAACTCATACCAAAAGATCTTTGTTCTAACTCATTTAGTTCAAAAGTTATTGGCATTTAAAGAGGCGACAGTTTGAAGGGGACAGCCTAATATATATATGAGGGAGAGAGAGAGTCGCTTACATCCTATATAGTCACGAGCGGCAATGGTGTATGCCATTGAATCACTAAACATGCGTGGCTCAATGAAGACTTTCCCGTAAGAAACTAACCTACGGAGAGAGTATCAATGAGGGCGGTGTCTCGTGAGCTAGTTCGTGGTGAACTGAGAAAGATAGCCGTCCATCGAACAGAAGTACAAATCTCGACAACTATATATATATATATATATATGTATAGTGTGTGTTCATCGAATTTTTACACGATAATATCTTTACGATCGCTATCGATGCGTTGAATAAACGATTTTGTTTTTCTCCGTAAAACGAGAATTCGGCAGACTCCACTTGCAGCAATTATTCCATGAACTATCTTAATACCTAACACAATTAGCCAATGGACTATCTTATAACTAGACATAATTATTCAAAGCACTGTCTTTGATGTTATTTGTTGCCACTGCAGTGATGTGCTCGGGCATCGCGCCTATTAAATCAGCGTAATCTTGTCGAATTTACCTATTGACGTGCATGGTGTCTCTTATGGTGTCGTATCCACCACAACATGATCTGGCTAACTCATTTTAAACTAACATTTGAGGAACGTGAACCTTTATTATTGACCGAGTTGACCCGGCAGACGCTCGCGATCGGATCTCGACGACATCACGTGGAGATCAGACCAAGGATCAGGCCGGTCAGAACATACGAAGAGTCGCCTGGTCGCCGTGCATGTGATTGTGTACACCAGGAGCCTCAGCGAGAGAGCCTGCCGAATACGAAGGCCTGAAGCAGTATCCAGGGAACAAAGGAATCGTCGTTCTCGCTCTCAGGCAGCCAACAGTGAGCTGGGTGGGTGGGTGTCAGCTCACGGCACTCGCTGGGCTGATCCGCCGCAGACGCAGGTCGAGTGACTGGGCTAGCCGACAAACAGCTCCCCACCTGACGAATAGGAACGGCTGGGAGCCTTCGTCTCCGACGTTTGCAGCGAGAGGGCTGTCTGTCGATCTGCTCAATGCTAGCAAACGGTGGACGGCACCTAACTCTCTCGGAACGAGGAGAGGAGGCCGGCCAGCCTGCACTGCTGCGGCCTCCCGGCTGGTGTTCCAGGTTAGGCTGTCTGACATCGAGGGTCTGCTCGAAGGACACCCTTTCGCTGCTGTGTGCGCCGTTGTACGAGCGGCCTGCACTCCCGATCAAGGGTCCTCCGTCCTCTCGATCGGCCCGCTCACGGACGCCAAGTGACGCCCTTGCGCGCCCTGCCTTAGTGAACGAGAGCGAGGCCATTGCAGCGAAAGGCAGGAACGGGCCTGCAAGGGTGTCGGCCTTTTGCTATCCGACCGACGGCCTATTTCGCCGGCTTCGGCGGGGTGAGGAAGAAGGCTATGCTAGGCTAGGTTAGGCTAGGCTAGGCAGAAAGGAAGAAAGAGGCCAGACAGAACGCACGACCAAGGGGATAGTGCCCACAGAGGCTCAGAGAAGCATCCATGCCCGTTCTGATCGCCTGCTGCCGGCATTGCCACCACATCAACCGCCAGTCAAACAGTGTTCAGATGCGTCTTAGCATCATGTGTTCTCGGCAGTGTCGGTACTATGGCGTAGGCGAGTGCCAATGAAACAGACGCGGACATCTTTCTGTTCATGCAGTGACGATTGTCCGGTGGGAACAGCCTGACGTCGCATTGAATGCGAACTGTCACCATTACAAGACAATGCAAAGGTTCTGGTTAATAAACGGCACTGCACTGTTATTTTACGAACGCCGGCTCCATTGGTTCGAGTATTCCATACTGCTCACATTTGTAGATAGACAAATATAACTATGAGGGAGAAGGCTTGACTCTAGTTTCGGCCATCCGCTAGCGTTTGCCGAGATCACTTTATGATCTCGGCAAACGTGGTGCAAATTATCGCGGTACGAATGGTGTCTATTAACAGGACGACAATTAATGACAATTGCAAGCCCGTCGATAATTACTTTCAATTTGTAGAATAGAATTTCTCGAGCTCACCTCATTCGAAATGCTTCCTTTTACCATTGGTTCCGGGATCGGATTTTCGACGTTCAGCAACATGCGTATATTTTTCCTCGGCCAATATCCTTGGCTAAGCAGAGTGGCGAGAAGTTATTTGAAAGTAAAAACTGAGCCAATCTTCGTATCGCCGTGATGACCAAATCGTCCACACAGCAAAGTGATGATAGCATCGCAAAAGCAACAAAAATGGAACAAATAGATTTTCTGCTGCAAAAAATAAAAGCACCAATGCATGCGTCCCGAAGCGGAAATTTCAATCGAGCGCCGGTCCACACCACGTCGAATCGTGTCTTCATCGACTTTGGGCTTGAGTTGTATTATACAAGCTATGCTTGGGCTATGCTGAATGAATGTGGTTTCTACACGGATATAGTTTCCACATAGGGGACCGATGTTTCCTATTATAAATACCGCACAGATTCGAAGCTATGAAAGCCTCCTGAGCGTTGTGTTATGACTATGGCTCTCACTTGTTTTGATCGTTGCACATGTCGCTATCACTGATGTGTGCTCAGCTCAGGTATAAGAGCACTGTGACACATAATGAATCTTCTATTAAAGATTCAGCTGTAATAATCATCAAATAATAATAATAATAATGATACAATTAAGAATAATAAAATGATCAGTTACAGAAGTTCCAAGAATTTTCATTGCCAAAAACTTTCTTACGTGCTCCTGTTTTGTGTTCGCTTTTGTCCATTGAGAATCAGTCCATTGACCACCACGCTCAGTCAACTAATTCCCTCCTGCGCATCCACTAATCAACGGATGAAGTGACACCCCCAATCGCTGCAAACAACTGTGGCTGCTCGAGTCACCACCGTGATTTTCCCTGATCCGGGATCTTTTTGCTCAGTTAGTTTCATTTTCTTCTCTGAGCCTTCTTTTCTTCAATCTGCTGCACGTTTTTCTTCGATTTCTGTCTGATCCATCCCCCTCCTCTCTCTCTCTCTCTCTCTCGTCTATTTGCACTTCGTCTGTTTCTTGTCCGACTCGTGCGTGCCTTATCAGGCTTTCGTTCCGAAAACAGAAGGTCCGAACAGACCAGATCAGCCAAGTTCAGCTCAGCTGCAGCCAAGCTACCCGCGCTGTCCACATGATTGTTACACGATTGGAGCTGCAGACCCCCCCCCGAGTGATCCTCATTCCAGCTTCCAACCAACGCTACTATTCTGATCGTAGCGTATTTGCTCATCTCCGGGGTTTCTGGTCGCACAAATTTGTCGTCCTGCAGCGCCCCCCACACCCCCCCACCCACTTCCCCCGGTATATCCCTCGTTCAACCGTGGCAGCCGTTGTCGTCTTGTTCGTTCTTGTCCGCGTCTCTGACCCTGCTCCGGCAGATCCAGAGCTCGAACATCGCTCCGCTCGTACGAGCTGTCTGAGCTATCATCGGTCAATATTAGTCAACTGTCCATTGCATGTTCAATCACACGTATCCCGTCGACACATGGCCGGCTACTGGCGATCACAGCTCGTCGAACGGCACACCGCGGTGGCCTATGGTGGCACGACTATTTTCTTTTCTTTTCTTGCTGCTGCTGCTGCTGCTCCTACAGCTGCTGAGACTACATTTTTTTTGTGCTCAGATGTTCAGAGATTCTAGCAGTCGTTCTCGACGGCTGGCGGTCACCTGTTCACTTGTTGTCTTATCGGAGCGATTCGATAGCACGCGCGAACCGTCATCGCGGCGTCGCGTTGCTTACGGCGACGTGTCTTATCTTACGTGTCTTATCAGCGTGGCTAAACGCCTGTGTTATCAGTTTGCCGTAACGGGTAGGGAGGCCCGAAGTAGCCCGGTTCAACTCGGTTAGTCGTCAGGGTTGAATGGATTAAACTGCCGTTCCAGCGGCAGCCTGTATTGGTTATGTTATAATTGTATTGGATACCCCGCCTTGTTGAAAAGGAGATCGTTTGGCACTAGCGTGCTTTTTGGAAAAAAAGTTTAACGGTTTCGCTGTGGATTAATTTATTCGATTGTTATTATTATTAATATTATTATTACTATTTTTATTAACGAATTCGTTGTTAATCGCTCTGAATTAACTCGTTTAGGTAATGCCTTCTGTATCCGTGACCAAGCTACGAAGAGGTTCTACGATAAGTCGGTACACTCAAGGTATGCTTGTCAACACACCACCTTATTGTGCGTTATGCTTAAGCAGCAACCGTGGATGTGTTTGACGTGTCTCGCGCATGGCACGCATGGAGTTGAGTCCAAATTTCGTTTCAGTATAACGCTCTTCAACCAGATGCACATCGTCGACGCGGTTACGGCAACAGTGTCAATAGCCACAACAATGCACAGTTCACCATAACAACTCAATCTTTTTAGCTTCAGCAACAGAATGTCCCGTAGAATTGTCTCTGTCAGCTGACAAATGATTCTCCGAGATCTCAACGAACCTGCGCAACTTTAGCACCACCATTAATGACACGATCAACGCACAGCAATAGCGGCGTCCCAACGGGATCACAGCTGAATTACACTACGCACAGAGTATTCGGTTAGTTTCGTCCTCTTTTTTCTTTGGCTTGTTTTCTCTCTCTCTCTCCCTCTCGGCCGAAAATTAAACAACAAAATTGCGATTCGTCACCGAAACGATGCCCACACCTCGCGGCAGATCCAAACATCGGAGATGACAAACGCCGCAACGCCGAGTGCCTATGGCGCACTTCGTTCCGAGGCAAGCATCCCTATTAGTACGCGTGTTAGCAGGCAACAACGTGAAACAGCAACCGGCACAGCGTGTTGTTGCTGTTACGGTTCGGGCACTTGGGCCGAACGACCACGGCCAGCTAACACCACTGCACTGATCTATTATAGGTAGAGGTTTTGTAAATGTCTTCGAAAGTTTTGTCGGCGACTTCGCAGAATCAGTGTCTTTGCTCAATTCGCCGCAGCCTTTTCCCCCGGCTACCGCCCCCCGCTCCGTTGGCAAATTTCTGACCGATTCGCTGCTGCCGCGTTCGTTCGTTCGTCGTTCTTCGCCACTTTGATGGAAGGCCTATCTACTCAATCTACCTGTTTCTTCTCATATTTACTTAGCAGTCAGAGACGTTCGTCAGACCCCGCTTCGTCTCAGTGGGCCGACACGGGACCAACGGCGACAGTGGCCGAGCCGTTGTCAGTCAGTCCGCCCGACCGTTCTGGGGCAGTCATTTCTCCTCTGCCGATGAGAAATCGCAACGCTGGCAAAGCTGCACGATCGCGTCGCGTCGCCAGGTCGTTGTGTAGCAGCCAGCCGAGGATGAGAAGCAGCAGCAACAGTAGCAGCAACAGCAGCAACTGTGGCCTCTCCTGCGTCGGCGGCGGCGGTGATTCAACAACGGAGACATCACTATAACAATACTACTACACGACTTGAGTAGTTGTTACCGGCTTGCTTGATGGTTTATGCCGCGACCTAGCCGGCACATCGTCCCCCGCCCCGGCCGGCGATTGGTGACCAACTCTGGCGCACTTGTTCCCGTCGTCATCGTCCTCCTCCTCCTCCTCGAGCCGTTCGAGTTTCACCGGCATTTGTTCTACCGGCATTAGTTATTATCACATTATTGTGCATTCGATATGCTCACAGCAAATTGTGCTCGAATAACAACCGTAATGTGGAGCGCAGTCGGTCATGTTTATCGATTGCTGGCGCAATTGCTCTCAGGGCGCTGGCGGTTCCGCGCTTCTTCAGCGGTGGCGGCGGCGGCGGGGGGGGGGGGGGCTTCAACGGGGGCGAGGGGGATGGGGGTTGTCGCTGTTCGATGATTTTATTTGTTGCTTATTTGTTGCTTTATTGACGTTTTTCTGCTACGTGACGTGTTTCCGTTCACACGTTCGGCGAACAGCTCCCCTCTCCGATCACCGGGGTCAATAGAAGAAAAATCAGTGGTGAATGCCGCTTCTGCCTTATTCGTGGCTACACTAGCCAGTTGTTGTTAGCATTCTCTACCTGAATCTAACAGAACATCGAACGCGCTGGACGGCGACATACTTGTCTCAGACTAAGACGGCGTTAGAGACGCCTGGCTTCGTACAATGCCAACCAGCGGCCGTGCGTCGAATAGACGAGACA
The DNA here is from genome assembly GCA_019614645.1 of Stratiolaelaps scimitus. Lineage (NCBI taxonomy): Eukaryota > Metazoa > Arthropoda > Arachnida > Mesostigmata > Laelapidae > Stratiolaelaps > Stratiolaelaps scimitus. Next base: position 1,857,174 of record JABWDB010000034.1, on the reverse strand, counting down.
CTCAGCGCCTGGCTGAACAAAGCGATGCTGGTTAGCCAATGACAGCCTCGTACGCGGTGCACAAACCTATGCCGTCTACTAGCCAGGATGTACATGCATTATTATTGTTATTATTTAGTATTTTAAGAAAGATCAAATCCATACACATTACCACTGTTCGCCCGAGTCCGACGAAGCGGAACGGCAAGATATAGAGATCGGGGCCTGCGACTGCTGCGTCCGGCGTCGACGGCGTCGCAGTAACGAGAAGAAGTCCGCTGCAGGTTTGTTTTTCACACAATCGGTTTCTATCCGCCTTCGCTAGTCGCCTTTGCCAGTTCGTCCACGGTACGTTCCGATGGACGAGCAATAATAGCGGACGTTGAGGCGGAGGGACAGTAACGAGAACTGGCTGACGTCACAGAGACGCATTCAGAGGTGCGAAGATCTTGAGAGTTTCGGCTCGGCGTTGTGGCAACGCGACATAGAGCTCCCCGAAACATTGGTCAGCGGATGAGCTTGTTTACTGGTTGCTTGGCTGTCTGTTGTTACGCGGTGGAAGCTTTGTCGCAGCGGAAACGGCCGCTGTAACGGAGCTATGTTAAATGATCGTTCGTTTAACATGGTGCTGTCCAACGCCCCCTGATAAACGCGAGATTTCTGCTGGACCACACCCCCGCCCGCCCCCGAGACTGGCTGCTGCTGTTGTTATTGTTACCGAGAAATCACACTTTCGTTTGCGCTTTGACATCTGCTTGGGGAGGTTCTGCTCGTTGCTGGGAGAACGACCCCGTCCGATACAAACCATAGGAGCAGGCGGCTCGATCAAGGCGACTGGCCGTTTTCTGGCTACCGAATGAACAGTAGAGGGTTCGCGTTAAATTGTATAATAACAATAAAATATCGTCCGCGTTTCTGTCGCGTAGTGAAGTGCCTGAATGATACAAACGTTAGTTACCCTGTTGCCCATTCGCGCTTCAGTAGGATGATTTTTGGGGGAAAAACTAGGGAAGAGATGGACTACTTTCAGCAGAGGATGGTGGTTTTAGCAAGTAGAGGCTTTGTGTTATTCACGTCAAGCACCGTGTACTGAATTGGCGTACGTTTATGGAGATTGGATGAATGTCTCTGGTGATGTAGGTGATTTCAAAAAAAAGGATGATCTCGCGAAAAATCCGGCGCCGTCTTTGGCGAGCAAAGACGAGCAAAGATATAAGCAAAAATATTTGTCAAAGGCGGCGCCGAATTCCGAGCCAGAGTCTAACTCGAAGATCAATTGAGGTCTAACTCGATAATAGGAAGCGATACACTCTTGCTTGCTAAGGCACAAAACCCCCTCCGTATAATAAGCGTGGGGAGGTCTCATATCCTTGTTCTACAAGTATTCTACAAGTATTAGTTAGCAGCGCTGCAGAGCGTCAAGCTTGACCAACGATGTTTCCAGAAGCAGCTATCATGTTTGTGGGTATATCGTCCATTCTTCAAATAGAAAAAAAAACAGCTTTCACCGTTTAACTTGAAACTTCCACGACTTGCTCTCACTTTTAGATCGACACGCACATGGTTGACGGCGGCCACCCGGCGGAGCTTTTCTCGCGCGTTCGTTACAGCGAAACACATAGTTGCCTGCGCTTTTATTTCTCTTTACATTCGTCTCTTCTACCGTATTAATCCTCCATCACGTGCGTATTCGACGTTCCGGTAGCCATCTGGCCAACGGGCGTGGAAGTATCGGCTCCTTCGGAGCGCCGGTCATCGTTGAGCTAAACCGCCCCCCCGCTATCGCTAAATAGAGTTAGCCTGCCGGGCCGGCCGATTTGTAGGGGGGCGGCGGCGGCAGCGGCGCGCGGGTTTGATCTGCGACTAGAAACCAGTTGCCTCTGCGGTGTCGACATCGTTTCAAAGGGGGCTACGCTTTCGCGGAACGAACAGCAACAACGTAATGACGTGAAGATTGCGGGACTTGGGGTCCCCTTCGAAATGCTCGGCATGCATCGATGACTACAGATCGATTCACAGATATTCGTTTCATAGCCTCTGGGTGTTGGGTGCGAAGTTTGACGGAAGATGCTCCTTAACCCGTGTTGCTTCGAGTTCGATCGTTGTCGTAGCTTTGAGGTCCGGCTACGAAGCCGGATCACTGCTTCAGATGTCCGCTTGATTGGGTGATTGCCTAATTGTCTCTAACTAATATATATATAATAGACAGACAATAATAGCATAGAAGTTGTGTATGTGCTAAAATTGACGGACATAGACATGCTGTTAATTTACTGTTATAAAACTGTATCTCGTATTTAGTCTGTAAGCGTTCCCAATTCCACGCACCCAATTGCACTATCACAATCGTCCATTTTCGCTAAGCTATACAATACACATCTGAGGAGATTATTAAACATTATTCCCTACGTCGAAAAATGAACATCAACTCATACAACTTTAAGCCATTATTCATTGATGCTGCCAACTTGATTGGCAGATAAATAAATTAGAAAAAAAACATGCTCTACCCTGTTAAATGTTTACCTAAGCAAAACCCGAGTCTGATAGAGGTTCAACACTCTTAAGGCTATTTAGTGATGTTCGCCAGCCGGCCCGCTCCCCATCCGAGGGCCAGCAGAGGTGCCAAATCCGAAACAGGTCACTCTACCACTCGATAACTATCGACTAGCGACGGTGCCATACCAGTGATAACTACTGCCTTCTTCCTTCATCCAATCCTTGGTCTATTCGTGATATTTTTTTTGCTTCGTCAATCATCGTCCGATATCGATTGCTGTTGATTTCTGACGGTGTCCTAAGCCATTGATGCGTGCCGGCCTGCTTTCGTTCAGCAGACCGCAAATATGACCGCTATACTCGTAATACGTCACTACGTTCAAAGCCCGAAAAGAATCGATCGGATTCTACTACTATTGCTACTGCTGCTGCTGCTGCTGCCGACTACGCTGACGTCAGCCATAGCTGCGCTGCTCCCGCTGCGGTGGCTGCTGGCACGGGAAAACAGTGCCGCCGCCGCCGCCGCCGCCGCTGCAGCCGGCTTGATCTGTCCACCTGGCGAGATATATGGGAGTATGGGGCCCTCCGAATCTGCTTATCTCGGCTTTAGACTGACTTTTTTCTTCTCTCTCTCTCCCTCTCTCTCTCTCTCTATAGAAATATATATATATATATATAATATAATATATATATATATATTACTCTCCGTCTTTAAAGGTAAAGACCTTTTCGTCATTTTGTCTCGTTAAACTGCTTGGTTTTCTGATGTTTAACCTCGTTCATCCACAGCCGGGTGGCGGGGACCGTGGACCATTTCGGGTGATCCTCTGTGCTCTCTCTCTCTCTCTCTCCAACAACAGATGATGTGCTGGCTGTGCGACAGCGAACAAAATCGACATTTCTAATCGCGTGCTTGTCACGACACACTATAGACAATAATCGGTTGGTCCATTTAGCAGAGTGGCAGTACAGTAAGCGACCGAGGACAGGAGCTGCATCAGCATTGCAAATAGATTAGTGTCGTTTCCGCTAAGTTGACACGGGCCCACTACCTTAATTTTCTCAATTGTGTCCCCCGCCCCCTCTCCGCGTTTCATGACGAGAGCTTCGATTCCTTTCAACAAGGTGACATCGTTTCTGTCGAGGTGCAACACAGCTGTACGTCAGAAATGACGGCGAGTCATCGTTGACATTTTTTCTGGCTATATTCCCCGAATACGTTTGAAAAGCGCACCTCGTCTTTCATTAGCCTTTCTGCGCGAGCTGCCAATGGCTAATAACGGCTTGTCCATGGCACAATACATTTTCCCCGCTCGGTCGAGCTGTTATCGGCTCCTCCGTTAGGATTACATCTTCTCCATAGTTCGGACTCCATCTGAATCACCCGAGTCAAAATGGGAACCACCTCTGACACGCTACTTAACCCTGATATATGATCGCGGGGGCATCACTTCTGCTTGTGGCTTCACCAACATCATCAAAAGTCGAGAGGGAGAGCGAGAGAGAGAGAAAGAGGGGTATTGAGGAAGCGAATGGTAGAGGAACGTTTTTGAATGGATTCATTGTTGTTGGTGTTGTTATTGTTGTGATTCAATATTTCGTCTTCATTCGCTCATTGTCGCCCAAGAAACCTCTCCGCCTCGAGCCGCAATTGGCCCTCCTCGGGTCGACCAACCGGCAACAGCAGGAGACGCGGTGGATAGCGTCACTTAGCGCCATCATCTGCGCAAGTTATGCATGTGTCTCTCACATATCTGCACGCAGGGAGACTCACATACACACAACACACACAAACACACACACGCACCCGTCGGCAGATATCCGCCGCTGAAGAAACGTCGCAGCCCATAGCGAGCTAAAGGACTCTATATATATTATATGTAGTGAGTAGACGGGCGAGAAGAACGGGGAGATGGGTATTATATACTTGAATTGACTTCTTCTTGTCGGATTTCTTCGATTTGTGTCTAGTCGGTGCGCGAACGTGTTCTGCTCAGTTACTGTTCTGTACAGCACCGATCGAACATTGAGGGGGTAGGCTACCGACAGAAGATCACAATCGCAGGCCGGTTGGCTGCTGGCGCGAGTCGACTGTTTAATAGATCTACTTCCCGAAGACCAGCGCAGACTCAATCGTAGCTTGCCCATCGCCATTTAATTTCTTCCGCCCGTGTTATAATGCCCCTCTGTTCTAATAATGACCATAGTCATGCTTTAGTTGGGCGGACACCTTTTGATATCGCGACCAGTTGTCGATTCTTGGCCAGCGCCTTCGTTGAGTGAGCCCAAATCGATGGGACCTTCGGAGGGGGCGAAAAACCAAACGCGACTCGAAGGAAACAGGAAGAAACACGCGCGAGATAGTCGCCTGCTTTCGCTGAATCCCATTCTCGTTGATCGGGGATCATTTCCAGCTGCGACACATCGAGGACGGCCCCTGCGGCGTTTGCTCGTCGCATCTCCAAGCGTGTCTAAGGACAAACACCAGATACGCACACAGAGGTACGAAAGGAATCAACGAAGCGCAGGGCGACGTTTCCCTGTAAGCACTCATGTGATTTGTGTCCTCAATTGATCACCTCAGCTTATGACATCGCACATGACTCACTTCGCTGCCAGATCATAGCCGCCCCTGGAGCTGTGCGACATTCGTATTGTCGTTCTACAATATCATCTGTAGCTAGCGATCATTCCTTGATGTAGTACGCCCAAGTATTATAAAGTTAGACAGCTCAAATAGCAGATGAGAGACTGAGAGAGAGAGAGGGAGAGAGAGAGACAAAGCGGGTAACTTCGGTTAATGTCTTTCCGCCTGTCGAAATCTACAGCGAGATCCGAACTGCTGCTGAAACTGTGGCTGCAACTCTGGTTAGGGCATCTGTTGTTCCCATGGACGCGGGTAGAGGAGGAGGAGGACGAGGACGCTGTTTCGCGTTCCTTGATGATGGTACACATTCATTGAGCATCCCACCAGATCGAGCTGCGTACTGTCACTGTTCGAGGCAGATGGCGATACGAAGTTGAGTTACGCATTACAAAAATCAAGCTGGCGAGGATTCGATAATCGTCGGGAAAATATAAATTTCGTCTACCAGCAAAATGGGGAATGTCTGCTTTCAGGTGGACCGTTAGATTGATCGTAGCGGATTGTGGAAACAGGTGCCGCTCGTGTCTGGACATTACAACTCGGATTGAACTGGCCACTTGAGCATTTCGCGGATGCACTCAAGATGATGATGGTGGTGGTCGGGGAAGGGGTGTCGACGAATTCCTCATACGATTTCCCATAAAGGCGACCTAGGTGTGAGGTTTCAGACAAGAGCAGCGCGGGCCAACTTGAACACGAATCGGCTTGGTTTACAACAGCATCCAAGAACCATAGTGAGTATTTGTATATCTCTTTTTCCCGCAGGTTCGAGCCCCCCGCTACGCGAAGACATATGAGAGAGCTTAAGCATAGTAAAAATTGCAGCTCCTTTAATAAACCAATAAAATCTTTACCTTTACCCGTGGACGCAAGGGACCTTTGACCGTGTGCACATCGTATGACAAAGACTGGAAACTCCTATATTAATTTGAACGGGGTTAATTAAGCGAAAGGTTGAAATTCTTGAACTAGAAACATTGTGTTGTTTAGCCTAGACATTGTAGGGATAGTATCCGAGAAGGGGAATTCAATTGAAAAATTCATCAGCTCCATTCATTCAACCATAGCGGAGACCGTTGGCAACGTCCATCGCTAGTGCCTAGTGCACACAGTCACCAGCGGCAATTTCGCATTACCACCACAGCAGACTATCCCCACCTCGCAGAGAGAGAGGGAGAGAGCGCCTGCTCGCGCCTGCCGCTGACTTAGTCAACGGCCAACCGCGACGCGTCAACTATTGCGCACCAGAGACAATTGTCACCTCGGCGGGGGGAAGCTGATACTATCTCGCTTTTTTCGTTCGTAGAAGGAAATGCTGGCCTCGCACCTCCTCGCACCTCCCCGGCAGCGTTTCTAGCCGGCGGATTGCAGCACTAGGATATACTGTCTGTGTGGCTAAATCTCGTTGAACATCAAACGCGTACAGCTGGAGCGCCGATCGCTAGAGCGGGAGAGAAAGAGAGAGCGAGAGATATCGTGGACGATGCCAGCTGCCTGAGCGAGCACGGCAAGGGAAAATCGAAGGAAGAACTGAAATGAAAAATGTAATGATCTTCATTGTAGCATACGCATATGCGTTCTGCGTTCGAAGAAATCCGAACGAAATCTGCCTCTCCGCAAGCGGATCCGAGTGGACCCGGCCTCCCGCTGATGACGCTACAGTGTAATGAATATTTAAATTGAACCCAGCCAATGAGACCAGGGGGGGAGCGGCGCCGACGCGGCGATTTAATTTCGCGGCAATACAGTCGCCGGCGAATTGGCAAATTCGCCAAACGACTCGCTACCAGAGAGAGAGCCACCAGCATCATGGCGTCATCTGGAATAGCATTTTTCGGAGCGCCGTAACGCGAACGCGGACAAACGGCGAAGCCGTAAAGAGAAACAACAACAAGAACAGCAACAACAACAGCAGCGGCGCATCGCGCACTGACAACCACAGAGGCTGGCCGGAGATAACCGCAACAAGGCTCTCAACAATAGCGCGAGTGGACCGCAAGCCCATCTCGCCAATGCGACCTCGGGGAGTTGTCGTCCGCGTTTCATCGTCGGTCAGAAGGAACACAAAAAGAAGAAACAAGAAGACGAAGAAGAAGAGGAAGAGGAAGAAAAATAACGCACATTTTTCTCCGCGTCAGCTATATAATTAGCTAATTAATTGCGCGTGCAAACTCGCCCGCCCAGCGGAGCTCGCCTCTCGGGGTGTATCGTTCGGCAGCGGAATACGGCGGGGTTACAGCGAGATGGTGGGGTAATCGCGATTATGTCCGTTGAACGTCCGATAGGATACAGCGAGAGCTGGATGCTGTTGGCGGATTTCAGCCGTAGTAGTTCACTGTGGCGAGCGTTTACGGCTGTCTGCGACGGCAAACCTCGTTGCATAATGGTAATAACAATAATAATAATTCTAATAATAATGCATAGATAACGGGGGACTAGAAACATAATACAAACAGTGTTTGCTATCCACAGCCGAATGGACGTATGGAGATTATCTGCTTTTCGATTGTGTTTCTCCTTGTGAGAGCGTTCATTTAGATGTGTTTTGGCTATTAACGTCGACATGCAATTAGCGGCGATGGACATCACCGCCAGCTGATAGACCCGCCGTGATTGTCGCTTGACCTCGTGAAGTCCATGCGGCGTCGTCTTCCTTTGGGATGGATGCTTGCGAACTGTCTTCGCAGCTGCAGGGCTTGTTGCTGAGATACAGACACAGACACGTGGTAGCATTTATGAAATAGTCACTGACTATATTAGTGTTCAAATGTATGACCAGAAAAAGAGAATATATATATATATATGTATATATATACTTTCTTTCTACTTTTTATTCACACGAGTCGTGTAATATTATAATATAACTATTTTACAAACAGTGTGCTAAGTTTATAAATGTTACAATGTGCTTTCGCCGGTCATTATGTGTAATTATGTCATAATTCTATATATACTTAGATATGTATATATAGAATTATGACATAATTATTGTTAAACACTCCGCAAGTACTACGCTTGTTATGGAACAGCTAGCTGCCTGGGGGTATGAGCCCCAACAGAGTGGTGAAATCGGTCAACTCAAGTCCCAAGCACGCTATGCTCTATGCAGACTGGCAAGCCAAGCAAGATCTGTGAAGCCTTAGGTACAGACATCGAAATGTTGCCTTCAGCATAAAAAAAAACTATACTATGCTCCCGAGAAGGACGGGGGGGGGGGGGTGGTGGTGGTGCACAAGGAGGTTGCAGAGCACAATGGCCGCAGATTCATAGCCTCGTTTACGACGATCAGTGTACGAAAGTCAATTTTTTGTCAGACTTAAAGGGCAGGGAAAAGGCGCTCCACTACTGCCATAGCGCTATGGCAGTTTTCAGCTCAAAGATCCGCTTCGTAGTTCTGCTCCACAGCAGCCACAGAAGCTAAAGTGGACGCGTCTTTCGACGATAGATTGTGTACCACAAATGCTATCGGGTGTGTTTTGAGGTTTTTGTCTCGTCCATGCCTCCTCGTCTTGTGCTTATTCGCCATATATATATATAGATTTCTCCATCAAAGAGACACAGCTTCACAGTGAGAATCAATCTACCGAGGCCGTCATTCGCTCAGCCATGATTCAATCTTTGAACTCCTTTCCTCCGAGGAGGCCGTTTATTCGTAAGAGCTACTCGTTACTGGCTATCCTCCATCGCTGATCGCTTACGTCCCTTTCATCGGAGCGGCCACCCGCAACGCTCTGAACGTCCATAAAATCGCTCATTTTTTTTCACCTGTTTTATACTCTCTCTCTCGCTCTCTCTGTCTCTTATCTCATTCGACTCGTCTTGAATGGGCGCCCATTCGTTCGTTTGTTCTCTGACTTCCTTCGGGATTGACTAGCTGTCCTTTACTAAGCAGAAGTGTCCATCTACACTCGTTCTGTACCCGAGTCAGCCTTATCATCAATCTAGCTACTCTGCAATGGTTGCGACTCCCATATATGAGCTGAGGGGGGCAGTACTGATATGCGAACAGCGGGTATGGCTATCGTATTTTGGTCTGGGAGAGCAGGCTTTTTGAGCACATGTCTCCACCGGTTTCAGTTCTAATGGTGAAAACAAAGGGGTTTAGGACAATATCTTTGTTCTCGTCGTGTAACGGAACTCGTGTGTCCATCACGGATGGGGTCGGCAATGGCGTAGCGGTAGATCGTGGTGCTCATTTGAGACCTTCTATCGTATCAGAGGAAGATCACCGATGGCATACGACAAGGTGCACCTCATTTGTCGTCTGTCGGCGCCGACGAACGGCGGTTTCCTTCGAATCGATGTTTGTTCGGACGTAACATCTTAACTGCGTGCACCTTAGCTGCTATGCGCTAGAGTGGTTTTCCCTGACTAAGGAATCGCCACGTTTTCCATTAAGTTCCGCCACCTCCCAGCTATCAACGTCACCTTTGCCTGATCAGTAAGTCGAAGGCACTCGACACAACCATAAATCCATTTTAATCACCGAACCTAATGAAGCCTTCGTTCGTGGTCAACGAATGCGACAATGTTGGGCCCGTTGGCACGGAGAGGCCTCTTCCTAAAAGGATACATCGATCCCTGAATACTAATACCTCCCGAGTGACGACCTATGACCATCTTCAATGAGTGACACGACCATTACGAACAAACTTCAGAGGGGTGCGCGGGTGGGTAAACCAAAATGATTGACAAGGAAAGTTTAAGAACCATTCTCTCTCTGATCATGGTGGTTTGCGATCAGATCGTTCCCGTTCATTTTCAGCCCCTGTTCGCTCATCTGAGTCAGCCGTATCGTGGATCTGATACGGGGTCCGTTGCGGGGTAAGACGTTGGACCAGTGTATTCGTAACATACTCGCGCCCCCAGCTTACAAAGGCTCATTACTGATGATGTGGCATCTCCATCGAAAAAAACGGCACATTTCCTTCGATGCTTTCCTTCGCGCACCGTGGCACAGATAGATAGGCCCCAGCCGCAGTGGGGCGCGCGTAGCCGGACAACACAAAATGTCGTGCGATACGTGGGGTGACGTGATACCCACTGGCTCTTCAGCTGCTGCTGCTGCTGCACCCAGTAATGAGAGGCCGCCGCGACACTTTGTAGTCGAGACTAGATGCGTAATATAGTGGCAGATGGCGCGGCCCGCATCATCAGTATTCGCTCATCAATGGCCCAGCGTAAAGAGGACAACGAAAGATCTGCATATATATATATATATATATGTGTGTGTCTGTGTGTGTGTGTATTTGTCCTCAAGAAATCACAATACCTCATGCTTTTTTTTGAGGAAAGTCTACCGGTACAAACGTGCGTGATTGTGTGTGTGTGTGTATTTTCTTAACGGCTGCAAGCTTTATCGTTCTGTTTTTCTCTTGTCCACAGTGTGTAGAGACGTCGATGTAAAACTCGTCATTTTCGAAGAAACAGCTTAATGATTGAGTCGTATTAACTTCTCATCTTCTTATCTTCGGGTTCCATAAATTATCGTGAGGTTTCTGACGGCGAAGACGGATTTCACGTTATTATATTTGCTGATTCCCACCTCGTTGTTGTCTGTCTAGAATTTCAAATTGGAATCAAAATGAAATGACAATAGACGTTTACACGTAACATTGTACGCCGGGGTGTGCAGCTCAGCAGAGAGCCCGTAAATCTCCATATCGTTCGTCATGTGTGCTATAAAAATCACCTTCATCTCAAACAGGTATCAGCCAAAGCTATATTTCATTACATTAGTACACAGTACGAAATACGTAGTAATTTTGTCAGATGTAAACTCACTAGCTGCGCCCCCGCTTCGACTGTATGCAAACGCAGAAATGTACAATATCGGCGATGTTTGGCGGCCCTCCATTGCGTGTGTCTCTGACCAGTCAACAACGCCGGCCGTTTCGAAGAGACAGGGGCTACTGCTTGCTTTACGGGGAGAACCCGTAAAGCTCTACAGTATCAAAGCAAGGAAGTCATCATCATTTTCGACTTGTCGCGACCACCCATAAACCTTGTGGTCGTAACCTGGCAAGTGGCCACAGATATCGAAAGACGATAAAGAATTTCAAAGGTTCTCCAAATGCGTCAGAGGGAATTTCACACCGAGCAATATCTCCCGCCTATAAATCTGCCCGCCTCACCACCACTGCATCGACCACGGAGGCAATACGGTAGCAGTATCCATCGATAGGCAACCTACCTTTGCCGCGTTTCCGCCCCCGACGCACACGTACACCCTCACATACTTTGTCGTCATCTGTCGTCGATGGACAGATGCACCATGTATATAGCATTTAAATATGCTGCCCTTTATGACCGTTACTGTGCAATCGGCATCTCTTTGGACACGATCCTTTGCCGCCCATCGGCCCTATTGTCGAGAAAGTCCAGCTATAGCTGGCCGCCTCGTCAAATCGAATCGCACTCTCTCGAAGTCCGCGAACACAACAGCTATCCCCCGCCGCGCCGCTCCGCCCGCCCGCCCAACAACCGTCCAGACCCCCGATTTCCGCAGCGGCCCCTTCCAGCCACTTTTTGTCGGCTGACAGCGACGCTGTTACACATGGCGAATACCCTCCTCCTCCTTCTCCTTGTATTGATTCAAAACCGCCGTCAGCTACCGGTTGGTTGTCTGCCGCCGCTTGACGACGACGGCGCCATCTCCGCTCATCCCTTACACCACAGCAAGAACACCACAGCAGCTTTGTACGACGCGAGCACATTTGTCGAAGAAGAGAAGAAAACGCTGGCAGCCGCCGGTCAACGGGCACACCGACATCAGACGACGAACACCCGCCGAGAGCATCTTCGAGTATCAGTAACGGTACCGCGATAAGGGCTACCGTGTCGCTGCTGCTGCTGCGGTTGCCATAAGGGCTATTCACACCTCGGCATGAATGCCAGCCGCATGATATTGCAACTCTTGCTGTGTGATTATTGCGCTTGCTGATGCTGATGATGGTGACAAGCGATTGGCGATGCGTTGCCATTGAAGAAGAAGCGGCGGCGGCGAGATGCATATCATAAACTATCCGGCGGCTCGGCACCTCTGGCGGCCCCTTCGTGCGGCGTATCATCGCAAGCAATCATCGCCCATCGGCGTTCGCCGCCCGCTATCATCGTATGTGGCTGACATTTTCGCGGTGGTTAGTTCCACCGCGAGAGAGAGAGAGGTCTTTTGTCGCCGACGGTCGCAACATCGGTGGCCGACGCCGCAACAACAACAACAACAGCAACAATAACCACGATACCGGCGATGACGAGCACAACAGCAGTAACAACAACAACAGAAACAACAACAACAACAACAACAATAACAACAATAATAATAACCGCGGCAGCAGCAGCAGCAGCAACAACGACAGAAGCTACAGCAGCAACAGTTCGAGCAACAACGCAGGTGAGCACCCACTGCGGCGTCATTGTCGCTGCCTTTGCAATAGCCACCGCCTCCTCCGGCGTCTGGACCGCTGCTGCAGCCGCTGCTGAAATAGACGACCAGAAATCGCCGCCGGAAAGATGGCCAAAGCGCCACCTCGGCATCGCTCAGCGGGCAACGATTTTGCGCTTCCATTTGTCGTCGCTAGATATGGATGTCTGCTTTGCAGCCAACTGTCTCCCCATATATATATATATATATATATATATATGTTCGTATCTTAGCCTTTGTACATTTTTCTTAACGCATAGTCCCGCGCTTCGCTGCTGCCGCCTCCGCTGTCGTCGTTCGGTAAACTACCCCGCCAGAAGAGGACCGCCACGAGACCCCTTCATATTAGCATTGTTGTTTGCGTGCGGTTTTCACCATCTTGCATCGTTATTCTGTTCGCCGCGCGCACTAAAACGCTCCCGTCTTCTGTCGACATCGGTGTGCGGCGACGGCGGCGGCGGGTCTCTGGTGGGCTATTCACGCCAGAATGAAACAACTATCAGACAGAGTTGTCCACCGCTGGCCGACGCCTCGTCCGACCACCGTTGTCCACAAGCACACGCGGTCACCCAGAAATGCTTACACACACATACACTCCCATACATATATATATATATATATATATATATATATGCACACAGCGTTGCGGGCATCTATAATAGCTGCGTATGCGTTGGCTCCCTTGGTGCCTACCGGTTTGCCGTTGAATGCGCGCGCAGCCCAACGAAGGGGGGGGGGGGCAGAACCACGAACAGCACCCGCAGGAAATCCCGAGGCGGGGCGGACCACTGTCGCAGCTTCGCGTTTGTCTTCAACCGCCGGGGCCGCGGCTGCTGCCGACGCCGCGGTAGCTTCATCAATCGAAGTCTAGACAACAACAACGACAACGACAACAACGGTGAAGACGACGAGGCGCAAACGAAAACGAGAAGGAGGAACGTAAAAAGAAGAATAAAGGCGAAGAACCGATAGCCGAAAACCTCTTTTTTTTCTCGCGCACCCAGCCATCACTGCTTCTCCTAGCGCGTGGTGCTGCTTCAGACCTGCGCATCATCAGGACGCGGCGGCGTCGGCGGCAGCAGCAGCAGCCACCACTGTAACTTGCGGTGCTTGTCGTTGCTGGTGGGGAAGGTGGCTTTCTCAGCGAACGGTTTGTCACAGCCAGTTTGATGTCACCGGTAGTTCTGTAAGTTTTGTTCCAATTTTGACGTCGTACCTCCCAACGTCCTACAGCATGCATCTATATATATATATATATATATATACATATATAGAATCGTTGCATGCAGGGTTATCTTTCAGCTTTCTTTGAAATGTTCTCCAAATGCTGGTAGTGCATATACATATGCGGGGACGGATCTCCTCATTTCTTTTTGTGTACACTCGGCGTTCGAATGAGAGATCGGCCTTTGATCGGTGGAGTATGCGATGGGACCGCAATAGATTAGCTCAAACTCTACTGTGCAGACGCCTGTTGCTAGCAGATAGAATACAGAATGTGTACCGCTGGAGCAGTCCACCGACGAGCGGCTTCTCTTCAATTTCTTACGGCTTACTCCTACAATAATGGCAACATAATCAAGCCCCGCATAGGACACCTGCAACGGGGCGTCCAAGCGATCCATTTCCTGACTTCGAGAAACGTCCATCGGAGTCAGTGGCACGAACGGGTATTATAGTCTCATCGTAATTACTGGTAGACCTGGCACCAATTCCACGCGAGGAATATTTGAAAGAAAATTGAACGGAAGTGATATCTCACTGTGTCACTGGGTGCCTTAGGCCATTTCTGACTTTTGCTGGTGCTGCTGCTGCCGTAAGACGCCGGCCTCTAGCCACTGCTTCCCGTTCCCCCACCAACGAAACAAAGCTGTGTGCCCCCGCATAGATAGATAGATAGATACATATATATATATATATATATATATAATATTTTTTTTTCATGTAATTTTGACGGATGTTGTCTATCTATCCTCACGATGTATTTCTCTCATCCCCGAAGCTTTTGTTGATCTTAAGTTCTCCATCTTCGAGCCCCTGCCAGCCCACCCTATACTATCAGACGTATGTTGTGTTCTCACCAACACCGATAGAGCTACCTGCACAGCATGACTCGGTGTTATCGGGACGAGAGCTCCCGGCGCGCGGGGGGGCGGCGGGGGTGGCGGGGGCACCAATGTTGATTGGCCAAAACCCTCCCAAGGAGAGGAAAGCTTTCGACGGTTCCGCTCCCGAAAGGATATCGTTTAGATCTGTTTAGATCCGGTGGCACTTTGTTCCGTCGTCCGTTACGAGCGTCCTCCACCGCCGGCTACCCCCCGCCAGCCCCCCGCCCCCCGCCCCAAGCCTAGATCAACCCCCCTGCATTTGATACTACACTGTCTAATAACCGGCCAGTTTACGGGGATCCTCGATTTTTGTTTTGTCTTCTGCTTCTTCGCTTGCGTCGTCGTCATCGTCTGCCTTCGGGAGACGCCACTTCGTACATTTGGCATGTTTCTCGCCGGCGCAGCGCTGATTCATTTTTGCCGCACGACTGATTTCTCCACTTGTTTCCCGGGGGGTTTCGATGTCTAGCGACGGCGGCGGCGGTGGCGGCGGTGGCGGCGGCGGCCGAAACGACGAAATCCGACCGGCGAACCCTGCGGAGCGTGTTTTAATTGATGGCCATCTGCTGTGTAGCGTCGTTGCCTTGCCAACGACGACGACGACAATCAACAAGAAGCGAGGGGAGGGAAGGGGAGAACAACAACAATAACAGCTATCACTGCTGTGGTAGGCAGCGAGTAGCGCCGTGTGGACCCGACGATTCTGGGCTGGATCGTCGAGAGAAATCGCTGGGACGCATTCGGAGACGCGATGGTCCCAATTCGCGATGGTTCCAGCGCGCGCGCGCGCTGCTTTGCTGAGCATTGCGGACGACGATGATGGCAACTCAAGAGCTGAACAGGCATCGACTGCGCCATTATTGTGTTCGTCGCCGGCCCCCGACCCCCCGACCCCCCTCTACCCCCCCCGCTCTTGGTCGAGCGTGGCCTTCTTTTCTGATGCTCACTTGATATGCCCGCTATTGGTGAGCGTTTGCAACCTAATGAAAGTGAATGAGGATTTGTTCAACTGTTAGCCGGCTGCGAAAGTGTCTGGCGCCTGGGGTGGATTGATGGAAATCTATATGTTTAATTGTCTAGTCGACGTTCGTTCTACGCGTAGTAACTCTCGACATCGTCGTCGTTATATCCTCTTGTGGATATATATATTGTTGGTGCCGAATATGTCGCTGGATCCTGATCGCAGCCGTTGCTCAGATCCCGGGGTCTGTTAGTCTTCGTTCGACAGTGTTTCCTCCACCCTCTCTCTCTCTCCCTCTCGTTGACAGGGTCTTTCTTTCGCCTCCGTATTGGCAATTTCTCATTGGATCTTGTTGTTCGTCACTTGGCACTTCTTCTTCTTGTACGCCCCGCCTCAGCGTCTGTTTGTATTTGACGGAACGGGATCATCATTGAGAAAGCTGCGTAAACACACCATCGATCTGCCGCCGGTGACGTCCGTCACGAAGCCACAGATGCAAGCGCGGACGCGACAACGACACCTTCCCGCTGGCCTAAGCCAGATGGAGTGGTAATCGCATAATCGCCCAATCCGCCGGACCCGCTGAAGCCCAGCGGATTTGCCACGCTTGGAAGATCATCGATGACATCTCGTCTCCAGCGAAACCAGGTAGTTCATCTTGTGCTGCTTGCCTGTTCGAGTCGGCAGGGATACGCACTGCGAGGATTACACCGCAATGGAAATGACGACAATTTATCACACGACGAAGGCAGGCGAAGACAGATGAAAATGAAGATACAGGGCGAGGCAGATATGCTCGCCCGATCAATCGTTCTGAAGTGGTGTGGTCGCGCTCTTCAGTGTCTAAGAAAATACTTAGAATGCCGTCCGCGTCGTTCACCGGATAGAATAAAGGTCACTCGAAGACGTTCTACGTGTGGACACTCCTCATAGAGTTTCTTGAGTAAGGCTTAGCGATAGAGTTAGATTCCTCTCTCTCTCTCTCTGTCTGCCGAGGTAACATGGGAATATACAAGTCCTAACTTCTTATGCCTGCCCACCAAGGGGTTGTCTCTTCACTTGCGCAGTGATGGCTACGAGCCGACCGGATATCCTACTAGCTATCCCCTTTAGATAATGAGGGCAATTCGAGGAGTACAATGAAGTGGACCAACCCGCATCGTTCGGCCCGAATTACCGCATGCGATGTGTTCACGTTTGCCTTATTAGCGACTTGTGGCTAATGAGGTAACTGAGCCAAACGATTCGATTTTCATTTGACACTACGGAGTTGGGACCGCCTAAGAGAAGAATGATCGCTCGATATTTCACACAAGTACGGCCCGGATAGAACGAATATTTGAAGGGCAAATCTAGAACTAGAACCGTCTGCGAAGTCCGTAAATATCGCTAATTGCTTCGGCAACTGGTGATACTTACTGTAATTAGCGATGACTGCCACTACGGAGTGAAGGTAAAAATACAGGTCGGGTTGTAGCGTTGTCATGATATCAGGAACCGGAAAGCTCGGTTCAGACTGTCCCAGCGGTTAGGCCCCTGAATCTAGACGGGGCTGAATTTTGAGCTGAATTCTGGACCTCAAAAGGCTGGCTGAATTTTGAGCTCATACAATTTCAGTTTTTCGATTTGGACCCCAGCACCGATCGTTGTTTGCGGTTGCTTCTCGAGCGCTCATTGGTCGACTCATTGGCTGTGATATATCTAAATTTTGATAAAATTCCAGATAGTTGAAGTAAATATTTATAATCTTGGTCATTTTAGTGAACTCGGCAGGCAGCTTCTACCAGACCCGATATAAAATAGTTGCAGCTGGGGTCCCCGTTGCCCGTATGCGTTATTACCAGAGCCACAAATCAATAGGATAATGACGGGTTGATACCCAGAAATCAACTATAGGACCTAAGAAGTTGTCGATTTCAACAATAGCAACAATAGCATGATGATCACTCGGCACATCATACAAATACAGGAAATACTGCTCATATCGAATGTGGTCATTAGTGCGGTCTAGTTTTTTTCGAAATATCCTCCACCATATACCATATATATATAGATATATATATATATATATATATATATAGTAGCGCAGAACGGAGGCAGAAGTCACAGAAGCAGTGGTGATTTCGACTCAACTCACTCCGCATCATCCATCAATATCGCAAAGTATCGGGTGCGTGTCAGCACATTCTTCCCTGCATTGAGGTGTGCTGGGCATTTTCCCTCGGCTGACGCCTCCCCTCTCACGCCAACGATATCAATTGGCCCCCGCGTATTCCACGTCGTGGCGGGGGCTCACCTGAGCTGGCGCGGCGGGGGGGGGGGGGGTTCCCGTCAGATCGCTACACGATGGATGACGGCTGTAAGATTTAGCACGCGACGAGTTTCTACACCCTTTGCAAAACGACTGAGGCGTGGTCTGTCACCACCGGGGGGATGTTCATCGGGGTATCTGCTTCAGGCTGCAAGCGCATCGCATCATATTGCTGGCACATGTTCAAGTGAAAATGATCACTATGGGGTGGTCGCTATCTCCGACCAGTGATTTCCCCCCCCCCGAAGTCTCCCACCATCGGCGCCAACCCGAGACTGGCTTCGGTCTTCATCTGGCTACAGAAGCCGAACGACTTTAAGCTGTTACCGAGAAATGTGTCCGTCAATTCAGAGGTGCTGAAGCGCACGGTGGACTCACCTATCATAGTCGGCTTGGCGCCTTGGCGTTTTTTTTTTTTCCTTTTCTTCTGTTTTCGCTCCTAGCGAAATAATATTGTGGCCGCGTATCGATGTCAACATCGCCTCGAATCGCCAGCAATGCTCCTCTGCTCCTAAGATCACCGTTCGCGCGTAGACGCACCTGTGCGCATCTTCCAGAACGACGACGACGACAGCAGCAGCAAGGGTAGCAACGCGCCGGGCGTCAACAACAGACAAGGCAAGCACCTGGTGGCAATTGCCGATATGATGGCGGCGTCTTTGGACGACAATATCTGCGTGGCGATACCCCGCCGTCAACTCACTAGCACAGTTACTCATTGCGCATCGCGCTGGCGGTATCCGCTAACCGCTCAACTAGTGTTAGTTGAGGCGGGACAGCTTTAGAAGATGGAATAGATCCTCATCGTAATTTTTTTTTTTCGCTGAAAATATAGCCACCAAAAAACAGGGACACTCAGTCGCGTCCACTGCGCGACTGTGGCGCGGCGGCACAGCTCGCTGCGAGCAACTACCCAGTCAGCTGTAGCCATGGCGTCCTGGCGGCCCTTTCGACCCGGGCCCGGACCGGCACCGGAGGCATCTTTGAAGCTTCCTGCCACGGCTTAGCCGTTCGGTAGATGTCTCTTTCGATGGAGTGGGACGGCGTTCGCGTGCAGCGGCCGTTCGTGCCGCCAGTAGGCTACCAGTGTCTGTCAGAGCCAACGGGAGAACAAACGCACTACAAGACAACCGGCTGACCACTACAACGACAGCTGGACACAGCTTTCTAGCAAAAGGAGGCTACTGAGAGCTGACGGTGGTCACGCCAGGACACAGTTGCCACCTGTGGACTCTTCCGTTTGGAATCAACCGTTCGGGAGCGATTGCTCATGCGGTGCCCGGGTTTGGCAGCAAACGAGAATCGAGAGGGCGCGACGCATCGAGCCGAACCTGCACCGGGGGGGCGGGGGAGGGGGTGCAGGCGAATATGGCTGCGGCTTGAGGTGACGCAGATGGCGGTAAATTGATCTCAGCGGTAGCAGGACGGGACGAATGATTGCAGCGGAAAAAATATATATATATATATAAAGATATATATATTGATAAAGATATGGGAGTAAACATGGTCTGCCTTTACCAATGTCCATCGGGTGCGGTTAGACTGGCTGAGGACGATGCGCGCGGGCCTCGGGTCGACTGCGCTGAAGGGACCCGCAGTAAGACGATGGTTACGAGGAGTGATATCTAGGTGTTATCTATCGAAGCCACCGCCCAGCTCTGGCACGGGGCTCTGATGCGCCGATCGCTTCTAGTACTGCTATATAACTATTTATCCGTATAAATACATTCATGCTGATTGCGGGACAATGCGCTATGGGGGCGTAGAGATCGATAATGTCGCAAGGAAAATGTCTTGCGTCTAATACCAACTCTGGTTTCGTTTGAACGTTCGCTTTGATCTTTGCAGATCATTTATAAATAGCAAACTCCACTCGCACAACGTGCGTCCATGCCTACGAGATAATTCGTATCATCTTTTGGGAGAATGTCAGTCTTAGGCCACTGTGTCAGAAATGGAGAGAGATGAGTAGCCACAGCCTGCGAAGGCGGAGCTCGAACGGAGCAACTGTCATAGCTATCGGGGTTTGCTGTTGAAAATAATCAATGTCCTTTATGATAGGTCGAAATATATTACGGGGTTGGTCACCCTCGAGATTATCGATCACACAAGAGTTAAGATGCTCGCTCAGCAAAAAATAAATACAATCTATTGAACTTCTTAGTCTGCAAGAACGAAGAGGCACTGCGGGTAGAAATAGCAGCAACTTAGATATGCCGTGCCTTAGTATTGCACAACATAGCACGCGCCATACACAACAGCAATACAGAGACAATTCGGTGAGTGATAGTGTACAGACGTGTACACGAATTTCTCGCATAGAATATCCATTGAAACCATCTCCGTTGTGGTGAGTCCGTCGAGCCGACAGAAATTCGAGCTTTGTGGCAATACAGCTTTGCTGTCAAGAACCCTGGTTCATCCAATTGCAACAACGTGTTTCGAACATTGAAAAGCAAGCGGCGGCGGCGGCGGCGGTGGTCATCTGCATCATCGCTGACGCGTTCAAGCGATGTGTTCACTTTTCTGTTCGATAACTTGTCCCTGTTTTGAATTGAAGCAGCCACAATTATACAGGCGCCACACAACGTAGTGGAGAACGGTGGAGGGAGCAGTCGACAGAGTCTATTGTTCTTCAACTCATACGTTTGCCGGCGTGGGGAACATTTACATTAGATTTGTAGTTAACTGCGGTCTGGTTTTGACGATGGATGACGAGCCACCTTCCCGGGGACGCGCGCCGGTCCAGAAAGCGACAACGGTCGATTCGTCAGTCCATGGCAAAGGAAACAGGACTGCTGCAAATGACCTTCTTATCTACCGGCCATCTATCGGACAATCTACCTAGATATCTAGATATCTCAATCGTATTTTTGCGGAACGGCCAACTGACGGCCACTTGTTCATGCGAAATCCTCACAGGTTCCCCTTTGGCGTTTTTTCGCAACGTTGCCTTGGGTGCCGCGCGTGAGCTGGCCCCGTCATTATACGTGCTCGTAGAGCCGAAACCCCGTTCACGGTTAGGGATGAAGCGGTTATAAAGGCAGACGTGTCTCATAGCGGATTGTCTGCTAGGAAAGATATTGCGCAGTCTTATTTATGCAACCAGGCTACGCACGACAACCTGACTCCGTAGCTTCAACGTTGTCGTTGTATTTCCCCGGCAATAGGTTCAACAGGTTCCGTGGTAGGCCCTATGAACGTTTCAAGGTGTTGTTGATCCTTGAACAATATTGGATAGGTTAGCTTTGATAGAAATGCTTAAACATCGAGACGCAGCATGTCTTCAATTTATGGTGGTAAGTGAAATGTTCTTCGCGTCGTCGTCAACCCTCCTGTGTAGAGGGGTCAATGATATGAAGAGCGTCAAACATATGTATAGTTGCGAGGGTTGAGGAGCGTTTTCGCAAAGCGACTCCGACCCTTTGACAAAGGCGCCTTCTTCACCGTTGAAGATCTCTGCTGAAGATCCTGTAGACGGCCTGAAGCCGGCATGCCGTTTGAGTTAATGATCGCGATAGCTTCTGATATGTGTGGTACGTTGCAACAAATTGGAATTAATTGCGGCTGTGTGTCTCGAACAGATGGCCACGTTTTAGACCAGAGATATATGCCTTGCTACGTAAATTGCGTTGAAACTGGATCATCTAGATTGGAATATGATAGCTGTAAAAGATTTGTTTATAAACTGTTCCGTTCAAGGTAGGCTCTGTTTTTGTATGCATTCTAAACGCTCTTCGCGCCGCCGTCTTATCAATTCGTGCAGCACTTAGCTTAACGTTAACGCCTCCTCTGCTAATTCTGCTAAGCATATATGATAAATTAAACGCGAATCCCAATCTAACATTCATTATCTCTCTGTGTGAGAGTGTGTGCGTAAACAAAGACGCCGGCATCTTCAACGTTCAGCTCAAATTTGCTCCTTGGCAATGTTATAGCAGAGGAATTGCACGTGACTCGACCCACCCGAGTGACGATGAGCCAAGAAAAACAATGAAAATCACACAAGCTTTTTCCATCAATTCTCATTGTTGCTGCTGTTGTTGTTATTCTGGCTGTGGCTGCCATTTCCCGACAACTTCTTCTATTACAAATCATCCCGGGTGCACCATATGCTTCACCGTGCTCCCAGCTCTGCCGGATAAAACGCCAGAGGAACTCCCCCAGAGCCTAGCCAAGTTAAGTGGAAGAAACTGCCTAGCTAAGTTGAGCCGGCCATGATGGTGGCGTATTAATCATTGCAAATTGCAAATCTTCGTACGGCAGCAAACATGCTAGAATTACGCTTCGGGTGCGAAACCATTTGTTTCTGTTTGGCTTTGGTGCTTTGTCCGTGTTTCGTGCGTCGGGCGCACCGGCGCGGGTCTCGCGGCAGGCTACACTCAGCTCGGGTGAGCCTGAACGACGGCTGGGACATGGCCGGCTTTTAGGTGATAGGAGAAGTCATACGATGAAGTTGTAGCGGGAATCTGAGTCGACGATTTGCCGCGAAATATATATATATATATATATATATATATGCAAGTGCAACCACTGGCAGCTTCTGGGGAACAGAAGCGAGAAGGGAGTATCCGCAAGATCGAGCGGCGTCAGGGCGGCTACCAGCCAGCGAAAATTGTTGTTGATATCGTTTTGAGTTTGAGAATGTTTCACAGAGATCAAGGCGCGCACACTGACTCCTATTGCGGCACCTGTGGAAAAGGGTGGGATTTGTAAACAAATGGCTCATACTGTATTCTTGTTCGTCGTGATAATAATAATAATAATAATAACAATAATAACTAACTAATATACAATAATAGCTAATATAGAATCGGTTAGTAACTAATATAGGAGCTCCTCTTGTCAAGAAGCTAACCTGCTTCTTCTAATCTGCGATTTTACTCAACGATCTCTCACAGTCGAAGCAGGCTCTGTCCAGCCTGCTGATAATTTACCGCCCTATAGTTTCTCGGCGAATATTTTGCCTTGCGAAATTTTACATTGCGCCAACATTAGCGGCTGACATGGGCGAGGGTTTCCTATGAATTGAGCTATGGAAGAAAAAAGCGATTTATCAAAACATTTACCACATCTTCTTGCGTTCGAACTCAAACTCAATATGGATTCATATAGAAACAACTGCCCTGCGGATTTCAGAAGCGTATGGATCGAATCTCCAGTTCATATGGACGCGTCTCTTAGGGCGGCATGTACTGGTTTTATATATATATATATATATCGAACTGACAAACATCACGATCAAGGGTCATAGTGTCGTAGGAGCTCCACGATCATTCGTTCACACGAGTTAATTTAAAGCTATTATATTTGCGGGTCAACACTACTATAACCCACTTTTGTTAAACATCTCAACTTAACATGATTACCTAAAGGTTCTCATAGTGTTACAATCTTATCTAATGTACCCCTTTACATGGAACGGCGATGCTGAAAAACATCAGTGTTCTTTGTTTAATAATTACGATAATAATCATAATGAACAGAAGCCAGCGAGCAATCGAGCTAGCTAGCTCGGCCACCTGATAACATTTCAGATTCGTAGATTCTAGCCGGCTATCTGCCGACCCGTCGAAATCCGCGCCGCACGGTCAGGTCGAGACAAAACCCGCTCGGAGAGTCGCTCCAGAATCCTGAGTAGCTCAGATAATAGCAATCGTAGTATTCCAGTAAGCCACGTCCCCTCAGTTCAGCTTTTGACAGAGTCCAACACATCATAGACGTTGAGCGCTGGCGGACGTCATGAGCGGAGAAGATCGCCGCGTGATTATGCTGCCAGCTCCAGCGATCGACGGTGTATCATCGCCACTCATCAACAAGATTATCGTGTAGTGCCAATCTTCAAGCTTCCAGTCGGGTGACGCCCCAACAATATCGGATTGAGTTATTGCTACCGGCGCTGTTTCGGGGATGTGGTCGCGAAGGGCCGTGTTGCCGATTCGGCGTGCGCTTGTATCTCGCCATCATTTTCTTGCCCGTTCCCGGGAAGGCCTACCTGTGCACCTCGTTGCGGAATATCGCTATTCATCCAACACTCGATTTCCCCCGTTGAACATATGATGAGAGATTGAACCGCGAAGACTTGAACGTGCGCTTCTTCGGCAAATTGTCGTCCGGGAGATCATCATCTCAATGAATGCGTAGGATGGTCGACACGCAGACGTGTAATAGACCCAGTCCCGCGTACCGCGCTGCAGCGAACCCATCGAGCGGGTGGGAAGGCGTATCCCGAAGAGAGGGTCTCGTATAGGTGGCTGTGTCTCATGCTGTGTTCAATATGACGATCCTCGTGAACTTCCACGCGCGAAAATCGAATTTCCACTGAAGCGCTCGTTGGGGCTGCATAGAAGAAGCTCTCATACACTCGAGGTGGTAAAAGATCGAGCTTTATTGGTTCATTAAAGGAGCTGCTATTTTTTACAACGCTTCACTTCTCCTATTTGTCATCACGTGTCGAGGTACTTGACTCGGCGGTACTCCAGCGTATACACACGGCCAGGTACAAATGCAAATCGTGAAGCCAGCCGCATGGACTCGTCTGCTGTATAGACCAACTCAGTGCACTAGGTGCACGATGCAGCAGAGCAAACAGCTACATCGTTTTTTTCTTAGTGATATGCAGAAATGGAGAGATTCTTTTTGCGAACATGGATCTATGTCGGTTTTAGCAGCTGCCCAGGGGCCACGGTCAGCAGATGACCGCCTCGGCAGACAACACATGGTGAACAAAAAGCAGCTTTTATTAACGGTCTGAGTTCCATATCAATTGCGTCGCATGGTTTGGCTTCGACCCGCCATTCCTCAGGCACAATCAGCCTACGACGAAGCCGTTGAAGACACCGCGTCGACTATGAACAAACCGACAAGAATCCCGGCGAATCTTCACCTTGTTATTCTCGATATTGTGTGTTTCGTCTAAACGACGAAGAACTCATTGAATGAATGTAGTAGAGATCTTCTTTGAATGAACAAAAACTCTTAATGAGCTTAGTAGTATTGACAAATCGTCCGCTTTGTACCACCTCGATTTCAATAGTTTGTCATAGTCCAATGGGATTCTAGCTACTGTCGACAATGACCAGTTCCACAGTCAGCGGCGAATCTATACCACGCAAGCGTAGATCCCGACTACGATTGGATCGCGCGTCGAACGAAAGACCAAAATCACACCGAATGTCAACACCAGCTGAGTCAACAACAGCTATATATAAGTCTTTTTTTGCTCTGACTCGAAGCTGTTGCTCCTCTGAGAACAATGCCCCGAGACCACATTTTGGGTGTTACTTCCACGGATCTATCGATGTCTCTGGAGCGAATGAAACATTGATTTATTTTGTTTACGGGTTGCCTGAACATGGACTTCCGTATGCAACTAAACTGTATGCTGTACGGCAATAAAGTAAATGGTACACTCTTTAAGGTACATGGCACCTGGCAGAGGCATATGTATGCAGCGGCGTAGGGGGAGCAATTCGTCGACACGTACACATATGTTTCTTCAGGGTGACCGAATATTTCGCTTTGAGGCAGCCACCACCGTCACCACCGCTTAAGACACAATTGACTAAGGCTACATTTCGCTAACGAACACGAATTTCGAGCGGCGGCTGCCGCTGCTAACATCGTTCGTTTGTCATATGTTTAACCCTGTCGGAAGCGGCTTCCATTCAGCTGACGAAGCCTAACAAGCGATCTGGTCACAATTCGCGAGTGTCTAGCGTAGCAAGATATGGCACGGCGCAATTTTGCTTGCGGTCGCCAAAGACACATGCATTCTGCGGTCGCCAGCAGCCGTTTCGCACCGCTAGACTAACAGGACAGAGCGTTTGCATTTGCTGCGGCCGGCATCTTGAACATCTCTCGGCAGACAGCGAGAAACATCGTTCAAAACGCGATCGCGTGCTTAACTGTCATTCAGTTACCTGCTCATCCCGTGAAACCCGTTGAGAAGCGGGCTTCAGCGTATTGTTTTTCCGACCTTCCAGCTTGTATCGACGTCACTGCTATGAATATCACCTGGAATTATCGCAGTAAAACAAAATGATAGACGCAACTCGTCGAGGGTTCACTCGTGGCGATTGCACCGCAGCAGTCGCTCGTGTAGGCAGCACCCCGGTTAGCTCGATGAATTCGCCCGATTTCGTTAAACTCGTCCATCTCACGGCGCTGTGATGATGATAATGCATTGTTGCTAACAGCATTGCGCTGACCCGTTTCTCGTTGGGCTCGCGTTGTGGGGGCTCAGTTTACCACCTGATATTATCTGAAGCGGCCCTGGTGAATAACATGCGTCGCGTAGTCGACACCGATTAATACGGCGAATGAGAACCTGAACATATATGTATTCAGTAATGTTATTAGGCCGGTCGTTTATGTCACGTAAGTTTGTATACGCTCAAACTGCTAGAGGTGCCTTGTTTGATTTTCATTGAATTGTACCGAGTGCATCTGCAAGGGCTTCATCGTATTCCGAGCAGGCGTCTGCCGACGCGTTTATCGACGTTTACCGCTCTCCAGGGCTAAGCGCAAACGTTGATCGTGGTCCATCAAGGTCTGCCGCGATTTCTCAAGTGACGGCTCAAGCAACGGCTGCCACCCAGCAGCCTGCGCGATCCACCTGCGGCCGCCAGCTGCAACAAGCTCGTAGGCATCTCCACAAAGCCGCTCACAAAGCAGGTCAATTATTTAAGCCAAAAAAATACGTCGGCCTGAAGCACAAGCGCTCGCCAGCACGCGTCGCCTCTCTTGGCCCGCTGGCTAACCCCGGCCGAACAGCGTAACAATGACACATCGACAGTCGCGCACAGACGTCCAGAGACAGAGCCAGACCCAGAGACCTAGAGCAGAGGCACACGCGCGGGGGGTTCTGACGGTCGGGGTGGCGTGAAGCGGAACTTTCACTTTGGTGTTCTGAAGTTTGCGCCAGAAGAACGGCACCCAAGACTTCAGTGGCAGACCTCAGAGCCTCCGCCCGCCGCCAGTTCCGAAGTCGCCGGACCTCGGAAGGGTAGCAACAACAGCAGCAGCAGCCGATGAGGGACGGCCCAACTGTCGGGACGACAAGGCGCCCGGGTCTCGCCGCAATTCTACCCGAAACAACACAGAGGCCACGACAACGGTAGCGTGGGGCTGAGCTGTTGCAGAGGCCACCCCTTAAGGGTGTTAACATTGTTCGGCAAATTAGTGCGTGGACAGTTGCTGGCTGGTTGACTGGCTGGCGGCCGGTCTGGAGGCGGCATCGGTTGCGCATCACGTTGAGATTTTGTGGCGCAAACTTCGAAATTGGATATCAGCGGTTCGTTACGCAATCACGGTGACGACGAACGTGGCTATGGCATTGTACGGGGTGATTACAATATGACAATATGGCAATTCTATTTCGATTTTCACAGCGATTGAATGAAGCGGTGATGATGTTGATTTTTAAAGTTTTCAGCCTCAACATGACCTGTCCGCGCCTATGGTAGCTGTTCGCTCAAGCTCACAACTTCCGAGCTCCAAGTTCCTCGAACCATCGCGATACAGAACCCGCCACCGTCACGGCCCACGAAGCCTGTCACTATACAAAACACATACGCACACACACACTTGTACACAGGGTGAAGAGAAAAACGGAGTCACTTTTCAAATGCATTTGTAATTAGTGTTTTCTATGTGAATAAATGCTGAAACAAAGCTACTTGATTACTGAGCAGTTAGTTCTCTCGTCGCAAAATAAAGGAGAGGTTTGAGGAAGCGATTGTTCACACATCGTCGAAACCTTCTCCGATAGAAACAAACAGCGGCAAATGGGCGATCGTCGTTCGCCTTCGACAACAGTTTTTTTTCGTTCGTCGGCCGTCCGCTCTAAAATCGTCCCCTTTTGCAGGAATTTTTAGACGAAACTTATGGGAATAATCAATATTTGTGAGCCCACCTCGTACCGCGAGTGAAAAGCACAGCTGAGCTCCGCAAGCAACAATGCCTAGCCCAGTATTTGCCCATATACATATATATATATATATATATATATATATATATAAGCAAATTTTTTTGCTCTGCAACCGGTGGCCAACTGTTCAATCATGTTTACTACCCAGACGAGCATTGCGATAGATAGATGGATAGCCGTAGCACTGAGATGCAGGAGTAATCGGGAGTGAGCCAGGTGTAAACTGTTGATAACGACGTCGCCGGGCGGCGGCGGCGACGACTCCAGCCTCTGCTAGGTGGTCTTCACCCGTCGGAAATGCAAACATCGGAATCGCTCCGTGGGGCGGGAACGCCGAGGACGGATCACCGTAACGCGTCAACACCGCCGCTGGCGGTGGTGGTGCTGCTGCTGCTGGTCGAAATTACATAGCAGTGCGAATGGACTTTCTCGGCTTCGTTTCACCTGCCCCGCGATTTCGCCGCGACAGGAAACGCAGTCTTCGCTGGCGTCGGCGAGATTCCCCCTGTTTTGTGTGGCCGGCGTGTGTGTCTGTGTGTGTTAGTGTGTGTGTGTGTGTGTGTGTGCACATATGTGTTTTTGTGAAGCATAAAACTACTCGACTAAGTAACCACGACTTAACCACGAAGTGATACCGCGATTCGGCTGTGAATATCGCGACGCCGTGACTCGGTCGACAGTCGGCCGAGCCGTCAGCTTGGAGCGAGCTCCGCTCCAGGAGGAGGAACTAGAGAGAGAGCGAGAGAGAAGATCTGCTGAGAGCGGATGCTGATTTAAGTTGTTTATTATACTACACAGCTTACGACGACGACGACGACCAACGGCTGATTCTGCCGACGGAAATGAGGGTATCAGCAGATGTTTGTGTATGGATATGTTCCGCGGTGTTTGCCATGGGGTCTGCTGTTGCTGCTGCGGCGGCGACTGCGGCTTACTGCGTTCCCACATATCGTCGCCCGAAGGCAACTGGCAAAAACTTTTCCGCAGAAAAACAAGTGCGCGTCAGGGAAACGCAGTGGCGGTGCAGCAAAACTACGGCGGCCGTCGATGCCGCCAATGTAACGAACACGGCTGCCTGCGAGGCGCTCTCCCACAGTAATCGCTCTTATCCGCCACTCCCATTTTGGTCAGCTTATTTCGCCGCGCAGTAGCGAACGCTCTGCTGTGATCCTCATTATCTAACAATTCGTTAAGTCGCTGGGAAATGTAAAGATCAGGCCTGAGCCTCGCACCTGCGTATGCGCCCTCAATGATAGGGAGATATAGCTGCCGACCGTGTCGGAGAGGCGAGGCGAGCATGCGATGCGGGTTTAAGATTTGCAATAGCTAATAATAAGCATCTGTTAGTTTGTATACGTATGTAACAGCATCTGGATGGAGAAATGCTTGTGATTTTCTACCCTGAGGCCGCTGTGATCGCTGTTGTCTTTTCCCTGTCGGGAGTACAATTCGAATGTTTCCTTCGAAGAAGTGTGGCTTCCTGTCTAGCCGACTGACTGACTGACATCTCCTCATGATCATCCTTTGGAAGCATGGTACAGCATTGTGACGCTGGTATCTCTTACCAATTCCTAACAGATATACGTATATATATATATCTATAAAAAATTTAGCCTTTAAAATCAAATACGAATTTTTCCTTCAGACTGAAATAGTCTCCATTCAATATGAAGAATCGGTTTTCGTCGGGACGCAGCAGCTCCGCTTTGCATCATCAAAAGAAATTATGAAGAGGGGAACGACACACATATCATGGACTCCGTGTACGCGAAGCATGTGTCAGTGTTCAAGGGGACCGAAAACTCCATAATTTTGGCTTATCGTCACGAAGATCCCTAAATTCTAGTGAGAACACCCCCGGCTGTTCCTCGGGTGTCGCAAGTGCTTCACGTCGTAACGGGCGGAGTCGACAGGGTGACACGTTCGACGAACTAGGCCAAGGAAATCCCGAGAAATATATGTCGCGACGAGAAAACCTAACGGCCTAGCACCACTCCTACGCAACGAGCCTATTCGGGGATGAAGCCTTCCCGGCTGATTGCGCACTTGAATCTCTCCCGACAACACCCTCATGGCAGAGAGCCGTTGTAGCGTGGACGTCAACTGTTGGCTGTAAAGGGTCAGGCCTGAGATTTTTTTAGGCAACACCCTCAAACGATTACAGCCGGCTCCAGCTTCGTTTTCGAAACAGGAAGTACGTTTAATATTATGAATCTTAAATGAAGCAGTCTGCTAAAGACAGAGAGAGAGAGACAGAGAGAGAGAGAGATAGAGAGAACACTTGAATCCTCGCTGCCTCCCTGAAGATAATCAACTTCGATAATATTCCACATTCATCATGAAGAGAAGTCACGAGGTCCGACAACACAGAACACACAACGACTCCCAGCCACAAACGGGCTAACGAAGTGTCGGGCACAGGCAAGAAACAATATTCGTGAGCGAGAGTCGACACGCGACGGCTCTGAGCGTGATGGCCTTTCGCCGTGGCCGATCAGCCTGTGATGGCTCTAAACGAGACACTTCCGTATAACCTTCTCTGTTTGACAAGGATATATCCTACGCTGGCATGCTAGCTGGCAGGCTTGGACAGGCAGGCTGGCAGACCTTCTGTGTTCTGCGTTGTCGGATGCTGCGCCAAAAATTGAAAAGTTGAAGGCTCTGATGATCACGATGCGAGGGTGGCACACGGGGTACGCAGGGTCCCACCGGCAGGCAACCGGCTCGACCATAATTCTAGAATATGATTATATTTGGTCGTTGGTGGCAGTCGCAAAAAGAAGAAGAGGAACCATTAGACCGGGACGGGTGCCTTCGGGCAACAATATATATATATATATATATATATATATACATATGACACCGGCAGCATGCAGAAAACGAGAGGAAGCCACAAGTGGCGTTCTTCACGGCGACGTCTGATGCATCAGGTACTGGTAGCAATATGATTGTTATTCTTCTAGTGGGCTGCTTGACGTTCGTTTGTCCACTGGGTGTCCAGCGGGCAGCATGCCGAATGCGGAGCACCGCGATCCTTTTTCGAGTGCGCACGTGTAACTAGCGGATTCGGGAAGTTGGGGTGACATCGTGCTCACAGAGGGACCAGGGCATCATGGTGACCCCACCCCCCAAACCCCTCACCCCTCTTCCCGGGGCTCCGTCTCACGCACACGCATATACGTACCATACAGTGGCTCGCTCTGTTGGCGGTTCGCGTATTCACGTCATAACGCGAAAGACATCCCGGCGTCTTGGTGAGCGAGTGAGTACCGTTCCGCTGTTCCATGCCGCCCCGAGCAGATCCGATGGAGAAAGTAAGGTAGCATTTGATAGCGGTGGCCCAGGAGGAGTCGACGGGATGGCCGTTGATGCCATCCGACGTTGACGTTGACTGCGGTCGAATGAAAGGGGCTGCCCGCTGACTGCTCCAGTAGCAGCCAGCCATATGAGTGGGTGACGAGGTAAATGGCAATAGTGGAAAATGACACACATATACCTGCTCCACGACTTCTCATCGACGAGAATAGGCACGCCGCCTCGAAATGCAGAGGCAGTAGGAACAGCAGCAGCAGCAGGAGCACGAGCACGGGAATGAAATGAAAAGCTTCAAACGCTGCGGTAGCACCAGCAGCCGAATGGGTGAATGCTGGATGATCAACTTCTGCTGCGGCGGCCGTTGCCGGCTAGCCGCTTTGCGAACGTCACCGGCAAATGAAAGAAATAGTCACTTTTGCCACGGCGGCGGCGGCAGCGAAAGCACTCGCGCTCGCTCGCGCGCGCTCGCGAGAGAGAGAGAGACCGAGCAGATCATAGAGGCACTGATTCATCTCTACGAAAGGAGGTTTCAAGAAGGGCAGAGAGTGGCGTACAGACGGCGGCCGTCAGCGGCAACAGAAGTAGTAGCAGCAGTAGTGGTAGTAGTTGTAGTGGTAGCAAGCGAGCGGCAGCCGCGCGCGGGACCCCCTACAATGAGAGATGGGCCCGTTTTTCTTAAGAACGTTAGCGATTGTTCTCGGCAATGCGCCGCATCGCACCACGGCGGCGTCTCGAACGGCAGATCGCCGCTTCGCGATCATAGTGCGTCTGTCGTTCATGGCTCGCCATAGAGACGCTGCAATGCAAGGCGATTTGCGAACGACATGCGACAATGTCGACAAGCGATGTTGATTGTAGGCAGGTCGGTCGGCAGCGCTAAGCTCGCCTCGCTCTGACAGCGGCTGTGACGATTCCTCGGGAGAGCAAAGGGCCGAGCCTTGTCCGAGAGGATCCCATCCTGGCGATGCTCGGATATAGAACGATGGATGATCGGACGCAGGCGACGAGATTGAGTAGCCGAGATATATATATATATATATATATACGAGGCAGATCTCGTGCCGTGAGCGTCGACGACTGTCGCCGTCGAATAGAATTACCACTATGAAGGGTGGATGATCGCTGAACGGAGACTATATCTGTTCGGGCTGCTAAGCTGAAGTTTGCTTGTTACAATTTCCCTGGCTACTGTACCACTGTAGCGAAACTGCCGTTGGCAGCACCACCAGCAGCAGCAGGAACAGCAACAATGCTGCCGCTGTCGCCGCCGCCGCCGCGGGCAGCGAGCCACATACAGCTCGCGCTTGAATGGTACAGAGACACTAGCATTGGCGTCGACGATTCACCGTTTGCTGTCGGCTGAGTGTCGCTCCAGTGGCGATGCGCTGCGCCGCGCCGCGATTCAGTTTCATCGTTGTTTTGTTGCGTTGTTCACCTCCCCCGTGGGGGGGGGGGGTGAGTGGGGTCGGGGGTTCACTTGTCACACAGAAGAGGCTCAGACGATTGGCGGAGAAAAGAAGATGGAGAGGAAAAAAAAAACTACGCTTCACGTGAATACGACAGCGGCTTGTATCGGATCGACCCCGAATGAGCGGCGGGAGAAAGTGTTGCGAGGAGATCTGTGACGTTAACAAGATCAGCTAACCAGATCAGCCGCCGGCGGGAAGGCTTTCTGCGATAGCTGCATTTTTGCTAAGCATCGGTGCTGGCGGTGGTGCTGGTGGTGGTCACATCAGCTGATACAGTAAATGCCACTTAGCAGCACTATCGAGCAAACTAATACCTAGTAATATTTGGGGCCAGAGAGTTTGGGGGTACCCCGGGGGATATCGTGAGTATATGGGTCTGTAAGTGACTCGCACACTCCAGTGTCGCTGGTCAGTACACGAACGAGTGACGCATGCTCAGCGTGCATTTGCCGAACGAGGCGTATGAGAGACAATGAAAATCTAGCTGGCACTTAGGACAACCTTAACAATTATTAGTATTATGTATAATTAGCTTATAATTAGTAGTATTAGTATTGAAATATGTCAGAGAGGTGACTCCACCATTGGCGAGCAAAGGTCGAATGCGTAGCGTACGATAGCGTTCAGCAGGTCTCGTGTATTGACGATTGCATGCGGCCGCACATGACTGCGCTGCGTGGCAAGTAAATCTCATACTCAGGATCGAATTCGCCGTGTTCCTTGCCTCTAAATATATCCTACCTACTTCTTACCTCTCTTGTGGAAGCCGTTTTAGAATTAGAACAACATTTCTGTAGCTATGACATAGTTTCGGAGACAATGTCTCACTGAAAGTCATAACTGAAGTCAACTCTACATTCGTTCACCGTATATTTGAACAGATTATCGAGTATCGAGAGATCAGGAATCCAAGTAGCCGGAGCTATGCCTGATGTTTAATGTGTTAATGCACAGATTGTAATTTGCCATTGATTACCCTGTTGGAAAAATTAACGCGGCACTCAGTTGCACTCAAGTGAGCATCTTCACTGTGAACCTAAGTCTCAATGACATTCATAAAATTATTATAAGAGACGGACATCTAAAAAAAAAGAGTGATGCGCGTCCTCAATCCCTCATTGTTAGTGATCGCAGCAACATTGTTCTCCCTTTGTATGTTCAAAGACAATCGCTGAATTAAGGTTCACCTAAAGCTATTTCAAAACCTCCCCTACAAAATGTAGTACAGCTATATATATATATATATATATATATATAGAGTAATATTACCGATATATTCGTCGACCTGTCAGCCACATCTCAAGACATCAACTGCTGCCAACCACATGCTGCCATTTGTCAACCTGCTCGTACCCGCACCTCCCGCAGCGACCTAAACTAGATCAGTAGGTTGCGAGAGTTCCACCAGCCGCCCCGGTGAACATCACAGGTTGGTACCTATTTGTGTACCTGCAATGCACCATCATCGCGACAGGTTACAAATATCCGCGTCCATGATGGCTTCATATATCAGCAGCAACTAGGTTCACCTAGGTAAACACCACCCGTTCGAAAACACGCCCGCAAGCGTTCGATTGGCGGCGTACGCCAGGCGGCCCCGTACAATGAGGTGATGGGAAACTATCCAATATGTCATTACTAGGAATTATTAATTATTATTATTATTACTGCTACTGCTCCATACTGATCTCCTTCCTGATACGTGACGCGCTTATGCCGTACACAGTCTGCACCATAAACATCTCTCTCTATCTCTTAGCTTCAGTAATCGTTCATGAAACATCAACGCCAACCACAGGTCTTCAGGTCCACCGGTTGTGCCCGTTGAACGATGCTTATTGAGCCACGCAGTGAACAGAATCATGGGTCACCCATTATCTATCAACCTTTCCAGAGAGTTTTTATCGTTCAATAGATCGGCGAGAAACGGCGGGAATAGATGGAGCATTTTACTGTTCGTGTTATCCAGTTTATTCAGCCGAAAAACGTCTCAGTAGCCTCTGACGGCCTGTGAATATCGACGTCGTACAGCCGTTGATGCGATTCTTAGTTAGCGCTACATGTTTAGTAGGTCTAGTCTGCGGTTAGGAGGCAATAATTACTGGTCAGTTTTGGTTCTGGGCAGGCACCGGAATGGTCATCTTAAACCTTTGTCATACTTCGATTGTATTGATACTCTTGCTGGTTCCTCTCTCCTTAAGTTCCAGCTTCATAACTTGCCAGTTCCTGATGAGCTCACCTAATCAGCGATGGCTACAACACAATTACGGTTAGGGGTCACACAACAGCGGGGCCGTCCACAGGTGATCCCATCATTAGGTATCGTATCAATCGATCGATTAACGATCGAGAATCGGCCACACAACATTGACATTGTTCTGTCGCCTGTTGCTGCCGATGCTAGTCGTGGTTAGCGACAGCCGCCGGACGGTGCTCCGGGACTGCTACAATGATCGAGCACAAGCGAGGGACATAGCAACCGAATGTTGTCCCGACCAGCCACAACAATGTTGTCCCATGGCCGCACTGCTCCTCAAACCCCGCGAGATGCAACCATCCAGCCCACCCCCTATCGCCATCATCAGCTGCGTCAGCTCCACATCGGCTGCTACCCCTCGGCGTCAGCCACAGAATCCGACGACCGACAACAAGATTCGACAACAAGATAACAACGACTATTACTGCTTGTTCTGCTATTGCAGATCGTTTGCGCAACAGTTGCCACTTCGTTCATGGTTACGTGTTTGGAGTGCCGCGTGTGGCACTTCGGCTGTATTCCGACCTGAGCCTTCCCTTTCCTCTCGGCCTCAGACACCAATTCTGTATTTCTTGCTGTCTCTCTCTCTCTCTCTGAATTTCTCTCTCGTTCGCTCTGAAGAACGGTCAAACCCCACAAATCTTAGCTAAGTTGACGACGAGGAATGTTTCCCATCCCGCTCGCAATCGTAGGAAGCCGCTCACCTCAGAAGAACATTATTCATGCACGCTTATCGCTGTCGTTGGCGGTGCGCGCGTTCGGCTGGCGATCCGTCGAGGCAGCAAGCCAGCCAGCCAGCCAACCAGGGTATACATACGGTGCTGGCTGGCCGGCCAGTGCAAATCTCTCGAGTCGCGTCTGTCACGTCTTCTGCTGACGCTGCCGACACTGCGGCCACTACTGCTGCTGCTGCTGCTGTTTTAACGCTTTGGCAACGGCGGCGGCGGCGGCCGCGTCGCGGTTCGGTGCCCTGCAGGTAAGCAGGTGCCGGCCAGACGGCTCTTTTTGTCGTCGAGCTTTGCCGATTACAACAGTGCACATATACATATATATTGTATGTATATCTATCTATCTTTATATATATATATATATATATTCTCTCGCCGAAACGAAAATCCAAATTCTACAGAGTCGGATCAGTGGACCGCAGTCAGGCCGCAGCCCTCATCTCCCGCATTTCTCGCCCGTTTGTTCTACAGTGACGTCGACGACGACGACAACGGCGCCGGCCAGCGACGCTGATCACAACGATGCATCAGGGCGAATGTGAACTGTGCGGTTCAGCGGTGCCTATGGCGATGATCGGCTGACCGAGATCAGCCTCGAAATTCGCTCACGTCGAGGTCTCGCTGCCGATCTGGCCACTCTCGTCTAGATATCCTTGACCGCCGCCAATTGCGACGATTACCGCAAATGATCGATAGCTCATTCATGCCCGTTGATTCCAGTTCGTCAGTTCGTCAATGGTCGAAAGCTTCAACGAGATTCTTCACACCCCCGATCCCTTCACACCCCCGACCCCCGCCCCCCCCACACACACGGACACGTGAACTGCGTCAAGATCATCATCCGCGGCATTACGCCACCGGCACGTGTACAATGGTCATTCACGTCAGCTCATCTCTCGTCGGTGGTAAATGTATTTACTTAGTTATCTCTATGAAATC
The DNA here is from genome assembly GCA_019614645.1 of Stratiolaelaps scimitus. NCBI lineage: Eukaryota > Metazoa > Arthropoda > Arachnida > Mesostigmata > Laelapidae > Stratiolaelaps > Stratiolaelaps scimitus. Next base: position 1,820,607 of record JABWDB010000034.1, on the reverse strand, counting down.
TCTCTCGATGCCAATCGCTTCGTCGTGGCCACGTTCCGCGGGCCACTCGCCTCGCTGTAAAGTCAATTCGCCTCCAATCGATGATCAGTGACGATAACCTTCGACGTGTCTATCCCGCTAGCCTGAGCGCGGCCGTTCCATAACCCTTCAAGCGGTGAGCCGATCATGATATCAGTGCACCGTTCACTATCTCTCTCTCTATCTCTCCTCGCGATGAAATGCGCCTTCGCTGGCGTCGTGGAGCAACATCGCGTCACGTTGGCATATGGTATTATAATGGCGGACTTTGAATCAATCATCTCAGTGCGATGATTCACCGTCGAGATTTGGCTCGGGAAGTCCACTCGAGGCAAAGCAGCGGGACAATTCAAGCGTTCATTCTCCCCTCTGCCGTCTTCGCATTGTTATGACGTTGTTGGCGTTTGCCTCGGTGGCGAGACAGGCAGGCTGTCGTCAATAATAATTAGTAGTGAAGTTTGTACGTTCCTGAACATGAAGTTTACTCGACTCGAACATCGAAAACCAGAGGTACTCCTCGCAAAGCGTATCGTGTATTGTCTCTACACTTACTTGTTGCCCACTGATCAAACTCTTTGCAAATGGCCTTAGTTAATAATATTCGATTGTCATATAGCATACGTATTCTCCCTACGTGTCTAGGCGTGACGTGTTTCTAGAATATTCTCACCTGGATTCAGTCATTTTACAATGTTTTGATTCTTTCCTGCGCCCCGAAATCCCGCTCACGAATTTCCCACCTTACTTTTTCTCTAATAGAATGTTATATATATATATATATATATATATATATATATAACATTCACTTGATTCTAGCAAGTGTCAAACAAGCAGGTCACCTCGTTAATGCATTTTTCGTAGGACAGCGTTTGTCATGCCTCCACCATGCATGCAGAGCATAGCATAGGTACTAGACTAAGCGAGAGACGAATATTCAACAATCGTCACAACAATCTATTATCATTACCGTCTTCAACAGCGTCAGTAGCCAAACAAACATAGAAAATGGACAAGACTCTCGGCGGAACGGTCCCGTGTCAATAAAATGAAATCTACGATGGTTCCTTTAGATACTGAAATCCCGATGAGATCAACGCGATCAGAGGACAAGGCACTCCGGCCCGCCTCCAGACAAGAACGAGATCATCAGCGTCCCCACCATGATAACCGTTGCCGCCGCCGCCGCCGCCGCATGGCGATGCTGAACATATGCATACCCAGGACTGAACCGAGAATAACCCCGAAGAGCTTATCCACGCGGTTCATGCGACGCGAAATTATTGATCGCGAGGAGATTATTCACTGTATATATATACATATATATATATTCGCCTTGCTGCCGGTTTGGGCAAAATGCTGCGACGTTCCGGTCGCAATTTGTATGGGCGTTCATTTAAATAGAGGGGCGCAATCTCTCTCTCTCTCTCTCTCATCTCTCTCGCCCGCTTCCTCCATGGAAGCTGGCGATGGAGACCTGCTTAGCTTATTCCCGTTACAGGAATAGAAGCACAGGCCACTGTTCCCTACTGAGTGGATGCATACAACACGAACTGGACTTCGTCATAGTTGCTCGCTTGTGAGCACAACTCGAAAACGTACGGGGTGTTTACTTTTGTTTGCTGGTGTTTGCATCGTTTGTATTTTATGCTTCGTTTCGATGCTCGATTAAACCCACTGCTGTCGTTGTGGTCCAGTGCTCGATTCTTTGGTGACCCCGTACGTTCGTTTTGTGAGCTGGGCAGCGGCCTATGTAGGCGAGAATCTCAGTTGGCAGCGACCTGGATCGTGACCGCTCGGAAACCACGTTAAGCTGCTCGAACGTTCTGTTCATTTATATATATATATATATATATACACAGTATCAGTCTTTACACCGCCTCTCTACACCGTAACTAGAATGTTTTAACTATTTCACCGTAGTTTTTTTTTAATGTTAAACTTCACCTTAAAGCATTGTCAAATTACAGTTCAATTCAATAAACCGCAGTACTTGAATACTTCGCCCTCACTCGTCCCGAACCCCCTGAACTTTAATTAGGTCGACGCGGAGAGTGAGGCAGGGCAGTATTTCTCATTGATACCGTTTCGTCTACCCTCCTCATATCTTTCTTTCTCTCGCCGGCCGCCATATACAGACACACGGCACACTATACATTCATGCCGTCATCCGTTTGACAAGGCAGAGCGAGTTCAAGCGCGTCGATCTCAGCGTTCTAAATTTCTAGATTAGCGTCTTACCTAAATAAATATGATGAACGAACGTCGGTGGTGTTCGTCTGGAAAACATGCGGAGCACTTCGTTGCTCGTGTTTCGCTTCAGAGCGTTTTTCAACCCTTCGCGAAGTTGCCGAAAGCGCCCCGTCTCTCCCTCCCTCTCCTCGCCCCCCCCGCTCCTCGTTCCTCATCCGCGAGCAACCAATCCTCGTGAGTTGTCTTCTCTGCGATGATTTTATCATAAATCGCCGTCGTCGCCGCGCGCGCTGCTCGTCCACAGAAGATCCGGCCGACGCTTTACATCTGAGATCGTTATGGCGTTCGGAACGAACGGGACCCGCACGCGGGCCGCGCGCTAGCCGCTCCGAGACGACAAATGCCGGCAGGCGTACGGCTCTCTTACGTAAAGGCGTTTGTATGGATGGGGTACAGCATACGTGACGCATTGCATTCGAATACATTGTAAGTAAATAAACACACTGAGTCCTCCGCTCCCGTGGGCAAGTGCTTTGGCCCGTTTCAACGCTGTCGCAAGCGCGTAGCGTGTAAGCAGGCGCGCATGAAGATGACACAATGATAAGGAGGCACTCCAAGTGTTTTTTTTTCATGTAGCTAGCGATGTCTTCCTAATAGTATAGACGTTTGTCTAGAAGCCGCAGCAGATATACAGCGTGCTATGTGTTTTCAGCAGGCGCTAGTCGATCCGATGATCGCGTCCAGCCAAACGCTCACCGACGAAACGCCACAAGAAAAGTATGAAAGTAAACATGCCGTGTCTCCACGAGCTGTCCCTTCCCCTGTTCAATGACTTATCTCAAAATAGAAGATGCTTAGACCCTAACGGTTGCTAGTTGCATCCACTACCCATAACTACCACAGTCAGCAATAGGGCTGTTGGACCCGACCTCTTCCCCGTCGGCGTTGCCAACGCGAACGGACTAGCGAATTATGTGCAATTCAATTCACATACATAACACATAATATAGTATATCGGTTGCATGTTCACGCGCTGAGGATACGGAGGCCCTCTTATCACCAATCTCTCCCCTAACCGAACGTGCGTACATAGCGATACAGGGTGTCTCTGATCGGCTTTGCTCAATCATACGATCCTCAATCATTGCTGTACAACTAGATACCCTTCTTCTTCTCATCTTCACTATCTCTCTCTCTCTCTCGCTCTGTCTTCCCGCGGCGATGTCGGCTCATCTCTCGCCCTTCTCAACGGACACCTCTCTACATCGCCGTAATTCTGCCAAACGCTCGTTTTTTTTTGAGCTGGCTGGTTTTTTTTCCCTGCCTTGCGTTCAGCGTTTAACACACCATGGCGGATTTCTTCCTGTTTGTGCATTACATCCCCGTGAAGCCTCCGCACGGCCAGCGTCGCCGGCCATTTTTCCAGTTGGCGGCCTCTTCGTCACGTTCCCACGTCCGGGGCTCGAACAGCTTGAAGGGCTGGCTCGGTCCTCGGCCGACGCGGGAACTCTGGCTGGAAAGAAACCTTGTGGGAGCAGGTCGGGCGACTTGCGTTTTTTCCCGGGAACAGCCACTGACTTGAACCACAGGCCAGAGGCGAATGCGGCGGCGGCAGCTACGCAACGATAGAATTCATCGCGGCCTCGAACGGCCGCGCGGACCGCTCGAACATCTGACGTCTGAACACACACGACACGCTCGCTGTTGACGAGTGCTTGATAGATTCAGCTACAGCGTTCGACCCAGACAGATCTGACCGGACGGGGTTGCAACACGTGTTTTGGTAAGTGAGGACGACTTCGTGCGTGGCTGCGTCCAGGGCAGACCCGGGCGAGATTGTCTCCTCGGTGGATGCAGTTAGTTCAGTGATAGATCGACGAATACGATGGTATATATTCCTATCGAGGACGGTAAAGGACAGCAAAACATTGCGTAACCAGGTAGCGACTATGTTCGACAAGACCAAGTTGGAATGACCGAGCCGACATTGTGCGGATTAAAAGGTCCATCAGGGAGGCCCCTTCGAGCAATAGCGACCCGCACTGCCTGACCATGCATTTGCCCTACTGACAGTGCTGCTCCCTCTAAAAGCACACCTGTTCCTTGCTGGCCATGACACAGATCACTGGCAGCTGTCGCCCCCGCCTCTCGCTCCTGGCACGACCATCTGAGATTTTACTGAAATTACATGTTCAACACCGGGGGAGCGCACTTTGCGCGCAAATTTCGCAAATATGACGCACAAGTGCAATTCTTCACTCGTCAAGTCACTGTCGATTTATTTCGACACGTTCTTGTTCCAATTGCCTCGCGAAGCTGGCATCTATTACACGAACAGCAGTGGAGCGGATGGGGGCGCAGTGTGAGAGGAAGCTCACAGTTTCACTGTGTGTCTGGCTCACCGCTCGCAGCACGATTAGATAATGACGATAACGGACGAGAATGGACGGCATTTTCGTATCCGGAGATGTACGGAAGGATTTCGTAGCGCCCTTCCTCCGGTGGTTTGCAAGAATCGTTACAAGAGCGTTGTTTCTACTCATTATACGCCACATGGGCGCAATTTCGTGGAGAGTGGCCGAGCTAGCGGTCACAGTGCCAGGCAGAGAGAGCTAGGTGGTGAGCAGTGCTGATTCATAGATATTCCCCAATCGCGAACAACAGCGGCGCTCGTATCGCTACCTCGCTGTTACCATTTGGGCGGTCGGAGCTATGACGCGCCGCAGGGTCTTTACGCTACAGTACATTGGTGGATCTTCTCCGATTGGAAGCAGACAGATTGGCCGCTCTATGAAATCGGTTTTGTTGCAATTCTCCTCGTTCTCCAATTGCGTCCGTCCAGTTGTCATTTCATTTTTCTATATATATATATATATATATATATATATATATTATCCTCATTTGATAGACGTAATGCAACAGAAAACGAGCACCCGACGTCAACTCATATCAGCTAGGCATATGCGCGTGTGTCATTGTGGTTATGGAGCCGTCATTTGTCGTCCGCCCCAGAAATAGCGAACGAGCACGAGGGAGAGAAAGCGAGAGAGAGGAGAGGGGATGTTTTTGAGGGACCGCTGTGTGCTGCGGCGGCTATCCAGACTGTTGCTCTCTCTCTCTCTGTGCCCATCAAGAAATCTCTCCTTTTTCTTCGTTTTGGTTTCCACCCAAGACAACCGGACCAGGCCTCAGAGCGGCGTCGCGAATCTGGGGATACGCGCATCGCCGTAATTGGACAATGGGTGACTCTCCCAAAGAGAGTTTATGGCAGACGCCGATTGGCGGCTCGGCACTATCCTCCTATGAGACTTCGCCGCAACGGCTTCGTTACCTCGTTCTCTCTCTGGCTCGCTCTCTCTCGCGCCCCTTTGTTTTGAGTTGAGCGGAGTCGCGATCACAAATTTGATTTACAGCTAGCCCAGATTTCGAAATGGTTTGTTTTCTGCCGGTGTCCAGTCACACTTTCGTTGGCACAGGCGCAACGTTTAAACAGCTTAATATAATATGATTACCGCATTTGAATACACGCGGAGTTCTATGGAATTATATTCGTTGGCCGGACGGGTGCATCGGCGGACGCTGACCCCATATTTCCTCTCTTCGACTAATTGTTAACGAAAGCTTGCAAAGAGAGATGCAAACAAGCCAAGCTTTTCATGGCTCGACAGGGCGAAACTCCAGCGTACGAACGGCCGCCCGTCCGCCTGCTGCAGCCATAGACAATATTTTGGCGATATTCGATATGCTAAAGTTGCGAGTTCCGTGGTGAAGTCCGGGTGCTGATCTATGATGGGGTTCGGCCCACAGCCTCATAGTCTGAAGACGAAAAAAAACGACATATAATACACAGAATCATCTAACCCAATGCGGTTGCTTGATAGGCAGGCATCCCGCAGTGTTCGGTCAACTCGAGTCAAGCTTCGATTGCTCTTGTAAAGCAGGAACAGAACACATGAGATATACCGTGGTGAACATTTCAGCTCGTCGCCCGATTAGCCCTTGCTGTCTGTCTCAAACAGGATTATTATGTTGATTGTCTCAATTTCCTCTGGCTTGAGGCTCTGTTCCGCTCATGCTGGAGCGACGCCTACCGCGAGGATTAGTGGCCTTGTCCACTATTAATCATAAAGCTGACAAGTGTCGGCAACATCTGGGGTGCTGCTCTAATGTCAGGGATGCATTTATTTTTTTTCCGCATTTTCCGAACGACGTCGTACGAACGCCGACGACGAGACAACGATCTATATGAGCTGCCGGCGTCGCCGACCCACGGCGAATATACAGTGTATCCCGGCAGTATGCGCGCGGGTCTATCCGAGTTGAGCGCGCAAAAGTCGCATTTCACGACCTCATAACATAAATAAATGCATAATATTATAATTATCCAAGAATACTAATTGCCTATGGAATCCGTCAGGTAGACGACGATGGACACGCATCTTTCTCACAAGAATCTCATCTGACGATTGCCGTTCAATTCGTCAAAACGTCAAAGCAAGTAGCTAACGTCTCAAAATTACGCAAAGCCAACGAACATCCTCGCCAAAGTTGAAATTTCACTCTCACGCACTTCGACGCTCTGGGCTACAGATGGTTCAGCCCGTGCATGCATATCTGTCCGAACTCAACTCTCTCTCTCTCTCTCTCTTTACCTCCCTACTCTATATATATATATATTCCCCTCTATCACTCTCAGTATATATATATATATATATATATACTGAGTAGTCAACTTCGTTTCCATATCTCTCTCTTTCTCTCCCTCTCTCTCTTTCTTTCTCTCAAATTTTTACAAATCCGAAAAGCCAACTCTGCCTCACTCGACAACAATCGCAAAAGTGATCACTGCCAGTGCAATGAGACCAGTGCAATAATAACAGTAATGATTGCCATCATAATCATGCCACAGCTACCGGCACAAGTACAACCGGCGCCATCTCCGCTGACGAGCGTCGTGATCCGCGGGGAGTCGGCCAGCGACGGTGGTGGCGGCGGCGGCGGTGGTGGCCGCCCCCGCGACCTCTGCTGAAACACAGACAGCAATCCAGAATGAATTGACCACAAACGGTCGGCATTTTTTTTCGTTGTCTTCGACTGCTGCTGCTGCTGCTGTTGCTGCTTTGGCTGTTAACGACTGGTTGTGCGGTGGTCGCGTGGCGGACGACGCACTTCTGGCTGCTTGCCATACTCGAAGCGCCCGCTGCAGAACTCGAGCACGACACCGGCCGTGCCAGCTTACGCCTACTGCTCAAACTACTGCGTCCCATAGGCGCTCACTATTTCCCCTGCCCGTTTCGTGCTTGTCCGTCTTGCCGCTCGAGTCTCGACAGCTGTAACAGCTGCTGCTGCTGCTGCTCCGCTGCGCTGCGAACGAGCCGGGAGGTACTGGCCGTAAAACGGTGCACGCGGCGCGTGAACAACGAAACCGCAGAAAAGTTAAATGCAAATCAGGAAAAAGGGTCCAAGGCAGACCAATTTCCGTGCTGGTACCGCGCTTGCTCTTGTTACTAGCATTGTTGCTATTGTTGTTGTGGTTGTTGTTGCTGCTGCTGCTGCTGCTGTTGCTGCTGCTGCAATTGCTACTACTATTGTTGTGTTCTTCGTCTCCTTCAGGGTCCTCGTTTACGTCGTCGTATGACGGCGACGCGGACGACCACGATACGATTACCGTTATCATGCCATATTTTCGGTGCCTTTCTTCCTTTCAGTGATCAGGAGGAGCGTTATCTCGTCCGATTCGTTCTCCTCACAAGATCGTCATGAGCAGGGGGCAGTAACAACAGCGAGAGACCATCCGCCAGGCAACAACTACGACGGTGGCAGGGCGAGGAGACGGTGAGAGTGACCGAGCTAGAGAACCACTAGTGAGGTATAGCAAAACGTAGGAACAACGAATCGGCAGCAGCCGACAGCAGCTGACGACAGACGGACGTAACCCGACTTTCTCTCGCCGACTGGTGCGCGGCCTCATCGCCCGCTGGTGCAGGCAAAACTTCTGCGCGAGCTACACAGAGACCCCCCCCCCGCCCCCTCCCACCCATGCGTTCGGCCACCACCGTTCTGCCGGCACGGCGACGAGAAACGGACACTGCAGAAGTATGATGACCCGATAAACGACAGGCTTGAAGTGGAGGATGTGCTTCGCACGTAATTCTGTTGCGGCCAGAGGCCGGCCGGCCGGCTGGCTGGCTAGCTGGCTTGAGGGCCGAATGCTGCATCTTCTATGCGCAAATATACAACACGTATATGAGGAGAAACATACTTGGAAGGACCTTACTTCTACCCAATGCTGTTGTTGTTGCTGCTGCTGATGCTGCTCAACGGATGGGTATCCGTGGCTAGAGCAGATAGCGGCGGGACATACACAAGGAAGAAGGTATGCCACCGTGAGGTAAGCTGTCTCGAAAATAGCGGCAAAACTGCAGAGCAAGCGGTGGCAAGCTGGCGCCGACGAGCTTCTTGTTGGGGAGATACGGAAATGCGGGCCATTGTTTACAACAATTGCACGTATTTACGGCTGGGAATGGTTTTTTTCGTTACGTTCGCTGAAGCGAGGGAGCATCTATGGGTGTGTGCTCGCCATCTAGATACGTCGCTCATCAGAGGCGACAGTTTGCATCTATTTGGGTGGTTAGGTACAAATATTTCAGGTGTACACTAACTACATAAATTATCGGAGACTACGAGCGGGCGGGCATATGTGAGTTTACCTAATATAAATATATATATATGTTTTCCGGCTTCATTCTCAGCCTAAATCATTTAACGTCTACGGTATTGCTTCTGAGTTGCCACCTAGTAAATTTTCCGAGCCAACGTTTAATGCCCACGGTAGAACTGCCTTCCGCATTACATCACACGACGGACAAATACTTTAAATGCAAACGTGCAACGGTGGGGATCGAAACCTTGTGTGCAGCTAAATACGTGTCTCCTCTATAGAAGGAGACACGAATTTAGGTGCACCACCACGCCACCGAGCTCGACATTGCATTGCCACCTAATCTGACCTGACCTAACTTGACTGCTCCCGTCCGACGGTGGCTCCCTCACATGTCGCGCCTATTATAGTGAACACAGCTGAACAGGAGACTCGAACTATTGATGCAAACATTCGAACGACGATCAGCGAAGTCGGGTACCCAACGAATCAGCTGTTTCTCTATCGGCGTACCCATCCGAAACCTCAATGACGATAGACGAATGGTAACAAGTTACCATAGCAGTGAAGGCAAGTGTTCATGATGGATGCTCTTACGTGCAAACTCTTACCTCAAGAACAAAACATTATCATCCCATATACCTCATACTCTGATTCAAAACAATCACATAAACCCGCTCATGTAAAACCTCACCAAACAGAGATAGTGTTTGAGGTGCATACACTATCTCTGTTTGGTGAGAGTCGTATGCATATTGAAAGTCGTATGCATGTATTCGTTACAAGCCCTAGACACATTCATCATAACAGATTTGAGTCGATATCAGCAGTAACCGGGTCGTGGCTGAGAGTTAGCCCGAAAAGGTTTAGTTTTAGTAATCGAGCCTTGTCAAATCGACTATTGCCACTATTATCTAAACCAGCCATCAGACCATCATATATATAGTATGCCCTCTAATAACGTAACAAACCATTCCCTTGCCCTTTGACCCAGATGTTTGTCCCGGCAAGCTGATATAGCCTAGAAAATTTTGGCTGCTAATCCCCAGCTGTCCATTAACGATACTTGACTAATTACAAACGCCGCAAATTCATATCACAAAAACAAGAAAAATAACAGAGAGAGAGAGAGACAGAGCAAGCAAGCGACAGAGAGAGAGAGAGAGAGAGACCAAAAAACTGGCACGGAAACCCTGTTCGCAGTCTAGCTCCGTTGCTCTACCGACGTCGGCCAATAGAGGTGCCACAGCCCGGGACAATTCATCGTTCCGTCGTCGCCGCTGCCCCGATACGCTCAGTGCTTTCCGTTCGAGGATGATGAAAAATTGCAAAAAAAAACGAACGACGACTACGTCGACGACGACGACACTAGATCAAAGGAAATCTTATAGCCGAAGCAATAAATTTCAATAAGTTCCCTTCGACGTCGGAAGCCGGCCGTCGGTCGTCGGCTGTTGCCGACAGCTCTTCCCTCGACAATCGCCGTCTCATGAAAACTTTCACGATGTCATGTCCATGGCGTTTCGTGATTCGATGCCGTCGGTCGATTCTGCCGCGCGAGAACGGGACACTGGGAACCGCTGCGCCGTTTGCCGGTTATCCCTACCACCTCTGCGATTCGCTTGAGAATAACAACAACAATAATATAATATAATATAATAATAATAACTGCAATGGTGACGATAGCAATAATGATAATAATAACGATAAGCTATAGCGAGGTGGCCGGCGAGGAGGCAGCAGCGAATGCGGGAGAACACACAAACAAATCACAACAACAATAAAGTCGAATATTATGCTGATACCATTGTCACGGGGCTACCGACGGCCTACCCCGTCGGCGATGTGTTCCGGCGCGAATGCGGTCGTTAATGTTGTCGCCGCCAAGCTAATTGTACCGGTACTAGAGGGACGACAATCGAATTCATATGTATTTGATACGAATCGCATTGCTGCAATCCTGTTGTGACTCATCGTCGAGCTATCATTATCAGCGTCTTAGGGATTTTTATGGAGAAGTTGGCACATTCTGTTGAGTATCAATTGTTGTTTGTGGCCGTCGTGCCACAAGTGAGTGAATAGTTGCTATTGTAAGTTGTGTAATTAGTATGAAACTAAATCGCTACTCAATTTGGCATTGATGTTCTGCATGAGAGACTGAGAGATAGATGGAGAAAGCTAACGGTGACATGAACCATTTCCTGGATATCCCGATCGTGGTATATATATTTTCTATGCATCCTTTTATAGATGTGATAAGTTGCCCTCTCATGTCTACGACCTCATAGACATGTAAACAACTAACAATGTTGTCAACAAATAACAACAACAACAACATTACATCGATCACTGACTGTTCTTATGGACATCACCACACCTTTCCTGATCATTCGGATTAGCTTCGTCCTTGCTCAACCTCGCACAGCTCATTTTACATTCTCATTCCGATCGTTATTGACGTTGTTTGCTGGATCTATCACTTGTTGTTGCAGCCATATATGTATTCCATTGTTATTGTTGTTATTGTTGCTGCTGCTGCTGCCACTGATTCTGCTACTATTGCGGCTGTTACTGCAGATTCCCTGCTGGTGATCGGGGGCTCTATCAGCGGCGCGCTGCGTCGTTATCGCGCGGTTCGTTCGTCCACCGGTGACGTCTCCCTTCGTGCACCATTCGTCAGTTCAGCGGAACAGCGAAACAGAAGTTGACACACCATTCGGCGAGCGCTGCCGCCGCCGCCGCCGCCGTCGTCGTTGCTGCCACTGAAATGGGACATCTTCAACGGAGCGTTGTATTGGCGACGAGGGCCAGGGGGCCTGAGCCCCCGCCTTCGGGAGAAACCCTCCACAGACCCCATGTCTCGCGCGGAGCAACAACAACTGCTACTACTAGTACTCCCACAACAACTTCTGCAGCGATTTCTGCTAACGGCGCCCGTGTTCATCCCGTTGTTGCTGCTGATGCTGGATGTCCCACCAGCAGCTCAGTCCAGCTGTTGCTGGTGCTGCGCGTTTCTATGTGGTTGAAGCTGCACTCGCTGCCTCGTCTGGCGCCGTCGAAGCCGCCATTGTCAGACGACGTCGATGCGCGTGTCGTCTTGTTTGTAAACGGCCGATAGGAGAATCGCCGGGGATGGACGAATGAATTTCAAACGCGAACTGAATAAGCTCGCGTCGCCACCCCTCGATGAGACCTAATGAGGTGGACCTCAGCAATAATAAGCAGCCAGCCACTGCCTCCGTGTCTCTCGACGTAACCGGTGTCGGGGCGAAATGCCCCCATTCATTGAACGAGAAATCTTCTGGGATTTTTATTCAACGGGATCTCTTAGTTGCGTATGCGATTGGCATTACTATCACAGCCTGTTATTGTTGTAGTTGTAGTAGTTGTGTTAGCACGTAAGAAAGCAGCACGGTGTCACCGTGCTTGTCACGTCTGCGAACACTGCTTAGCAATTACCTCTCACGTTGCGTACATATGAAGCGCACCGCTTAACTTTCATATGAATGAATACAGAAATCAACATTCTACATACACGCACATATATATATATATATTTATATACATATATATATGTACAAAGTAAAACTTCAACTATATCTCTCTATACACCGCATTGCACACTACGCAACTAGCGCCAGCGCTAGTTCACCCGAATGGATTCGTTTCGCGCGCCACCCCACCGAACACAATTAAGCGGAGCGGTCAGATCAATCAAGCAATTGACAACCAGCTTGTCAGACAGCCTCCAGCGTAACGGCGAATTGCAACAGCAGCAGCAAGAAGCAGCAGCCGTGGCGGCGGAGGCAGCAGCGAACTGGATCGAATCAAAACGAACTTGTTGCTACTTTCTCTCGCTAGCTACCCCGCATACCCCCGTACAACCCCCCTGCCCCCCCCCGGTTCCCCGAGGGTCTCTCTCCCTATCTCAGTCTATGCGATCGCTCTCCCTCAAGCACCACTCCCCCCGCTTGATCGGCTTCGTGTTGTGTCCCTTCATATTTTCGTCGCCTTTCGAAAACCCAGAAGAGAGATTCGTGCGGATTCCCCCCCGATCACAGCGTGTGTGTGTGTGTGCGCTCGCGCGCGCACAGTGTGAAGACGGTCGCGTCCGCACTATCTGCCTCGTTCCTCGCACCAACTCGCCTCTAGGCTGCGTCCACCACCGCCGCTGCCGCCACCGACGCCGCCGCCGACTTCGAAGAAACGTTCTCAGCTTGTTCTCACTAGCTGCTCTAGCGGCGGCTGGCCGCCGTCATTGTTGCGTTTTCTGCTCCGTTTCAAATCGCATCGAAAATTTCCATGTGTATGTGACAGTTGGCCCTCGTGACATTTTTCCTGTTGTTTTCCGAAATTTCGCCGTCGAATTGTCGTCTCCCCTCTTCCGCTGTCGTGTCGGGACGGTCGCCTGCTTTGCCCGCGGTCGTGGACACCAAGTGGTGCGTGGGACTCCGGCTGACCAGGCGGCTTCCGATTGGGATCGCGTCTTATTGTTTGTTGTTGCTCTTGTTGTTATTGTTGCTGTTGTTGTTATTGTTGCTGTTGTTGCTGTTGCTGCTGCTGCTATTGTTGCTGTTGCGTTGGTCAACTAGCAGCGACTGCGTGTGCGGCGGTCAGCTGTGAGATGGACCTTATTCCTGATCTCGTTCCTGTCCCTCGTCTGGGTACCTGGAGTCACTAGGTGCTGGTGGCCGGCGCGCCTGACACCGGCCGGTCCACTCGGTTGGAGCGAGACGGAGGTTTTCGCGCCGCGCAACCGGCAACTCTGTTTGCTATAATACAATACAAGCGTTTCGCGAGAGTCGGCGAGAGTGTGACGGGTTGTGAAGTCATCCCCTACGTACACTGTAACGTAGAATGAACGATGAACACACGTCCCACTGAACGCGGGGCAGGGGGCCGCTCCAAAAGCCAGAGGCGGGAAAGAAAAAAATCGCCGAAATCTCACTGACGGTTGTGAGGACTGCGCATAACACGTTATGTGTATGATACGCGACGGGTGTGACAAACTTCACAACGGAAGCAACAACCCTTCTGTCAGCAATCGGATGAGTTTCCCAACGCTTAGAGCAGCAGCGGACAACCAGATCAGAGCAGAGCATGAACCTGCGCGTCAGGCGCGAGGACGCCATGTGGCGGGGCAGAAATGGATGAGACAGGTGTAACGAAGAAAAAAAAGAGTCGAGACAAAAGAAAAATGCCAACGAACGACATTTAGCATGTGAGAGGATTATTCACGACGAGAACTCATGGAGGGGGTGGTATGGCTGGGGGGTACGATCCGCTGGCGGGAGATTGGGGGCGAGGCGGATCAGAAATCAGAAAGTAGCCAATGATTCGAGTTTGAATGTTTCCACAGGGTCTCATCCATTCCATCTTGATTGGGGTTCACATGGACAAATCAACAACGGCAACAGCAACAACAGAGTAATCGCGCGCCGGCCTCTCCCGCCCGAAGACGAGCAGCGACAATTTCCAAGGACCGCAGCCGGCAGCGGCCATCTGACGGCTCCCTCCCGGAGCAGGGAGCAGTGGGCGTCCGGCAAATGTCAACCTGCGAATAGCTGCTGTCGGATGAGACACCTTCGGCTTCTAGGGTTCGTTGTTGCTGTTGATGTTGCTGTTGTTAGTGTTCGTGCTCGCCATGAAGAAGCAAGCGACGAGATAAGCGCAAAGACACGTACGATTACAGATATTATATTATTATGCTGTTTTCCAGCGATGCGTTCGGCGGTGACACATGAACGCCCGTATACCTCTCATAGCTCGTACACCTTGAATCATATTCCATCTGTGGGCGTTTGGAGATACGCGACTATTCTCCCTGAACATCGCGTACCGTGTCCGGCCAATGCTTTGCCGCATAATAACAATTGCATGATACATGTTTTGTCATTTACACCTCATGACGCCTGCCTCTCTCTCTCTCTCGCTCTAGCTCGCCTCTTCCGTTTGTCTTTCTCTCTATGCGCGTGAAAATTGTAAGCAGCCTGCTGAAAGATTGTTCAGACGTCGTTGTTCATTATGCTGATTATTCTGCTGCTCGTTCGTCTGTCTGCCTCTGGCATAGGGCGTTTGTTGTTGTTTTTGTTGCTGTTGTCAATGCACCCATTTGCATTCTCCGTTGCTTCGAACTTCTCCGCATATGGATAAGGTATACAATATATATATATATATATATATATACAAAAGTGGATTTAGTGGCCAACTTGATACAAAAGGGCCCGATCCGATGGACGGCACTGAACGTTTATCTATGTATAGTCGAACTCTCATACAATCATTATTGTCGAATTCATTGTGGCTCGTTGCTGGACTAAATAGCTTTACTGAAGCCACACCCGGACGCTGAAAGCACAGTGTGGCGCCGAATCTGTCCATTACATCAATTGGCTATGCGCTCCGCTCTGGGCAAAGCAAATAGTACCGGCATTTTACACTATCACAATGAGCGCCAGGCAGAAAGCGTGTGACGCTCTATATATATATATATATATATTATAATAATAATAATAGTAATAATAATAATTGTTATACCGTGTCCAGCCCTCATTGTAAATCGTAGCCAATGCATGCGGCATATGTATGCAGGTCCACCTGCTCTCGCTCTCCCGCCGGCATCAACATGAACATGAAACAGACACCCCCAAAGCAATGCAATTTAATCATTTCCATCTTCCGCGCGCAGGCCAGCTCCTGCAGTACACACAGATACCCGGATGGACTCAAATCGGCGCGAGCATTATAAGTAAGCTTTAAGCGAGAGAGAACAGACGTTCGGCGTCCATCATAGCTGAGACCTCATCCTCGCGGAGGAGAGCCACATCGTTTCGGAAGCACACATGTCGATTAGAATTTCTGCCAACTTAAATAATAATAATCAGGTAGGTCTAACAGGAACCTCTGTCTCAACGAAGGCTCCATTCGCTACACACGAAGTACAGAATGTCCATATGAGTGAAATCTCGGGGGAACGCGTGCGTTCCAAAATTCGTCTGATGGGCCATCTTCACGAGTCTCTTCCCTGTCAAACTCCTTTATCTCTCTCTCTCTCTCTCTCTGCTGTGGTCGAGTAATGAGAGTCCGCCTTGCCATGCGATGGAAAACTATGGAACGTAACGTGTTTGCTATTTTACTGCAGTGAGATAGAGCTGGTCGTTGTATATTTCAAGGCGCGCAATTCATAATCAATATAATCCGGCTATGTAGAAGAAAACGATTGGTCGATAACCATTAGGCTGAGTTTTTTCCCTTGAAGTGTTGCTTATGTTTCCTGCGTTGTCCAGATTGTTTATATATATATATATATATATATATATATGCGTTGTGTATTGGCTGTTAAATACGGCAGGTAACTAGGGAGCCGAAGGTACGCCGTGCTACGATGTGTTAAACACTAGTTCTACGATTGTTTTCACGAAAAACGTATCATTGTGTAACCGAGGTAAGGTCGATAGACCGTCAAATCGAATTAGGCACATTGACAAGCAATCAGAACGCAGAGTCGCTGCTCAACCCAAGGAAATTATTCAGTATTTATCAATTAGCAATTTTTCTCCACATTATAAATACTATTATACTGTATAGCAGCTCGCCATGCCGGCACCCTAGGACAGATTTGAACACAACTCGAACAAAACAAGCCTCTCCATGAAAGAACTACAGCAGCGTCCACCAAACCAAAAACGAGGGCGGATCATTATGGATCCAAATCACAGCATATTCCTGACATCGGTGCCGCGCTGCCGCCCTGGCTGGGCACTCGACCAGACGTTGCCGTCTAGACATTGCCGACCGTAAAAAAAACAAGCCGCACCACGTTCTAATCAATAGCCAAGATAATGGAAAATACCTTTGCCCGTCGATTAGTTCCTACCGAATGGTAGCGTTTGCTATCGCCGAGATCGGCAGTCAAATGGCCAAGCGACACGTGGCTCTCTCTCTCACGCGAACAACCCCAGTTTACTGGCGCAGTCGTGCCGCGCGCTGCCCCCCCCCCGAACGGCGACGTTGTTCAAGGGAGAAGCTACTCGCAGTCTGTCCACAGTATCGTACGCGTTTGGCTTTGTCGAGTAAAGCAACGAGTAACTGCAGCGGCGGTTGACGGGTGCTGCATGTATCCCCCGATATCAATCTACCTTATTACCGTCGGGAAGAAGGACAAAGCAAGGGAGAGTCAATTCGCTGCAGCAAAGTCCGAGTCCACGCCGGGTGCACGGGTGCCGACGAGCGGTTAGTGGCGCCGACGGAAAACCGCTGCCGAGGTCATCTATAGCGGTTTTTTTTCTGTTCTTTTTTTCAGCAGGAAACGAATGCATGCCTTTATCCTACGTATTACGTTCGGGGTAAAATCTTTGTGGAAACACAGAGTGGAATTGAAGAAGACGTCAGAGTCTGAACGAGAGAGAGAGAGAGAGAGTAGTGGTGGAGGATGGTACAAATGATCGGGACTTCATAAGGGTCAGCAGTCGACTGCGCATATATATATATATATATATATATATATGCATATTTCAGCAACGGCTAAAATGGAGGCGGCAATTCTTCATCCGAATTAGTTGTTGTTGTTGCTGCTCGTGTATCTGCTGTTTGTATCTGCTCCTCCTCTTTATTATTGTTATTATCATAATTATCAGCATCATGATAATTGTTGTTCAACTATTGTGCACGATAGGAACCACAGGTTGAGATGGAGAAAGTACCTCGAGAGAGAGAGAGAGAGGAGGCAGACAAGCGGTCAAACGGAGTGGTGCGGTTGAAGCAGGTGGGCGTGTGCTTCGGCGACCGAAAGTTTTCTTGTGGCCCAGCTCGCGTATCAGGCGGATACGCGGCTGTTACCCTTGTATATATATATATATATATATATAAACGGATAGACCATGGAAGAAAATCATATCTGTGACTATGGTGGTGGTTGGGGGGGTGGAATCAAACCACTATGCATTCGTTGTCGTCATCGTATCGCGTGTCGTCCAGAATCACTATAGTTATAAACACACATCGGAGGTAGGGCACACGGCCGGGGAAACAGGCGATCGGTGTTTGAAAGAGACAAAAATACCGAAGATATAAAGATGCAGCCAGCGGTCGAAGTACCCCGATGAATACTCTGTTTTTACGATGACGTATAAACGTCTCGCGTATAGCGTGCTAACGTCTCGCACAACTTTTAACAGGCTATATATATATATATATATACAAAAAAAAAAAAAAAAATATATATATATAGTGGTCAAATATCGGAGACAGATGCTCCTTCTGTGTCGTTCTGGGATTCCCATTTTCGAGTTTGTTAACAATGCCAGTGGCAGGCTAAAGGAAGATGTACTCACACACAACCACACATACACACATATATATATATATATATATACAGGGTGTGTACACGCTGGGATTTTGTGTGTTGGCGGTGACGAGCAGGACAGTAGAAAGCGGGCAGAGTTCCTCGGGGCAATGAATAGTGTTCACTAGATAATGATCATATTCACGTTTTTGCTAAATTCACGCACCCACCTGATTCTGACGCATACGTCAAGTCAGTCGTAATTTGTAACAGACGTGACAGCTACATGTGACAGCTTTGCATACATCGAACAACGAGGCTCGGAACACCGTCAGTCACTTGGCTTTAGACCCCTCTCTGAGCCGCTCGGCGACATCTCCCCATGCATAATTGTAATCTGGTTACATGTATTCGGGTTATATATATATATATATATATCTTTGCTCCCACAAGGATCTCGGAAATCACAGAGACACGATTATACTAGCCGACGTCAATGTATTGCGTTCGTGTGGCGTTGGTGTGGCGTTCTGTGACGCTATCAACAGCTTTCCTTAGCGACATTGTAGAACGAACATGCATATATCATTGTCGGGTGGCTTGTGCGAGACGTTTCTCACCCTTCATATTTTGTGCATTTCTGGAGTATTCAGCGTGAGCAGAAGAGGACCCGATGGAGAAATCTGGTCCGACGAAGTGGGTAATGAACGGCGGACAGATCAATGGGGCAATTCGGCTGCAACTGATTTTCGTCAACAGATTGTTCAAAAAATGACGCAATCCTAGGAGACGAAGCAACTTGTGTGCTTGTTTTCCAGGTAACTAATTAACGTAATTGCGAATCCTCATTCCTTCACAGCAACGTGTGGAAATCAAAGGAGGATAACCGAGACGGGGTCAAACTGTGCCTAAAATCCCGCAACCCTGTTAAAAATCCAGCCAACGCTTGGCGTGCGTTCAGAAGAACTTTTAGTCTCTTTGAGAAGTTGGCTTCTATCTACCGCTGGAGAAATAGCAATTAAACACCAAATGGAAAAAATAGATTTACTAAACAACTCAGATCTCATTCCATTCAGACCTAAGCTAATTTTGACCTGAATCGTATGCATCGGAAAGGCCAGTATATATATATATATATATATTGAGACATCAGCGTTCATTCCAGTATCTATCGATAATGTAGCCTCGTCAGTCAGTCTAGTCGAATATTGGACAGTTCTTGGCCATCGGCTACGTTAGTCCCACGTCTCGATAAACATGCATTTTACTTCGCGCAATCTGTAGCCATAAATGGCAAAAATATCGACCGTAAATTTCCGAGGAATGACAGAACCGATCCTCGTTTCCACTCCCGGGGCTGCTATAACTGACGAGTAGAAATTGAACCAGGGCCGATCCCGAAATTGCACAATTGGTAAGAGCGGCCCGACCCCGTTTAGTGATCGACTGAAGGCAGCAAGCGTGCCGTATGACGACCTGGCGCTGGAGAGCGATTAGCGTGCAGCCACAAATCTATGCTTACATACACGGCAATGCTTGGCGGATGGGCGCCGTCTCGTGTTGGACAAAGCTCGTCTCCACCCGTCTATGATCTATCTATTATTATTATTATTATTTGGTAATGCATTCAAATTTGAAATGTCATACCCTTCATTGTATTTTTTTTGCCAAGGAGAGATTATCGGCTGTTTGTCCGGGGAAAACGGGGCGAATCAGCGAATCGTTGGCAAATTTTACTCTTGGATTGATGAGTAATTCGTTATTGACTATACAAATTGATCGGGAGAAAAAAAAGAACGAAATGTACCGAATCGAGAATCGAATGAGGACGGAACAGCCGATTGTCGCAATTGTCGATAATGGCCGCGATTCCCGCACGAGACGACGGCTTGTTTCTCCCTATCGGACATGAGTCGAGTTCTGTGTTCTCGTTTACCGAAATAGGGCCACTACGGTAGATAAATAGGTACGATCCGTAGAACGAGTCCAGTGAGAGGAGCCCCTCTGAGACGTGGCGGCAGGGGAACCACCGAGTCGAGTGCACCGCAAATAGCTCGACATTACAAGCGAACAATTCTGCTAGCCAAATATTCGATTGCTCGATATAACAAGCACGTAATTGAGCCGCTACTCGCCGACTCGCTACGCTCGTCATTTCACTGCTATCAGCTGATACCAGCCAACTCTAATATGAGCTTTAACTTCGAATGGGTTCGTGGGCGCCAGATCTCGTCTACGACTATGTCGCGGTCGCCCGGCACCCATGTGTCTGCAAGGACCCGACACAGATGTCTCGAGTGATTGTTCAAACTGCGCATGCTTGATAGAATCCTCGTAGTTAAGTTGTAGTAGTAGTGAGTTGTTCAGGGAGACAAATAGTGCCATCGGTGCGACACGTGAGGTCGCACGCACTGAGCGCGCACACACGATGTCTAACCCTGGAAAGTGGCTGGATTGCTTGCTGAGGCTTAACAGCTTAAACCGAATAATTAAATACTAGTAACAATCTCCTATACAAAATAATTCGATTTGCTAGAACTACCGTAAATGGCCATACCTTCACCCCCGAAACCAACGCAGTCTTTGAGTTGAATCGAACGGAACATAGCCATTCGTGAGGTTTTCGCTTGCGAGTCAGCGTGCCATCAATCCTCGATGAGGGGTGCCTACTAAGGGGTCCTCAGGGGTGCTTACTATCATCCATCTCGCATTATTCGACCTGCGTCAATCAGACATCTTCGTGAGGCAAATTCTCGCGTTGTTTTGGGGGTACGCTGATTCGGAGAGGGGGGGGACATGTGGAATCAAATCGATGTTGAAATCGTAACTAGTTTCTCCTCTAGCTTGTGTTGTTCTTCGTTTCTCTGTATCAAAATCAATTCGTTTCGAATCGACACATCGAGATGGAAGCATCTCCCGTCTCGTCCTGACCATCACGAGAATGAGCTGGAGATCCCGTGCTCGTCCATGGTGCACATGTTGTTATGCTATGCAGCCTACAGTCATCCCGTCTGACGCCGCTATATTTCTCGAAAGTGATAGATGCCTGTATGTATCGAAAAACGTTTGAGCGTCCACACGAGAGCTCGAGCATGATGATCATCATTATCGGTACGATTCGTAACGCCTGCACATCGATAAATACAGCCAAGCTGGCCACAGTGTAACATGGCATAACTGAATTTCAGTTATTTCAGCTAGAAATCTATCGTGCGTTCACTTCCGCAGGAAACTCCTCGTCAACGGGACAACAAAAATATATCCAACTTGGCGTTAATTGCTGTTTGCGTGAATTGTGCGAGTTTCATCGCGTCTCGCGTCAGACCATCGACAGGCAGAAATCGACGAAAATGCATAAGAAACGATGGATTCTTGCTATAACGCACACATAAATCCCACTTATCGCCCGCTCGTAATGTCGAATTCACGACTTCGGTCTTTGCCGAACATTGTGCTTGTCTCGTAAGGTTTTTGTTTTTTATGTCATCAGCTCGTGTAAGTAGCAGATAACACAGATATCATCAGCCACTGCCAGCTGCGGGGATTTTCATCGATCGTGCGATCGGCGCTTGCTAATGTCGTTAAAATGACAGCAAAACCAAGGATTAACACCCAATACTTCGCTCATCGTTACGATACACAATATCAGAATATATACGATAAATATATATATATATATATATATATATATACGATATGCATTCGTATGGATGAATATACTCGTATGCATAGCACCCTTCGGGTGGTCTACGGGGCACATATCTAATTTATGCCTGTCAAGCTTGTTCGAGGTGAACGTTCTCAGCGCTGCCGACACGCGAAATTGTTTAGCTATGTTTAATATTCATTGTAAGTACAAATAACAGCGGTCTTAAAAGCCAACACAATAGAAGAGGATATAATTGTACACCCTGTATGAGATGGCGAGAGGTGGCTAGGCCACACTAAAGTGGCCATGTGAGAACCCTTTTCGTGTTTGAAGTTGTACACCCCTCATTGAACGCGTTGTACCTCAACGCGTCGTTGACAAATTCCCCCACTGGAAGAATGGGTCATAGCGGTGGGTCACCGCTTTTAATCAACCGACTTCGTTGAGTGTTCCACTGAAAATGACACTGACTTTTTCGCCTTAATTCGTAACCGCTACATACTACGCTAGCTTAATTCATTGTCCTTTAATTGTTGCTTGACTTGATGAGCTCTTCCAACAGCATCTCGGGTAAAATGCCGGTTCGTCAGCCGTCTGGCCAACCCTGACATTCGCCACATGTTGTCTCCTATTGTGAGAAATCCCGTTTGTTGTTAGTGCGTTTTTTTTATTCTTCCCCTGCTTGATGGGGATGTCGTAGGAAGTCCTCATCATTTTTCATTTCCACTTGGAACTCAACTGCCAAAGTTAATGGCACGGCGAAGCTTCACGGTTGCTTCACGTTTTCTTGTTGTGTGTGTGTGTGTGTGACGCGTAAGGGAAATCGTTAATCGATTGATTTAGAATTTACGTACCCGTCTAGACGTGAGTGAGATAAGCCTGGAGCGAAATAGGCAGATTTTCAATGCTGCCAAGCCATAGGGTCGTCCACAGGGTCTGTCCACTCGTTGTGTTGGGGGGGCTTGCTTGCTTCCACAGCTGGCTATGTTGTCTAGGTCCCTTGTAGGCTGCACCACTAAGCGTCCAGTAAGGGCTCGTCGGTTACTTCGAGGAACTTCCACGAGGTTACGATATCCAGAGGCGGAGTATCGGTTGTAGTTGAAACAATTTACGAACCACGTTTACTCTCTGCTGAAGCACTAGTGCACTGGGTAATTCACACAGACCCTACTTTCAGAGAGCCCCGCACAGTTGCTCGTCGTCTTCGTTCGGATTGTTACCTTTTAGCGATGCAGTTCAAGGTATCGGTTAACAACTTTCCTCGTGAAGAATCTTTCTGCTGAAAGATCGACTACGCGAAGCCGTACGCTCGTGAAGGCTCTCAATGACCTGTACAGTAGTACCAACGGTGGGCTCCGGCAATCGGCTCCCGAGAACACAAAGGGTCAATCGATTTCAGCGTCCACTGCTTACTGACGAGATCTCAGCTTATGCTTACGTAGTCGATACGTCCAACTCGTCTTGATCCTGTCGTTGCGCGGGTCAGCGGCTTCACCGCGTCACAGAAACCTCACGACGTTCGAGTTGTTGTTACTGCTTACCGTTATGACGAGTCCACTTCACATCGACCTCGGCACCGAGCACGCATCCGTCAGAGACCGAGGTAAGAGATTCGCTCGCCGCCAGCGCTACACTTGTTCTGCAGCTCGTTCGTCAGGCGCAAGAACACCCCTGGCACTCGTGCGCGAATGCTCCGGGCCCACACACAACGACACGTCGGATCCAGCCGACTCCGGTACCGTTAGCCGAGCGGCGTCTGCGGACGTTCTAGCTCGACGAAGTGTTCTCGCAGCTCCGCTTGCTGATTTTCGCCGGCGCTCTTGCCACCACAGACAGGTGCGCGCGCGGGGGAAGACCCTTACAGCGCGCTGCGCCCAGGGCGGTGAGGGTGGCGGTGAGCCGCCGGTCGAAAGTTGAGGGTAACTCCGGAGCCGCCGGTGCGGTAGCGACGGCTCGACGATCGCTACCGTGGAGCCGGCAGACGTCTTCGACAGCCTCACACCGCCGGTACCGGCGCCGTCCCGCAGAACGCGTCCAGAATCAGCGTCCGGTCAGTTCTTGCCACTCGCTCTGGAAGCTCGAGAATCGCGTCCGACACAGCTTGCTCGACATGAAGACAGGCGATTTCTGCCATGGCAGCCGCGAGACCCCCCCCCCCCCTTCTCCAACGGGAGTCCCCTGGTGACCCCCCGCTAGCGGCAAATCTTCGCAGATGCCTCTCGTCGTCGCCTGTTGGCGGCCCGCGCAAAATCTGAGTGGCAAAATCTGAGTCATGTTGTTTCGTCGGCACCGGAATCAATTCCGGTACACGGGAACTCTCGCGCGCCTCAGCGTGACGAGTTAGCGAGGCACAGCAACGCTGCAAAAAGAGATCGTGGAGCAGTCGCCGGAGGCAGCTGCGTTTCAATCAGGACCAAGAACAATAACGAATAATAATGATATACAACAATGCAAATAATAATGATAATAAAAATTAATAATAATAATAGTAATAATAATCGAATCCCCTTTATCCCTTAACCGTCTTTTCCCACCGATGATCCGCGAATCGGGATCCGATGGTAGCGGTGCTCCCATAACGTTCACCAGCGCCGCCCTTCAATTGAAATTCAGTGAAAATCTCGTAAAGAAGAAAGCAGGACGGATAGGTGATACAAGACCCCTTTCCCCGTATCTCAGTGTGGAGCCCCGAAGATGTCGACGGCTAAAAGCGAGTCCGGTCTCGTTTCGAGACGCTACGCCAACCGCCGCATGGCAGTATACCGGAGGAGACGAGTGTTTTGGCAACAGCGGTCGCGGCGGCCATCCACGCATACCCTCGCATATATTCGTTCTCATGAGAGCGTGTTCAGTGGCGGTGTCCTTTTCTTCTGGTGGCTGCTAATGTATGCATTAGCACGTTTGTGAATTCTGTGTGCTGGTGTGCTGTTGTTGCTGCAGCTGATGGTGTTATGCTGCCGGTTCGGCCGATACTGTTATCGCGCTTACGATGTACAGAGAACAATAGCAGTAACAACAGCGAGAAGTGGCACCGTGTTGGGGTGACTAAAATGCCGGTCAATGGGTGACTGGAGCAGGGGGCTGTCCCCCCCCCGACGAATGTTGGCGAATCTCGAACGGCTGAAAGTTTTCCGGTCCACAGAATAGTGATAATAACGGCCGACAACGAACGAACGCGCGCGAAATAAGTGAGAAGTACAAAAGAAAATGGTGGAAATTAGGTGAAAAAGAACAGAAATTCCCATTGCCGCTTACGGGTATCAATCTGACCGACTCGGATTGAGTCGACGCCAGAAGTAGATCAGAGTGTCTCCTGTGTTAGTATTCGTTAATAGCCGCGTTTTTAGCGTGTATTTAGCATTGTGGATGGGGTACACTCGGGGCAGGGTTTCGTTGGGCCGCTGCGACATGTGGGTGTCCTTTTGGCTCGACACTATTACCGGCAGGCGGGCAGCAGATTGGGGGGCGGCGGGGATCGGTGGTGACAGAGCGTATGTAAATTACTCGAGAAATTGGTGAGGTAAACTGAACAGCACATTAAAACTACGCCGGACAGCAACGAGAATCAAGTGGGTGGGCACAACTCCCGCCGAGAACTAGGCTACTAAATTGAGGGTGAATTTCTGCAGAGTAGATGCTCGAGAAAAAAAGGGGATCAGGCGGCTTAACTGATTGGCGGGGGTGGCCCTTTTTTTTAGCCTGTTAGATATTTTCGCTTTATTTAGTTCGTTTATTTGCAATACTAACGCCGGCAGCAGGATGACGATGTCGTTTTGACTTGAAGTGCCATTGTTCGCACTGTCGCAGGCTGCTAATTAGCTATATATCTTTGATTGGCCCCCCGAATTGACGATATCTACTGGTGCTTGGCAAAAATATATCTGCATTGTCTGTTCGTGTATATATTAGCTGTGTTTCGCGCTGGTACTCACAATACAATACAAATAGTGATTGTTGTTGTTTTATTGGAACTACTGAGATTACAGCAATGCAATTAATCTCTCATAATAAAATAGAGAGGGAGAGGACCGTCAAAAAGATGTCTTGAACATCCGAATAGAATTGTTTGTATTCTATATTAATACACACGAATAGGCGTAGATGTCATAATCTACCTGCATTGACTATAGAACAGTCGTCTTGCGGTTGTGACAATATTTGAGTCCTTATGAAAATAATGGTGATAAAGGGTTGTTGTGTACGCTTAGTAGTTTTGTGCCGTTAAACGGCTTATGGGTGAACATAATTAGTCGAGCACCCCCGAGAGTGGCTTCGTAGTGGATTCGTGTGCGCCTGCCTTGCAACCGGAGGTGCGTATACGCGTTCGATCCCCTGACACCGTTGCCCAGTTGAAGTTGGGGTTGGCCCGTCTTACGAGGCAATCGAATAGGAATGAGCAGCGTGGACTGAACTCAATGTTCTCTCTCTTTCTACCGTCGCTTTTGCAACAATAGCTGAGGGTCTCGCCTGAAGGTATTTCCTTCAGAGGTCTCTGCACCTCAAGAACTTCTCTGTTGCGTTCTGTTCTTACGACTCCATGATATATATATATACATACATATATATATATATATATATATTTTTTTTTTTTTGCGCTGACCCTCAGCTGTTTTTCTATCTGACAGGCCTCAGCTCTTAACCTTTAGGTATTACTATGAGGACCTGTATATATATATTTATATACATATTATGTTTGTATATTTCAAGGCGCGCAATTCATAATCAATATAATCCGACTATGAAGAAGAAAACGATTGGTCGATAACAACTAATCTGAGTTTTTCCCCTTGAAGTGTTGCTTATGTTTTCTTCGTTGTATATATATATATATATATATATATATATATAAATATATATATATATATATATATAAATATATATATATATATATATATATAAATATATATATATATATATATATATACATAAATATATATATATATATATATATATATATATAAATATATATATATATGGCGCCTCGCAACAGCCCAGTAATTTTTTTCTATCTGGTGTCTCTACAGAGCTCGACATCGTTGTCCGGCCTCGTCCTCGGTAGTGAAATGCATCTCATCGACAAACCGAAACGGCATCATGCACGATCAATCATCAACCGATCAACTTCAGTCAACGGAGTCGTCAATGATAATTATGATACCGCTAACAGATATCTTTCGCTCGTAGGCGGCTGTGCCGTTTGACACAACGTCACAGAGTGCCGCTGCCTAGGCAATTCAATCCTACACAAACACACACAAACACACACACACTTTGTGCCACCGCTGTTGATCTATGAATGTCTCGCACTCTTGTTGTTCTCGCTCGGATCGCCTCCATTTGACATTCACATCTGGGGCGCCGAATTGGACGAATCACAGATCAGGCCATTGGCTTAACATGTGGCAATTTTTTGCCCACACGTTCAGCTTGGCCACATGGCAGGAGCCGGCAATTCTCGTTGAAATGTCGCCGTCTTTGTTCGTAGCGTCGACAAAATGGCTCGTGAAGCGATCATCGCTCAGTACCCTGAGCTTCCTCGATGTATGGTGATTTCGGCACAGCGTTTCCATTTGGATTCTGTCCCGCGCCATGCCGCGTTCTTCATCGTCGGGAACATCCGGACCAGGCTCATCTGCATTTCTGCATCTTCTAACAACCCGTCTAACTATCTCGATGGCTAAGTCGCAAACCTTGGTCCCCTCCAGCTGCAGATCGGATATGGCACCGCTAGCCCGCCATTGTCTGTATGTGTTGGGTAAATGTTGAGGGTACCGCTGTGTGCTTGTGAGTGTACATATATATATATATATATATATATCTGCAAACGTCTGCTTTTGCAAGCAGCTGTTTGTCTGTTGTAGCTACTGCAATGAAGAGAAGCAGCCGTTCAACGGGCGATTAGTAACACAGGATCGGCGCGCGTTAGCCGGGTGCCTCCGTGAACAACGAACGCGTGTGTGTGCTCAATGCAGCTGATCGCTGACTCCGCCACCAGCCATACTGCTCGAATGCCATGCGTAAATCTGTAGCTGACGTCGACGTAAGCCACCATCGTCCTGTATCCCGCCTCCACGGCGCTAACCGCGGCCGCGGCGGCAGCAAGCGCAGCCTTTTTGCGCGACGTCAAATAGATCGAATAGGTTTGAGCAACAAATGAGAAGTGCCAACCAGCTATCGACGCTTAAGCTGGAGCGAGGCAGAGGGAGCCGCTGCGACAGACAACGCGGATGCTCACGGAACCACTTTCGGCGTTACGCGAGTTTCCCGGGGGGAGCCAGTGAAGATGATGCTTGCCTAAGCAAGAACCCGTAGTGCTGTGGTGGCTGCTGCTGCCACTGCCATGGGTTGGTGTCGTGAGACAGAGAAA
Organism: Stratiolaelaps scimitus; assembly: GCA_019614645.1. Taxonomy (NCBI): domain Eukaryota; kingdom Metazoa; phylum Arthropoda; class Arachnida; order Mesostigmata; family Laelapidae; genus Stratiolaelaps; species Stratiolaelaps scimitus. The sequence continues at coordinate 1,792,439 of JABWDB010000034.1, read as the reverse complement.
AGGCGAGGAAGGTGCTCACAATGGAGCCATCGAACGGAAAAGAATAAAGAGTAACGGGCGCTGCCAGAGGAAAAGGCAGCTCAGTGCAGTGAGCACCGCACGGACCGAAACGTATGCGCCGAGAATGGAGGCGGGGGAGGCGGGGGCGGCGGGGGCGGCGAGGTAGACCTGGAGGTGACGTTGGTGGTTGCAGAGGGTCTGGCTTGGGGTATCAAGTAGTTGTTGCTGTTAGTGCTGTTGTTGGCCGTATTACTATATATATATATATATATAAGCGGGAGTAAAGACTAGCTAATTAGAATCAGAAGTAGAGGCAGAAATAGACGAACATGGTCACAGCTCGTCTTTCAGACATAGAACAGTGATCGTAACAATGGCAGCAGCATCAGCAGCAGAGCTAGCACTGCAGAAACTTGCCCCCTCCACCCCCCACCCAGTATGAAGTGGTAGCAAGGAAGATGTCCAACATGTTTGCATATCAATGTCGTCTACCCGGGAGCACGCAGCTAGGTCCCGTTTCGCTTGCTACCTACGGCCAGACTCGCTCGCTGTCTGCTTGAAACGAGTGTTCTATTCCACAGGCCGTTCCCCGTAGCCTCCCCCAACGACCCGAACGACAGAACTAAGTGGACAAGACAAAACAAGGGGGGAGGGGTCCGTCTATACAACGGTGGCTACAACAACAACACCAAGAACAGCAGCAGCAACAAAAACATCAACGACGACATTCGCGAGGAGCAACGGTTCGAAGCGACAACGATACGGGAAGCGCTAATTCACATTTCGGTAAGCACAAACCCCTCCGAAGTGGGGGACACGATACGACGGAGGTCGGCGAGTGCCGTTCGGGGGTAGCTTGGCAGCTTGACTCGCCCCAGCCGCCCCCGCCGCAGGGGTAAAGAACGAGGATCCGTTCGTCGCGTGCCCCATCCTCGTTTCGTTCATCTGCGAGATTAAAGAAGACAAGGCGGGCAAAGTGAATATTTGGTTTGGAAGTCGTGATCTAGGAGGAATTATATCGCGAGCCCGGTTTTGACATCGATCGCTGGATGGCGCTCGTTGATGATGCCTCGTCCATGCTAAGGAGATATACAGGGTGCTCGTAAAGTTACGTGAGTTACGTAAAGCTACACTCGCCGTGGCAGTCAGTCTGAGCGAAGTTTGACTGTCTCAAAAGTAATCTGAGCGGCGTACAGCTTGTTCATCATTAAGTGTTCGTTTTTTTTTCTGTAACTGCATAGTTCGATAGTAACCTGTGTTAACAACATGCAAAGGAATCATCTCTAAGAGAGGCGGTTTCTAGGAGCGTGGCAATACTTCGGCTTAAGGTCGACAGCAAACGTCGACTAAAATTCCACTAAAATTTACTGTTTCCATACCGACATTTCACTGTTCGCTGATGAGATGACGGTTGTCGACCTTCATCTTCATGTCTCTCTTCTGAAATGCATGCTGGAATATAAGCGTGTATTTTGCTTGCGAAGGTCAAACGTGAGGGCAAAAATTTCCTGTGTACATACGGTTGTGGTTGTACTATACAGTTGTTGTTGTTGTTGTGAGTGACGCAGTTGGCGACAGGGGTTGAGAACACGGTATCAGGGTGGCGCCGAGGCCGAGTCATGGTTCCGGGGGAGGTGATGGCATGATCCTGGAATGGGCAAACAAATCAAAGATGGCAAAAACGCCCGCAACGTCATTTTCCAAAATAGTCAAACTTCTCGTAGTTCTCCCCTTGGTTGCATCATTTTATCAACATCTATTGAGATGGTCATTGACAATAAATCAGCTATGTGAGGAGGCGTGATTGATGAACGCGCTATGTGTGGTTTCGGCGTCTCGTGCCCAGACCCTTTTTTTTATTATTGTTTATTATTGGAGACAGTGGGCCAACAATTGCGCTTCTGTAAACCTCTTCATTGCTATCCGACTGTCTCAGCACGCCCCACTTGCAAGCACCGAGTGATATACAGAATTTTCGCTGTTTTTTTTGTTTCCTGTTTAAGGTTAACGCGGCATTTGGGTGGTGATTATTTACTTTCATGTCCAGCTATTGCCGTCCCGTTTTACGACGAACGCTGAATGATCAGCACGTACAGCAATGACAGAAAATGATGATGTTGTAAGGTAGGCCATCAAGCATTCATGAAAATTACATGAATCCTATATTTTATATTCATGGACAAATTTCGGGTGATTCTTAGCGTACAGCTTACGAATTCACATCGGAAAAAGTAAAACATAGTCGAAATGTAGAACAACCCATTGTTTTCAATCACTTGTATTTTGTAACCCTGGTAGCACCCCCGAACTACTTATATACACAATATAGCTGTGGCTCTCGGTGAGGGCCCTCATCGTGTTGCGAATGTCCATAACGCATTTATAATAATACATTCCGGTTTTCCAAAATGAGGAGTCGAGAAAGCAAATGCGTCGTTTTAGTTGTGTCATCAAAGAAATCCAATGCGGGTTTCGTCACCTTTTGAGAAGCAGGTCGATTTTTCTGATCGCTCCCCTGAACGATCAGATCAATACTCAGTGTGGGCGTTTATCTCGATTCGATGACATCATTTAATTTACTCACACTATCCAGGTGTCGATGGAATACAGGCTTGGGAAAATCCACTTAGACGGCCGTAAAACATCGAGATGTATTAACCGTTAGCTGAGATACGTTTTATCACTGATGATGCGAAAGGATAAACGCCTGGCAATTTTAAAAGGGAAGAAGTGCGTTACTCACGAAAGGACGCCACCTTTCGAAGTAGGCCGAACCGTGTCGGACTCAGCATAAATTCACGGCAAGCTAGACTGCCGGCGTTACCGACTATAATTCCAGATTTTCAGTTGGTCTGACACAGCCTCTGCACAGCAGCCTCTCTTTAGCTTTCCTCCATACCTCGCAGCTCCCTTCGTTTAGTAATACTACTCAGGGTACCCACTGAGCCATACACGTCACGGCCTATCTCTTCTTGTCTTTCTCCCTCGACGGTTTATGCGATGAAGGGGAATCTTCGTAGGCGAATTCGGGGGCAGGGCGCCCCCGTTTTTTCGAGCACTTCTTTGGTAGTCTTCTTTGCGATGAAGAATCTTTGCGATGTCGCTCGCTGCCTGTCATACCTTTGCCCTGGCAATCTTGACGTGCACTCTACTACTGAGTCCGCGATCCAGATAGATCTCCAGGTACCTCGCCCCATTCGTGGAACTACTGGAGAGCCCGGTCGGCGTAGAGCTCTAACTGGGCGCTTGTCTTGGCTTGGACCACAACTGCTAAGTCGTATGTTAGAGCTGACTAGTGTGCATAACCTGAGCATACATCTTTATCCTGCTAACTAGAAGATAAAGGTATAGGTAAAGCTTTATTGGTTTATTAAAGGAGTTGCGCTTACTGTCTATTTCGTATTCTAATTACATTAGCCTGATTATTGTTACACATCGATTCCTTCTCCAACTAGTTGTCAATGTTTTCTACATATTATTATTAACCTTTATCAGAACCAGAGGGCACAAATATGACACGATATACTATCGGAAAGGATATATATATATATATAATAAATAAATATATATGATCACTAATCAACTGATTTGTCCTCATTACGTATGTTAACTTACTGTTTACTGGGTATGATATATACCAACTAGTCACTAATTCATTAACAATAGTTAATTCAGCGAAAGATTAGCCATTTAAGAGGAGCGCTGCATTTTTTCCTATATCGTCTTTCTATTATCCAACAACTATCAGCGCTGAATACGTGGGCGATCGCGTTGCATGCCCCATCTTTCCCAGTTTGGGAGAGTGGCAGGTCTCAGCCCTTCCGAAGTGCAATGGAAAGGCCAATGGGAGGCCCCACGGAGGGGCCCGGCACGAGGTAAGTCGGAGTGAAAATGACGAATCTGATACGCAATATATGTAAGGGTAGGTTTCAATCGATACGGACAATAAAATATGTTGCACCATCTGAACAACGAAGAAGACGAACCCTTTTAGTAGTCCAAGGAGACATGCTTCGTTTTTCTGTAGCACGAAAATAATGTGATTGGCATAATTGGTCAAAAAATTTTTTTTTATATATATATATATATTATAGCCCCAAATGATACTCGATGTATTTATTGTACCCGGGTATCGATCTATTTATTGCAAAACCCGATTTCTGTTTGTTTGTCTGCGTGTCCTGCACGTATCGTCTATATGGAGCGTTCATTTCTTCTGTGGGCTGATCGAGTTTCATGATGGGGGGTGCAGCAGTGATGGTGAATTTCAAGATTGAATTTCGGATTGAATTTAGGTTCCAATTAGGGCTTTTCCCTTCGTCAATTTTGATGTCATAATCTTCGATTGTATTTAGATCGAATGGTTGGCCAACGACGTGCTGTCCTCTGCACACTGATGGGGAACCTTGTTTCATTATTTTCCTGTTATCTTAGCTCTACACAGAGCGCGCCGATCGCTTCAAGTCGATATCAAGGAATCATTCGCTGCGTCGGTGTTCAACAAACGAGTCGAGTGTTCCATATAAATCACAAAGGCTGCGCACGCCTTTCAATTGTTCAACCCACGTTCCCGGTACGAAGGTTATTCAGTTCAACTCTGGTGCAATTGTTTTGTAGCCGTGCTATACAATTTGCCTGCAACGAAACAGTGTTCGTGTACAATCGTGTGTTGTGTTCACGTCCAGTGGCTTCCTCCCACTGAATCGGGGGAGTTGAGTGTCTGTAACCAGAGTAACACGCTGTGTCAAACTGCGATGGCAATTACATGTTACTTCGACAAGTAAGCTTCCAGTGGTACTTGTACAAGTAGAGGTCGACGAGGTTGTACAATAAGCGCGACGTCCACATGGATGCTTCTAGGGAGCGGGTAGTGTCTAGATTGATCTTTGTAACAGGCTGACGAGAGTCGGCGTCACTCTAAGCCATAGATGATGAAAAACGAAGAAAGACGAGACAAATTCCCGGGGGCTACCCTAGTCTAGAACTATGCTTAGGCATGGTGTACTAAGAGACAAGATTTACCAATATCACCAATTAGCTCCAGCGAACTTCGGTTAAACTGTGCGGTTGCTATAGGAATACGTTTGTCGTGAATATTATGAGAGCCATTGCTGCCTTAAAGGTGGCTCGAACGTATAGAAGTGTTGACACGTTAGTTGTGAAGTAATTTACAGCAAGGTCCTCGGAGATGGAAGTGGGTTCACATTGATCTTATCAGTAATCCCTTGGGGATCGTAACCGTTGAGATGCTGAGAAGTGTCACCATTCGAACGTACAGACGCACGTTCGAATCATTGCAAGTATTAATTATATATTATTGAGAAGGAACTAACAATTTGGAATCGTAGTAGAATCGTAGTAGACCTTGAAGAACTCCACAATACATCTATTTGTGAGGCGGACAGAGCACCAGAGATGGGTTAATGACGATGACTGTGGAGCAGCGACTACGCAAGGTTACTATAGGCAGTTCGATCGAAATTATATGCGTGAAGTTTTTTTTTATATAGGATCACCTACCCAACGGAATCAAACATCTCGCGAATTTTAAGTAGAAGAAAAGAAGTCAAGGAAATGTCTACTCGAATCCATAGCAGATTTGCGAAGTAACTCAGATATCTGGACAATAGGGAACATTTCTCTCAATTGTTTTTCATTTATAGGGTTTATGAAATTCAGCAAAATACTATTCTAGCTGGCCCAATAGAATGGGATTTTCTCAATCCTCTTATTCGAGAGGATAGCCATTGAGGCCTAGTGACGATATATCTCTGCTAATTACCTCCTATTGCAAATATAATAGGTATTACACACTTCGATACGTCGGTGAATGAATCGGGCAAAACACGCCGTGCTTGCGTTGAACCTTGAAGGAGATTTGACGTGAAGGTGACGTTGTTCGAACGACTGTGTATTTGGCTAAAAACATCGGCTACTGGTGTCGTTTTTCCGAGTGAGTTTCACGACATAACAGGTGAAAGGTCTGGACGTATTTAATTAACAATTTTTTGGTTGCTCATACTAGACCTAGTGCCACAGATTTGATAAATAGATCGGGAGGACCTATGTTATGGAATACATTCCAGGAAACAGCTGGGAAATTCTGACATTTCTCCATAGAGGTGTGTGCATTGTTCCCGGCCGACACTCCTCGTAGTAACCTCATACTGCTAGTAGGAAACATGTCTAATAAGAGAAGGGCTGTGGGCTTTTCAGCCTTTCAAACGGAAAACTGCCCAGGAAGTGGCGTTCTTCCGCACGACTTTTTGCAGGAACACCACCGAGAGTCTGAGAATCTGAAGTTTTAGCTCGGCAACCCCTGGGGTTTGTCGCATTCAGACCTCGTTCCATGTTTGCTCTGCCAACCCGTGCAGTGTGAGCTGAGTCCTAAACCGAGAACCTCTGCATTGTTTCACTCATAACGAAGCTGTGACACTGGATTGGTGTCCCCGAAGGTACAAGTTCGGTGTTTTCGGCCTTTTCTCAATGATTGTTAAGTCGCGTAGATGGTCTAGCGGTAGCGTCTTCGATCACGACACAGGAGGGGCGTACGGCTTGGGTTCAAATCCAACCATTTGCTTCGGAAAATCTTTCGCGGGATTTCTTTGTCAGCATGGTGCTTCATCACTGCCTTCTGCGATTTGGTGTAAACAAAGCGAACGTAGCCTCGATATGTCCGATATGTAGCAATACCGAAAGGCTCAAATCCTGTAGATTCTCAAATCCTCCAAAAAGTGTGGTTAAGATCGGGGCACAGCTGAGAGCCAACAGGAGAGCAAAAATAAATAATTTCGTCCTTGGAAATCGAGGACCCCACATTATACCCTATAATGTATTACGATCCGCGGAAACTAAAGAACCTTTAGTCTTTTAAATGTGACTGTGCCATAGCTTGTGTACCAATCATCGGTAGTATAACGGCTATGTTTAGCCCTTTGTGTAAGGGCTGACCATGCAATTTTGGATCATTTTAGCTCGCCGGCATGTATTAGTGCGGAAATATAATATATATATATATAGTACACAAACCCGAACAAAATTAAATTCAGTCTTGCCTCTCTATTTGACGCCGACAAATAGTTCCCCTCGTTGTGACGAAAATCGTCACAGTCAACTCGCTCAAACAATTTTACCAGAATATCTCATTCTATCGTGGTAAGCCGTCCTCCGGTGGCATTTGCCACTGCAGCCTTTTCGACAAGAAAAGCGTACCGTATTTCCGCGAAGCAATCATAGCCACCGCTGTTGCCTGCCCCGCCAATTCTCAGCCACACGCTATATATACATGTATATAGAATATATTGTCGCTCCTCACTCGCTATGCCGTGAACGAATAAGCTAAGCACGGAGACCTCGATCATTATCGCAGTTGCTGCTGCTGCTGCTGAAGTATCTCTTTTCTTCGTTGACATCATTAGCGAGATCCGCTGTTTGAAGGAGGGCCCCAAAGGCCGGGTTGGCGACGAACGGGGCGGGGAGAGAGTCTAGCCTAGATGCTACACATAGGGGTTAGCCAGGAACGAGTTCTGTGTTCACCCGCTCAGAATACCTTGGTCGATACATTGAGCATATCGCTTGATTTCGGTCTATCCTCATGCTGGCGCTCGTTGCGGTTAGCCAGCAACGAAGATGAGAGTCTGCTCGCTACGGCGGTTTCGTCAAAGATCGACCCCCGGTGGAACTCTCGACCTAACAATTCTAGCAGTCAGGCACGCCGTTAGTGCTCGGTCTCACACATCGTCCGAAGGATGTCGGAGTCGGTTGAGACAATGTGGCTTGTCCATGCCGGGATGAAATATGTGATGGACATACCGTATTCGACGTTCGTGTTCATGTCCTCGTGAAACGAATTGACTGTTTCGCTTTGCGACGAGCCACATTAGGCTTCGTTCGTCGTCGTCGTCGTCGCTCCGCTGTTCATAAGCATACACTGGCCGGTGGAGCTGGCTGCTGACTCTTATCATAGCTTCCTGACTGCCTGCTCACTTCGGCACGTTGCGTGTCCGACATCAATGCGGACCGTTTGCATACCACCGGCAGGGCGTTTAATCTCGGGGACTCCTGTGTGTTTTGAAGGATTCGGGAAGGACATTCGGAAATATTGATAAGTGCATACATTTGAACTCTAAGCTTCAATGTCTAGTCTACCCGCCCTCCGGAGTGCTCCGAACGTTCACTTTAAGTTTGCGGCATTTTCATATTTAAGTGTAACAAATAGTTGATCAGCAGGCATTTGTTACTAAAATATCCTTTGTGCCCTGTTTGCATAAGCTATGGACTTAACAAAAATTGACAGATTTTCCGAAACTAGGCTTGGACTTGGACGTCTGTTCTGTCATAATTAGGCAGTTTATTCATGGGCAATTTCAAAGAATTTACGAATAAACATATACACGCTTCATATTTAAGCAGAGCGAAAGCCAGCCGGCGACTTCAGTGGAGCTGGTTAAAGGTAAAGACTTTATTGGTTTATAGATGAACTGCATTTGATACAATACCGAAGTTCTCTTACACGTCACCAAGTCGCGGGAGTCGAATCTGCGGGCGTCCGGCCGGCGGCGGGTTGCCTGAGTCGGTTAGCTGTCGTACTGTAGAATAGAATGCGTTGAGCTGAATGACTAGTGATATCGAATGACTCTCGTGGATGTATTACATATGAAGCGGACCGGTGACCGAATCGATGCGGCCATATGCATGTCCAATAAATACTAGAGATAATAGGATGTCCAAATATTGTTCGTGCTTGTTGCATTTCTTGTTTCTCACAATTGTTGCGGGTCCATTTAATGCTGTTCTCATTTTAGCTACAGCTCCGTTGCGTGATGACGACATATAAGAGAGCTTAAGCCTTGTGAAATTGCAGCTCCTTTAATAAACCAATAAAGCTTATCTTATCTAAGCTTATCTGCTGATGGCGATTTCAAAGAGCGGCCATCGGCTAATTCGAGAGCGAGCGTTAGTCAGCTCGAATTTTTATTCGCGTGTATTTCTCGGTTCCCTTTCATTTACTGGCATTTATTTATAAAATAATATTTATTTATGTTATTTATAACAATAATAATAATAATAATTGTAATGAGTAGAATCGATTCATATTACTGATGTTCTACGACAACGACAGTACAGTGATAATTAGCGGTTGGATTAGTGGAATCGTCCCCGTTTAGCCTACCACAATCATAATAGCACACACAGTCGTGACTGGTAACTGTCTCACCAGTTAATACTGCGTGGGTGGAAATTAATGCGTATTGCGAGTGTACAACCCTATTGTATAATAACAATAACAACACGTTTGCCACAACAAACAAAAAACGTCTTCTAAATATTACAATAAAGAGGGAGAAATTGGAAATATTACAATGAAGAGCGTCCCCTGGCGAGGCTACACCCCCGCCGCTTGTTACAATCGGCCCGTATATTCGCCTGCGATCCTCTCCCATATACTGATAATAATAATAATAATAATAATTATAATAATAGTAATTATTATATTATTATTATTAATATTGTCAACGGCTGCGTTGTTTATTCATACTTGTAGCATTGGTACACACACGACTTCCGTTGTTCTCGTCATAACCTGTCTCCCCCCCCCGGCCCCCGGGGTGCGCCCTCTCATTGGGGGTCCACTCCGCCAACAGCGCTTGGTGGTGGTAGCCTGCGTTCGTTCTCATCGCTGTGATCCATCAGCTCTGCGCGGGCTCTCGATAGTGAGGGTCGAACGGCCGGCCGTGATTGGTCGAGCTGGACCCCACAGCCGACGGCGTCGGCCAATCGTCGAGCTCGCCGTAGCGCCACAATGGGCAGCGCCGAATCCCGCTCCGGTTTGGCGGGTATCTCCATAGAGACATAGAGAGCCGCCAGCCGCGCTAGTTCTGGCAGGTCGGATCCGATCGGGATCGTGTGTGACTGGTTGTGACCACAGTCGGCTGCTTGTAGGCCGTCATCTACAGTATGTCACACATCGTCTGTAAACGCTGCTTTCGGAGAAGTGGGAGAGTTGAAGAGAGCCCTGAACGAAATGGCCATTGCCTGAGGTTTCCAACGATCACTACAGAGGCTCACTCGCGAATCGAGGCGGGCATGGTCTCGTGACGCGCAGACGCCTCGACGTCGATATGGTAAACGACGTCTCGCAAGGCCGTAGGTGTACGCTGCCTTCAAGCATTTACGCGGGTGTGTTTGGCATTTAATTAATATTGTTATGATATGCTATCAAAGTATTGTGCTAAATTGATTCGATTGACCGCGAAAGCCTTCGCTTATTTCAACCTTCACAAAGTCAGAGATCAAATCCATATATATATATATATATATATATATATATATATTTCTGTCTCAATGTACTTTCTCACGTTAGGCCTATCTGGCATTATGCCCGGCTTTGTTTATCTCTGCAAACAACACTGCTATCGATGCTTGCATAAAAATATTTTTTTCGCATTCTAATGCTGTTATTATGTCTTCAGCAATAATTTATTCACATCATTCTGCCGACCCCTCTTGGTTCATATAGGCGCATTCGAATTGAGAACAATAAGAATACTAATAATAATAATAATAATAATAATAATGATAACACTATTAATAATATATTTATATTGTATTAACATTCTAATGAGATCACTTATAATTCTGATTATTTTTTGTCAATTCGAAAATAATAACTAATCACGACAACATGGTGACCAGGAGGCACAATAAGCGGGATTTGATGCGCCTCTGGCGTTGGAGAAGCGGTCGTCGATCATTATGGAGTTAATTTATTTGCGGCTTGGTGGTAGAAAATTTATTTGGCGGTTAAAAAAATTCGTTTGGTGACAGAAAATTCGTTTGGTGGTAAAAAAAAAGTTCGAGTGGTGGTAGAAAATTCGTTTCGTATGATCCATGTATCTGCTCGGATGTCCGGCATTCATCAAGCATGTTGATTATCTTCGGATCGAAGAACTAAGAAAGAAAGATAGGAAAAAGAGAGAAACTTTACTACTTCTCGTAAACTTCTGTCTTGACTATCCGACTCAGGAAGACTACTGCTGCTACTACCACTACTACTAGCGACTATGGTGGTACCCCAGCTTTGTGAAGGGTTCGAGTCGAAACATCGCTCGGTAGAGTAATAAAGTCGTTATCCATCACAGGTCATCTTGTGTGAGGTCTCGTCCGCACCTGGCCTGAATGAACTACCCTGGATTCTCGATTGGTGCCTGCCGGAGTGACGAATGACGGTCGCAAAGCATTGACGCTCATGTGACGCGGACGAGAGCGAACAAAGTCGATGGGCGGTAGCAAAACGGGGAACGTTGACGCTCTACTTTGATACTATGATGCCACACAACGGAGATAGCAGATGGGAGATGATTAGTTCGTACGTCAGGGTGTACCACGTAAAAACGCTTGCTACCGTTCGGTAGCACTGCTCATCGAATTCGACAGAGACAAACAATAAACAGTTCCAAGGAGCGTCCAATAAACCTCGAAGAAACGTCCCCTCGAGCTGTTTAGCTTGTGCTCTCTCTGACTGCCTTTAGTGACAGAGCTGCCGCGTAACTATAAGCTATGATCACTTATCCGAATTAGGAAAATAAGATGAGAAGTTGAAAGGCGCTCTTCTGTCTTTGTCAATCGGTTTGCACCGAAGCAAGCCTAATGAATTAATATATATATATATATATATATATATATATATATATATATATATATGTATCGATTTTGTATTAGTTTTGTTCGATGTTGACAACTAAACACTATTGAAGTCGGCAACTCGTTTCACCCTGTACCAGGGGTGAGTCAACAATCTTATTAGTAAGAAAGAGACCAAGCAAAGGCGGCCCCGACAGGTCCTCATCGTAATACCTAAAAGGTTAAGAGCTGAGGCCAGGTCAGATAGGGGAACAGCTCAACAACAATCTTATTATTACTACTTTTTATTATTTATTTCACGTTGAGGAATAAATCTGTTCATCATAGATATTTCTATGTGACTGCGTGACGTGTTATTTTCCGTGTTATACCACAAGAATGCCCGCATTGGACTAACCGGCGAACCACGTCATCCACACGACGTCGCAGAGATCTTCAATAGCGTCTGCTGCTGCAGGTCGAAATGGTGATTAAGAACATCGCATCAATATCAAGCGAATTGTCATCACCGATTGAAATATTGTTCAATATCTTATATCAAATATTGGTTTTGCTCAATCTGACAAAAAGTATCGCTCGCCGAGGCAGCTCGGAACCGCGTCACCTTCGCCAAAAATGCTTTTGAGACCAAACTCAACGTTCCCTGTCCGCTTGTCCCATGGAAACCTCCATTGGAGATACTCGCAAGCGAACCTTCGTCACGGATCCGCCGACTCGACTCCCTTGGTCAATTGGGGGGATTGAATCTCAGTCGGATGTTGGACAGATTAAAACGTAATCGAATCACCCCCGGGGGTGGCCTGCCGCGGTCGTCGTATGGGCCTGCCTTGCAACCAGGGGTGCAACACTTTAGTGCACCCACGGCGGTACAATCCCCGCCCGTTGAACATTTGCGTTCAAGGGAGGCGCGCCTTATGAAGCAATGCAACTATGCAATACCGTGGACGTTAAATGCTAAGGCTGAGAGTCGAGGCTCGAAAGAAGACGATTATTAAACGAATGGTGGTACGGGAGGAAGGGGAGGGCTGCTGTTGCTGTTCGCTGCGGCCGTTGTTTGGTCAAACAGAGGCTGTGGTCATTGTGTTCTTGAGCCGTCTCGTGTCCATGCTTTGGGGTTATTCTTCGATGGTGGTCGCTGAAAACAAGCAGTTTACCTGGTTCGCAAGACTACACAGAAATTGTGCACATCCTCCTGGCTAACAAATATCATTTCTGTAATAATTTTTGGACATGTTTCCGCGGAGGTGCACAACCTCGAGTATCGAAGCTGTAACAGATTTCACTTACACAAATACTTTGCAATTTTTCACTAAATTTCGGCTCGAATCCTCTTGATTCTCTATTTACTCATCGACCCCGCATATTATAGTTATCTATATAATATGCAATCATAATCAACAACAGGACTTGTTGTACCTGTGAAAATTTAGTAGTAAGAGAGAGAGAGGTAATTGCAAGCTACCAAGCTAATGCGTTATGGCGCCGGTAGAGTTACAGGTTATTCTGAGACGCTTTTCTTCGAGGACGACGAATTTTCCTTAAAATTCCAACCAGCGCTTTCAGATTTTAGCCAATGTGTGCGGTTCCCCTGAAATAACTTTGTCTCTATTTTAATTGTCTAATTTGTTACGAAATGTAATATGCGCTTAACGTTTGCTAGAGAGCCTAAGTAGTCTATCTAGGTATGTATATACATATATATATATATATATATATATATATATATATATATATATATAAATATATATATAGAGAGAGAGAGTAGGCAAATGAGAGACATACATTTCATTTGTTTGAAACATTATGGGCAAACGAATGACTGTCGATCGGCGTTATATAATTATGAACTGTCAGTCAACTTTTCTGCCAACCGATTAATAATGTCCAGCACGGGGTAGTGACGTGGAATAATGCTCGAATGATTGCTATCGTGTGCCATGTTGTTTCGACGGGCCTGGTAACAACGTGAGAGGAGTGATCACGCTGCATGATTCGTGCACATCGCATTATGCAGACGCGTGCGGCATTATAGTAATAATAATAATAATAAGAATAATAATAATGATATATTTACATAGGCGCTCACACATTCCCTCTCGGACTACTTCTCGCGTTCAGGTGCCTGACAAGTCTAACTGGTGAGACCGTCGCGCAGTTCTGGTGGCTACGGCAGTTGTCGTCCGGCGCCAAAATGTCAACGGAACAGCTTGCGACCCTTGAATCACGCGCGAGAGAGACAAACATTCGAGCGATTTTTATACTAAACAGTAATCCATTTATTATTGCCACAACCAAACGGCATGAGCTCCGTAAACCACGAAGTTCTATAACTCCTATAGATGTAACAGACTCGAACTGTCCAACTCTTCAACGACTCAACTTCACCCGTATGCTCGGATCTGAAAGCTGTAATCGAACTCACCCCCCCCCCCCAACGTATGGCAATGATCCACCTCAAGCCAGCGTTCGTCGGCGTTTGCCAAACTTGCCTGCAGCGGCCGCTTCGAATATCCACTGTATCTGTGGCTACACCGAGATTTCGCTCTCATTGGCCGGCCACCTCACTCTATTCGTGCACACAAGCATGGCCGCTCTTCGATGGGTATACCACAAATCACTCTGGATATTTAGACACTAAGACACCGGGGTGGGCTGGTGACTCATTGTGTATATCGTTCGTCCCTTCATTTCTTTCTCAAATCTAACAACGTACCTCGACTGTCTCGTTGGCGTGTATACATATATTTAGCTAGAATCTTGGCTGAAGCTCATAAAGAGCTGGGCCACTATAGTGGCCCAGCTGCAGTGATCCCCCTGGTCGAGAACAGCAAGAACCCCGGGGTAATATGTCAATACTCGACCAGGGGGTTTCGGTAGAACGGTAACCGAACGATCTTGGTAATGTACTAACGTATCTCGTAGTGCGTGTTTCGCAGTCCCATTACGCTTTTCGACGTTGTTATCCTAATATGACGTTAATATAGTTCATAGCGTTGCATTTGCTTTGGATATTGCCCCGGTGTAGATGTCCTGGTGCACAATCACCAAGCACCAAGAGTTTGGATGAAATCTAGCGAATTCTCTTCGAGCCGTGTCACGGTACGATGAGCGACAACGACCTATCCAGCTGAGTCTCCAGGCTAGTCTGACTACCAGGATGAAAGACACAGTTTTAGTATCTGCTATATTACAATACAGGTAGAATAGTAAGTAGCAATAATGATCATCAGTCAAAGGCGCAGAAACCGACGATATCCGATCATATGGGCGGCTGAGTCTCTGGCTGTAAAAAGCCAGAGGCCGCAGGTTCGAATCCCGTTGCAGGACACATAAGAGAACTTAAGCATTCTATGCAGTTCCGTTAATAAATCAATAAAGCCTTACCTTACCTTACCTTCGGTAGCTAGGACTTTAAGTTGGAAATTTTAGCCGCGAAATGTCGCGCGTTTCTGAAGAACAGCTTCAATCCCTGTCCCTCCGCCGCATAATACTATGCTGACCGGTATTCGCCACGGTTCCCGCCGGTGGCGGTTCTTGCGTGACTCTCGTACACGTGGCACATGAGACGATTATATTTGTACCTACATATTGTCGACATTTGGAATCGGCTGCGGAGCTGTCCAACCCGATGGTTCGACCCCGGGAGACCCGAAATTTCTGGGTTAGAATTTCTAAAACGTCTGTATAGTGCCTCCGCCACCTTACTGGATCGCCTACTAGTAATCCATCGATTTCGATAGACTACAGAAATGACCCTGTGAAGTACCATAGCAAGACCTCTCTCTTGTTGTGGCGCATGGTCACTTTGCTCGCTAATCCGGGACAGCCGAGCATGAGGGAAAAAATGCAGACATAGTCCCTATCGTAGATATCTCGGTGGTATGATACGTCTCATGACTCGATTTCTCTCGAGTTAACGACATCCGCGTTAACGGCACAACACAAGCTGGTACCATGTTCACCCTTTAATGACGACGCATCTGATTGATTGTTTGATTTTTCGACAACCCGGCAACACAGCGATGGCCCGCATTGGTCGATAGCTAGGCACTGTATGTCAATTTCCGCAACTGTTGCAACCTGTTGCGAGGTGAACAGATTTGATCAAACCTGCACAAAATGACTAGAACCTTCATCCCACGAATCAAATGACCCTCCCCCCCCAACCGCCCAGCCGATCGTAAGCTCATGTGCAGCTTTCGGTGAACATCAACGATCCCTTGCAATCACCTTTTCTCCTAGCTAACGTAGTAATCAGCCACGAATCAGCCTCAGTGTTCAATCCTGAATGAGGTCATAAACGAGCGCTGTATCGACCATCGTTAACAGAGCAGGCAGGGGTACAGTTTTCTGGCGCATAGAATCTCCAATGCAGCCCAAAGCAGTTCCAGTTGACGATTGTACACTCGAAATTGATACATTGTACACTCGATGCTGGCACGACGATTGTACACTCGATGCTGGCACGTTCGTTTCAACAAAATTTGGCGATAATATAGAGACAATCGTTTGGCGCGTCAATTTCCTTCTCTTTTCCAGGCTGGATTTCCAGGGTTTTGTTTTTTATAAATACATTGTTAGGCTCCTGCTGAGGCTCCTGTTTAGGTTCAAAAATCACAGAAAAAAACAACGTCACGGGCAACAAACGTCGTATCACCCGCGGGTCGGGGTCGTGTTATGTCATGCTGGGGCCTGCCACGATTTAGACCGATGTTAATCCGGTTGTCCTTAACCCATCTGAGCAGTAATTAGCGCAGCTAGCCGCCACCAGAAAACTTTCGCAGTAACTATCGTCAGGCTGAAGAAGCATGCATTTTTTAAATGAACAAAGATGTCCATCTCACATTACGAACGATTCCGAGTCAGCCACAATAGCTTATTGTAGTCAAACTCACTATACTTTTTCCTGCTGGCAGTCCAGAAACATTTCATCATTATAGAAGAGAACGGACAGAGCAGAGCGACTTGGAGGTAAGAAAGGTTCTAATCGGAATCTCGGTAAAATTCAGAGACGCCACATTTTTACCGGCCACTAAATACGTCGTCGGTTACATTATAAGTCCCTTGGCACTTTAACGATTAAGTACAAGCTATCAATTATTATGGCATAATTAATTGATTACTATGCTAGGCTATGATCATGAAAGGCGTTCGACTGTAGGAGCGAGTGAAAAAAAAAAATTACCCAAAGATTTTTCTTATGTAGGATCGTTATAGAACATGGCCAATATTTTTTCGAAGCGTGTTGTGACGTCGGCTATGATTTTGTTGAGAATCGCTTCATTAATCACTGTAACAAACAGGGTATTTGATATCAATTGTTATTATTATTATTATTATTATGTCTGATACTCTGGGTGTATAATAACCGCTGACTCGCCATGGGCGATAGTTCATATTTGCGCACTGCTTTATTTATTTAGTCCACCAGCCTTTCTGGCTGACTAATTCATAGAGGAATTGCGGTGTGAGAGGAACATCTCGTGAAGTCCGCTTCGAAATCGACTTCAATGGTGCACGCGATAATACGGCATTAAAAGCTGCATTTTTTTAATTAATTCCTTCTGTCGAAACAGTCAAGCACAAGGGGAACTCGAGCATTTCATGCAGTCAAAGACATCTCTCTCTCTCTCTCTCTGTGTGTGTGTGTGTGTTGGAGCTGTTTGTCATTATTCATGTTGTTGATTCGAACGGGCTGTATTTCATCGAGGCAGAGTCGTTGTTCAATCCGTTCGTTCGTGTTCGTTTTGGCTAAGAAATTCGATTTGCCCTTGCAATGGTCAACTGCTGCTGGGAGTCATTTGAAGTTATCATCAAAACAAAAGCTAGCAGAAGTCAAAGCAAGCGGCGGCGGCGGTGGCGACGTTGTCCGCCGGCGTGCAGCGTGACGCAATAAAATGTCAATTTATTTAGATGGCCAAACAGCGATGGGTGAACGACGCGACACTTAGTTGGCCTAGTAATAAAATCGATGCATGGAGAGTATCTGTAATCGGCGCTAGAATATGTGTGTAGAAGTTATCCACGTCAGCCCTAGTTCTCGTGACGGATTCGCCGAGTGGTCACAGCATTCGACGATATAGACAATGCGTGCAAGGTGCACGCGACACAAATATATTGTGGCAGGTACGTGGCGTTATCACGTTCAGACCGATTTCGGTGAAGTCCCATGTTTCTCTCTGTTCTTGGGGGAGGAGGGTTATTAAACTTGATTGAGACCCCACACTCGCTGTAGAATGCAGACAGCCATCGTCATATGCATTGGACCGCATCCACATGTGCGGCTGAACAGAGCTTGCCAGCCCATAGGAAAGGTTGTCGGACGCGTTCATCCACCCTGAGAGATTTCCGCAGGCTTTCTCGGCCTATTCTAGATTTGGCATGCCCCCTACGCTATCGTATTCAGTAAAACCTCGTAAACAACACAACATGTATCAAACGCTGAAATTCAGCGCGAAGGCCACCGCGACGGTCGGAGTGCTCGTCGGCCAAGTATTAGACAAGTGGCAATAATGCAAATGGCGCACGGCAGCAGCTCACAGACAACGCAGCCAGCGTTACGCGCACACACACACAGAGATACTAGCATACCCAAAGCAGGCCACTCACGCTTAGCCATAATGACATTTCGAGAGAGGCGGAACAGCGCAGCTGAATAGCAGGCAGCGGGATAAAGGAGAGCTGTGTCTATGTCTTCTATCAGCCGATGCGGCAGATATGACGGGTTGCGCAACGGCTGGCGTCGACGAATGACGTTGGCGAACAAACACACAGCCCAATGGCTGACCGACGGCTGCAGTGGCAACAGCGGTCGCGGCGGTGACGACGTCGGCCGGCACAGCACCATCAACCGCTAGCAGAAATGTTCACTGCGTAGGTCTATCGGAGGCGCACTTGTGTTGGTGCACTTGTGTTGGTGCACTTGTGTCCGGCGAGCACAATTGTGGGTGTCATCGTACGAATCAGTATCGGCATCGGCCTGAGTCGAGACCTTCCGAGTTCCCCCCGGGAGCGATTTCCCCTCGGGACGAGCCGACACCTGCGTGCGAGCTGTCCCGGGACGCCCGATAACCACCGACGTTCAACACCGGAGGCAGATCTGGAGGTGCTACCTCTCTCTACTGAGCCACACCGATCGCTTAGGTGAAACATTATAACACGCGAAGTAGGAGAACCCCGTCGACAACCTCGACAATCTTGCCTGTAATGTGTGTGTGTAACACTAGACGACGTCAGGCGTGGAATCGATTGCCTCGGATATGATCTCGTATCGTCGCTCGGACCTGAACCAACAGGATGCTTATCTCTGCTGAGCACTGAAGAGGCGGGACAACGCGTGGTGTAACGTGGAAATCTGCCAGCGTGACTTGCTGGGCGGCACGGAGCGGCCTGGGGTGCGGTGGGGGTCTGTGACGCCGGGACCCATCGCGATCCGCCATCGACGAGGTGGACACTCGAAGAAATTCAGAGGTCACTGATCGCGGGTAATGATGACATTTGACAACGCGAGGTTGTAAACCTCACTCAGTATTGTCGAGGACAACATCGATGTCTGCGTCATGATGCGAGCTCATGAGGACACGCTCGATCGTGTTTGATACACAATGGCGGGCGCGACGACCTGGGTTCGAGTCCAGCCCCGTACGGCCACACAGCCTCAGATGCCTACCTCTCATGGCTACCGAGTGATAGAATAAAAACCTATCTCGCAGCAAATGCCAATGAGTCCACAAACGAAACACATTCAAATATCGTCAAGTACCGCTTCGTTCCCTTGAAGCGTCCCGATGCGGGGTTTGGTGTCGTTAAGACTTTTGCTTGGCGCCATTTATCTGTCCCGGCTCAGCGGGCAATAGTGGGGATCTGGCTGTCACTTGCATACAAACGATATGAGGGACACAAGACCACTCACAGTATTGAGCAG
Organism: Stratiolaelaps scimitus; assembly: GCA_019614645.1. NCBI lineage: Eukaryota > Metazoa > Arthropoda > Arachnida > Mesostigmata > Laelapidae > Stratiolaelaps > Stratiolaelaps scimitus. The sequence continues at coordinate 1,772,872 of JABWDB010000034.1, read as the reverse complement.
TGCACGCGGCTGAGCTAGCGACTAGCCTGGGTGGTGGTGGCGGCGGCGGCAGCAGCCACCACCCTGAAAACCTCATCCTGAAATCCGTACCAACGCTATTCATCCACATCTTATGCAGACAACTACAATTCTCTTTCTCTCTCTCTCTCCCTGTCACTGTGTCTCGGTGTGTGCCCTGGCTTGAACAAGACGCGACCGATCATCGGTCCTCTACAGAGCCTACGAGCCTGTAACGGCCGGAGCAGCAGGCCGCGCGTCCTGGCATCGACCGGGGTACTCGGAGCGACGCCAGCGCGGGATTCGCTTACGAGCTTCCCGAGGAGGGCTGCTCCCGCGCGCAGTTCCTGGAAGCGCTGACACAAGGCCTCGGCCGGGCGTTGTGTCAGCCGACCGTCGGCCCCGCCAGTGAGCCCAGCTACCCAACGAGCCAACAACGACCCAGCGATCCAACACCGCTCAAGCTGACAACGCCGCTCTCGACGCTAATGCGAGAGCCGCCTCAGCTTCGGCCGGTCTCGCTCGTGAGGCAAAGAGCATTCGTCTGTGCGCGCTTCGGCGTTTAGGGCGTACCCACTACTCGCTGGTGCTCGCAGCGCAGACAGCCTCGCTCGCCAGTTCGCTGCCAGAGTTCGGCGGAACAGCCAGCCAACCAGCCAGGCAGCCAGCGCTCGTAATAGCGAACAGGGCGCCGGCAGCAAGCACCAACGATGACGACTATGAGCAGCGTGGACTTGTACGAGCTCCGAGCAGCATCGGCACAGCAAAGCGACGACCCACAGTACCGAGAGACCCGGGCGTCGCTAGCGGGCACACACGGCTGTTGTGCGGGACGCTCCGGGCGGAGCGAGCCGGAGCGACATCACTGACTGACTCAGCGCCGCCGTTCGAGCAGTAGCAGCAGCAGCAGCTAACGACTGCTTCTACAATTGCTATCAATTGCTGCGCGCGGCACCCTGCAGCCAGCAGCAGCAGCAGCAGAAACAGTTGCTCGGACCGCTGTCCGTTGCAGATTCGCCGGGGGACAGTCGGATCTCGACAGTCGGCCGCTCCGTCCCGTCGCTTGCCGTCCGTGTCCGCCGCTAACAGCAACAGCGATCGTTCGAACGACGATCGTAGCACACACACATACACACACGCACACCGTGGAGCTCAGGCGTCCGAACGTCACCATCACGGAGCAATCAGAACATCAAATCGCGGCGTTAGAACAACAACAACAACAAGCCAACTTGTCTGTCTCCGCTGCCTGACAATTAGACCTGACTCTGAGGCCTGGCAGGCCGACGACACTGTCCCATCTATGGTACTCTTCCCAGCTACAATGGGCACTCGAAGTGCGTTGTCGCCAACATCAGCAGCAGCAGGGTCAGGAAGACCATCACAGCAGCAGTCGGCCGCGTTTTCCGTTGTCATCCGCCACTCGCCGTGTCCCCTCTCACACCGCTGTGAATATCGTTGCGCGGCTGCACTGCCGAACACTGCCGAACGCTATGAGCGCATCGATTACATCGGCTACAGTAGCAAATATCATCCGCTGGTGAGTAGTCTACTCGAAGACAGAAGTAGTTGCCACGGCAGTGGCAGCCGATAGTTGGGATAGTCGTCGTGGTGATAGTCGCAGCCGCAAGTCTTGCTGTCTCTGCTGATCGTTGTCGTCCTCGTCGGGCCGATGGTGGCTGGCTGGCTGGCTGGCTGACTGCCTCTCTCGTTGCTGTGTATGTTCGTCGTTTCGGCTTTTGTTGCTGTTTCTGCCGCCACCGATGTCCCGTCCGGTTCGGCCCGTCCACGCCGCTCTACCCAGATTGCTCGCTGTATCCCCTGCTTCGTTGACTATCGCCAGCTGGCTGCTAGTTGTAGCTTGGCTATGGGCGGACCACATAATGAGCAGGCCAACATGGCGGCGTCGCCGCCGCCGCCGCCACCGCCGCGGCCGCAAGCTACTTACACTACTGCTGCTCCCGTCGCTGCTGCGGCTCCTGCTACAACAGCTACTGCTGCCATCACTGGCCGTGTGTCTCAGTGTGTCTCTCTGCCTACGTCTGCCTGCTTGTTCTACCGTCGGCCTGCCAGACCCCAAGCGGCGGTGGACGACGGCCTCGTTCCGCTGCCCGGGCGGACGGAAGGCCGCCCGTTTGCCGTCGCCGTCACAGCCGCCACCGCCGCCGCCGCCACTCGCAGCCGCCTCTACCGGGTAGCGAACTCGAAGCCTGGCTTGAAACCACCACCACCACCAGCATCGATGTCGTTGCCGCCGTCGCCGCCGCCGATATCAGCCACCGCCGCTAGATGGTTAGCACCTATAGGTCGCTTCTCTCTAAAGGCAGTCCGGTGTTTTGTGTCCTCTGGGGTGTCCCTGTCGGAGCGCGGCTTCTTCCGTCTGAGGGCTTTTCGGCTTGTGTTCCCCTTCCGAAGTGGCTAAGCTTCGTTGTGCCGCAGACGGTGCCATGCTACGAACGTGTGTATTTCGATGTGTACATGTGTGCATATGTGTTTGACGATGCACCACGCATTCGGTAGTCGCTCTGTCAGTGGAAGGTCTCAAAGAAAATCGGAGGGATCTTTGAGGAGCGCTGCCGTCTCGATTGAAGCATCGATGAGGTTGTTGATGATCTCGATGTCGTCGTCGCCGTCGTCGTCAGAGGCAACGAGCGTCGGCAACGAGCGTCGATTTCCCGACTCGGCTGTGCGTTTCCTTTGGCTCGTTTTTTGGCTAGGTGCGGCTTCGTCTGATATGATCAGGGCTGATCGCGTTGACCGGGCGACGGCCGGCAGCCCGGCTGGATCCGGCATCGGTCTGAGCACTGTCGGCTTGGCCGAGACAGTTTCTCACGTTGCCAGCAGTTGGACGTGAGGGTCGATTGTTTGCCATAAGAATCCGAGACCGCTGTTGTTGGTGCTGGTGCTGCTGCTGTCGCCGCCGCCAACGTGATCGGCCGCGTGGCGCTCATACAGAATCAACGGCTGGCCAACTGTATGCATCATGAGGAACTAACGAAGCGAAACCTCAGGCGGGGCCTCTGGCGGGTTGTCGCGAAGCGATCGCCCAGGTAAAGTTCGCCCGCCGTGGCCAACGTGAATTTCGAAGGGACGAATGCAACGGACGCTTGTCTCATTATCGTTGTGCTGATGCTAGCTTGTCGCCGCCCTGACGAGCGCTCTGTTAGAGTAGTGGTCCCTGGCTGGCGACTGATCTGCCACGCGAACTCAGTACATCACCGGGCATTCAATGCTAAGCCGTCACTAATATTTGGTTGTCCGAGACGCGAACAAGATATACATGTCTCATGCGGACAGGGGGATAGCGCAAGTCGAGCGATAACCGCAACCCGTGTGCGCAAAACCCTTGAAACAAATTGTGTATCGGCATCGCTTCGTTCAACTCAGCAGCAACCAGAAAGCTGAGGGTGTGTTTGGATCATGACGCGCTAACCAGGAGCAACACGGAATCCGACAACACCGGACGAAGAGTCGCTGGTGGTAATCATCGCTGCTGTACCGTGTCGGAAACAGGAGTAGCGTCCTCCCTCAATGACACCTGCATGATGCCAAGTGTTCAGCAGGACGCGAGCAGGCGGTGTTGCCCTTCAGTTTCTGGTGGTAGTATAGAGAGGGGGCGTCCTTCCGTCGTCTCACCAGCCTCCAGGGACGAGCCGCGATAGTCCTACCAAGGCAATCGACACAGGACTTCGCCGCCATGCGGAGCGTGCCACCAATACACCTCAGTGGCGGCTGCGGCGTGACTTCAATGTGGTGTGACCGTTGCCGGGACGACTGGCGTACTGAGGGCGGCGAGTGTCAGCGGTGTTGAGAGGTGACGCCGATTGCGTACGGTGCGAAGCTGGTGCGGCGCGACGCGACGGCCAGTGGATGGCCGTTCAATTGCCTGTTGGTCTGGACTTGACGGGGCCGCTGAGCTCAGGGCTCGGCGCGTTACATCGACGTCATCTCAGTGCTGTGCTCGCGGCGACCCCGCACCTCACTGGCTTCGGTACTGGTTTCAGTCGATTTGACTGACCTACGCATTGATTTGACGTTGCATATATCCCACGTACATTGACACACCGTTGTTATCTTTACGTTCACGATGACGCAGTGGTTCGCGGTGCCTCGTTCCGTCCCGACGTCGCGTTTGTGAGTGCTCGGAAACGCGTGTTATTCCGTGGGTGCACTAAAGTACTAATAATTGATTTTCATCAAACGCTTGAGTCGTCGCCAGCCGGCTTGGCCGTGCAACGTCAAGCCAATTTCACGTATAGTGCTCGGTAAAATCTAGGCCATATCATGTATGCGAAATTGCAGTGACAAACCATAGCCCCGACGCCGTTTAGTCGAGACCTCCCATGGCCAAACCTCTATCCGGATTGACACAGGTTTCCGATCTCTCGGTGGACACGTCTCTCGCCGGCAAATTGTTGACGCTGTACACGGTGCCAGGCAAGCGTCTGTGCGTTCTCTCCGACTCCAGGTTCGGTGGCACGTCTGTTACGTATCGGCAGTTTCCATAGCGGTGGCCACGGTCACTGACCATGTACGGCCAAGTGTCGAAACGACCTTCGGGCAGCAGGTGCTACCGCTGCCACCGACCCTTGTTACAGTTTCACATGGTTCTTTTCGCCGCGTGCTGTTTGTATTGACGAAGGTTAGTCACACCGGCAACCGACTGGGTAAATACGTCGTAGGCTGTTGACTCAACTCGTCTCGGACTGCCGACGTAGCCCCTGAGACAGCAGGGCCGGTCAGCCAACCTACGGACGTCTCGCTCCGAGACTCGTCTTCGTTTGAAAGCTCTCCTCCTCGTGGTTTGTATTTATACGTGTGTGCTCATCTATGTGTATGTTTCGACCTGTGTATCCATTCCAAGTTGTTGTCCGCGTCAACTACGACCCATCGTGCTGTTTGCGACGGCCGCGTTCCTCAGCCGCATCGATGCCCCGGGGGTGTTCTAGGTTCTGTTCGAAGTTGTAAATCAGTCAGTGAAAGGCGACCTTCCCTGTCCTGTCTAGAACCGATTTGCCGTCCACTGTCTCCAACGCAGTCAGTTGAACTGACTATCTCTCTTCCCCTGACACCCCCCCCACACCCCCGCGAACCCCCACATGCCCCCCTCTCTCTCCCCCCCTTTTACTACGAGTCTATTGCGTCCCAGCGACTGAAAGCGTTGGCGTTTGATACCCGTCCCTTCAATGTTTCGTCTTCTGCTTGTCGCCTGCTACGAACCCCTATAGACAGGGTCGAATTTCAGGTATCAGGCGAGGCGCGATGTCCGGCGACGAATCCGCCAGCACAACAACAGCAGCAGCAGCAACAGCATCGGCAGCAACAACAGCTGCACCACCATCAACAGCAGCTGTATGGGGATCATAGCAAACACGATAATTGGCCATGAGTGATTGAGTGCTGCCTTGTAAATATGAGCAAACCTGATGAACGCCAAAAGGAACGCCTCCACAGCTTGTAGAAGTGTCCGTACTAAAATCCGATGTAGTCTATTATTCCGTAACAGCTAAACAAGAGCGCGTTCTACAGCTCAGCTTATCCGAGTCTCCTTGCGACTCGTTAGATTACTGAACCCGTTAGTTTCGTTTTTTTTTCTGGGCGTTTTATTTTCTATCCCGCGGCTCGGACTGTCGGATTATTACGGTTCCTTATGTCTCTGCCTCTGTCTCCCGCTTATCTTCGCAGGTAGGTGAATGTCGATGATGAGATCAACGACGGCGTCATGGGACGCTCGCCTAGATGAGACACAAACAGCACGGATCGTATCTCCCGATAATACTCCGATCAAATCCCCTGTTGGCGGCGGTAGCAGCAACAGCAGCGGGCAGACCTGCGATACTCATCCGGCTGGTCTCGGCCTTCTTAACAGGATTTGAGGCCGGGTGATTGCGATAACAAAAAGCCTCCGTTGTCGATGGTGTCTTCATCGGATTTCAGGTATTGTGCCATATCATGTGCGTGTATAGTAATCAATGACAATAGAAATTCAGAGGCGTTTCACCCATAGAACCGAGCCGTACGAAGAAACCTTCGATAATATACGCTTATGTAGTAGCTAAGACAGTACTAATTATTCATATGTAATAATTCATTTTAAGCCAAGCCGAGATTTGGCTTGCGTCGAACGCGAGCAAGTGTTCAGGGAATGAGCAGACAGTGAAAAGGCCTCAAGAGAAACAATGACGATGCTGTGGTGTACCCGTGTGCGCGGGTGTATTCGTTAGCAATACTGTGGTGTCGCAGCCGGGAATTTCGCAGGTCCCGTGTAGAAATTGTTGGGAACTGACCAACACCACCACCACCGCCGCCACCGGAGAAGTTGCCTATTTTACTTCTTAAATGTGAATCGCCTTGGGAGATGATTCGCCGTTTCGGTATAACTAGAATAGTTGATAGCGTGACTTGATTCGTCTCTCGCAGTGTGAACCTATGGTAATTTTGCTACGTGCGTACGTTTTAATCTCATTGCATTACACGAATCCATAATGACCTAAGAGACTGGCTGTCGTTTCAGGCAAACTGGCACGAAGCTCTACTCCATGTCAATCTGTGACGATTAACAGACAATCGTGCATTCGCTCAGCTAGGCGATCTTGCTTGAATGAGAAACATCTAGAGATTTTCGCAGTCCCATATATGTGCACAATTCACCGTTGCATTTGTTGCTAAATGGCGGAGAGCATGTGTTAGTACCTCGGACAGTAATCATATCATCCTAGTTTGGTTTATACGCCGATATACCGGATGTCAGAATCATAGCGACGAGCTTCATGCGGAAAAATAGCCGCACAGATTTTGATTATAAATGATCAAATTATTCGTCGATGTTCAATTAGCATAGGACTCGAAAGCGGCGAGGATTCTGCCTGGCAGTTACTTGACAATTGGTCAGCCCCAGCGACTAGTTACCACGGTGGTAAGAACAGGAGAGAGCACCACAATCATTGCCGTTGATCTCTGAACATTCGAACTCGATTTTCGTATAAACCTCACCATTAATCGGGTGCAATTTGACAACCCTGCTGCTGCTGCAGTTGCTGTCTGGTTCGCGAACAACTTGTCTGGCACCATGAAAGCAACTAGTGAGCAAGAATATCCTTATTAACCTTGAGACTCCCCCCATTGCCAGATGTGTCCAGGTACGCATGTGTACCTTAGGTGTTTGGGTTCATTTATTTGATTTAGCCACGGCGTTTACTCGCTTCTCCTCGCCCAAGACGTCTCAATTCCATCTACGCATTTATGCTCAATACACCTCGAATGTTTGGAGTGAAGTCAAAATGAAGTTGCCCGTTAAGACGGATCTGTGCTCCCTGGGGACATCGCTCAGTCGGCGGCTTCGCAGCTCCCGGTAGAACGTGTTCGTTATTGTAGCTGTCTTCTGTTCAAGCCTTTAGGATCGTAACGTCCCCTCTCGTAACCGACCCCAGAGGCAGCTCCGTCTCTCTCTGGCTTACGTCTAAGTCCAATTACCGGACTACCGAGAAGCCGGCCTCGACCTCGACGGGGGGTCGCCGAGTGACTCGCGAGTTGCCTCCTGCTTGATTTCGATCCAATACCAGCCCCCTCTTGAAAAGTTCTGTTTGAACTCACTACGACCGACCGCAGTATCCAGAACGGTTCGCTCAGAAGTCGGGTGCGGAGGGAAACCGTGTAATTGTTATTGCAATCGTGAAATTCTGTTCGCGCGCTCGAGAAGTCGAAAGGCTACCCGCATTTGGGTATATACACACACATACATATATATATATATATATATTAATGATGCCGAAACGCGCAAATGAAATGGAACTAACACGAGGCTGAGCTCGGTTGCAAACCATCTGAGCTGTCGGTTGTTACTCGGATACCTGCTGCTATAGTGAATCACGGGGATGTCACTGGGTTTGGCCCAGGGTGGCGTTTGCGGGTGGACATGAACCATGTGAACAGTGCCATCGGCGCGGTCAAAGAGCCGGAGAGCAGGTTGGCCTGCTGAAGCACCGTACCGGATTCTCGTGTATCGGCCACGTGCGATTATAGGAAATTACTGTCTGAAGGTATCCAGATGCAGATTTCCGGACGCATATTTCAATATCAGATTTCGGTGACTTCCAGAAGAGACCAAGAGAGGAACCGCTAGTCTCTCTATCACGATGCAGCCGATAGCAATTTGCTTGATATGCATGTCTCTCAGTAGAAATGATAAAACCCCTATTGGTAGTAGTTTCTACGATTTGTTCCCAGGGTCGGCAGGACGATACGCAATACAAGAAGAAGTCAGGGGGGTCGGGGGTCGTCCACGTTGTTGACGTGGGATGAAGAATCCTTCGTTTCATTCGAAGATTCGGACCGGAAAACGACTTCGCTAAAGATTAATTTCGATCAGGGTCGTTGTAGTATTGGACAACGCTTCGATGAGCAGGCGAATTGTGACGAAACACGATTTTGTAATGGTTCGGCGAAATCGGGAGTTCTCTCGTCAACTTTTATGTTATGTGCACCCTTTAGCCGACAACACGCTGCACACTACTCGAAGTCAAGATTGAGATTCTTCCTTCTTTTTATTCACACGAATTGTGTAATATTACAAACAGTGTGGTAAGTTTATAAATATGTTACAATGTGCTTTCGCCAGTCGCTGTGGTGAGAGTTCGGTCGTTGTTGTTGTTATGATCTACGCTCAATTTCATCAAATTGTTCAGTGATCTTATTTGTCAAGATCGAGATTTACCAGGGAGAGAAACGTCGTGCGAGTAGTCATAAGAGAAATCTAAAACGACACAGCATACTTGCCGTCTATATTTATCGTGATGATTGGTTGGTTTGTACCCCATAGGTGTTTGCCTCCGTAAACGATTCCTGTGATCGATTTAATGCGACAAATTTTTGTCGGACAACCACAAACACCCGAATCTCGCCTGGCCTTGTTTTTAACAGCTACATACACAAACTTCATAGCAGAACCTCATATCCACTGCCGTCAGCTAAATCTTCAGGTATGAGCAGCCGTGACCCTTTTGTCGTTCTGGCGATCCCATCTACAATCGCATTAGAAATTTCCCTCTGGATGACAAAGTGCACTATAAGCATTGAACACGGAGAATACAAGAGAGGCCACAGCGAGGGCCGGGACGGATATTTTCTGTTTTCAACGAATGACATTAATTCGTTCGTTCGCTGTCCGCGGGCATCGTTTACCGCCAACGGTAGCCGCGGTCATATTCGCCGCTCTTTTTTCAACAAAGTCCAACCACTGTTTATTGTTTGAACAGTGTGTTCAATCGTTGTCGATCTGCGGGGGGGGCGACCACTTAGCGCAAACACACGGGCCTCGCTGCCTGCCCAACTGACTTACCTAGAGCGTTCAGAGCGGCGGCGTTCATCCAGGAGAGGTTTGACTCGACTGGCTTACACTCCCCAACGGCGTTTTCAGGCGGCCAGCAAGAATCATAGTATGATACAAAGTTGTTCGAAAGGATCGACTATGACGGCAAAATGAAATAGAGATCTCATATATTCTTATCGATGTTGGATACTTTGTGTCGTTCACGGCGTCACTTCGAGATCCGCAGTGATCCTTGTGTTTACGATATCAGAGAAGTTGCGTGGGTGATCAGGAAGCACACGACTTCGCATGAAAGTGCCACAGTGATTTCCTATTGCAACTTTAACTCGTTCGGTGAATCTGTGATATATTCTAGAATATTTATCTCATTTAGACGATTGCTTTTTTTGAGCAGATGTTCCCCTCATTGCCATGGACATTTGTTCCTGCCCAAGTTGTCTTAGTTTGCTGTGTGTGTGTGTAATTATGACTCTAATTTGTTTGCCAGGAACTTCGAGGAGAGCGGCACCACAAGACGGAACGCGACATCATGGACTTCTCACAGGGCGACGCACGGACGAAACATATCGTTTCGTCTGTGCGTATCGAGTATCGAGGAGATGGGACGCGACCCAAGCGTTCCATTGTGCGTGTCTCGCTTCTGGTGATGAAATTGTGACTTGATCAGACATGGGCCGCGTGGCTCCAATCGTCATCGCTGTTCGTCAGTTCCTCCACAGATTTACCCTGTTGATCCGAATCTGTGTGGTCAGAACTGATCGGAAACTCTTCACAAATTGGGATCACGGGGAGTCTCTGGCGGAGGAACAATCTTCAAAATGCGATGACCTAGTGACCGCTTCATGGACATAGTGGTACGCATGCAAAATACATACACAGTTATGTCTGACTCAGCCAGTGTGAACGTGTCGACCGACTAGGCATCTTCACTCGAAGGTTTGTGGAACCTGTGGACCTTATACGTCCTTTTAGCAAAAGGTCTAATAACATGAATTAGAGAATGAACTACGGTGTCGCTTAAGGAATACGCTTGATTTGAGAGTTTTGATAATACGTGACTAATATAGACTTTGTTCCCTTCGACAATTTTGAGTTGCCGCGCAACTCGATGTCGATTTTGTTGCCTGAAGCAAGGTCAGGTGAGGAGGCGAGAGACAAATATAAGCACCTTAGCTCCAATATATATATATATATATATATATATATATCAGCTGTTACTATATTTACTCAGCCGCGTGAAATTGCAATTGTCTCTAGACAAAGCCGCAATTCGCCCGGGACATGTCACATGTAAAAGTTTGAACGGGCGATATTTTCTGCAGTGGCGATAGGTACCACCACAACATAATTACCGAGCACATAGTCGACTGCTGCCGTAGTTGGGCGGAGCCCAACTCGGAGATGTAGACAAATTGGTCCGCTGGATTGCCGCCCTAATTTGAGGGAATACTGTACACAGCGAATGTCAACGGAACGACTTCGACATCGACGTCGGCAGCAGCAGCAGTAGTTATGAACCAACCTATGAATTAGACGCTTGCCCGTTTGCTGGCCAGCGTGCACACACCCTACGCGTGATTTTTTTTGTTGGAGCACTTCGTGGCGTCGTTACGATCAGCTTTCACGCTCATATTCACGTATGAATATATGTTGATAGAGGAGTGAATTACTTCGATGATTCGAAATACTGAACATGGCTGGAATATGGAAGACCTGCCTGGGTACAGGGTGCTCGAGCAATTACGCAAGTCTATGGGCGACCTCAGCCAATATTGACACAGGTTCCACCCAGTCGCTTGTAGGGTTCCGTGTCTTTTGGATTGGTAGCGCGGCAAACATGGCATGAATTCGTCGCTTGCCTTTTTAAAGCTCAAAATGCGTGTTTTTCTTTTCACTATTATTAATGGTGGTCTCCGTAGAGTCGACGCATTCAACTTCGGGAAAATATCTCTTCGCGTGGACAAGAACAACAACGATTTTTGTTCTCGAATTTTCTTGTTAAAATGCTTTACACAACTAAAAAAAAACCTCAATGATTTAATAATACCTGCAACTGTTTCTGCATATGCTTTCGACCAGAAATCTCTACTGTAATAGCATCGAATTGGCTGTGTGGCTTGTTTCCCAAAAACAGGCCCGACTGGATGATGCGTGGCGATGTGACAAAGAAGAAAATAAACATCATAAAGTCATCCTGTTCGAATTGAGAATCCCACTGAGGCATCGAGTGAGAAACTCGAGATGAGAATATCTGGAACAGCCGATGAAAATTGTTGAACATTTCCTGATGACAGTTTCTGAAGTGACCCCCACCGATTTTCTAAAGAAAGTGATTTCTACCAATTATCATGGCCGATCTAGATTTCTCATGGTGCGAGAGCGATTTGCATTTTGAGTCTGTCAGTTTCTCTGTCGTCCGGTTTTTGTTTATGAAATTTGGCCCGATTGAGGTAGTTCACTATGTCAGTGTAAGTACGCTTACTGCCACACGAATCGTTCATCTCTGACCGTATCCTCGCCTCGCTTCTGATATCTAGCTAACTATTAGATGCACTCGAACTTGAATTCGTCGGATGCCGAGCGATTCTTCCCTTGTGTATAGACTAAATTTATTAAGTTAAAAAAAAAAGAGTTAAATTTTATGCAAGGCCTACGAGTGAATCCCCGGCAGAGGATAAGGTCGCGCAGGAGGAATCACTAGGTATCCAGCAGCGCCTATACCGACATACATGATATTAGTCAATTTGTTCTCTTTCGAGCTGTTAATTGCCCCAAACAAATTTTCCACTTCAAGGTGAGCTCCGTACCCATGCCTTCCTGTGTGCTCCTCCATCCTAATTACTAAATCGCTAACAGCATATAAGACTATAAATGCACAGTTTTACACTCGTATGAAATCGGCCAGTAAGGACGTCACACCCAGAGAATGCATTTTACAATGGGTAGAGTCGACGATCGACGTTAGCCCACGGGTGAAATCCTCCACCAATTGCTATCTTGGAGCGGGCGATTTTAAACCGATGTCAAATGTTTAATGTCCTCTAATGAAATGATAGCGAAGTTGTTTGCACGTGCGCGAAATCTCGCTCACTCACAACTGTGGGAAACTACTATCCTTCTATTTGATGGTATGACACGATGAAGTCTGCCAACAAACTCAGCTGGACAAATATGGTCCCCGCTATGCGCTTCGAGGTCACTGGCTCGGCTTCCGCTTGCGGCGACGCCAACGACGTCGACGCTGAAGAGGTGAGAGGCGACTTTACGACGTTTCGAGTTTTAGTGGCTAACACCTCGTTAATGAGAGCTATCGAAGTCGTCCACCTCAGAAGCTCACGCACGTCGAAGTACGGGGGAAGAGACAGAGAGGGAGAGATAGATGGTCCGCGCAATAAGACCTAACGAAAACGGACATTAACGATCGGTGACGAGCCAGCGAAGCCACGCTAAGCCCAGAGCGATCAATGCAGTTGTGCGCCACTATACCGGGGGTCGTCAAATGAGAAAATTCGCCCATACTCTAATAGGTGTCACATACGTAGGATCAACGCTGACTCGGGATCATGATGCGATTTCGCCTGCAGCTATGGGAGTTCTTAACGCTGAACTGAACGATAAGCGATCGATTGATCTGGCTAATATCTATTGACATTACTGCGGCGTTGACTTTCCGTAGACGTCCGTTCGATTTGTCGTGGTGACAACTCAAGTGTTGATTCAATTTGCGGTCCACATATGCTCAACATGAACGTCATATGCCAATCATACCAAATTGTGTGTATCTGTAGCATCATTAGACAATACATGAGGTGTCGCGATACGCTGATTGTTGTTATCTCATTCGATCCGACAGATTCGCTCACGGATCGGTTAACGTTAACAGATCGATCATTGTTCGGAAAAAAAAAGCAGAATCTCGCTCATTAGTCAGCATCTCCGTAGATGGGCGCGTCCCGCAGCTGAGAGAAAAAGTTGTGAACTTGCGCTAAATGGCTATGCTGGCGCGAGCGTCGTCGGAGTACCCCCCGTCCCTCTGGGGGGAGGGGGTGTCTATCCAGCTCTCTCTCTCATGCTGCCTTTTCTGTTGGCGGCCCCAACGGCCAACCGCTTCGCTGGGCTCTTCTGGCTTCTCTCACAGATCATCTCCCCCTTCCTCCCTGCACTGGGTGATGCCGATGCGAGCACACGAGCTTGAGTGATCAAGAGCTGATCGCTCAACGAGCTGTCATAGAGCGCGACGGATGATGACGAATCCATAGTTGATTGACGACCCCTAGTACTTAGTCGACGAGTCGGTGGGTAGAGCTCGCGACGGTGATGGCTGCCGATGGCTGGCGGCGGCTGTAGCGCTCCTTCGGGCTGTGCTCAGCGAATAGGAAGACGCGAACAGCGGCACTAGCAGCAGCAGCAGCTACGCCCAGAAGCGTCAGGGATATGGAGTGGTCTAGGTTGTGTCCGGACAGATTATGTATGATGCGGTGCGCGGAGTATTCATCGTAGACTCTCGCGTTGGACGAGTCGCGCTGTGAATTCTGCTGTTGCTGCTGTCGCGTACGAGTGAGCGGAAAGGCTCGCTTTGCCAGCCCTCGTCTCGCTGGGGACCGAGCTGGCGGATGCTGTTAGACTCAAGGGCGGCATCACCTGCTTATGCAGTTTGGGATCACGATACAATTATATGCTGGATTATGCTCACGCATTCATGATTCTGACGACGGCTCTCGCACCCCGATGGTAAGAGAAGCCTATTCGTGCCTGAGTGCGCGAGATGTTACCATATGACCGTTACATTTGGTGTGGTGTACGTAGGGGTAGAGGGGCGAATGCGAAGAGGCGAATGCACTGGACGGAATACATTGCGGAAATGTTTTGAATGGAAATGCTCTGCTGCTAAAACAAATGCGGCTTGCTCACATCTCATCGGCGCATCTGGTCGATACCGACGGATGTTATGTCATCATGCAGATACAGTGAATTTTGTCTCCTCAGGCAAAGAACAGTAGTTCTAGTGCAAAATGACATACGAATAGTGTGTATAACAACTACACAAGCTCGAATCATCGTTGCAACGTGCCCTGCCCTTTCTATGTAAAATGCGATCCTATTCAATTTGACAATAAATGTGTTTGTGGACTTGTGCGCCTGTTCTCTTACTTACCCATTATGTGTATGCACACGTGCGAACATGAGCAGATGAACAGTCTCTTCGAAGTCACAGGCTACACATTACTACACAATTGTTGCAAAAATAATAATAATGATAATAATAATAATGATAGTAATAAATATTATTAATAACAATAATAATAATAAAGAATAATAATACTGATGTAAATACAGCTGGTTATAGATTATGGCAGACTCAGAGGTTTTTATTCAAAGCATTTCCGCAATGTATTTATTCCATCATTCAGTGCATTCACCTCTTCGCATTGAATTAACGTGCATCACGCCAAATGTAACAGTCATATGGGAACATCTCACGCACTCAGGCCCAAATCGGCTTCTCTGACCATCGGGGTGAGAGGGCCGTCGTCAGAATCATGAATGCGTGAGCATAATCCAGCATATAATTGTATCGTGATCTCAAACTGCATAAGCAGGTGATGCGAGCGATTGAGCCTGACAGCGTCCGTCACTATACAGGTTCGAATCCCGTTGCATGACATATAAGAGAACTTAGGCATTGTATGCAGTTATTCCTTTAGTAAATCAATAAAGCTTAACCTTTACCTTCTCAGCGCTTTGCCCCTGAGTCCGCCATAATCTATAACCCGCTGTATTTACATCATTATTATTATTATTATTATTTATTTATTATTATTATTATCATTATTATTATGATTATTTTTACAACAATTGTGTAGTAATGTGTAGCCCGTGACTTCGAAGAGACTGTTTATCTGCTCATGTTCGCACATGTGCATACACATAATGGCTAGTAAAGAACTTTCATAACTAAGAGAACAGGCACACAAGTCCACAAACTCATTTATTGTAAAAATAAATCTGATCGCATCGAACACACAACGAAGCGTGGCAAGTAGTATCACTTGGAACAAACATTGCAACAAATGACATAGCCAGCCCAACTGGAGCTGGCTGCTACTGACTCGATATCTAATAATTGTTTTTCGAGCTGACCCTCAGCTGTTCTCTGCCCCTATCTGACCTGGCCTCAGCTCTTAACCTTTTAGGTATTACTATGAGAGGACCTGTCGGGGCCACCTTTGCTTATTCTCTACCTTTCGCGTACCTCGTACCTACCCCGTACCAGCATAGACGAATATGCGCTTCGCCTTGACTCGATATCTGTGAGCAGGCACCTCTCATCTACTGAATTCGGCATAATCAGATCTCAGTGATCTATGCAGCGATTCATGGTGATGACAGATCGTTGAAGCAAACCATCGACTATCGTCGCTGTTCTCCCGCTGGCCAGTCACTGGGTTAGCTCCAGTGAGAAATTCGTCGCTTTCACCGTGAGAGGCGCCAAGGTGCTTTAAGAAGTAGTCAATTCAACGAAAATGGATCATGAACATACATTTACGGTGGTCACAGTGTTGTTCTAGGGCCATTGCTGGATTTGATTGGAAACTCGACCATCCGTTGGGTTGATGGCGCAGCCGCTGCGAGACGCAATCGAGAGCGTATCCCTGACTCGGATCGAGACTGTTATATGTTGATGATTGCGCAGTGTTCGAATACGCTCCTCGAGTGCTTGGCTAATAGCTCGAATCAAATTCGTAACGCGGTCGTTCTAGCGCGTAAGCGTTTCTTTGCAAAGTACATTCGGGGACGGTATACACGGTGTCGAAGTTTCTGCTAAATCAATACAAAACGTATGACTTTATCAATGGAAAATGAACAACTGTCAATATCGGTGTGCAAGGAGTTGAAAAAAAATCTTGGATTGCCAGTAATTTGCGTAGACCCAAGACATATGGCAGCAGCTTTATCTGCAAGGATCAATTAGTATCGATGAAAGTGATGCAAGGGGTATAGCACTAGTGATGAGAGCTGGGTTGCACGAGGAAGAAATCTGATAAATCTGACGGCGTCACTTCCAATGAACCTTTAGATCCGCTTAGATGAATGATCACTAATTCGAAACTCTACATTAGCATATTACATTGTCCACGAGGTGAATATAGCTTATTGACTATAGGCAAATGGACAAGCTAGCAATGTTGCTAGTTTTAGCGAACGCTTTTTTTAGAGATGCAATACTACACACTGCGTAGATTTGAGAGGGAGCTTGCATTGCATTGATTCTTTGGGTCACATGACAATTGCAGGCTACTGCCTTCAGTCGACGTGTATATCCTCACACGTTTAATATCGCGAACAAAAGTGCGATTACTGCTACGAGGCCGCATATATATATATTTTGGTCTATGGACCCCATGGTGCAGTTCGACTAGCTGCTTGGTATTATATATACGGATTCAATGGGTTAGGTGCCGAAATAGATAGAAAGATGTTTCGGGAGCTCGATGAAGAGCTATCGCTGTTATCGTTTATATTGGACGACGCCAACACGCGGTGGTGCTTGGGCTTATCAAACTGTCTCAATGTGTCCGGCAGGATGGCGGCGAGAATAACGGAATGACTGTTACCACAAGGAGCAAAGAGGTCGATTCATGCCGCTTGAAATTATAGTTAATTGTTGATTGTTGCCAAACTGAGTATCCGTCCCCTTTAATAAACCAATATACCTTTACCTTTACCTTCGAAACAAAGTCATGCTACAATATATCGCGGCCATTTTCATTGGCTCAGATTGAGGGGGTATACGCTTACATTTGCCGTGATCTATAATCATAATGATTTAGCCATGATGTTTACTTTTCGTTGAGATATATATATATATATATATATATATATATGAAAATGTGATGGACGCGTTATTATGACGCACCCTGCCCTCAGACATCCCTAAGCAAAGTATCAGACCGCTCATGTAACAAGAACCTTGTGTTATTTTCTTTTAATAGTAAATGATGTCAAGTTTGTTGCCGGATCATCAACAAGTCACGCTATTGATTTGAGGACATAATTGAACAACAAACGTATCTCTACGTGGATCACCTGTCGGCGAGATGGCTAAAGGTAACAGGATAGCAACAGTCTGTTCCAACTATTCGTGTATTTACTGTTGCGAGTCTGCCGAGTGGACGCACCATAGCTGGAGCATACTTCTCACCACCGTTCCTTAACCTCATAATAGGCTAAAATCACTATATTATGTCGCTTTTCATCTGTGGGCCTGTGTATCAGTCCTCTTGAGCTTCGCTCTCTCTCTCTCTCTCTTTTAACCGGCACACAGAAAATGAATCTATAAGAGGTGATTGATCATCCCACTCCAAAGTAGGACCGATGCGGGTAGACCTTGCCGCCTCGGTTAATTCGCCTCTGTGCAGTGGGAGTGCGATCAGTGGAATCGCAAGTCATTTAACAACGTTGAAACCTTCAACAAACGCCTGAGGAAAATCATATAAATGACGATCATGCATTTAGATGATCTTTGATCCTCTCCATCGCCATAAACAGGTTTCCTGTTGGTCGTCTTAACTGGCGCTTAATGGCACCTTAATAGAGGTCCGGGGTTATATATATATATATATATATATATATATATATATATATATACGAGTGTTACAGATGAGTATCAAAACCCTCTATCTCTTTCTCTCTCTTTGTCGTTGGAGAACAAGTAGGTTGACAGTGACCTTAGGTTATCATATCACTTTTGCGTGTGCTGCGGAGCTTTGTGAGACTATTCGATCACCCTGTGCTCCTATAAAAAGGGTCATTCCAAGAAGGATCACATTTTCTACCTCGAGTAGTAGTGCGACCCGTAAAAGGCCTGTGTCGAGTTCCCCGCTCGAAGCTAATTGCAGTCGGTGTCAATGCGCGTATCACGTGCATCCCAGCAGATATACGGTCCCTTATAGCAGTAGGACATGTTGGGCTACGGATGGATCAATCAGCGGCAATGGCCCTCATTGAGTGCTGAAGATTGATGTGATTCAACTCAGTGATGAGATGGATGCCCACTTCCCCCACGCAACTGTTAATACACTCGGTTGATAGGTACGGCTGGCTGGCTGGCTCTTGTCAATTATCCGTGATTATTCTGGGCCGCTGTCGCACCTCCAAGCATCCACACAAACGAAGAGCGGATAGCATAAAACTTATTATTTTTGTAACGCTTACTTGTATTATGCAGATATGTATACCAATACAATATGTGTACCAAAACCCGAAAGGATTGCGCATATAAGTATGCACGCATAATGAGCGAAACTGCTTAAGGTCGACGAATTAGGGGAAAGAGGTACATGTCAAGAGTTGGATGGAAATCCTTTAAATATAGGTTACGATCATCAGCTTACGATCAATCGGAAGTCAAGAGGGCACATGCCTGTATTTTTAGAAAAAAATATTAATTCAATTCTAATATCAGGTGACAAATATTGGATCGATTCGTTCGGCCCTTCATATGGGGTGAATTTCCCTCTGACTTGGCTAAATCTCCCTCGATGTCCTATTACTCCTAATAGAGTTGCGTTATTAACTAAATGTTTATTCAACTACGATGCTTTCATCAAATACTGTTCTGGTAGGATCTGTTAGCCATACCATTTCCATATTTAGCTTACAAACAATGTACAGACTTGTCACTACTTCGCATCGTTTTATTGCACAAATAGCCGCTACTCCCTGTTGCGCGCATATTGTTCGCGCATATATATATATATATATATATATAGCAAGTGAATTGCTATTCTAGATCCAATTTTTATCTATATAAACCACTTAAGGCTAGAGCGGATCCCTTGTCGAGTTTAGACACTGCGAGGCTAATTCATACGAATCCCATCCTCAAACGTCGATCGACTGATTCGGCCGCCGGGAAGACCTCAAGTGGCTCACTCATTCGAAGCGACGTAACCACTCAACCTTGGCATCTGGCGAGTTAGCATACGCATGTCTGCTGGCCAGACACAGCAGGACAGTCCAGCCAACAGGTTACCCTGCTCGATATGAACGTGGAACACCTTCGCGGGTTGGACCCGGAGTGCGCCTTGTACCTTCTCTCATAGCACTTGCTCCTCGTTATTATCCATCTATCTATCTGCGCTGCTTAGCGGAAAGGAGGCACTCAATTGCCAGTGGTGTCATGCTCTTCCCGACAACTGTTCCTAATGCTGATGCGAACTAGCCGTCGATGGGCCGACTGACGAACGTACAGGGATTCCGGGAGGACGCAGAGGTTCAACGATGCTTTTACGATAGCGTGTCCATTCCACGTATCCTTCCCTGTGTAGGGCAGTGTGTGTGTGTGTGTATGTGACTGCGAGTGTAATGACGAAAGCGTCCTTAAGGACCGCTGGCAAAGCTGGAGCGCCACGGCGGCCGCGAGAGGAGTATGACTGTTCCCGTCGGCTCCTTGCTACCGCAAGGACTGCAACATGGGAAAAGTCGTCCTTCCAGGCTGCCGATAGCCGCATCGCTGTGCGTATAAATGTAGGTCGGAACGAGGTGGCAACGCGAACGATTTATGAACCCGACTCAGTCGTGGGACGTCGACAATCGATCAAGCCGACGTGAATACGTGGTCCATGCCAAGTACCACGCCTTCATGACGGGTCAACGAGTGACGCCAATCTTTCAAGCAACATCTTAACTAGCTGACGCGTTATGGGAGGGTTCAGCAATTGGTGCCGTGATGAATGCTGCTAAATGACAGGCTACAGATTTACGATTTGAGCTAAGCGACTACATGATTATGGTCGAGGCTCTGTCAGGCCCAGTAACTCCCGAATCGTTCTAGGATGTCAATCCAGCCGGTTGCAGATCTGCTCCCAGAGAGCCAACCTGGACACTGCTCGGAAAACTCTGACGATTTTGCCCAATGATTTCGCAGAACTGTTCTGAGATTGTCATGCCATACCAGCCTGTGCCGTCGGCTTCGTGACCATGTCGAGAATTGAAAGCCAGGTTCACAGCCACGAGCGGCTTCACAGCAGCTCCTAGGACTCTCAGTGATAGGATCTCAGAGGCTTTACTCAGAGTGAAACGATAAGGAAGCATTGTGCAATGGTCCAGCTTCTATGGGACGACTTCAGAAGAAGAGGTGTTACCAAAGCTGAACCCTGTTGACCATCTAAAGGATTGAGTTGATTGTTGCCGGGACGTCAACATGGCCGGTTCTTGCACCGGGCGGACTGTTGTCTCGACGATAGTTGACCATGTGCTCCTGGTTGGCATCGTCGCTCCCTTGATTTCCGTATATTGGTGCGGGATGTTCTTCCTTGTTGACTACTACGTTTTTCCTGACGATTACATCACGAGCATCTGGTTTACCTGTATATTCGGTAAGAAGGAGCCTTGAAAATAAACAGCTTGTTTTACGTTGGTGTTGATATATGTATTTACAGTACAGTCTATTTTAACTCAGTTAGCTCGCCAAATCTCTCTTTCTGTTGGATGAAC
Source organism: Stratiolaelaps scimitus (assembly GCA_019614645.1). Taxonomy (NCBI): domain Eukaryota; kingdom Metazoa; phylum Arthropoda; class Arachnida; order Mesostigmata; family Laelapidae; genus Stratiolaelaps; species Stratiolaelaps scimitus. The sequence goes on along the minus strand of JABWDB010000034.1, from coordinate 1,752,048 downwards.
ACCGTCGATATATTAGTACCAATGATGACAGGGTACTAAAATACTACCACAAAAAATATAGGCAAATATTCACGCCAGCCGCTCTCTACTTAAGAGAAAGCCGTTAATAATTGCCCCTGTCTGGTCACCCATAAAATCGATGACTCGCTTAAATATTCTGCTTATGCAGCTAACTGCTATCGCCGATTCGACAGATGGAACTTTCAATCCCGTCGTCGATTAGCTCCTGTCGTGGTTAGCTCGCTCCGAGCAGATCACTCGGCTGTTACCGGTAGGCGTAGCACGATCGTCACCCGTGAAATATCATCGTGATCCATGATACTATTGCAGAGTGTCACTTCATCTTGAACGCCCCACGCACCGGCCAGCAGTTCACGGAAGGCTTTACCGCGCCTTTCTAATAAGTCGCTCTAGTTTACCCTTCTGTTGTTAACCAGTCGCAAACATTTCTCGTACGCACTGTATCCGTCCCCGACACTTACGCGAGATTCAGACAAGGAAACATCGTTTCACCGCTGTAAAAAGCCACAGGCCGCAGGTTCGAGTCTCGCTGCATGATGAGGACATATAAGAGAACTTGTAACAAGCATTGTAACAATTGCAGTTACAATATAGTTTTACCATTACCGCTACTAAACAGAACATTGTACTGTACCAGACGAACAGCGAGAGTAGTTGGCTATTGCTCGTTCAGTCGTCAATGCCATCCGGAGTCGCTAAGCATCCCGAACGCGTACATATTATAGTACCACTGATAGTATTAGAGGAGATGGGCGTTTGTCAGCATTTTCTGGCAACGTTTGCCAACGAGAACATCAACTGCTATTTATGCCGCTGTTGTCTAATTATCCGAGAGACGTCAGCGGCCGAAGGTCAGACTCCGCTTTCAAGGACGATTTCTCGCCACGCAGTGTATTTACAACCGTTTGTGATAGTCCCGGTGTATAATCAATAGACAAGTCGTAGTGCTAGTTTTTATGTGCTAGTAGACCATGTGGTATTCAAGGTGAATGACCCAGTACCAAAGGTACGTATCGTTAACTAGCCAACGCTTGCTAGCTTTACAAATCACTGCAGAGGTCGCTTGAGCAGCTGAGTGTGATATTGTAATCATTCATAGATTCAAGTTCGATGCGTTGTACGTACCTCATCGTAAATACGGCTGTTGTATATTGCAATCTGTGATAGCATGTCTTTAATTCTCTGTACATTGCTACACATCTAAGTAGAATCTAAAACCTGAGAACGACGTGTCTAGCTGATCTTCCCCAGTTTTTATTTATCTAGACTTGAGCTTGTATATTAAAAAAAAACACCTTGTGAATGATGTAAATTGCAACAAATAAATTAAATCAAATCGTTTTTTTTTGTTAATCTTTCTGGTAGCATAATTATTCCGTTATTACAACGACGTCCTCCAGAACAAGCAGACCTCCTCCACAAACGTTCACATCATTCGACAACCACTGCCGGAGTTTCTGACTGAAACTAAACAGTATCGCAGTACTGGAGCAGTGGAAAGCATGGTTCTCTTGTGCCAAATACACCATCTTTATCATCAGACAAAACAGCTGCTCAATGCAGTTTGCAATTGTGAACATTCGAAGTTTTTCGAGAACGTCTGAGTAACGCAAGCTACGAAGTGTGGAGTGGACAAGAGAGAGCGTTGCACGTTGCCACAGAGCTGTAGCGAGGTCGGACACTTATACCGGGAACTCCGTGTTGCTAATGCACTTCATAGAATTGCCATGCTAATTGTTGACAAACACCCTTGTTCATTGAAGCATTACCATCAACTGTCAAGCCAGTGGCTCCAAGCGCACACAATATTATCATGAGATCTGGCAGGGGATAGATGCATGAACGCTGCTCACACTAGATCCTGCAGCAGTACAATGCAATAAAAATGGTGGTTTACTCACGGAACTGCACTTACAGTAATACTTAACGCGATTACAGCAGCAACGCAGAATTGTGATGTCATTCGATCAGGAGTCGAACGAGAGAAACCTTGCTCCGAGACGACAATTTCTCGGAATATGACGAAGCCAGTCCCTCGAAGCAAAGTCCCTCGGGAATTATTTTAATGTAGGCATATCGTTGCAGGGAAGCAATATACCGAGTAGACCGCAGATGTATCGCTATCCGAACCACAACTTCAAGGCTATTGGGTACAATACAATATACAACACATTTTTAGCTTATTAACGAAACTGCAGTTTGCTTTTTACAGCAACACTTAAGTTCTCTCGATATCAGTTAACATTTAAGTTTTGTCATATCATTCCCATGTTGTTCTTGGTCAAAGGGAGTCACTATAAACACAAATCATTGTTTAAAGGTCCTCTTTTGTCGCGTAGGCTACAGCGCCGTATTCATCTGCCATATTGTCCACGAACGACTCACTCGTTGGGCGCAGCTAACGGACGCATTGTACAATCCGCTGGCTCGGCTATACTCAATACTTCTCATCATCGTGATCATTTTCCAATGGCGGGGTAAGTACATATCTATATTGTTATAGTTCTGCAGAAGATTGCTCGATCGGTCCCAAGGTTTAATTGTCATGGACAATTATATTCAGCTTCTTTTTTCTTGTCCTATCTGACAATTAATCCCCCCCTGGTTCCTTCTAGAATACGCTAGTGAAACTTACAATTGTTAATTATAAATTTCCTCAGAGAGGTTCCAAAGCGGCCTTCACGTTATATGAGTGTGACTGTGTCTGTGAAGAAACTCTTTATACCTTATAGGAGAAGTGATCCTGGAAAAAATTGTGCGGTATATGTAAATGTATATATATATATGTATATATATATATATATATATATATATATATTATACCTATATATTTTTTATATATTAAACCTTGACTATCGGGCCATATTCTCCATAGAGGTCAAAATTTGCATGTTACCGGATCCATAATTACCTAGATAGCTATGACAGTAAAGCTCAGGGACCGCTCCCAAGACCTCTACAGTGAAACCAAGAGTACTGTATATCCAGGAATAAGCTTAAGTAATAATCGCTAAGTACTTTTTTAACGACCACATACATCCGACGCATTTCTATATGTTCAATATACAACAAAATTCTAGGTATCTTGGCGGACCGACCAAGTCATAGTCACGTCATAATTTTAGCTGAGAACTTCAGTTCTGGAATTTTATTACTTTATTATTATTATATTTATTTATTACTCGATTATATTTAGTTTGCTCCATTTTTTTTGCCATATAGTCCCACAGGATTGACTGAAAATTGAACGTCTCAAAATCGCATTTGTTCTGCTCTGGTTGTTTTCAGGGTTCTGGTATATTTTGGACCACTACCTAGGTCCTGGCTTCGTATCGGGCGGAGCATGCATTGTGCTTGGTAAGGACAATTTGATTTGTGAATAGGTCTCTCGCAATCTCTCGCCCCGATACGAATCATAGAGCATAGTTTATTAGTTGGGTCGTAGGGGGCGGGCTGATCACCGAACGAGCTACGCTGATTGGAATTAACATCGATTTTAATTTCTATTAGAAAAACCGAAATGAGGGCTATCTTTGCTGGCTCGCTAGAATCTATTCCGTTGTAAATAAATATCGAAAACTGACTCCAATGAATCGATCTCGAGCTATGAAAGAGGTGTACCACAAATGTAGCATTCTTTACTATCACTATGTTTCAACAGAGACAATTAAGTGTAAGTTGTACTTTATTTTTTTTGTTGTGATTCACATCTGTGCTGTCACTAGTTTTAATGCCGATTTACACCTTGAAGACTGTATGTACGCCCAACCGGAATTATACATTATGAAGTTCGGATTTCGAGCGTCAACGTAGCACTTTTTGTTTCCTTAACGAATTATATTAATGAGATGTACGTGAATGATATATTAATTACTTTATTACACTTGACGATAACTAACTATGTGCTTAATCGTACAGGTCTCTTCCTGATGGTCATCAGCGGCTGCAGCAAAAGTATCACGGGAGTGGTTCCGTTCATATTGATAGCCGATGACAAGACGAATTATTTCATCGCATTGTCTAGGTTCTCACACCTGGTACGTTTTGCCTAATAGCAACACTGTGATGCTGTGACACTATGAATGAACCTCACCTATAGAACGTTAGAGGTCAAATGATTTCAATTGTACTGTCAAGAGATCAACGAATGAAGAATTATCGGTGGAACGATAAAGACAATAGCCACCTTTAACAATAAATATAATTGCTCCAATTAATTTGAACATCACTTTACCAAAACATCGTACGTAGCCCTAACAAAAGTTGTTTCTAAACTTAGACCACGTTATCACTGTTACAGAAACGTAACAAGCTAATCACTGCACAATTTTCCCCATTGAAAACCTTCTGGTGAGAACATCCTGCGCATAGTCTATTATAATCATCATGACTATGTTATATGCCTGTATCTCTATAGCTCAGTGCTGCACAGGACGAATTCGACTTTCTCGATTTTTTATTGCACTTTCGTTATTATTAATTATTAATTAATGTATTATTATTATTATTATTATTTGCCCATTGATATTGTAACAGCCATATAATCATAGATTATTCCTTTTTAATTTTTTTTGGGAGAGGGGTGTTGCCTTGTTGCGATACCACCGGTGTTTCCGGTGGCATCGCTACAAGGTAACGCGCGACGTGCGTACAACACATTGCGGTTTTCCATATCGCCGTTGCAGTGGTCGAAGGCGGACGTATACAAAACGTATAAAGTTTGTTTGTACGCCTCGTTGATTACATATGTGATCGTACCTGCTACAGCTAGCGTAAATCGCCTTTGAGAAATCTAACATCACGCCTCTCGTGTCAATGATTGTCCCCGATGTAGTCGTCCCGCAACCGGGTGCTGCATCTCGCTGACCACCTCTACTCGGTCTTCTACATTCAGCCGATTACGATTGTCATCTGGCGTGGAGTCTGGCACCTGCAGGTACGATTAAGGCCATGAAAACCATCCTTGACCTAGTGTGAACCCGGAGGCAATTACTTGCTAGGGTTTTATAAACGAACAATGCTTTGTGCACTGATAGTCCATTATTACAATTATTGCGGATCGACTACGACGACCGAATGCGTAATGTCCGTGAACAGACAAACAAGATTTCTGCTAAACTCGTTAGCTAGACGATCTGCGAGCGGGCACAAAAAGGTAATGGTTGACTGGTTTATTAAAGGAACTGTAATAATCATTGTAGATGCTTAAGGTCTCTTATATATGTCTGAAGTCGTGGCCCTCGTGAAGTGCTTGCTCTATCGCTAGTTCAACATACGGCCGGGGAGCTATCAGTGTCATCAGCCTAAAGATGACTCTTCCCCGCACCAACCTTCACTCGGCTTGAAGAGCTTATTAACCAAAGAGCTTTTTCCGACTTCCTCCGCACCCGGGACTGCAGGACTACGCGATTTTTCCGCAAGACGCTCTGGTGTCTGGCGTTGTAACGCTCGGTATTGGCATCGTTGGCGTGTTCATCTGTTACACAATACAGTGGCCACTGAACCTGTGCGTGAAGTAAGTAGGCAAGTGGGCTAATTTACCGGTGGGCTAATTGAGCCAGTGTAATTTCTCGTTATTACTGAAAATCCACTGTAATACTAATACCAATAATAATAATAATAATCAAACGCTATAGCGGACGGGCTATATCGACTGGTGATTATCGAAAATGCGCATCTGCGTCAATCTCCAACTTTGCCAATAATTAGCGAATGCGTCACAGACGTCAAATGATTAATTAATCGAACACATTTTTAGGAGACTCTCGAAAGTGCCCCGTTTCATCGTTGAGCAGATGTGGCGTGTCCTCGTCGCGACAGCGGCAATCTTCTATTGGCGAGGCTCATGGAAATTCTGGGCCATGGCATTTAAAGGCGATCTGTTCACGATGTGGTTCGTCACTATAACTGCGGCATTCCTCCTGTGCACACTCAACTGTTGGAGCATAGCCACGCTCAGAGGTGAGTCCGGCACATCGCATCCGTTCGCGTCCCCCATATATATACGTATGTATATATGGGGTACGCGATATATACCTGCGGGAGTGCATCTCTTTAATCTCATTGATTGTGATTACGGACGCCTCGATTGGTTTCTGTTCACCGTGTATGAGGTGTTCTTGAAGGGACGCATGGGTGCCGTCATGTTGGCCTTCGAAGGTGGAGGGACGTGAGTGGACACACGATAGGTTCGATCCCCAGCGTTGCACATTTAATAATTGTTTTTCGAGCTGACCCTCAGCTGTTCCCCTATCTGGCCTCAGCTCTTAACCGTTGCACATTTGCAGTTAAACAGGGTCCGTCTTTTGAAGCCTTATACCGAAAGCAGTTGTACGTGGACGTCCAATGTTTGAGGCCGGTGCGTCGGGCACGGATCATGTTGCTAGGGGTGCTTTTGTGTAGATTTAACAAACATAGCACAGTGTTATGTACGGCCAGATTTGTGAAGCTGCTCGCTCCGTCGAGGTGCTGCAACCTTCACAATATTAGGCTAACCATACCGGGCTAACCGCCGGCCATACGGCGTCCTGACGAACAGCCAGGGAACAGCGGCACTTCGACGGCACTTCGTGCAAACCCGCAATCTAACTCTGTATGATGGCTATATGATCATGGCTATATTTCAGGCGTCTGGGTTGATGACCCCTTGGACTCGCAGGAGGATTCGATCCTGTTAGATATTCATTACTGCAGTGAGATCGTGTCGACAATCAAGGAGCAGAAGATTCGAAAAATCCGAACAATCGAGAACGAAATGTACCTTCCAGTGTCTTCGTCCAACAAAGCCGAGACGAATGGGGAGGCGATTTTGGCAGGAAACACACAGTCTTTCCTACAAAATGAGCTCACACGCGAGAAGACCCTCAATCATTTCAATATTGCGGACGAACAACGAGAGCAGCACATCGTGTTTGGACTGGCGAAGCACCAAGATGTGATCGAAGCACCAAGCAATGGAGCATTCTGCCTCAGCAGCTGGGACAAATCTCCTGAAAGTGTCATCTAACGCTATCTGTACGCGAAGCACGACTAGCAATCAAGCACCCGATGAATGTACATAGACACGAATAAACAAAGCTTACAGTACGCGGCTTCTATAATAGATCCCTAATCACCGTGAAGTGTGAACCTGTTTTGGTTGAGGCAGCGGGGTAATCACTGCGTAACAGGCGGGTGACGTCTAGGTGAATCAACAGTCAATCGATTTTTGGTGTACATGTTTGTTTGTGCCAATATAACGATATGCACCCCTTGATTGCGAGTCCCACACTAGTGTCGGTATGGACCGCCCAACACGTACATGTGCATCATGCATTCCCGTAATCTCCGCCCCCAAAAGGCTCACAGCTTGTTTCTTAAGGCAATCTTCATCTTGTGGATAACGAAACACATCTCCATTGGTTAGGATCAATATAAGAACTGTTGTCCTTCAGTTGTCCTTTGTCGTTGTAACTTTGGGGTAATTTCCCGCAATGTTCAATCTGTTAGTGCAGTAGTCTGTAATATCTCCTAGTAATGATTCAAGGTCGGTGTACGATACTTCTCATTCACCAAATGTACTCAATGTGTTGCAACTCGATATAACTGCACTTCACAACCAAGCCACCTACGGCACAGTCACTACGTGCCAAACGCCTGGTATCGCTTCTTCGAGGTTTTCCTTGCCGTTAGCCAGTCCTTCATCCGGCAAAATCGCCCCAGCAAACCTCCTTGACCACCATTGAACGTAATTACGAAATTTTGTAACACCTGCGTTTTTGTCTTTGTTGTTTCAACAGCCTATAAATCATTTCGCAAGGCCAGATAACACAGACGGATGCTAGCAGAAGCAAAGCTGTGAGACGAACCGTACAGTGGATATGGGTTGTGCCAATGGGCACCGTATCTCCGTAATCACTCATAAGTACCGCGTGCTCTAGGCCTACCTTCTCCGGGTGGGCCAACAATTCACGCGTAGCATCCCAGTACGCATCGGACATATTAAGCATGTTATGGTCGTGTAGGAGTTTTAGACCAATAAGCCAATATATTACTTGAGAAACATTTGAATTCTGCTTGAACAGTTTGGGAATGAGAGGGATAAGAGCAAATTCACGTAAAATCATCAACACCCTACTAGGCAAGACTTGAGACTCCTCCGGTGTAATCAAGCGGGTCCATTCAACGCGGTATGTTGTTGACCTTGTCAAGGGGATGGCGAGCCCACGACGGATGTCGTCTGGTTGTAGCGAACACAGCTCAGACCGTTTCGTGGTATAGAAAAATGACATTAATTGGATGCGTTGAGCTGTTTCTCTACAGAGAGGTTCAATCGTGTCAACATCTGTTGAGTTAAAATTCAGTATGTCCCTCTCGGGTTCGAGAAACTCCGAGATGACGACGTTTTTGTAAACGTTCACGAAGACTAGTTGTAGCATGACGATGTATAAACCGAGAACGATTTTCGATTGAGTCCTCCATCGATGCTGGTTCGGGTGATGGTGACATCGGCATTCGATATCCACTGGGTTAACTGTCAGAACACTTACGAGAATTTCGTATATCAAACGAATCTGGGTGGTACAGTACCTGCAGTGGCTGAATGAGACGAGGCTGGTGACTAAAACAGTTGCGAATATCAACAATGCAAGCGTCACTGACGTCAAGGGAACTACCAGAGCTGACTCCGAGGTCTCGACGGCGGCAAGCGGTCGCAGACAGCCATTAGTGAATGACACGACCATTTGAGGCATTTCCTCACAAAGTTGCTGTGAACAAGCATGCGGTGTTGAAAACTTCATGACAAGATCACGTATTTTTGTTATATTCAGTGAGGGAGCACGGATGCCTAGAGGGATTTTCACAATCAAGGCAGAGAATCCGATGAGGATATCCTTCACTGTTATGACGCCCGTTCATGTGGGAAATTGCAACATCGCATGAGATCGAGAGAGTAGCCTAGTGTGAGTAAAGAAACGGTCGATGATCCAATGGTCCTGTATTGCTGTAACCTGTATCTTGCCATCGTGAGATCTGTCATGTACCCTCAACGTTGCGTATCCAAAGCATACACCCCGTCGCGTGGATTCAGTCACCACCAAGACCACGAAAGGTCTCAGTGAAAGAAAGGGGTCTCGAGAGGAACACTTCTTTCCCTGAATTACCTTACATATGTATGCAATGAGAGGAGTTGGCACCTGGACCATGTTAGCGATACGGGAAGCGTAGCCTCCTTTGAAGGCTGCCCCTTCGTACGAGTTCCATTGTTTAACCAGCGCGACATTTGTAAATATAATCAATGGTATACTGAAGTACAGAGCGAGGCGGGATTCTGCTGTCCGCCCTCGTACAGGTAGGGTACAATTTCCCAATATTAACATGGAGAGTTTTTCGAGGCGGACGTTCTTCTGTTGAGTGTACCTTCCAATGGAGGTCATGAGTCCGGGGTTATCCGCCGTTACCGCTGTGGTTATGCACATAAGAACGAAGGGAAGAGGCCTGATGAAATCTACGGTGCCTCGCATTGCGGAAGGTGTAATAACGTATTTCGATTTGCGATAGCAATGAGTCGTTGACGCGTTTCACGTTGACGTATTTTTAGATGGAAAAGTTATCCCACACACCGACTGTTTTGCCGGAAGGCTTCTGAACGCGAAAAAAGCGCAGTTAACTTTGCTGGATGGACGTGGGTATTGCCGAACAGCCACGATGAATTATCTAGCTCGAATCCGATAATCAACAAACATAAAAGTTAAAAAAAAGTTAAAAAGTTAAAGCTAAAAGTCTTGTTATAAAAGAAAGTTTAACAAGGACCTTCTTTGAATAGTGTGAATTTCGTGGCCGCATGGCTTGTCGTCAAGAACACCGGGCCGTTACTTATACGGTCGTTAAGTTAAGAACACTGAAGAAATGCTTCACGGAACGATCTTTGATTAATGAGACTCCTGTTACACATTGCTTTGCACATTTCAAGCGCGGACTTGACCGGCTGCGTCATGCGTTTCGGCTAGATTTCAATCATGAAGGCGAACGCGTCGGAGAGCTTCCGGTAGCTATGTAGTTCGATACACGGGTGAAAATAACAAGCAAGAAAGAGATTCACTATTATTCACTTTAGAGTAGATAGATGCCAAATTCTACTGTTTCGTTTGGGACTTCTCAATGCAAGGGATCTTACCTGATTCACTGACCTGACTGTGGGTAGCAATGGTCTCGCTTGTTCGTGTGCCATTGGGTTGACGTGTCGCTATTTGAAAGATCGGAGTTCCTCTCAAAATAGAGAATCCGCTTCGTTTCGATCGCCCTCCCTTTTGCGACTCTCACCTCTGAGGGCTCCCCAGATATTTCATAGCTGACGCACATCGTTCTTCCTTCTATGGCTTTCAGGCCTCGGTGGTGCTTTGTTTTTAGAAACAGTGCTTCAGGGACCTGCTGTCGGGAAAGGGTTAGATACGCTAAACTTGCGGCTTTCGGGGGGCGAGGGTTCTGGGCTTTCTTCAACAGACGTTTGGGGATCCATATTGGATATCGTATCGACCGAGGCTGAATATTTTCTACGAAGGCAACCATTTTTCTCGAAGAGTAAAATATAATAGCACAACAATAAGCAGCAAGTGCAGCGGCACGAGTTGTTTGCCCCAGCTGTTATAGAGTAAGCCGTTGTTCTCTCTGGGTTTCGGCCTTATAATGTTATTCTCGCCAGGATTCTGACTAGCTCAGTGGTTGTCGCTTCTTCGAACCTATTTCTTCTAATATTATATAAAGCTTAGGCAACTGCTCTCACCCTGACGATATATTACTCCAAGGGTAGGCGTAACAATATCGTAAGAAAAATCATAGAATCTGCCAGGCTCAGGGAAGGAGAGTTAAACATGAAAATAAATATCTGCACCGATTCGCCAATGCGAAATAGTAATAAACAGTAGAGCTCCCTCCCTTATCGAAAGGCTATAAGGGAGGGCAAACGCAATAGCTTGAAAAAACTGGTTGAGTCCGTAGACATACACGTCTGGGGACTTCCCTACAAGATAGTAATGAACAAGGTGAGGAAACGCGCCCCTCCTCTCTCGGGCGTTACCGTGCATGAGGCAGTCTCCAAACCCAGGCTCCCAGCCCGCGAACCCACATGCGAACTCGGTGAGCTCAACGAGGATGAACAGGAAGTCAACACTGTTTCTGTTGAGGATATCGGGCTTGCTAGGCGGAGACTCTCCACCGACAAGGCCTCGGATCCGGACGGAATCTCACCGGAAGCTATCCAGAGAGTGGCCGGAAAGTGGCCGCGTGTCCTCACTAGGTTATTCGACGGGCTTCTCAAAGAAGGCCATTTCCGACGAAACTGGAAGGAGGCAGATATGGTGCTCGTCCCGAAAGGGGGGGTCGCGCTCGAATAAAGCATTTCGGCCGATCTGTCTTCTGGACACCTGCGGTAAGTTGTTCGAGCACGTGATACAGTGAAGGCTGAGGGCAAGAGGTAGAAGAACGAAGTCGCCTCTCCGACGCACCTTCGCTCGGTTATTGCATCCTACCTGTCTGATAGGACATTAAAGACGGGTGGCTCAAGATATAAGGTTTCAGTTCGTGTCCCACAGGGATTGATTCTTGGCCCTACTCTCTGGAACTTAGCCTTTGACGAGGTTCTGGAGATCACACTGCCTACCGGTGTTCAGTTTCTGGCATACGCCGATGATCTGGCTCTTTTGGTGGTTGCCCCTTATGAGGAGACCCTACAGGTGAGGGCCAATGAAGCCTTGTCCAGAGTGGCGGAGTGGATGGACGATCACAACCTGGAACTCGCGTCAGACAAGACGGGGTGTCTCTACCTAACAGGCAGGAAAATGAACAGGAGAATAATTCTGGACCTCCGGGGTCACCCGATTCGGATCACGCACGAGGCTAGGTACCTGGCATTTCAACTCGACACTGGTCTGGCTAGCAATGCTCACGTCAGGAGGGTAAAACAAAAGGTATGTCAGGTAGCATCCAACATCGCCAAAATCCTTCCTAGGGTGGGAGGTGCCTCGGAAGGCAACAGACGCTTATTGGCCTCAGTGGGTGAGTCAATGGCTACGTGTACAGCCCCAGTTTGGGCCAACATGGCATTGCGAACCAAGGCCAATAGGAAGCTTCTACGAGATGCTCAAAGGGCACCGGCCATTCGAGGGTGCCGAGCATACAGGACCGTCTAAACAGAGGACCTCCCAGTTTTGTCCAGAATGCTCCTTTGGGATCTTCTGGCGATTGAGAGAGGAGAACGCTACCTGGATGGTGATCTGGACTTTTTTTTAAGAGGTTAAAGGTAAATCCTGCATGGAAACCAGGCCTCACACTATGGTATTTGCCTGGTAGTGTCGGACTCTTATTGACTAAACCCAGTGCCGATTCTGACTTGGGGCACTGACCGGGACTGTCAAAGTATTACTTCAGTCAGTGCCTTGCAGGGACCTGCAGTTGATTCCAACCATGTCCTATCCCTCAGTTCCTCCTCTGGGGCGAACCTCCCGCTCAGCCGCACCGGGCATTTTCCCTTCGGACAAGCTCTGCTATCCGCGCCCGTTCTAGCCTATCCTTCTCCCGGAGGATCCTTCGGCTAGTGTGCTCCCTCTGCCCCACTTGTCTCTGGCCAGGCACATGTAGGAAACGAACCCTCGGATCCCGTCCTGCATGGCCCGTGTTAGTTCGGCGGCTGCGACCTCCTGCCTTACCTGCTGTTTGACACAACGGCAGCGCCGGCCATTGTGTTCGCCGGCGTTATAAGCAGCTAGTTAGATATGAGAATCTGAAATGGCTAACCAGATCGTCTTTAGCTAACTGAGCCTTCATTTGGCGAGAGACAGCTAATTACGTTGAGCATTACTTCCTTCTGCCCCACAGGAAAGAGATGAATTCGTCTCCGCCAGACCATACCAAACGGCCCATAATTCGATTAATGTTATATTATATATTCATTATAGGACCATTGTCCGATACGTATGCATTCCCATGTGGGAAATAGCTGGCTAAAAGCGAAGCTACTTATTAGCACATATCCTGTAATATATAGCGTGCTTTTAAGCGCATAACATTTGCGGAGCACCTTCTTTGCGCCGAACCTGTGCTTTGTTGCTTTCCATTGATCGAAAATAAGATAGTTCTCAATATTCTTTGAGACAGTCTATCCTGGACCCGTTTCGATGATTCGTCGTCATTTCTGGCCAATCTGTCCGCTAATTAACTTGACTACGAAGCGGCATGGGAATATTCTAGGATATTCAGTTGTAAGGGACCCAACAAAAATATTCGCGAATCTCTCGCAAGTGAATCACGTATATAAGTTAGATAAATCATTCACCCATTAATTTAATTACAATCGAGATTATCTCGATGGAATCGCGGTACGAGTATCTCGAGTCCCCGATTACCTCGTGTATGTAAAAACAAGAGCTGTTACAAAGCAAAGCAATAATAATAATAATAATATATTCGCTGCTCTGATAGTGGTGGCCGTGCATTCGTGACCATGTTGTTGAGTACATGTACTCCTGACCATCCTGTGTACATGGCCAGTCCCGATGTTATCTTACCCTCGTGCTAAGGCTCGCAGCTTGTTTCTTAAGGCAATCTTCATCTTGTGGATAACGAAACACATCTCCCGTGGTTAGGATCAATGTGAGAACTGTTGTCTTTCAGTTGTCCTTTGTCGTTGTAAGTTTGAGGTAATTTCCCACAATGTTCAATGGGTTAGTGCAGTAGTCTGTGATATCTCCTAGTAATGATTCAAGGCCGGTGTACGATACTTCCCATTCAGCAAGTGTAACCTTGTATTTGACCTTAAGATCGGCTAATACCTGCGTTTTTGTCTTTGTTGTTTCAACAGTTGATAAATCATTTCGCAAGGCCAGATGACACAGACGGACGCTAGGAGAATTGAAGTTATGAGACGAACTGTACAGTTGAAATGGGTTGTGCCAATAGGCACCGTATCTCCGTGATCATTCATAAGTACCGCGTGCTCCAGGCCTGTCTTCTCCGGGTGGGCCAACAATTCACGTATGGCATCCCAGTATGCGTCGGACATATTAAGCATGTTATACTTATGTAGGAGGGTTCGACCAATATTCCAATATATTACTTGAGAAGCATTTGAATTCAGCTTGAACAGTTTGGCAATGAGAGGAAAAAGAGCAGATTCACGTAAAATCATTAATACTTCACTAGGCAAGACAGGAGACTCCTGAGGTGTAATCAAGCGAATCCATTCAATGTGGTATGTCGCTGACCTTGTCAAGGGGATGGCGAGCCCACGACGGATGTCGTCTGGTCGTGACGAGCAGAGCTCAGACCGTTTCATAGTATAGAAAAATGACATTACTTGGATGCGTTGAGCTGTTTCGCTGCAGACGGGTCGGAACGTGGAAACATTTGCCGGGCTAAAATTCAGTATGTCCCTCTCGGGTTGGAGAAACTCCGAGATGACGACGTTTTTGTAAACGTTTACGAAGACTAGTTGTAGCATGACAATGTATAAACCGAGAACGATTTTCGATTGTGACCTCCATCGATGTTGGTTCGGGTGATGGTGACATCGGCATTCGATATCCACTGGGTTAACTGTCAGAACACTTACGAGAATTTCGTATATCAAGCGAATTTGGGTAGTACAGTACCGGCATTGGCTGAATGAGACGAGGCTGGTGACTAAAACAGTTGCGAATATCAACAATGCAAGCGTCACTGACGTCAAGGGAACAACCAGAGCTGACTCCGAGGTCTCGACGGCGGCAAGCGGTCGCAGACAATCACTAGTGAATGACAGGCCGATCTGAGGCATTTTCTCACAAGGCTTCTCTGAACAAAGCTCCGGAGTTGAAAACTTCATAACAAGATTCCGTATTATTGTTATATTAAGTGAGGGAGCACTGATGCGTAGAAGAATTCTCACATGCAATGGATATAATTCTTTGAGGATGTCCTTTATGGTTACGACACCCATTGTTCGTGCCGGAAATTGCAACATCGCGTCAGATCGAGAGAGTAGCCGAGTGTGAGTAAAGAAACGGTCGATGATCCAATGGTCCTGTATTGCTGTAACCTGTATCTTGCCATCGTGAGATCTGTCATGTACCCTCAACGTTGCGTATCCAAAGCATACACCCCCTCGCTTGGATTCAGTCACCACCAAGACCACGAAAGGTCTCAACGATAGAAAGGGGTCTCGAGAGGAACACTTCTTTCCCTGAATTTCCTTACATATGTATGCAATGAGAGGAGTTGGCACCTGGACCATGTTAGCGATACGGGAAACGTAGCCTCCTTTGAAGGCTGCCCCTTTGTACGAGTTCCATTGTTCAACCAGCGTGACACTTGTCAATATAATCAGTGGTATACTGAAGTACGAAGCGAGGCGGGATTCTGCTGTCCGCCCTCGTACAGGTAGGGTACAATTTCCCAATATTAACATGGAGAGTTTTTCAAGGCGGACGTTCTTCTGTTGGGTGTACCTTTCAATGGAGGTCATGAGTCCGGGGTTATCCGCCGTTACCGCTGTGGTTATGCACATAAGAACGATGGGAAGAGGCCTGATGAAATCTACGAGGCCTCGCATTGCGGAGGGCGTAATGACGTATTTCGATTTGAGATAGCAATGACTCGTTGGCACGTTTCACGTAGACGTATTTTTAGACGGGAAAAGTATCCCCCACAGCGACTGTTTTGCCGGAAGGCTTCTGAAAGCGAAAAAAGCGCAGTTAACTTTGCTAGTTGGCCGTGGGTATTGCCGAACAGCCACGATGAATTATCTAGCTCGAATCCGATAAACAACAAGCATAGAGGTTAAAAAAAAAGTTAAAAAGTTAAAGTTAAAAGTCTTGTTATAAAAGAAAGTTTAACAAGGACCTTCTTTGAATAGTGTGAATTTCGTGGCCGTCATGGCTTGTCGTCAAGAACACCGGGCCGTTACTTATACGGTCGTTGAGTTAAGAACACTGAAGAAATGCTTCACGGAACGATCTTTGATTAATGAGACTCCTGTTACACATTGCTTTGCACATTTCAAGCGCGGACTTGACCGGCTGCGTCATGCGTTTCGGCTAGATTTCAATCATGAAGGCGAACGCGTCGGAGAGCTTCCGGTAGCTATGTAGTTCGATACACGGGTGAAAATAACAAGCAAGAAAGAGATTCACTATTATTCACTTTAGAGTAGATAAATGCCAAATTCTACTGTTTCGTTTGGGACTTCTCAATGCAAGGGATCTTACCTGATTCACTGACCTGACTGTGGGTAGCAATGGTCTCGCTTGTTCGTGTGCCATTGGGTTGACGTGTCGCTTTTTGAAAGATCGGAGTTCCTCTCAAAATAGAGAACCCGCTTCGTTTCGATCGCCCTCCCTTTTGCGGCTCTCACCTCTGGGGGCTCCCCAGATATTTCATAGCTGACGCACATCGTTCTTCCTTCTATGGCTTCCAGGCCTCGGTAGTGCTTTGTTTTTAGAAGCAGTGCTTCAGGGACCTGCTGTCGGGAAAGAGTTAGATACGCTAAACTTGGGGGGCTTTCGGGGGGCGGGGGTTCTGGGCTTTCTTCAACAGACCTTTGGGGATACATATTGGATATCGTATCGACCGAGGCTGAATATTTTCTAGGAAGACAACCATTTTTCTCCAAGAGTAAAATATAATAGCACAAGAATAAGGAGCGGCACGAATTGTTTATCCCGGCTGTTATAGAGTAAGCCGTTGTTCTCTATGGGTTTCGGCCTTGTAAGGTTATTCTCGCCACGATTCTGACTAGCTCAGTGGTTGTCGCTTCTTCGAACCTATATCTTCTAATATTATATAAAGCCTAGGCAACTGCCCTCACCCCGACGATATATTACTCCAAGGGTAGGCGTAATAATATCGTACGAAAAATCATAGAATCTGCCAGGCTCAGGGAAGGAGAGTTAGACATGAAAATAAATATATGCACCGATTATCCAACGCGAAATAGTAATAAACGGTAGAGCGCTCCCTTACCTTATCACGCGAAAGGCAAGGACGGTTGCTTTACACTACCTGCGAGTCAAGAACACCGACGGCAAATCTTTCGTTGACACCCTCGGAGACCTGCGGAAACATACAAATCCAGGCAACTTCGGCGCCGAAATTAGAGGTGCTTTAAAGGGGAAGGAAGGGGATCTCATAATACTTCTTGGTCTTTGGGTCTTTGAGACCACCCCAGGAGCCTCTACCAAATGAGTAGGGCAAATAAAGGAACCAGGACTCTCGGAGGTTAGCCAGAGAGAAATAGACAATAGGCCCACTCTGGCAATCTGGGGCATCAGTTCTTGGTTGCAGGAGGAGGCCATTAAGATTATTTTAGTCGATCAAACCAGGTGTAATCAAGGGGAGATTGGGGTAAAAGAAATTCGTATCGGCAGATACAACATCTGGTTATATACTTTATTCTCGTTGGTGGTGTCTGTTCGTCCGACAATGACTTCCGTTTCTTTCGGGGGGTCTTTTCGGGGGTGTATCTTCTTTGAAGGTGGTCATGTTTGGTATCGTTGTGTAGCTACCGATGTGGGCTACGCATGCCATTGCGAAAACACTCCTATAGCAGAGAACCGGTGGTGCAAGGTCCAGGAATGGATTAAGCTTCCAGCACGCTACCGATTTCAACGGCCGGGCCACAAGGCCAGCCACTGCTATATTAAAGAGCAAGCCCCAAAGACAGAGATCTGCTTTAGATGCCGAGACCCTTCGCATCTGGCGAGAGACTGCAAATCGGATGCCGCCAGCTGCCTGGTATGTTCGGGAAGTGGGCATAGGGCTGACAGCATGCAGTGCCCTCGCTATAGAGAAATAGTGAAGGAGGCCAAAGGTAAGGTCAGCCCCATTGATCCGCTAGAAGTAACCCAGCCAAGCTCGAGGCACTCAGATATACTGGAGGCTCATTCGTCGCCTCAGACTGTCGCTAGCAGAAGGAGGCATAAGAAAATGAAAGTGATCACGGCGGACCCTAACGGGGACTGGGTCACCATCTGTGACTCGACGGAGGCAGACGGTAGAGGCCAAGAATAATCGCGAATATGTCTTGCAAATTTCTACAAATTAATCTTAACAGAAGTAGACTGGCACATGATCTTCTAATCATAGGATGTTGGGATAAAGAAATTGATATCGCGGTTCTCTCGAAACCTTACCAAGCTATTCTTGGACACTGTGAAAAATACAAGGACAACAGCCGGTGCTATGATAGGGAGGAAAACACGGCTATTTGGAATACTGTGCCAGCCTCGGATCCCAGCGTAGAGGAGGTCGACAACGGGCTTCTCCTGGATCAGAACCAATGACGGTACAGCGTTCATCAGCTGCTACGTCTCTCCTAATTGAAGTTGGCAATATTTCAACGCATACTTGGATCTTGTAGGGGCTTTTATTGCTTCGCAGAAGGGACGACCCACTGTAATAATGGGAGATTTTAACGCAGCTCATACCGCCTGGGGTGGTAGAAACTCGGCAGCAAAAGGCAGGGCCCTGCAGGACTGGCTAGCCATTTTTAGTCTCCGAGTAGTTAACGATGGAGCGGAACCTACTTGCTCCAGGAGGGGCCAGAGTGCATCGATAGATCTGACAATAACTAGTCTCTCTTCGTTTGATCTAATATCTAACTGGAAGGTTTTAGAGTCGGAAACTGGAAGCGACCACAGGTCGATCCCTTCACCTGGGACCGCGGCCCCATCCCTGGGATCGCTCACCTGGAAAGGAAACCTAGGTGAGAACCCAGGAAGATAGACTGAATCGCCTTTGACACCCAGATATCAGCGTCCTTCGAGAACTCTGAAGGTGTTGCACTGACCCCGGAGGAGCTGACCGAGATCATAAAGAGGACATGCTCATCTGCATACAGACCTCTCCGGAACTTCCCCCGCCGAAGCCGGAGGATCGTATACTGGTGGTCAAAGGAGACTCACGAATTACGCGTCAAGGCCAATATGATAAGAAGAAAACTCGCGGGACACAGGTGGGCCCTTATACGAAACGGGACAGAAGACTTACTTTTGCATAGAATCGAAGAGCTACAAGTTGCTCACAAGTTTGCTCGAACAAAACTACAGAGAGCTATAAGAGAGAGCAAACGCAATAGCTTGAAAGAACTGGTTGAGTCCGTAGACACACACGTCTGGGGACTTCCCTACAAGATAGTAATGAACAAGGTGAGGAAACGCGCCCCTCCTCTCTCGGGAGATACCGTGCATGAGGCAGTCTCCAAACCCAGGCACCCAGCACGCGACCCCACATGCGAACTCGGTGAGCTAAACGAGGATGAACAGGAGGTCAACGCTGTTTCTGTTGAGAAGATCGGGCTTGCTAGGCGGAGTCTCTCCACCGGCAAGGCCTCGGGTCCGGACGGAATCCCACCGGAAGCTATCCGGAGAGTGCCCGGAAAGTGGCCGCGTGTCCTCACTAGGTTATTCGACGGGGTGTCTCTACCTAACAGGCAGGAAAAGGAAAAGGAGAATAATTCTGGACCTCCGGGGTCACCCGATTCGGATCACGCACGAGGCTAGGTACCTGGCATTTCAACTCGACACTGGTCTGGCTAGCAATGCTCACGTCAGGAGGGTCAAACAAAAGGTATGTCAGGTAGCATCCAACATCGCCAAAATCCTTCCTAGGGTGGGAGGTGCCTCGGAAGGCAACAGACGCTTATTGGCCTCAGTGGGTGAGTCAATGGCTACGTGTACAGCCCCAGTTTGGGCCAACATGGCATTGCGAACCAAGGCCAATAGGAAGCTTCTACGAGATGCTCAAAGGGCACCGGCCATTCGAGGGTGCCGAGCATACAGGACTGTCTAAACAGGGGACCTTCCAGTTTTGTCCAGAATGCTCCTCTGGATCTTCTGGCGATTGAGAGAGGAGAACGCTACCTGGATGGTGATCTGGATTTTTTTAAGAGGTTAAAGGTAAATCCTGCATGGAAACCAGGCCTCACACTATGGTATTTGCCTGGTAGTGTCGGACTCTTATTGACTAAACCCAGAGCCGATTCTGACTTGGGGCACTGACCGGGGCTGTCAAAGTATTACTTCAGTCAGTGCCTTGCAGGGACCTGCAGTTGATTCCAACCATGTCCTATCCCTCAGTTCCTCCTCTGGGGCGAACCTCCCGCCCAGCCGCAGTGGGTGGGTTCCGGGCATTTTCCCTTCGGACAAGCTCTGCTATCCGCGCCCGTTCTAGCCTATCCTTCTCCCTTAGGATCCCTTCGGCTAGTGTGCTCTCTCTGCCCCACTTGTCTCTGGCCAGGCACATGTAGGAAACGCACCCTCGGATCCCGTCCTGCATGGCCCGTGTTAGTTCGGCGCCCGCGACCTCCTGCCTTACCTGCTCCGTGACACAACGGCAGCGCTGGCCATTGTACGCGCCGGCGTTATAAGCAGCTAGTTAGATATGAGAATCTGAAATGGCTAACCAGATCGTCTTTAGCTAACTGAGCCTTCATTTGGCGAGAGACAGCTAATTACGTTGAGCATTACTTCCTTCTGCCCCACAGGAAAGAGATGAATTCGTCTCCGCCAGACCATACCAAACGGCCCATAATTCGATTAATGTTATATTATATATTCATTATAGGACCATTGTCCGATACGTATGCATTCCCATGTGGGAAATAGCTGGCTAAAAGCGAAGCTACTTATTAGCACATATCCTGTAATATATAGCGTGCTTTTAAACGCATAACATTTGCAGAGCACCTTCTTCGCCGAACCTGTGCTTTGTTGCTTTCCATTGATTGAAAATATAATAGTTCTCAATATTTTTTGAGACAGTCCATCCTGGACCCGTTTCGATGGTTCGCCGTCATTTCTGGCCAGTCTGTCCGCTAATTAACTTCACTACGAAGCGGCATGGGAATGTTCTAGGATATTCAGTTGTAAGGGACCCAACAAATTTTCGCGAATCTCTCGCAAGTGAATCACGTATATAAGTTCGATAAATCATTCACCCATTAATTTAATTACAATCGAGATTTCTCGATGGAATCGCGGTACGAGTATCTCGAGTCCCCGCTGTTACAAAGCAAAGCAATAATAATAATATATTCGCTGCTCTGATAGTGGCGGCCGTCCATTCGTAACAGTGTTGTTGAGTACATGTACTCCTGACCATCCTGTATACATGGCCAGTCCCGATGTTATCTTACCCTCGTGCTAAGGCTCGCAGCTTGTTTCTTAAGGCAATCTTCATCTTGTGGATAACGAAACATATCTCCATTGGTTAGGATCAATATAAGAACTGTTGTCTTTCAGTTGTCCTTTGTCGTTGTAAGTTTGAGGTAATTTCCCACAATGTTCAATGGGTTAGTGCAGTAGTCTGTGATATCTCCTAGTAATGATTCAAGGCCGGTGTACGATACTTCCCATTCAGCAAGTGTAACCTTGTATTTGACCTTAAGATCGGCTAATACCTGCGTTTTTGTCTTTGTTGTTTCAACAGTTGATAAATCATTTCGCAAGGCCAGATGACACAGACGGACGCTAGGAGAATTGAAGTTATGAGACGAACTGTACAGTTGAAATGGGTTGTGCCAATAGGCACCGTATCTCCGTGATCACTCATAAGTACCGCGTGCTCCAGGCCTACCTTCTCCGGGTGGGCCAACAATTCACGTATGGCATCCCAGTATGCGTCGGACATATTAAGCATGTTATACTTATGTAGGAGGTTTCGACCAATATTCCAATATATTTCTTGAGAAGCATTTGATTTCAGCTTGAACAGTTTGGCAATGAGAGGAATAAGAGCAGATTCACGTAAAATCATCAATACTTCACTAGGCAAGACATGAGACTCCTCACTTATAATCAAGCGGGTCCATTCAATGTGGTATGTCGCTGACCTTGTCAAGGGGATGGCGAGCCCACGACGGATGTCGTCTGGTCGTGACGAGCACAACTCAGTCCGTTTCATAGTATAGAAAAATGACATTACTTGGATGCGTTGAGCTGTTTCTCGGCAGACGGGTCGAAACGTGGAAACATTTGCCGAGCTAAAATTCAGTATGTCCCTCTCGGGTTGGAGAAACTCCGAGATGACGACGTTTTTGTAAACGTTCACGAAGACTAGTTGTAGCATGACAATGTATAAACCGAGAACGATTTTCGATTGTGACCTCCATCGATGCTGGTTCGGGTGATGATGACATCGGCATTCGATATCCACTGGGTTAACTGTCAGAACACTTACGAGAATTTCGTATATCAAACGAATCTGGGTGGTACAGTACCGGCATTGGCCGAATGAGACGAGGCTGGTGACTAAAACAGTTGCGAATATCAACAATGCAAGCGTCATTGATGTCAAGGGAACAACCAGAGCTGACTCCGAGGTCTCGACGGCGGCAAGCGGTCGCAGACAATCACTAGTGAATGACAGGCCGATCTGAGGCGTTTTTACACAACGATCATTTGAACAATAGTCCGGTGCTGAAAAGACCATGTTAAGACTCTGTGTTGTTGTTATGTTCAGTGAGGGAGCACTGATGCGTAGAAGAATTATCACATGCAATGAATATAATCCTTTGAGGATGTCCTTTACGGTTACGACACCCATTGTTCGTGCCGGAAATTGCAACATCGCGTCAGATCGAAAGAACAGCCGAGTGTGAATAAAGAAACGGTCGGTGATCCAATGGTCCCGTATTGCTGTAACCTGTATCTTGCCATCGGGAGATCTGTCATGTACCCTCAGCGTTGCGTATCCAGAGCATACACCCCCTCGCTTGGATTCAGTCACCACCAAGACCATGAAAGGTCTCAGTGAAAGAAAGGGGTCTCGAAAGAAACACTTCTTTCCCTGAATTTCCTTACATATGTATGCAATGAGAGGAGTTGGCACCTGGACCATGTTAGCGATACGGGAAGGGTAGCCTCCTTTGAAGGCTGCCCCTTCGTACGAGTTCCATTGTTTAACCAGCGCGACATTTGTAAATATAATCAATGGTATACTGAAGTACGCAGCGAGGCGGGATTCTGCTGTCCGCCCTCGTATAGGCAGGGTACAATTTCCCAATATTAACATGGAGAGTTTTTCGAGGCGGACGTTCTTCTGTTGGGTGTACCTTCTAATGGAGGTCATGAGTCCGGGGTTATCCGCCGTTACCGCTGTGGTTATGCACATAAGAACGATGGGAAGAGGCCTGATGAAATCTACGAGGCCTCGCATTGCGGAGGGCGTAATGACGTATTTCGATTAGAGATTGCAATGAGTCGTTGACGCCTTTCACGTAGACGTATTTTTAGACGGGAAAGTTATCCACCACACCGACTGTTTTGCCGGAAGGCTTCTGAAAATGAAAAAAGCGCAGTTAACTTTGCTAGGTGGACGTGGGTATTGCCGAACAGCCACGATCTAGCTTGAATCCGATAAACAACAAGTATAACGTTTAACAAGAACCTTCATTGAATAGTGTGAATTTCGTGGCCGTCATGGCTTATCGTCAAGAACACCGGGCCGTTATTTATACGGTCGTTGAGTTAAGAACACTGAAGAAATGCTTCACGGAGCGACCTTTGATTAATGAGACTCCAGTTACACATTGACTTGCACGTTTCGAGCGCGTTTCGCCTAGATTTCAATCATCGAGGCGAACACGTCGGAGAGCTTGCAGTAGCTATGTAGTTCGATACATGGGTGAAAATAACAAGCATCCGGAAATAAATTCACCATTATTCATTTTAGAGTAGATAAATGCCAAGTTCTGCTTCATACTGTTTCGTTTGGGGTGTGCAAAGGAAATGCAAGGGACTTGACTTGATTCACTGACCTGGCTGTGGGTAGCTTGCTCTCGTTTGTTCCTGTGCCATTGGGCTGACGTGTCGCTTTTTGAAAGATCGGCGTTCCTCTCAAAATATAGAATCCGCTTCGTTTCGATTGCCCTCCCTTTTGCCGCTCTCATCTCTGGGGGCTCCCCAGATATTTCATAGCTGACGCACATCGTTCTTCCTTCTATGGCTTTCAGGCCTCGGTAGTGCTTTGTTTTTAGAAGCAGTGCTTCAGGGACCTGCTGTCGGGAAATGGGTTAGACACGCTAAACTTGCGGCTTTCGGGGCTCGGGGGTCCTGGGCTTCCTTCAACAGACCTTTGGGGATACATATTGGATATCGTATCGACCGAGGCTGAATATTTTCTAGGAAGGCAACCATTTTTCTCCAAGAGTAAAATATAACAGCACAAGTATAAGGAGTGGCACGAGTTGTTTATCCCGGCTGCTGTATAGAGTAAGCCGTTGTTTTCGATGAGTTTCGGCCTTGTAATGTTATTCTCACCAGGATTCTGGCTAGCTCAGTGGTTGTCGCTTCTTCGAACCTATTTCTTCTAATTTACATGTCTCCTATTGTATGTCCTACCTCGAGATAAAGTCACAACTGCAAACGACATACATCAATATATGCACATTGCATTGAACATGTAAATACGCGCATGGAGATATTAATTGGGCAACTCTGCCTACTTCAATATCATTTGACAAAGGGGACAAGGTAGTTAACCATTTGAATATGTTGTTGAATATGTTCAATATATTTGAATATGTTCTCATCTGAGAATCCTTACAAACGCGTTTATATCAGTTAACGTTCAACTGTCACTCTTTTGCTAGAGTTGTCGATCGCCCTTTGCTGAGCGATTTCCTCACTGACTTAAAGTCCTCGTTGTGCTGCGCTCTCGGTCAAACTTCACCCGATGATGTGTCGATGTTGAAGGTCGCCACAGGCATTTCTCGCCGACCACCTGTGTCATGCTGATCACCTGCGCATCAAAAAGGCTTACTGACGTGTGACCGGGTTGCATTTGTCCCATCCAACGGCAGAGCTCACGCCACTGATTGTATTATTTTCACCTAAACATGCAATATTGCTGATGTGTTTGTTATACTGGACAAGAACGTCCGATCGAAACACGAAATGTTCGCGGTTTGAGTGGCACTCATATCTGAACGCACCCGCATGACATTCGCCGGGAAACCATAGCGAATCGTAGGAGACACGTAGGTGCACGGGTTCGATCCTCCGACAGCGTTGCGCATTTGCATTTCAAGGGGTTGTCCGTCTCACGACATGCATCGATGCCGAAAGCAGTT
This sequence comes from Stratiolaelaps scimitus, assembly GCA_019614645.1. Taxonomy (NCBI): domain Eukaryota; kingdom Metazoa; phylum Arthropoda; class Arachnida; order Mesostigmata; family Laelapidae; genus Stratiolaelaps; species Stratiolaelaps scimitus. Next base: position 1,726,949 of record JABWDB010000034.1, on the reverse strand, counting down.
ATATCGTGGACTGAGTTAAATTTTGGCTTTGAGTCAGCCCGGAAAATTTCATATGATTCCTTGTTCTTGTAACTGAACTTTCGAAGATAACGAAACAAGATCGACGCCAAGATTACCGATCGTTACGGCAGTACGCCGCGTTGCGATCGAAGCAAATTGCCTGCGATCAATTCAGAGACGTCACTATCCCAGACAGCAACGACCCCCCCCGAGAGTCAGCCCCTCAACGGAGTCAGCGAGAGTAAGTGTCTACGGAACCATGCATTGTCCGTGCCAAGCAGTAGAATTCTCCGGGGCGCCGTATCAGGTCCAACGGTCCTATCCGGAACCCTATAAGATGGCACCAGCGGCTATGGGCCATTACCCGACATGTGTCGCATGTGCGTCCGAGAGCCAGAACCCACTCCGTGGTGGGAATCCCTGTAGTAAATCGTTCATTACCGCCGTGGCTCTAACTCAGGCAGCGCTGAGCTTGGCGTTCTTCTATCTGCTTAATACGTCGTCAAGTAGGGGGTTCTTGCCGGCGCATCGTACCAGCACTGCATGTCGTCCAAATTGTCCACAACAGCAGTATTAGTGTGAAAATTCGGGATGTTGTTATCCTCTCGATGACTCGAGATGGAATAAAAATCGTTGAGAAATAAATCGGGCCCTTATTCGATGGGCTTTATTCGGGGTAGTTGCCATTTTTTTGATCTGTCCATACTTGCTGGTATTACAGTGAACAAAAGCGAATAACATTAATAATTATAAAGACGAAAATATTACAGTGCTAATATTAATAATAATGACAATAATATTCGTTTATTAATTACTACTACGACTACTGATAATATTATTATTATTATTATTGTTATTATAATAACTCATATTAATTATTATTATTATTATTATTATTAGCATTGTAAATGGGTTGTGTCGTGCTCATTCGTAGTTTAGTTCTGAAGTCCATAACCCATACATCAACCACGCGACAAAACGGGAAATCCCTACTAACAAGATCAACGCTGATCTTCTCAACAGATTTCATCGCAATGAAGACGATCTGATGTATCAGCGGATTAATAAATTGACGTCAACCGATTTCTGCCTAATCTTCACATATCAGTATTTTATTTGGTGTCTTTTACAACTACTATCATATGATCATCATTATCAACGCAGATGATCTTAGCAAAGTAAAACCACAGCCACAAAGCTGCATCCGAATCAGCAGAAATAAATAATTCGTTTAGCCTGTTGATTTTCTAATAATGAGTACTGCATGCCTGCGCTTGAATTCTCCTCTACGCTGATAACTTCTCTCATGATTTGAGTTTATTGTAACATAGCCTCTTAGGCCGCAGTAATCGTTCGAGCTCGTTGTTATATTAACTATTCCCATATATGCTTCACATTCTATTTGCATTTAACTGGCATAACCATTATGCAATAAAAGACGATCACAAATCATGCTAACCTGCAGAGCAAGATTATATTCAACGTGTGCAACCGAAGCTACAACAACAGTATTTGATATCATTGTGCGTGTTAATCTAAACAGTAATTAGTGACACAGTTTGGCGAGGGTGCCAGGCCAAGGCCGTCGTCGTTCTGATGGGGACAATGTCATTTGGGGGCACTTTGCCTCCGAGCGAGGGAAAGGCGCTTCACAAGGGGAGGACCCTGTGCGGCTGTCGCCGGCGGCGCCGATCAGCCGTTATATATCAACCTCAACAGATATGCATATCTAAATCTGAACCTCTAACTCAGGTACGAGTAAGGCAGAGAATAAGCAAAGGTGGTTGCCCCGACAGGTCCTCATAGTAATATCTAAAGGTTAAGAGCTGAGGCCTGTCAGATAGGGGAACAGCTGAGGGTCAGCTCGAAAACAAAAAAAAAAATATCTAAATCTGAGCCCGTCTATAGACCAAAACGGCGTTGCCGGCAGATTGTTGATCGCCGATCGTCGATACGTCACAGCAATAACGAAAGGGAATCCAAATCGAGCCGATCAAACCAAATCCATTACAGGTCGGAGGAAAAATCGTATACAACCGTATAACCACCGGTGGTGGTCCCCGGGTGCAGTGGGTCACACTTGGCAAGGGAACATTCGGGCTGCCTTTTTGTCTCTAGCTGACCCAACGGTATCCGAGGAGTTATGTACCCGGCGAGCCAAGGGGACTTCTGTTACCCTCGTGCAAGATCGAGTCAGCCGGCAGGACCATATCAGGCGGCACCTTGCCATCATCCTATGATGATGCCACGCTATTCTGAACCGTACCAGTATCCGGCCGGAGCAGCACTTGCGGACGTTCCCGCGGGAACAGCCTGCGTCGCGATGTTCAGTATCGCGGTACCTGCAGAGTCGGCCCAAAGCGATCGGCTTCGTGGGGGCAGTTGGTGGTATCCCGCCGGTGGTGCTAAGGGCTTACTTCAACAGTTGAACAGCTTGGCCGCCGGGGGCGCCTTTGGGATGTGCGCCATCGGCAAGCTGATGGGCGTCGACGGCAGCAGCCCCTGCTGCTCCGGCCCGAAGCAAGCTCTCGCTGCTCATGGTGTTGGCGCGCCACCCGGCTGTGGGCATTATCACGGCAGCGGGCCGTGTTATTGAGAAGATGTATGAAATTGACAAGCGCGTTATGCGCATCATATTAGTGCTACCTACAACAACAGCAAAATTACCCTCCCTTATAATAAAACGCTGTCTGTTTATTGATTCGAGTCGCACTTTCATTAGTTCGAAGTAAGGCTGCCGTTTCTATGCGCAGCGGATGGACGTCATTGACGACGACATTTTTTTTGCAGGCACAACCCAACAATCAAACGCGTCAGTCGGGATCCGATTCGTTAAGTCGGCGAGTGCCACTATCTCAGTGACTACCGTGGAAGGAAGGGCTCACTCAAGTATAAAACCAAGGGGGAACTAAACTTTACGTTTAGTTTAAAAACTAAACTTTAAAAAAAACTAAACTTTAAAAAAAACTTTACCCTAGAACTTTACCCTTTTAAACTAAACTTTATCCCCCCCCAACCCCGAGATTTAACCGAGTTACCGGGAAAGGGGGTAGAAGCTTATTGGTTTCTTAGAAGAACACAATTGTCAATGACTTGGCATCTCAGCAATCGCGAAATTCATCCGAACGTACGCAGCTGCCTGTTGGCTAGCGCCGCATCTCTTGCCGGTGTTTTCCTGAGTATGTCACATGCATTTCGATGTATCATCGAACAACTGAACTTTTAGAGAAACCGCTTTTCTATATAGAAGACAATAAGTAGCGCTAATTTATCTAAACGAGCTCGTGGCTTTTCGCTTTATGCTGCGGCCGTTTCGGGCGTGTCATCGTTGACAACGACGGCATACAGGTCCCCCCCTGTTCACCTCCTAATTCGCTGTTGAGCGATAGTCGGTGTTCATCATCAGCGCTAGGGTCGAAAGCGCGCCATTTTTTCAATACTGGACTTTGTCAGCGTAGCATTCGACACTGGCAGTATATGCGGTGAATAAGCGAGCGAGCATTTCGTGATAACGAAACGCGCTGGTAACGGCTACGTCACCAGACGCAATTGTATGCAGTGTGGCGAGTGCGATTGGCAATATATTGAAAATAATCATTGTAGAAGAAATTGGTTAACGTCGCGTAAGCTGTAAGATGTGTCACGCATGTCAGATGGATTGTGGTCATATGAGGCCATCATCGTATCAGGCACCGTACACACAGGTATATCCGGCCCAAGGCCACGGATCCCATCAGATCCAAGGACCCTATCAATCACAAGGACCTTATCAATCCCAAGGACCCTATCCGGCCCCGGTACCTTATCCGGCCCCGGCACCTTATCAGACTCCAGGACCCTATCAAACTGTCGCACCTTGTCAGGTTCCGGGGAGTTGCCAGGCTCCAGGGCCTTATCAGGCTCCTGGACATTATCACGCGTCGGCAGCCTACGTCGAAGCGCCGCCCTACCCGACGTTTCGCGGGGGTGCTGCTGCAGGCGCTACCACGGGCGCTGCTCCACTCAATATGGGAGACTACGTAAGGGGGGGTATAAATTTCTTCTGTTATCTCCAAGAGTTCCTTAAGCGTTTCATCGATCCGCCGACCGCCGGCGTCTAGCCATCCCGGTGACATGTCAGCACCGGGGACGGCCAAACTCGTCGGCGACATGAGCTGCATACGGCTGACGCATGATATACTCGTGCTTCGATAAACCGAAATTCAGCAGCGGAGCAGGAAAATATTGCCAATAAATAGACTTCTCTGTGTTTTTCAATGTTACAGTGTCCTTTTCAATGCCACCTGCCAATGATTTACACGTAGCTACCGACTTCAAGCGATACAACTGGGGCCGCTGGGCGAGGTGGGAAGCAGGTGCAATGACGAAGTGTAGTGTCGTATGAAGTTTGTTACCGAATTTGCATTTTGGCTTCCACGTAGAAATAACGATGGCACTATTTGACAGTGGTATCTGGATTGTTTGTAACAGTACTGTGGCGTGGTGCATCCGTGTGCGATTTACAATCGGAGGAGGGACACATAGGCGCACGGACTCGACGCCTGCCGCTGCAAATTTTCATTCAGAGAAGTTGTCCGTTGTCGTATGACGCAATGCCGCAGACAGTTCTGCCGTTGACATTAAACGTTCGCTGTGGGTCAGCCCGGAAAATGTACTATTTAACAGTAATCGTTTTCGTTCACTGGTGTAAAAAGTGAAATTTTCAGGCTGAGTCTCAGAGATTAAACATCTAACGTTTACCGAACCTGCTGTCGATACTATTTCATAGGTCTGATCCCCCTGAAATGCAAATGTGCACCGGCGGGAATCGAACCTGTGCACGTACGTGTCTCGTCGAGTCGGCAAGGCGCACATGTATGCCCCGCGCCACCGGGTTCGACGTTAGACGTGAATATATATAATACATATATATATAATACATATGTATAATACATATGCGTGAATTCACGTAGACAGTTTTCGTGTGTTGTCTGGAAATGGGAACTTTATGGAGGGATTCCTCGCTTTCCGGATTAATTGGGACTGCACGAATGAGTGGTATGGTTCCCAACCAAGTCCAAGGTTCCATGTTATAGATCTGAAGGATATCGCGTAAAGTAAATACAATAGAACACCAAGTGTGGTTTGTTGGCGGAACTGCAACGGTTACATCGCTCAAGTCCTCGTAGAAACCAAGAAGTAAAAATAATGAATGTCACCGTTCACGATACACTGACAATAGCACCATTTGTTTATAATTATTCCACAGCATTATTTACACATTTCCTAATAATTATGCACAGTGTACGTGAGGTTCGTAACATCCGGATGTCGATAATTTCATCATTTGCGGCCACGTCATCGAGACGAGAGCTCTTGCGCACTCTCCGATACTGCTAATAGACTACACCCGAAATTTTGATTATTCTCGCCCAAGCGTGATCTGTCACACAACTCGACACGATTGCATCGAAGGGTTTCAAAAACAGACACCTTTCCAAGTGTTGTAGTCCAGCATTTGACTTGGTCGCGCTGCGTCAGCTCATCTATCTACATAATACACTATATCAAATATCACAGCCTTTGACTAAGTGTCCAATTGCTGTGTCGATGTTGTTATGACGAGCAAACAGACAACTCGAACAAAGAGTTCCACCAGGCGATAATCACTGCGCTGGCGAGCAGACCACTGACGCAGGTGGTAACTTCTGGTGCTGACTCCACCTGATTGCTGAGAAGTTCGAAAAACAGATAAAAGTAACTTAGAACAAAGTTGGTTGGTTCCTCTTCAGAATGCCACACGGTTCGTCCGGAGATTCGAAGCTGTACACGACGTCATCTCGCGTAGATGGCATGGAGCCACAAAACGGTATTGAGGAAATCGCTGAGACGTCACGCATAGATTAGGCTAACCGAACTCCGCCGGTGTATAAGGATGTTCTTGCTATAGTGTGCTAGTCCAAACAAAAAAAATAAAAATAAAAAACTCTCTGTTGACTCACAGAGGTTGATCTTATCGGCAACAGAGTATTAACTATTATTATGAGATAGATGTAGATGCTTTATCCTTAGTCGTGTCAGCGTTTAAGAGGAGACCCAAGAACAATAGAGAGGCGAGGTGGCGCGCGTCGTCGAGCGAGACGGGCCTGCTCTACCACAGTAACTGTTTTATTAGTGGAACTACTTAAACTAACATCTAATGCAATTTTGTTACGTGCAACGTACAATTTTGTAAATCAATGGAGAACTTGAGAAAGCTGTTCTTCACAGCGTTGAAACTCGGCATATTAGGCTTTCAGACATAGGCTTTAACGTAGCGCTATAGGCTTTCAGACAACGCATTTAACGTGGGACTGAGCACAGAATGCGCCGTCATACAGAGAGTGGTCCATACTGATCATTTCTTCGTGGGTCCACCGTAAACAGTAAAGCTAACTTTTTTTTGTTTTCATTTATTTTTTTAGACCTTATTTTTAGACCTATATTATATATTACCTGAATAAATTCCCCCCTTCCTGCTAAAGGGCGTGTAAATAGTAATAATAATAATAACCGAAGTCGTGTTCCGTTCTGTCCTCCCGATGTGGTTGAATATCTTAGGTATTCACGTCGTAATTTCACCAAAGAGGTCCTAGTAGGCTTAGGACGCCCTTCGTGTTTTTGTCCTTGGAGGTGTTGTTATCTGGGCCATAATTTCAAACTGCTAGTGTTACTTCGAACAGCGGGACTCGAACCGGCGACCATAGGGTTTCAATAGGCTTAGAATCTAAATCTAACACAGCGGCTGACTATTTTCTCAGATCGTGATATCAACGGGGACGATGGCGAGGGAGATTGTCAAGAGGAAGCGGCCACCCCATCAATAGGGGAACTTCAGGACCTCATTGCTGCATTGGCTTTCAAAATGGAAAGGCATGCTGCGCAGGAACACGAGGCTTTTACACTTGTCGTAGAAAATGGTACATGACTAGGCCTAACATTTACCCCAGGTGAACAAGACTTCATGAAATATATGAGAATTACAAAGTGTTTATGAAATAATGAAGAGCTATCAAGTTGGCAATCAAGTCAGAGAAGGATAATGAAATATCTGCTGATGCTCTGTTTATTTTGTCGCAGAATGTAATTGTGTAGTTGCAGAAGAGAGATGAGGTATATATGCATAGACGCGTGCAAATTAAGTGTATTTTCTGCACACATATATATATATATATATGTGTGTGTGTGTGTGAATGCCCAGTCAAAAATTAGTAAGTACTAATTTATGACTGGGCATTCGATATGAATGTAGGCATATTCTCCACTTAATAACGATAAAGCAATAGACACCCTGTCTGAAAATGTCAATGGGACCAGTTAAAAACACTGTTCTCTCGGCAAAACCTTCGAAATGATTTCGATTTATTGTTTATCGTTTTCAGCAAAGCTACTATCGGAGCTACGACATCAGCGTTCGCTCCGAGCGGCAAAGGAACGCACAGAACGGGCGGAGCTGCTCAGGCGATCGCGCGAGCTGACGGCGGAAATCTCGGCCGAACAAGAAAGAAATGCCCAACTTGAAATGGAGATCGAATCTGAGAAGAATCGATTGCGCGTAAGCGGTGCCGGATGCCTATTTTGTAGTGTTAGGTTGATCAGATGCTGAAAATGTGTTTTATTTTGTTGTTGTACATGACGCTGAGTCGGAGCTCACTGATGTGCTAAAATTCAGATCTATCGGACCCGTTAAGCTTGCGCTGATCCACGGTGTCTGTGTTCTTCCGTAATTCGACATCGTATATGCGTGTATATGTCTTGGTGAAAATTGAAAATTGTGGAACTATAGAACAAAAAACAAACTTGTTTCTTGCTCGAGACACGTTCATGTGAAAAGGAACAATTGAAGACGTGGTGACGTCCTTCAATACATTTCGATGAACTTGTCTGCGGGCTCAACTCGATGCTGCGCGATAAAATATCAACCGCCATCCGCAATACTGATCTCTGTTCGTAAATGAGCAATTCTAAGCAGCGCATCCATGTTTGTTAGAGGGCAACTGCATTGGCCAAAGTCGAGCTCGATGAGAAGATGAAGAAATTTGAGGATAGCAAGGAAGAGATCGCTGCCGAGATCGAGGTTCAGAAAGACGCCTACAAGGTAAGAAGCCACAACGAATGGGCAGATTTCAGCAGTTTACTCTTATGCTGGCAGATTTACATTCACCTGTCTGCTCAGTGTGTTGTTATATCGAATCTGCAGATCGCATTGCCAGGAACAAACAATGTCGCGACCCCGTACGTTTGCTGAACAGTAGAATTTCAATATGTCCATTTCACGGAGACATTTGAGATGAAGGCTCTTTAGCTTGAATAAATGCGTATTGACGCAGGTGCAACAATGGAATAATAATTGTGTTATGCTTAAAATAAAAAAAATGTCACTCGACGTCATTATCGTTATATACATTTTAAAGAAACGGATAGCGTCGACCTTGGCCGAAATCAACGATCGGCGCGACAGGGCTATCGAGCTTCTTAAGGAGCAGGAGAGCCACGAACAATGCGTTGAACGACTCGTAAAGCTTCGAGAAAGCTGTGAGGCGAAGCTCCATGGGTAAGTATGGCTATATTACGATCATCGTAGGATTTAGCGACAGCTATTTAGAAAGGCGTCTGTTGTAGTGATCACAAGCTTCTTAAATCGATTGCTACAAGGGATCGAAGCAATATTATAGTATATAATAGTCGACGGCTTAGGAGAAGTTATGACCTTTCAATTAAATACAACAAGTAAGTTTAATGATATATTATAGTTCCTGTGGTAAATTAAAAAACAGAATTCCTTCCTGTATAAAAATCCTGAACACCGTTAACATGGATAACAACGTTCTGTCAGTAGTCCTCGTATAGTAACCTTGTCTGCTGCATCGGTCAGATACTGGGGGCTACCTTTTCAACTATTATACAAGGTAGAAACTCAATTGGCGATCGGCGAACCCAGGAGTATTTGCTGATTGCTATTGTCCATTTAACGAGTAGATATACTAAGTCAGGTGACGTTAACCATAGGGAATTTGTCAGCCTTTTTTTCGTCTCGTGAACACTACGAATCAGGCAAACCACATCAAACCTAATTAGTACAAACAAATGCTCGAGATTACTGCTAACATTGAATTGGCAAATTTTAATGACTGAAGCAGAGTTTATTGTCTTCATTGCTCGGCTCTGCTTGAACGCATTCTAGATTAGACGCGGAGATTGCTTCGTACAAAGAAGATATCAGGCTACTGCGGATGCAGCTCAGAGAATTGAACAAAGAAAAACGCAAGAAGCCGCCAAAGGCCACTGGAACCCAGACCCACTTGGTTCGTCGGCCCAGACGAGCTCACGTGAGCTCACAGCGCCAACATGAATATGGTGAGCACCATGGCGGGACAATGACAAGAGGGAGACTGCTTACATATATATGTACTTCAACTATGGACAATGGATTTCCTCGTTGCTCGTTGACAATAGTTTGTCAACTCAAATTGATTAGTCACGCTAATGACTATTGGGAGGCTTGTTCTATTAATTAAATAAATGATCCCCCCCCCCCCCGCCGTCTACTCCTTCACAATTGCACTACTGTGTAATGTTAATATGAAATATTTAAGCAACCGCCACCATTATAGACGTATGACGTTGACAGAATACTTAGACCGATCGCATTTATGCCATTAACGTCGAAGTCGAAATTCTTACGAATTTGTCAGACGCGAGGCCTGCCTCCTGGGACCGCAGCGATCCATTGGCTGACGAAAGGCGTCAACGTCCCACAGAAATGGCACACAACTCTCCGATCGAGATTCCCGAATCCGACGACGAGCTCTCGCCCATCGACGACGGCCCGAGCATATCAGAAAGTGAAAAGCAGAGCGACACCCCTTCGCAGAGAGGATTGCATATGGCCGGTGACAATTCCGCATCTCTAGTGTGCATCAATGTTGAAACAGACACAGACGGTTGTATCAACATTGAGTCAACAGCAAGTACAAGCGCAGCGCCGCCGATTTTCGAGGAAAGCGCTTCAAATTTTGCCGCCCTCCCAACATCGATGAGGCCAGGTCAGCCCGGTCGGCAGGAGCAATCAATTGGCGTTGTGGATGCCGCTAGTTCCACTGACCTGGAGGATGCGCCGATTGACGCAGCGGGTCCTTCTCGAGAAACAGCTTCTGGACAGCCAGCTAAGAGGTGATATGCACACAGGATTAGACCATGTGATAGGCCTGCATCAATAATGAAAGCAACTATGCCGAAATGTCCCTGCCACCAGTATTGTCGAATTTTTATTTCGCGGGCTTGTTGTTGAACAATTCGTTGACTTGTTAGATATAAATGCATTTATTTGACAGACAACGGACATTGACTAAACTAACAGTGTACATATTCATTCTATTGTATATCTCGCAATTCAGGCGAGCGCTATATCACGACCCGAATCCCACAGTGGCGGGGTCGCCACTCTCGAAAAAGCCAAAGATCGACGACCCCAACGATACTGAGGACAAACGCATCACCGAGTACCTTGAAAGCCTGTGGAGCCTCATACAGAAACGAGCTCCGACCAGTGCTCGTCGCCAACGTAATGGAGCGTTAGGCAGCGATGAAGACGACTAACAGCCACAACCAAGATGAAACAATACAAGTTGTATCATGAGTGTGCTCCGTGAGCACCTCGTTCAGCTTGTTCAAATTTATCCATCCATCGATGCTTCGTGGCGGAATAGCGCCTTTTCGCACGTTCGAATCGAAGCGGCAGACGTCGACACTCGGAATCCTTTTTAGATTTCATCATAGTTAAACTTGGTGCCGTTTATCGAAGTAATGCTTAGCAATTTCCGAGCGTTGGGAGTAGGGGGCAGGTGGGCGTTTAGCGCGTTGGCGAGTTCCCCACCGCGGCTGAGTGTCGCGCGTGCATTCAGCGTAACCGGAACCCCTCATAATAAAAACTCACACTCGCTGCTATTGAAATAGAGTTTAGAACAAGTCCACAAGCGCCTTAGTTCGATTGCATAGCTGTGAGTGTACGTAGCAAATGATCCGCATAACAGAAAAAAAAAAGAATAATAATAATATAAATATTTCTTAAACCTATTCATTTATTTTTTTTTATAAAATTCCTAACTTGATAAGTTTGGATTAATAGAGGTTCTTATTTTATATTATAAACTATAAAATTAAAATCTTCTATAATAAAATAAATTACATTATTATCCTTATAATTAATTGCATATTAAAAATAAAAACAAATATTACAGTTAGATTGAGGCAGAAATGCACCTAGCTTTGAGCCTGCCCACCTGCCATGCTAAGTTGCCTGCTGAATTTTAACAGCGCCGGCAGCAGCAAATCTCATAAATAAAGTGGTCGCAAAAGTAGACCACTCTGACCCGATCAGAAGATCGCGGTCATCACGAATCTGATTAATTAGTGTCACTCAATTCTCAATGAGTGATCTCAGTGCGTGATAATAATCACTGATTCGATAATGTTGATCATTGTTTAATAAATAATAAAGAATCATCTTTAATACATAGTCATCCTTTAATAAACCAATAAAGCGCTAACCCTCTTATTGCTCTTATCAGTCGCCGTTGTTGAAAGGGACTATCGTTTTAAGGGACTGTAACGCTGTAGCCTTCCCGCTATGGCGCTTTGACGCCTAACTGACTACAGCTTGAGCCCATCTCAATTTTGTCGTCTCCCGCTCGTTTATGCGAGCTCGGTGAATTTTCTCCGGAATATCTATGGCATGGCGACGTTGGGCACTCCGACACATGACGATGCGCTGGAAATGAGTAACAGAATCGACGGCAGTGCGTGTCAGAATGGCCGAGTGGTCTAAGGCGCCAGACTCAAGGCTTTCCCTTGCTCACTGTGATGTGGGTTATGAGCATTCTGGTCCTCGTATGAGGGCGTGGGTTCGAACCCCACTTCTGACATAGTTTTTTTTTGTCCATTTAATCTGGATTGAGACGTTATTTTAAAACGTCTATTTTATTCTAATTTAACAACACATAATCAATGTACAGAGATAATCTGAGATGCAATATATGAATCGTTATCGTAGTTTCCAAAAACAACCCACCACGCTATTCTGGAATAACTCAAGGCTGGTGTCTTTTGCAAAAATTCACCCTGTGTTATGAATCGTTTTCGTCAGTACATCCGCGCTAAGTTAACAACTTCTCTTGCTTCCATGTATATTTCTATATACATATATATTTATAAAAAAAAATATGTGTGTAAAAAATTCAATAAAATTATAAACATTTTAAAATATATCTTGGCAAAAATTGCATTGCCTCTTACGAGGCGCAATCTTATGGCAAAAAAATCTATAGAAAGTTATATTCATATGGACCGTTCGATTACTGTGTGCTTTAGAAAAACACCTAAACTATCCCCGGAGTCAAATCATCACTAAAGTCGTGTATACGAGTCGTTATATCTTAATTTATTGAACTCATCTCATCGACGAGCGTCACCGTACGACCCGGCCCCCAGTGCAATGCGACCTTCATTTGTATAAGTTCACTAAATCGATTTCCACTGCAGTTTTAGATGAACAATAACACACTCACCATTGACAAGTGAAACTCTCAAACGACCATAGTCAATTGTAATCATCAACACGCATTTGAGTAAGAATATCAATGAGAACGCATGACGAAGTGAGGGCTGAATACATTTCGCTCAACAGCTACAAATGATATCCATAATATTTGCTTTTTTTTTGGGGGGGTTTGTACTTGCAACGCTATTCGCATCATTCACATTCTAACTGAACGATAAATGGTTGAGGTGTAATTTATTTCTATGATGAATATTGATTGCGGTTGCGCGTTTTGTTTTGTTTGTAACGGTTATCTATATATGTATATATATATATAATACCAATAGCAGGGCATCGCGTTAGGTCTACTTGTGTGTTTACAATGTTTTACATTGTGTTACACATGTTTTCTGATGAAAATACCTAAAGACACAAACCAACAATTGAAATCTCTGTTATCGGACTTTATCTAAAATTTTCTATTGTCACCAACTACTTTGTTTATTTTCTAGTTTTACATCTTTTATTTATAATATATATTTTTTATAATAACAATTCATATCTTTAAAAAGGATAGTTTTTTTAAAATTGTTTTTGCATTATTTATTATTATTATTTATTCTTTCTCTGTGTCATTTCTGTTGCTATTTTTTTCCATAAACATTTACAAGATTGAGAAGTCGCTTTGTAGACATATATGCAGTGCATATCCGTTGACAAGTTGGTCCACATATCCGCTGAGCGAGTGTTGTTGAGTGTTCTTATCCATGACCCGGCGCACCGTAAGATCAGCTCGCTGTTCATACTAGCCCCGTTGTGGCGGCCCCCAAAAACGAAGACAGACAAAAGACAGCGGATTCAGCGGACCAGTGGCCAGATCCTCACAGGAATAGAAAGGCGGAGCGTCTGATATCAAATTTTACCTTCAACAGCCAAGAAAAGGTATATATATATATATATATATATTACACCTAAGCAAACAAAAAGCCGAGCGATTCACAATAACCAGATCCTGTTTAATAATATCATCTAGACATACATGACCCTCGTAATATACAAATGTTTCCTCTTGTGGTGGGTAGGGGGGGGGATTTTCAGTGTCACCCGTGGAACGCGGGGTCGACATTGTGCAATGATACGGCACCCCACGAGGGGTTCGGTAGATGAGCGTACGTACATGTTAATTGGCGTAAGTTTAATTAAGTGCATAGCCCAATCACTCACTCACACCTATCTGAGTTAGGTGTCGGAATAAATGCTACGTATCTTCTATAACGTAATCATAGCACCAGCTTTCAAAGGGAGATTAGCATGATGGACACGGGATAAACAAACACATTGAAGTGTCCCTCTCAATTGCAGACGTCGGCGTTTTGTTCAACGGACACTACTTCATTACCGTTACGGATACCGTTTCGTACGTTACCACTGACCCGACCCTAATGCATGCCCGGGTTGTCTCGTTCCGTGGAAGCGGTCATCGGCGTCACCGTCGAATGGTGCTGGTGGTGCAACTGCTGCTTTTATCTGTCCATTATCCTTATTTCATCCGTATGATTTTACGCTAATTAGCAGGGTATGCTAAGATAGGCAGACACGAATACACCGAATAGGGCACGTGTCGCTGAGCTATATTTAGTGCAAAGCTCGGCCGAGGCTTTCCAAGGACACGACGCCCTTGCGTCCTTGTTCACTTTGAGCAGCAGCGAAATACGTGTTGTTCTATGATGACTTGTCCCATAATGATGTCATGTTCGTCACATGGCAAAATGTGACGCGGCGTGACAAACGTGGAAGTCCTACCCGATCTTTCAGCCAGAACGTCTACAAACTATCGTGTACGTACATATGTACGGAAGTTCGTGGCTTTTGTTATCCACTTCCAGATTGGATTTATGCACAACATCGCGTTGCCTACACACCTAAACGAAATCCGCGATGTCAAGGGTATGCAGCGAGCAATGCAATTAAACAAATAATGAACACTCGCTGCTGCTGCTGCTGCTGTTGTTGTTATATCGTATCGACCTTGGGGGGGAGGGCATATCTTCGCCTGCAACAATCCCTATGGAGTGAGACACCGCCGTCACAAGATGTTCGCGTCTGCCGCAGGAAATCACTAACTCATTACTGATCACACGATCAGTAATCTTGTGCTCGCATTAGCCCGCTGTTACCGGCAGGCTTATGCCTCTATTGCGCATGCTACAACGGTGGCTGTGAGGGCCAAGGCAGCAGAAATATCATATTAGCATTTTGTAGCATTTTGCTCCCCTTACAATTATTTGCAGCTATGCCATAACCTCATTGCAGCTATGCCAACCTTATATCTGGCATTCGCCATCCAACCGGATATATGCTTTTTATTTAGGGAGCTCTTGCGATACGAACGCGGAAAATGGTTGTCCCACTTCTGTGATGTCAGGTGTGCGGGGGGGGAGGGGGGGGGGAAGATCGGGGGATGCTAAAAAAATCGCCTCTTGTTCCAGCCAGAGCACACCTTACTTCGTACGGCGTCTATTATAATCGCGGTTCCTCGTTATCTCTCACTCATTGTTGGCTTGCTGCAGTTGAGACCCCCGGCCGCGCAGGCCCGTCGGTCCTCCGATCTACCACTTCTCTTTTCGGAGGTCACGACTTTCGGGTCGGAAGTCGTCGTTGACTTTGTCAACGGCTACATCTTGGTTCAAGGAAATTCTGCCCAAAATCGCTCGCGTCACCGTACGCTGATAGTTTCGCCGGCGAAAATAACGAATCCTACGAGATCGAAGGGATTCGAAAACGTCTGAAACTCCCCCCCGGGGCCTACGACGCGCGTTGAAGGACAGCGTTGCTGGCGATTTACTCGGACCTGCCGCATTGAGCAGAGACAGGACACGGAAGATGTACGGAAGATCAAGCTATGCATATGCTCCGTCGGCATGCCCCTGTTGCGAGTCTGCCGCTCCGGCAACAGCGTACCCAGTCACGTATCAAGGCGAGTATACACCGTCGGCCTTCCCGGCAGCGCCCTACACGCTGCATCCTAACCCGTCAGGCCTCTCTAGGCCCCGTGGCAACCGCCCGCCATCATACGTGCTTCATGGCGGCGAAGGCTGTGCAGCACCCTCGAATTTTCTAGCCGCCGCTCTAGGGGTGGGTCTGGCGGTGCAAGTGCTGTCTCTCGTTGGCATATACTCCCTTGGTTTGCTCTCGGGCAGTGCCGCCAGGTGGAGACCAGCCGATCATCTTCCTCGTGACCATCCAGCCGAATAGAAGTCGAGGATACCCGGCGACGAATGTGTGGACTGACGAACGTTGATGACTCCCTGCAAACACCGATTTCGCCTTGTGACTCATTGCCACATTAGCGTTCGGCAAAGAGCGTATCATTTGCCGAAACGCGTCGCTAAAGGGGGACACTTGTTCAATTGAAAAAAATTCAGTCGTCAACAGCACAGTTCTGCTGTGGAACAAGCACTTGATCGCAGAGTGTGTCTGAATTATTAAGCCATAGATAAACGCTCCATCGTGCAATTACGTTGTCGTGTAGAATAGTCGATTAGTTGCGTATTGACCGAGAGTTGCTGCTGTTGTTGTGCATGGTTTTGTTGGCTAGAGTAGGGAGCCCGCCTCAGAGCCGCCGTCGCTGCCATCACAGCTCGACTGAGTTTTCCCGTGAGACATAACATATTGTACCTTAGTATATACACACACACACACTCACCTGCACTGTAAACGGAGTGCTCATAACACTGAGAGCTGCCTTTGCTGAATGTGATCGAGCCCGTTCGTTGTGGTTGCTTATTTTCAACGGGCAACTGAGAGCACCCATCGATGGACGATGTTCGACCTATCCCACGTAATCCTACTCAGAAATAGGTGACGTTGATTATCGAAACTCCCGCCTCGCTGCGCCGGGGGGGGGGGTGATCTGTTTCATAGTGTGCAGAAATAACCAGGTGTGACCTATCGAAATCATTTGACGAACTCTTGAACAAACAACTCGATACTTTTACGAGAGATGTAGATGACTAGAAAAAAAAAGGTTTATACCTGAAGTTCTTACACAACGTTGACATAGAAATAGCGAATCAATTTTTTCAGCATAATTTACGTTCGCCATAAAGCTACAAAGAGAAGGCTTATAACGCTGCGCCTAAAGAACATCCGCCTGTGGTGGTGTCGATAAAAATCTTCTGAGAATAATCATTCTTTCATTAGCGACAGGCACCAGGTCTCAACCGTGCGGCCGAGGCCGCGATATACGTGCGGCTAAATTATTATAACGAATGCTAAATGCCGCATGCTTTACTTAATTATAACGAATGGAAGATAGTTTTCATTGTATACAAAAACAGCATTCGAAACAAGCGGAGAAATCAGTAATTCTCCTCATTGCCTTGTTGATATGTCCGTCACCATTTTCAAAGTTTCGAAGACAAAAGAGTTACAACGATATGTATATTCCTTTAGCTGGCTATATTTTTCTTTTATTTAAACGAGTGCGTCCCGAGCCGCTATCAAGTGTCACATGCAATATCGGCTATTCCAACGATTTTCCACAATGGTTCTGGCATTCTGTGGCGTGCCAATAGCTCCAAGCCCCCCTTACCACCGAACGAACCACGAGTGAGAGAACCACAGATATGCAGCTAACAAATACAATGGCCAGACGCACGGACACCCCAGCCAGGGGAAGGCCTCAGAATAGTTCCCAATGTTTCCTTGTCGCGACTTCCCCTTTCCCAGCGTGGACAGACACTGCCTTACGAAAGGGGGGGAGAGAGTGCCGATTTGAGCCCTTCACGTTGAAGCTCACTGCCTCGTGATACGCGCCACGCCGACTTCAAATGCTGGCCAACCGCGCGATGCGATGCTGATTATAGGCTGGCGTACCGTGGCAGTTGCAGGGAATCAGACACACGACAATTTCTCCTAATGTCACATGTTAGGAGACTTAATTGAAAAAAAAACGGTGCGCTAGATTTTCCCCTGACGCGCCGCTATTGTACGGTGGAGATTGTGTGGTGAATTAGAGTAATTTAATTAGTTAAATTATTATTAAATTGCGAGCGCCTATTAGAGCAGAGCCTAGCCACCTCTGAGATGAAACAAGTGCTGAGGCGCGCCTCCGCTCGAGTGGAAATACGCCATTGATGATTGCAGGCGCCAGCTGTAGTAGTGTTTGTTGGAAATAGTCGCTACGCTCCATTTCGTGAGGGATAACCCCAGCGGTGGGGTGGAAGCATTCTCGACGAAGGTGTGAACCTTCACTCTGTGTGAAGAACCATTGCAGCTACGATCGATATACCGGCAGCTACGTTGAGCTATTGAAGACCCGCGTCGGCTGGGTTGCCGGAAGAGCACCGTGGAAGATCCTCGAGATCTTCTTCGTTTTAGGCTGAACAGCTGAAAGTAGCTTGTGTGAAAACAGTGGAAGTCGAATACAGTAGCCGGTGCTGCGGTAGCTTGCTGAGTCATATGCTGTAGGTGTTTCGGTATCAAATCTAGGACCGACGGTGACCGAGCTGAAACATGGATTTCTCCGAGGAGCACCTCAGTCGGTCAGAGGTTGTTCAATTCTATTCGGGGAAGACAGTACTTATCACAGGCGGCTCTGGATTCCTCGGCAAGGTGCGTACAATGCTGTTTTGTAGCTTGAGTAGTTAAACAAATATGAACCTGACCCTCGGGTCAAACCAAAAAAAAAAAAAAAAATTTTAATTAAAATTTTTTTTTTAAGTACAATATCATAAGCGAACATTGATACGAAAGAGCTCACTCGCAGCCGATTATGACGTCTCGGGTTCTATCCACATTTATGTTTCCAAATTATTTCACCTCGTAAGGCCAGAGCAAATTTTGCTCAATGTAAATTTCCGGACATCTCTGGGTTCCATCGTGATGCGTTTAGTGAACGTACCGACACTTATAGATTTCAATCCTTTTTTTTGCGCGATAAAAAGTCAAATAAACCCGAAACCTTCCTAATACACCGGGACACACAATAGATCGCGCAGCATCCAAGCACGTTATTAAAACGTATTATTAGAGAAGTTAATTGCAGTGCAAATATTGCAATAGTTCCTTTAATTACCCAATATAAACCTTTACCCTACAATTAACTATTGCTTTTGATTTACGTTGTCGTCTTCATCATTCAATAATAATAGCAACAACAAGCGTTCGAATTATCAAGCTAGCTTTTTCGTATCGAATTTGCTACTAAATAATAATCATAGACATAATAGTTAACAGCTTGCGAGCGTGAGTCGCAATACACTTTCCATTTATGCACAAATTATATATATATATATAGCAAAGGTGGCCCCGACATCCTAGTAATACCTAAAAAGTTAAGAGCTAAGCCCTGTCAGATAGGGGAACAGCTGTATATATATATATATGATAGATGATTCTGGCCAAAGTAAGGCGAGAATCTCTCTGAATGCGTATCGAATACACTTCGTCATCTGGAATATAGTCCTCATTGTGGTGGCCGTTTGAAACCACCACGATGCAGGCCCCTAAACGTGCCGGTTAAGTCAATGCGTGACCTCCATTTACTCCAATCACGCTTCGTATTATAGCCAGGCTCCCCCAATACCATTCGAAGCTATATCCTGGGCGTACTCTATTATGACTTTCGTCTATGCTTGACTCGCCTATATGTTCTAACCTATGAACCCCCGTTAGCCTTGTACCCGAACATTCAATATGCGTTATGACCGAGCATACTATATAACAGTTTGTGAAAATAGCCGTCGAAAAATCCACAACTGGGAAGGAATTGCCCCCAGCTGGAAGGCGGCCAAAATGTCCTACGTAAATTTTCGGGTGACTCTTTCGGGCGACGGAATCCTCAACGGTGTCGCCATGTAAGGTCGCAATAGACACCCATCACCCCCCCGGAGGGTTGAACCAGAAGACGCACCACCGGTACTAAATCGTTTCTAGCGAACGTTAATATTCATCTGGCTAGAGGTCACCCAGCTGACAAGGCAGCACATCGCATAGTGGCTACGCGATGTATTTTAAACTAGTTTTATCGCAATGGTCATGATCCCTCCCTTGTCGTATGGTCAGGGACCTGTCGTCCATCGGATGTTCCTGAAGTGATGCTAATTGTAGACCATTCTAGAGCAAATTGAAATTTGTAAGTTCGATTAGTATTCATTTCGTACAAGTTACTTCCTTCGTTAATGATCGGGACGAGAGAAAGACGGTTGTGGTATAACTCTTAATTACTTAAACAGGCTGCTATATTTTTTGTGAGATTCCAAAGTTGCAATTCTCTACGACAGACTCGATACGAAGCGAGTTTAATTTATATTATTATTATTATCACTACTACTACTACCACGATTTAATGTGTCAATAATTGTGATTATCGTACAAAAGTTAGTTCAATTATTAGTAGGCTCCGAAATCGAGTGGCTGACGCCTGACTATACTTCAACTAATCGACTGCATACCCTGATTTCAGCCTGACACCCTGTACAAGTCATAGCGTTGCTGCCCATTCAAAATTTGCAGCCCCCTTTTCGGACTGCAAACTTCACGGTCTTTCTCCTTTACGAGTACAAAATAGCTTAATTGGTAAAAAAAAAAGGAATATCCGCTGTGTGGCGTGACTGAGAGGCAGTCTCCTTTTACCGTGAATCCGAATCCGCTCACCGACACCAGCATATTGCTAGACCGCCAATGAATCCTGCAGCATGAGACAAGTAACAGAGCTTGTAGACAATTAGGGACAAAAACATTGTGTATACACACGGGAAAACACGTGGGTTTAATCAGGCAAATAATGAAGGTACTTTGTCTGGCCTTTATGCCTAACAGAGTATAACTTCGCATTAATTACTCTGTTTCTCATTGGATGATTTTCTTTTTAAAGGACCTATTTATTGACAGTTTATAATACTTGCATGCAGTTCTGTCTGTGACCAATCTATCGCAACTATACCAATGTTCAGGTGAAAGAGAAGACGGTGGTTTTGCAGACCATCGCTGTGAGTAATAATCCCACGCTATTCTGTGAGTCCAAGAATTATTCTGCCCCAGGGGTGTTCGTAAATGCATTTGCGGATCTCCTTTAAAAAAATAGGCATATCTCCGCATAGAGCGGACTCGGCACGCCTGAATAGACTGCAATAGCCTTACGAAGCTGGGGCATTCGTCGGCTCATACCAGTACGCGCCAATACTCCAGTACCGGCTCGAGGGCTGTTTCCCTTCAAGTAGAGTATTGAACAAAAGGAGGACCCAATCCCGTCCAGGAACCACTTGCCCAATACGAGAATTCGGACATTGCCAGTTGAATCGGCAACCTCGACTGCGACCAGCGTACTTGTGACCGTAACTGATTAACAAGCTGACGAAGCTGACTCAAAACCAGCACACCTTTACGGATGCCCTTCTCGAGCTGGGCTAATTCGGCCACTCTATTGTACTGTACGAGGAAGTGGCGCGTATGGCTTGTAACATAAACTTTCACTACAATTTTAACTTGCGCTATGATTATTATTTTACAATGTTAATAATGTATAGTAATTATTGCACGCAGCTTATATGTCCCTCATTGTCAGCACAGCTTCTACCCTTCACCAGCGCAGCGCACGATTTAATCATCATTCCGGGCTCGGAGCGCAACCTTCATCGCGAAGACGACGCGAACAGAAGAACTGAGCAACATTTATAGACAACGTAACAATGCGGATATTTGCGCCGGGTGTTTCCCTGAAGACAAATGGACATACTCTTCTATACCAAGTAAAGACCAATGTTCAGTAAACCGGTGTCCTTCGGGCGGTGTAATGCAGCCGTCGGGCATTCCGCCGCGCACTGGCCAGCCGGCCGGCCGGCGTAGTCCTACTGCAGAAGAATACCCCTTCGGACAGGGTACTATACTAGTAATCTGGCCGTGGCCGAAACCCGTCGCGCTAATTACAGAAACTGTAACGGGCCCCGCTCGGGACGGTGGTGACAGCCAGCGGACAAATGTGTCCAACTACAGTTCACGCGATCCTGGGGCGGCAAAGCGGTCAGACGAACAGTGTGCAGGACGATGAACAATGGCCGGCTGTGTATCTCTCACACGAGTGGGCTAACTTTTGCAGCCCATTCATTGTGGATAGAAAGAAATGTCCAGGAAACTCTTTCATGTATGCGATGCTGGAGTGTCGGTGGCGTGAGCCTTGCGGGAACTCAACCGCGGTTCAAGGAGCTTAGCGTGCAACCCTGAACGTTTATGCTGGCATAAGAATATTTGGGACTGTTCCTCTCGCGCCTTGGTCTTCTTTTGTTTCCTCACGTTTCAAATGTAGCTTTTTGTTTAGCAAGGTCCGCAGTAGGGGTACTTGCCAAAATACGATATCGTTGACGGCGAGCTACTTATTCCATTCCGTTCGTTCTTGTGTATAGTGACTCTCGGCAGATGCTGGGGTATCCGCGAAATGGTGTATGTTAATGGTAAGATGTCGGACCAACATCTCTCATGGACCTCGGCGCAGGTCGTTACGTAGATAAGACCAGCGTTGCTGTCATCGAATGCTGCCATGCACATATGCGGCATTTGACTTGGGCTAATTCCTCTCTACTGGTCGATAATGAAAATGCCCTCATAACAGGAAAATAACAAGGGGAATTTTAGCTAACTCTCGTAATGGGTTGGACCGATCAATATCGATATTCGATATTGACACTAGTTGGTCGAAGATAGCCGGCATCGACAATCGTGGCGTGATACCACCATCCAGGGCAGTCACGGGTGACAAACGGATAACTAACATCGTCTCAAACGTCTATCAAACTGTCGAACTCTTGAAGTATATGTAGCTTTGTGGGTCTTTGTGGGTCATTCAATATGTGGGCATTCATTCCGCATTGAATTGGAAATGTGTTGCGATCTTACCCGCTCGGTGAAGGCGTGATTTCCAATTGAAAATTTCTATGTAAAGCAAACAATGAAATCCTACAATTCTGTCTATGTGAATATATACATCCACCATATAATCAATGTGACTATATACAGCCACAATGTAATCTGTAATTGACAATCCGCTGGCAAATCTTCTTCCAATGCCACAGCGAGACAATGGCGCCGTTATTCCCGGGACAAATGCGCCGGAAGGAAGCCGGACAAGTTCGCGCAACTGATTTTCCCATGGGATAAATTCGCTCGTGTTCGTTTGCTTTCAATTAGCTGACGTGCACTATGGCCGTGGATGTCAGTTCTTTTATACGCTTCTATCTCGACGATCTGCTGGTGCTATTTATGGTGTGTGTTTGTGGATATATTCTATCATTGCCCGGCCGAATATACCGCGTTCGCCAGTGGACGGTGGACGTGATTGCGCTGTTTCAAATCCAAAGGAGGGCCCTGTCTAGCGAGTGCACCAGGTGTGACAATATTCCACCGGGCTCTGTATACAGTAGAGCGGCAGAGAACGTGTTGAGAACATCCCGACAGCAAAAATGGACGCTACTAATACTGACGCCAATGTATTAAGAGTCTCATGGTAATACCGAAAGGTTAAGTGCTGACGTCTGTCGGCGTAGCAGAGGTGAAGATCTGCTCAAAAAACAAAAAAAAATATATATATACTAAAGTACCACAGTACAGCGTCCGTCGATCGAATTGTTGTATTTTACAACGACGTTGAAGTTCTCTCGTCAAAAGCAATAGCGAGATAAGGATGTGTCACAATACATCAGACCGTTTCGATCATCCAGAAATACTATATCATTCATCTGCTGTTTACAGGATTCTGAAAAACTCCACAATATACTTTGCGGTAGGCAAAATATACACGCTATATAATCTGATGTATCCTGACGACTTGATCGAGACATCCACTGCAGGATCAGCCGGCGTCGTGCGGTTACGAGAGCTCTGCTCTAAACAAATGTATGCGATATTTGCAGGGCTGGCCCTCAGTCAACAGTTAACACCCACACAACGTGTATTGCTATATTGGCGTTGTTTCGTAGAATGGGCCCGTTAAATCCAAATGTGCAACGGTGGATCCGATGCTGCACAGGGCCATCAAGTGTTCTCTGCAGCCGGCGAATGCAGCAACTTGTACAACTTGTTCCCTATATTTCCTGCACATAACCCTGTCGCTAGTCCCATTACTAACGAACCCACCCTCGTTGGCAATTACAGGCAATTCTCGAGAAGCTCCTTCGATGCTGTCCAGACATTCGCCAGATCTACCTGCTGATGCGCTCAAAGAAAGGCTGCCCCGCCAGCGAACGTCTTCAGAAAATTCTCCAGGAGCCGGTTCGTGTTTGGCCCCGTTGTGGACACCCCCTTAGACAGATGAAGTTGATTGCTTTGCCAGAACGTATGCTATCAGAGCTATGACAGATGGCATATCTCAGCGGATCGGTTCTGCATACTGCTATGAACCCCGTAGGGAGAATGTATCGCAACTTAAGGACGCTTTTACTGACTGGTATCGTTCGAGCGCGACAGAGGCGATATGATAGTGAATCGCCTTGTAACCCTTAACCCTGATTTGTTTGTGTATGTTGTTCTCTTCTTCAAAACCAGCTCTTCATGGGAACGCTTCAACGGCGGGGCCCGGAAGCGCGCAAGAAGGCGCAGGCTCTGCCGGGCGACGTTCTTGAGCCTGATTTAGGACTTAGTGTGCGTGACCGACAGAGGCTCATTGATGAGGTGTCCATCATCATACACTCGGCCGCATCAGTGCGTTTTGATGATCCGCTCAGGTTCGTAGGCGCTCTACCCTAACGCTGAATATGCCGCATGACATATTCATCGCTATATTCGTGAACTATCAACATCCATCTTCCCGTGGCTCCTAGTGGATTGACTATTTTTTTTAGCACAATACACATATTTTATTTTAAATTTTTGTTACTCTACAATTTCATAATAAATCGATTTATATTAGAGGAAAAAGAAACATATTGCAGAATAGGTTCAGGCCAACTGTAATAGGCGAGAGAATAAATGAACCAACGGTCTCTGTTAAATAAATGTATTTCATTCTAAATAAATGATATTCGTCGACGCCATTAATTAGGCTGAAAAAAGAGACCTAGCATAATCGACACGAGTTCCAGACGTCTACCCTGGCCGCGATTACAAAGAATCCATAAGTCAATTCACATGCAAGCAATGTTGAATAAAGACGAAAATTAATAATAATAATAATAATTATTATTATTATAAAAATATGCAAAAGCATGTTTAAATATAACACCTAATATATATGATCGAGCAAACTGATTTAAATCGTGAGATTTGTCCTTTAAAAGGTCCTACCGAAGCGTTCGTTCGAATGGACCCATTTTACTGTGAGTGTGTGATAAGGGCCTGAGACGCCCGCTGAGATGCAACAGAGAATATAAAGATACCATATAATCGTAATCATTTTTTAGTCGTAGTTTGAAATATCTATTCACAGCGATAGCTCTGTCCACAGGCTCCAAGTTGCATCCCGTATAAACCCTCGGAGTGGGGTTTATTTTTTGAGCAACATCTTTTCTTGGGGGTTACGAGGGGAGGGGGGGGGTTGTTCCGGAGAGAATAAAGCAACTCATCTAATCAAAAAGCGAATTTTTCAGGGAAGCAATGAACATGAATATGGGCGGTACGAAGCGTCTGCTCGAACTTGCTAAACAGATGACCAACTTGAGATCGTTCGTACACATCTCCACAGCGTACACCAACTGTACGCTGACTATGGCCGAGGAGAAGATTTACGAGTGAGTTTCCGCGACGCTCGTTTCCGTAGGACTAACGAGACGTATTGACATGATCGCGCATAGAATCGCTTTGTCGACGAGCTGAACCAAGCCTGTTTTTTTATTTTTTCCTGTTCATATTATATTAAGTTGGCGCCTGCGATCAACGACGTTATTGGCATGCAACATTATTTGCTAATCAAACTGATGAAACAGTCATTTTCTATTGCCAAATTAGATAGATGTATGGTAAACGCGTGGTTGAGCCGGTCGGAAAGCCGGAAGTCGCCCGGCGTAAGCGAGGTCTCGCGCTCCTGCTCTCATTATAGCACACACGCGCAATATCTATGATCTCGTATGTGCCACTTGGTGCTGACTCAGATAATTAACATTCATCACGCGAGGCTGATAAGCGTTTCGCTTCGACCATGATACTTTATACTGAAATCGTTTGTTGTGTGTTCTCGATTCATACGTTCGCCATTGTCGCCGCCCCCGCCGCTGCCGTTATCGCAGTCTGCCGCACTCCGCGTCCGACCTGTTTGCGATGGCCTCGCACCTGGACGACGCCCAGATGGAGGCAGTCACGCCGTCCGTCTTGGGGACGCGATTTCCGAACACCTACACGTGTACAAAAGCATACGCGGAACATGTCGTCCGCGAGTACCAGGACGTAGTCCCTGTCGTTATTGTGAGGCCGTCGATTGTACTCGCCGCGTGGAAGGAGCCCTTCATCGTGAGTGCAATAACGTTGCATCCCACCCGATTACTCTACTTAGGTAAATTGTTTCTTAGTAGAATTCGAGAGATTCAGCCACTGGCGAACACTGGGCGAACATCCCGAACGCGGAGAACAGCTATGTCGAGTAACTAAAGTCAATTGTTCCGGACAGACTCACAGCCTTCAACATTTGACCTAGTCCACGGTACGACGCCTTTCGGCATTGCGCCCTTCATAAGACGGAGCCCTTTTAATGTAAATGTGCAACGGTGGCCATCGAACTCGTGCATCTACTTCCGTCCCCTCCAATTGCGAAGCAGGCGCACATGAATTCACCACGCCACCGGGTCGAGTAACTGTCAGCTCACGATGCGCGGCTATGTCCGCATGGCAACATCACGCGTTACAAAAAAATTAACTTATTTACCCGATTTTAACTGCCCCAGCGAGAGAGAGAGACGCTGCAGAGATACTTTCTCTCGGTGAAACGCTCATATATACACTTACTCATAACACACTCATATGGTGGTAACATACATTTCGTCGAAATGCAAGATTCGTCATGTATCTCCTTCGCGCAGCCGTAAATGTCGCCTCAGCGTCCAAATGATGAAGGTCAACCGTGAAATCGATGAAATCCTCACAGTTCCTTCCCCTACCGTTTGAACAGGGCTGGCTAGACAATATCAACGGGCCGTCAGGCCTATTAATGGTCACTGGACTGGGCCTACTACAGGTGGCTCCGGTGGCCTTACGCGATACATTTCCTGATTTTGTCCCGCTCGACCTCGTCTCCAACTCCGTCATCGTAGCAGCCAAGCATCGCGCAGATTCAGAGTAAGTGCAAGTTGTCTGTGTGTGTATATGTGTTTGTGTGTGTGTGTGTTTATGTTTTTCCAGATGTTTTTCTCGGCGTGTGAAAGCTGGAGGAACAATAAGCTGATTGTGATTTCGGGTTCCATGCGCACATTGAGTTTCCTATTCCTGAATTATTCGGGGAGACCAAGACCGGAAGCATGGATAAGAGATCCTCCTCTAAAAAATATCGATAATAACTTATAATGATTATGTAATTCGGCACGCAGTCTAGGGCGCATCTGGCTGGAAGTTCCGCCAGAACGCTCAATAGCAGCATGAACATTCGTTTTCGCATCAGCTCATCAAATTTGTACAAATTTGATGGCTTTATATCTAAAAAGGGCAAATGTGCCATTATTTAAGACAGCAGTTTACAACGTGAATCGCCAAACGAAGTTATTAGCTACTGTATATCAAGCTATATTTCAATATACTCATGTATAAAATGTCAACGTAACGAGTGAATTCGTCTTTCCGCAAAGGGTGGAGCATGTTCCCGTGTTCCACGCGACAATCGGCCCAAGAAACCGCATCTCGTGGCAGAGGATGAGGGAGATCGGGTTGAAGTTAGCTCGACGATTCCCCATGATTCAGATGCTTCGCTATCCTCGTATGGACATAGCCACCAGCCAGCTACAGTACCGGGTACGTGGTTCTGTTTAATGTTGTAAATACTTTCGTATACTACTTTGGAAACGTTTGACGCTCGGATAGTGACACCGGAATAACAAGGATAATTATCATGAAAATAATAATAATAATAATAATAACAACAACAATAATAATAATAATAATAATAATCGTGATATTAACCAAGTATTAATTTACTTATTGTTACTCTTGCATTGATTTAAACGCAACGCATATAGATATATCGGTCGATATCGGCGTTGTCACATTCATCGGTGCCGCCCCCTTGATGAGCATTGATATTAATAATGTTCTTTTCTCTGCCACATCGGTCCACAAACGTTACACAAAACACATACATCGACAAACGACTCATCTTATGTGGGCTGATCGTATGGACGCGATCCAGTTCCGAATGTTCTGGAATCACTATATTCCCGCCCAGCTGATCCACGGCGTTCTGTCGCTGACCGGAAAACCGTCGAATGTCGCTCGGAAGTACCAACGCCTAGTTCACACCATCGAGATTCTCCGCTTCTTCTATATCCACGATCCGGAGTTCAGGAATGACAACAACGCGGGCCTATTTTCGTCTCTGAGTGACACCGACCAATACGTAGGTTTTGACGAAAGAAAGAGAGAGAGGCAGGTAGGAGAGATTGAACGAGACTGCTTAGCCTTATGTGTCTGTGTATGACATGAAGAAACAAACATATATATATATATATATATATATATATCATCTAACGGCAGCTTGTAAACAAACAGATCGATTCATAAGGCTGGCTAGATCCGACTAACTCGGTTCATTTCGTTTGAATGCTTCTTCTGCAAATCCTGGTCACCTTGGCCACGCGCTGGGGTTTCCAGCTCTTCCCAATGCTTGCCGATTCACTCGACTGGGAGGAGTACATGAAGAGCTACCTGTTCGGCATACGTTTCTTCCTCATGAAGGAGGACCTCTCAACTGTGCCGGCAGCTCGCAAGCGCCTCGCTCTGTAAGTGCTATAACTACTAATTGCCATTAACTATTATTATGATCATCATTATTATTAGTACTATTATCATTATTACTGTCTGGTAAAATCCGGTACAATTATCAAGTTGCATGTGTACATGTGTATTGAGAAGTATAACCAGCACAAGTACGATCAGTACGAAATCTATTGTATCATTTGATCTTAACAGTGATCTTATCGTTCACATGAACACCACTGGATTCAAAGGCGACTCTATACAAGATCCATATATACACCAACCCTCTAACCCAGTCCCTTTAACCGGCACGTGTATATATTTATATATATATATGTATTCATGACTATGTATAGGGTCGCATTTCCATTCAATAGCATTCGAAAAGGATCATCCATTATTTCTTCTACGGAATAAAAAAATTGAAACATTGTTCTATGGCCTTTTGGCAACAGACACAGAAGCGTCAGAGGAAACCGCGTTGTTTTGTGAAACATAATTAATCTCTCTTCCTCCACGAACGTCTCTGCCCTCGTCCAAGGTTGCGCGCTGCTGACCTCACATCGACACCGGTGACTCTCATCATGACCTACTGGCTCGTGTCGTGGTTGATCTCGCTTGTCTCGGTAGCGTCGAACATGCTCGCTACTTAGGGCCGTCCAGAGACGGCCATACGCATATCACATAGCTGAAACCGTTTTAGTTACTGCAATACATCTACAGGTTACGGTGAAAATTGTTAGAAACTCAACAGTATCATTAATCACGTTTATGCTGAGGACCACTTCCCGTATTGCTGTTGTTCTTAATATTAATAATATCGGGAATAGTTTTTACTGCCAATCTTCATAGTAACGATAACTTGAACGGGGTCTGATAAGTGTATCAAATTAACGCTCCGTTGTCTTAGGCGGTCCCGTCGTTCGGAGAGGCTCATGAACAGCCAATCGAATTATGCAGGAATTATTAGAAATGATGAACGACTAATATTTTCAACCATTACATTTATCTAGTGCTTACTAATTGCTCACAAACTGGCTCGGCCATTACATACTGATGCCACTGGAGAACTAACGTGAACATCCCGTCAGATCGATATGAAGTATCTTTACCAATCTTAATAAAGATTTTAGGAGAGTTTGGCTATTAATAAAATCGATGATGTGAGACGGCTCATGAAAAGCGAATCGTGATTATAACCTGGGGGTGTTGATTTCCAGCGGCACACGAGGAATGAGCCACCCTGTGAACAGCTTGTGGCGTTTATAGAATTACAAAAATTATCGAAAAAAAAATTATATATATATATATATATATAACCAATCAATTTATATGGATTCGCTTTGTGTTCCCACCTCTTAATTGAGCGGGGGGGGGCATTATTGAACTCGTAGGATCGTAAGTAGCTATAAACGCGTCCCTGTTTCAAAATGATTTGTCTTCAAAAGCCAGACTGGGCCGACCCAGTTCAAACGAGCGGTTCTCGTTGTGAGCCCTCTTTGTCATCGGTCTGCATGAGTGTGGCATGGTAGATATCGCCGGCAACCAGATGAGAAGCTACCTCCAGAAGCTAACACCCCTACACAGACGACTATTGCGATGAGCCCTATATTAAATGACGTTTTTGGCCCTCTCATATTGTTCCGTACAAGTGTACCAAGTGATAGAGCGGTCCTGATTATGCCATATTATATTTCGCAAATACGCTATCTAATAATAATAATAATATTAATATAAATAAGAGGAACAACAAGAACACTGTATAATAAGCATATATTTGGTTTGCCGTTACAAACCGACTTTGCAGCTCAATAAGCCGACACACACACACACACACACACACGCGAACTTAGCTACAGATCCAGCTATACAAATAGCATACAATACAAGACATGACGATGATTATTAAACACCGTTATTGATTTATTTCGTCATTTGATCACACAATTGCGTATTACACCATCATCTCTTTGTCACTGGCATCCTCCTCGCTCATCGATTCCTCTGAGAATCATCAGAATTCTCCGAAGGCCCAAAATCGCTAGCGCTAGATCATTGTCCCATCTTCTGTCGCCTCGTCCCCATGTCGTAATATATTCTCATCCGATACCCCCATCCCCATCTCGCCCTCCCGTGTAACTACCATAAGTGAAGACGCACCTCGCGACACACATATGACACAATGCGTGTCCTCCTCATCAATTGTGTTCGGTGACCCGCGCTTGCGGATTATTGTATCTCGATCGTCAACGGCGGCTGTCGCTAATCCGAAAGATTAGCGCGTTCCCTTCCTCTATGTATTATACAATGTTTCTGCACCCCCCGGGGACGCCAATGCCATAGGAAATTGTTGTTCAACCCCACCTCGACGAGGTCCGTCATCACGCTGGACGACGAGGACTGCTCGCGCGCATGTATATATATCGTATGCCGCGCGCGCGCGCTAATCAATTTCCCATTATTCGTATTGTATTATTGTGGTTGGTGCACGCCTACGCGCGACTGCCTAGACAAGACGCGGGTACATTTGTCGAATTCGGCCGATTTCGACGCACACTCGAAACACAGTTAATATATAATTCTCATTATTATTACTACTAATTATCATTATTATCAGAGAGGGAGACGCAGTGGAAATCGGCTCATACGGACGTTCACATACGCTCCTCTATCATTATTCACATGGAAGTCGAACAAGGGCAATCTGCCATCCATCGCCTGTACCCCCCCCCGTACCCCCGAACCCCCCAGCCTCTCTCCAACCCCACATGTTGACATTCATACAAAATGAATCACTCCATTCGCTCGTATTCAGTCATGTGTTATTCTTGCTTCTGTTGTTCTTGTTGTCGCTCTGCTGCGACATCCCTTGATTACATTATAATGTTCTTTGCTTGCATACAGTCTGTGTTTGTGTATGTGTGTGTGTGTGTGGTGTCGGTGCGTGTGGGTTCGTGTAGTATATAAGGTGTATTATTAGTGTATATGTATAATATATATATAATATCCAAAAATCGATTACCGGTCGATCAGCGACAATCGGCTTGTATAATATATAATGTGTATTATTACTGTATGCCTGTGTATGTAGATATATATATATATATATATATATGTCATATCTAAAAATCGATTATCACACAAAACTCTCATAGTGTTTGCTCGTCGTTCACGTTCCGCGCCAGTAGGTCCTGTCGCCCAAGCTCTAAACGCTTTTCAGAAGCAGTCCTGTGTTGAAAAATCACACTCTAAGCACCCCCAACCCCCGCCGTCCCCATATAAACACACGCTTACACACACACACACACGCACGCAGACACGCCATGTTGTTGCTAATTGTTGTTCATCTTCGCCGTGGCCGTGGCCGTTCGGAGACCTCTTTCCTCAGATAATCATGCTCAGATCAGACGCATCTATACTCATCCACATCTCATTCTATTATTGCATAGAATAGATTTGTACGTAAGTGTCTTTCGTGCGACACCACTACGATACACTGTAGAAATATGCATAGCAATAATAATAATAATATTATTACTATTATTATTCTCAAATGGAAAACCAGCATAGTTATCAGCATCATTTTAATGTTGATAATAATAATAATAATAGTAATAATTAGAATAAGAATAATTGAGTATTGTCTAAAAAGTGACTCTTTGGCGATTACGGAAAGCGTCCCTTTTAAAAATCTATTCACTCAATGACAGGGCCTGCTTTGTTGTCGAACAAGCCAAATTACGAGAACAGTGTGTATGACCATGCCTATCCATTCTGTTATTATACAATGCTATAATGTTCGGACCTCGTTAAAAGGATATCCAGCCGCGCGGGACGATAAGCGCTCACCGCATCCAACGGAAGCCAGCCATCGTTTGGATCTCGCTGTTACAAACGTCGGCATGGAACAAATCACTGTGACAGTTGGTATATGGCTACAGTGACTCTACGCAAACGTCAGGCGTCGACCCTCGTGACCACGCCAGCCAGTCAGCCAGCTGTCGTTCGACTCGCAGAGAATTATTGCGTTTCGTGTTTGGAAGAACTCATCGGAATAAATCAACCCCGGGGGCTCTCGAATCGGTCGGTCAGTGGTTCGTCCAGCCTTCATCGTACATTAGCTTAGGCCGCGTCAGTATATTTGATCGTTGTGCAGGTAGAGAAGTCTTCGAGATCTTCTTTTTCGAAAATATCCTCCGATTTCTATTCTACACGATTAGCCGTTTATCCTCTTCGCGAGTGGATGCCACCCCCAAAATCGAGACGAATGACATTGGCTGCAACAGATGAGACGCTCTCATGAACACGATCCATTTGATTTCCGTGTTTTCCTGTAGGGGCATGCACGTTTTTTTTCTGACTATGCCTACTTGACTACGTGCGGGTGTGTGCTGTGGCCCTCATTACTGCTGTAGTCGCTACTTACGTTGCCGGGTTCATCATCACAGGTGTGCTCCGGTCGATCGTCAGGGTTCGATATCCCACCGCCTCGAATGAGCATAACGGCGGCGAACCGCCGCACGACATCCGTCTACGCACAATGGGTGGATTTACAAAAATATGTAGAAAAGGCTAATGTGGTCGGACTTGGTGAGTCGATCTGTTGTTGTTGCGGGCCTGACATGTGTTCACGCCTCCATAGCGGCGCGTTGCCCGAAGAACATCGAAATACTCATGTTCATGCGGGCAAAATTTACAGCGAAACACACACACACGCATATATATATATATATTTATATATATATATATATATATATATATATATATATATATATATATATATATATATATATATATATATATATATATATAATATATATATATATATATATATATATATATATATATAATATATATATATATTCGTTTGCGGTAAAAATTACCCAATATTATCTACACGTGATTCGTGATGCTGACGTGTAGTGAGATTTTTCACTCTTGACTTGCACGTTGTGCTGCGACGATCACAATCTGTCCGCCCGTGCCCACGTACACCATGCTGTCGACTATCGGATGTGTCACACGCGAAGGGGGCTGATCCCTGCTCAGCAATGTTCTGCCTTGCCTTGTCCCGGGGAAGACTGAACAGACAACGATTTTCGTAGCAGTTTTCAAAGGAACCTCACGCTGATACTAGCGTCGAATCCGGCGTACGAGGCAAACGACCGATGTACAACCATGCTGGCTTGTGCTGTCCCTGAGCGAACGATCGAGGACGACGAGTCTACAAGGACCATCGACAATGTATCCCTATTCCCCTCTACCGTTTACACGCGGGTAAATCTGTTCCCGGCGTATCGTGCCACGATTCTTCCCACACGGCTATCCGACTTGATGATAGAAAAATGGCTGGAGTACATAGCTACAGTGAAAGATATGGTGTCGAAAAAAAAGGACGCCGACACTTCGGCCGCTTCAGTTGCTTTTTCGTAGGCACTAGAGCGGTACAACACCCCCCCCCCCCCCTCCCCCCGATGTCCATCTAGCCGCTAGGCACCACGGTAGACAAACCTCTCTTATGTTCACATGCGCGCGATCGCTTTTTCTCACTTCGTGACTACGTCCGAGACAACACTGATCATCTTGTGGTCGGCCACACGTCGACACCAACCACACCTCATTCGACTCCGACGACTTCGTATTTAAATACTATATGTTGTGCTCATGTACCTATGTATGTATATATATATATATATCATTTCATCTTCTATGTTCTACTGTATCTTTCTCGTATTGATGGTGCTGTGACCATTTTCCAGTGGGGTTCGTTGGTCTCGAGTGGAGAGCTGATCGATCAGCTCTTGTAGAGGGACTAACTCTCGCCGGTCGATCAGGCTGAACTCCTGCACGAAAAAGATGAAGTGTTTAAACGATGTATTCAAATGGGCTTCTTCGCCTAGCTGGACGACCTGAGCAAAGTGCTGATGGTAGATATGGGCGTACACCTATAATAATTCAAACACAGCACACAAAAAAAAACAGTTAATTTATAGTTGATTAAAGTAATAATCTCATTAGCAACAATAAATAACAGCAAAGCAGCCGGCATCGCAAAGGGCACTGGGGTCTCAGGGACAAGTAAACATGAAAAAGGCCTCTTTTAAAAGGAGAATACAGTGCTGATTCAACATAGACCCCCTGTCACGGTTTTTAGTCAAACATCCCCCGAAGATGAATATCCTTTTCGGTCTCGCCCGCGCCCCTTTGCAAAAATCACATATCGACATTTGATCCACAATATCAAGAGAAACAATGAGCGTACCTATAAGATGGCTTTCTCGTTTTCTCTCTCTCTCTCTAATTATTGGATGTTTAAAGTTCTATAAGTAATTAACAACAAATGCCTATGAGAAAATAGATGGAATCGATCACTAAAATGTCTAAAAGAGTCGTCACTGTTCGTAATCACTCGGAAATGAAATGAGGAGTCATACGGCATTCACTAATCGGAGCGTAACTGCGTCCAATTTAAACTTACCCGAAAAAGGCGCTTAAGGATTGTCTTAGCGATGGAGAGGAAGTTCTTGGGAAAGGGAACTCCGATCTTCGAAGGAAATAGACTCTCGTCGTCCAGCTGATCTTGAACCTGTAATGTTCATTTAGAAAAATGGATCGTACGTAAGCTTCCGTGTCTACTCGTGCGAAAAAAAAAATCGAATCCAGAACTCCCCCTCCCTCACCGATTCGATGCAGCCCTCGAGTTGTGCTGGTATCCGAAACACAATTTGACGACTGTCAATCTCAAATGAGATTAATATCTACTGCTAGAGTGTTATATATATATATATATATATATATATATATATATATATATACATATATATATATATATATTATATATATATATATATATATATATATATGTTTTTTTGTCGTTCTTGTGTAAGATTACAGGGTCTTTGTTACATAAATATGCGACTCTTTTAGATAAGAACGTGCATGCATAAATCGTTGCTGTTCTCGATGGACGTACCCACGTCATGAGGTAGTCGATATAACGAGGAGCGGAACATTTGATCGGCTTCTTCACCGTGGTCCCGTCCGCCCAGTGATACTCATATTTTGGTCCAGCTGACATTATCGGACAGGTGTCCTCGCGGCAAAACTCCGTGATCGTGCCGTAGAGCATATTGATCTGATTGAAGAAATCTACCGTATTTACAGCCACCTGAAAATAAAGACGAGTATCAAAATCAAACACGACGTTTAGCTTGAGCTCGATGAAAGAACGGTGGCTGCCACCTGCTGATACGTTACGTTGCTACGTCGAGGGAGACATTGCACATTTTATTCATGATGAATTTTATTTCGACATTTTTGTATAAAATGAATCGCTATATGAACAGAGTGTTCATAGGTGACACCCGTTTGACGCCTGCATGTGTCACGGGGCGGATCCGAGGCCGGCGATCCGTCACGTAGCAACGGCTGCATACTGCACCATTATTGTTTGACCATCGAAATGTTCGCCCGATTGTGTGTCTTCGTATTCGAAGTGATGACAAAATAATGATCTATGACATTGTGAAAATGTCTCTTTGTCTAATGTGGCACCACTTGTATAATTGGACTACGTCAGATTGCTATATAACAGGCTCACCCATTCATTAAGATCTTCGCCCTCGGGCAGCATGACGGCCAGCCGAAGATTTCCGCTTCCGAGAGTGGCCGCCGCTTGCTTCATTAGTTCATATTGATGCGTACCCTCCGGTATGTGCTTTTTCGGTTTAAACGTCTTCGACGAACGGCCACCGCTGAAATATGAAAGGAATTAAGCTGCATTAGGTAAGTGTGCAGGTAGATTTGGTGATATTTAAATAAGTTGTTCTAAACAATTAAATTATTTTAAAACTAAGAATTTTTGGATAATAATATATATATATATATATAATGTGACCTCATATGTCAGCTATATTGAATGAACAAGGCTTCTCATTGCTTCTCTCTGTCTCTCTCATTAATTAGCACTAGGTCGGATGCACTATTATAAATGAATGAATACGTATCGAGCCAATGTGTTACTCTTCTGGTTGCTAGGCTCACACGACTGTTGGACCTGAGCAAGCTTATGTTTCCAGACGCGTAGTTCCCCACTGGACGCCCGCTTGATCACTTAACGCATATATATATATATATATATATATATATATATATATAGGCGTTGGTTCCTAAACGTGTCATATTGTTAAAAACACGGCATGACGACGAAGATTGACATCCTCATGCATTGTCCACTCAGAATCTCTTCGACAAGAAACGCAGCACGCACTAAGTTTTCTGTGACCATTATTATAGATACTAAGCTCATTGTACGAATTGTCGATATGCATGGTGATATTTAACTACTACTTGTTGTTTTGTTTCAAGGCTGCGCCAGGTGTAGACAACTTCTCGCAAAGCAGGTGGAGGGTGGTCGTAAACTATTACAATCTGAATTATTAAAAGGAGCAAAAGAACCGATGTGCGGGCAAGGCGCCATCAGCGCGGGTCTTACTCACGGCCAAGAAAACATATTAGATTCGGCTTATATCATCGTACTACAATGCGCCACCACTTATCACAGTTTCAACAGCAGCTCCCCTTTAACAGCAGCAGCAGCATTGAAGTCAGCAGCAACCTTTTCAGCAAAGGCTGCCCCGAACGGGGTCGATGCAAACCGAGAAACTCGAATAGCATACGAGGTATTGCCCACACTTCTCCATAAAATCTGCGGTATCACTTAGCTATATATAATACAAGCACACGAAAAGTCACGTGGCGGGACAGGCTTAAAATTCTCCATACGCAGGCGAAAAGTGGACGTTTGGTGAACAAAACGTGCTAACATGGTCATTGAGCATTTTCCTGCCGTTTTATTTTTCTCGGCGTTTAGATAGGCTACCTTTTCGACTGAGGCTAACGACTGTAACAAACGAACAAACAAAACACAATTAATGTGGAAAAACTGATTGTGGGAAAAACAATAATCAAGCGCGACACAACAGGTAAAGGGGTATAATGTGAATGATGGTGCGTATGCTCACTGTGGGGTGTAATGGAAAGCTTCGCTTACCAGCGCACTGAAATGGAGAAACCGCACACTTTGTATCGTGCACGCATGGTTCAGCCGTGGTGGTGTTTCAGCCGCGGACAATGACTTGAACAATGATTGTAGAGCGACTGCTACGGCATATATATATATATATATATACATACATATATATACAATATATGTGTGGAAATTGTTGGCAGGCGCGACAACAACGGTACATTGTTACATTGCTTATCCATTAGCTAAATGACGCTCTGTTGATTACGGCAGCGAGCAAATGGATCCCCTCCCGCCATCGAGCACACCTACTGAGACTGGCTAATTAGTGTCATTAGCTTAGACGACGCAGCGTTTGAACGAGGTTACCTATCGGGCCGAGCCGCAATTTCAATTTGAACCTTGAGTGCCTTGGCAAATACTGCGATGGGTAAATATCATGATCATGTTTAACTGATTCCGTTGAAGGATTTCTCTTCTTGTTGATTCTTTCCGTTGAAACATGACGCTAAACGCTTCTACTGCTTCTGCTGCGGCAAATTCCCATTTCACCAAATACGGCTTTGTTATATAGTTGATTAGTTCAACAAAAGCTGTAGTCGAAAATTCGATTAGACCTCAAAGTTGCCGCGCACGGCTAAGTCTCTGGCTGTCGGAAGCCAGAGGCCGCAGGTTCGAGCCCCGCTGTGTGACATATAAGAGAGCTTAAGCATTGTAAAATTGCAGCTCCTTTAATAAACCAATAAACATTTACCGTTTACCATTTTACCCTTCCTGCCCTGCCCACGTATGTGTGCGTGCAGATGTAACTGCAATACATCTGCGGCAGAGGGGCATGCACCAGGCCCGCCAGGGGCCAATGGGACCTAACGGGAGTTTCGGGGGCCGGATCCCCTACGTGTTT
The DNA here is from genome assembly GCA_019614645.1 of Stratiolaelaps scimitus. NCBI lineage: Eukaryota > Metazoa > Arthropoda > Arachnida > Mesostigmata > Laelapidae > Stratiolaelaps > Stratiolaelaps scimitus. Next base: position 1,688,579 of record JABWDB010000034.1, on the reverse strand, counting down.
CGTTTCACTATCGTTTACTCGTTCGTATCTCTCAACGGTATCGCTTGAGACACCGCCATCAAGGGTAGGTCGCGTTCGTTCGCTGGACGTCCCGTTGAAAACGGGTTGTGTTGCTCAGTCAACTACAAGCAAAAAAAATTAGTCGACGCAAAACGCACCCGCCGCCGGGCTCTCCGTCCGGAAAATACGTCATCCCGGAACAGGTCTGACCTCAGCATGACAGCTTCCTCGATTACGTCAATGACGAATATCAACGCGAGGAACGCGACCTTGACACGCGTCGCTGTGATCTCATCGTTGGCATAAATTACGACGTATAATTATGGTATAGCCTGAAAAGCTCGCGATACTGCAATTACTTAGCTCGGATGAGTGTATTCGTTGAAGGCGCACATCAGCAGGAAGCCAGAATAAAATGATCATATCGTCGAAAAAGACTCACCGCTCTACAGTGCCATATCTGTATCATCTGTATCGCTGTACATAGCCTACCCTTCAAGAGTGGCGCGGGATGTACATGGCTGGTTGTGAATCTCAGGTCGAAACTCGCAACGCTCTCTCTTAGCCGAAGTTTTTTTGTTACCGGTTAGAATTTCGTGGCTGTACAGAAGGACCTAACCTAACCTATATCATAAGTGATATCATCACGCCTATATCATCATGGCATATGACGTCGAAAAATATCATGAACGAGCGTGATATAGCACTTCGCCAACGCGATAATTAAAATAATAATACTAATAATAATAAAAGTTCCATATTTTTGCTTATTCCCGGGTGAACGTAGAATCGCGGTGCGGTCCCCTCGGGCCGCAAAGTCATATATATATATATATATATATATGTAATAATCATCCCCGCTGTTATAAGACAAGCATCGGCTCTCTCCCTTGGGGTATTACTACGAGGGCATGTCGTAGCCACTTATACTTTGCTATCAACCCTGCCATCGTACGTGGCAACAATCTACAGGTGACGAACGTCGATAAACAAATCTAAAGATCCTCCTCGACAGAGAACAGGATTCGAACCCAAGCCATATGCGCTGTCTAGCAATCGACGGCGCTCACCAGTAGACCACCACTACGCGAGTGGGCCTCAAAGCCAGGGACAGCCGGTCCGAGATCAGCTGCAGGACATATGCGACGTTTGAAATTGATTGTCAGCCGCACGAAATCACCTGCTCGACTCGGTACCTTCGCAATGCAGCACGGTGCAGCCTCGTGTATTACGGCGTAAAGAACAAACATCGCCCGAACTCAACCATGACATAGCACCGAGCGATATTTTGACGAATGCATAGCGCCGCCGTTCGGGGCGGTAAAGCGGAGGGTTCGTTTGCATCGGCCGTTTCGACGCAGGGTAAAGCAACCGTCATAGGCACACTAATACATTGGCCACCGTCGGCGCTAGCTATGAAGAATATCGTTCTTCTTTGATTTTTGGGTTACCACCATAGCCACCACCATTGTCATGTACGCACGCAGTAGCTCAGGTGTTTCACAATAGACCTGGATGAGTTGGTTAGAAATGGCTGTCGATCAAGGTAGTTCCATTTTTGTAATGTATGCAAAAATCAATGAAATTTCTGTATCCCATCATTTGCGGATAATAACGAATACGATAACGTTCTCGTAGGACATAGCTGATGACGATGCATTTTTTTTTTGCCTAGCGAGATTATTCGTGTCTCTTTTTTTCTTTGTGAATTAATAAAATAGTCATTAGGACTCCTTCCATGATTTCTGTCAATATCAAACTCGAATCAAATATCGAGGCAGTATTTCCAAAGAAGATGTCGGTTGGCCAATCGTTTTCTACAATCTTACAATCTCAAGTTGTGATTATAATCGGTATTCAAAAGTTATCATGATTCTTCGTTATGACGCTCGCGCTGCATTACAACTGTTCTAAGATCATTTTATTGTTTAGCCAATAGCACCTTATCCTTATTATTTGGCAATAGTATATTATCCCCTTATTATTAAGCTAACAAGAAACAATTAAAAACAATGACAGGTTGAGAAAACTTCACATCTACAGTTTTCCTAATCGCTTATACGAGTAGCTTAATAGCAAAAACAGCTGGACGGATAATTCTACTAGTTCTGAGGAACATGCACAGATCCGCATATATATATAGTTATGCGACCTGGAAACGGTCACATCGTCGAAGGCACAAGGACAACCCGTCTCTAGAAACAAAATATGTCAACAACAGAAACCAGCGGTGCCACGAGCTGCACAAGCTCCAAGTTGTGCGTGTATTCGTGTGTGTGTGTGTATAGTATAATATCGAAAGAAATCTGTGGGTTTGAAAGATTACGAAAAAGTTTCCCAGCCGTCAATTAAAGTTCACTCTCGAGTCCTCAGCATCCGTGTAGACCTCAAGTGGGCAAAACGACATTGGTCATTTCTGTTTAACAGTCGGAGGCACACAACAATTTTTTCGATACATTTATTCACGTTTGAAAGTTCGTAGCTCGTACAGCACTACCTACTGTGACAATACTCTGTGGGGCCTGTGGTTTTCGCACTCTCCTCCCGTCGGCGATCCTCACTTACAATATAAAGCTCATGTTGCCTTGAGGGGTTGTCGCGGGTCCGGAGCCGCCCACTTGAACAAACACGGGAGAAATTCTCCACACGGCCGGTCCGGTGTCACAGCACGCCTAGCTCAGGGAAAAATCTCCCCTGAGTAATAATTTCGAGGAGGACCTTTCTTTCCTCGAAGCTCGCGTTTTACTTGTTGTGGCCTCTGCCCCCACACAGTGTAATCCTACAGCTCTGTTTTGCGCGTATTCGCCAACCGGGACCCGTTCCGAACGACACGGGGTTGGCATCTACGTGGTCTGCTGTAGCTGCACCCGGAAGTCGTTCAGATCGAATTCATTCAGGAAATATTCAATACACACCTTCTGTATAGATCATAGGATTTTCGTTGTCTGACCACTTAAACGCTAAATACGTTTCGCCCCCCGTTCAACGATGATTTACCGGGTACTCGCGGGAGGTGGCATCATTGAACGGCCGTTGCGGTACGAGAAATTGCCTCAGGTTGGCGGCGTTTCCGGGAGCCGCATCGGGAGCAGCCTGTGCCGACGGCGTCTCTTTCGGCGAGCGATCACATCGATCGTTGTGTGTAACGCTGGCACGCTGCCGTTGTCCGTAACCCCACGGTTTGAGCACGTATCGACGCCACTTTACCAAGTTCGTGGTTCCTGTAAGTTTTCACTCGCGCCCAGCTCGAGCATCCGTGCATGTTAGTGATTCCTAGCGAAGCTTGTACACGTGCAAATCTAGCTGTGATTCGACTCGGCCAATCGCCAATCGTTGTCGTCATCAGCGTTGTAGGCCTACCTGCTGATATGATGATATTTGGCAATGCGAAGCTGTTTGGGGGAACAAAAAAACATGATGGGGTGAGTCGGCCCGCCGGCCAGCCGCTGTCGATTGTAGCCGCTAGCGCTGGAAGCGGGAATGCCCACGCCCGATCGCCGAGATGAACGATTTCCCCTTTGTAGGCGTCTTTGTTCGCCGCTTCAGTGCGGCTAGTGTGCTTGGCTATTGCCGGCTCCCCTATGTGTGTGTGTGTGTATATATATATCAACGAGTTCTGTTGAGCAATCTAGCTTTCCAGCTCGGCCGGGTTTGTGCTCGCGAGACGCCGCCAGCTTCCTCGTCCTTTTAGGGAAGTGAAGGATCACATTGTCCGTGCCGCCTCGGTCCGTACCTCCAATCATAACGCCTCCTGGCGTTGTTATTGTTCGAGACCCATTTTGCTCTGTCGTTGATCAGGCGACTTTTTCCTCAGCGGCAACCAACGGCTGGCCGCCGTCGCGCCCTAACCGCCAGGCGCGAGCTGTAGGGACTGCTGTCCAAACCGTCGTTATGTAGCTCGTTCCTGCCGGAGCAGTGTCTGCCCTTTAGGACCCGGCTGTCTCGTAGGCGGTATCGGTGATCACCGCTAGCGTTCCCCTACATGATACTCAGACGGCGTCAGATAGGGGCGTCTACCGCTCGGTACGTTTTGTATTGGTGATTAGCCACCGCCGCCTCCGCCAGATCGGTGGTCGCTACGGCGACTTCAGAACGGCTTCGTCTCAAAGCCAACACGACTCCGTTACGATCGAGGTTAGCACGAGCCGGCCCGGCGTACTGATACCGGTCAAGCAGTACTGACTGTGATGGGGGCGGATGAACAACACTGTTTATGCTTGGCTTTGTTGGTCAAGCTACGAGCTTGGCCTTGCCCGGCCTCCGCCCTACTGTGAGCCGGCTTCCGACGCACTTATTTGGGACCATCTTATGTCCTGCCTGGGGTGCTGGACGGATCCTCTTTCCGAGACTTACTGTGTGAGACTAGCAGTATCTTCTATTAACAATCATAGCCGACATTTAAGTCGTACTGAGATGGTGTAGCTGTGTTATGCTCAAAATAGACAGTTTCATTATCTTCTCTAGAGATGCGTAGATAGCCGAGTAAGTTAGACGCACATATTCAGTAAAGGGCTCTTTTTGTTAGTTTTTTCTACTCAACACCATCTGAAGACACTGACGGTGGTTATCTATATATTTTATTGGCCACATATATATATATATATATATATATATATATATATATTACTGCAAAAATACTCCCATTAGTTACGTAACATAGTCAACCAATTTATAGTCGTTATTGGAACTGGCCGCATCTTTCTATGCAGGCTTTGCAATAAAGAGTATTCTCATAGTAAATTGTTGATTAAATGAAGCTTCTTCTCCTTCGATTTGTCTCCCCTCTTGCAGTGATCATTATCTCTACATCATTTGGAACTGACTGACTGAGCTCTCGACAGATCTTGTGAAAATGTCTGAGTCCGGGGAGAATTTGGACACTATTGTGCGTCTCAGAGGTATGCCATGGAGTGCAACCGTCGACGAGGTGATCAACTTCCTTGGCTGTGATGTGAACGTCTCGGGTGAGTTCTCGTCGTGCAAATGCACACTGAGTAGTAAATCATGATAATTACAAAAATAAAATAAAAATTCAATAAACACTACAGTTGGCCTTGACCTTACGGGCCCGAGATATGCTTATTTGGAAGATTTGTGCGGAAATTTGGAGACTGAGTGGTGGTCTCAGACGTCGATCTGGTGTGCGTCGACAGTGGCCTTCGGCCCCCGGCCGATGCCGTAACTCGCCGCTGGCTTTCGAAGGTTTGGAGGAGGAGATTTGGTGGTTTTGCGAGACGTTGGTTGGGTCATCCCTTCAAAAGCTGTCATATCAAAACGATCTATTTTTAGGTATAGGAACACCTATTGCAATTTCGTTCAGGATTGTCGCAGGTTATCGTTCCTCTTGAAAGAACAGTCTACCGATGTTTGCTTGATATAAGTAACACGCTTTTGAGAAAGTTTAATTGAATTTGGCGAATCAAAGGGAAACCATAATGACGAAGACTACGCATCAATAGACGAGTAGCACTTACCAAAGCTAATAGTTTCCCAATTGACATTGAAATAAAGGAAATTAAAGGAAAATTACAGAAAACGGTGAAAAAGTGAATTACGTGTTGATGTTCTAAACAAATAAAAAAATTCATGGCCTCCGGTAGTTCAGCTCGTTTCGAACGTAGCAGTCGACACAGTTGTAAAATTTACCAGGAAAACAATCGATTTTAGGTAGAGAAATACCTCTTGTGAGAATTATTCCGAATGTCGAGAGCTATTTATATAGCACAAATAACAGCGTGATAATGTTCTATATATGGAACAACTTCACCATATATAATTAACTGTCACATGAAGTAATTAATAATTCAATTAATAGTCTAATTGAAGAAAAACCCCTAACCAAACTGAAATTAATCTTCACCCACCACAAGATGCCGTTCGCCAAAATCAACAATTCTCCAATTGACAATGATAGGGGAAGAATCAAGGGAAAGGGTCGACGAATCACAAAACAAAAACGTTGAAAAGGTTAATGATGGTTTGTTTCTTCAACAAACTACAACGAAAAACCACCAGATAGTTCAGTATAAACAGAGCGGCGGCCGAAGCCACGGCCGTGAAATCCACCAAGAACCTTGAACCACCCAAGTGGAATCAAACCGTTTGAAGCAGTCGAACGCTGAGTGAACAACTGGTTGTTCGGGCCTCTAAAGTATAAATTGCCATTATCTCGACAACAATCCACTTTGGCTAGAGGAACACCGAGTGCTCGTTTTTTCGTAACATCAAAGGCTATCGGCTGAGTCTCAGTGACAGCTTGTCAATGTTGTGAACAATAGGTCTGACGTAAGGTTTAACCAGTTGAATTTGTCTAATTAAAAGAAAACCTTACCGAAATCAAATGGTATCCACCCACTGAAAGATGCCACTTGTCAAAATTAGCAACTCGCCAATTGACATTGTTAAGGAAAAGTCTCTTTTGACTTTTCCTTAACAATGTCAATTGAAGAGTTGAAAAATGTTACTGGTAGATTTTTGTTTTTTATAAATAAAACAGAATTAGCACATCATTAAGACAACATTAACCGTTAGCAGTATAGCGCTCTCGAGGAATATTAACCCCTCAATAATTTGTTCAATTTATTGCTCAAACAGAAAGCATTCTAATAAGGCGAAAATTAATGAAATAATAATAATAATAATAATTCAAAATATCTCAAGAAATCTCGAAAGCGGTCACCTTTAGGCATAGGAACACCTATTGCAGAGTTGTCCAGCTTATCGAAACACATCGAGTAAAGGCAAAAATCAACCCCTTTACATATTAGAACACGATGTTAAGAAATGTCCAAGAAAAAAACTCAGAAAAAGTGTAGAAGATCACGATCTAGCAGCAGATACAACAACATTTGCAGGTTGGTGCGGCTCGTCAAGACGCATCGAGAAATGCAACAAATCATAGCCGACCTTCCTTGCAACGATAGCAAACATGATCCCCCCCCCCCCTTCCCCGAAGAAAAATAACCCCAAATCGGCCTCCACGCGAAATACAGGTTACCTTCGGACAGACAGCCACCACCAGCTTTTGATATAGCATATCAGATAAATGCCTACTGGCCTTTATTTAATAATGGTAATAATTAGATAAAGGCTAACACATCGCTAGTGACGCTTATACTCGAGAACTGTTTAGCTAAGCTCGTACGGTGTCTGCTTTCGCCAAAATGACCGAATATATATATATATATATATATATATATATATATATATATATATATAATGCGTGTGTAAAAAGACCTACAGTAATTATAGAAGCTGTTGGGGACAGTTGGGTGTCGGGCCGAGACCGCCATGGTCAGTGTCGAGTGAAGGCGATTTCATCGCCACTCTGCCTCGCAGCAAGGAAAAGGCGCTATCCAGCCGTTGTATTTGTTTAGAACGAGGGCGGTTACGAAAATACAATCCTTATAATTACACAGGTGACCACAGGTCATCGGGCAACGTATGTGTTAGCGACGAATCGAGCAGCCTTTTTTGAACAGGACCAAAAAAATAATCTGCATCATTGTTAAAACTGGTGATGTCCATCATAATGTCAAGCTCCTTTTTTCTCGTTTGGGTATCGTAGGCGGCAAGGAGGGTGTGCATTTCACATACACTCGTGATGGCCGAGCATCCGGTGAGGCATATGTGGAGCTCGTCGCTGAGGAGGACGTGGAGAACGCGTTAAAGAAGAGCAACGAGAATATGGGCAGCCGGTAAGGAGTGTGTAGGGTGTGGGGTTGGAGGTCGGGGGGCCGGGGGGTCAAATGTGTCCTCTATTATAACTACACACAGCTGGGGCCAGAAACTCATCCCATGTATTCCGAAAGACTACCTGGTTTGCAGTGTTTGACAACTTTTCATGGAGAGCTATGAAGATCACGACGAATATCATAGGAACTCGATCATTACAATAAATGAAATCATCAACAAATATCATTAGAACTATGAATATAACTGCGAATGACATTCGCTGCTGCCCCTGAGCTCGTCATAGCGGTTATCTATGGCGACGGCAATCAGTTCGGGTCACTGTGTGCCTAGTTCGGAAGGGTAAACAAAACGCATGCGGGTACTAAGAATTCGTTTCGGTGAATTGTCTGCTCTCTATGACCATAGGTACATTGAGGTGTTCCGCGCGAAGCGTGCCGAGATGGACTGGTGCGTTAAGAAGAACTCGTCGAATGCTCTTGATGAAGGCATTGTACGGCTGCGGGGTATTCCGTTCGGCTGTTCCAAGGAAGAGATCGCCAACTTCTTCTCTGGTAGGTTGATAGTTCGCGTTTGCGGGCAGCACGTTACAGTGTCCTGGTACTGAATCGATGTGGAGATGATACGTCATGTAAAACGTCGTGTAAGGTCACCAATGCCTAGATCAACGTGTGACGTACACTGTCCTGACGTGAATATTGGCGACAAGCACTAACACGATTCTCTAAGCGTAGGTAGCTTTCCGTAAGTTGCGTCAGGAACTGCGAGGTCCATATATATATATATATATATATAATGTATATATATATATATATATATATATATATAATGTAGATTGCCTCCGCGGTGAGCCTCTCCGCTTATTCATAGTGCTCAGCAAGCGCTGTTTCCGGTTTCAAGCCAACGGTATCGATCAGCTGTCGCTGTCAAGACCTCGTGATATGATTTAGATCGGACTTGGTAGAGCAGCGAATTATCATTATCTTGGTGGAGACGTGCTAGCGTTGCCTCATGCGAATTGTCAACCTGTTTGACAGACACGCAATCTGCTATGCAAAAAAACAAAATTATTGATTAATCTTTTCTTTGGTTTAAGATCTTTTGACCTGCTCATCCTTTTGTCGACCTCTCTTCGAATGGTTGAAAGTCAGCCACGACATGTATATTCAGAGCATTTCCTTTATAGTACCTAACATAATCTGGTTCAGAGCGACGCTGCCACGCGGGCAGGGATATTTAAGGACAGAATTTCGAAGGAGAGGCAATCTCTCCGTCGCAAGAATGCTTGCGTACGCTACTACATAGCTTTGGCACTTGTGCGGGATGCAGTCGACGTCGTCCAACAGCTGATAGATGAGATTACCCCAGCTCGTTAGTGAATGTTATCCAGTAGTTCCGTTTGAGGTCATTTCTTTTCGGGGTCCACTTGCGGCGAATGAAACTGTCCGAATTTGATAGAGAGATCATTCAGCCGCCAGTCTGACGGCGACGTCGGATCGAGATGGCAATCGACGTCAGACACGCGTGAAGTGCGTGCGTGACGAATATTCCTCCATGTTCTTGAACTGAAGCCCAATTTCTCAATATGAGTACTACGACTACATTGCCCAGTGCCGTAGATTCGAGGTACGATCGCTTGTCGAGGTGTGACCTTGTGGATAATGCGGTAGCTAATCAATTCGGTGGATAACCTCAATGTTCGGGCGTGGCTCGGGAGCAGATAGCGGAGACGCGTATTGTTTCAAGTGATGCATGCGAGCAATACGCCAAGTACCTAATCAAATTAGATTTGCAGGGAATTTCTAGTATAAAATACCGTGAAAAAAACTTTCCGGGACCATCACGAGGCAAAATGGAATCAGCAGGGCCCTCTCGACATATACGCTCCTCTGACGGGCTTGTTTGCAAAATAGATACCGCATCTGGTTGTTATGATCGTACGGCGTGTCGCCGGCGTTAAGCTCACAGTGGATGTTCTAATACTAAAGAGCATATAGACGTTATGCAAACCAGTAGCTTATAGGATATCATAGCGCCATTTAGTTGCATTGAGCTAATTTCACTTGGTAAATACCGACTTTACGAAAGGGCCATAGCTTATGTCGAAATCTCGGAGAATGCTAAACGCTCACCTCGCCATTTTCGCTTCCAGAGTTGAATTTGATCTAGAAATTAGTTAAGAATCACTCTTCATCACAGACCACTCCACAACTTCATGAATTGTTCAGGCTCAGGCGACGATAAGATTCGTAAGGCCCGTTGCATGATGGTGGTGACATCATTTCGAGGATACGTGTGAACCTGTTTTCTTGGCCTAGACATTAGTATGATTTTCTAGTTTCTTAGATGTTAGCGTCAATGATCAGGCTCGCTTCACTGAGCCGGGAACAACATTAGCTGGTAGAATTCAGTCGTAGTGTGGCCTTGGAAATGCGATGAAAATTTCAATGGTTTTGTTGGCAGTCTCTCTCTCTCTCGCTCTCTTTCTCTCTCTCTCTCTCTTCGCTGGTTCCATTGGCGAAGGGTGCCACCCCTATACAGAGAAGCGCACAGCCAGTAACAGGGCACGACCTGCAATAAACAGGGTCTGGTCCTAGTTTGCGGTTTGGTTGCGCCTATGTGCGCGAGAGATGCAAACGACAAACATATATGGTCGAACGAAGGCGACACTATAGCGATAACGATAGCAAGGGCGGAAGTGCGAGATGGCGAGGCAACGAGATGGTCCGAGGATCGAGGTTCGACACCCTGTGTGTCGCGCCGAGGTTGGGGCTCAGCCGCCGCTGGCGTTGTCGTCGTCGCGCGCGCTCGGCTGGCTGAGTTGATTCGGCTCGCTCTTGGCAGGGTTGGTTGGCGGTAACAGATGGTTGTCTTATTCTGGTGTTTGTGACTTGTTGGGTTTGCTGTTGTAGGGTTGGAAATAGTGGCGAATGGGATAGTGATTCCGGTGGATTTCAATGGGAGGACTGCGGGCGATGCGTACGTTCAGTTCGCAACGAAGGAGGCAGCCGAGAAGGCTCTCGAAAAGCACAAAGAGCGAATCGGGCACAGGTGGGTAGAGTAGCGGACGACGAAGACAAAGGAAATGCAACAAACAGAAATACATAGCCAACATTGGGTGTCTCGCCGACTCGTGCGATTCTGACGGACAGTGGCGAGACGCCACGAGATTAACAGGGGTTAACGATTGGCCTTCCCACCAATGCTGTGTGTGGAGGAGGGGGGTGGTGCTGGGGGTGGTGGTGGGAGGCTTGACGAGCTGCGCTTGGCTTGGTATAGTGTTAGCGAGAGGCCGATCGTTAGGTGAGGTAACCGCGAGAACAGCAACGTCTACAGGGAGAGGCACCGGCAGCAAGAAAACGAAAAAACGAGAAAACCACGTCAGCAACAGCAATAGAAATACAACGTCGGTGAACGGAAAAACGAACAAGACCTGCCATTCAAGCTGGGTAGACGCTGGGTGACGCTGGAGATGATGGCTCTGGCGAGCGCTGATCTGCCCGGGGGTCGCGCGAAGTCATGCATTCGAAGGGCGGCGACAGGCGGGAGTGAGACAGGTGCTTGTGCGGGGAGTGAGACAGGTGCTTGTGCGGGGAAGACGAGGTGTCTGTGCGTGTGGCTGCAGGCGGTCGTGTGTGCGTGTGGACCGTGCAGATGTGTGTATGCTGAGTACGCATGTGCTCGCGTGGGTGTATTTCGAGAACGTGTGCAACTCTGAAGACCCCCGCACAAGCTGAAGCAGGATCGGGAGGAGCTGGAGGCAGAGCGTCGGCGAAGGCTCTGCAATCTCACAGGGCATTGCCTGCTGGGCGGCGGTGGCGGCAGCGTCAGCTCATGATGGAAAGACTTTTGCTTCTGGGGGTGGTCGATCGGAGCGGGAAAGCACGCCAAACGGCAGCGATACGTAAGGGAGACCGGCGGTGACCTGTGCATCGCCTAACCAGCAGGTGGCTTGAGGTCCGATACGAGGTGGCGGGGTGGTCACCAGAGGGTTGGAAGGAGTCGACGCCATACAAGCATAACACGGATAGCAGGGATGGATCCCATCCCGAAGGGCATTTGGTTGGCATCGACGCGATGGGGAAACGCTAGACGAGGCTCGCCCGGGTGGTTCGCGCGGGAAGTCGGTCAGGCAGGTAAACGCACTCGGGAAATTTCAGCAGTCCTGGGCCGATACGACGACGTCCTGGGTTGTGGGCGTGTCGTGCACACGTTGCGAAGCTTCACCGGCTGGTATCGTACACGGGCTCAGGTAGGGTTGCTATAGCGATGTATCAAGATTATTGGGGTGGGCCATTGCAAGATGTCTACGACGCAGAGATTCAGTTTCTCTATGTAACCATACGACGCTGTTGTCTCGCTAAAGGTAAGATTAGCGCCCGGTGGCGCCAGTAGATCGTGGACAGAGAGGCCGTGACCCAGCGTCTCTCCATGTTTTGAGTTGCTCTTTCGTTGTCAAATATAACGAGACGAATATGATTAGCTATCGGTCAGAAACTCTCCTTCGCGGTTGCTTTCAGTGACCCTTGTTTGCCGTGAAATGAAGTTACCTTGTTTCTATGGCTTGTTTTGTTTTTAATCGTAATTAGTGTTCTCACGTTTTCCCGAGATCACCTTCGATCTGATTAGGCTCTTGACTTATTTGGTGTTCGAGTTGATAAAGGTAATGGCGCTGCGGCGTGGAAATTGTGGGGGAAAGGAGAAAATTGTGTTAATTGGCGATTTTTTTTAGGTACTCATTCAATCCATTAATCTCTATTATGTATATTTAGCAAGTGTGAGAAGGGGCGCTCGCAATAGGCAACGCTACCCGTGTCTCCTAATCCTCTGTGTGCACCTTAGCTAATTGAAGAGACTAAAAAAAGTCATATAATTATTACCGTATATATTATATTAAGTCAACAATATTGTTTGTGTAAGTCACCGCCAAAAAGTGTAAAGGCCTCCGTTGAAGATCGACTGCTCCACCACGGAGAGATATTAAATATTGAATTCGGAACTTCCGTGGAAATTTTCTATAACAAACGTCAATAGGATGATATGACACATATTGACGCCCTTCCCTGTCAGCCTGTTAGAAAGCCTCTTGCACCGTATACAGCAATATTCCTAATAATTCGCTACCTTTTCAAATGTGCTTAATACAGGTACATCGAGATTTTTAAATCCAGCCTGAGTGAGATGGAGAGTTCTCTAAATGCCTCGATGAGACCCTTTACACAAGGTTTCGGCGGACGCAATTTCGGCGGTCCCGCTCCTCGAGGTGGTCGACCCGGCCCCTATGACCGCATGATGGGCAGAGGACCCCCGCCGCCACGGCCTCGCGATGACGGATACGGTGGAGGTGAGTGGTACAATGAATTGGCTTCGAAGAATCCTATCTATGATTACGTGAATTCGGACGTTCGTTCGAACGTGGCATATTACCCCCCCCGAAAACAAAGGTCTCGATGGAGGCGACACAACCCCAAACATCGAACTGAGTTCGCTGGTCTCTTCTCATGGAGCAGTTCCATAGAGCGTCTAGGGGCGACACCGACGTGTCCGTTGCTGGTTACCGAAATTGTGTTGGTAAATCATGATTGGTGAAAATCCCGCTAATTTACAACGTGTCGGGGGCTGTGGCAAATGCACAGGTTACGACGATTACGGATACGGAGGTGGACGTAGTCGGGGTGGGAAGTCCAGCTCCGTGTTCGGTAGCCAAGCTCATGGCCAGGGCCACATGGTGCATATGCGAGGCATTCCGTACAAGGCAACCGAGGCGGACGTCTACGACTTCTTCTCACCGCTGCGGCCTATCAACGTCCAGTTCGTCTACGAGGCCGGAGGTCGACCCTCGGGCGAATGCGATGTCGAGTTCTCGAGTCATCGGGACGCCGCAGACGCCATGGTCAAGAACAACGCGCATATGGGCACACGCTATGTTGAGCTATTCCTCAAGAGCAGCCCCTCCATGGGCAGCAAGGGCCACCACGGCAACGGCCAGGGACACCATGGTAAGTGTCCTGATATTTTTGCTCCAAGTAGCCAAAATGTTTGCTTCGCGTTGAAGGTGAATGTCACACAGATACCAACCATCGATGTATGTTAAATGTAGTCTATCGATGAAATGGAGAGATAGCTGTCTTGCCAGCGTTGTGAGCTGTTTCAGTCTCCAATGTGAACTTCCGCGCTAGAATCATCCGCTGAATACGTTGATCGAACGAAAACGCTCCCGTAAAAGAAAGTGTCCGTCACTTAAAACGCCTGTTGCTCTTCTTTCTCTGCGCGACCTCTCTCTCTCTCTCTCTCTACCTCTGTCTCTCTCTTTGTCTCGTTATTGCCGTTCAATCCGTAGTTCGTTCGTTTTACGTGTGTATTTCTACCTGCTGCACTCCTTTCAACGCATGTCCCTCCGAGTCTCGCTGGTCCGCTCTCTATTTGCTCTTTGTTATGTCTTTGTGGTGTCTCTTGCCATTTCAGTTCCTTCGTACAGAACGAAGAGCTACGACTACTGAGATTTCGCCACCGAGAAACAGAGAAACAGAGAGACAGAGAGAGAAAGAGAGAGGGAGAGATACAGAGAGGGAGGGAGAGGAATACTCAGAGAGACACTGTGAATTGGGGCCACCACCAGCACCACCACTACAGAACCACAGATTCAGAGCACGGGGAGGCTCCGCCAGGAGAATGACAGGGATAAACAGACACGATTGAGACGCAGAGGGCTCACGTGGGCCTCGGGCGCAGCATTAGAACTACTACTATGTAGTAAATATGAGGACATCGATGTTCGTCTACCATCATTCATTGCTATTGTGTCATCAAAGATTATGCTGCTGCTGCTGCTTATGTAACGACATGGTGACATAAGAATACGCTAACACAGTCACAGACATACACACGCTCACATACATATACATATATATATATATTCGATCATACATGCATTTGTGGAATTAATAGTAACTCCTGATTGCAATACCTATATTGGTATTCTTTCATCGCTTTTATACATATGTATACATTTCTGTGTTCCATATATATATATATATATATATATATATATCCACACATATATATATCAACCTAAAATAAAATCAGTCTAAGTATTGAACTAACAATCTAACAGTGAGCCATCTCACACAGTCACACCAATAATATATATAATACATATATATATATATATATATATATGTGTGTTTAGGCTGACTATTAGATTGTTAGTTCAATAATTAGATTGCTTTTTAATTCGTATTATCCAATCAACGGCAGCTTCACAAACATATACATTTACCCGTCAAGCAATCCAAGCTTAAGCATTCAGAGCACACGTGTCGCCAATATCCATACGGAGCATATTAAGTGTAATATGGTCAATGGCGGGAGAGAGGATGGGGACAATCTATCTTTTTACATTTTGTTCATTAAACATCATTCCATCACTGTATTTCACGAATATATCGCGTGTTTTTATTGCTGTAGTAACGAGTTGTTGATTGGAGTCAATGTGCATAGAGGTGACTTGTTTGTGGTTTACTGTACCACGCTGCCAATCATAGCAGCGTGTCTAATTGTTGTCTACAAACGAACGGTTATAGGGGCCCGCTCGATTGGTGGTGTTGCATGATTGCTATAGTGATTGTCTCCACTCGCAGTGGACTATTGAGAGTGAACAGTATCGTCGCCAATCGTCGATTGGCCGCCGCAAAACCCCACATCGACCATGTGACTGTAGCAATTTCGATACTCTACTGAATATAATCTACCTAGCTAACAAAGGCAATTGGCGTGCCACCCCCTTTTAAACGTGTACGGCATTTCCCCGTGCCGCTTATAACGGTTACGGCCCATAAAGTGCTCATAGGAAGGGTCCGGATAAGTTCCTAAATCGATTGTTATCGCTACAAACGTTACACACACAGACACACGCACGCCTAGCACTTAATTGTTAATTATGATTGTTATTATAATTATGATTATTGTAGGTGGCTACTACTCGAACGACTACGACGATTACGGCTACGGGGGAGGCAACACCGGCTTCCGCAGCGGGGGCGGCGGCGGAGGTCACGGGGGCCATAGCGGAGGTCACGGAGGCCGAAACGGTGGAGGTCCCGGTGGATTTGGTGGCGGTCCCGTCGGGGGCCATTTTGTCCACATGAGGGGACTACCGTACAAGGCCAGCGATGAGAATGTCTATCAGTTCTTCGAGCCGATCCGGCCAATTGATGTCCGTTTCATATTTGATGCCTCGGGCCGGCCGTCGGGCGAATGCGACGTTGAGTTCGCATCGCATCGCGATGCCCAGGAGGCCATGAGTCGGAATAATGCCCATATGGGCAATCGATACGTCGAGCTGTTCCTGAAGAGCGCCCCCTCGGTGAAGGGCGGCTTTGGCAACGGTACACCAAGCCACGGTTGGTTCCCAGAAAGGACATATTGTAAGCGTTTGGCCACGTCCAATTAATTGTACACATTTTGAGCATATGTATATATATATATATATATATATGCATGTATATATTATATATATATATATAATCTATAGAGAAATGCATATATACAAAGACATGAAAATACTTTCACATGTGACGTACATATGTAGAACTTACTGACCGCTATGGATAATGCAATTTAAATTTATATATATTAAATATATATATATATATATATATATATATATTAAGATACAAGAGAACAGATGATAGCTACGACTACCACTGATAAACTGCTTCTTCCTATACAGATGTATATCCACAGTTGGCCAACAGGCTCGTTCAGATGCATCGAGTTGCCCGCACGCTAACAAACGCTGTGGATTTATTGTCTTTAAATTCATTACAGTGCCATCATATTCAACGAACGAGTATTGATTAATCAGTGTTCCGACCGAGTCATTTACGTCGGCGTGCGACGTCGATGCGCACGTGTAGCGCATAACAACAATGGATAGCTAAGAATTGTTTTGTCGAAGATTTTTCTTTGCGGATCCCGTCAAAAGGCAACAACAACAACAAGACAATACCGACTAACAGCTATGGCATGTACTGGGTAGCATTGAGCAGGCGAATTGTAATTCAAAGCTATAAATTATTCAGATGCATGGTATTGGCGGCGACCACCGTTTGCCAACCGGCTCTCGCCACAGCAGAGGACGTCGGACAGGGACATCTACACAAGGGCCTAGCATGCATAGAGATTTACGGAGCGGGAGATGCTAGGGTGCGGGCCGTCATCAGAATCCGAGTAATTAGAATTCGATCATCATAATCCACAGGGAAACAAGGCGAATCATAGCATTAACGACAGCGGCATATTATTATTATTATTATTATGAAGATTATTATTATTATTATTATCATCATTATCTCTATTATTATTAGTATTATTATTATTATTATTTAATAATTACTATACATACGATAAACACGAATAGATGAAGAACGTAGATAGCCATGCTTGTCGGTACGTATATATATATATATATATATATATATATATATACACACATACAATAAATACGTATATAAGTATACATACACAGTAATATGGGGATTGATAATCCGCGATGTCAACCTGGATGATTGGGTGAAACCCCCTCCGGCAGAATTCGGTCTCAGCACCGCGCACAAGCTGCTACAACAGCAGCAACCAAGCAGCAAGCATACAACATCAATCAGAGAGTGGCGGCGGCGGTAGCAGATGAGAAGCAGGTGAGGGGATGAATCGGGGGTTGGGGTGGGTTTTTTTGGTCGAATCGCGCGCACGGGCCCGCGCAAACGCAACAATGACACAGATCAAGACGAGATGAGATAGCGAAGGGCGGCAGAATGATGCCCCCGTGCCGGGCTATCCACAACACGAGGATTACAACAACAAGAACGATAACAACGACGAGAGAGATTCAAACGACGACGCCACACACACTCGAACATATATATATATATATATATGTAATGGGGGAATCCACGACGCAATGGGGTGAACAACAATAATTACACTACTACCAATCCGCAATGGTTCGCATAAATACAAAAACCACCTTCATCATTTATATTGTATATCCATCTCTTCATACATTATACAACAATAACAATAAAGATTTGTGCTGTACATCAGTTCCTATCAAGGTGCAGTGTGTTGTTCTTATCGCGTGGTCACGTGGGCGGACAGAGGTCCACGTTGAGGCTACCTAACGGTTGGCTAATTAGTTGCTAACGAATAGTCATAAGTTGATATTCATGTACGCCGTGTGCATTGTGGCATTGCGCGCGTAAAGACGTACGTAACACAATAAGACGTCTGTTGGCACGACTCCCCTGGTCAAAGTGTTAATAGTGACCAGGACAGCAAAAGGACACGTTTGGCCTTGCGATACCTAACCGGAGGTGTAGCGGTCAGAATGGTCCTTCTTGCCTTCGTACCCGCTCTGTAAGGCCAGACATCTTTACTAGTGTATCGTAGCAACCTCACGGCGATATCGCGGTGACGGCCAGCGGCTGGCAGAGAATTTCCGAAGTTGGGATTTACTCCGCTTGGGGGTGAATCCAATAGTGAGCGAGCAATGCACGCGATGATTGCAGAGCTATCTCGGAAATTCGTCAAGATTACATACCATACGCTAAAGGAATCCCGAGTTACTAATTGTTGTGTTCATTATTATTGCAACGAGAATTTTCGCACTGATACGCCTGGCTCGTTGTGCCCCGTTGAAACAAGTAAAAACTATAGCAACAAGGACGTCTCTGACAAGCTACAAAATAGCAAAAAGTACTTAATACTTTTTAATACTTTTGGTACCCAGTGATAATTCCCTGCCAGGAGCTACGCTCTGCGATGTTCCCGCCAATGAACAGTGGCGCCCCTTACCACAGGTCAAATCGTCAACGATGGTTCGAGGTTTGAATCCAACAAACGCATTCGTCGGAGACATTTCGAAACGCGAATCCACTAGTGGAAAAGTTAGAGAGAGTGAGAGAGAGAAATCGCTTGAAAGCTTTCACAGATCCTCTTCGACTTCGTCCATCACCTGCCGTTCTGGAAAAAACTCGCGGAAAAATAGCCAGCTCGCCACATCTCCTTTGGTCTCGATTGTCGCAATCCCTTCGGTCCACGCGCAGAAGCATGTCGCCACCCCGTGTTCGTATCGAGCACCACAGAGAATCGATCCTAAGCTGTGTGCTTACGTGTGCCTGTACTCCAGCGAACCTATCGTCGCGTCGTACCGGTCAGGACTCGCCGCGCACGGAATTATTTAAATAAACAGATAACATCATTGGCATATCCGCAAGTGAAGACTGCATCGATTCGTAGATGCCCTGTGGGATTCGAAGCGGAGACCCAATGTTAAGGCTCCGACGTTATCCCTACACTATGCGAGTGGACCATCCCAGGAATCGATACAGCTTGCCTGACATCACATTGTAAAAGTGCCTAATTTGGGTTGTTGTTGTACATTTTATATGATTTGAAAAAGAAGCCTTGAAAAAAAGGAAGAAAAGAAGTACAAGTTTGTCAAAATTCAGGTGAATTGAAATTAATTGAGAAATTGCGTATATTTTCTAATTCGTTGAATTGGGCCACAGTCACGATGGCGCTAACCTGATACAGCTCCCGGGGCCTTGTACTTCGGGTTCGAATTATGTATATAGGCTGAACATACGAGCCGTGAAAGGAGACAAACAGCTACAGGCAACGGGTCCAGTGAAGCCGATTTTCCTCGAACGCTGGAGCGGAATGGAGTCCTGCTTACCTGAGGATGTGGATTTTCCTGTAAGCTCAAATTTCCTGGCTGTCCGTTAGCTGTCGTTCCATGGCAGTCCCGTGTAGTCGTGCTTCATGGAACTGTCGCTTCGTCCATGCTGGACTTACTTACCCGACCTGCCTACAACGGACCCCGTAGGGGGGTCTAGAGAGATTCAGGCTTACTGTCCTGTAAGCCTGTATTACCATGATAATGAAATAGTGTCTGTTAATGACTTGTGTGTTTGATCTAATGGGTGACGTCGCATCATGAAATCCTATCGAGTCGCTATCTTATAGTAAGTTAAACAAAATTATGACGAATTCGACAATATTGTCAATACCCGGTTATTTCACCCAGGCTGGCCATTGGCCCTCTCGTCTACACAAAACACCTGCCCTGCTTATATATATATATATATATATATATATATATATATATATATATTCGACATTCGAACTATGCAGCGCGGATAATCACACGGGACCCCCTAAGCAAACAATCGCTTGTTTCGCTAGGCGACTCACATCGAGTGTCAGTCAATTAAGTTTGTAATTTATTTAACGGTACACCTTTGTCAGACCCTTCGCTTATTTGTTCGCTAAGCATTGGCCACGCATATACGAGTAACCGCCATTTCCAGCACACGCGTGAATTTGGCGTACATATCATGCGCCGAAATCAAATTGCAGTAACAATTCAACAACGATCAACATCTTGAGCGTGTTCACATGGTCATCTTAGTATAACAGCAATTGCTGGTTGTACAGCGTGAGTTCGCGGCAATGTCTTGCTGCCTGATGTGATTAGTATATGAGTGTTGTCGACGTGATTCGGACGCTAGCCGCTGTCGTTCAATAGAAATTATTATAGATATATCTGTATCGCTGGTCGTGTCAAGTGCATGTCCATGCGTCTGTCGTATTTGTTGCAAGGTATCTGTGAGATCACTCGTCGACTCGGCAATAGATAGTCGAGTGGGGTCAGTTATTTAACCGTATGTTAATTAAGCTATGATTATAATATATATATATATATATATGAGATGTAATTACAGCGTGTTCTATAGATCACGATAGGGGCATAGCTTGTTGACGCGTATCGCAAAAAGTCGTACAGTAACTTGCGACAATTATTATTATTAGTGTGAGTATGTGCATCATAGCCAATCAGCTGTTGACGAATTAATTCAAATGATGAATCAATTGCAAAATAAAAAAGTCAAACAAATCACTAGCTTATATCGCTTCCTGTTTTTTCCCCCAAATAAAATATCGCGCAAATTCAATATTTCAAATGACTTGTTGGCAAAAAAAACACCGTAAAAAACTACATTTAATGGCCAACCACCGAAACACAGAGACCCCACGAAGTCCCACCCGAAAAACCCCCCCAACCCCTTCAATGAGAGAAAATATTATCAGGAAGGAAGAAACATGTCCAATGTGCTACGCATATAATCGATGTCAGATAATTACAAAAGGCGCACAAAAGCCATAGAATCTATATTTACAAAAAAAGACACACAAAAAAACAACCAACAAGAAAGTTGCAAAAACACTTTGTAATTTCATAGCACGAAAAAACGAGGCTGGAAAAATTGTTTTAATCAATTTATTAAAATATAGCCCGGAGGTGTACGCCCGCCGCACGACCCTGTGGTCCTGCCGCTTGGCGGACGATTTTCAGAGCGAGTGAGCAGCCAGCTGTCGTCTCGTCCAACTGTGTTGCAGCTGTATAAAGATATTCATTATATCTACGTGTTAACGCGACGCCAAAAAAAAAAAAACACGGTCCATACCAAACATCCTCGGCGTATTCAAGCTCCTGCTAATAATCCGCTTGTCAACGCCCGTCGACGCTGGCTGTGCGCGTCGACGACAATAACAACAACAACAACTCGGTAAACACGCTTCGACTTCTTCCAATCCCTCCACATGCTTATGTATATATATATATATATATATATATATATATTTATATATATTTATATATATATAATTTTTTTTCTCTTCTAGATCTAAGTCCATAGAAAACAGCCATCTCCCATATTTGTCGGTGTGCAACGGTCAATGCGTCCGGGAAAAAAAACCGTTTCGGATCGCCGATTGGGCAAAAAGGGGAAAAGACCCACAGTTGTTCTTCATTGTGGCCACGCACACAGGCACCCCCACGCCCCCCCACGCCCCCCACGCCCCCCCACACAAACACAGACACACGCACGCACACAAACATACGCGAAAACACGACTCTGTCGGTGACTGCAAACCGCGTCCCTGCCCTCGTAACATTGTTGCCTCTCCCCCGCTGTCCAGCCAATTGTTGCTGCTGCTGCTGCTGCCGCTCAATGAAGCTGTTCTGTTCCGAGCGAGCACGACTCGCATCGATTTCGGATCGGGACAAAATTCCGCCGATCCTCGCTGATCCGATCCAGTAGCAGCGGGTGGCGTGACGCTCCGAACTCGCGTCACGTTTTATCAATAGCGATTTGACGCCGTCGACCCGATTTGTCACATGCCACTCATTGTGTTGTACAGGATGTACGTGTATATCTACCTATATATATATGTATCAGTTTATCTATCTATCTATCTGTATACCGAGCTAACCTGCCCTCTGCTGTGCTCATTTGCTTCGTCCGTTTGGCTATGGCGTCATCCAGTTTTCGGTGTCTGCTTTTGCGCATACGCATCTCGCGTCTTGCGGTCAGGCTGTAGAACAGTGGCAAGGTGATGTTCATTCAGCTGATTTTTCAGTCACCACATTCGATTTGTCACCATGTGACGCCGTAGTTAAGTTCGTTCCGAGTTCTGCTCAGAACAGCTACCGTGGTATTTTTATCAATGTTATAATTATTCATTATTATTATTATGATGATTATTATTATTATCATGATTACATTTTTATGGTGTGCCCCTGGCCGTCGTAATTTCTCCGGACCAACCGCCGAGATGACGGGGGGCAGGTACGATCTCGAGTCTCGTCAGACTTCATAGTCTACCGAGAAAAATCAACAATTTAGATATCATCGCAGAGTCACCTGTTCGGCGACCTGCCCACTCGATGCCTCACACGTGACAATCGTACCCCTTGAACTTGATAATGGTCTCATCCAGAGCAGCACGCATACAACACATCGTTCGTGTAACAGCAACAACTGCTCGCTGCTACTCGACGCCGACAGTGGTGACAGCCACCTGCCGTTGTTCAGCGATCTTCGCTTACCCACGATGTTCATCTACACGAGCACAAATACACATCTGTATACTCATTGTGGGATGCACATTACATTATATATTTGTCATTTTGAAACATGAACGAGTCACACGTCGCCCGTCTGTCTCTCTCTCTGTGTGTATGTGCGTGTGTGATGTTTTCTTTTATTAGCTGAGCCGCCGATCATCACAGTCTGTTCATAGACTCAATTCTTTGCGCGCTCTCATCCCAATCAATTTTTCCTTATGGACCTTCTTTCACGGCCACGTCGAACGTCAGTGAACACCAGAAACGACGAATTCGGGTGACGTGCATCGGGAATAGGTCACTGTTGGCGTTACGTACCACTCGTTCGCTGCTGCACGTTGCTACTGTCGCTAAACGCGACAGGCGATATGGGATGTTGGCTGCGACCTCCGACGTAGCAGGATTTAGCTGATTTTATGCTGCCGCTAAACGAGGGAATCGTGTTGTTGTTCGGCAAAGGTTGCCGTACGACTGACCTCGCTTGACTCGATGGTCAGCGAAGTCAGCTCTCTCCATTAGAGCTTGTTGGTGAACTATAACTTAGCCCTATAATGATGATGATGATAATCCGGTAATTTCATTTTAGCGACAACAATTCGAGAATCCTCCGAAACGCCGAAGGCCGCAAGGCTATCAACGAGTGTCCTGCGTTGTCCTAAACACCTTCCACTGTAGACCCCCTGAATCTTTGTCCCCTTTACGCACGTCCTTCAACAATCTTCACTGCATCCATCTATGCACAGCTCTCAGGTCCATCGTCGAGATAGCCAATGCTGAACGGCGTGAGCTTCCTACAGACAACTGACTGTCCGATCTTAGTTCTCCTCGGTCTCTCAGAGCGTTCGGTGTCTAGCTTAAGGTGTTTTTATGTCTATATGAACAACATTTTCACGTTTTGTCCTTGTTAATTCCTTCATTTGTCTCATAGCGTGTGTCTCCCACCAGTGGCATCATCATCATCATCTTGATCAGGGTAACTAGTATCAGAGTACAATTGAGTTTCGCCTTTGAGGTCTCCGCTCCTGTTTGCAGAATAGGCGCAACACGACTACATAGCATATGGTAGTCGTCTGTTTGTGTCTCGCGACCGCTGCGAACTTCATGCCAACTCCCTCTGTCTCTCCCTGATAACGATTTTCCTGGTATATACCTCCGTTTTGTTGTCCACCCCTTTTGCCGACACCTCGCCAGTCAGTCAAAATACATTAACATCGACGACGCAGACGACGAAGTCGTCAACGATCCTCATTGAGGTTTGCTCGTTTACGCCCTCGTGGCAGTCATACATGCATTTGATACAATTCATTCATTGATTCATCTCACTTCATAGAGCTTCCATTCGCCCCAATGCAATACACTGATGTGCTAAATAGTTAGAAACGCACATGCAATCAACATACATATATATATATATATATATATATATAATGTCATCATTATCAGCAGCAGCATCATCGTGAAGAACAGAAAATTGGCTTCGCCACTTTAGAACAACGATACCAGCTACCCGACGGTACGCGCGTGCGGTATGATAAATTTTGTCACATCTGTGTATAATATATATATATCTATATATATATAGATATATATATATATGTCACTTTCATAATGACTATCATATAATTGTCGTATGAATATTACAAGTATTTGTTGAAATCATTCCATTCGAGATATATCATACCGTGCTCCCAGCGCCTCGGTGTTAAGTTCCGGTCTCATTCATCTTCAATACAATTCTTGCAGTGGTCTAGTCCACCCCGCACAACAATTCCTTAACATCCAGGCCATCATTCCTAACGCCGTGTCCCTGTACCACTGTGTAATGATTAGGCGGTAATTATAGTTGTTAGAATTATGGTGATCCCAGCCCACAGCACGGATATGAGAAGACGTCATTATAGGCGTCTGATGCGCTCAAAATTGTTTTGTCCAATTTCTACATTGGATGTTTTCAAACACTCACCGCCAGTAAATCAAGGTAAGGATGTTTTCTGTCGAAAAGCAATTCCTGGAGAAACCAGGATAGAAATGGCAATGGTAACGGATATCGGTAACCGGTAAACCAGATTAATTAGAAATTACCCCCTTGTCGCATATTTCGACCATCAGCTACAGGATAATAAGCGAGAAAGGCCGCTCTTCATTGTCGTGTCGATGACTTTTTTTTTCTTTGATTTTATTGAAATCTAAGATCTGTTGATATCGATGTCAACACGTAGTGCGCATAGGGGGGCTGCTGTGTACATGTAAAAATTTGGCCATTGATAGCCACGCGAGTGTAGCGTCGATACTCGAATAAACG
This sequence comes from Stratiolaelaps scimitus, assembly GCA_019614645.1. NCBI lineage: Eukaryota > Metazoa > Arthropoda > Arachnida > Mesostigmata > Laelapidae > Stratiolaelaps > Stratiolaelaps scimitus. The sequence continues at coordinate 1,663,614 of JABWDB010000034.1, read as the reverse complement.
ATGATGTGCCCGGCTCAGGCTGTCATTCGGCCAATGTGAATGCACCGACAGCTGAACAGAAGTCAGGTGGCTCAAGTGGCGCTTTTTTTTTTCATCTTGTTGTTTCACCGAAGAAAAATCCTTTCTAAGATCGCTTGTCCACATCAGCGCACGGCTGGCGCACACCCAAGCGAATTAATTGTAACGGGTAGGCAACAATTTCAGAAAACTCGACACTTTTCGATTTCCTGTGCACCTTAACGAAGCCACCGCTAATTAGCAATGAGAATAACGAGCGCCGTATCGGGGACACACACACACACACGCATCCAGAAACAACATCGCTTAGATACAAAGTTCCGCTAAAATCCGCTCTCAGAACACGCGTGAGGGAGAGAGCCTTGATGAGGGTTGAGATGAGAGGTCTTTTTAAAATGACCCGTTCGCCCATAATCGTTCCGGTTAATTCTATGTCACTTGTCAATACTTGCTTATATCTCCTCATTACGCCATTCAGGCACAGTTGGCACACCCGATCTCATTCTTGTTGCACCTAAACCACGTTGGAGCCAGAGGCGCGGGCCGCGGGACAGGAACGGTGATAGAACTAATCACATCCGAGCAATAGTGATAATTATGATTGTATAATAAAATAGGTACAAATACTAGTTATAACTAATTAACGATACAGAGAAACGCACCACCCCCATATCGCGATACTGAGTGATGTGTGGCTGCCCCGCATACTGCTCCCGCTCTCTCGATATCTCCCCCTGTAAGATCGCTCGGTGGGTGCTTAATTGGCGATGATAAATCCACATTCTACATATATACCTATACCTCGTCAAAACACTGCCACGGAGTCGTAATCGTTATTGTTATGGGTAGCTATTGTTGTTGTTGTTGTTATCATAGGCGAGGATCAGTGACAGATCGCATACGTAGCCCACCCAGAGGCACACAAGGTGGCTGCGGCCCAGAGACCTGTGACCGCTTTGTCAGTTGTCGTCTCGATTATTTGCTGCCCTTCAAGGCTCCTCCGTCATTCAAAGCAGCTCTGTAACATTCGTAACTATCCAGCCTGCAGTGGACATTCTCGATCCTCTGCATAGGCTGGCTGGTGACGTCCCCGCCCCATCTCCTAAGCACGCTGTGCTTGCTTAATTATCTATCCATAAACCGCAGTACAGCCGAACCGTCATTCGAATGGCTGTCGTCTCCGCTGCCTTAATCTCACGACTGTGGTCATTTGGCGCCATACCAAGGAAGAGAAAAAAAATAGATATATATATATATATATATATATGTATGTGTGTAATTATAAATAAGACACTCTCACAAAAACACACACGGTGGTGGTGGTTGTAAATCGAACCGAACAGCTACTCGTTATTGCTGATACCATAGCTGCAGGAAGATGGGGACGAGATGATGGCTTTAGTGAACGTCGAGCATACTATTGGGCGAGCCGGCTGGCTAGATAGGTTAGCCTCCATGGTTCGCTATCACGGTGCGGTGCATTGACATAGAACACACGTCATGCTTGTTGTTCCTCGTATTACTGTTGCCGCTGCGTTATTGTTATTCTTCCGGACGTGTCCAGATGACCCGAATCGATAGATGGACAGATCGATGCCTGAGCGGATCATGCAAATTATCTATGCGGTCTCAACCACTTAGAATTTTGTCAGTGGGGATCCACACACAGAGTCGGGATGTGTTCCTGTTACTTCTCTACCGCCCTCATTGTCTCCCTATATATTTGCTTCCCTGTGGTGAACTCGGTGCACATCATCCTCTGTGTCCCCTGCAAGCCTTGAAGTGGCTAGGCCAGATTGATTCTTATCCATTGCCCGTTCGCTCATCGCTTCCTGAAGTCCTGCGTGCTTCACGCGCATGACGTCCTGATCCTTCCAACATATCATTATTATCATTATTATTATTATAATTATTAAGATTGTACCTGTAGTGATAATCGTAGAAGTATAATCGTAAAAGGCTTAACAACAATCGTCAGGATAAAAACTAGTGTGTTGATTGGTGATCATGGCCACATTTCGGCCAACAGTTATCGCCCTGAGGCCATAGCCAGTGTCATAACCAGGGGGGCGATTGTATTGCCTGTGCAATACAATACCCGCCTTCACGTGACTCAAGGCGGGTACGGCTCCCATGTCGAACTTCGCTGTCGGCCGGTCGATTGGGTAGAAGGCCGTTAGAGGTTGCCGAGTTCGGGGGGGGTTCCAGTCAAATCCGATACGGAAAAACGCGACGAAACCCGAAGAACACGGTTGAGTGTCGACCACCCATCCGCCGCCGCAGCACCGGCTCCCCTCCATCGAATACACATATGCACACATGTCGATTAGGGGCAAATGACAAACAGTTGATTGTGTGAATTCAATGTTTGTGTTGATTTCTCCACCGGCCTGCTGGCCTATTAGCACCAGTCGCCCATGAAGGTGAAATTGTCAAACTGTCGCTGATCCTTCTGAGTGAGAGTGTTTCGATTCTCCTTGGGCGGCGTAAGAACAGCCTTCTCCGATGTGAACTCCGTGTCGAAGTTGGACACGTCTTCCATGTTGCGTACCTGTAACGGCCGTGGCCGAGCACGACCAGATATTGGACAGCAAGTTAGATAGCAACGATAGGTAAGGTAAGGCTTTATTGATTTATTAAAGGAACTGCATAGAATGCTTAAGTTCTCTTATTTGTCACGCAACGGGATTCGATTACCTGCGGCCTCTGGCTTTTTACAGCCAGAGACACAGCCGTCGAAGCCACCGCGCTGACGGCTGAGTCTCTGGCTAATCTAGAGCATGCGAAAACCCGGCGGAATCAACGGGAGAGGTCTACCGATTATGTTTGTATTTACGCTTGCAGCGTTCCGCAAACGCCTTCAGGACCCAACAGCAGGTGACAATGGTTAATATTTCTAAGTGAGAACCCACAGTAGGGTGCGTCCATCTTCCCCGGGTCCATGCTCAAGCTATAAACGGCACGAAGCAGAATGGGACGGAATTGACGCTGACGACGTAATGGACGCTGCCTCGACTCCACGACGACGACCGCTCATTTAGGTCACTTACCGTTGGAACGAACGGTGGTTTGGTGCGCTTGGCCAGTAAGTCTTCCCAGTTGATATTCCTGAAGAACGCCTGCTTCTTGACGTCCACGGCGTCTTTTTCTGTTGCGCCTAGCCGGCGTTCGGGGTTCTTGCGCAAAAGGCGACGCATAATGGCGATCGCCTCGATCGAAAGGAAACGCGGGTATCTGACCTCATCGTGTACGATGGAGTCGAACACCTCCTCCTCGTCATCGCCGGGGAACGGCGACTCGCCTACCAGCATCTCGAAGATGAGTACACCCAGACCCCACCAGTCGACTGCTCGGGTGTACGCCGACTCGGTGAGCACCTCGGGCGCGAGGAACTCCGGCGTCCCGCAGAACGTGCCCGTCTTGTCGCCGAAACCCATGCCCTCTTTGCAGAGACCGAAATCGGCGATTTTTACATAGCCGTCCTTGTCCAGCAGGAGATTGTCCAGCTTGAGGTCCCGATAGATGATCTTGTTGTCGTGCAGATATTCAAGGCCGAGAACGACGCACGCCGCGTAGAAGACGGCCCGCGGTTCGTTGAATATGTCCGTGTGGATATGCATCATTAGGTCGCCACCGCAAGCGTACTCCATTACAAAGCAGACGTGCTCGGGTGTTTGAAAACACGCGTGAAGATTAATCAAGAAGGGATGCTTTGTTGCATTGGCCACCTGACGAGGAGCACCGGAGGAACACGAAATTGATTAATGATGAGGGTCGTCAACGAACGAACGGAATGAACTAATATACACCGAACTCTGACAATCGCGTTTCCACGGGGGAGGATGTTATGGCTAAGCAAGGCAAGAGATAGAAGAGGTCATTATATGGCGGCGATGGTGACCACGTGGGTTGTTTGCACTTTACACCCAAGTAAAGTACAATGCATTTGCGGACAGGATCGTATAAGAACTGCGATATAGATAAGGATATATGTAACAGCGGTTCAGGCCGCCTGGCAGAAAGATGGGAAAAGAGTTTTCATGGTTGGCCAGTGGACCCCCCCCCCGTGATGAGTCAGCTAGCACATGTTGTCTGCGAGTGTTATACAGCCTTCCTGGTATTCCCCGGAACTCGCGATGGACAGCACAACGAAACAGGGGCCGGCCTTCGAAAATGCCAACACTCTGAACACGTAGAAATAGCTATTTGGAACTGACGACCAAAGCGGATGTGAAGTATCACAAGTCGCCGGCCGAAAGACCCACTAAGCTCTAGCTTATATATATATATATATAGGAATAACATGTTCCACATAGTTATGCTATAGTGTACACCATTATAGTACTTACCTGGAATATTCTTTTCTCGGCCAAAAGCGACTCGAGTTCGTCCCTGGCGAGTATGTCGGCCTTCTTGAGAGCTTTAATCGCGAAATACTCGCTCGATCCCTGATGTTTCGATAGGATGACCTTGCCGAAATGTCCACGACCCAACACTGTCAAGGATCGAACACAGATATATAGATATATATATATATATATACGCATATGGAAATAATTCGTAAAAAGAAGCAATATGGCAATCACCAGCGCATTGATGCTCACAACTAAACACACACATACACACACACTCCGCCTCATCTCCCTCTACAACAAGCGGCCATAGCCATGGTAAGCTTGCTTACCTTTAAGCATTTGGAAGTCCTTCAGCTTTAGAAGCTGGGTGGCCGACGTGGGCAGCGGCGGTGGAGCCGTGGTGAGAAGGACCGGCGGTGTAGCCGGGGCCGAGCCCGTAGACACGATGCCGTGACCCGTTTCACGGGCAGGCTCGAGTGACGTGTTGCTCACCGAACGAATCGACAGTTTATCGCCGATATCGCCGCCTTCTCTCTTCGATACGTCGCGCGTGCCCGGCACAACGTTGTTATTGTTGTGGTGGACATCCTCATCGGTGCAGAGTGACTCGACGGACCCGGCCAGGTCGACGATGGGCTGTGGCGACGGCTCGTGCGAGGAGCCCCCACTCAACGGCGAAGGGGTTGAAACGCTCTCCTGATGGACGGTGTTGTGGGCGAAATAGGTCGTGTGAACGTTGCGGTACGAACAGGGTATGAGCCCGCGATTAATTGGGGAGAATCAAACTACTGATCAAGGGTGCGTATCTGAAGGGGAAACTGATCGACTCGGCGTTGCCCACAGCGAGGTAAAGTTCTCGCGCGATGGTGGTGCTAATAGTTAATTAGCTGACTAGCAAATGATTATAGGAACAATATAAAGCAAACATAGCAACCCAGCAATGCCCTTCCTCAATACTCCTTACCCAGGAGGAAGAACTGAAGCTGGCTTTTCAAATGATCTACTGGTTCCTAATGAGTTCAGCCGGATCATGTGTAATGCTAATGATCGAGCATTACACATGATGCAACTTCACATTTCGATGTTAACCTCACCTGTGAGGTTGAGGTAGGCAGAGCCGACTGTGCAGCACTGAGGATGCCCGCAGCCCCACGGCCGCGGGATGGTCCGAGTGAGGCGCCATTCGTCGACTGATTGTTCTGCTGCGACTTCTTACGCCAGCGAATCCACGTGACAATGTCGATATTCAGCTGATTGGGACGTGGGGTCGCTGAAATGATCGATGGAGACAGTTAAAGGTCATTAAATCCGTGATGAATACGATGTATAGACATGGGAAGGCCCAAAGCGTCCGAGTTCGTTCGTATCGAGACGCGCAGCTCGCGACGAAGGTCATCGCGATAGAGAAAACACAGTGTCGAGTGCCAATCGAAGTTAACATCTATGTTAGCTGTTAGTGAGCACGATGGAAGGAAACATATGCAAACATAGCAAAATAACTTTGGGAGGGGGCAGATACGAAGTTAGCATTAGACATCGAATGAACATTACGAGCACCAATCGAGTGACATCCATTGTTATTTTCTCACATTGAACAGAGCCACCGCAGGTTCGAATCCCGTTGCTTGACATATAAGTAAACCCAAGCATTGTATGCAGTTCCTTGAATAAATCAATAACGCTCTACCCTTCACTTGTTTCGCTTGAAATACGTCGATCTCATTCATACTACCCGCAGCATTGTCACAGGATCGATGGCCAAGGTGGCCCTTAAAGGCTGTTGCAAAGCCGAATGTTGAAATGTGAAACGAATAATTAGCAATTACCAATTCGCGATCAATGAGCACACATATCCGTGTAGCGGACGTACCGAACGACGCGATAAACAGCATTCCCGTCATTGTTTCAGCCAGCATCACCACAACGCGTTGGACACTTTGAGTACAGCAGAGGTCTGCCGGAGTGCACTGACTTATCCCAGTTCGTTTGACAGTTCATCCAATATCGTGATTCTCAAATCGTTTTTACGCGGTGACCACAAATCCGGCTCAAGTTGATCGAGCCACGCTGTCCGATCACTACAGCGGCGGTGCGTCACAGCATGGGCAAAGAAACGTACCGACTAAGCGCTAACACATGTCACGGGGCAATACGATACGTAAGACGTATACGCTAGCAATGTTTCTCCTCCGAGCGACGAGACCGCTCTACGCTAGTCAGGCTGACCGCCGCCGCCGGTGCCCGCTCCATGTTCTTGGCTAGACCCCCCTCGTTGTCCCTTCGAGTAAGCAGGGGAAGGCCCTCTCAACCGGTGTTTATGTACGACCCTCACCCACTTGGGGTTCGGGGGCGCCGAATCGGGGGTTAACCCTTGGCCCGGCTGCCAGTGACGCAGACGGCTATGACTCACATCGCTCTCCAGGAATCCCCCCACGCGTTTCTCCTACGTAACGTCAAACAGTAGTGGCCTTAGTGATACTGCTGCAACTAGCAGCAGCAGCAGCACCACGACCAGTACGGGGAACATGCGTCTACCGCCAACTCTCACAATTAGGATATTTGCCGAAACTGCCCCCCTTCCAGCCCATACAGCAAGAGCAAACCCCTACGGCGTATCAGCAGATCCAGCCTGGGCAACCCCGGGCGAGGGGCGTTCGTTTCATCTCGGATGTCTCATAGGAGAAGAGGAAGACGGAGGGGGGTACTGATAACGCGGGAAATTCCCAGAACCACGAGGGAATTCGTCTCCGCGAACAGCCGCTGCACAATCGCCTTCGTCTGGTCTCTCAGCTCGGTCGCTTCATGGCTGCGGAGAGTTGCAAGACTATTCTACTAAGCCAAGTGAGCCATACTCTATCAGGTTCTAGCCTGCACATAGCGGCGTTCCGACCCCTTCAACGATTCGCCACAGGTACCGCGCTGCATAACCTAAAGTCAAGCCATTTGCATGCCAAGCCCCCGAACGTCGACCTCAGCGTATGACACCATGCTTCTCGAGCTAAATGCAACGCGGGCCACATAATAGACACCTATTCACATATGAGGACAGCGCTCTCGTATGGTTCGCCGGGGGGGGAGGCGAACGGGTCCAGGCGGAGGCAGAATACAAAATACGACTGGGTAGACAAGCCGTCGGTGCACGAGCGCAGTCAGCTGGAGTGCACAAGGCCATTCGGGGCAGGGCAGATAAATGTGTCCATTCCGACAGTAAAGCTGAGCCCCCGACAGAGGTACGTGTAACAAACACTTGCTGCGGCAGAAAGACGGCGTTGTCGGCGAAGGCGATTCCACTGAAACGGGAGCTGCGTGTTTGACGGGGCAGGCCGCGAAGCACCAACAGGAGGAAAACGCGTGAGATGATAATCAAGGTATAAAGGAGATATCGGAAAATAGCCGGCCTTTCCAGGACCTCGTCATGGGGTCGAGCGAGGGAAATTCTCAGAAACTGAAGCACAAGCAGAAAGAGGAACTCTCATACGGCCCCCCGAGTCGATGTCACACGTAACTACGCGTAGTTCTGTCTCTCGCTGCCCTGGATAAAACGTCATGAGAGAGTTCACCAAGTGCAAATTGCTATGGTACAAGCGTACGCTCGATTCCAAACATGATGGCCCAACGTCGGGACACTGCCAACGGCCGGTGAAATGTATGAGCCTTGACGAGTCTACATGGACACTCCAGCGCAAGCCAGCAACTCGATGCAAAGCGACCACCGCTGAACGAGCAGTATACATACATATATAAAAAAAATATATATATATATCTCTTAATCCATTAGATTATATATATATATATATATATATATATATCACCGATTAGGATTACCCAAATCGTCAAGCGCCAGCCGTAAACGCATTGCATAAGCCTACCAGCGTTCATAAACGCGGCGACAGTAATAATAATCTAATAGGCTTAGTGGAGAGACTAAGTGTACTGCTGCCCGTGAGCTGTTACAATGTGACAATGATTCTGTCTGAATAATTATTCGATTAAATTAATAACAGTTGCCAACGGTAACAAAAAGTTGTTCACGATAATAAAAACCTAATAACAATGTCCAAGGACTAGCGAACGTCAACGAAATCGAGATGTCCCGGCGAAGGCTCGCCGCTGATTTGAATCATCACAGGAGAGCAGCCTAGGCAAATAGGCAAGGCACGCTCTAGGAATATCAATGTGACTATCGAGAGACCCACAGAAGGCAATGGATAGCAGATACAGCTGAGGCGCAGTGGCGTTTCGCTTAGAAACAGAAGACAAGAAGGCCTCGCACGGAGCTGTTGTATACCCCGCTTCATGTCACCCTAGTGTTGTCTTCATAGCAGCTGCTGTCCCACGTCGCTGGCCAATTAGTCCCCATTGTGCGAGATGTTGTACATTCAAAATAGCTATCATTTATGCTATCGGGCGAGACGGGCAAATCGAACGCAACCCTGCCGCTGCACGATATATCTAGGTATCTAGCACCACCCGCGAAGCTATATCGCTTAAATGAACACTATGTTGACAGACAGCTGTGTGTTGTCGGCGATTTGTGTTCGGCGGCTGTGGACATAGCCCTGCGTCGACACTTCGATTCCTCATTCAGCTCGAGCCAAAGAACGATTTAAGAAGCACCAATCAGGAGTACACGGACGATATGAGCTCTCGTTTGAACGCAGATGACGTTATATCTGTCGGGTGCCGAACTGGCGCCAGTGAATGTAGCCTGTGAGACTGCGGCTTTCATTCAGATCAACGACATCCGCGAATGTTATTTATGCTCGTAGACGGACGAACACTGCCCCGGGCGCTGGACAGCACTGTATATTGAGATCAACGATATCAGACATATCGAGGCTCTGGCACTTCTGCAGCCACTGCGCGATGTCGACTAGCTCCGCGCTGATCGAGGCGCTTCCTTCGAATGCAACGCTCTCTCTCTGTCTCTGATTCCCAGCGGCTATTGGGTCACATCACGAACGTGGCTGCTCTCCAATATATATATATACTTGTCACTAGCAGGAATATCATGGCGCGAATCGCCAAGGTCACTCTGGCAAGGCAGGACTCAAGGTCAACAAAATGGCACTTGCTTTTTGGCTCGTGAGCCAGCTAGCCACGCTTGGGAGTCATAGATAAATGTCGCCTTTTATGAAGCACATAAGCGTAAGCCGCGAGAGAGTGCAGCTCCTCAAGATGATTGTGTCTGTGTGTGTGTGTGTATGCTACCAAAAGAAGAAATCAACCCGCTTGGTAAATCCCGCCGGAAACGAATCTCCTGTGCATGGAATATTGCGACACAGAGCTCTCTCTCTCTGTATATATATATATATATATATATATATATGCAATCTCGCAGGCTTTCGACAGCTATGAAGGAACGTACTATATCTCTCGTTTCATCTCGTGCATATTCTTGATACACCTTGTACGATACTGTACGCGAATGCGAACACGGTAGTGGGTGTGTCTGCAATTGTGGCATTTGCAAGAGAACGTAATTCCATTAGAGGTTGCATCCTTCCGGACTGGACCTCAGCATGCGATAAGCTTTGAGCTGGATGACGACTGCACCGTACGTGGCTCTGCTTGCAAACACACTTGTCCAATCGATTGATCTCTTCAGTGAGGGAGAAATCGACATTTTGGATACATAACCCCTTTGGCAGATTGGTCACACTAAACGAGTTCATAAAATATCGCGACATTAACAGATGATCGGTTCGCGGCACCACGTAACTCGACTGGATCAAAGTGTCCTTTTTTCTGTAGATATATAGATTGTGTTTTTGTAGATTTGTGTCTGCTGCGAATACTCTTGTCCCATAGAGACTCCTCTCTCTCTATAATCTCCCAAAGAAACAATTCTCTTGGCGATTAATTAATTACTAGCAAATAAATATCATTCATATATTGATTGAATTACTATGAAGCTAACGAAAGCTTTTGTCCAGTAGTTGTCAAGGGGCTCTCCATGTGTGTCTATAGCCGAACAGGCGGCGACAATGTTTCCGTGGGCGTTTTTTGCCGCTACTGCGACTGCCACTTAAGATTATCAATTTCACCGGACGATAAACAACGGACGTTTAGGCATCGCGTTTTCCAGGCTTTCTTTTTCCATACACGCTTCTGTCTGCTACACGCAATAACCAGCCAACCCGCCAGCAATACCGACCTTTGTCGCGGAAGAGATGCTTCTGCCGCTTGAGTTTGGCCTGCCTCGAGATCATGGGATTGATGAAGCGGATCTCGGCAAAGATGACCCCCTGAGGCTCCAGCTCGATGGCCATTCCGTGTCGATCCTCACCGACGAACTCTTCCAAGCGAACGAATTTCAGACCGCACATTCCTCGCCAGTCCTTCCAGAGAACTTGCAGCTCGAGCTCACGGGATTTCTCGAGCTCGATTTGGAAGCGCTGATCCCACGCCTGTGAAACACAGCTCACGCGTTAAGGCCAACTCCGCGAAAAGGACACGAGACGCCAATCAGGCTAAGCACAGGCTGAACTGGAGGGGGAGATATAGTGAACGCTGGCTCTAGATCTGCCCCTTCTGCTGCCGCCCTTCCATGAAGCCAACGCATTATAGTAGTCGTGTTCGTGACACTCACCTGCTGAGAACAAGGTTTGGCGGCAGTTTGACCGACGACGATATTGTCGAGTTTGAGTATTGCGTAGATCTCATTCGATAGATCACCCTTGATTTCGTACGAGCGGGATGAACGCGGCAGCCGTGATGACGGGTGCGGCTGAACCGGGGGCAATCGTCCTGCAACAACAACAACAGAGAAAAAACAACATACAGAGATGAAATGCAAGGCCACTTGGTAACGGGTTAGCTTTTGGTGACGAAGGAAAGGAATCATGGAAAACGAAGAGGAAAAATTCGACGAGACCTTTCACCAGTTGGCCCGAGAAGTTCTCGATGAAATATATGTAAATAATGTGAACATTAACTAAGTAGTCTAATAATAGACTGTACAACGATTATATTAGTGATATGTATCATTGTAAAGTCGATTATTATATGGAATCGAATGTACTCATCATGGCGAAGAGGAGAATAACTGCGATTCAGATATGTGCGCTACGTAATGAACGAGTGAGCGAGTTCGGAAGGGACGAGATGGGCCAATTATTTATTATACATTGTCTCTCACCACCTTGGCCGACGACGCCACGGAGGTAACCTGCCTAGGGGTACATGCAAACAGCACGTACAGCGTCGACGATACAGCACAGCCGACGCCAACAAGCTACAGATCCCCTTTGGATACAGATCGTCAAACGCGAAGCGCATCTTCATGCGTTCAACGATGATATCGTATCTTAATGGCACAAAGTGGGGATCGCTGTTGGTGCATTCAAACCTTGCTCTGTTGTTCGCTATTACTTAATGCGCAGGATCTGATAGCAAGCTCGCGCAGAGGACGCGGACGACCCCACAGCATTGGTTTCCTTTAGGAGCTTCGTCACTCTTGATGTTCGTCCGCTTCGCGCTAAACCGTCGTTACCGGTTTACGACGATCACGTCTGTCATCATCCAGCACAGACACATGTAGCTATGGGGAGCTTTATGGATTGTGGCCTTTCCGCCGCCCCCCCCCCCCCCGGGCTCGCCGTGCTACCCCAGAGGGGTCTAGCCGGCTAATTTAACTTTCGCTTGCTAGCAGGCCGACTAGCAACCGAAGAGCGCATGTCCTTCTGCGTCGCCCGGTCCCCCTCGGGTCGCATTAGCGTAAAGCCTTCGTCTCTTTGCAAACCTGTCGCAACGGCCAGCTTGCAGCGGTGTAGCCGCTGCTGTAGCCCAAGAGCTTACCAGCATAGGAGGCGGGAACTGCTGGCAGGCACGCAGCCAACGAACCAACCGACTCAGCATTCGATCGACCGACAGCCGTACGAGCGCGGACGTGCAATTCGCCGGCTAAGCTTCCTCGGAAACGCATTTGTGTGAGCTTGCGTGAGCTCAACGTGTGTGGGAGTGCTGCGGCGAACGAGACGAGTTCCAAGTGCGGAATATCCTCCTTGGCCATCACCTCGCGGCGCTTGAGGATGATGAGGGAGCGCTGAGGTCGTGCTGGTGCAGTGGTGAGGTCGTCACGGGATCAAGGGGAGGGTATATCCCCTGACATCAGAATATGATCGCCGTCGCAAACGATTCCAAGTGGTCGTCGTCGAAGACGGTTGTGGCCTACATTTGCCAGTTGCAGATGGACGAGAAAGTACCCCATCGCCTATCAATCTATCTATATACAGTTGCTGATATCTATGGCCATCTATGAAGGCGCAGTACATTGCACACCGCATAGCACATGGCGTCAATCATCGCGCGGTTGCTGAACACGGCCTACGAAGGGGGCCGAACGACTGGCCGGATCTATCGGGTCGAAACATTCTCGGGGCGGTGTGCATTCTATATGTGCATAATATATATATATATATATATATATATTAGAAGACGACTGTGTGACGTCCCGTCACCAAGGCACCGTATTGGTGCACTTGTTGGACCAAATCGTGTCGACGTTCAACGAAACTAGTCGAAGCACAAAGTGAACGCTAGTGGGCATCGTTTGATTACGAGATCTACGCTCTGCTCCTGTCGAATCATATCGTGAGCTTTATCATAGAACGAAAATAGCCATCGTCTAGCAAGGTCATCGAAGTATAGTTGGCAGAGCTGTTCTATATACTGAAACAAAACCATCTTTCGTATTTACGAGTTAGTTTCTTTGTAGATCAAAACCGAATCGAGACACACACACACACACACATATGGAACAGCCTAACCAAGCTGTCCTTTGTCAACAAACTTACCAGGAACATCAATGAGAAGATTTTGACAGCCCATAAGGCGCACCTGCAGTTGACCCGTTACAGACGCTGGCTTGGGCAGGGCTATCCCTGTCCCACCTGCCAGCGACAAAGAGGTTCCTGAGGCTACCGATGCCACCGACGTCGGCGATTGAGGTTCACTGCAGCCTCCAATTCCTCCGCCGGCGCTCGGCGTGGCGCTGGTCAGCGATGCCCTTTCGGCGGCCGCCTCGAGACGATCGAGTGCCGCCCGGATAAGGTCAATCTTCTGGCTTGATTCAACCAGACTGGCCTGGGCCTCATTCATGACCTAGAACAGCGAGGAAACGCGAACGATTTAGTTAAGGAATGGTGGCATACACTGCAGTCGTGACACTTGTACTTTTGTCCGAGAGAGATGGGAAAGTGTCTAACTATCTAACGGACATAAGTCGTTTCTAGGGTCAAAGTGAACAGGAAAGTCTCAGTTTGCTTGGAGATTGCCAGTCGGCAGGAGTGCCCTAAGGGTTTTCTGTGGGTCCTCTATCGTTTTGCGTATGCATACTGGGTCTTGAGAGAGAATTGAAAAACATGAAAAGGGAGTTACTTCACAAACTCCATTTCATATGGTCTGAAACTCCACGGCCCCTTCTGATAGTCTTATAGGAAAGGAATCATTACAGTGATCAATTAACGCCATAGCAGAGTGGTGCGAGCTAACAACATGTTGGTATCCGTACCCAAGTGTACAGTTGTGTCGTCCTCTCAATGCAATTTCGTCAGAACCTTAAACGATAACCGCATCTCCGAAAGAGTTCATAGAGTTCGGGATCTGGGCTTTGTTATGTGCCCTTGTTAAATTTCGATCGAGCATTTGTCGGTTAGGCTGCAAATGCCGCCTGTAGCACCATTTTACACTGCTTCGTTATCAAAGACGCTGACCTCTCTGTGACCTTATATCATAATGTGGTTGTGCCTAAATTAGCTTTTCTGTTCTATTATATGGTGGCCTTATCCAAAGAAGCACCTTGATGCCTTAAACAGGTTTCAGTAAAGGCATATTCGTAGGGTCAGCCTCATACGCAATATGCCTATATGGCTCGCGACGCTTAAGCCTATAAGCGGCTTCCACGATGCTGCTGATACAAGGACGTGTTATAAGCTAATAACGCCAGGGTATGATCGAGCAGTTTTTAGTGATTCGCGAAAAGAACTCGCGGAGCGGTAGAACCGTAAGCGTAATTGAGGTGGCACGCACTGAGCGCATAAATAATGCACACATTCGCCTGGGAACTGGCGCCATGGCGCCATGCGTTCATGCTGCGTATTAACACAATAATAATGGAAACTATTAACGATATAATTTAATTGTGTGTGTCGCTCGCTCCCTCGCTCGCTATTGGCTGTAAAGTAATAAGGGGCTGCTTGTATATTGTATAAATTAACGCTGACAGCGTCGAAATAGAATTTATCTCTTGTGTAGCCTTCGTATGAGAGTGCTAAATATAATCCGCCTGTATATTGATGCGTATATAGCTGAACAAAGCCCCCGTAATCGGACTCCCACAGGCTATCTAGCATGAGACATAGGGAACCCGTGGTGACTGTAGTGCAATAACTTTCTGCCGAGATATAGATGAAGTATAAACATTGTGTATAACATTGTGGTTTGGCGAACCCAAAGGAAACCCCTATGAACAGGCTAAAATAGACCGTAAATGTTCGCCAGCTACACCCGCACGAAAAGAGGTTTGGACATGCGTCGGGCTCACGGTTGAAATTGGCGGTCGCAGCTCTCAGAACGTGAACGAAGAGGCTAGACCTTTTGCATCGAGAACGGTTTGTCATTCTGAGCAAGGCTCGAGACTAGTGCGTGTCTAGGTTTGCACATCCTGCGGCTTACAATAAGCCTCAAAATCCCCGCATTGACTATACGGCCGAGTAAGGACGTCGTCAGGACGGGGTCGCATGACCAATCCGAGCCTACAGAGGCGTGTGCATATAGCGAGCAAGGGCTTAAACCGTGCCCACGAGCCACACTTCATATATTGGCATTTCAAATGAATAATGCACCGCGGTAAAGCCCCCTGACTTAACAAAAGTTCGTGTGTCCAAAGTTCAAGATGAAATTACAACACAATCCATGAATGCACAATAGACGGGGTTCGTCCTTTAAGCAGGAAGGAACGGCGTACCGTATGAAAGGTCTACTAAATCATTTGTATACTGTAAACTTATGACCCGCAATGGCGATCGTAGCTGTCTAGCGTTATACAATATTGCAACATTCCTTCTATACGATGATTATTTTCGAGAACTTGCGCGTTGCAGGTCAGTTAATAACCCGATGGTATCTCCTCGCTCCTCGAATCGAAATGCAACCCACAAATAAGTCGTGAGGGCCTCGTACACTTGAGCACGACGACAATTGGTCAAGATCCCCCTCTAGCAGGGGGTATACCCTGCCAGGCAAAGCTGAAGCCCGACTTTAAACAGCGACTTTCGAATGGGCCGATTACGAGCCGCTCGCCCATAGGCAAGATGGAAGTTAGCGAAGGAAAAATTAATTAGGCCATGTTTTATATTGACCAGGTGTCAAACACACGATTGCTATTGAACTACAGACTGAATATATATATATATTTTTTTTTTGCTTAAATAAATACACGTCCAGTAATGGGAAGTTATACAATTCTCATTCAATGCCGACGAACTCGATTACTTACGAACCCTACTATATATATATAAAACACAAGGTGTCTGCATGCCGCGGCATTCGCTTTTCTGAACGACTTATAAAGGATTAGCATCCACAATGCAGACGTTCGAGTATTCGATTGTTATTATTATTATTATTATTGTTAAAATTTAATGATTACCTTTTTGTCAAGGCACGAACGAATGACGTTCTTGGCCCCCTCCATGACGGCGCTTTCCACCTTGAGGCGGTGCCGCAGTTCGTAGTAGCGGAGCTCAGTTTGGGATGTGGCCTCACTCCGTTGGCCCGTCTGGGCCTGTTTCGCTATCATCATCTTGATATAGTCAATTTTTGCTTTTGAATCCTGTAACCAGATAAGAACACATGGCAGAGTTTAATAAATGTGCCGTATAAAGCGTGCGGCCGATGACAATCCCAAGATGGCAATTGTATTGAGGCCGAAGAAGAAGAATAATAATAATTATTATAATAGTAACACTAATACAACGATGTTGACAGTTTCTATAGTATATCAGTGTGTTTTCTACAAGTCGACCTGTTTGTATCGATGTAGATCTCTCTCTCTCTCTCTTGATTCCTTCTCGAGGCCTAATCTATTATTAGGCATTCAGGAGAAAATGACATTAACAATTGTTGCTTATTATTGTTGCCTTTGCTCGCTTTAGCGGCTTTGTTACTTTCGTTTTTCGTTAAAACGAGAACTTAATTATCGGGAGGGACATGATTAGTCGGCCCGTTAAGTTGGAATGAGTCAAGATGAAGTCATTAAGCAATCGAGGCTGGGAGAATGTACTGTCGCACATAGGATCAACATCTTTGCGATATCGACTGAAACATTTGTATACAATACTTCTCAATATGCTTATGAAGGTTTACTTTCTAATTATTAATAGCACGGAAGGATATAACACCATTAGGATATTATGAGACCAAGCTTATCTTTGCCATATCACACCTCTTTCCTTATGGACAACCCTCTTCGTCTTTGTGATGGTACGCTCAGTTACCACAGATATAGTCCTCTCCATCAATTTGTCTATTTGTAAGCCACAAGCAACAATGGTTAGTCTATTTACGCTAAACTAAAACCTCATGTTGAGCCCTCAGCCACGTCAGTATCAAATTTGAAACTATGTATATACAATATATATATATATATTTTTTTTTACAATATATATACCCTTGTATATATATATATATATATATATATATATATATAGGTTATTTCCGCTTAAGGAAGTGATATTAACCGCTCGCTTAAGTGGAATACTCTCTAGCCGCTCCGACCCAAGCGGACCACGTCATTTTCGAGCGACAGACGACAGCTCTTTGGATTGACGAACTGCTTCGCACTGAAGCAAAACACGAGCCGCTGTTGTAGACAGGGTCCTTGCCCCCCATCATCTAGTGACCTTTCTTTCTAGCCACTGAAAGCCACTGATTTACAGCCGAGTTGCTCGGCCCACCACCAGCATGCCGGGGGCCATCTAGAAACCAAAATCAAAAAATCCCCTCCCATATTCTCCGTGCACCCGGCGGTGACGAGCGGACGGATCTTGACGAAAGTGCGAGATCGAACAGTCCTGATGCCTGAAGTCGGCAGCGCTGGTGGTACAATGCGACACCCCAATATCTAATAGCCCTCATCTCTCACTCTTCCGTCGCCAGAGGCGACACAACTGTACGATAAGCGTACGTACACCGCGAGTCGTCCTTTAAATGAAATGGGTTAGCACTGCCTCTTCTTCTGCGGCTGCTGCTGCTGCTGCTGCCTGCCTGTCGTCCGTTGAAAGCTCACGATTTGTCGACCGGCTGCTCCGCCGACTTTTCAACGCCATGAGGAGTCGTAAGACGCGTGGGACTCGCTGCCGCTAAATATTCTATCGCTGTTAACGGCAACGGCTCACAGATTAACTAGCGCTCACTTCCATAATAATAAATCCTCTTAGTGAGCGGGCCAGAGAGGCGAGGAGATAGAGAGAGGGTTAATGTGTATTATAGTTCAACAAGTCGGATGATCGACATTAACATATAACAACAAATCCGTTTGTTACTTGCGTTCCCATCTGAAGCGCGCGCGGCCCAGTAGCCCCGATGCGTTTCTACCGTTCAATGATGATCCTCGCTGTTTTTACGGAAGTGTTTAACGGAAGCGATTGAAGCGTACGCGTCCAATGTGCAGAGAATCCGATTCTACGAAGGACGACTCGCGATCTGGAGCCGGCGATCAGTGATTCGGTGGTGAAATTAAATTCAAATTTCTAAAAATTCCCACCAAACTCCACGACGATCGTAGACCCTAGGGTCCCGTTATATTCAACGGAGTTTGTCGTTGTTGAACTCGCTAGCGTTGTGTATGTATGCAAGAGGACTACATTCTATTATACATGGGTATATAGGCATTGAAAAAGTTAACTCACAATCCCACTAAACGTCCATGGTATGAACACATGAATGTTGATTATAGCGATAGGCCTCGGAGGACAGTGAGCGGAGCGGGCCTTCTGGTGTACGCTTCTCCTATCAGGATCTCAGGGACCTGTGTGCTTTTTTCTCTTCTAAGGTTTGTCGGGCTGACTTTCAGCCAACATTTAACGTCCACGGTACAACTGCTTTCAGCAATGCTTTATAAGACGGACCCCTAAATGCAAAGGTGCAACGGTGGGAATCGAACCCGTGCACCTACGTGTCTCCTCCAATTCCGAGGTGCACACGAATGCACCACCAGGTCACCGGGCTCGACCAGGGACCTGCATCCGATATCATATAACCGAGAGGTTCAACTCAGATATCTCGCTATCAACGCAGTGGCGCGTTCACATGGACGTTACTCGACGTTACTGTCTCTTCAATGTGTTGAAGTTCGTTGTTAATATGTACAGACTGACAAAGATGCAAGAAATTATTTATGCAAATGTATCATATCTCCCCCGCGTTCTAACATGGCTCCGAACCCACCCGTTGATCAGTAAGACGGCCACAAATCACCCTCTAAGTGACGTTCATGGTTATCCAATCAAATATATGTGTTGTTCACTGTTGGCATCTGGATGGTGACAAAACATCTTTTTAAGAGCTATGCTATCGTATATACGTCGGATGCAATTCCTTCAATTCTATTGAGGGATACATTACAGGGTGACCTTCCACATGCGGGTATACAATAGATTTAGCCATTAAAATGAGCGACGGCTATTATACCGGCTATCCATTGACTTGTATTATCCAGACGGCGGCTGCTGCTGCTATTCTCTATTAGTGAGTTTAAGTGTTTGCGAGACAAATGCTACACGGGCTCGGTTCCTCGGTCGATACCGTATCATTGGCTATCAGCTAGTTCCTGCATTGATTTCTTGCTAGCAAACGATCTGTACGAGAGAGTTACAGAAAGGCAAATAGGTATTGAGCAAATAAATAAAATACTAAATAGCAATCAATATATATATATATAATGAATAAATAGTTCGACTCAAAGATCGCCACAAATATGTTTTAACGATGTTCAGCCTATTAGTTCTACGCCGTGAGTCGCCCTCATTGCTTTCGGCGTCCGGCAACTTCGCCGCAAACGTGGCCAGAAGGGCACATGGACCAACATCGATTGTTACATGATCTTACAGTCACTCCCGACGTACTAGAACCGCGGAAGTGCTGCATAAAATATCTGATGATAGGGCCCAGCAGCAGTGATAACTTCCCGATCAAACTGTGAAATCTACGTCAGGCCCAAATCATAGCCAGTGAAATTGCGCTATAGACGACAGACAAAGCTGAAACGCCCTGCTACGTCAGTGGACCAACTCGGGAATTAAAACGTAATACCTAGGCTGCGGTGTCTGACGTGAGGCGTAGACGTACAGATCAGTTAATAAATTATTACAGCGGCAACAATAACCGCAATGATAACAACAACAGCAATGTCCCGTGTGTCTTTGTTCCTGCGTTCCTTTCTAGGTAACGATCTATTGGAGGGAGAGAGAGAGGGAAAGAGATCGAAAGAATGAAAAACGAGAGGGGAATTAAGCAAATGCTAGTTATCAATAAATAATTCGATTCATTAATAATCAATAATTAATTTACTGATATCGACAAAGGCGCCACAATAGTTGCGTGGCTAATTAATGCGCCACCACAAAAGTCGCCGTCGAGCGTGACGACGGTGGCAGGCGCAGCAGAGGATTCAGTGGCTGCGGGAGGAGTCGGCGGCTACTTTGCCCCCAGATGGCACAGCCTGACAAGACGGTGCACGCGCAACGTGGGCTGAATGTGTGTGTGTGTGTGCTGATTGCTCCTCCTGCTGAGCCTCATTGAGGGGTCTGGGGGGATTGTGCTGCTGTCGCTGGGAGTTGGCGTCTCATTACATGACGCCTTTTTGGCGTCTCCATTGAACGTCAGGTAGAGAACACACTTCCATCTCGCGAGAACATGTGCACACACATATATACACCCAAAGTTCGTAAGAATTCACACCCCTAGAATTGCCACCCCGTAGCGTTCGTTCAGGCATTCATTGTACTATACGGCACATCTTAATGCGGGCGACATTAATTGGTGCGTTTACGTGGCGGATAACGATAACGCAGACTATGCGTCATCTGCTCGTTTGCCTGCGCTGAACTCTAGGTCTGCGGACGGTATCAGCCGTCAGGTAGGTGACCCGCGTTGAGATGGCCCCCTTGAGCGGCCCCGTCCATATTGTACAATACAGGACTAGTGGATGGTAACGGCCGTATAGCATACAGCTGACTTGACGCGGTTGGGTGGCCGGACGAGCGATGTCCCGTTCAAAGAGAGTAGTCATTGGATGAGTGTTTTAACAACGGCCAGTTGTGATCGACTTTGACCAATGTTGCCACACTGGAAACCTGCAGGAGAGGAGAGACATCAAATATGATAGGAACAAGGGAGCTAACATGGAGCTAATTGACCTAAGGAAAATATAGCCTGATCCTTGCGATTCGAACGATCGAAAGGTCGTGGCTCTTTTAAGAGTCATCACCTGTAATGGGTCTCATGTGACCGGACGTTGATATTCAGGGCTCTGACCCTGCACTTGGCTGCAAAAGTTCGGCACGGGGCATACCACTAATCCACTTCGAAGAACTAGGGACTAATCTGAGGGAATCACTTCGACTTGCTTCTAAAGCTGGAAAGCGGATATTGAACGGCCGACAGGCTCTTAGACAAAGGCGGTATATATATACAGTTGAGCCTATCTAGAACCAATGAAGGAAGATAATAAGGGAATGGGTCCAGACCAGTAATGTCTAAAGGCAACCTTAACATTTTTGTAACGGCATGGGTGCTAAGCGAAATGAACGTTAAGTCTCGAATATGAGACGGATTTTATAGCTCAGCATAAGACAGCAATGATCGTCGTTAACAGCAGGTTGCTTTAGTTACACTAAAATAGCGATATTATCCAGAAAAAAATGAGCTCCGATAGCGAGTGTTTGAGTGATTATTTCCAGCGCACAGCATGGGTGGTTGATTTAGGGGACGAACTGGGTAGACCCTAGCACAGGCCCTCGTCTAATGCCTTTAAATAGAACTACGAGCGATGACAGACCAGGAGAGCTGTCCACACGGATGCGGCCACCGGAGAGATCACCCTCAAGCCAATTACAGCAGCCAGGGTCAGGGTTGAGAACAAATGCAGCTAAGGCAATAATACTAAGTACTGTGTGTTTCATGCTCTACGCACTCAAAGGCTTTTTAGACATACTGCTTTCTATATAATATTGGTCATTCAATGTTGAGCAGATGGGTATCCTGGCTTGATTGGAACCTACAGTCGCCTTCTTCGCATACTTCTCCCAAAGTTCCACCCTATCGTTCCTTCAACTGACCAATTCTATTCACATGTCACACACCCCCCCACACACACCCCACACCCCCAGGGCCCCACTAGTAGACGGGTCCAACCGACGCCGAAGCCAGCTATTTCATAAATAGAATCACAGCAGCAGAGTAAAAGGAGAGGAGTTCGTAGCAAACGTCAACGATAAAAGACTGCTAACCCTTCATCGGTGTAAGAAGGGCGGATACAACTTGGGGCGACTACGATGCTGTGGCTGAACCATTTACCATTCATTATGAAAATACATAAATGAGCGTATTCTAATAATAATAATAATAATATTGAGATAACACGGTAACCATCATTCAAGCTAACCCCTAAATAAAAAAAAAACAATTAAATAATACCTCGATTATTACAACGATCCGGTCGATATTTTCGGGGCAAAACAAACGGGTACATACTAGGAATTAGTAAAAGAAAAAAAAATAAAAAACAGGCGAATTCTCGTGAATTAATGATTTGTACAGCGTATTTCAGCTGAGCCTATAAATGTGAAGCCCTGCAATCGGAGGAACGATTCGACGAGGGCAAACTCGAACTTGATCATTCGTTCGATGTCCCCGGCGCAGGAAACGTCGGAGGAAAAAACCTCTTGGTGGGCTGGACCCTCCGCTGTGTGTCGAGGGAATCGTATGATTAATGAGCTAACAAAAAGCCACATTTCCAATAGACTAACAAGCTTCACCGAGATGTGTTTTAGCTTGTAATTAAGCGTGATTAACTCGGGCGTAAAGCTATATTTATTTATCTGCTCTCTCTCCGTCTCTCTCTATCCCTTTCTCGTTTTGGACAATGTCGCGCGGCCTCGTAACGCAAAAGTGTTTGCTACTCAAACACTCTCACCCACATCCCAAAGTCGTGCAGTCGCCTGCTTGTCTGTACACTCTTTTATTTATTTATTACTATTATTATTGTTTTTCTTTACACGGTCACTTCGCCTGTCATTGCTAGTACCGGTGGCGGCGTCCCTTTATTGCAATTCTTCTGTCGCTGCCTCCGCCGCTGCTGCTGCAATTGCTCTTCGTTGATATACGTGCACCTACCTGTAACAGTTGCTCGGCCTCACCGAGCATCTTCTTGTCTTTACTGGCCGAGTACATTCGGATCATGTTTTCAGCGCCTTCCTTGACCTTCATCTCGATTCCTAGCTGCTTCTCCAACGTGGTGCCACAGCTTTCGTGGCCAGCACCGGAACCTCCCATGCCATTGCCCCGGCCGCCGCCACCACCGCCGCCGCCACCGACACGGGCGGGCGGGCTGTCGTCCTGTAAGTGAGACACGGAATCGAACCGATGTTGAAGTTAGCCAGGATAATTCAACACAGGATAATAGTAATTGTCGCGTACGATTTGATGTGTCTGGTTTTAATACAGAAGACACCGTGCTCAGTTGGTTTTAATTCAGGGTAGCAAAAATACGATGAGGTTTATTTTGTAGATTACAAATAGTGTATAGTATATAGATCTGAGCTAGAGCTCAGTATCTTCCCGCCTGCCTCAAGCATCAAGTGTCTCAGGTTGTATGGGATCGGTCTATGGACCGCCCGCCGGCATGGCTCCGCCCGATCAGGTCTCTTTACCAGATGGTGCGTCGCGTTCACCGGCGATGTGAATATATATATATATATATATATATATATATATAAGAACACATGTATAGATCTATGATAATCGCCACAGTAATAATAGTAACAATAATAATAATAATAATAACAACAAGTGGCAGGGGGGAGGATGTTCAAGGCGGTTTAGCCCACCTTGGCCAACAACAAAGGCGTGTTTATGCTGTAAAAAGCAAATCTGTAAAAACCAAAAAACATAAGCGATCCCCTATCTGCTCATTGACGCTTTAACCGTCAAGGCACGGGCGGTCTAGTTACAGGTATCCTGCGTCACATACGCTTCTCGTTACCATGATGTCCCGCCCGCCCTGGCGCGCACCATTCATCATCAATCGCGCGACATGAATTCGATCACACTCAGCTCATTGAAGCAAGCATTTCTGCCAGAGTTTATAAAAAACACGTAAGCGGAATATGAACGTGGAACATATATATATATATATATATATATATATATATATATATATATATATATATATATATATATATATATGTATATGTATATATATATGTAATAGTCATCGTGTAAACGGTATGCTCCTAAAATTATGACCCGATTTCGGATGCAGTACGCTTCGTTCTCCCGCTGTTATCTAGTGGTACTATTTATTTTTACGAGAACGTGACCCTTGTCGTCGCATCAATCCCGTTAATGAACTAGGACAGCTATCTATAATATATATCCCCCTGTCGATGTCAACTGCATCTTGCATTAATAACCATCCTGTTTGTTTTGCTCGCCAGCTTCTATGCCTGTAGCATAAGGTGGCCAGCAGCAGCAACAACAGCAACATCAGAAACAATCCTTGGAGAAAATTCGCTGGTGTCGTCGATGGGAGTCGAGAACAAACGATGACTGTTGCTAAACGCCTCGATACAGTGTTCTCCCGTGTTACACGCATCGGGTGCCATCGCTTGGCCGGAAGAGAGATCTGAGGCAGAGATACGTCCGCATCATAGCAGCCATTGTCGCCATATCGAAAAACAATCCTGCTAGAAGGTAATCAAGCTGATGGGAGTCGCACATCGCGATCACACTGCTCTGGCAAGGGACCGCTGAATGTTCACATGTAATGTAACGGTTAGCAAAACTTGAGAAACAACGGCAGTCGGCCTCTTAGGTGCGCCTGCTTTCTTCACGGAGTCCACCTTTGAATATGGTTTGCACGCATGTATCGGGGGGGCGGTTGCACCGTGAGATCGCTATATACATTCGGTATTGTATATGCGTACAATAGGTCGACACTAACGAGTGTACGAGTATTGCAAATTAGCCAAGACCAAGATTGGCCTTACACGTAACGTAAGCCTGTCCACTGAAAGTCGTGTGCTATACACAGTGTAGGTGCCGCGCACGTTGATTGCGTGGAAAACAACACGAGACGCGTTCTAGGCCGACAGCCGTCGATCGCGAACTGTTCCCCCGTTCGAATACGCCCGCGCATGTTTGGCTCGACGACGAATTCAACGATAGCTGGGAGCGACGGGGACGTTCCGTCAGAGGCCTCGTATTTTACGTGTGGAATACGTTAAGCTGCGCTAAACCCTCGGGTTGAACTAGCGCAAGGCTGGCGGTTTGCGGGACGCCGCTAGGCTCGGAAGTCGCTCGGCGGAAGTTGTCCGTCAGATCTACGCGGCCGATGTGTCTCGCCCTTATGGTGGGCCTCAACTTCGCTGCGTTCGCTGTCAGCGCGGAGCTGGTGTGACAGACCTGCGTCAACAACCGTGTCGGGTGCGTCAAGGCCACAACCACATCATGGGCAGCCGCCATTGGCCTTGATCGTATCCCAAACAAAATGTGAGGTGGCAGCAAAGCGCAACACTTCGGAGCGATGCTTTTCAGCGACCGTGAAAGTTAAGCAGCCGAGCGGCACCATTATAGAACAACATATGACTATTCTGTTACATTACATTCATATACACGTGGCCGATTGCATCTGACAGGCGTAAAGAGTAGAAGCCTTGGAACTTGGAAAGTCGGGTTGACGCTGCGCTATGGTGCGATGTCATTTTTGAAATGCACCTAAGGATGCATATTTATATAAATGCAAACACGACAGAACCCAGCACACTCTTGACGGCGTACTTGATTCGACCGTCGGTTACGAAGTCATCACATGACTGATTATGATAAATCAAGAACGTACGAATTCGTAGTGCAAATGAGAAACATTATCATTTCAAGAAAGCAGGCGACATCAACAATAGTCGACGAACGGAAGCACGAGAGTCTGTCTACATTCAACATCGAGGACGACCTACGTTCATCGTTCAACCTCGTTAATTACTAGCTAATTAATTCCGAGTTGGAATGACGGATATTGGTCATTAGAGCTTGACGAGATACACGTCCGGACGCAACGTGAATCCGACGTGACGTAGTCGACATTATCGGCAAAAAACGAGCCATCCGCGGCCGAAGCCGTTCTTACCATTCGGTGGTTGTCATGTTTCTGCCGTTCGACACATTCAAATAGCTTGAAACCTTTGGAAACCTTTCACATTGGCGCGCTCTTTCATGCGGCCCCGTTTACGATGTCCACCAAGCTGTTATCCCCGCAAATAGCTGCGAAATGGTATACGATACGATACACCTGTAATAACACAGCGCTATCGAAGTCTATGAGTACAGGATAGTCCTGGCGGGATATGGATACAGCATCTCATATTCCATGGTAGTTCCCTAGCAGCATTTGAATCGTCGAACTAATTAATCGAGGAGGGGGCCTCGGGAAGGCAGGAGGTGAGGTGGACTGACTGCAGTGTGACTCGACCCCCGACTTCGCGTAGTGCGAGGGAACGTTTTGAGTGCCATGTTTATATCGGTTACAATAATAATTATATTAATAATAACAAAAGGGTAAAGAGTAGAGCTTTATTGATTTGTTATAGGAACTGCATATAATGCTTAGGTTCTCTTATATGCCGTGCAACGGGATTCGAACCTGAGGTATCTGGATTTTTACTGCCAGAGAAACAGCCGTCCAAGCCACCGCGCTGACAGGAGAAATTATAATAACAGTAATAATTATAATAATAACAGTAATAATTATAATAATAAACGTAATAATTATAATAATAACAGTTATAATTATAACAATAACAGTAATAATTATAATAATAACAGTAATAATTATAATAATAACAGTAATAATTATAATAATAACAGTAATAATTATAATATAACAGTAATAATTATAATAACAACAGAAATAATTATAATAATAACAGTAATAATTACAATACTAACAATAATAATTATAATACTAACAATAATAATAATAATAATACGAATGGCATACGCGAATCGGTTCCATCTGCTACCATGTTCTCTCTGCTCCACAGAACGATCAGACGACGGGATCGTATTCGAGCCATGTCGAACACTTTCCCCCGATCGACGGCTGCAGCCGTTAGCTACCGTAACCGCTGCTGCTGTTGTAGCTGCTGTCGCGTTATCGATTGAGTGCATATATCGGGAGGCCGAGGGTCGTTTTCTAGCTCGAAGCTCGAGGGGGTCGCACTCGTCAAAGTGGGCGGGTGGCTTGACAATGCTGTCGCATAAGGTTCCTATATTCTGCCTGATTACTGAAGATTGTCTCGCTGCCTCTGCTGGCCGAGATCCGTCCACACTGCATTGGTATCGTACGATCGACCATAGTTACTGACACACGACTATGCAGAAGTCTGATATATACTCCATCTAGGCGGCTAGTTGTTTCTTTGGTCCCATCATCAATGGCTGGCTCAGTCACCACGTCACATAGGTCGATGATTACATTATTTAGTTAGCTTTTCCATAGACACCTAGACGACGAGAGCAAACTGCTGTAACCATGTACTGTTGCATGCGGAGTGTGTAAAATAGAGAGAGAGAGAGAGATGTGGTAAGGACAAATGATACAGACACCCTTATATATAGAAAGTATAGACAGGAACCGAGGACAGACGTACACACGCGATGTTTCCAATAAATCATGACGCTGCTATAATGGCTTTCCGAACCCCTCACCTCTGTCCATCAATAGCAGCTTTCTATTCTTGAGCGAAATCCCCCCTCTCAGCGGATCGAAGCGACAAAAGCGAGCAGGCGAATTGTTCTCTTGTTGCCATCTTGACCTGCCGACATCTGCGACTTCGGGTGTCCGCCGTTTAACCGCACGGAGTCATCCAGTGCGCGATCATCGAGCAGTCGTCAATAGCACTGTGTCTGTCTGACGATGATCGCTCCTTTAACACGTCTTTGACAGGAAGACGAACGCTTACGGGGCACATCGGCAAAGGGGGGAACAAGAGTCGAAAACAGCAGACGCCTATGACAGCGAGCGCTTTTCGTCAGTCGAATGGCCGGATTCGAGCAGCGTTCCCAGCG
The DNA here is from genome assembly GCA_019614645.1 of Stratiolaelaps scimitus. Taxonomy (NCBI): domain Eukaryota; kingdom Metazoa; phylum Arthropoda; class Arachnida; order Mesostigmata; family Laelapidae; genus Stratiolaelaps; species Stratiolaelaps scimitus. Next base: position 1,635,892 of record JABWDB010000034.1, on the reverse strand, counting down.
AAGAATCCTTCATAACCGAGCCGGTGTCGGACGGAGCAACCGCTGAAGACCGTGATTCGGTCAGCATTCGGTGACGTCGACGGCTGTGCCGTGCACATCTCAATAGGGGACTCGTTGGCAGCATCCGGCGGCTTGAGTTTCGACGGTGGCGGAAGGCTTCTGCTGCGATCGGCGCGAAGGAGAGACCCATCGACTCAGTGATATTGGTGCCGGCATCAGCAGCAGTAACAGGCGCCGTCGACGGTGACGACGGCGGAGGTGGACGAAATGGTTTAGAAAGGCTGATCCAATTCTGCTGTCAGGGCCGTGCGTCCCGTGCGATTGGTGCTATATGGCCGTATGGTGGAACTCGGCGCTGCTGGCTATGGAGGATCGCTGGCACCTGTCGATTCCGATCGGCTATCAACCGCTGTGTCGGGCAGCCGGCGTCTGGACAGATCTTCGAACTGCTCCATATCATTATAAATCAGTATTAGGACGATATGAGCGCGGCCATAATCGTGTAAATAATAGTCCTCCCCTGTAGGCGCGGGTCGCCTCCCCCCACACAGACACATCGTTACCCCCGAAAACCAGCCATTGTGTTTAAGACGCTGTTCAAGTGAGAAACTATTATAAATCTGTACAATAGCATTTCTTCTTGGGCAACTTAACGAGAACGCGGGGCGTATGAAGCGACGCGCGGCGTCATTTCTACTAATTATTACTATAATTGAGCGATTGGCTAAAAATAAACGCTTCCGGGCTACAACGTTCAGAATTAAACATTGAACTTAGTCCACGGTACAACTTCTTTCGGCATTCATGCGTGTGATAACATGGACAACCCCCCGCCCCCCCCCCCCCCGCCTCTAAATGCAGATATGCGACAGTCGTCGGCGGTTTGAACCCCCATGTGTGTGTGGGCACCTCCGGGGGCAAGGGGGACGCACACCACCACGCCTCCGGGCTCGAGCGTCTGTGGCAGACTGAAATAAGGTTGGTCAATATGGTGGGTGTACGCATGAGAGACAACGCTCGGAGAATAGCAGCGCAAAACCCTTTGTATGCTCAATTAATACGGTCATAATTTGAAAGTGATTCGCGAGCTATATATGGGGAAATATCATAAAATGGAAAGAAACAAAATCATAGAATTTCTCAATGAACGTGCACGATGGAGGAATTGTCTACGTTTCATTAATTACAATTGTTAGCCATCAAGAGATGTAGCCTAGAGCGTTCGACTCCACCTCGCGCGCAGAGGCACTCTGCGATATTGATATTCTTAACCAGATAGCCGTTGCACATAGGATACATGGGCCAGACATGGGTTAACGCCGACCTTCGTTGACAACGAATACCACAACACCAGTATCTTCAGGTCGATTATACTCACAGGTGAGTACACTAACTCGATTCGTGTCTCAGGAATCATCTCTTCGAACTACACTCTTCATTGTATCACTAATGTTGTTCGATACACTAAGTCATTTCCCAATATGCAGCTTGGAGACACAGCTCCGCCCATCGGTTTTGGCAGACGACTCGAAAGGTTTTAATTAAGATAAACATACTCGCCGAAAGGAAGGCATCCGAAACTGAGCAATCAGCTAAACGATACCAATGCTAGCTAGCAAGCGGCACGCAACGTGGAAACGACCGAGATCGTCCTTTTCGAAGGCTCGGTTGATATCAATACCAAGAGCATGGGTCCAATGGGCTGTCCATTGTCGAGCACAGGAAATACCCTTGGAGATGTTCCCATGTCAGCGCGGTGGCTCGGACGGCTGAGTCTCTGGCTGTAAAAAGCCCGAGATCGCAGGTTCGAATCCCGTTGCATGACATATAAGAGGACTAAAGCATTGTATGCAGTTCCTTCAATAAGTCAATAAGGCTTTACCCCCTACTCACTCTACATAAAACATATCCGACGTCTCTCCGCCTGGCAGAATAATGCAATATGTTCAAATCATGACTGCTAGCTAGAAGTCATTTACCACTAAAACGAGAACGTTCATACACGTTAGAACACCCCTCTTGGACTTGTGCTAACATCTACTGCTTGTACACAGCAATAGATAGACTGTTATTTCGGCTTTGTTCATTTAGGGTATACTTGACCCCTAATTTGGCAAAATAGTTTCTCCACCAACTTTCCTTTAAACCCTATGTATGGATGTACAGTTTTTGCTCGCGAACTTCAGCCGGTGGTGTACGATTGGACGACTTCAAGCGAATGCCACACATTTGTGTGATACATTTGTTTGCAGGCTTGCAACAACTCACGCTGAGTTGACAATATGAAGGGCATTGTGGGTGAATTCGTAACTCGAACTGTTGCACAGGCTTCGTTTTCTATGCACTATATTTAGGTAAGCCAATCAAAGTCACCGACCAGGAGTAGAGACTTTCCAACAGAATATACGTAATTCACCTTCTTCGCCTCCGCTCGACCCCGAGACCAGAATATCTCCTCAGGGAAACTCTCGCTAACAAGACGAACTTGGAAGCGTACACACCCGCACCACCACCACCAGCACCAGCTTCTTCGGTGGCGGGGGTCTGACCTCGTACGTATCGGCACAAAGCGAACGAGTGCAAGCTTTTTTACAGTTTATTTCTAGTAACTGGACGCTTCTATGTAAGTAAGCACCTGCTGCCAACCCGCTCGCGTCTGTATCCGTCGACCCGACTCAATTCCAGATTCTCCCACAAGCGGATCCCCCCGCCCCCCCCATCGACTTTGTCCGCCTTGCCAGTGGTAACGCAGTGGTAGCAGTAGTAGAGCTTCTTGTGCCTCCGCTGTTACCCCAGCACACCCCACGCTCTGCGCCTGCGCCAGCCCGCACCGGCTTGAACAGCCGCCGACACCGACAAACCCAAATCCATGGCCATCGAGCCAGACGTGTTCGATCACCACGACCTCTTCGCCCTTCGGAGTTTCTCTCTCTATCTCTCTCACTTTTTCTCTCGCATCCAATCTTCTCCGGGTTACCGTCCCCCCTCGGGGGTGTGCTGTCTTATCTGCGGTACTAGCAGCGGCGGGGGCGGGGGCGCGGGCGGGGGCATCGTTGGCGGCGACGGCAGCAGTTTCATTCGCACGACAGCTTTCAGCTCCTTTCGGCCGCTTCGTTCCTGGTCCGTCCGTTCGTTCGTTAGCTCGCTCGTTCCCGCAGAGGTCTCAGTCTTAGTTGCTTCCTAATCGCACGGATCTCGCATCGGCACCTGAAGGGAGATCGAAACCTTCGGCCTTCCCAGTTCCTCATTCCCCTCTAACCATCTCTAACTCTATCCTCTATTTGCCTGCCCGCCTCTCACTTCTGACTTCGCCAGCTTTCCTGATTTAGCATAGGGGGCTAGCGGCGGCGGCGGCTGCAACGCCCCGTGCAAGGTGCCCCCCGGAGCCCCCTGTGTGCCCTCCTCGCCGACCGCTTCCTTGGCCAGTTGGCTTGTCCCGTCTGGCAACGCGCTCCGGCACACCCTTGTCATACACGTGGGGAGCGCATGCATACAGTCAGTTGTTGGTAATATCACGAAGATGTATTATGTGAAGAGTAAGAGGAGGTCGAGGCGGTTCGAGGTCGGGACAAAGACGGTAGACGGAAAAGGCGACCAAGCGTGTCCTTCAGGATGAAGTGGAGTTGTCGTGTCCCCCAGCTAACTAGTCTTGCTTTGCCACTTCCATCCACAACGTTACTACTGCAGGGCTACTGATACGAAGATAGTTCCCCTCCCTCATCTCAGAGCCTGCTTGGCCTGTGCTGGGGCCTGCGCCGAGTGTTCCTTCGGCCGTGTGTCAAGAAATGAGATCGGACGGAACGAGCTGCTGGAGTGCGACGAAGCCCTGACGAAACAGGAAAACGAATTCGTTGTTGACGCCGCACTCGCCGCACCCGGCCTGGTTAGATGCTCCTGCCATAGATGCTCCTCCCCCTCGACACCAGGATACGCGAGGTCGAGGGGGAGTTGTTCACAGTCGTGCAACGCGAGGCGGGCGAGTTCAGGATTCAGGACAGGCGAATAGCCGAGTGTGGAAGGAACAGAGCGGGCGTCTCGTGTGTGATGAAAGCAACCCTCCTCGAGAGTGACGCCTCGTCGGTAAAGCGCTTGCGGCACGAAGCGGCGATGGCATGAACGGCAATCGCAGTGGCAGGAAAACGACTTCTGCCGCCATTCAACTGCGATAAAACCCAGCAGCGAGGCTTGACGCTGTTCCCAACTCGAGTCTCCCGGTCTCTGCGACGGTACACTGAGACACCCACGCACAGGGGCACAGTGCTCGCGTAGCAAGGGAGAGTGTGTGTGTGAGAGAGAGAGAGAGAGAGAGGAAGAGAGTCGATTGCAACATTGAAAATAACGGCCGCCACCGCCGCTGCTGCCGCCACCACCCCAACCGCCAAGAGAGACCCACCAAGCAGTACCTTCCTGGAGCCCCTCGATGCCCCACAAACCCCCCTCCCGCTCCCCTTCGGAGGCCGACTAGGGCCATCGCGCTGTCCCGGTACCCAGCAGGCTGCTGCTGCTGCTAGCCGCTGTGTTGTCGTCCCATTTGCTTCTCCTAAGGCCCTTTCGGCCGCCGCTGCCGACCGCCTCTTGCACTACTCCAACTGGGCAGCGTAGTCAGCTGCTGCACGGCAGCGAACCCCAACCAGTCAACAAGCCCAATTTAGCCAGCAGCAGCAGCAGCGGACGACGGCGCCAGTGATGGTAGTGGTGGGGTAGTTGTTGCTGCTATTGTTGTTGTCGTTGCAACAAGCACCGCGCTGCTGCGATCGGCTGAGTGGCAACGCCGAAATGGAGAGTGAGTGCCGGGCGGGTGGCTGTTACTGCCGCTAGCGGGGATGCCTCTTATGTGTATGTCGTTGCCTTAGGCAAAGGCAAGACAAGAGGCGAGGAGGAATAGGCTGGCAGAGAGAGAGAGAGAGAGAACTATGACGGCGACAACCTGTGGGATAGGATACAGGCAGCTCCGTCTCAACTAAGGCGGCCCGGACGGCAGCGAATTGGAAGGTGTGGTTCGGCCTTCGCCAGGCGTGCCTCAAGAGCACACGTTCCCTTGCATATAGCACCCGCAATGCGCTGTGCCGTTACTGCTGCTGTTGTTGCTGGGCGGGGGGGGGGGGCTATCGCGGCGACGAGTGTGTACAAGTCAACATAAAATTGCGAACCGAACTCCGAGGGAGAGCACATCGGCCAAGAGCTGTATGCGTATTGCGACGGTGATTTCAGCCATGCGTAGCACGACAGCCGCAGCAGGCTTCGTCAGCCAGCGGCGCATTGATGACACACAGACGCAAGCACTACAAGGGGAGAAGAGGCGACAGGGAGCCATTTCGCAGAGAGGACCTCCCCATCATATCTAGACATGCTGTAGCTGGCTGTACCCATCGGGGCGTAACTAGCAACAAGGAGATATACGACTGCAAGCAGCACATGGTCCTAAAGGACGAAATCGAGAGAGAGAGAGAGGGAGGGGAGAGAGAGGATCTGGGTGTACGGACGCCACCACCTCCGTCAAGGCCATCAAGCATACCTTACCAGCATCGACCTACAGCTTCCCCATGCTCCAAGAGCACACCGATCACAGCGACACTTCAAGTGGTGTCTGCGAATAGGTCCACACGAATCCCGACTAAACTGACGTCCCGGCAGGACTGCGGGACACCTATATAGCTATGGCGGCCTCTCTGGCTGGATGCGTGGCCCAGTCTACGCTGGGCTGGAAAGTAAGAAACGATCGTGCCCTTGCTGTGATTGTGAATCTTTCTATGATGCTCGTGTGAGATGTGGAGCGCTAACACACGTTGCAGATGATAAGTTACATTTCCCGCAATACACCCACCCACGGACCACAGAATGGTGCCGTTGAAACACGTATGCATATCGGCCATCCCGATGGGAGGACGATTATGGAACTCGCACCTGCCAACGCCCTCCTCCCAGGAGTTAGCTCCGTTCTCTTTCTTCATTATCTCTACCGTCATCCGTATCGGCTTTCTGGCTTAAGAAAAGGCGAACCGCGAAGTGAACATATATATATATATATATACCTATTCGAGTGTAGAAGCCGCAGTGAATTAGGTGTTCGCTGAAACGTGGAGGAGCCTGACACAGCGAGTCTTAGGAGAGAGACAGAGAGAGAGGTCGCGCGATGTCCAAGTGGACCACAGCCAATGTGCATTCCCCGTACACCTCTGTCCGCCTGTGGAACCATAGCCATCTCTCTCTCTCCCTCTCGTTCTCCCTACTAAGCGTCTGATACCAGCAGCGTCGGACGAATCAGGGGTGCCAAATTTGGCGCACAGACATCCCCCAACTCTACTCCCCCCCCCTTCAAGCCACACCTATACAGCACACACAGGTAGAGGCTGGTCGAGCGAGAGCTGGCTGGAAGCTATCGTGGGGTGGGGGAGTATCGACATTATGTGCAGGCAGCGGAGCACACCGCCTGCTCAAGCTGCTGAAGCACTTCGGAACAAAGGACGGCTAGCTCAGATTTAATCCTGAGACCAGCGCTGCCCGCTACTTTTCAATCTGACCCGTCTCGCAATGTCCACCGTCCTGTCGACGTCCTGTCGTGTACCTGGTTCATTCGTCGTCAAGTCAGGCCAGCTGCGACCATTCGCAGTGCTCACGTTTGAGTCGAGCAGTTTGCTTGCAGTCGTTGCCTAATCGCTCTCCGCAACAGCTCAGTGCAGTAGCGTCAATGAGTCAAAAAAGAAACGCGAGATTCTCAGCTCACAACCAGCTCAACTGAGCGCTAATAAGCCAGCATGGCATAACGCACGCGTACACGTTCGAAGAACATCACAGTGCGAACGTGAAGGGTTTCTTGTAGAAACGAAGCGGAGTTTGCAAGGTGTGCGCACGAGGTCCTACGAGCTCAGGGGAACTGGAAAAGCGAGTCGGAGCGAAGGGCCCGTCCGAGGGAATCCGTCGTCGCTCAACGATGCCACGCCCTGGGAGCAGAACACGACTGAAGGAGAATTCAGGCCGTGTCGTACGCCTCGTGTAAGCTTCTATCGCAAGCGAATCCAACGGAAACAACCAAAGGTCCTATAAAGATATCATCGCAGCGGCAGACGTCGGTGTTCACTGTCGACGAAGCGAAAACTTCTTTATAACCCCCCTTCCCAGGAGAACCAAGACGCCGAGCAGCGAAGGCAACGCACGAAGCACAGCGCAAGGCTTGAACATGGTTGAGTTCAAACCGCACGAACACAAACCAGCAGAGAACAAGGCAAACCTGCCCATGACTGCGTTGGGAACGCAAGCTGGCGGTGGTGCGCATCATGCGGTTAGAAAATAAAGAAAAAATACGATGCACTAAGAAAAGTTCATTACAAGATATAGCATCCTGCTGATCTCGTTGGCAGGACGATATAGTGTTCAGTGTTAGTTTTATCCGAAGTAATTCACCTTCTCAACCTAATATACAAAGATATAGCACAATACAGACCGCACACAACAAAGAGCTGTTATTATTGAGTCGTTCGAAATTCTCGCAGTGGTGGCCCTTGGAGACCCTATACACACTGCTTTTGCTGTGATAGTAAGTGCTATTATTATAATTGCTAAGTAGGTGCGTTATAACCAATAGATTATATAGCAATGATTATTAATATGATTATAACTATTAGTTGAATATTTCTAATAAAAAGTAACATGACGAATGTGCGAGAACTCAGGCCGAAAACTCAGAAAATGTAGAAAAAAAATACCACCTGTACAGCTGCAATCAGCTAACATTATGTGCAGTACAGGTAGCCCATAGTGGCACATGTAGTAAATGGATGATAAATAAGTTATATGCGCCAACTTCTAACAAAGACAGACGCAATCTAGATTTTGTAAATCTGCACAGCCTGTGGGCAGCATTCGTTGCGGTCGTCGAGATGACAAGGTACTCATGAAAGCAGGCAGTAAGGCCCACACACACACACACATACAGGCAACTGCAGTGTTTAATAATAGACCCACCACTGAGCAAGGATAGCCTGAGTTGCTTCGGGATGTTACAAGACGCCGTCAAGTTTCACACGGGGGAACCATTTCGACAACTCGATCGAACGTGGACTGGCCAACGAAGAAGGCGTTCGACGGCTCACGTCCACTCTGAGCCGTCGAATGTTCTCTGCCTGAAGGTAAGTTTCGTCACTGACGCGTACGATCGCTCTTTTCATGCAAAACAACACCCTGAGACGTCCACTCCCCGACGGAACTGAACGAATCCGGATGTAGTGAATGCACTTCCCCAGCCCCCTCATGACAACTAGCAAGCATTCTCGGTCTGACTAACGAACGAGCGATGAGACCCGAGCAGAGTAAACATTTCAACAAGCCGTCATCGCCGTACAAAGCACGCCTATGACCGACTAACATTGGCTGTGTCCAGAATTGATATACTTATTGAGGAGGCCTACTGCTGCCACCGCTGAACGCGATATATATGTATGTATATATATATATATATATATATGTATTCTCTTATATGATAAATCGAGGAACGTGTATGCGTTGTGTGCAACCACCGACTGCGCAACTGCCATAACAAATTAATAAACTCGACGGATTCACATGTCGCCGTTGTATGTATGACTCGCACACCGTGGACTAGTGCTACACTTGACTGTTGTTTAATGCCACCTATTTGTGGTGTGTTCTATTTTAATAAAGAGGGGAGACAATTCTGTCGAGAGATATCTGTCGCGTTCGTTCATAACAACGACAACATTAGCAGCACCAGCAGCAGCAGCCATATCAAAAACATGAAGTGCTTTCAATAGCGTGCTGTCGCCCACCTTCCGCAACCAGCGAAGAGCGTCTCGCGCTCATGAGCAGAGAGTAATATTAATATCTACATAACAATATTGTGCTGCAGTTCGCAGCAGCAGCAGCACCGGATCGCGCTGTGCCGCGTCACCGTAAGGATACTGCTGCCGTGTCTCTTGCGGCTGCGTCTTCGCCGGCGCCGGCCCCGACGGCCAGCAGTCGGTGCTCGTCAATCGGTGCCATTCGATGTTGCCATATGTCTCTGGGGTAGTCAGATGGTATTTGTGGTCATTAAACTCCCACTTGACTTCCGAGCTGACGAACGATGATAACGAGCTGTGCTGTAGCCACCAGTGTCTGTCTGTGGTGGCTGAACGGCTGTGTTGCGCGTTTTATCAGCTGACGGCAGCGGCGGCGGCGGTGGTGGTGGTTACTGTTGGCACCTCCGCTGTACGGATCGGCCGCGGCGAGCCCAGCCGGCAGCTAGAATAATGACTAACTCTGCAACTCGCAGCATCCGCAGCAGCAGCAGAGATAACAGAAAGGATTTCTGGGAGGATGGGAGGGAGACACTCGGGCAAGCCAGATGATGGTGTCGTCGCTTGAATACGATTTATTAGGATCGTGCAATTCGTTGCTTGCTTGGTTAGTTTTAGTTAGTCAGATAGATAGATAGTTAGCTGGCTGGCTCGTTAATCGTCATACAATCGGTAAACAACCGATGTAGATCATCCCGAGGGTGGGGATGGGGCGTGAAATATCGCGCGATTGATAGAGAAACATCAAGAGAAAAAGTTAATCGTCACGAATATAATTATATTATATATATATATATATATAATAATATAATATAATCTCATATTATCATACATATCGTAGATACGTGAACTGAAGTAGTTGTCATTAGCTGCTCTAAACACGTCGGTAGCAACAGCCGCATTGGCTTGGCCTGAGTCGAATGCAATTAGAAAAGTCGAATGAGTGGCAGAACATGAACGCAGTACTGAGTACGTTAATATACTTATTTAATCACCCATGTTGAACAGGTACCAACGTGCCATGTTGGCTCGGTTTTCAAGCTTACGTTAATCAGGCTTTACAACGCCAACGAGACTTAGCCGTCCAGACCACTGTATGACAGTGCTTATAAGAGCCAATGATCAGAGTGCTCGCTCCCCTGAGCCGTATCCGTGCCTGCGTTTGAGGTGCAAATGATAACAAGTGATCCTGATGGAACTGGGTGGTCCAAATGTGAAACATATAATATACTTGTATACGAAACATTGATGGGATAGCCAGCATAATTATTCGCCGTCGATAAATTGCATGAAAGTATCATAGATTAATAATTAACATCCCAGTTCTTGGATTCTGATCCATTCTTGCATTGAGAGAGCGCGATCGCTTGCCTAGTTGCTATCCTTGGTCAGTCAAAAGCAGTTTCGCCTATGCAGAATCATGAATTAATGACTCAACTGTCCGTTAATTATTCCCCCCCCTCCCCCGCCCCTACTAATTAGTGTAGTTAGTTTCCCATTATTCGCCTGTGGGGAACGGCCGCAGGGAAGCATTACATGTACAACGAGTTTGTTCCCGGTCGCATCGGAGCCCGAGTATCAATGATATGCACAGACGTCGACGGAGAGTCTAGGCAGAGACTTTCGTGGGACACCTTGCATGGCTGGTGCAGCAGCGCATGCATTTTTAGGTAGCTCGCGGTGAAATTGCTACGCGACTTATGTCTCATTACTGAGGCGTATAGCGGTCTATAAAATCTACCGCAAGCACACCGCCGATGAAGTTAGCAGACGGCGATGCCTGTCTCTCTGTCTCGGTGCATGTGAGTCCAGGGTGAGTTCCTCCACTGGGCTACAAAACAACGTGCTACCATTGATTGCGCACGAGCACACCGACACTCTGCGACGTCGCCGGTCACGAACACACGCAGGATGAGGAGGGGTTGGGCTTGATCCGCGCAATGTACGAATCGAGTGGAACAGGCGAAGCAACGCGGCACGCTGCGTTTGACGGCGGCCAACTCGTGGATTCTGTTCGGTGAACTTGTCATCCGTTTGTACGCGGACGCCCCGAAATGGGCGAATCACTAGGCGTTCAGACGCAGTTGTGCGTAGCCGTGGCTGAGTGGCAGGCACCGAAAGCGTTGTCGGGCCAGCTCCGAGATAGGCACACGGAGGAGGGCCGTGATCCTCGATCCCTCCACCTGGTGGCACGATGGAGAGGGCACGTACACGACTAGTTTTCTGTGTCCTCCTTCAAACGAACGCGTCGAGACGCAGAGAAGACGAGAGATCCTGGAACGAACGATGCGACTGATGCAGTCGGCGAACCGACCTTCGACATCGTCAGACGAGTGAGTTCTCCGAACGCCGAGCGGAAATTCAGTCTTTTTTCTCCAGGCGTACCTTCGGATCATGATCTTCCGGATGCAGTCACTGCCAGGCCAGTCGAACGTACAATTGGAGCGCGCCAACAGCTTCTGAGTATCCGGGAGTATCCGGGCGGCGAATCCCATCTCTACACAATTCTCCCTAGCTTCGTCGTTCTCGTTGTCTCTGACGTTCGCTCGTACGCTGAGAATGTTGGTAAAATTAATGGTACCGCTGAACGTCACTCCGCGTTATATAATGCAGACGAAACGCGGGAGTTGATCAGTTCCGAGCCGCTTGCCCGAGGAATTGCAATGATCGTAACAGCCAAGTGCCATTTCTTGTCTAATCAAATAAGTACGGTAATGGTTGATAAGGTTCGCTTCGTTGCCAGAGCCTGTTCAATGTTCTGTGTGCATAGGCGCGCCGAAACACACAGACACCACACACACGCATACAGGAAATTATCTACAGGTCTGTCAAAAGTAAGTGAGTTTGTTTACCAACAGTGTATCTAACCTTTTTCGCATAATAATAATACTAATTACTAAAAATAATAATAATAATAAGAACGGGGAATCATCTGTGTCTTCATTGCCCGCCGTGCCAGCTCCGCCGCCACCGGCGCGCTTCAGCACTTCACTTCCACTTGACAGCTTCCGAAACTTAAGTGATCATGCACTATTACCCTGTGCTGCATCTGTGAGTGTGGCAGGTTACTGCTGATCTGGCTTCCAGCCGACACGAGAATGTCGGCGTCCAGCTGGTTGAGATGATCCTGCAGACGAGTCAACTTGGAATTGCTGAGTTTCACCAACGAGTTTACGTGTGCCAACGACTTTCGGTCTGTGGTCGCTTTGCGGAGATTTTCGGCACCCTCCTTGATTTTCAGCTCTTTCCTGAAAAACGCCAAAAAACAAAGAAAAGAATGACATGATAAGTTTTCATAGTTTTCGTTTATCAAAAATCATATGGTCGAAGCGAGAGACGCGAACAGAACAGCCATCGATATATCTGTGGCACAACACGCCGCTTGAATAGCGCTATAAACGCATCATCGCTCAGTGCGGAGGTGTCCGCACATTGGATACTCGCGGCTGGTCAACAAGCACTTCGCGAATCTCGCAAGTGACGTCAGTTCCCGCGCGACTCGTTACGGTGGTGGCGGTGGCGGCGGCGGCGGCGGCCATGTGTTCGGCTCGGCATCGGCAAACTTCGCGCTGTGTTGCCCCCACTGTTTGTGTATTCATTGCATCTAAGTACAACTTTCTACTTCGCAACAGACTTGTTCTCGTCCCCCTGAAGCTGGTTTTCCTGATCCGATTGGGCTGCACTGACGGCAAGCGTTCGCCGAGTAAACGCATACTCCGGCCAGCAAATTGTGGACACGAGCGATCAGAGTTTGTGCTCACTCGACACACTTGCCCGATGAATGCGAGACCCCACAAGGCCCGGTTCTGGCCAGTTGTGTCCTTCGTAAATTGAATGGAATGGCAAGGGCATAGATGAGGTTAACCCGCATTTACGCCTACCCCAATCTTGTTCTCGAATAAGACACCATCATATTACGCATTTTTCGTTTGAATTTGGCGCGTTTTTCCTGTTTTTTTCCTTCAAAATTTTACCTAATTTTTCTCCCCCCCCCCGATCTCTAATTAGTCCCCTTTCGTTCGTCCTAGAGAGGGACCGCGGTCTTAAAGGAACCATGCGACGCCCTCGGGCCCGAGGCCGTAACCACTACTGGAGTGACCACCTGCACTTTGAGGGACAATTTTGCAACGCTTTTGGTCACTATACTATTTACTAAAAGGTCAATCAATGCAACAAAGAAACAGAGGACGAAGTCAGCTAGTATCAGTTAATCTCATGAATCGGGTTTGGTTTTCTGCCAGGCATTTGTCGCCAAAACCTCCATTGGAGACGGGATGACCTTAAGACAATCACACGTCACGGAGCTGTGCTGTACTCAACGGCAGTGTCGTCTGCGCTAGATCTTCATCCATGTCTCGTTTTTCGTCCAACGTTTAAAGAACTCCCTGGCACTCAATCGTACTACGACTGCAACGAGAACTTCTTCAATTGGGACCGTTTTTCCAGATCATTTATCGAATATCAAAGCGAACGGTGCCACTAATTAATCATATTGTTGCATGATAAATTCCACGACGCTGCTCAGTTGCTCGCCGTCCAGGTTATGGTACCGATATTCTGGTGCCAAGTTCCGACGACGACGTCGTCATGCAGCTGTAGCAATCCCGAAGTGAACACATCTGCCACACAGCAGTGATTCACTCGCGAAAGCACCCCGCCGTTCCCTGAACCATATCAAGATGTGTCCCTTTCGACGCAAAGCGCTGGGGCAAGGCCCCGAGGCACTCCTTACTCCTTCCGAAAAAGGCCGCTGATTGATGTACAATACATGTCCATGTACTAACCTGTATTTGATCAGCTGTACGTTTTTGATACCTTACGGCACCTTTACTCGTAAGGCGTTCGTGCCACCCTAATAGCCATATCCCTCGCATTATACAATGAATGAGAAAGTTTCGAGGCCTCAGAAAACTACAATCATCATTATCAATGTTCTCACGGATCGTCAGCCGATGATCAGTTACGTCTGCCGCGACTCGGTGACTACCAGCCATAGCGTGGTCGACATGAGTCCCTCGTACCCCGCCCGCGCCAAGGTCGGCAGGGCCCTGCCTGCCAAGCACCTTTCCCCCTTACCCGATACCCGAGGAAGCCGACTCCTTTTGTTCGCCGTCTGTGCCTTCTTAGTCTCCCGTTGTTCCGCACGATCAGTCATTCACCCATTCATCGACTGCCTACTCGCTACTGAGTTCGGGCACAACCCAAAGCCAAGACACGAAGAGGAACACACGAAGTTCTCTCCACTCTCCTCCTCCATAATTCCCCGATAGCTTCCCTCTAGGCACGCAGCACGCGACCATACGGACGGCCACACTGAGGCGTTCAATCGTCGATAGGCGGCACGCAAGAGAGATCGCGCAGTTAGCTTGCTGGTCGCCAGCAAGCAAGAGCTTGTGGTCGGTCCACTTGTTCCGACCTTTCACTGTGAGCCGTGTGGCCAGCCACACAGTCAACAGTCAACCACCACCCCTGTGTGTACAACACCAGCCGCTGGTAGCAATGTGATTACAACGGTAGCCACCGCCGTACGCATATCGTCATGGCGGCGTTGTTGTATAGATCACACTAGTATACACAGACACGGCCTTTGGCACACTTATGGGATAGGAAGCTTACGTTGTGTGATGAGAAAGCCTCAAAGCATCGAGCTTCTTAGCGACTCTATAGTATACTCTTGCTGAGCCACAAATATAGCGTATCGGGCCCCGGTCGCATATCGAGCAATCTTAATAGTATTTAGCAAAAGCAAGGGATCAGCGGCAAGTTAGCAAAAAGAACTGGCTGGCCGCCTGATGACACCACCAGCCGTTACTTCGTTCATTTGCTTCTTCGTTGGATGCATGGCTTGCTGGCTGGTCGCATATATGCTAATACATACATATGCTATCTGACCCTACACAGCGAGCGCTACCTCATACTAAGTCGTCGACCAGCACTGTCCAGCGGGCTAGTCACGATGCGGTGCCGGCCCCGATTTGCTGTCGTGCTTGACTCTAGGCGGGTCGTTGTCATCGTGCGATGTGGTCTGGTTGTCGGCATTATCGCCGCCGGAAACACATCGCTGACGCCACAGCAGCCGCCACCAAGATGCGGGTGGTGGACAGACAAGCAGCCACGCGACGGCAGCAGATAATAACAACTGCAGCAGTAAAGCAATCAAATGAAAAATACACGAAATTTAAAAATGTAATAAAAATAAAAGTAAGAAAATTAAAAAATGTAATAAAAAATAAAGGTAAGAATAATAAAATATGAAATAAAAGATGAAAGTAAGAGTATTAAAAAATGAAATAAAAAATAAGGGTAAAAAAATTGAGAATGAATTAAAAAAAATAAAACTAAGCAAATTAAAAAATGAAAGTAAGCATATTACAAAAGAACCAATTTTATTTTAAATTAATTTTGAATTAAAAAAATGTTTGCCCTCAGGACGGTTGTCCGAGCTACTTTACACTGCTTGGCGGACTGTTCGCTCGACTGTTGCACATTCGTATTTAAAATGGGTTGTCCCTCTTATGAAACAATGCCGAAAGCAATTGTACCGTGGACTAGGTTAGATGTTTAACGCCTGTGAGCCAGCCTGGAAGATTGACTTTACAGACCAGAAAGTTCATTCCGTTCTGTGTATCGTTGGTACCTGATTGACTAATGAGGTAGGCAACGTAAAGCGTTACCATCTGCCTTTTCGCTGATGACCTGTGGACTCCTGTGGCGAACAGTTCGACCACCATCAATGCACGAATGAGGCAATGTGTTGCGATTCAATCGATAAAATTAGGCGACATATAGAGAGAGGAGACGCAGAGACGGCGGCAGTGAAGAAGGTAGAGATCGGGGGGGCGGGCGGGGCGGAAACGGCCGCGTATGTGTATCTCGAATCAATCAGATCCGACGAAGCAAGCGACGTCACACGAGGGAAGGCAACGAGCAAGCAAGCAGACCCGGTATGGGGGAGGACTCGCTGGCAGATAAAAAGCTGTCGGACCGAATCAGCTGAACCGATTTTACGACTCTGATTTTACAATTCCGCTACCAGCGACCGCTGTAACCAGACGGCGGCGGCGGCGGCGGCGGCGGCGGCGGCGGCGGCTACAGCAGGCGTGTTATGGAAGGCGACCCAGACGTGTGAGCATAGCCGCAGCCAAGTAAACTGCCGTCGAACGCCAGCCTCTGACGGTGCAGCAGAGTCAGACCCGACGCAAAAATAGAGCACGTGGGGAAGTGGGAATACGCTATCAAAAACCTATCCCAAGAAAAGCCATTGTTTTCTCATAATTCTTCCTCGCCTCTCTAACACACACACACACACACAAATACACGTCGGCAGAAAGTCGCGGCTGAAGAAGATGGCAGGGAAGCAGGGACCAGATAGCGTGGTGAGCGCACTCTATTCCTATCGATCCCCGTTATTGATTTGATCGTTGGTAATGATCGATGCCGACCATAGCACTTCAACGTGATCGGTCGGCCAGCGGGGCGTACCACGTTCGGCTCGCTCTGCCGAAAAGGATCCATGCATGAATCATCGTCGTGGTCGTCTACGTAATAACTGCGAGCCAAAGAACTTTTTCGAGCCTCGAGAGTCCAGTTGACAAAGTGTAACAACTGTGACTGCAAGCCTCGGTAGAATTGGGATTTCGATTAAAGGCGAACCTATCCACGATTCCCTTAGAGGATCCAGAGCAGTGGCGGGACGTATCGACCAAACGACGTGCTCGGCAAGTATCCATACTTTGATATATCCGCGATACTTGAACAATGGCTGAGATTTGACCTTCGCAGACTTCTTACTGAAATATCGGTGCCCTAGCTCTCATAGTGATTTGAAATCGCACTTTTTCACACGGGTTTTTTTTTAGCTTTTCGGCCTTATTCCTCAGCTGCTTCGCGGCAGGCCACCGCCTCCGCCATCGTCATAATGGGATACAGTCTCAAGCAGGCGAGCGGGCGAAATTTATCGAGTGACTTGTCAACAAACATGACAGCAGTCTTACCCTTGCCCAGCAGTCGAGGGCGCGGTGTTGTTATTATATAATCGTTCGAAACGTCGTGCAGTTCTATGATATGACGATCATTGTTGATCGTCCTCCTCCTCGATAGACCTGGCCCGCGGGAGGCAGGTTGCCTCTCCTCGTTCAATGTAAACTACCGGCGCCGCACAGCAACAACCGCCATTAAAAACGCGAATCGAGGCCAACATTTGGCTTTACAGCTCCTCCATAGCCTCGGTGTCCCGGTACTGAGTGGCACCAGAGGAAGATTCGTCCGACGATGTATTACGAGTCGAAGCCCAACGGCATTAATGTATGTCGGCATTTTTCATATTGTTTGAAGGCCAGCATTTCCTACCCAGCAAGGTGTCGTCCCGTTACGATAGATGCGATTATTTGCGCTTCTTTGCGAAACTCGGCGACGGTGATACTGCTCAAGTGACTTTCAGCGCAGCAAGTATTAGCGTCGAGTAGTGCGTGATAGATAACGTAGGCTAGAGAGCTCTGCTCGACCGGCTGGCCAGTGTATTTAGCCTGCCGAGGGGATTGCGAGGCGCTTGTTGACAGCTGCAAATTTAGGAGTTAGATTGACGAGCCATTGTTCTTTGTTAGCGCAAGGCGGCAACGCGCCCATTGGCATTACAATACACGAGCGTATAACGAAACGTGCTGGCATAATAACCATAATAATAACA
Source organism: Stratiolaelaps scimitus (assembly GCA_019614645.1). Classification (NCBI taxonomy): domain Eukaryota; kingdom Metazoa; phylum Arthropoda; class Arachnida; order Mesostigmata; family Laelapidae; genus Stratiolaelaps; species Stratiolaelaps scimitus. Next base: position 1,618,414 of record JABWDB010000034.1, on the reverse strand, counting down.
ATAATAATAGTAAGTAAATCACTTTCGGTCGATACGGACGTTGGTACATGTCCGCCTGCCATCGACGTTGGTGGCGATCGATACAGTGGCGTTTTATCATTTCGCGTCCCATGATGCGATCCGGTCAATGGTACTTGCCATGAAGAAGCCGAGTTGTGCCTTTGCACTGGCCTGGGTCGCAGCACACTTCAATAGTCGGCGATCAACGGCGACAAACAACAGACCTGCCGTGACATAGACTATACTTAGAGGTGCCCTAAGATACGATCCAGAGGTGCAAATTGGTCTGTCGAGTGTACATGAAATAAATGTAAGAACGAGCGGCTGGCCCAGAAATCAACGCACACGACATTCACCCAAACAAAAAGAAGCTGCTAGTCCGGCCAAACGTGACTTATTCGGTAAATACAAATAAATAAAGACTTTAGCACGGCCTGATGAAACGATACTCTTCTTACCAGCCATTTCAAATGATGCAGGGTTCCACATCATCGGGGCCTTTCAACTATTCCTGTAGTCAGTATATATCCACATAAGCTCGAAAATAATGCACCACCATTTCATCACACCCCGAGGTTCACCACTGTACGGGACCTAAGACAATCCAGACGCCATTAGCACAAACCAGCTAATACCCACGTCCAGCAGACCCTCGGATCCTTTGTGAGTTGATCCTTCGATGAAGAGTCTTAATTGAAACACAACTTCTTCTTTCTTCTCCGTGGCACAAATCCAGGCGTTCGACTATGCGACTATAGCAAAGGGTAAGGTGAACCCCAAACTCGGTTTGCGTCCGTACGTTCCAAAGCTCTGTTGAAATCACCACGCACACGACACCACAGTAGCTCGTTAACGATACTCGTCTCTGCTGGCCTATGTGACGTTGGCTAACTGCCAGGACACCTGTTTTCAGGGCAGTTCCATAAAGAAGAGCATACGCTGACATACGACGCTACCTGACCCCCAGAGTTACTATCACGCTATGACCTTCACTGGCAACTCATCTTCTCTACGGCCACAGCACAAACTGACGTACGGGCGTCGTCGCTCGCTTTCGACTCCGTGTCCACCGAAAGCAGCAGTCCTTTGGCAATAGGCCGTTGCCGTTTCGAGCAGCCAATCGAACGATCGACAAGATTTCAGCCCCTCCGCTGTTTATCGGCTCACTTGCCCTCGAGCACGAGGCAAACGCTAATACTCCAACAGGTGTAGGTGAAAGTACGCGAGAAGGAGCAGCTTTGCGAGGAATCTTCCTCTTCACCTAGGTGCCTGGAGAGAAGGTCCATTATCCTGTTGCCTGGAGAGCCGTAATGTAATGGCTGCCAAGTGATCGATGCCATAGCTAAGGTTAGGAAAAGGTAAAAATTTAACAAACCAATAAACTTTTACCCAACCTAACCTATGACATCGGCCAGTTGGCAGCCTTTACGTCAAAGCTCTCCAGGGTAGGCACAATAGCAGAATGCGCTTTCTCTCTAGGCACCTTCCAAGGTACGCTTGTGCCTCGGATGCGTACGCAGAGCGTTTGTAAGGATGTTCCGCTCTCCGATTGGATTCCTTTGACCCTTCGAAGATGTCACTGCTTCTCCAGTCAATCTTTCGAAACTCCTTTTTCTGCTCCAGCTCTGCTTACGAGAACCAAGCAAACCGATCGATACCCTTTGCAGTGACTTGAGGACAACGTTGTAGTCCATGTGCTGTGTACAGCCTAGCTGGCCTCCGTGTTAATACTGTACAACCATTACGCAGCACAAGGTAGACATAGGTTCAACATCAGCTTCACTAAACGCCCAGCCGTAGCGACGACGGCTCTACAATTTTCAGAGTGTTTTTTTGGGCGGCATCACTGGAATGGATGACGCGTATACGTTGCTGATGTAGGGGTCCATACCAACAACACTAGTGTGCGACTCACAACCGCACTGAACCCGCGACCCCCCCCCGGTGGCTTGTTAGTGTTATTCAGATATTCCTATTGTAGCTCATCGAAACTCGAGTACGAAATTCTTCAGCTTTTAATTGAGAGGATTGATTTAGATAATTCAGTCAATAGGACAAATGATTGATATACGTGCTATTGGAGACAATGTTCCATACGTGAACTGGGAGTCCCTGGGGGACGAATACATTGCAAAGTAATTGCGTATTCAAACGTGTCCTAGGTTTTAAAGTGCGTCACATTTTGAACTAACCCTGAAGAAGTCAAACTTAATAAGATCATTTGGGTGTTTAAACATTAACAGCATCCTTGGTGGAGCGTCTCCTCAACTTTTAAAAGTGACCCTCGGCTAAAAACGAACTCAACTGAAACGGGCTGAGGCAATCCAGTTATTGTCCTAAGAGGATCATTCTGGATTACCTAGACCACCCGCGACGTTCTTAAATGTTGACCCCCCAAACAGAAATAGCGTATGAGATATTCTTTATGAGGGATGTTGGGAATGCATAGCGGTCCGGACTTGAAATAATGCTCTCGAAATCGTAGAGAGAAGGGACGGCGTGGTCCAACCGAAGGATTGCAGAACCTTAATCTTGCGGACCTAGCCTAGAGGAGTCCGATGAGACACATGCAACTATCAGGGTAGACTAATCTAACCAAGCGGATTTTTGAACTCGACGCGCTTCGTTTATGCTATATCATGCTAAGATATGCTCTTGAATCTTCTATGTAAATTTTCTATGGAATAGTTTGCACCTTCTGCATGGGCTACAGATTTAACTTCTGTGCATTTTGTTCCCGCAAGGGCTAGGCTTGAATTCGAAGCCCATATGACGAAGAGATATGGACTTCAAGCAGATCTCTTGTTTAGGAAGAAGTAGCTTTAGGTATTGACCTAAATAACCAACGAAAAAGTCCAATCTAATCACGTCAGTGGTTAGGCTCTTTCGCAGAATAGAGTCAGCCTACAAGGCCACGTCATTCTGTTTCGCGACAACGCTACGTCTCACACTGACGCTAGCGCTAACAGAACGGCCCTCCCAGACCTCGAGTCGGGGGTTCTTCAGCACCCGCCCGTATTGCCCGACCCTTGATCCGCGGGATCGCCACCTTCTCCGCCCACTGTCCCAGCACATTAAAGGCGAAATCTTTGGCACTGAATTTCGCATCGAAAACTGGCTAAACATTATTCCGACCAAACGGAGGAAACATTTCTGGCAAAACGAACTCAGCGAGTTGGCTGAGAAGCGGGAAGAAGCTGTAAACAACAGGATATACTGCAATATTTCACTAATTAATATATGCCCAGATCGATTCGTCAATATGCGCCTCAGTGGCATGTTGAGAAACGGCGAGAGCACGTCACCTACACGCACGACACGCGATTGTCCTGCCGACGGACTCTGTGCAGCCTGTGAGCGACATGACGTCTCGGCTGGATCTGGTACCAACGAATCACGGTGACAATTCTCAGCGATCACTCGCGGTGGCAAACTGGACGAACGTGATCTACCGGTGGCGCTGCTTTTCACAGAAGGGTTTAGATGGAGATCGCCACCAGTGACGAAGCAATGACGAAGAAAACTGTTCACGGATACTCGGTGGTTTTCCGAGGGTCGGCGTACGACAATTCGTTGATTCACGTCGGCCGACGAAGGCCCCGTCTGCGCGGTCCGTAATTACGACACTAGTATGACGCTGTTACATCAGGACGAGCGGCGTATACGTTGCCGCATGCGTGGCGCAATCCGAACTGTGTCGTCACCATTCATTTGTGCTTATCTCATGAGATATCTTAGTTTATCTCTTACAACATGTTTACTTAGCACTCTCATTTATACAGGGCGCTCAGATATATATATATATATATATATATATATATATTCAACTGGACACATACGCAGCGTCTCCGTTACGACAACAATTTGATCATTACTCACGAATAGCGTACATATACCAGCACGAATATATTAGTTCGGTAAGCATATCTGAATTATGTGTTAGCCGCAATAACGCAAATTGCGTCTGACGCGCTGATATATCTATCGCTCACGCAAGAACTCTTTCAATGTAAGTATACTTATATAACGCTATACTCATATTATGTATCCAATACAAATCTGAACAATGAAAGAGCCCACCGCTGAAGCTCGGTGTTAGCCCATGTATATTACAGCTGCACGCTATCGTGCACTGCGCTGACGAATAATGGTATGGGCGTCAGGTGAAGTCGGCCCCGTCGAGCTAGCGTTTTTTACACTTTTTTTCCCTTTTGTACCTTCCTTCATCCAAGTACACGCAAATGCACACACACACACACACCTACGAACAATTGTGCGATGCCTTACGCGTCCTGCCTCCTCCTCCTCGAGTTTCTGCTCGGGTGAGCTCTAAATCCCCTAGGTAAGACCTTCCCGTTGTATATGGGATTAACCGACGCCGGAATCGCCGAGTTAATAGCGGATATATATCGCCCCGTGTTCACAGGTCGTTTGAAGGGAACTATATTTTCGAGAGTAACGGATCCTTCTGGACGACAAGTGACATTCGGCAGCGGGTTGCAGGGAACGAGTCTAACGACGACGACTCGTCGTCGTACCAGCAAGCCTGTCGATTAACGAAGATACACTCGATATGCCAGCGGCAACAGTAGCGACGTACACTTTTGTTTAAGGAAAAGTATTTAATCAGTTCGAACCTGCCACTGAAACACATTGCAGACATGGGGGGTCTAGGCGGGACAGATGCATGTAAGCGTTGGAACAGCAGTTCAGAAAGAGAGAGAGAGAGAGAGATAGAGAGTGTGGTAAGGTGGAAAATCCTACTGTCATAGAATAATTGTAAAAGTGTACGCAGAATCTCCAGAATGGGGGCGTCGTCTCGATTTTCTGGATAGCTGAATTGTGTTGTTTTAATTTTTATCTCGATCGGCTATTGTATATCTGGAGGTTAAAGTATTCCTAGTCGGGGGCATATAGGTTTTGCTAATTGTAGGTCTTCAGGATGAACGCTTATGAATCAAAAATAAGCGTAGGTCTATTGTGGTCCGTGTTGCTAATGTCGCACGAATCCTGTTGACCATTTGCAGCTTTTGAGTATGTGGTATCGCCACTAGATACAAGATGTAGTGAAAACCCCAGAGTGCCAGCCTTGTACCGGCCAGCTCTTCTCGAGCAGTTTATGGGAATGCTTTTGAAATTTATTCCTTTTTAATTTTGCGTGGTACTTTCTGAATAAGAGATTATTCAGACAATACAATACGAAGCTTGGTGTATGGACGGAACTGCAGGTTTTTTTTTACAATGATTCAGTTCTCGTAAAAACAATAGTCGTGAAGAGGTGTCGTAATGTACAAGACAAAGAAATACACGAGACAATACATAAGAGATTATTGAGGCTTCGCTCGCTCACCTTCTACGACGATAGATTAGCTTTCACGAGATGATCTGTTGTTAAGGAAAAACAAGGTTTGTCAGTACGCCCGAATCATTTTCAGATTATTTCAAAGAATGGAGCAACCCTTGTCCTGAACGATTTCCTACGAAAGAGCTGTCAAGTTGATCAGTTTCTTGAAGGGGTCAAAGACACGTCCCTACTGGTAGTTTTTGGTAGTTGTCCCACTGAACGAAAACCGTTACGTTAGAACCAGGTCCCTTCCGACTTTGAGGATTTTCGACATCGCTACAACTCGCGGAAAGTGTCACTTTTATAAATGAATAGATTTCGTGCATTAAGTAGATAAATCTCATTGTCGAAGTAGTTAATGCCTAGCAACCGCCGGCCCCCCCTTGGGATGGGGGAGGAAATCTGGGGGTTAGGTAAGTTCATGGATTTGTGAGGCGAGTCCCACACTTCCGAGTTACTGGTCACTATGTTTTTGAGTGACGCATGTGCAGCCCGCGTTCATCGCAGGAAATCCGCCAAAAAAAATAAGGCAGGTATGATGATACGTCTCTAGTGACTAGATGCGGACAGGCGACACAGCGACGGAGATTAGATGCAGATAACACGAAGTACGCGGGAGCGCGGCTGTGGAACTTCCGAAGGTCGGTTTTGAAGGCTGGATATTTCCGTCACGCGATGAATAAGCAGAAAATAAGTATTTCCCTATCAAATATAGTGTTGATATATAAAGTTTGCCGAGGGCAAACCGGGGCGAACATTTCTCTAGAATCTTTGCCTCTTGACCATAATAATATATTTCACTCAGTTTGCTAGCTCGGATACAGGGTGCAATTCACAAAATATATAACACAGCTTTGAGTATGACCTTCTCGATCCACATGGTCCAAGCCATAGAAAGGCCGAAAATACTCGAGTATTGCAAACAGCAATACAGGTCGAGAGTGATCTTTGTGCAAGGGCATCCTACATTTGAGCGGGATATGTCCGTATCATGGAAACATTGGAAATAGCGATTTCTCATTCCGGTACCGGCTGAAATCGAGACAGGCCAACGTATTGCGTCCTATCCTTCCAATATTAGTAGGAGAAAGCAATTCAACAATTCCGATATTGGTCCCCTACCAAATATCGTTGCAGGACAAGCTGACGGAGGCATCCGGCAAACTCATAAATGAATGTCTTCCGGCCCCCGCCAGGTTGGTCAGGCCAGCGCGGCGAGCGGCGATCCTGTCAAGACAGCCACTCGTCGAAGAGCAAAGGATTGTGTAAGGCTCGCGTGGTCGGAAAACGCCACGGAGACAAAGGCTCTCTCGATGGGTCTCCTCTTCAGAACATCGGCTCGCCCGGCTCGACGCCGACTGCGTCTCCCCGCCCACAATTATTATTGGGAACAGCAACCGTTCGCGTTCGTCTATGTTGTCGACCTTCAAGGACCTTTCATTCGTCTCTGTTCATCCTTTGTAGCAGCGATAAAAAGCAAAGAATAATGGCCGCTCGTACAATGACCGGCGGCAATGCCTATTGTTGCCTGTCCTTGTTGGAGTCAACGGCGCCGTTGCCACACTACGATTTGCACTGTCCACCAGGCGGAGCCGGCAAAAGAGCACAAGACTTCCGCGGGGCAATTTCGAACGTGGATGTGTTCGTGGGGACATGGGCATGTACAGAGGTGGATGGTGGACAGATACGGTCAAAATCAGCGATCACGGCTCTTCAGAGTCGACAGACCAATGTGGCACTACTACGTACGAGTAAGCATCAGTAGTTGATGCCTCACAACTGTGCGGTAAAGCTGCTACTTGGCTAGCTGAAGGGGATTCGTTGAGGTTAGCTGAGTACGGGGACGAGGTCGAGTACAGGTTCAAAAGAAACGTTGGACATGAGCACAACGGGCGAATGCCGCTTGATAGGAGGAGATGGATAGAGGAATTGCTGAATTGCTTTTTCCTACTCATATTGGCAGTATAGGACAACATACGCCATGGGTTGCCGAAATGCTTGTTGTCTTTTCACAAGCTTACGCAGGACGAACTGTTGAGCAAACGGTCAGTGATCGCGGCAACGGAATCAAGCAGCAAGGCAGCAGCCCTCTAAGTGGTCGTCTTTGGTGAGCGTCTTGGACTGCTAGATCGGAGGGACGTGTGGATTGGGATCAAATCCTATCAGACGCCTTGGAGAACCTTTGAAGTTCCTTATCAGCTTTCGTCATCTGACGATTCTTGCCAGGGACGAGTGAGGTTAAGAAAATAAGCAGAGGTGGCCACTACAGGTCCTCATCGTGATACCTAAATGTTAACTATTATAGAGAGGGGTAGAGCTAAGGGTCAGCTAATCAATTTGCTAACCAGCAAGGGACCGGATTATTCTCTGTGCCTCACTCCTGTCCACGCCTGAAGGTGAACTTAAAGGATTTATATAGTATTATCCTTTATATAGTTATAATCGTCTCTTGGATGAGATTGGGGACTGCAGTACTACTCAGAGGTTGCTGCAGAGAAATATAGACAGAGAATCTATTCATTAGCTCTTATTTTACTTTAATATTCCGTTTGGCCCTGGAGCTCTTGTTACTTAGTTCATGGTTAAGTTACCTCAAACCGTAGGTGCTCTGGGAGATTCGAACCGGGAACCCTATGGTTGCAAACCTTCGGCGCTATCCCCACGCCATCGTGCCAGGCATTGCTTCATTTGCCTAGTAACCTGGGCCAGGCTGGCCAAACAAGTCATACAGTATGACCGGCAATGTGTCCTAGGTGGAAAGAGCTCGCCATTATTGCACTCCTTAGCAAGCAAAAATGAACGAGAATTGAAGACAAGAGCCTTCCAAAAACCTAAAACCCGTATGATCACATCGTGCCTTAGTGCAACTCGGAAGCACAAAGTGTATTAGGAATAGCTATTATATAGAGCAACGGCTGGGCTATTTTTGTTTATCTAATCTGTTATGCGAAAATTGCGTATAATCTGCAATGTAAAGATTGAGTCTCTTTCAGCCTAGAGCAGTGCCCACGCGTGGCGTCGCCGAAGCAGCGTAACCAGGCGTACCGATGGATCGGTGGGCCTAATAATCAGCACCTGAACATGACGGGGTACCTCAGCACCTGAACCTACACAGGGAATCCTGTTCAGATCCCCTACCGGTGGAACGTTTGCCGCACAAGTGGCGGAAGCCTCCCTTGATGCTTGCTTGAGCTCAAAGGAGCGACGCAGGAAGTCTACATAATTCTCGCTATTTCCTACAGAACAATCGATCTATTCTATATACCATACATAGCAAACCATTAAACCATTGTATTACTCCTTGGAGCAGCCGTGGTTGGGGGGCCCCGCCTTTCAGAATCCATGCAGCGTCTTATTTTATCGCTCAAACTCCCTCACAGCGAATATCTGATATATATATATATATATATATATATATATATATAGAAGGCTTTATTTCACGTTCAGCGGTACAATTCTCGCACACTATTATAATTGACCAATAAATGACTACTAGTATATATATATATAGAATCATGTTTAGCAAGGTTAGACTAACCTGATTTCCTCCTTAACCTGCGTCTTCATCTGCTCGAGGGTGAGTTGCAGCTCTCCGCGTTCGTTCAACGTCAGCGGGTCGATACCATATTTGTGCGCTAGCTCCTGACATGTTACCCCAATCACTACTGACCCGCCTCCGCTTCCTCCGCCTCCTCCGGACAGTCCGCTTCCTGTAGACGACATCCTGCCCTGCGCTGGCTCCGTTACCTCTGATCTATCAGGTCTACGTCGACCACTGCCAGTACAGCCAGCGACCACTATTACGACGCCCAAAGCTGTGTTCGTCTTCTTCGATTCGGCGTCGTAGCCGCGGTTGTAGAACACGAAGTAGCGATGTCTATCTGATACGCCGGGAGAGAGAGAGAGGTAGGCCGATTGACGAACGCAACGCCACACTTGGTTAGCTGGTTAGTTGGCCGTTCGGAGCGCTGGCCATGCACCTACCCGTGCACCTACCCTAGCCTCGTGTAAAGATAGTTCAGGCGAGGTCACCACAGCAACGGGGGCCGTTGCGTTCTGACTCCCGCAAATCGTTTGGTTTCACCTTCGGCCTTGCCGTCTACGACGGCGTTGCTTGTGGCCGGCCGGCCGGCCCTCGTTCACAGCGTGACGGCCACAGCAGGCCTCGTACGACTTACGCCCGATGCAGTGGACTCGGCTACGGCGTGCTTTTGACGTGACCCTCAGGGCGTTAGGCGTCGGCAGGGGGAGCCGTCGAGGATCGTCGTGAAGAGTTGGCTCAGGTCGGCGTCTGACAGTCGAGCCGATCAGTGGAGAAACACGGACGAGACGACACGGGTTAGCGGTCGTGGTGGCAGCAGTGATTATAGTTGCCTGAAGTAATAATAGTTGATAGGAGCGATGATTGCGATTGTGTGGTGCGACGACGGGTAATGGCGCCCTTGTCTTCTTGGGGCTTCTCCGGGGCTTGAAACGCCGCCGAGTTCCCCGTGCCTACGCGGCTCAGCGCATCCTAGAGCCACATATAACCCCACCGGGACTCGGGGGTCACATGAACGGTGGTTGTTGTACGATGGTAGGTCACCAGCAGCAACAATGACAGTTGTTCTAGAATAGACCCAACCCCGAGCTGAGAAGGAATCGGACCTCAGATCTGGAACCTCGCTGCAGGCGTGTGCCGGATATTGTTTGTTTGCCCTCTCCTGCAATGAACGCATAATGAACAACGACGAAATTGTTATTACTATTATTATCTTCATCATCACGATTATGATTACTATTATTATTATAATTATTTTTAGAACTAGCCGTATAAATTGGCGTGCACGACAGGGTGCTACCTCGTATTGACGTTACGTTGTACTGTGTTACTGTACGGCTCAATTGAAACTATTATAATTACTAAATTTGATTCAGGCCAGTTGTGATACAACATATCTACGAAGGCAAAGAGCTACGGTTCCGCCTCCTCAACCCCCCGATTGGGATCTCGTTGTTGTCACATTTCGAGCCGGCGGGGGCTTGAGAACTGCCGACAAATCGATCGGGGGGGTAAGGTCTTCCTCGGAGAAAACTCGTTTACTTGCAAAACGCAACCACGAACTCGACTAATTGACCAACCGACCGACCGCCAGCGCGGGAGCTGGAGGTCCGTCAGCGCATTGCCCAACGCAAGCATGCCATCTCGAAAACGAATTCAGATGTACTTCCCAATGACGGGTGTTCTTCCACGGTGTGCTAGCCACCCCATTCCTACGGCTGTGTGTCTGGGTCCAATCGACACCGACGTGAGAGTTACGAAAATTGCACGCTAACAATAATGCAACACAACTATTCGATATGAACACGTCTGGAATGAGACCCATGCGACAGTGAGAGGCATCCGCCTTGAGCCCCGCGCTAAAACACTTGACTGAGTGACTTGGACTAACTGGCTAAGTGGTCCCCGGCCGCAAAATGCAGGAGGCCGGCGGTTCGATGTGTCCCGCGACAAACTGCTGATTGAAAACCGAGAGAACTTGAGCGTTGAGGAGAACAAAACTAGAGTTCTGCCAATAAACGAAAACTTAGTATAGGTGCGACTAGGCGTACAGCGCGATGTGCGAAGGTGTCGCCCATTCGACAACATTCGGTTGCCCTTAACAATACCCATAGTAGGAGGATGACACTGCGCTTGCCTATGAGGCTCGCGTTATAGGCATACAGCAAAGAATATCATTGTGCTGCGCCGCTGGGCCGCTCTCCGACAGACAAACACCAGCGGGGTTAGGCAAGGGCAAGTTGGTGTTCGTATGACGACGAAACGACAGCGACTTATCGTCGGACCCAGCGAATTCGCCTACCAGCGGAAAAAAGCTTCAATTCGCTCAGTCGTATTCATATGACGGCATGGGATCATTTCGTCTGACCACCCTATGCGTATGCGTCCTGTGATCGCGGGTAGAAGTGTATCGGCTTCAAGAGGCTTCAAAGACGAGACTGGATGTTGCGAATCGCCAACGAATCGTTTTCGAGGAACGACTACATACAACGACCTTGCGGAACGCGAACAGAGGAAAAAAAGCACACGGCGAATGGCCGGCCATTTTCCAACTATTAATAAAATGGAGAAATTCCCTTTTTCCTCTGCTTCTGAAGCTGAGTCGCGCGGACACGCGTACAGCCATGCGTCAACGATATCGAGTACGCTCGCGTTCCCGTCTCCTCTTCCATCCGTTTCGCTTGGCTTCCATACCCCGCAGAATGCAGTGTGTCTCCCAACAGTGTTCCAAGGTCTCCACTTCACTCTGCGAGTTTCCGATAGTTTCTGATAGTTTCGGTGGGGTTTCTCGCTCCGACTCGCTCACACACACACGCACAACCGGAGACTATGTCGAGCTACACGCTACATGCCGTACTTTTCGAACGCTCACTGTCGTGTATCTGCGTGTGTGTGTGTGTGGTGTGTCTTGGCAAATTTCCCTTGGGACTGCCATCTAGAGTATACTTGACTTGCATCAGGTGCACGGTTGACCTTGATAGACTCGCTTAGTGGAATCTCCAGCGTGCCACCAGATCCTCAAATGGAGAAATAGTAGGAGGTTTCCGACCGACAGATCTGTTGACTGTGAGTACGGCAAGACATCATGGTCTTCCCTGTTCGTAATGCTTAGCCGGTCGCACTTTCTCCGCGTCTGCCAGGTGTCAAGCGGGATGGCGCGTGGGTTGCGCCGAGGACTTGGAACCCCAGGATCCTCGGGTCGAATCCCGCAAGATCCATACATATGTTTGTTTTTAAGTAATAGCCAAGTCATTCGGAACCGGAGCCCAAAAAAACCACTCCAGGCTCAGAAATAACGTACAAAAAGCGATATGTCCACCTAGCGTCGAACAGATTTCGAAATGGATGAGATGTTTCGCCTACAGCGTACAGTCCTATAGGTTGAGACCGTGACAACGGAGTCATCTGGCGGCGATCGTATCCGTGCGCCTCATTACTGCTGAATTAACATGAGACCTGATGTATGGTGACTTCAATTCTCCAACGATTCGCGTTGTTGCATGATGCTTAATTGTAATTTTAGTTTTGATGCGTTGAGCGAAATCGAGAGAGTGAGAGAGAGTTCCTTGTTTCGTTGTATTTCTCAGCTGCTACGTTCGAATAGTAGTTGATTTCAAGTTTCCCGCCAAATTCAGCAGATTCAAGTTAAGTAAGTTGCATGGTTGTCGACAATCGTTGTCCTAACTTTAACTAATTGAAGTTAATCCCTCGTTGGCTAGAGGACGTTCGTTGAGCTGGCACCGCGCTTCGCATGATGAACATGTACGCCTCCCTTGTGAGTTACATCTTACTTTTTTCTGGCTCCTCCAATATTCTCTTTCTCTCGATCAATACTACAACGTTTGGTTGAATAAATTTAACTCGAATATCTCGTTGTTAAATTGTCTTCTTGTCGGAAGAATTCTCTGCGCCTCATTCTTACATAGCATTCCTACTTTTGAGAAGCCTAGTGTAGTAATCTTACTTATTAAATTGTCGATCCTCTCTATCCCACTACCATTTGAAACACTCGGCGGTGTGTATGTACGTGTGCGGCAAATTCCCACACAATCGTTAGCTATGGCAGGCCACAAGAGAGTTAGAGTCCCTATTCGTGTGGCGAAGCAATTCGTTTTGCCCAAAGTTTGAAAAAAATTCATAGATGAATTCAAAAATCTTCCTCCCCATGAATTAGATAAATTTCAAAATCGTTTAGCTCCCACGGCCACGAGTGAGAATGTGGGAACTCAGGGTTCATTAATGCAAGTGTTGGAAGAGCTCGAAGAGGTGGCAAGTCAGTGCAGTGGGGCAAGGCGCTCGGAAGTCCTTTACATTGGCCGCCTCTGTTCAAATGAATAATTCAAGCATCAAGCGAGTGGAGACTAAGAAAACCATTGGATAGCGACTAGATGCCATTTTCGATCTGTGTAAATCACTTCAACGAGTTTGTTCACGGACAATTCTTCAGCAAGTGACCTGCACGAGCGCCGAGGGAGTCCATCGCAAAGACCAGCTTCGAGATCAGTTACCGAGATGCCTTTAACAGAAGCAACGTATGAGGATACAGTATCTCATCAAGATATACGGGTGTGTGCAATCCGTAATCCTTGGTATCTTTTCAAAAATATTCCACAATAAAAAAACCATATAATACAAAATCTCTGAAGAATTTTACATTTTCATTGTCCGATAGCTCGGCTATTGCTGAGAAACCTTGGGCGTAATCTTGAATTACGTTAGATTCTCCATTTCCTCTATTCCGTTACCGTTTGTACCACACGTCGTCACAAACGGCCATGGTTTCAGTGCACGATACCTTCCGAGTGAAGGTAACCCCCCCGAACTCTGTGTCGCGTTCAGTATAAATTTTTTTTTTTTTTTTTTTTTTAGTATAAAATTGATGGCGAACATGTATCTAAGAAGCAGTAAAGTTCTGCTTCAGCAGACTGCATGGCTGCTGACAGAAAGCAGGATGACGATCGCTAAGCGACCGCCTGCAACCGTAATTAATTTGTAAGCAGGATCCAAACGACCAAAGCCTGTTGGGCCGATTATGCAATCGAACACAACTGGCTGAGGCAAGTGGCCAAGGGTTCGCCTTAAGGTAACACGCTATACTTGACCGCTATACTGACATCGTAGGGCTGGGCGAGACGTTCGAACGATCATGGTCTGCTCTCTCTTCTCAGTCTCCCGTCTCGGTATTAATCGAGAAAGTACCGTTCTGAGGAGCTCCTAGGTCTATTCTGCGTATGCAGTGGCCGAGCAGGGCTTGGCCTGAACCTCCCCCGCACGAACAAACAACGAAGCTGTTCCCTTGGTTCAACGATGCCAAACGATCTCAGCCATTTGCAAAAGAACGCCCTCCGGCTTGAATCGCACAGAGCGAACCACAAAGCAAACCACCGAGGGGGGGGGGGTCGATTGTGCTCGCTGATTTGCCACGAACGTCAGCAAGTTAACGTATTTACGAGTCCATGTTCAATTGATCGCGATTGATCACAGCCACAGTCACACGCACGCGACGCAGCCCTCCAGATTCGATTCGATTTTGCACCACGCTAATGTGTCTGTGTGTGTATGTGTATGTTATCGTTCATATGTAATCAACGTCCCGCCAGCCTGGTACGTGCACAGCGTTGAACGATGAAGTCGGCGTTGTTCGAGGCGCGCAGTACAAAACAAAAAAAATTAGCAAGACAACGCTGGAGGAACTCATTTCATCGTATGAATACGCACAGCTTTTCCTCTCGAAGAACCGCTGACGACCGCTCAAACGATGAATGAAATGAATTGTTTCAGTCACGCTATAAGAAGTAACAGCAGCAGCAGAAGCAGTAGCGAAATTGCAGCTTTTATACCGGGCATCTAGAGTCCAGTAAGTACATCATTAGCGTGTGCGTGCGGCTCGACTAAGTCTTCAAATTTTCCGCCTTCGCCTCCCCCCCCCGCCCGACTTTTCTTCTTCTTTTCCTTCCTTTTCTTTCTTTTTCAGTGAGATTGTACGTTTGACCACCAGTGAACATCAGTGCGCTTCCCACCCATAGAACGTAGATGGAAAATTAGCCCCCCCATTGCGTTACGGGAAATGAGGTGTTTCGCGCGTACATTTACTGATTGGCCCAGCGAGGTTTCGGCCGTCTCAGCGAAAAGGCTTTGCCCGTTTGTGATTGTTCATCTTCGATGCGACACTGAAATATCGGGTTTAGATGTATCACTCAGCCCCTTTCATGGGATATATGGTTTTTCGCCTCATCTGCTCGCGGTGTCTCGCGGTGGCAAAAGTCCAATACAATGGGAAGAAATTTCGTGAGGACGACAGCGCGTACGCAAAAAATGAATGGGTTCCACCCACCCCTTCTTGTGGTTACGTCCATGCATTCGTGGATACGACAAGAGAAAAAAAAAGTCACAACAAAACATGTATTGTAATAGATTCTCGTTCTGTCTCGTCTCGGGAAAGTTCGTTCCGATTGGCTAATCCTCACTGCACGGATAGGGGTCGGTCTGTTTGATTAGCAATTGATCAGTGCCCATTCCTTCAGGGTGTACCACTTAGGGGATATGGAACGAGCTGCTTGTCGCGCCTGAGTGCATGGCTATACATCTATCATTACTGCTATGTTGACATTCGCATAATTGGATATCCAACCGACTGCTGGTAATCTCTTCAGTGCTGTAGACGCAAATAGTGTCTGGGAAGCCGTGAAATAGGCAGATACTGACACTTCATTGTGTGGCCGTTGTTTCCTAAAACCAGATCAACCCTTCATTGTTGATCTGCCTGCAGCAACCGGCCCTCCGGAGCCGGTATTAAGCATCGTGTGAGCATCATTTATTTTCATTGTTATTACACTGTTTTCGTTGGTGTCGACTACAATAGCATGCAACGCCTGTTCGGGTAGCAGCGAATGTTACATACAACCTTCTTCTCGAGAGCCCTCATCTCTCCTTCCTCGCGATCGTTGAACTTTCGACGAGGGCCGTGTATATAGCAGAGCGCGTCAGCCAAACTCGTCGCCTCAGCTTGGATAGATTCTAGAAAGCTCGGAGGGAGATGGGAGGGTCGGGACCCAGCGACCCGAACGCCCAGTTTACAACATGCGACAAGTGGCCATAGACACCTATCACGCTCGGGCAGGCTCAGCCGGACCTCAACAGGGCAATCAAGTGAGCTTACACAGACAAGCACCGCACTGTGTGACGGTGTGCCTGTGAGGTCTCACCCTCCCTGACTCACCCGAGGATGTCACCCATTTGGCGTGCGCCGATCAGGCGGCTCTCGATGCCCAAACACAATAGCCTATGTACAACATGCTCCTAAAGGAAAAACAACAGCAGCAGCAGCAGCAGCGCACATCTCGATACACAATACGCCTAAACAACAGGCTATTGTTGCGGACGATAAACGACGTCGTCGTCCACGTATCCTTAGTGGTTAGCGTGGACGACGTCATCGTCCACGCTAACCACGTAAGGATAGCCGAGTCACAGGAGTGCTCCGTCTCCGAGCTAACCAACTAGCCGTACGAATTATCGCCGAGGTAAATGACTTCGTCACAGAATTTCCCTGCACCGTTTGGTGCACGGCGTCGCGCCCGCGCGTCACGATGTGGACGATGTGCTTTGCACCTAAGTGGTTTTGCTCGCGCAGGAAACAACGTGGTCTCTGACAGCCTTCAAAAGCAACGAAGAAAAATATAACACCACCCACTGCTAGAGCAACCAAGTGATCCAGCGAACCCGCTGCCACCGCCACCGCCACCGTCGTTCAGGGCGCAGCTCGATCTTAATCGCTTGTTGACCTGGCGGGATATTTTAGCACAGGTGTCAAGAGCCGACGAGTCAACTCCGAGCGCTGTCAAAGCAGCTACAGGGAGCTATACCGCCAGCGGGACTGGTACCACTCATTTGCGGTTGTGTTGGTCGCTATTGCGGTGGCGCGACGCCAGCCGAGCGAGAAACCGCAGAGGTGACAGTCGCGTGAAGCATTGATAGTGTAGAGTAAGCGGGCAGAGTGTGCGACCGACGAGAGACGACACCGAGGCAAGCAGCGAGTTCTAGAAGACAATAGACGATGTCCATCGACGCCGGTAGTTCACGGGCGACAAGTCTATGGAAGCGGTGACTAACCGGGCGTCACATTGACGATATACTCTCTGTGCAGAGCGTTCGGTGACTTCGACGGTGTTCGCGTACGGCAGCGCATTGAACAGAAGTGAACGGCGTTCCCTCACTGTCTCTCGACGACAGAGCGTCATCGTTTGTACGTTTGTACGCGTTTTCCTTTGGTAGTTGCTCGCTGACGCGCGGTGCCTACTGACGCGCGCATCTAGGGTTTGGTCGGAGAGTATTGTTGGCCATCGTGCATGCCAGCAGACATTACCTGGTAGGGCTAACTTTATCGGACGGGCGCGTTCGTGAATAGATAAGCTACTACACGATTGTTATTCGTTATCCTCAATCGATATGGCTTCTTGTCGAGATACATGCACACACACACACTCTCTTGATAGTGACTTGCGCAACGAAACAATGATCTCTGTATGTTTGAATAAATACATTTGTGTTCGCTGCAGTGAATACATATAACAAGACCCTAATAAAAAGGGTGATGATCTCTGAATGTAATTAATAACAAAGCAATATAAAATTGTGCCTTCGACTAATTTGAGTGTTGTATTAACGATAGGGTATATACACCAACAGCAGCAGTTACTTCGTCTCCAGTATATATGGTACCAGGGTCGAGGTGTCTCAGAGTGAGTTATGCCTCTTCGCCGGTCAAGACCTGACACGACTATGTAACCATCCATGAGCAGATGTTATGCTACCGTCGATAAGTACTTCGCGGATAATACGATTATCGGTCAGTCAACCTCCGGGTTTCCACTTCACTAGCTGATCTTTGCGACGGCAGTGGGTTGCCACGGGGTGAGTTCGTGTCTACGAGCTAACACAAATAAACTCAATTTGAGAGTCATATATAGATATGAGATATTATTATTATACCAGGGCGGTTCGTCGAAAATTTGTTAAAAATCATCGGCGTTCTCTCTCTCTCTCTCCTTCACTGAGATACTTGATTATATTTTTGCTCTCGAAACACGAACGCAACAGCCAACAGCGTACGGGTCAAATCGACATACCCCGATAAACGAACAGCTACCCTCCGGGCGGTGCTCAACAGCAACAAGTGTCCATTGCAGTCGATGAGTTGAGAGAACGCCCCACTCTGCCAGGGAGACATTGTATGGTACATTGACTCTTTCGAGCTTCTGGAAACACACACAGAATCACCTAGACGCTTGTGATGTTATTGTACACCAACTGCTGCTGCTGTTGCAGCTATTCGTCTCAAAGGACCTATATTTTATACAGGCAAAAACGAATCTCATTCACAACATCTGCAACATCTCAAACAGCAGCAGCAACAACAACAATCCGCCGTCTCAATGCAGTTCCTATGCATGTAGAGGTCTATTAGTAATGGCGAGAGCCATGGTCCGAGACGCAGGCAGCAATTTCTCACGCAGCACACGGAGGAATGATGTCTTATCGCTTTGCCAGATCTGTGCAGGTATCTGTGTATATGTTTGTGTGTGTGTGTCTAGTATTATTAGTAATTACACACTTGGTTCGCACGCAAAGACCCTTCGACACCATGAAGCCGGCCTGACACGCAGTTCCCCAGCCACTGCAAGGGGAGGCGCTAACTAATGCACGCACGGGCTAAATCAAACGTTTACGATAATAGTAATCATAATTGTTATAATAATAGTAATTATTATTATAATTATTAATATAAAGAAAATACTAAAGCTGATTATTACATCGGGGATAGGCGGAGCTCGAATTCATAAGCGCTTGCACGTGTCCCCATTCAGCTTTCGTAGCTACCTTGTTAATATCCACTTCCTCAGCTCACCGCTAGACACACAGTAAAACTCTCATCAATCGTTCATGAGAAGGCGAAGCGCTGACGGTTACGATATGTGACCAAACAAACCGACAATTTGCTCAACTCGCCTATTCCGGATAGAGAGAGAGAGAGAGGAAAAAAAGACAAGAAAACGCCTAAGGAAATCTGTTGCCGACGCGGCCCGGCGCTATCGAAGCATGGTCGAACTGAGGCCGCGGCCAGTGGGATTCCATGCTCCCTGAGCTCTGGCAGCCACAGCCCCCCACTTCAATCTCTCGCTCAGTCGGTCGGTTTCGTCGCTCCCGGGAGCTTTTTGCGCAGGACGCTCTGCAGACGCGTTTGCAGAAGCTTCCCGGCGGGGTGTACTAATACAGCTACTAGCTACTGTTGATACCTTGAGCCATTCTTGTTCGCGTCGACTGCGCACCCGTGTTCGTGTACATGTACATGCTCTGCTGACAAATCGCTGAAGGTTTGAAACGACACGAACGCGAATTCGGTTCAGGTCAGCAGACGAACGGCATAGGCGACGATGATGGGGCTTTGATCATTAGACATCTTAGCCGAAGTCGTCGGCTGGCAAAAGTAATAAGGCGATACAGCCGCAGCAGCAGCAGCAGCGGCAATGCCACCTCAACACAATGGCACTATGCCCTGCACGAGAGTCTACTTTGCCGACCGCCGTTGATCGAGTTGGGGTTTCACAGCAGCGTGATTGATCAGCTTTTGAAACGTATAAAAATAAAATACGTCCACGCAGTCTTCACGCTCAGCGACTTCACGTTGGTCGACGTCTAGTGACCTCTCGGCAGCTTCTGTGAGCTACGGTCATCGTAATACAATGAATAGCTAACAACAGCCAACGACGTGCGGGTGCCTGGTGACAAACCTCGTATTCCTTTCTTGGACCATATAATTATCATGTGTACATAGACAAAGATAAAAAAAAACGGAACCGCTTCTGCTCATAGAGGCCACAACGAGAATTGCAGGAGGGAGCGAGATCCGCACGGTCACGGAAAGGCCGGCCCCCCTAGGTAACAGCATTTGGCCTGACACAAGTCACAGCAGGACGAAGCAAGGACGAACGAGGACGTGCGTGACACTAATGAGCATTAGTGCGCTGATTGCGCTTCGAAACCGTTGTTATTTCTTAATTGAACAAGTGGATGTCAACGACACGTTAAGACCTGTATATGCCGATATATGGGAGATCGACGGAAAAAAAGGCTCGATCGGAAAGAGGTCACCGCCACACGCTCTGCTGCAGAAGCCTCATTAGTATCTGAGGCAGAGCGGGATGATATTGTGCTACTTCGACTGTGAATGGGACGTCTCGGCCACGTCTGCTGTGGACACGTGTCGAAACGGCGAGAATGATTAAAGGACATAAGGGAGGTTACTGTTATCCAAGCGCTCAATCGAGCCAATGGGAGAGTGTCTCCACTTTGGGCCGAACGAATAATTCATTTTTAAACTTGATCCGTTCGTATCTCACACAAAACGGTCAAGTGTGCGAAAATCCATTTTTGATACGGGTCATTATTTTCTAGACGGGAGACGCGGCTATGATTCCACCGTCCGAGCTCCGAGCCGCCGCCCAACAGTTCCTCAGCGAAGAGGACCGCAGCAGGTCGGGTTCTCGGCCTCGGACAGCTATAATGGTGTGGGGGTACGTCTGATAACGAAATGAATACATACTGTAGTATCAATGGACTCTCGATTGAAAAAAGTTTCAACTTTTCACTTTCCCTCTCGGGGGTATCACTTCTTGAAAGGAGAGCCTATGCCTCAACAAAGGAATAAATCGACAGGAACAATGTTTTGTCCCGTTTAGACCGCGATGCCCCTGCGACCCGATCGACCACAGAAGTGATCTCATCCATCAGCAAGCGGTCTTCTCGGTGCGTTCTTCTTGGGAAACTTTTTCAATTATTATTCTTATTATTCTGACAATGGAAAAGAAACAGCCACCATCGACTCTGCCCGACCTATGTGCACATATTGGTTTCGATCACGTTTAAGGCAATCAGATCGATTGAACACCCACCGCTGCTGAACAACCTATACTGTAAATTCAACGAAGGATATATTGTGTTTACATGGAATAGAGATAGGCACACACACACACACACACAAACATATATGCCTGTGACATTATACATGTTTTGAATTACTCAGCTCTCATGACCGATTCAAGGCTGCGTAACGCTAATATATATATATATATATATATATATATATATATATATATATATATATATATATATATTAGCGCTACGCGGCCTTGAGCCGCTCATAACAGCTGGTAGTAACCCAAGCTATGTATAATATTATAGGTGTCGATTATGACTGCGTAGTAGGTTTCACTGGGAAACACTGAAAAACGTGTTAACCCAACGTGAACCTTCAAGTCGAAACCATCTCAGGTTAGGCAGCCTGTCATTCGGAACCGTCTGACAGCATCCGGCACCGGCCAACAACACAGCAGCGTCAATAATGCCAAGCGAACACAAAGCCGCCGGTTGTCATTAAACACCTTCAAGCGTTTGCCGCGATCCGCCAGCTTTTGACATCTGCGAGTGAACCCAGCAACACACTGTCAATCATCGAACGCCATCGAAAACACATCGCACAAAGTGAACAATGGCATTGTTGTCTGTCGGATTGCACTGGATGGATATTACTACTACGAGAATCATTATTATTGTTGTTATTATTACCATCTCTGAGCCATGCATGAGCTACATACATCGTCGTCAATTCGAAGCACCTGCTTGTCGCTACATAGGCACAACGCTGCCGCCGTCGAACACGACCGCAACGCTTATTTCGCCTTGACGAAATGTAGAAAAAAAACTCATATCGTTCAACAGGCAATGTCCTCCCAGAGGCTGATTCTGGCCGAATGTTCGAATGACGTGGATACATTTCAGCGTATATATGATGCCATCAATGAGGCATCTCATCAACGTCTAAGTCAGTCAAGCGATAGGCTAAACATTGAGGACAAGGAGTCGATTCTCGCCCGCTGGTGTGGTGGTTCTCGCCCATAGTCATTGTCACCATTTCGTCGAGAGCGTAGCACCGGGATCCTCAGCGCTCATGGACACGACGAACTCAGCCACGAAATTGCAAAAATTAGTCTACAGCAGAAGACAATGCTGATAGAAGGTGGCTCAGCCCGAGGTGGCCCAAATATCAAATATCTGTTTTTTTCGAGCTGACCCTCAGCTGTTCCCCTATGCGACAGGCCTCAGCTCTTAACCTATCTGGCCTAAAATATCAAATATCTGGAATCTATGATTATTTCATTGACTCAACGATGTATCTGATAACAGTCATCTGCCATCGAACGCCCATTTGATTCAGGCGCTGTTCGTTGCTCGGACGGGACGCCACGGGGACAGATCTGCAGAGAGATTAGAGAGATCAGGCTCTATAGATCAGAGGTCGATTTTCCTCTAACTCACATCCGAGTGGCGCGAGTTTCAGAGGAACGGTGATCCGACCGACTTGACTCACTTGCAACAATTTCGCCACACGGCTTCCAGCTTTTTCCCATTGTCGAATACGTGGCAGAAGCCTTCAGCCATTCTTCATTCCCGCTAAATAGCCCAGTAGAGTAAAACAGTGCTTCATTTGAAAATGCTCATGGTCATATGAAAGTTAGCCAGCCGCTTATAGCTATTACGTTCAGCTCTTGCCCTCTAACTATACTGTCTGATTTTGACGGGCGAGTCGGGCCATTTGAAATTGTACCCATAACCTCTGTGGATAATAAGAGAAACAACTACAGAGCCACCATCTGTCAATTAGTTACTTGGTCTGGATCTCGCAGAGAAGAGAACTTAACAAGAGTCGTTTCTCCGTGCGTTAGGCGTTGACATCTCAAGCATTGTCGGCGTGATTCCTTTCAGAGAAAATGGCATCAAAAGCCGGAGCCATCGGGAGCCGGGCAGCCCTGTGTATTTCACATATCCACTCCCTTCCCCTTCAATTAAATAGTCCCGCGTTCGTGGCGAGCGGCACACGAAGCCATAGAACTGGTATACACTGCCACCTCTTGCAGTTCCATTCAATAAATCATTGAATCTTCACCATGCAAACGACAGCATCGTACTCGATGTCTGATCACTGTCTATGATCAAATTCGACGGCTTTTTCTGCTTAATTGCAAACCATTTCGGATGAATCCCATTTGTACCGATGTTGATCAGCCTCACTGCGTACGCGCGCCTGTATCGGTGACAGCATCAGCGCTGTGGGGACGGACATTATGAATTGCTGCTGTTGCTGCTGCGGATCGCAGCGAGCGAGAGCGATGGCTACCGACCCAGCTGCTCTGTGCCGCTTCGACGCTTTGATTGATCTTTCAAAGGTTACCCATCTCATCGCGGCAACCATCACCACCACCAGCACTGTTGTTGTTATTGTTGTTGCTAGCTCCAGTGCCCTCGGTCACTTGTTTGTGATTGTATCAGTCGAAGAAATGTGGCAGTCAAAAAATGGTCACTTTTTTTTTGGGATTAAAAGTCAGATGCGCGCTATAAGCGCTAGCTTTATGCAATTTACTGCCTCGTTTTCTTCACTCCACTCCACCTGCGTCGAGTACGGGCGCGGTCGAGTGGAAGGGTTGACAAGAAAAAAAGGAAACACGGAGACAAAAATCGAAACAAAATCTCCACTTTCATGCTTCGGGCATAGCGAACGCTCACGGAACTCGAGGCGAAAAGCTGCACAAGATCTAGGGATTTCCTTGCTAATGATTGTCTGATTGATCGATCGAGAGGCGAACCCACATATTGTTTTTCCGGTGCGAAAATCTCGTCGATTTTGTCCCGGCGTCACCCAGCCGGCCACCAGCCACTCTTGACATTTTGATTTTGAAACTGCACAAACAAAAGCATCCGTTTCGAATCGAAGCGGTTCTGTTCCTGGAACTCTTGCCGGCTGGTTCTCTCTCTCTCTCGCTCTCTCTACGAATCTTCCATAGTCATTGTTAGTCAAAGAGACCGAAAAGCGACCGGGATGAGCAACTTCCCTTGGATTGATCTAACCCAGTGGTCCCAACACCAGAGTCGCGTCTGTCTACCTAAGTAATCGAATAATGTCCATCACACTCTAGCTGGCGCAAGAATCGAGTAGCTCAGTGATCCACATTGAATCGTGTGGATGGGACAAAATCAACAATCTTTAAAGAGATCTCTCTCTCTCTTTATCTCTTTTACACACACATCGTCGCCTCACGCTCGCCTTGTGGTGACTTGAAATTTCGCACAAAGATCTATATAAACATCTCGATTTAAGTCTGGGAAATACAATAAAATCGCCTGCGATACAGCAATAGTGTCCCCGTTTCTCAGCATTTGTTGATAGTTGAATTCTGACCTGACCGATTCGTGCTTGCTGCCTTGCTGGCCTCACCGACGGAACAGTGATTCCGCAAGTGGCGTGAGGATGACGAAATGAGATGGCAACGCTATTTGTAGTAATAATTACTCGGAGGATAATTTATCTCATAGAACAATCGAAGTCAATCACTAGTAAATATTGCAACTGAGCTACTCGGGCTTCGTGGGTCAGACTTTGAGCCCGACACCGAAAACTGCTAATACCTACTATTGATGATCGACGTTTGTTAGGTGTTAGATAGACGTCTGGGCAAAGATTTCGACCCTGGACCCGTCGAGGTGCCAAGGCAAGCTAAGGCAACCAACGTACGCGATCCGAAGACGAAGGAGACCCATTGCCTCCTTCTCTGAGTGGAGAAGGCTAAACCTGAGGATTTAAGAAGAACAACAGCCTAATTGGGGTAACTGACTCATTAACATGATGAGCAGAACCCTGAAACGGGAAGCCAGCGGACGACGCAATACCGGCCCTCGAAATGATCCTCGCATGACGCTTACCGATACGGGATGTTCATCAGGAAACAGCAAATGGTAATAGCCTTAGTAAACATCAAACAAGAGTGTCCCAGGCGGACGAGCTGGGACACACATAGTCGCTGCTGGTCATTGAAATCGTACAACGACGATAACTGTGACGAGGCGACGTTGTCAAAAGCTGTGCGAACATTCTGTACACATTATTTTTCCCCATATCCATCGTCGCCATCGTCCGCCCCCAGCGCCACTCACCCCCGCGCATCGAAACGCACGCAAACACAAGCTACGAAAATCTTCACCCGTGAATCTTTTCACCGCCGCGAAGTCAAACTCAAATCGGCCACCGGTAAGTTGCTGTTGTTGTTGCGGCGACGGCACCAGCAGCAGCAGCAGCAGCAGTAGTAGTAGTAGTAGTACCAAGGAGCCAGGATTCTGCTGGCCGGTGGCGATATTCGCGTGAATCCACCGTGATCAGCCTCACCAGACGTGAGCGCAATTCGACAAATTCGTCTAATGGATTATTGATGTAGAATAACCAGATTGTGGCCGGTCAGTGAGATTGTCAGCCATTGTAGTCAGCGGCAAGTGCCACCTGCTAAACACGCAAATGTCGGCAGTAGCCGCAGCGGGTTAGTATGCCAAATGCTGTTTGTACGATCTGTTTTTCCACAAAACGATCGAGGCATAACGCCGAACGCCGGAGGTAGAGCCACAGCTGTCGTTGATGGCGGCGGCGGCGGCATAAGAGAGCTTCTGAAGGGAAGCTGGTCGAAGTGGACCCGACGTATTTTTGTTGGCAGTCGTCACTGACACGTTTCGTCACCTCAGTCAGCGTTTGACCGGAGTTTCGCCGCCGCATCACCGACGAACTCCGAAGCCGATGGCGCTGTTGGTATACCACCATTCTACTAGCACTACTACTGATTGTGTAGTTCGAGCCCTACGGCGAACAGTAGCGAAACCCCTTCAGGCTGCCGGTTGCTATGCCAATTTCCGTTAGCGACCACGTGATTTTTCATTGCCTGCAAAAGTCTGTCAAAAGTGTGCGTATCCGTAAGTTTCCGTGCGCGTTCGATCGCACAGCCACGGTACGGTGGTGGTGGCGTCGTCGTCATCGGCGTCTGCTGCTGCAGTGCTACCGTGAGCTTGATGAAGGTGCTCCCCGCAACGATGATTCTATTGTCGAGTAGATGCTGGGGCCCTCGTCGAAATCTGCGTCGACGCAGCTGCGTTCGCGGCCGCTGGTGGATGTCTGCGAGCAGATTTCGACGGATTGTACCCGGGCATCAGTAGCACTGAGCGTGCCGGTGTCGAATCAGGCGAGGTTCATGTCCAATATAGATCACAGATCGCCGACAAGCCCTCCCGTACACACCGCACACATACTGACACAAGCGGTCACAGACGAAACAGGCGAGAACATGCGACGTTTATTATTGTGTTGGAGATACACTCATTCATTTTGCGTACATTCTGCTGCACCGCAGAATCGCTGGTATCGCTGTTAAACCACCGAAGACGACCGTGGTTATATGACGACTTCATCTGCCTTGTCCAGCCAATCAGCGCACAAGCTTACCGTACGACTCGCGTTGCCATTAGTTGCCCGTTGATGACGATTGTAAATAATTACAGCGGTGGGACTTAAATGTCGAACGGACGTTCGTCACAGTAGCACCCCGAGTTATAAGCGCAATTAATTCCTTAATTGGTTCCTGTTAGCCGAGTGTCGGTGGCCGATGTCAAACGCCACAACTGAGCGTTCAAACCTAATATTCGAGCCTAAACTATATAAATATATATATATATATCTCGTGGCGTTCCATATTGCATGTCATGTCTGAAAAACAGAAATCCCTAAAAAAAAAGACAATGCAGTGAGACGCGACGAAAGAATCGCCTATCACAGTCCCCGAACACTGTATACCCATAGTGGACGGTAAATACGCATCGTCATCGGCATCACACACTAACCCGAGGTTGGCCACCATCACAGGCGAGCTATTTATATAATGTATCTCTAACGCACGCACGCGCCCGCCCGACCGCCCGCCGTCTCCACTGCTCGCGGCTTTGTTTACGAAAACCCTTGCCTACGAGAAGCTTTCCTTTACGATACTAGCTGACACTAATCACCCTTCGATTCTTTTGCACTGATGAGTAATAATGATGTTTCCATTCGATCTCACTATGTTCGTCCACCACCCGATGTTTGTGCTCATCTATCAATAACGGCTCCGTTTTCTCCGTTTCAACCTCGTTCCATTCATGTCGTGGTTAGCTGGCTCGTTTTCGTTGATTTTCTAATCGTTGTCTCCCACCCGTCCACGCTGAACATCACATGATAATAACCACTTCCGCAGTCACTTCTGCACCGACCACAAGCGGTGGCGTTATGTTGCTTTGTTGCCTGCGACGCGGACCCGCGTCTATTTTAGAATAGGCTTTTGTTGCTATCGAGTGGGCGCTTAGCTGAACCCGTCCGTAACCCTAGACTGACACCTAATCTCAAGCACGCCATGAAGGACACCATATATATATTATGATTATTATTATTATTATTATATTGCGGGGTATGTCAATGCTCGTATGCAGTGCGGGCAACGCGTTCCACGTGTTGGCCAAATCAACCTCGATGCTGCCTCTTACGAATGCAGCGTTCTCTCTATCATGTTCTTTCTCGACGATGCGTCCACTGCGCGAATGGTGGATTGAATGATACTAGTTGCTGTCTGGGTCGCTGTGGCGGTTCACGAACGGCGACAGTTATCCTGTCTCAGTTCCACCTTCCGAGTTGCGTCTACCACAGGAACACTACAGACACAAAACGCCCCACCGCCGGCAACGCCATCGTCTCTCCCTCTCTGCCTCTCTCTGTCTCTCTCACACACACACACACTTATATCCAGACCTCAATTCTATTTGTCGCTTGAATAGGTGCTATTACCTATGATGTCGGATACGACGGCAATGTACTACTGCCTTGGTGCGGCAAACACTTAGTCGAAACATTTTGAACTATTTACAACCGACGCAACCGATGAATCCCACAGCAACAGGCACCACAACACCAGCAGCAGCAGCAGCGACCACCACCACCGCCGCCGCCGCCGCCACCAGCAACACTCCAATATGAATGCGCTATATTTCAGATATGCCTATCTAACAAGAAGAAACTTCCTTGTTTTCACACAAAATGTGTATAGATACAACATGTGTCGCATAGATATCTCCCCCTCAACCAGCACAGCCGCCACAACCGCCGCTGCCTGCTGCAGCAGCAGCAAATGACAATTTGAGTAACAACAGTTTGACCCGCCAGTTGTCGGCAGGGTCCCCTCGCGACGGCGGCAGGGGCGAGACGCTGGAGCTGGCGGATGGAAACGAGGAGCCATGATATCATTATTATTATTATTATTATTATTATTATGTTAGAAATAATAATGATGTGTCTACCTGCCTTAGCTGTAATGCCGATGGCGGCACGGTAATGGAATAATGATAATCATAATAATCATAATAATAATAATGAAATTGTGGAAATAATTTAAATAATAACATCTCTTTCTACCACCGCCGCCGCCGCCGTCGCCGCCGCCGCTTCGGTTCCCGTGGTCGACTGGCTCGTTCGAACGAGAAGGCAGGGGGGGGGGTAGGGTGCGTATGTATCATGGAAGAGCTTTCGGGCGACATTCATTCTGTCAGATCTTCGTCCGAGCCTCTCAGCTGCTGCTGCTGCTCCTCTTCCTGCGCTGCTGTTGTGGCTGCTTTTTGTTCATTTTCCATTTTGACGGACATCGTTCGCTCGAAACGGGCGACATCAACTCTGGCGTCAACGGCGGTCGATCAACGTCATCCGGCGTCGTCGTTCTCAATGCGCGTCATATCTTGCTGCATATTTTTTGCCGTTTATTTACGGTGACGATTATTCCTACGATGATGTCTCATTGTATAATAGGGTATTTGCTGTTTCGTTACAATCGGCAATTGCTGTTTACGATACACGTAAGCACCCACCAGACAGTTTACGCGGTAGAAAGACGACGCATCATCCTGGCGAATCAGGCAAAATCGACGCCACCTTGGTATCCGTTTCGGTCATGTAAAACGGGAACTGTGCCTACTACTGCTAATTTAGCGAAACGGATTGGAAGGCGGCCGCGTCACGTATTTTTATTATAGTTATTGGCCTATTTTTTTCGCCGAGACTATCGCTAACCTAACCTGCTCGAGCGCGGAACCTCAGCTCAGCTCTACGCGAAGTCTGCTAATAGGACGCTCTTGTGTGCTATACTCAAGAGCGTAATACGTACGAGAGTAATAATGTGCGCCTGGAACGCGAGAGCACACGAGACTCATATCTGCTGCCTGTCAAAATAGTTTGCCAATCAGCCGTTAATGATCATGCATCAGGTGTATTCAGTTTTCACTGTGGCCCCCGAGCAGCACCGAAATGAACAATGGTGACTGCCCTGTATCGGTGCGATGCTTCTCAAACAAACAACACGTGTGACGGGTGGAGAAATGTAGGGACGAGACGACGATGAAGAGGACCGCTTTGAAGCGGCGATGCACACCTGCACTGGCTGTCACCACCGAATGAATTCTCGCGGTCGATGGCAGGGTGTCAGCTCAGAAAGGTCATGAACTTTCCTTATGAACGCGTTTGCTTCTATAGGAGATCGACTAGGATCGAGTCAGATCGCATTTCAGAACATGAAACCCGTTCGACGCTGTGGGATTCGCCCGCCAAGTTCGGGATGGAGCCCCGATCCACCCCCGTCACGCTGATATGTACGTATCCCTGTCAGTGCTCCGTTGTGCGCTCTCGGGGCATCTAGCAAAAAAATTAAGGATTGTGCTCCTCCAGAGACCTACTCGTAACCAATGTGGTAATTACTATAGACCCAAGTGAGCGACCAGCCAGATGCACCACCACAATTCTACCCTCCCCCCATTCAGCTGGCGTGCGATATAATACTGCCCAACTAACACGCGGCATAGTGCGTGCCTGGTGTGCCGGACCGGCCTAAGACAGACGCGAGCGAAACCAGACTAACTATCGCTTGCTGTCTTTAGCCTAGCAGATGCATCAGGCACAGCATCTGAAACAGAGTCACATAAATCGACAAACCTCGTAGATGGTGCTAGCCGTGCCAACCACGTAGTGTTCGGCTCTCAGAGCAGGATAGCACGGTCGAGGCGTGCCGTGCTGCGCAAACGTGTCACGTCCAGGTTGGAGACGACTGCTCCCAGCTCGACTGCTCCCAGACAAAATTGTTGTTTTCGATGTTTGTTTACCGAGACTCCTGTCCTCGATGTC
This sequence comes from Stratiolaelaps scimitus, assembly GCA_019614645.1. NCBI lineage: Eukaryota > Metazoa > Arthropoda > Arachnida > Mesostigmata > Laelapidae > Stratiolaelaps > Stratiolaelaps scimitus. Next base: position 1,588,414 of record JABWDB010000034.1, on the reverse strand, counting down.
CCGTTGCGTGTCCGAACATTCTAGGTGATTATGCTAGAAGCCGGACACGGCTCCGTCCGCGGAGATACGGTACGATCTATCATATAAATGATTTCACCGAAGACATTGTGACATTGCGACAAGCGTACAGTGGAGAACGCATACACGAAACGCAAGCAAAGCTTCCACATATGTAGCTTCATGTACGTTCCACTAATCGAACGACACTGATCTGCTGCATGTGAACAATTGACGAGGGTTCGCTTTGAGGGAAATTCGCATTTGCATTTTCCACAATCCCGCTGCCAAACATCCCGAGTCTTTCCTGCCCGTATCTCGTTCGTACGAACAACGGCGCGATTTCAAGCCGGCGGCCAGTCGAGCCAGTGGCGTTTCAGCACGACAGCAAAGCAAGTGTACCCCCCCTTCCCTCCCACAACGAAGTAGTCCAACGAGGGCCAGTGAGATCAATCAGCTTCTCTCACTCGTCCCGTTATTTCTATGGTGGTTTTGCTTGATCGATCGAATCACTTGTCCCGATGACAAGTTTCCGGATAGCTGACCAGATCGACGTAAGCTGTCCACACTCTGGCGGACGCCGAGCTGTCACCGAGTCAACCGATGTGGGCAAACGCTGAACGGACGGACGGACGATTCGCCATGCCGTCCATATCGAGTAGTAGTAGTAGTAGCAGTCGTAGTAGTATTATATAAACACATTAGCCGATAATGTCACCAGCTACTTGTCGTTGTGCGACCGCTCATTTAGGAGATACACCACGGTTTTTGGTGGTGACTTCTCGGCGAGCGATGATGCAGAGCAGAGTGGTTTCTTACACCGACAGCTACTCGGACAGAGTCAGAGGGTGGATGGCATGCCGCAACGATCCTGCGGCGTATGAGACATGCTTTGTGCTCCACGTCTGTGTATATAGGCTATACTAAATGATGTCATTATGATTATTATTGGTACTATTATTATTATTACTATCATCATCGTACCTGCGTATCCTTTGCAGGCTATTGAGGAGGCGCGAGGTTCAATCTGAGTTTGAGTGATTTGGCTCCGTACGCAATCGGCTCTGTTCGCTGTTCTCAGGGCAGCTGGCCCCGGTGACCCCTCGGGCGGAAGACAACGAACGGCTGTGACCGTGATTGTGACCGGAATTATACAGGTTCAGCCATTCTAAACCTTTTCGTGGTTTAGACTTAAAAATGATCTGGATCAAACACGACTTTGTTCAATGTCCCCCAGCCCCTATGGATTTCATATTGATGCGAGCTGATGGCGAATGTCGATTCTTGTCAACTTGATCAGATCTCTGATCTCTCACTGTTGTGCTATGGCTGCAAAACTCCTCGTATGCTACACGGATGAAGCCAATTAGCAGGTTCGTCCCGTGATGAGGGTTGAGATATGAGCCGATCCAACTCACCGGTGCAATGCAGGTCATAGATCCCTCGCCCTCCCCGCCCGTAACCAGCAGGTTTCGCTCTCCTGCAACAACCCACTTTCGCCGTCTGCGTTTTGATTTGGGATTTTTGATGAAATATATCCAGTAGCCGCCCATTTTAGCCACGTCATTCTACTCATATCGTCGGACATTAGGATTGAGACCGTTCTCTGCGATATTGGAGCAATAACTATTGTGGCCCCGACCACAAATACTATGATCATAGTACTACGAGTGCTTACGTTGCATCTGAGTGTGTCATCAATTGGCTATGCGATTCATTCGTTCATTCTAGACAATGGCCGTGTCCTCGAAGTCACCAGCACATTGGATCAGGCTCTCGCCTGATCCGGGTACATGCGTATTCCAAATAGACGCGGTCAGACCGCCACGTAAACCCGCGTAACAGACATTCAGAGAAAAACGTTGCTGACTTGTATGGTAACGGGAGCGTACGTTCGAGTGAATGCGCGTTCCGGGCCCCTGTCCGCGTAGACCAACAGAGAAAGATACCAGCGCTTTTGTCCATCCGGGACAAATGGTCAGAGGGACTACTGGGGACGGACTCAACGAGCGGCCTAGCGACCGAGAGACAGACGCGTCACTTAGGCAGGCGGAGCAAGCCACAGACAGAAGCAACGGACGATTCGGCGATCGACTCGCATCCAGACCTGTATCGCTCTCGAGATCGAGAGGGCAGCGGGCCAGACGCCCAGTTAACCACTTAGCCAGGTAGCCAGGGCAGACTGAACAGGTAGTCTAGCTCGAAGGATACACAGTGACCGCATGCACCAACAGCAATAGCGCCGGCGGCGGCGGCGGCGCCAGCGGCGACAGAAACAGCAGTAGGCGTTGTCGACGAGTTGCGAGGCGGCGCAGCGACAAGCCGAGCAGAGTGCCGCTCAGCTTGATGCAACGGCCGCTGCTGCATCGACGGTGTCGACGCGCGCCCGAGACGAGCTGCCACTGTGACACCCGGCGCCGGTTGCTGCTGCTGCTGCTGCGGCTGTTGCTGTTGCCGTCGTCATTGCTGACAGCCGGTGCGGTCTCTGTCTCTATCTGTCATTCTGTCGACACAAAGTGCCCATGATACTGATACTGCTGCTGCTCATGATGATGATCAGAGATCGGCGGTGGTGGTGGTGAACTTCTTCGCTGAAACCGTTGGATTTCCTCCTGACACTATTGTTGTTGTTGTTAATGCCACCGCCGCCAAAGCATTGGGCTTTGAATCGAAATAGCGGAGCAAAATCGCGGGCAGCAGCGATACACCGTGCGTGCGTGCAGTGTATAGCGGACCCTACGTGAACGGACGTCTCGTGTGCGCCTACAGCAGAGAGCAGGAGGAAGCTATGCTGTTCCTATGGTGCTGCTGCTGTTGCTGCCAGAAACTCCTGCCAACGCCGCCTGCCGTGGACGAAGGCTGGTGCCCTGTAGTCCCGTTGCTCTGCAGATCAGCTGCCCCACAGAGTCGGAGCGATGATAAGCACCGCTCGTTGTTGACAGTCACAGTGGCAACGTGTCGGCGCGCTCCAGGTTCGACACAGCCGCCTACAATGAACGCGAAACGACAAACTGGAATCATCGTAATCGCCGTCAGTTGATGTGCAGATCGATGGAGGACAGCGGCGGCGGGGGCGGCGGGGGCGGCGACGGCAGAAACAGCAACAACCACCGTGTAAGGTATGGCAACCCCGTAGCGTGCTCGCTGCCCCGCACACACACCGCTGCTCGCGCCAATACTGCGCGAGTTTGGACACGACGATGTTGGAAGCCGTCTCTCGATCTGCTCGATCGCCCGCCCGTCCGTCCGTCCGTCGCCCCGCTCTGTGGCTTTATATCTGCGAATCTGCGTGCCTGCCCATCGAGGCTGACTTGACTGACCCCGTAGTGTTATTGCTATGAGACGAAAGGCGAGTATCGCCGGCCGGCAGAGCGGTGTGTCGCATAGAGGAACAGTGGACGAGACCCGATCAGCAGCAGCAGTTCGCTCGACAGAGCTCAACGGAACGGTGGTCGACAACGAAGCGGAACAAAGACAGCGAGTGAGAGAGAGAGATGACCGGGTGGTTGTTACTCGACGGCGTAGTCATAGGGCGGCAGAGATTGCAACAGCTGTGGTGTTGTCGCAGTGGTAACAGCGGTGTGAGTCCTTGAAGCAATGCTATTATACGCACAACAAAGTGGTACCCGGGGGGGCGGGGGGGCTTTTACGCTATGGAGGAACGGCGACCTGCTGAGGGTCGGCCGGGGCGCGGGCAATGAAAAATTGAAGTTGACAAAAAGTTGAAGAAGACCTGAACACGACAGTTGGTTAGAGGCGGGTGACTACACTTGAGGGAGGGAGAAATGTGTATACGGAGGATGACAATTATCGCCGTTCTCTGTTTGAGAGGAGGCGGAGAAGCAAATGGCACACAAAAAATGCCACAGGATGGAGCCAGAGAGAGAGGGAGAGATAATTGTAGTTATAATATCGACGCAGAAGTATCTTACCTACCTGGGTAAACTAACCAACCTATCTCCCCGAGGAGTCGGCGCTTAACTTTGACGTGGACAGGAAACGGTTTGACAATTCGGGGGGGGGGCGGGGAATTCGCTGCTGGTAGACAACACGATACCGACAGATGTCTGGCTGTAGTTTTACTCTACTGTACATCTTGCTGCAGATAGATATGGCCATTCGTCCATCGAGAACGGACGATATGGACATCGGGCGAAACAGCCCGAGCAAACCACTTCGTTCATTCTGCCTTGTGATTCGTTACTGACCATAGCTCGAGATACGACAATACTGCCCATTGGAGAAGTTAACACACCTTCGAATCCGAGCTGGTTGTCTATGGATGCATTGTTGTTGTTTTTTTTATTCATTCCAGATTAAAAGCTATTGTACCTTTTCATGTATAGCTTGCTTCCCGTGGCGAGGAATCTGTCACGAGGAATTTTGTCGGCGGCATCGCAATCGTCTGCATATCTATACGAATTATATTTGCCAGTTACAAAGTAAACACACGAACGTCCCTTCTCGAATTCTTCGAACGACTTCTAATACCTGCTACATAGCAACAAGAGTACGCTTCCTCCTCCAGAGCTACGAGATCGCCAGCCCAAGACGCTGTCGGAAGGCGAGCGCCAATTTTCCACGACAACACCCCACGGGTCGCTCGTATGATTTTTGCTCGTCTGTATTCTCGTTCTACTTCGTTGGGCGACTCAGCAAAATTGGCAGCAGCCAGTCAGTCTCGTCTCCCGATTGCAGGCCCCCTCTACCAGTTAGGTTGTAGCAGCAGCACTACCAATGGCCTGATGGCCGGTAGACAGAGAAATATTATGGTAGTGTTCCCTTTAGCGTAATTGTCACACACACACACACGCAAACACTCCTGAGGCATTATGCATGTAGCTCATAGGATTTGTTTTGCTATTCCTGCGTACAGGAGGAGCGGTCACGAGCGCTTTTGGTACTGGGAGTCTTCCCAGTGGCGTGGGAGCCGGAAGTCGGACGAAGCAAGAACTTACCCCGTTGTTCAGGAAGACCGACGGACGCCGCTGTGGTCTCCCTCTTCGCCGTGCGTTGCTCGGGCGCCCCAGCGCGTAAACACCCCCCACACGCGCACGAGCTCAGCCTCGCCGAACCTTGCTCACCGATGAGCACACTGTCGTGCCGGGAGCGAGGGGGCCCCTTAGTTGCGGTGGGACCGGGTTGAAACGCCGATGCTGCTGGAGCTGCTGCTGCTGCTGCGCCAGCGCTATTTACCTCTCTGCTCTCCTGATATATGCCACTTTCAATAAACGGCACCAGCGATTTTGATCTGATCGCACCGCACGAACGATCACACACGTTTGTACGGGCAGATCCACACAGAGCCAGGCTATCACGGAACACGAGCGGTTCTCGATACACACACACACACACACGCGCACTGACAGCAAACTCACGACGATGATAACAACAGCAACAACTCCTCTTCGAAAAGCCGATCAGCAGCCAGTGGTGCCGGCGGCGGCGGCGGCAGCGGCGACGGTAGCAGCAGAACCGGACAGTCTGTCTACTATCAATATCAACAACGACATATATCAGTGACAACAATCACAATCACACGACAACAATGGAACAAGGCTTTATCGAAATCGCGACGCGGCGATGAAACACGGACAGACACTCGGAGTACCTTGTCCTCTGAACTGCGCACACCCACCCACCCACACGTACGCACAGAGAGCTAACACGAAACGGGCCGCATTAGTCGGCAACACTCGAGGACAACCTGAATCTCTCCTCCAATGGCAGCAGGTTGAACAGGCACGGCACACTTCTGGGAACTTTCGGCGGCAGGCAACTATGATTGGCTAACTCGCACTGGTTGCTATCTTCAAGTCGACTTCAAGGAGCGGGACGATTTCGCCGTGGCCATCTGAACGAACTGTCGGAAATAGTTTGTTGCTGTTGTTGTTGCTGTCATTGCCGTGAACTTGTTGAACTACACAGCAAAACACAACAGCAAGAACAACAGTCGCATCTACTACAACAAGAACAACAACAATAAAAATACAACGCGCTCGGTAACTCCTCAGCTGCAGCACCTGTTTCACGGGAAATCAGCTCGGCACAAGAATCGCCACACAAATCTGCACTGGTTCCTGTTATTGTTGCTGTCGAGGTGGTGTATCGTCGTGATGGGGCTACCTGTGCTCGTAGTTGGGCTTAATGGTATCATGACCACTGTCAGCAGAGGGTACAACACACACAGAGTTGCCGTTGTCGCTACTGCTGCTGGTAGTGCTGAAGAACAAGTTCGGAACAGTTGTCAATAGTTCCTCTCCGTAGTTTGGCTTGCTTCGTGCGACCGTGCGGGCGCCCCTTCCCCGTGTTTTACGGCTTGCCTCAGAGAGTGCAGCTGACCAGAGCACATCGACAGAGAGTGTAGCAGCAAGTTGTTGCCGACTTCGTCACAAGTGACTGCTCTCGTCGACTGCATCCATCGATGAATTTTAGGTCTACTTGAACGTCCTTCTCTGTCTGTTGGCGGGTCTGGCCACCGGCAGCCGCAGCAGCAGCAGCACCTCCTCCTCAGCCAACAAAACACCACCGTGACGACGAAATGGACTTTCGTTCGGCACCTGCAACTTCAGCTGCCGCTTCTTACCGGCCCGATGCACTCCGATCCAGTGGCAGACGGTGACTGGCACTCGCTTCGTGTTCGTCTTGTCACCGCCAGGGAGGAGGGGGGGAGGGGTAAGCTGAAGCAAAGGACACTTTACTCCCCAGGAGTCCACACAGACAGCGACCAGGAGTCAGGTCGCCGGCACAACTGGAGGAATGGAGCAACCAACGAGCGAGCGAGGAGTGGAGACACCCTCAGGCGGCATGGAAACACCGCAAGCAGACAGACGCAGGCAGGCAGGCAGACAGACATCCGTCGTAGAGACACCCCCGTCCACGGCCTTCGTGGGGTGCTCCTCAGAGGGTCGCCGATGTACTCTCACCCTCCAACGGACGGACGAACGAACCACAGCAGCAGCAGCCGCCGCCCTAGCAGAACCTGCAGGTGGCGTCCTCTCCAATTTGACAACACCGCCACCAGGCAGCAGTCTTCAGTAGCAGTCTCCCTGCTCCGATATCGTTACACAGGGGAGCCTGTCTGTCTAGCTGCTACGATTAGCAGCCGCCATCCACTGGCCGGGCCGAACTCACTGCCGCCGCCGCGGCCGCTGAACACAGAGCACACTCCAAGTGCCTTTTGAGTATGGTGCAACAAGCTCCGTTCAGGCAGCTCCACAGCGAGCAGCAACCGAAACGCCGAAACTATCCAACAACACTGCTCTATTTTCGTGTTGTCTCGAAGGCGCAGCAGCAGCCAGCGCACCACAACCGCCGCCGATGATTACACTGTGGACGGGCCCATAGACACCGCAGTACATTGCAGCCGACACATTTGCACCAACAAGAGGAACGACGACCATCAAACAGTGGCGCCGTGCTTGGTTCGTCGCTGCTGGCTGGCTGGCTGCTGCAGGCACAACAACCATCAATCCCATCGAGTTCCGGTGATGGCGGTGTCGATACGGCAAAGCCTCAATGGGACCGCCATATTGAAGTAGGCAGGTGCATGTGATCCGAGAGTTTCATAGAGGCTTCGCTTCTCGTCAAGCTGATGAAAAGTGAGCTATCTATGTGTATGTAGTTTTTCCTACACCGCCACCTTATGGTTCGCCCGGCCCGCCGACGAATGTCTGAAGCTCAAGTTTCGACTAAGTGATTATGTGACTTCGACGCAGAAAGTTGAAGATGTGCGGATTTGGGGCGATACACAACGGTTGATACCTGTTCATTTCTATCTATCAGAGTGGCCGGCGAGATCGAGTACACATTTAACATGAACCAAAAAAAACAGGACCAAATTGAGATAGAAACAATAATTCAGGTCCGTAGAGGTTAGACCTTCTAGGCGATTCGCGGTATGCCAGCAACACAATATGATGCATGTGCAATATCAAATGTGATATATTTATATTTAATACAATCATAATAAACATACACAGACACACACACAACGAAATCCACTATCCACCCACACCCGGGATCTGTGCTGCTCGTCGCAGCAGGGTCAAAGTTTTTTGGGGTAATTCGGCCATCATTTTAGCGGCACGAACTCGAAATTCAACTCCGCACGACGACTACTCGCCATTGACAAACAGCGAGAGAAATCCAGCTATGCCCCCACCCGCTGTCCCGCTTTCAAATGTACCCGCCACAACATCGCTATCCAAGCAAAGAGCAAGCTTCTATGCGGTGCTACGGCACGCGGTCCTCTCCCCGAACGCCAAACACGCGCAGCCACCGCCGCCGCCGCCGCCGCAGCAGCAGACCAAAGATCTCTCCGCCGGGCGGAACACAAAGCATAATCCTTCCCCTCACCAATAGCGATACGAAAGCAAGCCAACGAAACGAAGACAGCAGGAAGCCGAGGGTAGCTGGCTCGCAGAAGCAGCCGAGGACTTTACCCACGTATTGAGAGGTGGCCGAAGGCGAAAAACAGGAAAACATCGAAAAAAAAAACAGAAAAGTCTGCAATTCCGCAGTGTTTTGTGTCGGCGTGACTACGACCGCCAGAGTATCGGGTGTACACCGTAAACGGCTCAGGCGAATCGAGGTAACTAACATCGAAGTGCTAACTGATTGGGGTAACAGTGGTGGCCGGCGGCTACGCGCGTCTGTGAGACTCGAAATCGACGACAAATGCTGAGCGGGCATTGCCGTCGAAAGCGATCCGTTCAATGGAGCCGCCGGTGGACGAAATCGCTGGTGGAAGAGTGAATGAATCAAAGGCTATGAGATGTGTTTGTTTGTTGTTGTTGTTGCTTGAGGTTCAACGAAGTCGGCCTGGAGCGGGCGGGAGGGCAGGCTCCAGCGACCGATTGGATGTGTGCAGCTGCCTGTAGTTAGCCTAGTGAGGTGTTTCGGCTTATGTTGTCTCTATCCGGCGCCGATCCACGATCGCATTGGGGATTGTCGCCATTTGGATCAATTAGATCGTACGGACGCGGATCGTCGCTAATTCTCATAAACGATGCCAATGAGTAGTCATAGCAAGAATAACGACCGATCAGATACGACATTCGGAAAATGAGCTCATGATATCTGTATCTCGCGTTGTTTGTTGTATCTGATTGTAAATGTATGTGCTCATATGGGTGTTCTCTCGTTTCGGGTGGAAGGTTGGCACATTGAACCTTTTGAATCGTCCTTCTTCCATGTCGAAACGATTTGTGATGAACACCCGGTGCCAGCAGGTGCCTCTTTGTCGCGTCTAAATGTTGTCGACGGTGCGCGCTTTTTGCGGCGACGTCTACCGTTGTTGTCGGCTGTTTATGGGCTCAGATTTTTCTAGCAGATAAATATATATATATATATATATAAATATATATGTTTATATATAGCCATGTCTACGAAGTCGGGGCCAAGGGGCAAAATTCCCTGTGGTGCGGGGACATCAGTGCTTGAGGCGTTCACCCATGTCATCCATCGTGGGCTCAAGTAGCGTTGAGGAGTTTCCATAGTCGGCTGCTCCATAGGAATCGATTTGAATGTTTGAGAACACCGAAGGTTGCTACGATGTGCGGGTGGTGTTACGTAGATACCGTGCATCCTCGGAACGGACGCTCAACGTTGTGTAACATGTGCTGTCTTTACAGATCAGAGGGTTTACCCCTATTAAGATGAAGTCCTATCTTGAGCGAATCTAGAGACAAATGACTCAAGCAGCTTATCGAGCAGCTCCTTTCTTGAAAAAAAAAACTATTGTAGGATCTCCTCATGGGAAGAGATGGTACATATTCTGGGGAATCTTATTCCTCTTGGGTAGATAATATGTGATGTTATAAAATTCGAAGACTTACACCCACACACTAGCCGGAATACCAGAAAGACGCTGAGTGTCCTGTTAGCGGCGTTTTTCAAAATTCAACATTCGTGCAGTTAAGCCGAATCCCTATGTTGGAGTCCGGACGCCAACATCTAGCCAACATCATGATTACGCTAACATTGAACCTAACGGAGAATCGTTCAGAGCGCCGTTATTATTTGGCTGTGGGAAACCGATCGCTTTTTAATGAGTTCGGCATTTTCGTTGCTCGAAATTAAAATTCTTGCTTTATCTTGCTGTCCTTTTTGTTTCCATGAACATGAAAAGTAGGTAGGCATTGGTCAGGATGAGCCAGACGAAGCCACAGAATGACAACTTGTCCATAGTATTCTCACCAGAACAGCCAGCTGGACGTCTGCTCTGAAAGGCAACAAAGGACTCTTTGTCGGACTCTGTCCTCTTGTATGCCCTTTATTGTCTGCTTTCTTGCAACTCGCGAACCCCCACCTCGTTCGTTTGTTTTTTGCCCCAGGCTTGCCGCTACCCCATCGATAGCCGAGGCAATTCTAATCTATACGCACTCGGCGAGAAGTGTCTCCGCACCTTTCTGCACCTCTCGGTTAATCAGAATGATGCGTCTGCTGAGGCCAAGCCTTGGCCCCAACAGATCTCTCTATGTTTTCTGTTCTAGATCTAGAGAGAGAGAAACGCGAGACGATGTAGACGCCTAAGACGTTCGCTTACGGAGGAGATGTTTATTGCCCACTCGAGATCTCTATGGTAGGTCGAGTAGATCGCGTTCGTCGGAGCGGAGTTCGTTCTCTCCATCTCAAGTTCGAACCGCTTGGTCCAAGCTTGTTTCCAAGCGCCATCCGGGTTTCGTTTCTTATTTGGGCGCGAGTTTATTGCAGGGTGTCACTGAGTCGTGGTCGCTGTCCGTTGGACTCGTCAGTGGGCTCAACTGGTTCCAGACTGTGCTGATCGCGGCCTCTCATAGCGTCTGATTGTTTGGATGGCAGCGGTATACGACTGTTCGGTGCCGTTACAGGGTAGACTAGCCGCCGCCTAGATCAACTGCTGGTTTAGCTGGCTGGTTCTTCGTCATGAACAGCTTGAGGGTGCCACTGGGCGGGTTGAGACCGGACTTTTGCAAGGGACTCCGCCTCCGAACAAATATTTATAATAGAAGACTATGCGAATTCTCAGCCATTTGCTAATTTACACAGATTTGCCCCTTTAGCTACTTTCCTCCTCATCTGAATGGTAGTATATTAATTATTACTTTATTATAGTTATCGTTACTCCTTTGATATTATTGCCTTTATTGCTGCTTGATCGTCTCGCTAATCAGCCACACACTCCGAGCCAGACATTCGACCGATCTTATCAACGGTGCCGGTTTTGCCTTAAATGTCATTGTCACACTTGCCGAGCAATCATTATCGTACACTGACACGATTTCATGGAATCCTTCCTCCAAGCTACCCCAAGTACAGCCCATACATTTTCATCCATGGGAGCGTTTCCCTTCATAGGAAAGCAGCAGTATAATTAAGATTCGTTCATTCGTTTGTTTGATCTACGATTTTATTTTGCATGTGGTGTTTATTTCGTGTCCGTAGATGTCGTCATCCACCCCAGAACCGGTGGACCCCACGCGTATCATGGGGAAACTGGAGTGCCTCAAAGAAATCCGTTGTCGTACGGTGCAAATGGAAAAGATGAAGACGCGGCTCAAGCAGTCGATCGAAAGAACAGAAAGCGAGGAGCGATGCCTTGAGGAATATAGGTGAGTGTGTACCCCCGGTCCGAGGTTAGAGGTCTGGCTCAGAGGTGTGCTTCGTTCTGCACCATGCTTGGGCGCTGAGATTTGTAACAGATCTACGTGGAGGGCCAGATTATCGTTTCTATAACATCTACTACATTAGTGAACTATGGTTGGGAGTTAGTTTTACCCCAATACTCTCGTATTTCCGTAGTTGTAGGAGTTGTGTGTACACGTACGAACGTATGTGGAAGACAACTTTGATCATATAGTGTTAAGGTCTTTGTTAATCAGCTGTTTTGGCCTGGCCTGTCTACTGCTGTGTCCTCAGATCCGAACTTGAGCAGCTGATCCAAGAGAAGATGGCTCACGTCGAGGAACTTCGATTGATTCACCAGGATATTAACAGCATGGAACAGGTAACGTAATCAGTGCAATCACGCAACGAGCAGGGCACATTTCTCATCGCGGGACACACCACTAGCGAGGCCAGGGCTTCCAACAAATCTGGCGAGGCCTTCTAGACCGAAACGCTATTGTACCGAAAAGCAGACGTATACATCCACGAAAATCATGTCATGTGCATGTAATTCTTTTTAAGAAATAGGTAGATCGCTTTGCGTACAATGCGCTACTCTATTAAAGCTCTTAGATGCAGATCTTGACACGCGTCACGCGACCGTACACGTATCAAGTCTGTCCCGAGTTTGTTTTTCAACACGTACAGGAGGATATATTTGTGTCGTTTGCAAGCAGTGAAGCTAAATGCATACATTGAGCTGACTCTCAGCTGTTCCCATGTGTGACAGGCCTCGACGCTGAACCTCTAGGTATTACTACGAGGATATGTCGGAGCCATCTTGACTTTAATCGTCCCCAAGTAAAGATGTGACAGGTACGACCTTGTAGCATCCGCACAAAGGAATCCAAAGACGACCCTCTCAAGAATCCGCATAAAGAAATCTAAAGATTCTTCAGAGACTCGGGCAGGATTTGAACTCAATTCATTCGTCGCTCCCGTCTAGCTATCCAAGACACCGGACCACCATCTACCGAGCAATCTACCCTGCGTCGATTTTTTGTTAATTTTTATTGTCGTCCCATCTCTCATTTGTGTAGGTAATCAAGCAGGCTCAGGAAGAGCGCAACCAACACCTCGAAGTGGCGAAGCAGCTTCACCATGAGATTCGTCCGCTCAAGGATCTCGTAGATCGACTTCGCGCTGAAATTGGTAGGAGCTCTGAATTAGTTACACGGCAGACTCTAGATATTCTCTCTTCGACGTCAAAATGAGCGTTTACAAAAACAATGTTGTTATCGGTTTTTCCTGCACTCAACCCGCATATATTTTCAAATGACAAATGATTTAGACAACTCGCTAATTATGTGCGTGTGTGTGTGTGTGTGCTGGTTTACTGTGATCGCTGAAGGAGTCGATAATAAGGCACTGGGCTGTCTTTCGCATAGGTCTGCGTATTCGAAGGCAGAACGAATTTAGGTAACAGTTTATAACAGACTATGTCCTACCCCCTGCCCGGCCAACAGCTTGACCTGTGTTTTCTGAAGTGTCACACACCGTAGAGCAACAGTATTTAGATCGCGTGAAGGTTTTATCAGTTGATCTCGATGTTGACGTCAGCATAAGGCTCATATTGAGATTAGGTTACATTTACCCTCTATGTCGTTTTTGGTCCAGGTCTCGCAAAACTGCCAGAACTTCATCAGGAGGAGCCTCTCATCAAGCCGGAGTTCTTCGAGCGCCAACGCTTCGACACGCAGCCCATCTCGCACCATGATATGGGTGCTGCTCCTCAGGTCGGTGTGCACTCACAATCCCCTCGATGAGAAGTTCGACTTCTTGCTTCATGGGCACTCGATCAGTGTTCCATCATGTGTTCATTCATTACCAACCGTTTTAATTGTTGTGAATCTTTTTCGAAACGTTTGCGGCGGAGTGCGGTTTCTCATGGTTTTGTGATTTTCCGTAATCGAATCCATCATCGCAAGAAGCGCCCTCGGGATGCCGTTGTCGCACAAAACGAAATTAGTTATACGATGGTATATTTCAATATATGATAACCAAGTCATGAAGGGTTCCATTATTTTCCTATCTGCTATTCGGAGGCCATGTGTATCAGGAAGTCGCCGTTTGCATGAACGCTCTCAATTTTCTCATCATCGTGGGATTAACGGAACGCTGTTAAGTGTTCATTGTTCTCTTATATAATAATGGTTGCAATCCATTGCCTAAAATCCATTGCGGTGCGCCGTTCGCTGCTCGTCCAACAGGTCCTGCCTGTGGTCCCATCGGACAATCCTCTTCTGCAACAACATCAACAACAGCTGGCTTCCGCTGTACAACAGATGAGACAGCGCGGCGGCGTGGGACCGGCCATTCCTGGCATGGGCGCCGGAGCGGGTTCAATGTCTGTTGGGGGCCTAATGGCGGCTGATCGGCCGCAGAGCTCGGCGGCGTTTCGTCAACAGCCTCCACCTATGAAGAGCTGCCTCTCATGTCACCAGCAGATTCACAGGTGGGTGAACATACGAGGGACACAGATGCACAATCGAACAAAGACGTCGGGACAAAATCACCTCGTGGGGAAATTGCCGACTTCAGCCGACTTTGACGTCAGCGTACAAGCGTTTCGAAACGAAGAACAGCGTGCAACAATAACAGTGTGAATGCACGAAATTGCCTGCCCAGCGCAGTCGTTATCGAATAATATGATCGTTAAGCTAAATACTATTATAATTGTGTATAGGGCTAAACACTAGGATTCGTGGGAATCATTTGGTGCCAAGGAGCGTACCCTCGACTGTTATATCGATACGAGCTGAGCTTCCGAGCTTTTTCTCTCGTATCTGTATGCTGATGTACGTTTGAACGACGTTACGAATCGATGTAAATGATCTCTAGAAGAATCGAGTAATTAACTTGTCTAGCCAGCTAGATAGGTTCACTTCTCCATGAGATATGGTGCTAGTAATATCTTCATGAGACATATCTCTCCTTGTGACTAATGTGACTAACTCAGTGATTTTTGAAGACAGTTTTGTAGATTCTTCGGTGGCCAGTGATGTTACCTAGCAAGGTCGCCCGTAACCGGCTTGAGAACAGATGCAGGTCTGCTACTCCTGCATATTTATCTGCAGCTGACTTGATCAACCTGCATAATTAATATTCGATATACTTCTTGACTTTCAGGAACGCTCCAATCTGTCCACTCTGCAAAGCAAAGTCGCGCTCGCGCAACCCAAAGAAACCCAAAAGGAAGATGGAGGATTAAGCTACTACCCTCAGCGTATTGCCTCTCGGATCACCGTTGCTTGACATCGTTCCGCTTAGAAGGCGGGAACCAGTGGACTGGCGAATCAACAAAACGCCGCCCTCGGGTGGAAACCACAACCAATTCGTGTTCGAATGTTTGGATCACGACTAATTTGGCCATTCGATAATAGGTATAACTGTCTGACGTCAGCGAGCAAGTCCACTAGAAATAATGCAATTACGAGTCACCGAGCTGGAGTTGAGCGTGAAGATCAGCGCCCCGAAGATGTTGGCCTCTCCCCAACGCTTTTTTCGGTACATTAATCCTTGTTCAGTGCTCGTGTCGCTGAGTAAGAACTTCCAATAAGGATAACTTCTTTCAAAATCGATTGTCCTATTCGTCGAAGGCTGTCACGTTTGTAACCGCCTACAGCCGCCGGTGTCAAGCCATTCAGACGGGCTCGTACTAGGTAGGCGTCTACCAAGAACGACGCTGGAATAACGTTAAATGCTATTTACGTTGTGACCAGGCTGAGACGAACGCGAAGTGCTTCGTGTGGCAGTGCGATTGTCGCTTGTGTTCGCGAGCCCGTCATCGTTGCGAACTATCACACAGGGGATATACGAAACGTTACAATCGTCTCCTATCGGCGAGCGGAGCTATGGCCAACATCCGCATACTACCTCTGGCTGACTGGGCTCGGGGGTGCTGTTTTCGCCCGTCTTCACTGTGGACGGAAACTCTGAGAGTAAGAGCGAGAGGGAAAATCACCCCCCTATCGAATGCGGCTGGACGGTGGGGGTGATAGCAACCGTATATGCAGAGTAACGATAAACTGAACTGGAGGACGCAGCTGCAATAGCCTCCTTGGAGTTTGCATCTGAATCATCCCCTTCGCAAAATTCGCCTAAACTTCTATATTCGAACGAAGGACAACACCGAAAAAGGCGCCTTTTTCGAATGTTCGCCTTTTTCGAAAAATGTCCATTTATCCATGAGGTCCGTGTCGTACGCGGTCAAACCGATTCTACGCTTAAATCAAGTGTCTCCTTGAGCGGAATCATGAGAGCCAAATTTCTCACCGGATTACGTCCACTAATGAGCCGTTTGGTTGCCCATAACAAATTCGGATGCGGATTCCAACGCAACGTCATCCTCAACTAGGATGGCTGAGAAATGGGTGAATCCACCTGGTTCTCATTAGGTAGATCTCGCCGCCGCCGGCGGATGATGATGGTGATGATGATAATGACGATGATAATAACGATGATATGAATAAGGAAGTTTCGCAACCAAAGACGCGGCCGGAGCGAAGTACTTGTAAAGTTGATGGATTCCCGCGGTTTTTCATTTGCTCTAAACGGGATGATATGATTAGGGTTACGATGTAACTCTCCCTGTCCCTCTATATATATATATATAACCAAAACTCACATGTTCAATAACCACAACAGCAACAACAATAACAACAAATAACAAGAAGAGGGGAGTTCGATGTATAGGTACACGTTCCCTTTGTAATGACAATGATGCCACTGATTGTGGTGACGACGACGACGACGACGACCACTACCACTGAATGGCGAACAATCCCATACGTCGACACAGCAAAAACAAGGGGCGCGCGGATAAGAATCACTCGATGTCAGCAGCTCAGTGGCACGGCGCTGGCCAATGACGAGCAACAGGAGGAGGACCAGAAGCAATCAACCTGACTCGCTAGATATTGGATCATCGTGATTGCACAGGACGTTCACGCGTTCGGTGAATTCAAACAGCAAAGAAAATCTTAGCGGAAGACAAGTTCCACGACTACATCTAGAAGTTCATTGACAGCCAGGGTAACGCTGTATCTTATCGAATCGACAGAGAACGACATTTGCGCCACAGATGACTTCTTCGCAATATCCTATCACGTAGAATGGATTATTGGTTCTAGTGTTAATAAGTAGCCGACATTAGCAAAGTTTGACCAAAATGTGTGTGCGTCTCAGAGCGCAAAATGTGTTATCAGGGGTTGTCACAGGAACTCACAAAATATAGATGACTTAACAGGGTCAAGTGGATATTGGTGAAATCTCAGGAATAGCGACCACCAAGCAAGTCCCCGGTGAGGTGAACATCTATGCGGCGGACAGGTGTCAAATCTTGAGCTGGCTTTTTATCATTGCTTCGGATGCGGGTGAGATTTATGAAATGCTTTTTTTTTTTGTTAACCAGCCGAATGCACAACTGGACCAATCGACGCGTGTTACCAATTATAATGGCGTACGCATAACGAGATAATTTGACGGCACCGATTACCTCTACCTATTTGATCATCCTATTTTGAAGGAGCTGAAGTCTGAAGTTTCGCCTGAAGTACCAGCTCAAAAGGCCTCTGAAACTTGAAAATTTCGCTGTTCAGAGCCGACACGAAGATGACGACAGCTCGTTCTTCTCTATGTGAACAAGTTCCGCTTCTTTTGGAAGTCTCTCATACTGAAACGCGGCCGGTCCCCGACGACGATAATGGATATATATATATATATCTAGCAAGGGTGTCATTTGTGTCGATCGACGAAGAACGCAGAAGAACACTGCTGATGATCTCCGAAGTTCCTACGCCTCAACGAACTCAACGAGGAAAGGCACAGCAAGAAGGAATGCCTATTTCATTTGGAAACATTTCTCGTGCATTTTGCGCAATTCCCCCTGTGTAAAAATGTCGATTTTTGTAAAATGCCACATACTGACGTGCCAAAATACATATGTAATAATGAATATACCAATAATCAATATTTCGTCTCTTCTTTATAGCCTGTCGACGTTGAAATGAACTTGGGTCGTTGCGCTTTCCGCAGACGAGATCGGTAGCAATGTTTGCCGTTGACAAATGGCTCTATGTATAGGTATAGATGCGGATTGTGTAGACATCTCCACATTAAATGACACATGAAGGATTAGGCTGCCTTAAGCAAAATGTGTTAGATAATTAATTAGACGTTTCGAATTGCCCCCATAATTATCCAGCGAAACGGGTTATCGTTGACGCTTTACCTATTCACCGATGACTTTGCAAAGGAGGTACGATGTCTATACGGGGGGAATCGACACCGGGTCGCTCGGTTCACCCAAAAGACCCTGGAGAAAAGAAACCACATCACATTACGAACCTTCAGATCAGGTAAACGGGAACACTCAACTCACTGTTCTCGCCTCCCGCGAAAACTTGCCCACTTGTTGTCCAACCAAAAACTTGTACAATTGTTGTCTTCGTGACGCATCTGCAGATGCACATTGACATTGCACTCAATTAGACCTAGCGTTTTCGGGCTGATTCGCAGGCTAGAAACATTTAACTCAGTCGACGGTGGCACTTTTCCATTGCTTCGTAAGATGGATCACCTCCCCCAGCCCCCACCCCCTGCGTGACATATAAGAGAGCTTAAGCATTGTGAAATTGCAGCTCCTTTATTAAACCACCAATAAAGCTTTATCATTATCCTTCTTAAATACAAATGTCCAGATAGGGGAACAGCTGAGGGTCAGCTCAAAAAAAAAAAAAAAAAAAAAAAATACAAATGTCCAACGGTGTCGGGAGATCAAACCCGTCCGTGTGTCTCCTCCGATTGCAAGGCGCACACGAATGCACCACCAGGCCACCCCCGGGAGCTCCACGAGCTCAATCAGACCAGACAGAATATTCTATTGTGCTTGCTATTTTTAGTCCTCGTATTGAGCTATCTGATGACGGCGATAAATACAGCTTTTTTTTTTTAATATCATATTGAGCTTTGCAAATACAACTGCTTGTACAATTAACGCACGCAGCAGACTTGAAGCAAAAAAACAACGGCCGATGCAATTGTCAGTGGACTTCGTTATTCGCGGGCGTCTCGTGGTTCAAGTTATCCTCTAGTAATTCTCTTCTTCTTCTCACGATATAGGAAGGCTAGCCGACGGACACCTCATTGTCGAATTGCAGCGTACCAACAATTCACCACATTCATCCTTGGCCTTGGCACTTTTCGCATGAAGTTCGACGCTTGCCATCTCGTAAACTCATCTCATTGATTCTGTAGCACGTCAACAACGCAGGACATGCCCGCTGACGCAACTAGACCAACATTCCCACAACGGCCTTCGTCCTAGCAGCGCGTTTGAACGAGCGAGAGAACCCAACCCGGTTTGTAGCTCAAATAGTCGCCGCGCGCTATTATTTGCACTCACTATTTGTGTAAACTTGCCAGACATATCGTGCCGACATATTGCGTCCATCTATTTATTCCCTTCCCCCCGAAGCACCCCCGCCCCCCCCTTCGACGCTCGTTTTGCCGATCCGGCAAAGTGTGTCCCTTGATCCCCGTTGGCAGCCGTTGAAATGAATTTGCTAACCACGGACGAGCGTACGCGAACGGCGCAATCCGCCGCAGGCACTTTCGGCAAATCCCTCCCACCAGCTAAGCCCGTGTATGTTTATGTTTCTGCGAACGTTTACCCCACTCCCCCCCCATCTCGGTATATATATATATATATATATCTTTCAGTAGATCTCTAACCGAGAAGAGCTAAATCACTTGGCTCGGCGGCGCTGCCGAGCCCACGGTGCGGAACCCCTCGGCACGTCTTCGACGTACCCCCTCCGCCCGCCTCGTTCTGCGTTTGTTATGTGTTCATAGGAAGGGCTAGTGAGTGCTGCTGATGTGTTCTCAGAGCTCTTCAGGGTGCGGAAAAACGGGCTTGGAGCTTTGGCTGGTCGCGTGCGGGGGGACCAGAGGGGGATCTGGGTTTGTAATCCTCCGCATCACGGCGTTCCGCGCCCGAAATATGGGATGCTTCTGATATTCTTGCGGCTTTCCTTTTCTTCGTATTCAAAATGACGAAAATGATGAGTAGAAGCGGAAACCAAAGCACTGTTCATATACATTCATACCTCCAGAATGAATGGTTCGAATCGGACATGCGACGTACATCTCATAGTCGCAATGCAGGTGAGACAGACGACTGTGCATCGACCCCTGCTGGACCCCTGTGCCTCATACGTGGCCGGCGATACCTCATACCTCGTGGCTGTTCAACCGTTCATCCCTTGACCCCTTCTTTCTTAACATGTATACTCACATCTGTTGCCGACACGCCGCTGTCGTATCCCTCGCTCTCAAATGAATGAATGAAACAAGTTGTACTTAGTTAGAATGCCTCAAACAAGTTGTACTTAGTTTACATTTCATATTAGACACAATGGATTGAGAAGCGAAAATCGCCCGAGCTTCGTTTTGAGTCACGAGTTACAGCCGAGACCCCCCCCTCGCCTTTGTTTCACGGCGGTTATCAATCAGTTATCAATCAGCTCATGTTGAGATAGATCAAGTCTTTCATATTTTAGCACCTTGTCGTTCACGATCGAACCCTCTCAGCCTTCACAGTGCTGTCTGGCGGTAAGCCTGTTGTGGGGTGAGTCAGTTGTGCGAGTCCAATCGAGATCAGCTGCCGTACCTCACCGACCCCGAGCGCTCGCCCACAGCAAGCAAGTGAAAAAACACGGAGGCATGGATGCAAGCTGCCTCATTCAGCTAAGTGGCATTGGTCAGCGATGCTGATCTGTAGCGACCCACTTCGGACCCGCCTCTGACTCGGACCTGTTCGTAGCTACCTATACCGCCCCGAGTGTTTGTGTTTCGGTGTTCTGTGAATTTCGCTTCGATTGTGCGATAAATGCGTGGATACCAATAACGGAATTACGGTCAGAAGACACTATCCGAATATCCGACACAGTTCTATTGACACTGTTTGACAGGTACGCGTTTGGTATACTACTAAATAGAAACTTATTGGTTGTCGCAGGGGACGGCGCAGGATACAGGCTTGACATTTGAAGGCGGATCTCTTTTGACACCCTCCCTCTTCATTCCCTGAACAAGAAATTTAACATAGGATTTAGTTGTCGCATGTCAGATTATATAATTCTATGCAGTTTGTGGCCAGTTTGTTCCGTGCTGCGATTCTAAGTGTGCCACGTGGCTTCGCCAAGAAGGTTTCGAAAGAAGGCCCTGCACGATTGAGGCTGCATCGCTGAATTTGAACCGGACAGTTGCATCGTCAACTGGCACATAATACAGCCGTAGCAAATTACCGCAATTATATATATATATATATATATATATATGATATAAGCGTACGAACGGCATGTCAGATAGAATGACTTGAAAATACTTACTCAAAACATCGATGCGCTACGGTTGGCATTCGCAAATGATCGTTGCTCGAAAAGTATCTGCAAAAATCGATCGGCCCTTTCCGACAGCGGACTGACCAATTTTGCAGATACTTTTACTCGCTTTGATTAGTTTTTTAATTACATAAACGGAAACATTGGCTTTTGACTTGTCGAGGCACTTCTTAAACATCTAAGCTATCATCGCCACACTGTAATTAGTTTCCCTCTCGGGGCAAACTGCTCATCAAACGCTCTACTCAGTTCGTATCGTTCTCAGAGCGACTGCACATCTGTGAAGAATCCTCATGCATGTGTTGGCACAAGCACTCCGCAGGGTCCGGGCAGACTCGCATGCAACAGTTAGCGTTAACGGAACTGCGTTAGGCATTGCTTCATAAGGCGGGCTCCTTAAATCCCTGTAGATCTCGTTCATCTGAGCCAATCTGGGATATATATATATATATATATATATAGCTATCAGCAGGTTTTGCGGCAACACAAATCCCGGTGCAATGTATGCCGATTGCTCGAACAGTTTGAGGAATGACGAGGCACACTCTAAATTTATTCATATATCAATAGACGTTCGTGATTGATGATATTATGGATGATTGTATGGTCTTTGCGAATTTACAATTGGCCTATATGTATAGGTAGATGTTTATTTTATCTAAAAAACAAATACCAAGGTTGCTAACATAACGTGTTTTTTTCCCTTCAAAAAGGTATCTATCTTCTCTTGAACCTCAATTCAATTTTCAATTCAAAAAAACCTTTATTAACAAAAGGGGGTTATACATTTGGTGTACAAAAATTAGTTAGTGCATAGTATATGCATGAGCGTCTCTGAGCATTCGTGTCGCTTGAAAAGAAAAACATATTATTGACTCTTTCGGTCCTGGCGATTTGTACTGATGATATGGTTTGTCCACTCCGCAGATTATTTTGTCTGACACTAAAATATTTATAATGGGAGTTTAAAGATCGTAACCTTAATCGCATATCTGCCTGTTTGTGTAGGTCAGTAATCGGAGGTAAGGTAAGAGTCGAGCGATCGATTCCACATCTAAGCGAGACGCGTGTTAAGAACTTTGATTGAACTCGCTCTATAGCGTCTAAATGTTTCTTAAGATATGATTCACAGCAGTATGTAATTTCGGTATAACTAAGCTCTTATAGAGCTGCATATAAAATTCAGACCTCAAGGAGCGCATCGAGTAGTCATGTCTGACGAGTCCTCGGTGACGACTGGAACTCAGCGCAACGGCACACAGGCTGGTCACATTCGGCTGCCACCATCCTCTGTCGGTCCTGGAACAGGTAACGAATGGACAAATGGCCCGGATGAAATTTTGCCAACAGGCGGGGGCCAGCGGCTGTCCTCAGGGACCAAGACGGGCTATGTCAGCCGTAGCGGAAACTTAGGAGGTAGGTGTTTCTAGGGCTATGCACACGATGGAGGGATTGAGACTAAATCGACTAAATCGACGTCAGCTAATCTGCATTGATGAGAAACTGCTGATTAGTTATCGCCAACATATTGTAGTACTTACATTATCCAGCAACACACACACACACAACGGAATCCATTCCAACATCCACACACAACACATCCACACACAACAGCAGCACACCAGGCCCACACAGATGTTCCCGCCGACATAGCTGTCCGTTCTCGGAGAAACCACACATATGAACGTGCAGTCCACACGCCGACCACCAGACGTCGTGCCAACCGCACTCTCCAAGTGGAGATGTGCACTGCTACCTCGAACGTTACCGCCGCCGCCGACGCGGCTGTGCACGTCACAGCGACGTAAGTGCGGGCTACACTAACAGCGCATGACCAAACAACGCTGCGCTGTTAGAAGCCGGCAAAATACCAGGGTAACGGGAGCCCTGACTAAACTAAGTTGACGGCAATGCACGGAAACAATGTATACTTAAATATATATGTATGGTAACCACAATGCAGCAGAGAATAAAGAATATGACTTACGCACGTCGAGCGCCGTTAGTCATCATCGGTACCTACCTACCTACTGGAGTCATCATTCGCAGACCGCCGTAGGGATTACAACTGAGTGAGCCACTATAGAGAAAGGCACCCATTTGTAGTTCTTACAGAGTGGTGGAGGTGCGAACCGACCCCGTACCTACCGAGTGAACCCCCTGAGTAGAGCGCTGACCGCTCCTCGACACCGACCAGCCCCACCAACAAGCTGAGCCAAGCGCACACTGCGGCCCCGACCCGCACCTCGAGTGGAGCAAATCGCCGCTCCTCGACCCATCGGAACCCGAGCCGTCCCAGCCCACGTTGATCACTGACGGACCCGCAAATAACTGCGCATGAGCCAGACCCGCTCAGGCAGGCCATTTAAACCCGCCGTGCCAGCTCCAGACCTATCCGACGACGACGCGAGCTTTGTCAGCTCGCGACGGACCACGAGGCCAAAGAAAGCGCTACTTCGGTCCCTACAAGGTCATCCGTAAAAAGTCACCGACAAACTTCGAGATCGAGCCGGTGCCCAACGCCACCCTACCAGGACCCCGCCGCAATAAACATATCGTCCCCGTTTCCCGACTGAAGCCCTTCACGCCCCGACACGAACTGGCCAACCACGGAGAAAACTCTCCCGAGACGAACGTACCGAAGAACATCCCGCAACAACAACAGCCGAACGCACCATTAACACACTGCGCCCTACGACCCCGTTCAGGACTCGGGACGAGTCCTTCCTCTGTAAGAACTACAAATGGGTGGCTTTCTCTATAGTGGCTCACTCAGTTGTAATCCCTACGGCGGTCTGCGAATGATGACTCCAGTAGGTAGGTAGGTACCGATGATGACTTACGGCGCTCGACGTGCGTAAGTCACATTCTTTATTCTGTGCTGCATTGTGGTTACCATACATATATATTTAAGTATACATTGTTTCCGTGCATTGCCGTCAACTTAGTTTAGTCAGGGCTCCCGTTACCCTGGTAGGTTGCCGGCTTCTAACAGCGCAACGTTGTTTGGTCATGCGCTGTTAGTGTAGCCCGCACTTACGTCGCTGTGCCGTGCACAGCCGCGTCGGCGGCGGTAACGTTCGAGGTAGCAGTGCACGTCTCCACTTGGAGAGTGCGGTTGGCACGACGTCTGGTGGTCGGCGTGTGGACACTGCACGTTCATATGTGTGGTCTCTCCGAGAACGGACAGCTATGTCGGCGAGAACATCTGTGTGGGCCTGGTGTGCTGCTGTTGTGTGCGGATGTTGGAATGGATTCCGCTGTGTGTGTGTGTGTTGCTGGATAATGTAAGTACTACAATATTGTTAGTGCCCCGAAATCGAGGGCGCTGCGCGAAGTGCGTACAATGAGGATAGATGACTGGTATTGGTTCAACTTGTGTTTTCGTTCAAGTTTCATGACGACCGAGCCGTTTCACAGCAGGTCATTATCGAGAGGTTCAAACCAATCTTGTCTTCGTTACTATTATTAATTATGGTAACCAGCTAAGCATTTATTATTTGCTTATTATTGCCTCAGTTCCTTCGGAGACATACAAATCAAAACGATAACCAATCGCCTATTATTAGATCATACGATGACTCGACGGGACTCGACAATTAACAAGTACGTTTACCACGCATGTGACTGATCCATTGCGCTTGCAGGGCAAGCGAGGCTCCTCGAGAGAGATCGAACGTTCGCTCTGCTGCGGAAGATCATTCACGCGAATCCGTTCGTGGAGTATCCGGACGAAGTTGAGCGTCTATTCAAACGAGAGACCGGTTCTATCCCATGGCGGGCTGACACTCGAGAAGAGCTACTTGCCGACGCCATGGATCATGTGCCGATGATTATATATACGGATGGAACAGGTGGAACACGGCTCTGCCCACACCCCGATGATGATCCGATCGATGGTGGCCCGGAAAGCCCCAGTGACCGAGCATGTACCGGAAACGGCAGCAGCAACAACAACAGCAGCAACAACAACAGCAGCAGCAGCGACAACACCGCGTCGCCTGGCGCCAGCGGTCCGGACAGTGAGGCGAGCCTGCGTCCCATGGGCTCTATGTCTGACTTCGACCCATCGGACGAATGCCTGAGTCTCTTGAGGCCCGTTTTCGACCCTAACCTAAAACGGTACCTCACAGTCACTGAAATTCTAGAGAGACACCTCGAAAGGGATCCATGGGGTGCAGGTGCATCCGCTGCCACTGGTGAACTGCTCAGGGACAGACTCGAGCAGGTGTACAGTAGACATACTGAGCTGAGGAACGTGTTGACGAGGCACGAAGTCGATGATATTGATAGGTCGGTTGCGACGACAACCACCAAGATGAGTGACCTAGCTGATATGATTGATAGTTGCTGTCCTGAGTAGCTGCAGTTCCGTCAATAAACATTTGTTTGAATTGAAGAATTGAATTGAATTGAAGTGCGAGCAGAAATAATAATCATCATCATTTTGGGGCGTATTAGGTGTGTATGCATGCCAGGTATTGAAAACAGTGACCTCCGCCTCTCAGGTTGACGCGCGCTATATTTCAAGGTTAACTCTCTCGTAAGAGCACGCAACCTCAGTAATTACACGTTCAACGGTTTGGTCCTGACGTTAATCACATGCTTGGCGTTAATTACGTACGCGTACTTTAATTACCTGCCACAGATATGGTGTAGATAGGTCTATCGAAATAAATAGCCCCGATCACCGACGGGAACTTAGGGCTTGCGTACTCTTTACACATTCAGGTAACAGAGGATGCAAATTGGTCATTTACTTGTCACATGGTCAGTCGTAACTAAATTTGTTAAGGCTTATCTTTGACCTTGATTTTCCTGTGGGCGTGGGTACTAGCGGTGATTTTGTGAGCCCAGAATATTTCTGTTCTATGAAATATCTACCCAATCGAAGAGAGTGTATTGTTTAGCGTACTGTATAGCGTGCTGTATTGTTTAGCGTCGCCCACCGTGGACCAGCAACGCTGTCAAACTCAACGTAAGATTTCCCGTCGACAAACTGGAAACGCTCGAGCGAAGAACTTCTGCAATTAGTCATTCTTGATTACACAGCTTACATATGACATATGAAGCGATATGTTTGTGCTATTCATTAAATCACTTGCACTAGAATAGTTAAAGCTGATTGGGGTCGATTTCGTCTAGAAATTTGCGACTGTAGACCGCGCCGGGCGAATCTACCTTCGCAGTCCGGGTGCTCGACACGCGCGGACCGGTGGCCTCTTATTATATATATATATATATTTTTTTATATATGTATATATTACTTTTTTCTTATGCAGTATATCCCATCAGTACATGAATTTCGAACGAACGGTCGACTCCAGTCACAATATCGGTGAACAGCACGAAGACAATTCACAGCAGTCAAATCAAGCGTCACGCGCTACGAGCTGCAATTGTCTCACTCGAGCGACAGGAGAGTTCCTGCTGTCGAAAACGCGAGACGAGCCAAAGCTGCTCGTCTACCAGTCGGCCGGCGGGTGGGCCACGAAACAGAGGGAAATGGAGGCGTCTGCAAGCGAACGCAGACACCCCGAATGACAATTAGATCGCACGGCAAACATCAGCAGAGGGCCGGGCGTTTCACGGCCGATGATCGCCCCTCGGCCGGCTCGACCGTGGTGGCTCCTCTGCCCCCCTACGCGCTTTTGTAAAGTCGGCACTCGTGCGAGTTCTCCTGGATGTCGTTGTTCCCGCTCCGGCTTCCTCTCTCGGTTGGCGGGCATCGTCGAGCGCTCCGAGACTCTATTTCTTTCCGCCACAACAGAGTCTAATGACATTATTAGTTTTAATAACGTGGTGTGCCTTCTTAAGGAAATTCTAAAAATAACACGGCCAGCGTTGGGAATTGCACTGCCGTCGCTTCGGACAGGCAGGCAGGCAGGCTGGCTGGCTGGCAAAAAGCGTTTAGAAAAACTTCGGCCTGTAGTTGTAATAGCAGCTGTGGCCAGCTCGCCCCATGCCTCTCCGAGTCCGCTCTCCGAGCAGCCGACTAGTAGAACTTGTGTATGGGTGGGGGAGAGTGAGATTGCATCAGTGAATCGAGACGCTGTTGCGCCGTATCGCCTCAACGCAGCAGGGCATGTTGTTGATGCTGAAATATCACTGAATGATAATCATACTAGGAGTGTGTAGTAATCTTCGATTAGATGCTGTGTGCTGGCGGAGGCAGAGCAATTAGATGATGTGGATTCGTTTCGTGAGCAAGGCATAAGCGTCTAAAGGTTACTCTGAAGAAAAGAATCAGTTGTTCTCCCTGTTCTTATGATTATTACTGTTGTTGTTGTTATATAAATAACCGTAATAATGATAATAATATAATAATAAACAAACACAGGAACATATCACGGATTTTCTTTTAAGGATTTAAAGGATAGTCGCATAGGTTGTTTTTTCGAAAACGGGATTGCAGCTCTTCTGACGTTAATTATTAATCCAGTGAGTTTCGAACTCACAATCAGGTTAGACTTAATGCTATATAATCTGTTAGTGGATAGTCTAGCAGAATTTTTACCTGAAACTCGGGGCGTGCCGCCGAAATATGGACGTGACAACATGTTCGATCTGGAAACGCCTGGGACGATACCAAGTCGTGGCCTACACCCAGCTACCTTTGGTGGTAGCCGCGCCCAAACTTCTGCTGTGGAGATACATGCTCACTCCGGCCAGCCCGTTTCGACACTTAGTGACGTTGAGGGTCGGAAAGAGGGCATGTCGAGTTTCAAGCGTTCAGCCGCCGGCGGGAACTGCCGCTAGCAGACCCGTCCCCTATGTACATTCAATTTGAGAGCAGCTGTATGCCAGCTGAATCAGGGGGTAGTGGTGGCTAGAGCATCTGCTCGAGTATTGGGGCGATCCTCCGCATACACCCGACGCTGCAGTCAGGCAAAAAGGTATCGGCCAAGTCAGGATTAAATTATACAAGCCGGGGTAGGCTCTCTGTCTGTTCGGGCGACGGCGGACCGCGATATAAGGGACGAAGTGGACGGGGAATTTGGGAGGTGGGGGATAGTGGAAGTCCATAGACTGCTCTATACTACTTACTTACTGCTGCAACAACTACTACTGGTACTGTATCAGAGATACGTTGAGTGGTCGTCTGAGAGCCGCACCGAGCTCCGAAGCAACGATGAGCCTAAAATGAGGTTGGCTTGACGAAGGCCGGCTGGCCCAAACAGCGGCGAGGGCGCTGGTCCTCTTTGGTCAGCTTCTCGAGGGCCGCGCTTTGCAAGGTCGCAAGGCGAGTTGAGCCAAGTGGTAGCAGGTAGTAGAGGTTTGGCAAGCAGCAAAAGACCACGGCGCAGCGCGGTGCGGGTCGTCGCCGAGCGAAGGTAAGTTCGAGCCGAGGGCAGCGGCAGCCGCGGAGGCTACACGGGAACGGCAGTGCTGTGCAGGATTGGGCCACTATCGGTCCTGGAGAGACCCACAAGATAGGGAATCTCTGTGCTGTATATATATATATATATATATATATATATACATATACGAACGTCTACGAAGTTAGCAGTACTTCATCGTGTGTCCTTAATGCTGGAAAGGGAGTAAGAACCCACCGAGGTTGGGGAAAAAAGGTCAGGGGAACAGGAGCTTTCGTGAAAGAACTCCCAGAGGTCGTGCACTGGCCAATTGATTCGTCAACGAGAAGTAGCTTGGATAGGAGCTGACGGCGGCAGCAGCACCATCAGTGGCAAGAGGAAGGCGGTGGCGGCGGCGGCCGCCGCCGTCATGGAAAACCGCTGAAGCCCGACTGCGTACAGACAGACACCCGTGGCGCCAGTAGAGGGCCCCTGCGGCCCACAGCCGAAGCCGACGTAAAGGTTTCCACAGACCTAAAGAAAGGCAGGGAGGGCGGGCGGGCCGGGCCGGCCGGACACGCTTTTGAACGAAACGAAAAAGGGGAGTCGGACGGTGCTCCCCACTCTGACGTCCTGGGAGGCGGGCGGCCAGCCGGCCATCTCCTGAGATGTTACACATAGTTGAAATGTTGTTTGGCCAGAACCCAAACACGCGTGAACATTCCTGCACGAATGGCTCACATTGTGCGGGCCACCACTCCTGAATGGGATCTGGATGCCACGCTGAAAACGGTGGGGATTTGTCAAATAACAGTGCCGAAAGCATCACTTATTTTCTGTGACACGTGAACCGAGCGTCAGTGAAGCGTGCGCATATACTAACCTACTTAGTATGACAGCGCAGCGCATTATATGTACACACAGTATATATTCTATAATGTTACTGGAGGGAAACTAAATAGATCACGCTCAAGATCGCGGCGATGGTACCGAGTGAATTCACCTTGTTGGGGGTCACTGGCGCGAAAGTGAATGCGGGGATTCGATTGAGGTGGTGGGCAGGTGTGATCGATTAATGGCATGGGGCATAGCATGTCGCCTTCATCTCACGAAGTGAAGGATGATTAATGCGCCTATACTGAATTATTTATTCATCGTCGTAGATTACTGGAACCGAGGTGCAGACGTGCGAGGTGCTCGAGCTGGCCAGACAGCGAGAGAGGCGAAATGTTTCCAGCCGACGAATTATAATGAGTGGATGGATCCGCTGGCGAACACCGGCAGACGCCAGTTTCGTTGCCTCCAGGCGATTCTGGCCGCTCTTTACTCGACGAACTAGAATTTCGGGTCTTGCAGCTTCCAGCTGGCTGGCAACGCATCCATGTACCTAGTTACTCCAACGTGGAACGGGCTAGGCGCTTACTAAGCAGAATCCTTACTGGGTTTCCCATTCGTGGCTGTCTGAGCAAAGCCAATGGAAAACACAACGGCCAGGGAGAGAGGGCAGCGAGCTGGGTTCAGAGCTTCCAGCTACGATTACTTGCCACGTGGCCGGATCTGCTCTTGTTTCTGCTAACATCAAACTGGTGATGGGTGCAGTGTCCTTCAGTTGGCCAATTAGGTTTCGGCGCATAAGCAGACGACCAAGCAGTTAGATGTAACTAGGCTTCATGTTCGTTAACCATCTTTGTAGAGATTGTCGGTTGACCTCTATGTCGGTGACCATTATTGTTATTATTATTATTATTATTATATGTTTTCTTTTATAGAAGAGGACATTTAGTTCAAGCGTCCGGACACCACTAGAAAATGGACCGATGCAGGCTTGACGCGGATGACAAGACGTCTCTACCAGCTAAAGCCACCATGCCCTGTTGAGAGGCTATCTCTTCCATAAATTATTATTATAGCTAGCTCATACCGACACGCTGCCGTCCACTAACCCCCATATAATGTCACCCCTTAACCGCTAGATCCTCATTCTATAATTCACCTCAATTTTCCACTGAACTCGCTCCCCCCTCTGCCGCAGATGGTACACGAGTTGTGTCCAAATGACAAGACATAATTGTCTGCTATATGCAATATTCGTTTTCTTTCCCTCCATTCGAGTGCGTGTCATTCGACGAATGGCCAGGCGAGCTGGCGTATACACAACAATAGTTGATTTATCCCCACCGAAGACAATAGAGGCAACGGGGACGGCCGATCAAATCGGGCGACGATCATACGAGGAGCACTCACACAACAGGGGATTTCGAACATGGGAAACATCGGGTGTCCTGCACAAGACACGAAGAAGTCGAGCAGGCGATATCTTCTGGCTGTGTCATGATTATCAGCCAATTGACTACGAGGGCGTTCGCCTGGCTGGCGAAAGGTCGGTAACCCAGACGCAGTTGTTTGCGGTTGCTTTCAGCTGGCGTTCGCTCGGCTGTGCAAGTCCCGCTAAGGAGGTATAGCAAACAGGAGCAATAGGCGTGGTGAGCAGTGTCTGTAGGTCTGCGCACATATCACGTGGACATGACTGGATAGGTGTGAGGTCTCGTTGTCTATTTTCCCCCCGTCTCTGCTCTCGGTGTGCTCGTGCAAAAAACGTCCACAAAGTTCGTCTCATTCACACGGAGAGGCAGACAGCTACGGCAGATAATCCACGGACAAGATCCCGAGAGCAGGTGATTGCCGCTGGCGCGTCCCTCTTGACACAACGTTGCAAAGACACCCCAAAGAGTCTGCGAGGGGCGATGCGCGTCGTCACCTCTATGCCCAGGCACGCGAATGGGCAGACGGTCAAGCAGAGGTAGGAGGTAGAAATGGGTGCGGCGCCTTGAAGACTAGGAACTAGCGGAAGCGGCCAGGGCTTACGGTGACAGGAGAGGAGAGCGAGACGACGAGCAGATGGAGACGGTCGTGTACTGAGCGGGCGACTCCGGCCCCACGAATGACAGGCGCAGGCCGACTGAACTGAAAACAGCCTCAGCGCGCGGGTGGGGCAGAACTCCGGAGACTGACATTGGAGTCACGCCGATGTAATGATATCTGTGATGGCAGGCACAAAGGAAGCGGCGTGTTCGTAATCGCTATCCACAATGTTTTTGTAAATAAGCCTGCCTGCGTGTCGCGCTACCTCTCGTCATGGCAAACCGAGGCAACGAGGCATGGCAACAAGGGCGGACAACCACCCGCTGGCGGAACAGGCCGCGAGGTGTAACGGAACCCGAAATGTCAGGCCATCAATTATTATTCTGCTGATGACGAAACTGCTGCTACCACTGCTGCTGCCTATTTGCCAACTCGCGTTTTCCGTGTCTTCCATTAGGTGGCCATCAATCGAAATGGACAATTAAGTGTACAGCGAAGCCACCGGACGTCTCCTTGATGAGGCGTCCGCATTATGCGCCTGACTGGCGATTAGCGCTCGCGACGGGCCCTATGCGATGTTGGGGGTGGAGAGGCTTCTTGTCTTCGCGGGATCACCGAGCAAGGATGAGAATTCTCCTTGTCGCTCGTTGTCCTCGCTTGCCTCTGTCGTTTCGTCTGGACGAACGGGAGGAGTTTGAGTTGCACCGGATGGAGGCGAGGGAAGGGGCCGGCCGCCTCCATTTGCTGTATATATTAGGGTGATACATTTGGAGATCACCTGCGTCTGTTGCGGTTCGGCCTTCGACGTTGTCTCTTCGTCGACGTCATGAAGGTCCTTTGTTCAAACCCAACCCGAGAGAGTCACTCTGGCAATCGGCGAACGAGGCGAATGTCGAGCGTCCGGCGCTACTGCTCCAGGGAACATTTCCCAGATGGCCAATGAGATCATCAGGAAATCGGTTTCCATTAGCAGGGTTATAGCCGTGAGGGTGCAGGTCGTCTCCGATGAGTCAGTCAGCCGACCGTTGAAGCTCTGGCCGGGGAAGCCAGCTCCAAGATGACGATGTCACTTAGGACTTCGCGACTCACCGGCCCGTCCGACAATGGCCCTCCGCGTGTCTAGTGGGTGCACACTCTGCGCCCACGCACTTGGAGGTGCAGAGAGAGAACATAGAGAAGGGGGGGTCGTGGGGGTTGGGGGTACAGAGGGGGTCGTGGGGGTCGTGGGGGTACAGAGAGACAGGAAATCACTTCTGAGCGAATACGTAACGTATTGCGTCCTTGACAATTCGATGGCGATCACAGATCAACGAACAATAATCGAAGGAGACAAGCGAATCAAGGGACGGACTCCGACGCGAGCGAGAGAAATATACGTGTCGTTGATAAACATTGTCGTCGTGTTGTTGTTAGTGATTCTGGAGAGCTCGCCAAGTCTCATAGATGTAATCGACAGGGAGCGGTGGCGCATTGTTATCGACGTGGAGAGCATCGTTCGCCTTGTCATACGAACCATTATTGCTGTTTGTGAATCTCTGCTGGGGGTTCACAGCCCCGAGGTCAAAAATATCGCCGACGTCATGCAATGTATAAGATTGAAAACGTCATGTTCCATTATTGTATAAGATATAAAATTCTCGCATTCCACAACCATTAGCAGGGTGATAGCCGTGAGGGTGCGGGTGGTCGTCGTCGATGAGTCAGTCAGCCAGCAGTTGAAGCGGATCGGCAACGCCAGGCTTCAAGATGGCGATGTCACATAGAACAACATTATCAACGAGGAAATTCGTGTATGTATGTGAAGGTAAAGTAAAGTAAAGGTTTTATTGGTTTATTGAAGGAGCTGCAATTTTACAAAGCTTAAGCTCTCTTATATGTCACGCAGCGCGGCTCGAACCTGCGGCCTCTGGCTTCCGATAGCCAGAGGCTTAGCTGCCCAAGCCACCGCGTTGACGAGTGTTTAATGGTGAATGCTTTATCATAGTATCTTAACGGAAATGCAATTTTTACAATGCCGAAGTTCTCTGGATAAATGAGCAGGTCGCGGGTATATTTATATATATATATATTATAGTACGAATATGTTTTGTCAATACATTCATAATGAGCATAAGTATCACTTGTGGCGCTGCTGGGTGAAACGCTGTATTGTACGCCTACTGTCAACAATTATTTGCCACTTAATGTTCTCGCCAGCTAAATGAGCGTGGTTTCCGCGGCCACGACAGTTTCAATGACAGGGCGGCGATTTAGCTGGGTCCGCTGTTTCCCCCCCTCCCCGAGCAGCTCTTCTACTCCGCTAGCTTCCGGTAGCGGCTAAATGAGTTACACACTTGCATCTCACCGGGTGACGACGACGCACGAGGCTGTGTGGGTTATGCACTGTGTTTCCGACATATCGGCCACACTGCCGGCCCCCTATCGACCACGGCCGGTCGCCTGGGAAGTTCTTGTCATTATCAGCTGTTATTATTCCGCTTTCAGCTCTCTTTGTCGGGCCTCGAAATAGCTTTTTTTCCTGCTAATATCTTACCTAATTCTCTGCTGGCCGCATTTTAAGAAGCAGCAATGAGGTGGGGCGTGGTTCTGCGAAAATGTGACTCGAAGCTCGAGAATAGCTCTAACCTCTCGGTCCGCCTGAAGGCGACGCTAACGATTTGAGAACGCTGTTCACTTTTTACTCGCCCGCCCTCGCCCCCCCCCCCCCTTTTCCCGATTTGACTTTTCGTTTACTATTTTCGTTAATCTTCTTTGTGGTCGCTGATTATCGCTGCGCTGCAGCTTTCACGGTGTAGACGTTGGTTGGCAGCCTTCGGCCGGTGTAGCTTGCTGCGGGGCGGGGCGGCCACGTTTCAACGCTGGCTCATGGGGTTGCACAATTGTGCCAAGTTTGACAACAACAACAGCAGTAGCTGGGACGAGGCGGAGCGACGGCGGGTTGACGCGACAAAAGAACGAGCGCTATTTTTTGCGAAGGAGATCGGCTTTTCTATCTCTCTCTCTCTCTCGCCTATCTCTTAGAGTGGAGCCCGATTGCAGACCCGGCAGGAGGCTTGCACTGGCTGAGATTTAAGACTGTCGTTCATATGAGGCACTGCCAAGGAAAGATTGCCGTTAATTATCGCCGCGGCGGCTCTTTAGGGCGAGACGTTTATTTAATTAAATGGCATGCTAGTGCGCTCGGTTTGGTTTCTTTGGCGTCTTGCTAGTTAGGACGGTCTTGTCTAGTGCATTCTGAGGTCTCTTTGAATTCGTTGAGAAGAGCGAGCGGACCCCGCTCAATATGGTAGTATCTCCGCATGCGGGCTTCCGACGACTTTGAATGAAGATCCGAAGAGCAGATGTCCGTGAAGGCCGAAACCACGCAGCACACAAAGGCAAATTTAAAAATAAACAATTTTTCAACTCAATGCCGCCGGCCAAACAACGGCTAACTGCGACGACTGACTGCGAGCATCAATTAATCATCGGGGTCGCTGCTCTGTTAATTCGGCTAATTAACACGCATATGAATATTACAGAAGTGTTATCCGATTATATGTTCTCCATTTCACAGTGACTATCAGGTCAGTGCATTAGACAATGGTAGAATGTATATCATCACATAATCAAATCAGCGCTTCGTCCATCCGCCTACGTGGATTTCATAGATTTATTATTTCTTTATTCATTAGCCGGGGTCCGTCAGTGCGAAGTCACCTAATCAAACACCTGGGCATTGGGAACGATATGCCCGCTAGTGAATGCCCTGAAAATTTCGTATCTAATGCACAAACAGATGACGTGCATCAGTGTTCTCCCCAGTACAACTAACGAATTCTGGCTAAATCACCATCAACGGTATAGTACCGGCCTAGCGTACCTAGCCCATGACGAGCTCAAGGACAGGTTTCAGTTGACGCGTTCCCCCCGCCTTTCTGTGGGTACCGGCCATCCCGCAACTCCGTGTCCATACTCTGTCACTCCGTGTCGACCCGTGGGCCTGCCCATTACATCGTTGTCGCCTTTTGTGTTCGTCTGTCCGTCTCACTTCGCTCAAAAAAAAAAAACTCTCTCCGGCCACAAGACGAGATTCGGTCGAATGTCGAGACCGCTGACTCAGTCGGTCGATCTCGTTTGGCCGGATAGCCATACAGACGATGCTCACAGCATGAGCTGGTGGGAGCAGTGCCAAAAAGTGTGAAAGCAACAACACCTGCCTCAGACACCCGGCCACCACCATTGGCGATTTCCAGCCGTTTTCCGGATGGTAACTGTTATTTCCACTGCTCTCCTTCGCTCTGCTGCGGATTCTACCGATCGTATGTTCTACCGATCGTTGGCCATCGAGCGGATGATTTGCATTTAGATCAGACCGTGTACTGGCATGCGTTTGTTCTCCGAGGCGCCGTTGTCTCCGAGCAGCACCGGGTCCGCTTGTCGGCTCCCGCCCTTCTTCGTCTTGAGTGCGAACGTATCTGTGGACGGCGACGGTGACATCTTCGCGCCGGAGGCGGGTCCAGAGCCACGTTGGGGGGCCGTCGACGCTATCAACGCTGTCTTGCTGTGTAGTTTCGTTCGAGGCCTCGGCTACCCCCGATCTCGGTTCCGCCACTCGTCGAGTTGCTTGCCCCGTTTGGTTTGTTGGGTACGGCCACATGCCACCGTGCACGATATGCTGGTACAACGTAATGCACGGAGGGAAGCGGCGTCAAACGGCACATGAAGTTTCTGTGAAACCGTGCTCGCCGTTTCTGTCCCTCGACATCGCAATATGCTCGGGTAGGAACAAGGAACTGACGACACTCTGAACAGTACGTTCGTCATTCGTTTATGGCCGTGCAGGTCTGGCGCTGGAAGGCACGCGACGAACGTCTTACGCTAGGGTTTGTTCCGGGGCAACCATTGGCGGGACGAAGCTGAAGCCGTGTCGCGTGCGTCCGAACGACACCAGAGGAAAGAGATTCGATTGGCTGCTGCCAAACTCCCCGAAATCCCCGCTGCCTCGCGTCTCTGCGGTTTCTCCGTGCGTTTCGCGCCTGGGGGAGGAAATAGGGGGTAGCTGCTTTCCCAAGTGAAAAAGGAAAGAAAAGAGAAAAAAATAGGGAATCTCGCTTGTACAACCAGCAAGACAGCGTAGAAGGACGAAGAACAACGGCCCCGTCCCGTCCCGCCGAACGCTTCCACTCGGCCGAGCCGTGGTGCCGAGCCAGCGACGAACGGCCGGCACTACGCTCGCCTCTCTGACTGACCACTCCTCGGAATTGGATCTGCGTCCATCGTGGCGCGAAGGCGGTGGCGTTTCAACGCCGATGCGGGCAGACTCCGGAGAAAAGGCGAACGGCGGCGGTGAACGCCAGAGGGAAGGCCTCTCGGACTCTTCGAAAGATTGCTACTGCGGTTCTCTCGACGACCATGACGACTACGCTCGCAGAACAGCGAATGCGGCAGAGAGATAAGACGAAAAGGAAAAGATACCGGGTCTCTTTATCTTTCTCTCGCTCTCTCTCTCTCTCTGACTCGCGCACTGACAAATTTTTTTTTTTTTTTCGAGCTGACTTTCAGCTGTTTTTTTTTTTATTTTACAGGCCTCAGCTCTCAACCTTTAGGTATTACTATGAGGACCTGTCGGGGCCACCTTTGCTCATTCACTGCCTTACTCGTACCTGATAAGAATCTTCGGATAAAGAAAGATGATAAAGAACTCCAAAGATTCTCCAAAGCGTCTGACAGGATTTGAACCCAACACACACGTGTCCCTCCGGTCTAGTAGTCTTAGACGCTCACCACTAGACCATCCAGGGGACACTGACAAAATTTCACATGATAATAACGTAATGTACATTGAGTGTGCATACGCTCGGGGTTTGACAAGGACGTATGGCTGTATAAGTCAGTATGACACGACGTTAGCTGGCGGCATTATTTGCACGTGACGTATAAGGTGAACTTGAGCATTGTGAAGGTTGCACTTCCTTTAATAGACCTTTACCTTCCACCTTTACTTGCCAGGTTGTGTTGGCTTTCCGTGGTGCGTGGCACGCTCCTGATATGTAACGAAGATCGGGAGATTCGCACGTCGAAACAAAAACAACTACACCGACTGCATGCGCACGTGCATTTGTAGCGCAGTTGTTCATTGTGAGCGTTGGCTCATTGTAGGTAGCGGGAGTTGGGTGTGTGCGTGTCTATCTGCGTGCGGGGGCGTGAAGAAGTCGGGGACGGGCCGGAGTTGGGCTTGTCGTTCCA
Organism: Stratiolaelaps scimitus; assembly: GCA_019614645.1. Taxonomy (NCBI): domain Eukaryota; kingdom Metazoa; phylum Arthropoda; class Arachnida; order Mesostigmata; family Laelapidae; genus Stratiolaelaps; species Stratiolaelaps scimitus. The sequence continues at coordinate 1,550,976 of JABWDB010000034.1, read as the reverse complement.
CGGCACGCTGTTACATTGTGACTAGAGTCATTAACGTGATGAGAAGATTAGAGGATTGGTCGCGAACTCGTCAAATCCGAATTGGCAGTTATCGATATCCGGGGTGAGATTAACAACTGATCTGCCAAGTTGCCAACAAATCGCGATACCTACCTATTTTGAGGATTGTTCAGCCGAGCGCGTGGGTCACTTGCGGTCCGAGTTTATATAACGATGTAAGTTGGCTAAGCTTGGCTACCACTGAGTCGCCATCTGAGGGTGGAACTTCTGAGTTCAGTCGCGATCGACAGTTTAGTAGTTTGAAATATCCGTTTCCTGTTTTTTTTTTGTTCTTATATTATATTTCTCCTCTCCATCTGTGACAAGACGCTTGACATCGACCCACCTTCTGAGCTGCAGAGAATAATTTGTCTTGCTCTAATAACAATGTCTTATGATACATCAGGTTGAAATTGGCCTCGGATACGGCTCAGCGCAGGTCAATGTCGGCGTTTTCGATCCGGATAGAGTCAACGGTGCGAAAACATTCGAGCGAAACATGCTCACAGCCAGTCAATTATGTTACTTGACGCCAATTATTATTAAAATTACGTACATATATATATATATATAACGTACAAATTATTATATATATATATATATATATATATGTTGAAAAGTGAATGCATACATTGTATTTAACCCAGAGGACACAAACTGACAATTAGCTCGACCGCCACGTTTTAGCTCTGTGCAAGAGTCATCCGTGGAAAACGTAAACAGATTTTCCACGAGCTTTACGCCGATAAAATCTTGACGGACTCCCATCCGAGGTTGTAAATCCAGCGTTGCTGCCGTCCCCACACACAAAAATACGGCATGCAAGAACGTTCGACTGAAAGTAGGCCCAGAGGCCTATTGTGATCCTATCAAGCAAGTATAATAAATTGAAGCAAACCCGAAAAGGGCCACAGTCTCCCTACGACGCTTATGATAATTTCCCCAGTGACCCGGCCATGGGAGATTTGCACGAAAACGCCGGGCACATTTTGCACAAACTGAAAATGCAATACTAAGATACAAGGTGTACACCATACAATCGTGGTACAATGCTATTGCTAACGGAAATTACCGTAACCGAACTGAACGCTCCCGTGCCGGTAAGTCCACGGTATGGCCTGTAGACGTATACGTTGTTTGCAAAGATACGTCTTTCCCAGCAAAGATGAAGTCTTGCCTAATGCACATCTGGCGTATTTACATATTACGTACGGCCTGCGAATACGTAATCATGCCCGACGGGCTAGCATCTCGAACAGAAACTATATGTGTACGTGGATACTTGGGCGTGTTCGTCGACGCAGTTATCTTCTTTCGTGTGGATGCATTTCGCCTGTTTGGGGTCTGTTTGGAGTGCGCCTCGGTCGTACCAAGATCCCTGGCAGGATTCCCGAAGGGAGGTTGGTGTGCACGGAACTGAGCAGCATGTAATTAGTGATTAATATGCTGGATAGAAGCAAATGGCCAGTAAGGCAGCCTCCTGTGTCAGCCACATTGACAAGCGTGTATCCACGCTAACTGTGGTAACAGCCAACGCCGAGAACGCAACCCGATCAGGAGATGCTGTAAAGAATTGCGACCTCCGCATCTTTTCGACGAGACCTATCTCGTTTAATATGCTGGAGACAAGCACATAGATGAGCACAAGAACGAAATAGCATTATTTTTATAATAATAATTCTTATTATTATTGTTATCATCATTATTAGTATTTTTAGGGCTCGTGAGTTATTGCCAAAAAGATCCTCGACACATGGCACTGCACAACCTAGATGCAACAATACATTTTTTGAGTGAGACAAATTAGCTAGACTTCTAGCAGCAGTCTGTGTGAGTTATTTATTTATCTATATATATATATATATATATATATATATACATGCTATACGTCACACTCAAATGACGGTTTGCATTTATCATCTCAGGATCCAGGTGTCTAATTTTATGATGGCATGTAGAAGTAATAGCAGTTTGAGGGTAGTACAAACCTTTCGATGTTCAGCCGTCAAACAAAAATCATATTATTATTATTATCCTTCTATAGGTGGTGCATACAGGGTCGGTTTCGCTTCTTTTACCAGCCTCGTCCGTCTTGATTATCCCAGACGCCGTGCGGTTGACAGGCACAAGCGAGTTTTGCTTTTTGCTGTTCCCGTTGAAATATGAAATAGGAAATGATGATCGTGCTGCGATCGAGCTGAGATCCACGCATCCGCAAAAGGCTGCCAGATGTTCGTAACGCTTGCACTATCAGTGTCTGTCACTGTCGAGACTATGCTCGAGAAATCGGGACAGGTCAATTGTCAATTGTTTGTATGAAAGGTATGTGTGAATTGCTGGTATAAATGGCAATATGTCAATGTATTTATTATAATGTGTTGTTTATTATAATTTTATATGCTGAGCCGAGAGTCGAATTGATGATGTCAGTGACACATTACACGCACAATGATCATTTGCCGGTTCGATCCGAACTTTTGTTTCAAGTAAAGCATCATTTTGTTTAGCAGTGTTGTTGTTGTTGCTGTTAAATCCTTTAACGTTGTTAACCCACAAAAATGAGACGGGCTTAAACCAGCCATAAACTCGTATCATCCTCTCGCGCCCGCACGCCACCTATCGTCCTTCCAATAATCGTCGCGCACCAAGAGCAGCGAATTCATGCGGGACATGTATCTACGTCACCTTCCTGACAGACCGTTCGCCTGCAGACGACGACGCTAAGGGCCATAGGCGTCGTTTTGACTGGCTACAGCCCGTTGGTGGTGGTGGTGCTGCTGCTGCTGTTTCTGCTGCAAGCTGTAACTATTTCGACAATCTCCTCCTGCCGAGCCCTGACAGATTGCTCCTTATGGCTAACGCACGCTCCACGAGCTGCCCCTTTCCTGGTACTCGGTGCTGCCGCCGCCGCCGCCGGCCCTGGTGCTTGCCTTGACCCTCGCGTTTACTTCCTCCTTGTCCTTGTGCCGAGCTCCTGCTCCATGGCAAACTTTAGCTCGTCGCCGTCTGCTGTTTTATAGGGTCAGCCTCGTGTCTTGCCCATAGCCACGTACCGTTTGAGTTGTCGTGACAGCAGCAGCAGCACCGATGGTTGTAGAATCTGTGCAAGTCAGGACGAACGGGTGGGCTCGGGCCGCACTCGTCGTCGGGTTGTCGCCACGGATCAGATCGTATCGGACCGAGCGACCGCTCGCTAGGCCCAATCGCCACTGCTGACCCGCTCGCCTTATATATATATATATATATATATATATATATATATATATATATATATATATATTTATATATATACATATACAAACGAGTGTTGGTGCTGTCCTGTCGGAGTGAGGGCGTCGACTGCGATCCCGCTGGCCACGTTTCACGGTCATGAACGTTGGATAGTGACGGGATCGAGAAGTAGGAAAGTGCAGGACAAGACAAGGCTAGAACAGGCCTTGACAGAGAGGCCAAGAGACCTGCAGCGGACCCCCGAACGAAACGACGACGAGGGACCAACGGATGAGCCTCGATATCAACATTGGCCTTCCTTCCAACTGGCCTGGCTGCCCTCGGACGCTGACAGCCAACGAAACTCAACGTTCGTGGGTCGAACGAGTTAGAACGGCGAGAAGCGCGGTCGGGCCTAGGCGCCGCGACCGCAGCAGCTATCAGCGTGAGAAGAGACCAACGCGAGGACCGGTCGAGGCCAGCGTTCACTTCTTGGCTAGTGGCGCGCGTGGCTGGCTGGCCTGGCCGGCCAACAAGGACATAGCGCCGTGGCGACGACAGGCAGGGCAAGAGGGAGAGTCAGGCCGACAGACAGATAGGCCAACAGCAGAGCCGGGAGAAGAGAGCCTTCTAGGCATTGCTGGATGCTCGAGGCCAATCAAGCAGTTACGAGGTGCCGGCCGTGTTCATCCCAGCCGCCAGAGAGATACCGGGGGATGGTGGTGGTGGTGGGCTTCCTCTGGGCTGCTCCAGTGGTCCAATAGAGGGAGAAGGCGCCAAGCACGCGCCACTGACGAAGAGGTTGCTCAGTCGTAGCAGAGCAATGCCGCCGCCGCCGTCGTCGTCGTCGGCAGCAGTAGTAGTAGTAATGCCGGCGGTTTCTTTTCCCACTTGTCCCTGAGGACCCGGCCGACATCATTCGGTGGACTACGAGTCAGACGTCGAACCCCGAACCTCGATCCCTTGATAAACGAAGTCGTAAAAGATATATATATATTCTACTATTCGAGCATAGAACGAGCAAGGGCGAGCAAAGACAAGCTTTTTTCCTCCTCACGTCATGGTGCTGCTGTTAGTTGTGGTGGTATTCTGCTGCAGCTGCTATTGTAGCGGTGAGGATCGCAGAGGCTACTGGCGCGACGTAATGTGGTAAACGCTCAAGTGGCTGTGTGACGCCGCATAGTGCTGCCTAGATACGATTGCATACTGAGCACTCTCTATACGACTCCTGGCAGAAGCCGCCGCCCACGAGGCTGACGGTCTCCCCATGTCCATCTCATGTTGCGTGTCCCGACCGAGACGGATTGTAACGGAGGACTGCTGCAGCGTATACAACGTGTGCTGTAGCCAACCACGCCGGAGAGCCGAAGCCGGGGGCAGAGAAGATCAGGGCCAGCGGCGGCATAGGTTACACACCTCGACGCAGAATGACGTATTGTTGGTTCTTACGTTGGGTGGCTGCTTCGTTTTGCCTCAGTAACAGCGCATGCTGATTACTCAGGGAGATAGAATACCCCTGGCCTGGCCTGGACGTAAATCGGGAGGGCCCGTGAAAGAGACCGCCACGGTCATCAGATCGATCTGGTCATCATGAAGAAGAATGGTCCTCGTCCACCTCCCCGATGGGTATCCCTTGTGAGGCGGGTCGGCACACCGAGCCGAGAAGAAATAGAGCTGCGAGCCATAGAGAAGGAGGATCTCCAGGGATGGGACAACGATAGGGCAAAGAAGGCCGAAGGGGGGGAGAGGTAAGGTGACGCCTAAATTGGCCATTGTCGTTTGTTCGGTTAGCAGCGAATGGGCAGGAAGAATACAAGCTGTGGGCGTCATGATAGCGGCTGTCCTTCGAAGGACAACAGCTACTCCACTGCCCGAGCTCCTTGAGATCGCCGTCGGCCAAACGGAATGAACTGCAAGGGTCGTTGGCAGCTGATTTCCAAATGGGGTATCACCGTTTTAAGCTAGACGCTTGTTCACCGGAAGGCACCGGAGGGAAGGGATTGCCGCCTGCAAAACCATTCGCAATGAAATAAGCAACGCCGAATGTCAGGGGGTTGCTGCTGTCCCTGGCACGGCGAAGACCACTTAACGTGATACTGAGGAAAGCGGGCGCACGCCCCTCAGATCTGTTGTAGCAAGGAGCAATTGCAACGTTTGTTTCTCGGCTTCCGCTCAGAACTCTGCGCAGACTCTGACCAATAGATGTAAATGTCGGCGGACGGAAAATAACGAGAAAGGCTTATGCAGGACAGCCTCCCCCAGTGGATGGACTACCCCGACCAATTGGCTGTGTTGTTTGAGCCGATGTGTAGGTGCGATTCATGTAAATGCTATTCTGCCCGAGCCCAAAGACAAAGAACGGACACATGTGACGAACTTGTGGCCGGGATTGGTATATATTTCCCTGAGATTATTTCTTTAGTTGAGGTTAAAATACCGCTAGCAAACACACACGATGAAGCCAAATTAGATTCAAATCGAGATTTAAAAAAGAAACTGTTCCTTCCAAAAGCTCAACGTTATCCAAAAATGATTATAGTAATAGCATCATAAGTATCCATAAATTTATCATACATTTACTTCTGATGGTAAGATTGTTATACTACCCTATAGCATTAATTGATAGGCCTATAGTAGGGTTAGAATTTGAACATCCATTAATATTGAGTACGCAAGCACTATTACCGTAAGAGATATCGAACCAAAACTGTTTTTCGAGCTGACCCTCAGCTGTTCCCCTATCTGACAGGCCTCAGCTCTTAACCTTTAGGTATTACTATGAGGACCTGTCGGGGCCACCGTTGCTTATTATCTGCCCTACTCGTACCTGACAAGAATCCTCAGATAAATAAAGATAACAAAGAACTCCAAAGATCCTCCGCGTCTGACAGGATTTGAACCCAACACACACGTGTCCCTCCGGTCTAGTAGTCTGAGACGCTCACCACTAGACCATCCAGGGGACAACAGATATCGAACTAGAGCTATCGTAGGGCAACACGGCTTCGCCAATGGGAGTTCCCATGGGGGCATCAGTACACGGACGGTTTCTATTCGAGTTAGCAGCTAGGCCAGCCAGAAACAATTCACATATAAGGTACTCACTCCTTTGTACATCGTACAACTTCGATAACCTTTGGAAGACATGAATCTAGAAGGTAGCTCGTGGTTGCTAAGATCGGTAAGAACATGATGCTGGAAGGCAGCGTTCTGTAATCAAATTCTTGAAGCAACAAGCCTGATTGAAATTCATCGATGGTCGGTGTTACACAGCAAGGCCTTCAGCCGGCAAGACGTTGATTTACGACTGCTGTAATCGATGCAGACGGGGCGACTCGACTGTCGGGGACCACAAAGGAGGTGAGTGGACTTCAGGACATCTCACGAGTGAACGAGTACCGACAATCACTGCAGCCTTTCACTAAATTAAAGGGTGGATGAGCTTCATGAACCCGTCATGTCAGTGGTAATCGGCTTTCTCCAACAGACCCATGACGACAGGGCAACGTCAATGATAGGCCAGCCAACCACGATTTTCGATGATTGAGCCGGTGTCTCACACGCGGCCTTACAGCCGGCGCCTCATCGTTATGCTGCTGTTCGCGCTTCCTAATAGCAATCGCACTCAGAAAGGTCTGGATTAGACACTCCGGCCACGCCGCGACTGACATATTCTACATATTATTAATGCAACCTCTAAAGTTTTGTAGCATAAACAAGCTCGGCTTACGTACACCGTCGCCATGAACGATTCTTGGGTGAATTTTCACCGGCCACCTGGTAGGAAACAGGCAAGAAAATGGTTCGAGGAGGACGGCAGGCCATCGCAGTGGTCGTCCCGGATACATTTGGTCCCAAAGTCATGATCATTCTTGCTGTGGACGATTACGGCCGATTTTATATTTTGAGACACTGCACAAAGACGAAAACATCAAGGCAACCGCCAATATCTCGAGTCCTTGAAAAGGCTCAAGGACAAATGGCACACGTGAATTGAAAGCACCCGGAGCGTGTGACTTCCCAATGACAGCGCAAAATCACAGAGTGCAATAAGGAACTGGATGGAGGCCGACCATAATCATCAATAGAATCAACCTGCATATCCACCGGATTTAAATCATTGTAATTATGGTTTGTAATTATGATTGTTTCCATGCAAGGGTGGTGTACATTAAGTACAACACGGATTCCCTCCAGCAGCTATCGATATCGAAACTAGCTATAGTAAAGAAAATTTTCCGGGCACACTCACAGCCTTAAACATTTAACATCCACGGCACAGCTGCTTTCGGCATTGCTTCATAAGACGGACCCCTTGAAATGTGAATGTGCAACGGTGGGAATCGAACCCGTGCACCTACGTGAGACGCGTCGCCTCTCCTCGGGTCCCCGAAGATCAGGCAGGACCGCACCTGTTGCCATTGCGCAGTGCTTTGTCCCGACCAACATCGTTTATCGATTCCATGCGACGCTTCGTATACTGTAGCAAACGGAGCTCGTTCGTGTGGTCTCGGCCTGGAAAACAGCTGTCTTGGAGACAAGAAAGTGTTGACGATGAGATCTCCGTAGGGATCCGGAGCATTCAATCCAGACTTAAGAAGAATGGCAACAAATAGAACAAGAAGGGCAGGTCATTCTTCCCGCCAGAAGGAAATCAAAACTGGAAGGAAAACACAGATGGAAACCATGATACCTTTTCTTGGAGGAGGAGAATTCACTTTGTATGTGAGAGTTTCTACTGGGCAAGGACTTGATACAGGTCTCTCGTGTCGGCTAGCTCACACAAGCGTCGTTCTACAAAAAGTCATTCGAGGATGCTTGGACAACAATTCCATAGGACCGGACCAAGGCAGCTGGCGCCACTCGCGAGTTGAAACCCATTCTGAAGTAGACAGTTAACGAGAGTCCGTTAAAACCAAACAGCGCTGGATACCAATGTAAAGGGATTCGATTCAAACCACTAGCATAGGCTGCTTGTGTCCAACGTACAAGGGGTAGCCTACGTCAGAGTATTTGAGAACAGGCTTAACAGAACACTGTTGCACCGAGATATAAGACAAATGAAAGTTTCCGCGTTGAAAGAATGCCTTTGAAAAAACCGAGAGTTTCCGGTTTCATAAGGTCGCCCAGGTGGGAAGCGTCCCAGGGACACAGCTTGGTGGTCACCAGACCGGCTATGAGACATGTCCCAGGTCGCCGATTCAAATCCTGGCCTTTCGGGAGGTGTGGATTTTTCCTAGCAACATCTCTCGCAATGCAGCCACACAGATAAGTCCGGCAAACTTTCTGATCGGAGAAGGGCTGCGAGCGCTCCCCAGCCTCAAACGGAAATTCAAGTTCGGTTGGGAAAGCTGTAGTTGATCACGCCCATCTGTTGTCGTTGGGAAGAAAAATAAGAGCAGCATTCGTGGAATGGATTGAAAGCAAAAAGATCGATCAACGGGGTCCTTGTACCCAGACCTTATATCTAATGACGAGCAGAGCGTAATTAGCCATCTGAGAAGAGTAAGCAATGTTCGTGGACGCTCGAACCCACTGAGTCCATATTGACTCTCATACATAATCGGCATTGAGATCTGAGGTTATCAGCCATTTCGTAAGACTTCAATCATAACTCTTTCTTTGGCATGTGCTTTTTGCGATTTTTGTTTTGTTATCGTGAGCAGACGAGGTTAACGAAGCAACTAAATAACTGTGCATGGAATAATCCCATATGACAGTTTTGTGCCATAACGCAGTTCTGTCACCCCGTAAATAAATTCCATTTTGGACAAGTCCATGTACAATAGTAGAAGTCCATGTTCGCCTATTGTGATGCACGTAATGAATTCGGGACAAAAAACCCTAACTATTTAACTAGGGATTACCGTCGCATGCTTTCTGCTTCCTCTCTAGATTAGCCAACATGGGTTTGGACACCCTGCAATCTTGGTAAACCTACCTCGAGATACGTTGTTCGGTCCGGCTCTCAGCCAACATGTAACCAAGGTTTTCAGGCTGACTCTCAGCCAACATTTAACGTCCACGGTACTGCTTTTAGCATTGCTTCGTAAGACTGACCCCTTTTAAATGCAACGGCAGGAATCGAACCCATGTATGCACCTATGTGTCTATTCCGATCGGCAATGTATGCGCCCGCGAATGCACCACTACGCCACTGCGCTCGGCGCCCCTCCATCTTGAGATCGGCTGAAACAATTGGCCTAAAACACATTGTGTTCCTGCTTGTTTCCCCTTGACTATTGGCCACTGTATCATTACTATTTTCATGCATTATTACAGGCAACATACAACCGACAATCAGCCTTATAAGAAACTATACGTTTCTACGGACAATCTCCACTATTCCTGCTATTCCGTATCTATGTGTCGTACACGTAGTCACCTTTTCAAATATTTTCTCAAGCGTTTGTTCGTACATGCGTGAGCTATCCCTCTACTCTGCCTCGCTGAAGCACTTCCCAGCCCTTCCAACAGCCATATATAATATATATATATATATATATATGTATATATATATATTCATTCATCCCCTCTGCGCTTCACGCTCCGTAGCGTGGAAATGGAAAATGATGGAAAAACCTCGGAAGAATTTTTGACGCCGCTGTCGAGATTGGCACAGCGCCCACGTGAGCGATCGACGGCGAGCTTCGGTCGAGGCCGCCACGGCTTCCGCCGCTACTTTTGCATCAGCACTCCATCTCCCCGAAAGCTCGGTAACGTGAAAGCAGCGGATTCGCCAGGAAGCGGAAGAAGGGAGAGATGGTGGCTGAGGTAGACGCGGCCCAGCTGCCGCCAGGGTCTCCCTCTCGTGCAGCGGCGGTGGAGATGCCAAACGAACTCGCCGCCTTTAGCTGTCAAACGAACTTATGGCTGTCGATGGTTGCTAATCAGCTGGAATAAATAGGCGAAGCGGAGGAGGAGAAGAGGTGGAAAATTAGAAAATTTCCTAGTGCACCTTGCGTCCCATTTAGGGATGATCTCGGGTAAGCTCTGTTTAGAGACGGACAATCAGGGTCATCTGTGATTGTTCGGTATTTATGCTGGATCCACCTCGCCTTTTCTAGCTTCTGCATCTTCATATATATTTATATATATATATATATATATATATATATATATAGATATATATATATATATATATATATATATATATATAGATATATATATATAGATATATACATATGCAGTGAAGGCTGAGTTTAGAGCGGCTGTGGTGAATATCGTCGGCTTCTTCAAAAATGTCGTCAACGACCCTCATTACTATTACATATAGCCTGTAAATACGAACATTCGAGATGATACCATCTGTGTTGCTGACCTTGAGCGAGCATAAAAACATAGTAACAACCTGATGGAAATCGCCAAGTGCAAAGGCCCACTACAGTAAGCTATGTACGTAGCGAACGGTAAGCGAATGCTGGCCTAACGAAATATCGTCATCGCAAACAAAGAAAGCATGGAAATTGCAGACAACCCGACAATCGATCCCCTGGCCCCCTTTTAAATTTGCTTTTCAACGGAGTCCAACTGCATTCGTTGGCATCATTGTACTTTCATATGACCGCCACAGGCACGGTTTTCTTTACAAGCTCTTGCATCGGCCCCAACAAGCCCGTATCTTATCTTGCTTTACATGCCCTCGACTCCTCGTTACCCATACGCGATATTTACACACGCGCATGCGGTATACCCACGCACACAGATACACTGCAGCCCACATCTAGCACCGCGTACCCTCATCTGGATGGATACACCCACTTTTCACACACACACACCCGTGCGTGGCATCTTGTTTACCGGGTGGCACTACGAGGTTCGCCGGAGCCAACGACGTGCGCGGTCAAGCGGTCGAGAAGTCGCGCCGCACGCAGAAAGCACGCAGGTCAGTGCAACTGCAACGTCTGGGACGGTGTCGAGGCCAGCGGTGGAGATAGCGCAATGGCACGCCCCCGGGCATCCCGAAGTGAACGCGTCCGTTTTTAAAGTGGGGCCCAGTCGACAACTTTTAAAGAAACAGCAGCAGCAGTAGCAGCCGCGATGACTGGGCAGCTCACCGCTGCCCAGTCCCGCGGCCACAAAAGGCTCCGACTGCACTTACAAGAAGGGGTGGAGGGTGTTCGCGACGTTTTGGACGTCGTTGACGGGACCCTAGCCGGGTGAACAGGCCGAGGCGGTCGTGAGCCATCGGGGGGGTCTCGCGGCGAAGACGGACCCAGAGGACGCGCACGCATAACGTGCATGCCACCGTTAATGAAGAGCGGGCGTTTCTCGCCGAGCGGAAGAAACTAAGGTGGAAAGATGAAAGATGGCGGAAAGAGGAACAGAGAGAGAGAGAAAGGAAAAAGAAAAAAAAGATACGGGGGTAAGATTCATGCATTGTTGTGCCTAGTTACAGCCGGCAGCCGAAAGGACATGCCACGAAGCGGCGCCTGTGTCTCTGACTGCATACGAGTACATGCATGCACTTATGCCAGTTCTCGTAGAGGGCCACTTTGTCCACTACTTCAGATATGAGGGCAACCAAAGTACACGGCTTAACATAAGGGCGGGCATTTGTCTTCCGGGGAAACGGCCAAGGTGGGGTGTCCGTAGTGTGTCACAACGAGAAATATTGCCACCAATAAGACTCACTTCAAAGAAGCAGCACTCTGACAAAGGGTGCACATAAAAGCGCATCTGATCACATGAATACGGACGGTTGCAAACGTGCTTAGATCAACAGCACACGATAGAGGCACACGTTTGCGGGGACCCAGCATAGGCTCACATGGCCAGACCGTGTGTGCCTATAGTGGTTGATCAATATAGGCAGTTTGTCCGGGTCAGGCACCCGTAAGAGACGAGTGCTTCGCGCTACGAGTGTTGAGACAATTTATCAGGACACACGGTTATGGTAATACTAATAATAATAATTAATAATAATAATAATAATAATAATAATAATAATAATAATAATAATAACAATAATAATAATAATAATAATAATAATAATATGAGAATGCGGCCACCTATCGCAGGGTTATCGGATCTCGTTCAATATCGCCTGTTTAAAGCGAACAGTAATTACTTTTACAATAGTCAACGTAGTTAATGATACTGTTATTATTAAATCTTGTACTACAAGGTCATGAGGCTAAACTCGGTGTGGCCAATATGCCGCACTGCGGGACTCAGTCCAGCAGACTCGAGCTCGTAAGCTCCGCTTGCGCAGTTGGCGACGAGCAATAATCTGTTAATAAACCTTTTTACAAAGGGAGCATTAATGCTCTTTCAATGTCTGGCGCCGCTTGTATGTAGATATGTGTATTGCCGGTCCAACGATATAGTGGAGTTCGCTGAATAATTATTAAGATATAGGAGAACTGCCGTCCCTTATCTGATTCGATAAGCCTGCTCAGAGAAATCTCCGTAGTTTTCTGATCAATATTAGAAAGAAAGCAGTTCCGTAGAAAATCCAATTCCAAGAACTTTGTCATTGCCTAATAGTCATTGACGTTTGGCTAATTAAAAGTTCTGTGAGTTGTACGCTTCCCGCCGTCTAAGTCGTAGCTGGGCTCCTGCGCCGAGCAGCCGGAACGACTCCCTGCCAGAGAATAAGTTCAATAAGAGCTACATGTACACATCTAACTATATAAGAAGGGCGAGTTCTTTGAAGGGCAGTTCCGATTATATCTGCACTCAATTTGGGCTCCTTCTACAAGACACGAGTGCAGACTGACCTGCGTTCGTTTAGAGCGGACAGTGATCTACGATCGCGAATCGCATTACGGTCGAATCACAGATAGGCCGAGCAAACACTACGGAACACCAGCAGCAGGACAAGTTGTGCGAGATACATTATGCACACACTTGGTTTCATCCTGTTTCCTGCGGCGACCTGCGACCTCCATCCTGTTTCGCCCTGCCTGTACCCCCTATAGTCTTGCGTACATGAACGGCTCCGAGGTTTCGGTAGCAGTGGCTAGCCTCCCTGGCCAGCAACGTCCATCCTAGCTAGACTCAGTCTACGGGAAGCCGTTCCCAAGAGAACTCGAAGCGAGCCTCGAACGTAGCCACCTAGGTAGTCGGCCTTCAATAGCACGAAACCCGAGTGCCATGTACCCTTACGTACCTAGCAACCAACACCGCGGCTTCGTACAGAGTATTCGCCTTCGGTCGGCTTCGTTCCGCAGTGATCGGTTCCCTCCTCGTTAGCCATCGAAAGTTGCGAGACCCAAAGCCGTCCCTTTTTCCCACGATGCGGTAAAACCCAACCACGAACGCCGCCGTCTAGCCGAGGTACTGTGTACAAGTGCGACGAATACAAGCGATTTCGTGTTCTCGCGGTGAGGGCCGCCTCCGGCTTCAAACACGGGCTCTACAGGCGCCTTTGCCCGCTCCCGAAGAAGACAGTGTAGGAAACAAAGCGGGAAATCTCAGTGACCGGGGGGGGGTCTGTGATGTCGCAGGGGGAACAGCGCATTGGTGACTTTCCGCTGTCCGTTGCTGCCAGCCTTTACTGACCAGTGGTGCCGAGAGACTGGGAGACAGAGAGAGGCAAGAGTCAGAGGAGGGGGAACACAAGGGAGAAGACAGTGACAGCAAGAATGAAGAGAATTCCACCCAGCTGCGCCGTTGCCGCTGCCGCCGCCGGATGTAAAGGATTCTCACACGCCCCTTTTGGGCAGCAGAAACCGCCAAGCTCAAGCTGACATGCTGGCCACCCTGTCTCAGTGGGTGTTTCCGTACATCGCGCCTGTGGCCGTGTATGTGAGTGTGTGGGGGGGGGGGGGGGCGCGCTCTTTAGCGAGGAAAAGGGGGCACAAGGGCGTTCTTGTGGGAGCATCCGCGTGCCACTATGCCGTTTGCTGCCGACTGAGCTGTCACTAAGAGATAGCCTGCTATATCCTGAGACTGGAGTTCAGGTTGTCGTTTCTAGCGAACAAACGCTTCTTATATATATACATATATATACGAACACCCTCGCAGGAAGAAGTATATATATATATATATATATATTATATATATACTTGTGCAGTGGCAGTAATTGAGATCCTTCTCTGCTCCGAACAGGACTCCCCCGTTAGCTGGTTCCGTTTGTATTGGCGTCCCGTTCCCGCGTCCTCTCTCGTAACTCTCATTTGCGTTCACTTTCATGTTCTTGTCGGCCGGATCCCATCGGACAAGCGAAGCGAGAATGTACAAAATAGCGGCGCCTGTGTATGATGACTTTACTAGACCCGCAGTCGGCAGCTATATTACAACTGCTGGCCAAACGCAGCTACGGCCGCCTTCCTCTCGTAATACCCTCCAAAATGTTCTCCCCTTCATCGTACATCCTCCTCGACCGCTCTGAAATTGTCTACTTCAGCGCAACGCGGTGGGTCTCTCTCTCTGCCGCAGCAACGAGCGACATCGCCTCCCCGCAGTGGTGGCGGTTGCCGACTCGTGGGGCCAGCGACGCTGTGGGCGCTCGCTCCTGCGGGAGTGAGTCCACACTCCTTTTTGCCGCTGGCCGCCATTGGTCACAGCCGCCCGACCTCTTCTTCCGCTTCAAGTTCGTGACCATCTTTCTCCTTTCTCCGCTCTTTGTCACTCGTCATTTTCTCCTTCTGCAGAAGGTTTCCGAGATCCTCCACTGTCAGCCACCCTCCAGGCCACTCCTAACCGACAGGCCCGCAGGGTCCGAGGAGGCCTAGCTCGAAGCACTGAGGCACTGGCGACACAACGAGAGGCCAAAGAAAACTGGTGAGAGAGAGAGAGAAAGAGAGGGAGAGAGAGAGAGAGAGAAAGAGAGGGAGAGAGAGAGAGATTCGGGGCTTGTTCCAAATAAAAATGCCCGCCCACCGCAACGAGCCACAGAGCAGGCGAGCGACGGGGAACAGCGCCAGTGAGGCCAGCGGGGTCCGCTAACGTCCAGAGGAAACGGCACCAGCCGTGGAGGTGTTATCGATCACGTTTGATAGCGCTGCCCCCGAGAGCCGGTCACCACGACCGAGGAGCGTGCCGTTCCCCGCGGGGCCCGTCCTCAGCGAGACGCAGCCGGAAAGTAGCCTTCCGGGAGCAGCCGCAGCACGGCGTATGGCAGGCAGAGAGGCAGGACGAAGGTGGTGGGAATAGGACAAGACCTAGAAATAAGATTGGCCTAGCAGGAAAAATTGGCAAGCAGTACGGAAATTGGGCGGAGCGGACAACCGCACGGCACAGTGAAGGCGGGACGCAGGAACAGTGAGTTGCAGGGATGCAGAGGCTCGGGAGACGTATAGAATAGAACGAATCGACAGAGATTGTGGCTCTGGCGAGCCATGGTGTAGTCTAGTGTCGCGTTGGTTGTCGGTGGGTAGTCGTACCTTCGCCGCGAAGGCCAGGAATCGAACCAAGGCTGCGCCTGCGGATCTCCCGCAGTAGGACTATAGTTGGGAACTAGGGCTGTGGAGAGGGTCCCGGAATGATGTATACTCCGTACCATGCTGAACAAGAAGTCTGGCCGTCGCTCTGCATCGATCTCGTTGCAGGTCAGAAGTTTGAGAGGGTATTTGAATGCGTTGCGGATATCAAGTGGTATTGTTTATCCAGTGTGAGCTAAGACTTCTACCCGCTCCTCGATGCTGTTACCACAGCCCCATACAACAGAAGCCGTAGACAATGACTTCCTGCTCAGGCCGTTGCGAGACACCTACATACACCCGGCTACGAATCTATCGACTGCCGGAGCATGGCGTAGGAGAGGACTAACGGGCATACAAATACGACCAGCGCGATTGGGAATTTGGCGTGGCTAGGCTGGTCTGTTTACGCGAAATGCAGCCCTGAAAATGTACCCTCCCCCCGTTGAGGGTACGCCGCCAGTCAATTAGACAGCTAAGTTTCTTTACGAAGGATTACCCATGAGTAACGCGGTAGTTATACTAGAGCTTTTTAAGGCGGGATACATTCAAATAGCCACTGCTAGGTGTAATACTCAACAGGGTTTTCTGTCAGGCTCACCTGTTCATTGACGCCGTCCTTGCTACTGCGGTCGTAAACCACTCCGACCCCATTTGCTGATTGGCGAGGGCCTAGTGGTTGGAACACTAACCTTTATTTCGGGAGTGGATTTCGGGAGCATATAGATGTGACATTACTATTAAACGGAACTCTGTTATCATTCGAGCCATAACATGCACACAATTATAGTGGCTTATTTGTTTTCTATAAACCATCTGGGTGAGGGCTGGTTTCTCCATGGGAACATAAACGGGTCCTTGAATTTCGAGTGGGACATTTTTCATTGTTTATAATTGAGAGGATTACTATTATTATACTTGATTTATTCAAACATACAGTAGTAACAACATTGAAATGATTGATTCATACAATTTAGCCAATTAGACAAATTATTTCTATTCATGCTATTGGAGGGCCAGTGGTTGGGCACTCTAACCTTTTAAGATAGTCTTTCACACGTTTACGAAAGTGGAGACTAGAAATGTGTTGGCGATGAATGCGGTTATCACCAAGGACATCACCATTTGACAATTGGCCAGATCCAACGTGTTGTAGATTATAAGACACATCAGGCTTCGGACTGGCCGTGACGAAGTTTAATAAGACGATTTGAGTGTTTGAACACCAAGATAGCGATGCTATAGCCCTGTGCATATAGATGAAGATCTCCTCTACCATCAACACGAGACTCCTGTTTATAAACGACCTCCTGCCTTAAGCCTGCCTTCAGAGCATTATTCAAGATTACCAGATATAACAGGAGACGACATGATCTCTGTAAGTGCTTCTTTCATCTGTATGCTAGCCGGTTCATCCCATAATATATGCCATTGATTCCTTCTTTGAAATGGGTTTGAAATAACACCGCAACGTTGACCACAATAGAAGAATCGAGTTTCGTGCGAAAAGTCCAAACAGATGCTGGGCTATAGTTAGCACTACCTCAGCGCTCGTCCGGGTATGTCTTACGAAGCATGAATGCCAAAACCAGTTGTACTGCGTACTGGGTCCAATGTTGGCTGTAGGGTCGGCCCGGAAATATCTATTTTACTCGCTGGACGAGTGACATTTGACATCACGCGACGTTTGCATTTCGCTTGACATTTGTTCATCAAAGAACACCGCATCTGCGCAATTGCTTGAAATAAATATCGAGCCAGCATCGGCTACCGCATATCGGTGTGTACCCTGTATCGAGCCCTGCTGTGTGACATATGAGAGAGCTTAAGCATTGTAAAATTGCAGCTCCTTTAATAAACCAATAAACATTTACCATTTACCATTTACCTGCACTGAGTATTCCCTGAATCACTTTTTCGTGTTGGGCTCACCGAGGCTGTCGCGAAAAATGCTGCACGCAACGAACATCAGTTAGCTCAATCAGCTGCTCGGCCGGGCAGCGGGCGGCGTCTTATCACTAATCCGCGATACGTTATCATCACCCCGGAGCAACGATCCGACAAACCCATCTGACCAGCCCCTCCAAATATGCTGGCGACTGTGCACAGCCGGCGCGGTCAAGCTTTTTGACATCGACCTCTGAGCTTCGTCGCGTTGAAGGCCCGGGAGTGAAGTGGGGTATGGACTTCGTGCATCCTAATAAAAGGCAGATAGCTACCTCCAGGTAACAACGCGTGGCCCCTGTCATAGTGTCAGGATCATAATCAATAAAGAGGAATAGCCGGCGCATTGCATAGAACGGCTCTGCAGTTCGCGCAAGATGCACATCAGGGTTGTTATCGCGCTTCCAGATGATCTTACAAAGATCCAATTAGAGGGAACTTATGATCTCCCGAAAGTGAGATCAATGCGCAGCTTCGTCGCGTTGAGGGCCCGGGGGTGAGGTGGGGTATGGACATCGTGCATACTAATAATAAAAGCATGGAACGTTATGTCCAACACACTCAGGTAGGGTGTGTTAGTGATTTGTTCGAGATTTGAAATAATCTATGAGACGACACTTGTTTTT
Organism: Stratiolaelaps scimitus; assembly: GCA_019614645.1. Lineage (NCBI taxonomy): Eukaryota > Metazoa > Arthropoda > Arachnida > Mesostigmata > Laelapidae > Stratiolaelaps > Stratiolaelaps scimitus. The sequence goes on along the minus strand of JABWDB010000034.1, from coordinate 1,532,789 downwards.
CACTATTATTTCTAAGAGATAAAAATACCTGAAAAAAGACACGCGCGAACGTAAATAAGCGTTGCTATATGCAGATGCAAATGCTAGACATTGCGTATGCATAGTGCGTATGCATTATATACAGAGCATTCTATATAAGTATGTTGGGTGTCATCAAATGGAACACTGACTTGGGGCAAGCTCTGACTTTCAACGTCCGTCCAGGAGTGAGCTGTTTTTTAACGTGGGTTACTGTGGCTTAACAATGAAACGGCCGAGTCTTTTTAATGGAGCGATTCGCTGATTTTGACTAAGTGATGCGCGTCCCAAGCTAGTCTGCTGGGTTAGCTTTAAATGATCAAATAACTAACAACAACAGGTAACCAGTCAGCAAGACACTGTGTGTTAAATAGCCTATATTTGCGTATCAATTGTACTTGATGCTTAATGACACGCTCGCGAGGGCCCTCCACTCCGCCGGTATCCCTTGCACAAGGGAGCTACAGGGCCTCGACACCTCTGACGGGCGCCGCCCTGACTCTCATCCCCCTGCACCGAGGCCAGTACCTCGTTTGGGACGGCACAGTGGTGTGCGACCACCCCCGGTTACGCGGTAGCGCGTGCGGAGAAGGCCAAGCTACGGAAGTACGCCGCACTCCAGGCAACCCACCTCTTTTCTTCCCTTGCTTTCGAGACCTTAAGCGGTCACGGCCGCCTCACCGCGAACTTCCTCGAAGGGGTCTACGATAGGCTGATCCGCGCCACTGGGGACAAGCGCGCAGAATCTTTCCTTCTGCAACGCCTATCCCTAGCTGTGCAGAGAGGCAATGCCATCGTGTTCCTCGGGACAATGTCGGTCTCAGCCCCGGTCCCTGCTAATCCCCCCCACCTAATAATCGCTAGAAATAATTCCTAATTATTGTATTTTTGAATAAATGCTTATTGTACTATCTGTATGTGGTACCGTAACCCGTTTTTCGTTAACTATTATGGTAATTAGGAGAATTTAGTGGTTTAGTGTCATTACGCATCTACTTTTATTTATGATGTGTTATCATAATACGGTAATTAGTGACGCACTTGGGGACGGGGTGTCAAACCGCGGCCTGAGGTCATAGTCATCCTAGAGGGAGACGATGGTCACTTGCTTCCGGAGATGCTGAACATCTTGCTTGACATATTGCAGATTTAATTGAATCTCTCTGTCAATCACTGCGTGTATCATGTTAAACGCTACAGCTCGATGACGAAGACAGAACATCCACGTTATTAAATTATTCGATATATATATATATATATATATAGGTCAGGGAGGCTACAGGACGAAGGGAGATTGTTCAGAGCGACGTTATTTCTGCCATCCTCTATAAACGCCACATGGAGTCCGTTGCTGACATCATGAAGATGTTCGATTTGCGTAAATTGAGGGCATTGTATTCACTCCTGGTAACGCGTGTTGCCCTTAAAATATCAAAAGCTACCATTCGAAACAATATCGCCTTCCATATCGTCCCGGTGATGAGAAGGACCACCCGTAGACTAAGCGGGTTTGTGTCGCCATCTGCCACCAAAGATGCTTGCCGACATGTTCCTGGTTATCGCCTTCCATCCGACTGGGGCTCTCCTCCTCGAGAGAGATTCGAGTACTATTTTCAATGGAAAAATTTGTAAGGGGCAGAGAAGTTTCTTTAATGCTCCCTCTCTATGATCTACTATGTTATAGGATATATCGTTATTTTACCATAATTGTTCAATCTGACTTCATATATTTCTATTTTTTTTTGTATTGATTATATAAGCTGTATATATTTCTCGTTGGAAGTGTGAAGGGCGAATTATTGCTGGACTAGCTTTGCTTGTGTTCGGCGCATGTGCCCATGTATATCGTTGCTAAAACTACGAATTATTGTTGGTATATTAGAATTCTGTATCTTACTTTTCGGTTACTAAAGCTGTCGACAGCAACTGTACGTACCCCCCACCGTGATGTAATAATAGTAATATTTTTTAATATGAACAAAATTTCAATTCAATTAAAAAAAATTTCAATTCAAAAACACCTTTATTAACAAAAGGGGGTTATACATTTGGTGTACAAAAATTAGTTAGTGCATAGTATATGCATGAGTGTCTCTGAGCATTCGTGTCGCTCGAAAAGAAAACATATTATTGACTCTTTCCGTCCTGGCGATTTGTACTGATGGTATGGTTTGTCCATTCCGCAGATTATTTTGTCTGACATTAAAATATTTATAATACGAGTTTGAAGATAGTAACCTTTTGTAAAATCGCATATTATGCCTGTTTGTGTAGGTCAGTAATCGGAGGTAAGGTAAGAGTCGAGCGATCGATTCCACATCTAAGCGAGACTCGTGTTAAACACTTTGATTGAACTCGCTCCATAGCGTCTAAATGTTTCTTAAGATATGGTCGCCAAGCTTCACAGCAGTATGCAAATTTCGGTATAACTAAGCTCTTATAGAGCTGCCTACAAAATTCCGGCTTTTTCACAATAAAACAACGAAATAATGTGTTACAAACTAACGTTGCGGACTGAACGACTTGTGTAATATGAAGGTTAAAATCCAAGTCCGGTGAGACCATCACGCCCAGGTCCCTCATACATTTAACAATCTGTATAGGCTGGGCGTTAAGAGTATATGTGTGAGGGTCTGATAGACATAATGTGCCACATTTAGGAACGGATATTATCATATCATTTTTGGAGCACCACCTTGAGTTGGTATCAACGGCTTTCGGATTTGCAGATCGCGTCTTTCGGTTTCGGTCTTCGACGGGCCGTAAAGCTTGGGATCATCCGCGTAAAGTTTATGTGCTATGGACTGCGGAATAGTGTTTTTAGTGTTTTTTTTTAAAACTCAAGTTCGTTGTAAAAAACTGCAGTCACCTCAATAAAACACATCTATATGTAGCGGATAAATTCGATGTCCTTTTTTCATTTTATTGTGTGTCTAGATTTCCGTCTATACACAACAATTTTGTGTCTATACACAACAATTAGTGGCGCGTTGGGGACAGCGTGTCAGGCCAAGGCCGTCACGGTCCCGCGGGAGGCGATCGCTGGCATTGCCTATTTGCCTCTGTACAGCAAGGGCGAAGACGCTGCAGAAGGAAGGACCCAGCGCGATTGTCCCAGGTGACTATATATATATATATATATATATATATATATATCAGCCCGTGGCTATATATATCTTGGTGAATATATATATATATATATCTTGGTGACTATATATATATATATATATATATCAGCCCGTGGCTATATATATCTTGGTGAATATATATATATATCTTGGTGACTATATATATATATATATATATCAGCCCGTGGCTATATATATCTTGGTGACTATATATATATATATATATATATATATATATATATATTATAGTTCGTAGCAGGTATCGTTAAGAGTGAAAATTCCGCCACAAAAGTATGGGACAACCCAATCGATTTCAAAATCTCGCTTCGGCGGCTCTCATCTACCGTCAACCAGCCGTCCCTATCGACCATGACTCATTTGATCGTTCAGCGCGGTTTAATTCAAATCATCTACCGTTCCCCGCCAGATGCCAACAGATCCGTTAGCATCCGGCGTTCATCCGATAAGCTGCTGCTGCTGCTGCTGCCGGCGCCGCCGCCCCCGCCACCACCAAAATATGAGCCGACAACGAGAATGAATTCCTTTATGAATGCCCCCTATGGATTCCTCCAACCCATTTGTGTTTCTCATGAAGGTCCCGTTGCGAGTGTTTTTTTCCGCCCCCCACGATCTCCTCTCATTGCTCTGCTCGGTGCCCCCGTCCGTCCGATGCGATTACGGTGGCTCCATCTTGCCCGTTCGTTATCCATTATGACGTTTAAAATGAACGAACTCACATGGGATGAATGGACGAATGATGGATATTAGATATGGGACAGAAGTTGTGCACAGGCGGGCGAAGGGAAGCAGCCCGGGGTTCGGCGGGAGTGACGATTAACTGAGGATGCCCAATTGATCTGGCCACAACGAAGGCTGCCAGAGCATCTCGGGCATGTGCTGAGCACAGACACTCGCATAGACTCTCGGTGGAACAAGGACATAGTGAGTATATATATGTATATATATGCAAAGAGAGATGGAGAGATTTATCCTCCGTGGCATTCCATGTGTTGGGATGCATCGGCCTTCTGGTGCTTGTTTTGCCATAGCCCATACAGGATATTGAAAAATTGGCTCAATATTACGTTTTCTAAGGTTTTTAATATTTTGTGGACACCCTTCTCATTTGACGCATATGTTTATATTGTGGATGCCTCGAGCAAAATACAAAGAAAAACGTAGGTATAGTAATAATTGAAAGGAAAATAAACTCTAATCAGGTTATGCGGGCATAGTCTACTTCCTCTCTTGTACAGGACCGCGTTAAGTTTTGAGCGCCATACGTATATGTATACACCATTATATATATATATATATATATATATATCGTGCCGTGGTTGTTAAATAGGGCCGAAACGTTAAACGTCTAAATTAACATTTCGAAGAAACAGTAAGGTTGGATTTAATTAAGATTAGTCAAACAGGCAGCTTTACCGTGGTTAGCGTCGTGGACACCATCGTTCATGGCCTGAGCCGAGCGATGGTGTCCACGACGATGGTGAGCCATCACATCAGCAAAAGGGACAGTATGAGGCATATGTTCTCAACCGCCTTTCTCACAGGGACTCCAACTGGGCTTATTGTTCTTGGACCAGAGAGGAAGCTAACGATACCCAGGGTTTCCGCAAAGTTCGCCTTAGTTTTTGCATTTATTTCTGCGCATAGAGGAGCCGCCAGCGTCAGCCAGCCCGGAGGATTTTATACACCCCTCAGTGGACATTTGGAGCATTTCCTGAAGTTTAGTCATGCGTAAAGGCGTTAAGGTCGTAGTACCCAGGGGCACAGCTTGGATAAATAAACCAGTAGAGCGATATGTCCCAGGCCGCAGATTCGAGTCCTGCCACGTCTGACTGTCAAATGGCTGGAACCCCTTCCATGCATGGACGTTCCAAAGGAACGTCCATGCATGGACAGACAGTATCGCAGGGAGGCTAGAAATCGACCAGTGAGATCTCTATAACTCGTTTTTATACGACAACACCTACTTCCAGCTATGGAAATCGAATTCACGTTCTGAAATCGGTTTCGTGAAATGTACACGTCGTGGCGAAACGTCGTCATGAAATCTCAAGCGATCGAAAGGTCCCAACGCAGCGGCTCAATCCTACCACCAGTTGAAGATTATCAAGATTTGACGCGTGCGAGCCAGATGCTATTATATAAATATATATAATATATATTATATATATATATATTATATTATATTATATATATATATATATATATATATATATATATATATATATATATAATATAACCATATTATAAAGGCATCCCGCCGGATCATTGCCGTACGAACGCTATAGCCACAGATAAACTGGAGCATGATCAGAAACTCGCTAGCGAATATAGAAAACATCCACCTTAAGAATAGTATTTCGTTTACCTGCTGTATATATAATGTGTAGCCCCATTGACCCCCAATCTTATACCGTATGTATACGCGACCGTCGTGGTTAAGCGCTTCGCCGAAAGGCGACGATGTCTCTATCGTCCGCCAGCGTACAGGCATATATATATATATATATGAATCCGCACGGCGGGACTCGTCAATGACTCTCCATTCATGAAGGCCGCAAGGCGGGCCAGCAGGCTGGCTTTCTGCCGATAGGGAAATTGCTGACACTGCATCTACCTAATGCATACAGCACATGAGGAGCACTGCACAGACGGACAGTTGAATACGTAGATTGATATTAGATAGAAGAAGGAATGAGAGAGAACGGGCCCCGAAACCCGGAGCGATTGCAAATGTAGCCGTCAACCTTCGTTGGTCTCCTGTTAATCCTCTAAGTGGGCTGTGCGCTAAGCGGACGAGTACATGGCACAACAACAACAATCACAACACTTAGGCCGTAGGTGGGATGCGCTGCCAGACGCCTCCGATTGACTTCGCGCAAGATCCTAGAGGAACCGAATATAATGTGGCTGGAATCACACAGTCTCTCCTTGTCCCCCACCTTTTCTATGTCTATTCGCCGCTCCGTCCTGGGCCCTTGCTCCACTTGGCCTTCAGCAAATGTGACCTAACCTGACCTAACCTATGGCTGACTGGCTAGAGATGGGGAACAACCCCTATTCATGATGAGCTCAACATGGATAGGCGACAGCCGACGGCCACCAGCTGACAGCATTTACTACCGGCCACACGAGCCATGTGAACACAGTTGACGAGTCCGGCTCAATTCGAGTTTCCGATCCAGAAGCCGAAGAGGTGGTGCACTCCTGCCCACTCCATCGAGGTATTGACAGGATACACAGAACAATAATAAAATGGGGCCATCCAAATAGAGAAGATGAAACCAGACGAGACCAGAGTCCACTATCTATTATCATAAATGTCCGTCCAAGCCAGAACTCTAGTTGTCACACCCTAATGGAATCCGGCCACGGTACAAGTCACCCTGTGCGACTCTGACGTGACTGTCCAAATGGACTTTGTTTGCCTTCGAGTGAGAATCAGAATTGCGGACCGAGGATGTCTAGCACTAACTGTCCTCCAAGAGCTGCAGGGCAATAGGCAGCCATAGGGATATAACGCATCCTGCGGCCACGTATGAAGGATACTTTAATCTGGTGGCATGGCGTCCTTCACATAGGACAACACGACTGGCTCAAAGGAATCCGAGATTTGTTCTATCCTGACATTCTAGTGTAGTAATCAACGAGCTTAAGCATTGTGAAATTGCAGCTCCTTTAATAAACCAATAAAGCTTTACCTTTACCTTAGTATGATTCTCCCTATGAAGAGCTTCATCATTCGCGTCGATATATCCTATTAGATGTAGTATTCTAACTCAAATAATAACAATAACAGAAATAATAATAATAATAATTATTATTATTGTTATTATTAACTTTATTAATATATTATTATTATTGTAAGAATCATCTTAATCATGCACCCCAACGCACGCCTGTACAGATGCTGGCTGGCGGCACCATCATACCATAATGACAGCAGGCCAATGAAGGACGGCATAAAACACACTCTCTGATCGTGTTTTCAGAGATGATTTTTTTTCATTTCATATATATCGAATCTTTCACGGGCCAGTTCGTCGTTGGCACTGTGTTGCTTGTTAAGCCAGGCAAATTTCGCTGCGATTACCCGAGCGTAGGGTGTGCACTGCGGTGTGTACCAATGGAGCCGCACGTAGAAAGGAGGCTAGCCATATGCAAACAGAAACTTCAAAACGGGGCCATGCAAAAGTCAAGCTGAGCCAGGAGAATAATGAACACGAGTATGTATAGTACTAGCACAAAAAAAGAACGACACGCAGGGTCTCTCTTGTCAGGAGAGTCTTTACAGTGATTATTCATTTCACAGCGCTCTCGTGCAGGTTGGTCACGTCCGCCAATTCGTATCCTCGTTCATAGCAGCAGCAGCAGCAGCAGCGAACGAGAGAGAAAAAAGCGCCGTCGTACCCCGGCTCCGTCTTTTGCCGACAAAACGTCGACAATTCCAGCGGGCTCAAACGCATATTTGCTTGATCCATCCACGCGCTATGAACATGTGTAGATGAGATTACGATGAGAATGAACCTCCGCCGGCCGGAGGTATGTAGGTGCGCGAACGGCCGCCGAAAAGGCACACAAGACCTGCGAGCCGACGGGCTCGGCTCGGCTCAGCTCGGCGGCGGATGCTTTGCTTAATGCCAAATTTGCAAGCGTCGGCACCCTCCGACCGCCCACCAACTCCCCCGAGTCAGTCTTCAACTCTCTGTCTCCCTCTGTCTTTCGCTTTTTCTGAGCGAGAGAGAGAGAGATAGAGGCGCAGATGAAAGCCGTCGTCATATGCTCAATGACTCACCGACGAGTAACCCTGTTCTAACCCAGTGTCGTCGCCGTCCCCCGGCTCGGCGACGTTGCTCTGCCATGACAGTCGTGGTTCCCTGCCGACGTACAGGCGTGTGCTGTTGGTCGTCGTTCGTCTGAGAATGTTCGCGCAAGCGTGAGTACCGCCGTGCAGGGCGTAACTGTGGCCGGGGCTGTCTCGAACGCGTGAGCAGCAAGCTGTCCCCGGCTGATGCAGAGGGCTCGGCGACTTCCAGAGTTAATTCATGCACAGCACGGACGAGGGGGAAAAAAAAAGGACCCGAAGCGGGCGGTCGGCCGCTCGGCCTAGCAAAAAGGAGACTGATCATGGCGGAGCGGTCGTGTCGCGCAGAAATGTTTCTGTTCCATCTCGAAACGTATGCTCCTCGCTGTGTGCACCCGTACGGACGCTCTCTGAGCAGCAGCAGCAGCAGCGTGTCACAATGCCTGCCACGAGTCACATGACAGGCTGGCGGATCCCATTTACTCTTCTCTCTCTCTCTATCTCAATTTCCCTATGGTACATTGAACGTGGAATTTACGACCAGCCGACGGAGACCGACAGAGAGAGAGAGAGAGAGAGGCAGGGTGATAGCCACAATGTCTAACTATGACGAAGGAGTGAAAAGGTCACGTGCCGTCACGTTTATTGGGATTCAGTGACGCTGCTGCCCTCCGCGCTCCGAGTGCTGTTCCGAGTGCGTCTGCGACATCTCTGAGCGAGGTGGAACGGAGGGGGGGCTCCGGAATGAAGATCTTGTTACAATGCGAAGAAATGAGTACATCAGATGGCGGTGGCGTATAGGTGACCATCTATTGTGGTGTATGGCTGTGCCTTGATAGAAACCCTCGCGAGGTTTTCATCCTCGTCTGTGGCCAGTAACCCCAAGTAGGGTTTGTCAAGGCTTGCAGCACTCGAAGGTTTAGAACAGTATCTCATTTAAACGGTGACATACGCAGAGTGCTATCGCTGGCATGGTTGACATAAGCAAGGTGTTTCATTTTTCAATTCTGCGCTCCCGTGCTTGCACAACGTGTAGTGTCCATTCGTAGCTGGCTGGCTCGAAAATCAACTGGGGCTCAACTGGATGCGGACGAAACGTTTACGAGGGTTGTCATTTTTTTCGATCGCAATTTGCTCTTATCGCAATTAGACAATATGAAAGTGATGCCCGAACGATGGGCACGCCTGTCCTCAGATATGTTCTTCGATCTGATTGTGTTCTGCTGCAGCTTTGACCTCACTCACGACAAATATAAGGAACGATGTCGAGAAATTAGCCTAAGAATAGCATATATCTCTATCAGGAACGATACATGCCATATATATATATATATATATATATACAGATATTGATAGACATTTTTGTAAATAATTCATAGCTATTGTGTTTTTGAGGAGCTGGAATTTGTTCTATATGTATACAGATCTACTTCTTGAGAGTCCTATTAGTTGACTCAGTGTGGTTGTATTTTCCTCGGGGCTACGTGGTCCATTTGGAATTATTTTACTTTTAACATATTTTTTAAGATGCGAACAGGAGCGTAGGTATATCGCAACTTCCGTAAATAAGCCTCACATTGAATGATTGAATGCATGAATTTGTCTACCCTCACCTCCCAAGTCATACACGTTACATCGCCTGTTTATATCGATGTCCAATACACAGTAACTATTAATGAACATGCGTTATTTCCACCCATTGCTCGGATAGACACACCCATAATATGATGGAGGTGGCTTATACAAACATACAATAATCAGGAATCCTTTGGGTGGGTGGGGGGCGATGGGATTAGTTGGGGACCGGGGCCGAGGTCGACATTGTCCCGAGCCAGACGACAGGATTGCCTCTCTGCCTCACAGCGAGGGTCAGCCGTTGCAGAAGGATAGATGATTATTCCATTTAACTTCGTCCGGCCAATTGTCAAAACGAAGAAATGACAAGGATCGTTATCGATGTCAATAGTACATCTGCCCTTCCGCAACGCCTGTCAGAGTTATGGACAACGAGCCGAAGTGTGTGTGTGTGTGGTGTGGTGCGCGTATCCAAGAATCCCCATGAATATGGGGACATCCGTGTCTCCTCGGGCTTACTTCGTTCATTCGTTGTGCTGGTAATTGTTCTTCATTAGAGGAGCAGCAGCAGCAGCCGCCTCTTCCCGGTGGCCCTTCGTGCCTAGTACATATTCATCTTCGGTTGCGCGAGCGTTAGCCTTCGCCACTGATCTGACTCACTCCCTCGCTTCGGCCGCCATGGGTCGTCGTCCGACCGGTTTTGCCTCTGGGGGGCTCATCTGTTATGTCTGCCCGACGACCGTTCCCTGTCCAATCATGTTAGACAGTCAGTGTCCATAGCTATTGTTGCTGGCGTCGCGTGGCCACGTCATTGCACTGAGACAAGTTGCTCTGACGCGAGAGCAAAATTAATCGTAAGCTCATAAGGTTAGGTTAGGTCCCACTGAGCTCACCCACTGAGCCCACGTTCCGTTGGCATACCGAGGAAACAGATGAGAACGCCGCATGATATTAACTGAGGCCTTCCAGATTGACTTATTTCGTACTCCAGCGGAATATTTTTATACGGGGTGTTCAGAAAGTTGTACGCGACTCTATTGGGAGGGGATGAAGCAAATGTTGGTGGTTCTAAGGGCAACATCCGCTATTTTTTATTTGTTGGTCTTGTCAATTTATAATAAATAGACCAGACAGCACAGTGGTGTTTAAGCAAACGTTGACGTCCTCGAAGGTATTATACTATTTTATGGACTTGTTTTCTTATTCTGCTTTTGATCGCAAATACTCGATGCTACCAAATATATTTATATGTCGTTGACAGGAGGATAGTGCAAAATGAAAATTCTGGAAGTATGAGGTGCACATGGCATGCTTCAAATCACGTGTATACGTCAGCTCTGGTGTAACATCAATGGAAAAAAGCTCCCACAGCTGACTTGATTTTACTGCTTACGAGCATATCTACCCAAGAAGAAGCAATTCGTGAACGCAATATGCCGTGGATAGATACTGATCTGCTAATTCGCTTACTCACTCACTAACTAGCTAACTGACTTAATTAACATGAGTTCTCCAGATGTTGAAACGATGCGTTTTCCCTTTATAATCGAATCAATAACACAATGTCGACAGACGAGCGCACGAAGGTCGAGCCGGTTGAATGCCTTGTTCGAACGAGCTTTCCCATGCCAATCTCCGGAAAAAGGGTATACACACACACACACACACACAGCTATCCGCCGCTTGCGAGAAGCGACTTTGAAGCATCTCACACAGCTGCCTCCAGCTGGCAGCCGACGACGCCGGCAGCGACATACAGCTGATGACAGTTCACTTTGCCGGCTGTGACGCCCCCGAGAAATCCGGTTCGCCCGGTTCAGGTGGTGGTTGCAAAGCGCGCACCTGCCGAGCTGCGCAGCGAAACGAAGGCGAGCAGGAAGGTATAGCTCTGCAGTGACGCCATCGCCGTAGCAATTGCCTTCGGGCGAACCCGCACGTCCCGACGGTGGCTGTACACGCCTCGCCCATCGCTTTCTTAAGGGCAAGCAACGCAGTTGATGGGAAGAGATCTGGACAGTGGGGAATACTTGCATCTGGACTGTGAACGCACAGAAATATAGATATAATGTATATTATATTTTTAATTTCTAGCCAACAATGAAGTGATGTATATACAAATGTGCCCGACGGGAAATTTCATGAAATAAATACAATCAGTAAAAATGCCCCAAGGACTTGTCCGTTGGCGCTTGTACATGTAGTTCCTTCGACCTCCTAGACGTTCATTTTACCACAGCTGCTTGTGTCAGTGCCGCTGGATCTAGACGTCACCGGACGCCGCCAGCCGACGCTGCTATGCCGGTAAATGAGGTCCTCATTACGCTCTCCGAATTATTGATCTTCCCTATTCAAGGTTGCCTTTCGTTTCAATGCGGTTACGCATTCGGTCGATGATATCTAAGTCGTCGTCTATGATGCTCAACACATATAGGCCATGATGGTAGCTCGCCTGTTAACATTCTAACATCATATTGTTATGGAACAATAAATGAGTGAATTCCGCTGGTGAAATGATTCTGTGCACCCGTGCACCTATGACATGCCACATCAACAATTCAGACCAGGTACTTCAGGGTGTGCCACTTAAGCACCACTAACTAGATCTCTCTGGAAGCAAGTTGCCAGGCCCGTTATATCGGCGAACAGCTGAAAAACACCTCTCTCTAGGCCTTTCAGGACCGACTCCCTGCTCTGTTTGCCCTGCTCGAGAGCGACGGACCTGCTGCTACCGGCAAATTTATCTCTCTGTAGTCGTATCCAAACGCAAGGATCTGCAGTCCGTCTCGAAACGGCCTTGCGAACGCGGGCCGCCCTAGCACAACCGGCCGGTCCCGCCTTTTTTGCACATTGAGCCAGTCCCGGCCGGCTACTCCTGCTCATTAACGGCAATTACCTGGCCAGCCACCACCGCCGCCGCCAGCCTGAGCACCGGAGCGCCGCCCCACGTCTCCCGGTAGACAGTCGGAGCGAGGCGAAACAGAGAACTGTCTCTCAATCAGGCCCGTAGGCAGGCCCCACACATACGCGCGGCGCGCACAGTCGTGCCTCGCATGGCTATCAGCTAATTATCTATCTGGCGAATGATTAAGCGGGCAAGGTGACTTGAAGCGTCATCTTTCTCGAGTTCTCCCGAGTCGCGCAGACGAGTCACCCTTGATCGTACGCCGATCGTTTCACTGTACGAAGCATATGGAGATCAAATAAGAAGCGTGCTGGTCGATTAGGAGGTGCTGTACGTCCTCCCGATACAGGCGTGTACGTTTCAAGTCCACTCGGAAGGGTTAAAGGGTTCGCTGAGAGTCGACCAAGTATAATGAGAGTTAGGGGCGGAGTGGGCGAATTCGACGATCTCAAGTATTGGCACTAGTGAAATGGGGACGAGGCCATTGGAGAAGTAGAAAATGAATCCATAGGAACCTATGTTGAGTCGAGGCCAATCCGTGTGTTGGTGAACGATAAACGATTTGGCGGAACGTTTGGTTTGGAGTTGGCTAATTTGTGAGTATACTCATAGGCAACATATAGGTTCGTAATTAGTTCAGAAAAATGATCTTACCCTTGAAAAAGAACTTCCAACTTTAGCTGTGAACTACTGTTTTTTTTTTCTCTTAAGGGAAGTATGTTTTGTTCTGATTGTTAGCTTACCTAACCTAACCTTACCAACTAGATAAGCCCACTTTTGCGCTCTCCTTGTGTACCAGAGGCGTTTTCAACGTACGATTCAAACACATGTTACAGGTTTACCGCTTCAATGTGCTGCTTGGTGTGCGTAACTCTGCCGAGTTATACAGGGGGTTTGCTGTCGAATTCAATCCATAGGCTCCACGCGTACGCCAACATTAGCAATAGTCGTCGAAATCGGCCACTGACAAACGACAGTAGCTCAATGGAAAATACCACGAGGTCATCCATTTGTCGCTTGATTACCAACGCGAATTGCTGCTGTTCATACAGCACACAGTTGTTCAAGTATCCGGCTTGCATCAGCCGCAGAGAGAGACCACCTCACGGTGGCATCAGCTGCTGACCAAAACGATCAAGGCGACAATTTGCGACAATTTTCCTTCCATCGGCTGGCAAGGCTTCAGCATGAATGGACAATCTAAGTGACAACAGTGATCCAGCAGTAAAAAGTGTAAAGTTAGCACACCAGCAGCAGCAGCAATAACAGCAACCACCGCACAAACTATAGCACCTCCGGTGCTACTTAGAAGGAGGCGAATCCGCTTTGGGAGCCATAAATTACCACGGTTCCGGCAGAAGTCGCATCGCGGTAATGCATCACTTAGGCCACTCAGTGTGCGCGTCATCGCCAACGTCAGTGTGAGGACGAGCATCGTCGGCGTGTGGCCGTGTCCATAGACGACGCTGCTGTCGCCGTCCGAGGCATTATGCCCATCATCGCGTTGTGGCGCCCGGGCCATCGCACGGCGGTAGCGGTCGCGGTCACGGCGGTGGCACACAGCCAAGCGACACGGGAGAGGAACGTGTCCTACGACCTCCAGCAGCGAGAGATGTCGCCAGCGTTGGACAACGTCCACGAGCAATCCCACTCCGCACACGGCTGCAGACGGAGGGGCAGATCAAGGCAAGACATGCAGACGCAGATACGGCGCCTGCGTGCGAGCTGGCTCTATGGTCGTGGCAGCCAGAGGACTGGTTGGATCCCGGGCAGAAACGTGTGAGTTATGCATCTCGCCAGCGCTCTGCTTGCGAATCGTCGTCTAATGAGACGCGACTCGAGAGCTCTCGTACGGGAGTGTAGCGTTAGTGTCGTCGAGCGACGGCTGGGGGGTGTCCACTTTGGCGCCACTGGTTTCGGACCCCTCTAGACCCTCCCCCGGATCGCCTGAAGCAGTTAGAAGGCCGAGCCAGCGAACTCAGAGACGGCGCGCAAGCCGACTCGAGCATGTTAGTTACGCATTGTATATATATATATATATATATATATATGTAACGTAAGATGTAGCAGATTGGAGTACCGCCTTCAGTGTTCATGCCTTTTTGTAGGTGGCCGTCGTCAAATGTAGACTCATTGTCCTCTTTTGACCGATATGCTATGTACGAGTGTTCGCCGGCATAACCACCGGTGCAGCCGAGAACCTGCCTTCAAAGCTACGAGCGGCGTTACGATATCGATTTTTCTCGCAGACTATCGTACGCGCACGACATGTACATATGTATCATATATAAATGCATAGGTATTGTGGCCCCTGTACGGCAGCGTGTAGAAATGTCCATCACGTCCGTAGCGGTGATAACGATATGGAGAGGAAGGAACCTCTATAACCCTGAATATATATAGATATATATACATATTATATATATATATATGTATATAATATAATAGTAATATATATAATAGTAACTTCGTCAAGCTCCGTTACCATAATTGTATCAACAAACGATCCGTTTCGACAGCACATCGGTATATTGTCCGTACACGGCGTTTTGCTGAGCAAAACTCAGCTGATGAGAAAGATATACCGCTGCTCCTGCGCTGGAACTGCGCTAGGCTGCAGGCGTGCGATACGCTACAATATATACACTAGCAATGGAAGTGAGCACCCTGGCGATATGATGCCGCCGTGAGCGAGAGGAAGACCAGATCCACGAACGATATCGCAATAAGGACTTTCGGCTGAGTGGCCCAGCGAAATGATTTGATTACAATGACGGCCTGCAGCAAGCCTGCGGACGGCCGAAATACAACGAGGACAAGTTAACATTATATTATTTTCTCGATGTCACGCTCTGCTCTCTGAAGCTCATATGGGCTTCAGTTAACTAATATTTACCACATGAGAACGATGCAAGCTAGATGCCGAATTTCAACGCTGGCTCGGTTCGGGTCAAGCTTTTTTAACGAACAATGATTAACCACCTTTTTCTCGCATCTGCAACTAATAGATTTTTCGACAATTTCGACGTTTACGAGAGCTCGGAAATAATTCACGCGTTCCTATCTAATAATAATAATAGCGTGAAAGGGAACGAATTCGTCAATGACGCCATAATGATGGGTTATATTGAACGAAATGTGACGCTTTTGGCATTGATTGGAAATGATTGGCCGGCGTATTGTCCACTAGCTCCGTCTGGGTCAGGAGCACACTTCGTTTCTGTGTTAACGTCAAACACGTACATGTGGTGCCCTCAGCGAAATCCGCTCAACTAATTATGATATATTTCGGATCAGTCAATACTCTACCACCGGCCCGATCCGACGCTTTACCACAGACAGCCCCCACATAAACGCATGTAGCTGCCAGTCTACCACCGGCGAACACAGCCATCCCAGATCAATGCCAGACAACGAGGTAGCCCTGCCATGTTATTCTCGCTATAACGCAGCAAAGTCTAGCCTGAATGCGCGCCACTGCCCGACACCCGCTCAGTGGTCTCGATCTGATGTCTCGACCAGATCGAGATTTACGGCACCACCGGCGGCACAAGACGGCATGAGCAGCGGGTGCATATCAGCCTGCATGCGGTTTGCCCCCACACATACACATAGATAGACATTGCCATGGAGATTTTGTAGGCGTTCCATTTCCCCCGACTCAGCGTCCCCGGGGCGGTCGTCGACGTTTCTGACAAATCGGTGCTATCTTTCTGCTTTCGCGTTTTGTTCCGTCTCTCTCGATATTCCATTGCTGGGTAGGTCGCTTCTTCGCCTGTCCGCTTGATTTGTCCAACCACACCTATCAGCCTCGCTGCACTTGGGTGCTGACAGCGTTCGGCGACTCGGCCGTAGGCGCGCGAGGACTCCGTGCTGGCCTCGTTCGTAGCACCAGTTCGTCTCGATGGAGGTGGTCGTGTTATTCCGAGGAATATCCTGGTCTGCGTCTCCAACTCACGTTCTGAGCTGATGCTCGGAGGCCGTGCGGGGGACGGAGGTAGACAACGGGGTCAGCGGAGATAGGTTATGCATACACTATTTGGAGCGAGCGAAGCTCGGGTCGGGTTCTCGGCCAAGTTCTAAATTCTGCCGGATCAAGTGAGCCGCCCGTGGCTGTGCTGAGCATCGATCGAGTTTACGTTCGACGAGAACACATCTCAGGGTGTGCGTGCCATCTTGTGGACAGCTCTGCCCGCCTTGGCCGCCCCGGTCCAGCTTCGCCACCGGGGCCAATGTAAGGTTTCGGGAGGTGAATTCAGCCAATTTATGCGTTAGTTCGATAGCCCACAGCCTCGATAAGAGCCGTCTCGCGAGGGAGCGAATTTCCAGAGGCGGACTTATACTGGCTCTAGCTGTACACGCGCGCCAGACAGTCGTGTTTATCTCATCGCGAAGTCTTGGTCGAGACAAAGCAACGCAGACCGCGAAATGCTAACGGGTACCGCCATCGAGCGGCGGGCGGAGATTACAGTCGAACGATTCTAGCGCTGCTTGTTGGTATCAGTTGGAAATTGAGGAGCAATCCAAACAAATTGTCATCGTTCGATCGTTATGGGTGTTGACCGCGCTGTACACGATCACAAAATGCCAACTCGCCCGTGGGAGTGGACAGGGGACACTGTGACGATGAAGAACAGCTACGTACAAGTGACATTCGTGTTTCGCTAAATTGTCACATCGGTATTTTTCCTTATAGTATGATGCGATTAATAAACATCATCCATATATGTGTGATTCATATGCGCTCGAGATGGAAGATATCGTTTGCTATATGCATGGCAGTGCTCTGCTATCTGGCGCTAGTATTCATATTGATGGAGTTTCGAAGAGCGACGATGAGCGCGTTGCTGACGACGACCCACGCGACTCGAAAGGTCTGTGCCCTCGGTAAATCAACAGGGACTCAACGGAACTCGTCATTATAATGGGAGACTATCGGTGATAGAAGAGATGACTGTAACCTAAGAGAGTCCGCAGTTACATATCCAACAACAACAACAAGAACAAGTAATCCCTATCTTTTTACCCCGCACGGAATCCTTGTCTCGATTCACGATAGCTCAATGTTGTCCCTCGCTAACTATTGAACTGCTTGTATGACTGGCTGCAACTCATCCACCACGAGTAAGTCCTCCTATATTCCATAGTTTTAGAGGCAGCTATCTTCTGAGTATATTGTATTTAAACAGCTTTGTAGAGCTGAAATTAAACAACGTCCAATACGCCCAAACGCAAATGGACGGTAGTGTTTTCACCGAAATGCAGTCACCATCATATTTCGTTTGTTATGAGCAAATTCGATTAGCCGTTGTGCATATAACGCAGGCGGAAGTCTGCCCAACTCATTTCACGTCATGAATCTGCCGTCGGCAATTCGTTCTCGCGAAGCCCACATTCGCACTGTTCGTCAGCTACAGCGTATCCACTATGCTAGACCGCTGGCACCGCTTTACCTGCATTGCCGTGAAAGGCTACGGATCAATGTCGCACATTTTCTCTCATCATACTTATCAATGACTGATAACACAAGCACTGTTCAGGGTCTCGGTGGCCGAATTCTTCTAGCTATAAATAATACTCTCAGAATAGAGTAGCCCTATGGTGGTACGTCGTCACAATGAACGTTGACTGTCTATTTCACTGGAGTCGTACACGAGCGGGGAGGGGCGGCGGGGGGCAGAGACGTTGCGACAGTCTGCCAACATCACCGCTATGAACCACCGAACGTAAGCAACCGCAAGCGACAGTCGGTAGTATAGGTCCCTTTGTAGCATCTGTAGTCCCCACTTCCAGGATTGCTTGGATTCACTGTCTGCCTCGCCGCAAACTTCGTCTACGTGATGCCCCCGTCACCCCCGGCCGCCGCCTGCCGCCGTCGCCTGCCGCCTGCCGCAGACCCTAAGCACTCTCGATGGATCCGAACTACTGAAGTGCGGCATCATTCGTGCTTTCGTGGACCTTATTTTTTTTCAGGTTATCGACATCATCTCTACCTTATATTGTTGTTGTTGTTGTTGCTGCTGCTGCTGCTGGCGATGTTGTCGCGGCCGTTGCTGCTGCCTGTTGTGGTTACGTTACGTTGTTGTATATTGTATACGGACGTAGATACGTCCAAGGAAGTCGTCCGCATCCGTCTATCGACGGTGCGTATCGGCTTTCGATCGTCTGCCAACGTTGGACGCTTCGGCTGCTATTGTACACCCTACAGGCGCCAGTCGTGGAGCGGTCGAACCGCGCGAAGGCCCGCACGCCCCTAGACAACCCTGCGTCCGCAGCACCCCAACAGCAACAACAGCAGCAGCAGCAACGCAATACCCAGTTAAACCCGGAACAGGCAGGACTATCGGCGGCACGCTAAGGTGAAGACACCGTGGGTGCGGCTTCATGTATTTGTTGTACATTTCGTCTCGATGTTGTGTCCCTAACAAATCTACCCGATTTCCATCGGATAAGCGAACGTCTGATAAAAAGGAAAAAAACGGAGCGATGGTTTTGACCGCAAGCTGGCTGCGGGTAGACATTGCCCAGTTGTTGTTTGCGTGTTAGGACAGGTGTTATTTCTAAACAGTCAAAAAAATGCTGTGTATATATATACAATTACGCATTTTTCGAACCTATACTAGATAATAGTTAGCAGAAAACGTTGATCAGGTAAATATTAACGTAGTGAGCATCACATAAGTGATACTGCGAAAAAATTCGAATATTCTACTAAAAGAAATTATGTCTCTATAGTTGATTTATAATAGGAGAGAGGTGTGCAGGCAGAGTAATTCATTTTTCGAGAAAAAAATTTCATTTTTCTTCTAGCCAAAACATAAATGTCGAAAAACAGTCAACCGACTTCTGAAAACTAGCCAACCACAACGAAACAAAGGCAACTAACATATATCTTTATATTATGAACCAATCAATGTCATTCATGTAAGCTATTTCTTTGCTCTAAACTTAATTTCGTTGAAAAACACGTTGTCGTATTAGTGATGCTTGGATACGCTCCGATATGTAGCTAGGGTTGTGTCAGTGAATTGAAAATTTCACAGATATTATTATTATTATTACCAGTTATTAAATGTTAATCTTTCATACTGCACACAAAAGCCTGCCACATAGATCGGGTGGGTCGTAATATCTGAGAATGTATCCGACGCCTACCGATGTCTGTGTGCCGACCTTGTCCACCTGAATTGTCAACCCTCTCCTCCTGTCTACTCACGTTAGAGGTCCGTTCTGCTGGTTTAACTTGGTGTGTTGTCCACATCTTTCTCGATATACAGTCCACGTAAGAACCGTTCGCCACTCTCAATATCGATTGTTGTTCCCCCACCCAGAGGGGGAGTCCGGGGGTTGGGGTCCCTCTAATAATGTCGCTGTAGTAGTTGCCTGGTCTCCGCCGCCCTCGGCGTGTTACATTGCTCACACGTAGTTAGCGGCTGTATCCGCTGTGTATATTTTTCCCACTTGGCAAAAACCGTCTTCCTAATGGACCCCAGCAGTGGCTCTACGCGTGATAATCTAAGCGCGTCATTATCTTCGACGTTCATGATCTGTATTCGTGGACGCTCGTTTCCCCGCGAACAGCAAAACCACCAGAGCTTTTCCCCCTTTCCTGCCAAACCTGGAGCCCGTTCGCCTGTCACGTTTCGAAATGTGGGATTTCTCTGCGAACGCACGCACTCGCCCACGCTCGCACGGACACCACTCCATCGTGAATCTACTAGACTCACGCAGGTGCCGAGCGAGCTATGGCGGACAGGCGGCGCTCATGTCTTACTTCTTCTCCCGTTATTCTCGGCTTGTTCGAATATATATGCAATACGTGCAAGCGTAACGGAACGGCGAATGGAGCCGCGCGTCTGGGCCAAACACTATGGGGGATTGCGGCCATAAGCCGAAGTGGATTGGAGCCGGGGCGCACGGACCGGCCACAGCCAACGTCGCATACATAGGCCCGTTGAGCCGCGCCGTAATACCAGGCTGCTCGCACGATTCCGTGCAGAGTACGCACCCGCCGACGGAGCAATTGAAACTTGCGCTGCAATGCGCCGCGGTCGAAGCATATGTGCACACTTATATAGCAGTGTGTATAGGGCGTCATATAGTTCTGGAATAGCGTCGAGGAGGAGGAGGGAGACATCAACCCGCTGTTGGACAGCGTGGTTGTGGCCGGCTGGTCACACTCGTCAGCACTTTTCACCAAGTGAAGTGCCGCCCGCGAGCGATAGATATTGCGATAGATGTACGGATAGACTCTCATCTCCGCTGTTCCTCTCGTTCCCCGAACCCTCCGAAGGATGGAAGAACAACGATGTATGTATATGAGGGTGGCCCGCTTGGCCAGGCCATTCTGCTACTGTTACAACAACAACAACGATGGCTACTTGGAAAGTCGAAAACTCCTTGGCATCCTCTCAAGCGAATTGTGGTCGACAACAACGCTAAATAGTGATGGTGTGTCGGAGATATATATATATATATATATATATACATATATATATATAACGAGTACGAGTCACAGCCATTATACGTACTCTGGCATGTACAAGAAGCCCTATAAGTTAAGTGGGCTGGTGCTTGGCCTGGAAGAGCCATTGGGCATCTACGAACAAGTTCCGTTTCGTTATATGGTCATTCTGCCCAATTCGTGTGTAGCCGACGGCGCATAACGGCTTCCCATCCCACCGCATTTTGCCCCTTTATGGCAGCCACAGCACGTGCTATGGCGTTGGGAGTTGCGCCGCAGGGACGCCTCGATGGGTGGAGATTTCTGCTTCCTGGCGAGGCGTAGTGGGTAGCCTCGTACACCGACCTGGGTGGGACCCCACAAGGAGGGTGCGACAACCCGAGTGCTCCCTCCGCCGGGACAAGTGTGTGCCCGCCATGACGCACGTGTGAAAACCGCACGAGGCGGGGTGCGATTCGGGGGCAGAATGGACGATAGATATGCGTAGCATGAGTGCCACTTGAAATGATGGCAGGAGAGCGAGCGAGGTGCTGCTCTGTCAAGTGTCTGTGAGTTTCACCGGAAAATGCTGGGGGGGGGGGACTGCGGGCAGACTAAAACTTCTTCGAGTCGTACAAACGGTAAAGGATACGGAGCGGAGGGAAAATATAGTGTCCAGTTAGAACGGGGAAAGTGAAAGCCAAAACTCGTATAACCAGTTCGTATAAAATAATGGCTGCGGGTGTTTTGGGCGGTGCCGGCGCCAAGGGGCCCGTGCCGAGTCGTGGCAGAGCTTCATTTCTCAATGGAGAGCTTTCGTACATTGATACGTCATATGCTTGGCATCGAGGACGGGAATGTCGAATATTTTTCGGTGAGATTGAATCAGGGATGAGCAGGTCACTTTTCTCGAAATGAACCAATTTATTGAAGTATGAGATGTTTTTATTTCTCCGATGAGAAAGCGAGAGAGAGCATCCTTATAGAGCGCATCCTTTGGTTTCTTTCGTACTTTCGCGATGTCAATGTATTATGTAATACTTCTGAGATAGATTCAAAACGCTAAGCCTACTATAGATGCTTGTATTTATCAACCTACTCCCCTGTCCCGCTTATAATGGCGCTGCCACAGGTATTCTTCATCGCATACGTAACTTATGCAAGATAGTAACAAAACTTCGATTCGCAATTCGTATTGTCACCAATGTATCGTTATGTACTAACTGTAGTTCGTCAGCACAATTCGTTCAGACTGGATGAGCGCGCAGTTACGCTGGGGAGATTTGCGGAGACATTCAGCTAGAGCAGTTCATTATCATGTTCGCCGGGATACGCCTTCGTACGCAATCCATATGGGTGAAATATCAACTACAGTGAATCCAGCCGTCTAGCGATGCGGTAGACCGCGCTGCGATGGCTGTAGCCGCGATATTTTCGCCCGAATGAACTCATTCGTCCCTCCCCAAGACAAACATCCCTTCGAAGCAAGCAATACGAAGCTTCTCGGGAACTCTTCCCTCATAGCTTGAAGGGCCTCAGGGAACGTGCGGTCGTTACGTTTTGCGTTACCCTGTAGTCATTCAGATACGACCCTGCAAGACTTTCGGCCACGATCGACGCCACGAGCCGTCGATAGAGATAGTGTTAATTCCTCATTGGAGACCACGTAGTATCCAGAAAATTACGGCACTCTCTCGAAGCGGATAACTCAAAAAGGGCTGACGTGGGAGGACGGAAATGGATTGTCAATGGCGCACCCGTAATTTCACTATGTATACTCTGCAACTCGAGTCAAATAACTTGAGGGCGCCGACAGAAGGGAGATACGTCATGAGTAAGGTTTTTTCTTTTGTTAAATAATTATTACATGTGGTAGCAGATTATGGTTATGATTATTATTGTTGTCTATTTTTATAAAATTATGATTATTACGATGATGATGATTATTATTGTATTTAACTTATTGAAAATGTTCACGACATTTCTCCCATTGGCCATGTCATCCGGAAAATCAATGATAATCGTTCCACTCTGGGTGGCCGACATCTGTTCTAATCAATCTTCACTGCACTCAATCGATTTGTGCCCTATAAAATAACGGACTTGCTAAGCCTGTCGTTGACTTCGCCCGTAGCGGCGAAACAGTAGCGCAAACGCAAGCGTGGCTACTACGTGGCAGGTTGGCCTCTTAAGAGCGCCGCTCGTGTTTGTCCTTTCACGCTTGGCTTGCCTGTGAGATGAGCTTGGTCTAAGCTTAGCTTCGATAACTCTGTATGAGCGCCTCCTCTCTAACGACGGCCAAAATCATCCCGGTTGAAAATTGAAGGAGCGCGGTTTGCGACTGCCTTTCGCCGACCGACCGAGGACAGCCCGAGAACTTTGCGGTTTTGCGATTCGCTTCCGCTCTTAAAGTGGCTTCCCCCTAAATTGTGTGCGAGAGACAATCGTCTCCGTGAGACAAGGGCAACGACCAACGCCTACCAAGCGAGCTACACGAATAGAAGGACCTCCTTACTCAGGGCGTAAACAATGACCTCCGCTACAGGCTGTATAGTCCCTTCGGACGGCTCGAACACTGACTGGCCCCTATAAATTCTCATGTCACGTCGTCCAATGTGTTGGCAACGCCTCGCATCGTTGGCGTTCAACATTGACTTGCCTCATTCGGCTCAGAACGGGGAGATAATACCCTTCTTACCCATCGCTTCGTTATGAGCCCTTACCAAGGCAACGCACAGGGCTGACCATCGAGACCCGAAGCGCGATCTCCTACGCCTTGGCACTGGCCTGGCAACCGGAGGCCGGAAGGATTTCAGTTTCATCCGATGGGAGCATACTATGAGACACACAAGAGTTCAAGCTGCCTTAGCTGCTCTTACGTTCTTAAGACGTTTCTAAACCGATAGGTTACGAAGTCAGGGCTCAGAGTTTCTGAGATCATCCTATTCCCACATCTGTTGTGGCATCTGAAATCCAGACGGATACTGTTCTCGTTGATTCTTCATCGTATTTTCCGATCGCCACCATACAGGCGTTCGATCCCGATAGCGAATCTCTCCGGATCGAGATCTCTCACTATAGCGACAAATATAGGTACTATGACGGCAGAAACCTCAACCTTACACTGATGCCTCTCGATCGTCGTCACGAGCGCATCAGGATGATGCATTGTATCATATATACGAATGCCGCCTTGCAGCGTTCTAACCCGTTTTTTGGCATCCCGTACACTTGTTCTTATTTCCATGTTTGATAACAAAAAATTCTCATTATGTCTATCCTGGTATACGGGAGTGTTTGGAAGGACCCTGAATGGACGACTGATGTGAAGACCGCCATTTCTCAAATCGAGGGAACAATGACGAAAAGGTAAGAGAAGTCGTCGTCGCAAATGAGCCTCAGGAGGCTCTCGAGCTGGCTCTCAGCCAACGTTTAATGTCCACGGTACTGCTTTTCACGGCAAACGAGTCTTCTAGAAATGGGAAGTGGGCACTCCGGAAATCGCTAAGTGCCGCCAAAAGTGCTTAACGGCGTTTGTCAGTATATATATATATATATATATATGTATATCCGCGCTTCGTGTCGATCACAACCTTTTCGGCACTTAGCCGCACGTCAAGTAAAGCCGATCTAGAGGTAAGCCACTGGACGTAATCTATTACGCTGTAATCTATAAGCAGGCTAAAGGGGCTTGCGCAAACCTCGTCTTAGGCTTCGACTTGGGCCGCGCTCTTAATCAGGTTTATTATGCTTTCCTCGTACAAGGCAAGTGATTAAGCAACGTCGTTAGTAAGGGAGATTTACGTACCATATTGCTACATTCTTAATCAGCTATTACATCGGACTTGCTCCCGGTAAGAAGGGGCATTCATATTTCAAAACCGAAAATGACCGCTTTGATGAACCGGCAATGACGAGGTCTGTCTAAATAAGTAAACCTGCTCATGTAGAGGTAAATTCTGTTCGCAAATACGAAAGTGCTATTCAGGTAGTCGCCTTCGATTTCGACTTCCGTGATCTTCAAGCGACTTGGTGACCCGTAACGCGGCGTAAGGATACCAACGATCCTTCATCAAGCGGGAATCTGATTAAGTTACGCATGAGAGTTTGAAGAGATATTGAGCGTCACTCTCCTTGCAAGTGCTGCATTGATTTGCCGCTTCGGTTTCTCATCGTTCAATAAGAATATGCGTTAGTGCTCCGAAAGAGTAAATCCCTCATACCGCCGGGCCACGAGGTCTCAGAACCCCGTAATTCTGGCTCGCTCTCACTACATCCGATTCTTTGTCTATAATACCTCCTGACGAGGCCATTTTCCGAGTTCGCCATATCGCTACAACTATTATCATCTGCTCAAAATTGATATCGCCAATGAGCTATTATAATAGTTCGGCGGCTTTTTCTACTTCGGGACCAAATGGCAGGATCGTCGAACGTACGCAGCGCAAATCTAAAGCAGATATCTAAAAGGATAGTTCCGCTCTTATTAGATAATAACCCAATGCGTCAGATGTTACAAAAAGCCCAAAGAAAGATCTTGCCTCTTTCTTCGCCGTTCAACGAACGTATGTATGAGTACGATGTCGGATCGTCACAATGCGCCTATGTGCACCTCCTCCTCCTCCTTTAAACAGACTGTATGCTCGCTCCATTGGCTACGGGTGATCTTTCACATTGTGGTAGCTCCTTCAGCCGTCGCCGTCGCCCCCCGACCTCGTGGCAATGCTGCCGCTCGTAATGCCCTCGAGAAGTTTACGTAGCAGAGAGCTCTCGATGGGGTGGAGTTCCTGAAGCGTCCTGAAGGAGGAAGTGCTCGGGCAGGACTCGGCAGTTCGGCTCAATGGCGATCTCGGCCTTTTTCCCCGCCTGCCCTGATCCGAGGATGACTCAACCCAAGCCAAGCGTATTTTTCACCCCACAAAGTCTTTCACACTGCAATGCACTATGTAACGCTCAGGATTTCCACACGCCATTTCACTTGAGGTCCGGAAGCGGCAATTGTCCACTACAAACTTCAACTTCTCAGCTTGTTTTCCTTGCTGGGTAGAATCGAGCGTCCGCTGGGTAGCGACAACTGACATCGTCGTCTCGATATGTGAGGTGGGGGTGGTGGTATGACACTAGCTGGTTCCCCGTGCCAGGTATCGCCGCTTCGTCTATAAAAGCGCGCGTTCGCCGTTTGCTAATTAGATATCAATCAAGATCTAAGTAAACCCGCGCCTTACCTTTGTTATCATCCGGAAGCGTCCTCTGCACCTCTGGTTCAGGGGACTTGTCTCTCAGAAGCCATATTCCCGCTCAACGTTCGACGCACAGCTATACGTAACACAATTTGATATCACACGACAAAGAATCGTGCATCGCTCTTTTTCGACGAAGTACATTTGGTTTCATCATTTTGAGTTTCCTCCGGAACGCAGGACTTCGACGAAGGACAATGCAGGATTGTCCCGGAATATTTTCCTGTGAATCTAACTCCAGCTGTGACAGTGGCGTTCATCACAGCACCGAGCGTTCGGTGGTGGACTGAAGGTTGGCTGGAAATTGAAAATGTTTTTCAATCCGAATGAATTTGTTGCGGATTACATTTAACAGCAGACATAACGAGCTTCGCTTCCCGTGGAGACGAGCTTCGCAGTACGGGCTTCGCGTATCTGTTTTTGCAGCACAATACAACGCACTGCATTTGACGCAGCAAACAGACCCTACAAGAAGCGAAGTATAGATGTCGTTCTATTTGATCAATATCTCCGGCGTTACCTACCAATACCTAAAAGGTTAAGAGCTGAGGCCTGTCAGATAAAAGGGGAACAGCTGAGGGTCAGCTCGAAAACAAAAAAAATATCTCCGGAGTTACCTGCGCTCCCGTTCGAGATGGCGTTTTCCGAAACAACGTCCCGTTGTCCGGGCCGTTCAGATGTTTCTGTCGCGACGTTCATAGGAATGAATATTCCTATCAGTGGGTTGTAACTCCAGGTCGAGACTCAGCTGACTACTGACGAAGAGATTCATATAAATACGCGTGTCGTATAGATGCTCGGCGTTATTTCTCTGTTCTGTGAGGAGACGCAATGGAACAGCAGATCGGGT
Source organism: Stratiolaelaps scimitus (assembly GCA_019614645.1). Classification (NCBI taxonomy): domain Eukaryota; kingdom Metazoa; phylum Arthropoda; class Arachnida; order Mesostigmata; family Laelapidae; genus Stratiolaelaps; species Stratiolaelaps scimitus. Next base: position 1,505,811 of record JABWDB010000034.1, on the reverse strand, counting down.
GGACGGCTTGTACGTCAACGCATGACTCCTTGGGTAAGACTATACAGTTTGATTAACATTCGTGATTCTAAACCTGGCTATGATAAACATTTTTTCTGACATCAAAAATCACGTCTCGTCTTTGTTTAGCAAATAGATTTCTTTTTTAGCCCTTCTCCCGTCAAACCCTTCAGGCATTTGTCTGCATGGCCGCATGATTATTATGCGAGAAGTGTCGAGAGGAAAATACCTAACCTGATACGCCAGGCAGACTGACTTGAATTGCGTTTCTTAGCCTGACCTGAACGATGTTCTGTCAATCATGGTAGTAGAAATGTTTGTCACTATTTTCTATTTGTTTATGTCGACCACAGTGCAACCACCCCCGGTTACGCGGTAGCGCGTGCGGAGAGGGCCAACCTACGGAAGTACGCCGCACTCTAGGCAACCCACCTCTTCTCCTCCCGTGCTTTTGGGACCTTAGGGGGGCACGGCCCCCTCACTACGAACTATCTCGAAGGGGTCTACCATAGGCTGATCCGCGCCACCGGGGACAAGCGCGCAGGATCTTTCCTTCTGCAACGCCTGTCTCTCGCTGTGCAGAGAGGCAGTGTCATCGCCTTCCTCGGGATAATGTCGACCTCGGCCCTGGTCCCCAACTAATCCCCCCAAATAATCCCTAGAACTAATTCCTAATTATCGTATGTTGAATAAATATATATATTTTCTATTTATCAGGAATTAATAGGCAACTTCGACTTTAACAACCGACTTGAGGAACCCCATGGCCACCGGGGCTTCGGCCGTAGCCTCCTATTGCAGAAGTGCTGTCGAATGAGGTTTTTCGAAGGCTGATATGTCATAGACCCTTACCGCCCTCGGGTCTCTGCAAGCCGGCTAGTCGCACGGCTTCTCGCTTCGCCACTCAGGATTTTTGATTACGTTCCCTTTATGATCTGAACCGCCACAGGAAGGGGTGATATATATATATATATATATATGTGCGGGCCGGATGCCTGGGTCAGCTGTTACATCACACCCTCGCAGGACAGACCATACCGGAGGAAGTATGTCAGTGCAGCAATAGTATACGATATAATTAATTTATCCTATATAGAAAAAAGGAGGATAGACCAATGTAGAAATATCTTAATCCCCCTCCTGTTACTTGGCCTTCACTGAGTCAAGGAGCTTTTGATTCCGATATTATATCTTGAACATCGTGAGAAACACTAACCAAAGAATCGAAATATCTGTTTATTCAATAAGGGAAAACAATCAAGCAAGATTAGCGGAAACAGCGCCCCCACCTTTGTTTAGTTCGTTTCAAAATATGTTCATGTCCCAGTGGACGTTCGCGTGTCACTTTCCTTCTTATCGTAGCTAATGTTAATGGTAGAGAATGCTCTAAAGTAAAATCACTAAATAGCTTTCGGTATTCCTCCGCTATTGTCTCGTTCCCTTCGCTGTAGATCTTTTTCCCCGAGTCGAATTTCTCCCATAGGGGAGGGCACCCAACTTTAAATCGCTCCAAATATCTTCGCACTCGAGCAACGCTACAACTACCATCAGTCCATTGGTTTTCCCGCTGGGTCCCCCGTCTGCCGATGTCTGTGTTTATATCTCTCCCCGTGATCGAATGGGTTCACAAAAGTCTGGCGGTGTCAAATTGCCGAAACCCGCCACCATGCCATCCCGTGCGCTGTAGATGACGCGAGCCAAAGGGAGAACTTGAGTTCGCTTCGTCCACGACTTCAGCTCACCTCATTGAGGTGCGTGGGGGGGGCGAGGTGGGGGCAGCAGGCCGTCGGCCCGCCGAAGTTTAAAATTGCTTCGGACGCGCCCCAATTCTGCCGCACCTGTGTCGTTCCCAGTGTGCGAGAGACGGCCACTTCTTCTCTTGCTCCACAAGTCGCCCACTAGAAAGTTCATCTTGGATGGGAGAACGTCATTGAGAACAGCAGCAGCAGCTTCAATGGTGATTTTCATCAAGAAAGCTTCTCTGCGTCGCAATAACTACAAGCGTCCCATTCCTCGAGTACGGCCTCATCGTGAAACGATGTTGGGCATGAAAATGTATTAGAAGGAAGCAAGCAATACAAATTTAGCATAGTTGGTCGTTGTTGTTGAAAGAAACTGAGCGATATGCTATGTCAACTACTGTCCAACAATGTACACATCACACTAGACGGTAGTTGCGATTCCCATATATTGCTGGGCCCCCACAGAAGACCCCCGGGAATCGGGGGGTGACATTGCGTGCTGGTCAAATCTCCCCTGTCATACCCATTTACCCCTTCGTGCAGCGAGATTACTGACAAGAAATTCACTTCAGCGATATCTAAGCTAAGAATAGAACAACGAACCTTCTGCACGGAAAGCGGCCGTGTCGCATGCGAAGGAAGAAATGTTGGGGAGGCCCCTGGTGGCTCGAGGCGCAAATGAAAAAAACGGCGGTTTTCCGTAGCTTTCATGAATTTACCACAACCTCTCACATTTGGCCGAATAGATGTTCAGGTGCGGCCATCGTGGATCTCATCGCCCGCCATCAAATATTCCATCACGGGTACGCCATTCCGTGCCGGCGAAAGTGCGTTGTTCGACAACTAGCGAGATTGTCTCGCAGCGAGATGAAGTAAAATTCAGTTTACGGAAACCTTCCCTCGTATAAGGGCTAGGCTGCGGTAGAGCATAAGACAATCTCATAGTCATATTACGCATACATGGATAGATCTGGCGTCGTCTAGCGGCGGTTGGTGGTGGTGGTTGATATTCTGAAATTGCAATGTAATTGCCGAGTAACTTGAGCAAAACAAGAGCTTCAACCTTTGCAGAGCGGATACGATATGTGAGACAATTTACAGTTCTCTGTACAAATCGAACCCTACCTATTCTAACGTATTGAAGCGGCTGTACATTTAGAAGATTAGTTCGAGAAATGGGAAACGAGAGGTCCTGTCCTTGGGGATAGTGCTCGCCTTCGCAGGGAGGTACCTTTTCGCAATTAAGCAGAATCGAATCGACCATAGAAGTGTAATCAATTTTAGGTCAAGCAAATATCAACGAAACTACCCTACGAACACTACGCCGAACACAACGGCAACGTTTAGTAAATGTGGAAATTCATAGGTTAACTGACTAGCTCCCTACGATCTCTTTTTCGTCAGTCACATCGTAGGTAAAGACATGCTCATATTGGCGTGAGGTTTACACAAAAAAACAATTTTGTCTTCCAAGCAGACCCTATTAATCAACAAATTGTTTGTGTGCTTGGTAACACTCGACGAAAACCCAGACTTCCAAAAGCAGAACATGGCAAGACTTCCTTCGACAAATGACGTTGAACTAAAACCTACAGTGTTGGCCAGATCTTACTAACGGCTGTCAAAACGGGTAACTCTAGCACGTATATCATCTATTCGAACGTTGAGATGTGATAGAACTATTTCCATCGGCGAAACGGCCGTCACACGACAAACATGCTGTTCGCCGCCGGAAGGCTTCCGATTGGTCTGGGAGCCACACACCATTAAGATATCCTGAGCAAGGGACGCCCATCCTTCGAGGCCGATCAGAGGTCCGCGGACGGTAGCTGATAGAATCTCATCGAAGGACACGAAAACGCTGACACCGTTACGAGCTTCGAAAGGTCTCCTTTCGAGTAAGCCTTGACTCTCCAATAATGGAATAGATACTTGAAAGCAGGGCTTGATCCTAGCTTCGCCTTTGATTGTCATTCCGTTAAAGGACGCTCCAGGAGCCAAGAAAAATAGTGGCTCGTCGAACGATGGGGTTCAGAAGTATGCGAAGCTTTGGGCTGTATCTGCCTCCCTCTATCTCTCTCCTCTCTCTCGATTCAAAAAGATCAATTGTAGGGCAGCATTGGACAATGCGTGAGGTTTATTTGGGGGATGATTGCAGGATAGAGGTCCATCGGTCTGAAGGAACGTTACCGTCGGTTGACGACAGTTGACCAAATCAACCGTGCGGTCCGAGCCCCCGCCGTACACCAAAAGCAAATAAAAATGGAAAACTTTGTGTTGAATAAAGAACGATCGTCTCTCGTCACCGTTTCGAGACATTTCAACCTCCTCCAACTATGGGTGCTAAAGTCAAACACCCTGTGTACCCCATCATCATGGCCATCGTCACCATCACCGTGAATCGCTATGGGCTGATACAAACTTGGGCCCACTAATGTATTAGCACACGACCCTATGTCTGGGTCACGAGTGTGGGTCAATGTTCGCAATCAAACGTCGTCGCTTGCGGTCGAATTCGTATTCGACGAATTCACGATCTTCAACCGCTGCACAGTTGTATTAAGAGTGGCTAGACACTCAACTCAGATACTAAAGTTGCACCTGCTGCTGCTGCTGCTACTGCTGCTGCTGCTGCTGCTGCTGTTTGAATTTCAATGTCGTACGCGTCAATGTTTCTGTTGTGTCACAAGATCCCTGCGCGTCAAAGCAGAAATTCACCGAAGGTATTCGGCTTCGCCATGGGTATATGCGACGCTTCGCACCTCAACGACTGCGCGTGCCCGTCTGATATGCGGGCTGGCCTATTGAAGGTTATAACTAGTTAGTAACGCTGGCTCCACAAGTATTCGTCATCGAGTGCCAAGTACTCAGCACTATATTGCGACTAACTGAGATGCTGGAAGGGTGCTTTTTCCCATATGCAAAACGGAGAAACTTGCGGTTGATCAACAATGTTAATATCACGGGCTCATCGCACAAAGCACGGAGTGAGCTTACTGCCGGACAAAACATGTGTTACGGCTATGGAGAACATAGACTTTCACTTGAAACCATAGGATAACAATTGAAATAGACTCTGCTCCAGCTCCAAGTGAAGATCTTTCGTTAAAAGTGAATCTATTGTTTTGCTAACTGTTCGCTTGCGTACCACGCTTCTATAAGACTTCAATAAGTCCAATCCTGTATTTATACCGGGTTTTATCTATACGACACCACGTTCGTTTCTGAGTGATTAGGTCGCAGTTTGGCTCGCACCTTCCCCCTACGTTACTAACTAGTTATGACCATCCAATAGATCAGCCCACATATCAGATGAGCACGCGCAGTCGTTGAGGTGCGAATCGTCGCTGTACCCACGGCGAATCGTCGGCAACCTTCGGTGAATTTCTGCTTGGCTTATAATTGACGCACCAGGATCCTGTGGCACAACAGAAGCATTGACGCGTACAACATTGAAATTCAAACTGCAGCAGCAGCAGCAGGTTCAATTCAATGGACCCTCACCACCACCACCACCACCGCATCTATCAGGATGGCTCCTGAGAGGGAGCTACTTTAAATTCCATTAGCTGCCATGTTCGCAAGGCTCCTGTCGGCGACGTCGTGTCATATCGGCCAGTTGGCGAATTGGCCAAACGAGTCCAATTTAGAAATTGGCCACGTAGGTCGTCCCGTGGACCGCGTCGGATGCCGCGTACGCTTCAATGGCTTTCGACATTCGCCGCCTCCGCTCGCACCTTCCGTACCACCCGTCCCGTTCAACGCCCCCCCCCGGGGGCCGACCATCTGTTTCTAGCAGAACTTCTATGGAAGGAGTGGAAAGATAATGAGAACTGTGGTTACTACCTGGTCTCCTTCCCCTCCGTGTGTCAGCGAGTTTAGTTTGGTTTCGTTTGGTTACTGTATGTATAATATATTTCCTAATAGAAGGGGGTAAGCCGAATCAAAGAAATTTACGGTATTTGATTATTATTATTATTATTATTATATTATTATTATTATTATTATTATTATTATCAGTTGTTCGTACTGACCGGACACATACGCACGAATGTTACGCCATTACGTCGAAAAGTCTATTTAAATTCAAACGAGATATCCTGCTCCGAACGATGGTATTAGTGTCTTGCAACAGTGTTGTTCGTCGAAAATACAAGTTAAAATCATAATGGCGGAATTACAACTAAACTATTTTTCGGGCGTTATGATTTGGAATAGTTACAATTAATTCGGTAGCAGAACAAACCCATCTCCTTCCATATCAGTATGTAGCGAATGTTGGAGACGTCTACGGCCGCCTCTTTTTAACTTCATTGGACTGTCGATTCTCTCTCTCTCTCTCTCTATATATATATATATATATATATATATATAATATAAGGCATTCGCTCGCGATGGGCGATGCAGCTTGTGGATGGGGAAGTGTGTTGTTGGACTGCTCGACCCCTTACCAAAGGTACACGCAAAACAACACCCGAAGGCACTTGGCACATGAGCGTTTGTCTCTATGTCGAAATGTCTGGTGCTCTATGTGTACGTGTGTGAAATGGTACGTAATTCTGGTGAAATTAGCCGCCCCCTTAGCTTAAACACTACGGCGGCAACGTGAACGCTGGGCCACGTTGAGGTCTTGAGAGTCATCGCATAGCCCCAGGCTCAATGACTCCCGGATGGCCCGCTCGGGTCGTCAAAAAAAAGGAAGTCATTTAGTTCCTCTGGAAAAAAGCCGGATAGCTTTCCACCCACTCGCCTCCGTACGGTACGCATTGTACATCGCCGTATTGGAGTGTTCCGGCCAGCCGACCGGACCGAGATAGGAGACTAGTCCCCTAACTAGAATTTACGGCCTGAGCATTACCGGCGACGTATCTTCCAACTAATCAAAGAGCTCAGTGACTCCGACGGCAATGTCGATTCTTGGAGCAGCTTCAGCGGTGCGTCCCCGAAGAGGAGGATCAGCTCCCCAAGGACTGAGTGGCGGCGGAGGATTTTTTTGCTTTGCCCTGCCCCGATGTGGTCTCTGCCTCTCTCGTTCGATACTGGAACGGAACAAATGCGTTTGGAAGTGAAGATTAGAAGAGATACAAGCAAAAAAAAATAAGGCAAGAGAGGTTGTACCTAGATACTGTGCTAGGAGACAATGGACGAGAGAGTGGACTTTGTTAGAAAGAAAACATTGCACTATGCAAATAAAACGGAATGTCTACGGCGGTTTCTGCAACAGGGCAGCACGTAGTTCTCGCTGTGATACACATGTTAATATGGGCTTTACTTCAATAAAGGTATGTGGTTGTGCTCCACTTGTATACCAATACCGCGCCTATATATATATATTTTTTTGTTTTTTTTTTGAGCTGACCCTCAGCTGTTCCCCTATTTGACAGGCCTCAGCCCTTAACCTTTAGGTATTACTATATATATATACTATATACTATATATATATATATATATATATATATATATATATATATATATATATATATATGTAACCGGTTCAGGTGGCCCCGGCAGGTCGTCATAGTAATACCTAAAAGGTTAAGAGCTGAGGCCTGTCAGATAGGGGAGGCTCAGCTGAGGGTCAGCTCGAAAAACAGTACATATTTATTCAATATATAAATATATATATTATACAGTGAGATCGTTTAACTGTCGACGGCTCCTTCATGATCGATTTGCTGTTTCATCTCGACGATCACGTGTTAATTAGTAACGAACTCCACCAGTAGACGCGTCGACAACAGGTTAAATCTCAGAAACTTGATCTTCGATTAAACTTGGCATTGCAATATCTGCTTGATCTGATCAATTGGGACTACAATATCTGCTACGGGTTATCCCTACGAGATAATTCTAGTGGACGAAACACGGTCGGGTTGACACTGCACGCATTTGTCCATATGCTCAAGTTGTAAAACGGCCGGGCGTGTGCGTGCCAACTTGAAGTCGGCACGCGGACGGGCGTTCAGTTTGTTATGTATATAAAAATTGCCGCTCACTCTCGTTGAGGTTCAGCTGCCAAATATCTCCTCTTTTGGCAGCAGCAGCTGTGTTAGGCTGCAGGGCGAATCGGTCGCATTTCCGCAGACGGCCGGCGGCGTTCCCGCCGCGTTAACCCGTCGTCGCTCGCCTTCAACTGATTCAATTCCGAGGAGTGGTCAGTCGTGGTCGTCTTCTCTCTCCCCAGGGTTCCTGTATATTTTGCCCGGTACTACAAAAGACCTCCGTGGCTGGCACCCTTTTAGCGGAGACTCCCTCGGCTCCCTATGGCCGGAATTTCCTTTTTCAGTCTATTCACTCTTGCAGCTACCGCGGCCATCGCTTACGCCTGTAACATTCGCCAAAGACGCAGTCCTGTCTCATGTACTATATATATATATATATATATATATGTGTGTGTGTGTGTGTGTGTGTGTGTATAGTCTGTAGCCTTAACGAGCGCGAGCATAGGTGGATTCAGCCGCGCAGAACCTTCTCGTCTCAAGGCGCATCTCTGCTCAATGTCCCATTGAGATTGGCCGTATCTCGACACGGGAGTTTACGGTGGCCGTCGTACACCGGATAGACGAGTTCACTTTAGCATTTGCACACCCCACTGTCCCCCTCCCCTCTGAAGGGTACACGCGCAAACGGCCATTTCTTAAGCTGATTCCTGCACATGTCGCGCTACTGTCTCGCTTGCCGCCTTGCCAGTCTTCGGCGTCTTTGAAGTCGACCCTGACCGTTGCTGATGCAAAGCCTCCAAGCGCAGTAGACAACAGTGACAGCAGTAAACAACGATGTCAGGAAGGCCTTGAAGATGCAGTGCACCGCTGAAAGAAAGCACAACCCGCAGAAAACATATGGCCGAGTAAAAAACGAGTAGTCTGCGGTTCGGTAGATATCTGTTCTCGTTCAAATGCAAATGAAGCATACACACGCGCACAGCCGCACATCGGCCAGCGAGCACAAGGAGGCTGCCGAACGATTGCTATCGAGCGTCCATGGCGGCGACATCCGCGGCGATTCAAGTCTACTGCTGTGGTGCGCTGGCGCCGGATGAGTCCGGGAGAAAGATCGGCTATCCCCTAACGCAACATCAATATAAGAATAAGCGACATAGTTTACCACCAGCAGGGACAAAAACCAGCCGAGGGGAGGCGCAGACAGATAGGAGAAAACTGGGTCGCGTCTTTCACGTCGAGCTGGTCCAGAAACTGAGTGAGAGGGTTCGGAATGATTCCGAGTTCGTCAGGAATACGGGTGGTAAAACGAGCTTGGGTGTTGGTCAACTTTCTTCGTGAGCAACTAGCAAACGATGGAGGGCGTCAACTAGCGTTCGCTGACCACCGAACACAACCCCTGCAAAGTCGGACGGTTAGCCAAATAGCGATAAGGAAAGCGGATTTTTCGTAAAATATACCTCGTTTCACTTTCACTCTTGGATGGAACAAGAGTGTTCCCCCGGTGCACCATCTATGAGAGCATTGTTTTGTTATAAAGAAATTCATGATCGAATTTCGAGGCCGGTGAGAATACAACAACATAAAAATGACATGTCTGAAGGTTAAAAATCGATTTTTTTTCGGGCTGATTGTTAGCCTTAAACATTTAACATGTGCATGTAATTGCTTCACTGCATTGCTTCGTAAGACGAGCAGCCCCTTTAAATACAAATGTGTAACGGTGTCGGGGGATCGAACCACCGATGTGTCTCTGCACCGATTGCAAGGCGCACACGAAAGCACCACCATGCCACCCGGGCCGTCTGAAAATGTAATACTAGACTGGTTAGCGAGTGTATACGAAGGCTTGGAGACTGACTTCGTCAAATACATGTCGACGATCGATATGTCGTGGACCGTGTGTGCCTCGACATCATATATATATATATATATATTTGCAACCATCTGCTATTTTCAGAGCGATTACTCCGTGTCACCTGCAGAACCAGCAGACTCTCGTTCGGGGTCCCGATTGCTACACATGAAGGGCGATTGGCAATGCCCTCCTCCCCCAGACCTGCAAGATGGGATGTCAGTACCACACACCACAGCTGAGGCGAACGTCCTTAGACGATGAAAGGATTTCATTCGGAACTCAAAGGACAACTTAGTCAATTCAACTTCAAACTCAGATCTTTTATTAAAAGGAACGCGTGCGTATGGGTTGGCTTAATCTCTATACGAGTGCGTCGTCGGGAAGTTGGCGCGAGCAGCATAGCATAGAAAAACGTATCAGCTATATCGTTGCGATCGAACTACGGATGATTGCACAGCGACGTGAGAAAAAGTGTCCGACCTCTTAATTGCCATGGCAGAAATCTCCAAGTAATTATTTTGGAGGCGATGCCGATCCGCTGAGAAAGTGAGCACTGTCATTTCGAAAGATCCAACCATGGCAACGCTCAAAAGGTTGTAACGTTTTGGACTTGAGAAGTCGGCATCGTTATTATTATTATACATCGACAACATTCTCTTGATAAGCATAAATAGAAATAATAAATAGGATCAAGCATCCGGATGAGGCAATCTTTCGAAAGAGGAATGCTAATCTCCTCGAAGGAGTCCACGACAGGCGCGCATCAAGGGTCGTGCGCGCTTGTCCCCGGTGGCGCGGACGTTCCTTTTGCAGGGACGTTCTCTCGCTGTGCAGAGACATAGAGGCAATGCCAGCCATCGCTCCTCCCTGGGGAATAAGCATGACCTCAGAACTCGGCCTGATACCCAGCTGCGTCACTAATTATGGTGTATATTAAGACATACAACAATATGATTAGGTCAACTATAAATAAATAAATATATATATATATATATATATGCATATATATGGTAAAAGATAATGGTGATGCATAATAGTTGTACATGTTAAATATATTGGCGATGATGAGCATTTTATTACCTTCTATTACATTATTATTACTAATGCATATTTATTCAACGCCATGTTACCATAACTGATTATTAACATATCTTGATAATTTGCACAACTCAGCATATATACACACGCACACATGCACAAAGTTATCGATACAATATGCTACAACCATCTAGCTATTGGAATATTGACAACGTAATCCCTTAGCACAAGTTGAAGAAAACGGAGTATTAGGTTGACCGCGGATCGTCCTATCCAAGCTTAAGTATCTGCACGTCGTCATCGGGCGACGAGGTGATTAAACCGAGCATCGAGCGCCAGTCACTCGATCTGGCGCAGGTGTCCGGGGGAGGAGATCGGCAAATGAGCAACGAGGAACATGCCGGGCACGCGAGTTACATCTGGTCCTGGGCCTTGCACCACAGCGAAGCGAACTGAGAACTGAGGCGGAGTTGTACGGCAGCTTTACATGATCAAATTAGCAGACACCGACGAGAACAAAACGGGTGCGCGAATATGGCTAACAATGGCGGAGTCAGGGACCGACAGCACAGAGTTAAGAGGAGAATTGTTTGCACCATTTCGAACTTCGAGGGTGGACTGGATTTTGGCCAGTTAACCTATTGAAAATGCGTTTGCCCCTAGGCAATGTATTGTCCCCTGGCTGGAGGGAATATGATAAATGAAAGGAGCTTTGACGTAATGTGCAATGGAGCAACGAAATATAGGTACACGTTAATGGGGGTGGGTCGGGAGGGTCGACTGTACTATTAAACTTGCACTACATTTAAAGACTGCAAAAATCACGGAAGGGTTCAATTCCGGCAGATCAGCGGTGGTATCAGACGTTCGTCCCACGGTTGGGGAATTGTCCATCGCTTTTCATCAAATCGCCCTCGGGAATTCCGTCGGGGTGTTTCGATACGGCGAGCCTCGAACGCTTGCTCAAGCTTTTCTGGTCCGAGCTGTTTACGCCGACACATTGTCAACCTCATTTGTTTGCCTTTCGACTCCATATACTTCGACCTTCCTCCGCTCTGGCAGGAGCTGTGGTCCAAAGAAACGGATCTTCAAGTCCATGTTCACGGGATACTAAATGTGGTCGAATGTCTCCGCTATCGAGAAGTCGTCAGGTGTGCGAAGAGTTAAATCCCGTAGATCTGTCTCGATGGGCCTGCCACAGTATAATGTTTGCTCCCTTCGCGTCCCGGCAAGCAAGCACTAACACTTGCCTTGCTGAATTCTGCTTTGGCCCGTGCGAACAAAAACGAATTGATCCAGAGAGAAAAACGGTTGCCTACCCCACCCCCCCAACGCCCCCAATGCCCCCGAACTCCGCTGCCCTCTCCCGCAGCATCCTCAACGCAAAAGTGTTCAGCCAGGGCCAGCCAGAGACCTCAACATCGAAAAGTGGAGAACAATGGCAGGAAGACACAAAAAAATCATTGGCAACAAATGATTCGAAGAGGTGAGGCCTGTTCGCCATTGGCAACAGTCTTCGCTCATGTTGCGTTCGGCCAACCCTCGGCGAGCTACCACTCACAAAATGACGGCGAACGAACGCTGGCGGAACGAGGGGCGGAAACTGTCCCACCCCCCGGGGGTTACCGACCGGTCGAAAAACGATGTAATGTGCCAGAAGCAGCAATGAAGGGAACGTCTGCGTTTCTTGCCAAACGCAATTGTCAGCGATGGGCCAGCTACGACGAGCTTCGGCAACTGTCCGACCCTGCCGCGATGTGGCCCCCTATCCCACTCACGTTGACGTATTAAAATGGCAATGTCACGCCTAATTCGCTGTGTGCCCTATCTATTTTCGACGATATAATCGATGTGCTCCATTAAGCCTGTGACAAAGCAACATATGCAAACATGGCACCATGAGGCGTGTTGACTCCGTGCAGCAGATTCATCTATGCGGACTGGTGGATCCCTACGTGGGCTATTCTATCAGGCAACGAATAGAATAACCTAGGTAGGGAGTAGCCCTTTCTTCATTGCGAACGCCCACCTGTCCTCCGTCCATAGCACGCGTCGGCACAGATATAACTAGGGAAGACATGCCTGTTCTTCTCAGGTCGATTAAAATCGGCGACGTTTTGAGAAATCTGACAAGGAGAAATGCCCACATGGCTACTGATGAAATGCCCACATGGCTACTGATGAAATGCCCACATGGCTACTGCGGTGATACTTTTGGTTAGACAATGAGACAGGTAGAGTACATGTCTATAAGATCCCTTAAAATGGCTCTGTACAATCGGGTGGTGCGCATTAGTGTTGCCAAATATATACATATATATGTCGAGCCCGGTGGCTTGGTGCATTCGTGTACGCCTTGCAATCGGAGGAGACACGTAGGTGCACGGGTTCGATACCCACCGTTGCCCATTTGCAGTTAGGGGTCCGTCTTACGAAGCAATGCTAAAAGCAGTACCGTGGACGTTAAATATTGACTGAAAGTCAGCCCGAAAACCTTTTTAAATATGTATATATATATATGTGTATATAAATATATATGTGTCTATAAGGTGTCCCCCAAGGTGTCTAACACCGGAGTTTCCCACAAAAATAACACACACCATCCTGCCTCGCACTTCTATGTTAGACATATCCGACGATTCCTTTAAACGTCAATAGTCATCTATACCAGAAAGATTGCTCTCGTCCTGCTGAATCAACAATACGTTCGTGTGTTCCATAGAATTAGTTCGTTATTCGATTATGAATCATCTTCAGGCAACTTTCGAGCTCGCAATCATAACTCGCCAGCCATGCTCACCGGTGGACCGCCGCACTCAAGTCACTCCGAGCAGGACACATCGCACCGCGCGAGCATCGCAAATCCCAGCAGGGACATTCGTGATGTTGTTACATAGACATGCCGGTGCGTTCTATGATATTCTCACCACGTAATGGACAACCACCATTATCCTGTAATGCGTCAAGAACACAGAGGAGGTTGTATACGGACAGGTACCTATACATACATATTTACCAAGGCCTGTAGAAAGGGGATCAGTTAGCTCGGTGCACCGATGCGGACAAGGGGAGGCGGAGGCGACGTACTTCAAGCTTTGTCATTCGTGCCCCATCCGGGGGCAGACTCGTTGTCCCCCTCGTTGTGAGGAATCGAAACAAGTATATAACGTACATCCATTCACATGCGCGTAGCTGGGTATACACACATAAACACACACGCACACCTTCGGCATGCTTCGTTAACATCCTCGTTGGTCGTGCTCTCGTCCGCCTCGGCCGGCTGCGGGAACACCGATTCGCACTATCGTCGACTCGGTGCTATCTTTAGTCGCGGGTGCGGTGTCTTGTTGTTGTCCTACGCGGTCTCAGCGTTCCGGTCACTCACGGCCTCTCGTGCAATCGCTCTCTATCGTCCGCCCTACACCCTATATATATATATATATATACACGTGTGTGTACATGTATACATATTGTAACGGTGAGGGTACGGTCCCACAACGCGTCCCCAACCTAAAAGCTCGCTACATGCCTGCCTGCGTGCCTATCACGAGGTAATTAGAATCTTCCGCACGATTTACTTCAGCCAGCGCCGCCCCCCGCCCCCCCTCGCCACCGAGTCGCTTCGCGTTCCAAAGCGACTACGGTGAGAATGAGCGCCCGTGGCCCTCTCGTCCCTCGCGCGTCCTCGCCCGCAGCTGCCTACCTCTGCGCTGGGTCTCCTGCCCCCCCCCCGGGCTGATACTCGCACCACCACCACCACCATCGTATATTTGTTCCTTTCTCCCGTGCTGGTCGTAGAAGCAGTGTATCGATAGCGTGGTGTGCCAGGGGCGCCAGCTCCGTCGGCGGCGGAGGTGCTATGTATCTCCCAAAATACAGTCTCCACCGGCTCATTTCACGCTCATACCGCGCGCGCGCGCTAACTGCTGCGTCGTCATCGTGGTCGTTCGCGCCGTCACTCGAGGAGCTACTGTGTTCACCGTTCAAGATGGCTCCGGGTGTCGCCGGCCCGGGGTAGCTCACCCACCCAGTCGGCCGGCTGAGGCGGCTGATTTCGCCACCGTCGAAATCCACGCGGCGAGCCGTTTCCAATCGTTCCGCTTCTCGGCTTCTTAGCGTTCAGCCGGCACCGTCGTTCATTTAGGGCCTCTGGGTGGCGGGGCCCCCAGCTGCCTCGCTTCTTCTGGGCAACTGCCGCTCGCTTACAGCCACTCGGTGAACACGGACCAACAGGAACATTAAGCTCCTGCGATGACTATTCCTGTTCAAGTCACTATCGGTGTCACCTCGCGCGTTCACGTCGATGGTGGTGAACGCTCATCGCATCGTTAGCCTTTTAGCAATACGAATACAATGTAAAAACAAAGAATTACTAAATATTGTATACATCTCGGGTAGAGGCCGCTTGTCTGAATAGTGTCCAATGGGGTTCACACGGCAGTGCACTCGTTTCGTGAGTGTATTCATGATACGCCCACAGTGCTGCTTCTGTACCACACGCAAGGGTTGCATGCAACTATAATACAATTTTGTCAAGGGTGGACTGGCCAGGATCGAGTGATTCAATTCATTCCAACGTAACTCAATTCAAACCGTCAAACATGTGCCTCAGTCACTGATTGCCTAGGTTTCAAGGCGTGCGATGCATGGTTACTTCAGTTCGCCTTGCTAGGGAAATATTAAACTCGATTAACTATATATTCTACTACAATTAGCTACTCATTAGTTAGCTACAGATTGTACTATATATATTCTTATTGAGTAAGGTATTTTAGATTAGTCATTTGTAGGTGTGGGAGCCTCATTCTACTTCACAGATAAATCCATTTTATTAGTGAAGAAAAAGGCGAACTTTGATTTTAGCAGGCTATCGCAAAATGTAGTGGAGCGTTCGCTGGGTCCTCATATACCCACAGGTGGAATATACAGTTAGCGGAAGTATTAACGAAACACCGCGTTCCCCTCAATAGCCTACGGCACACCCAAGGTAGTTTATCTTGCGGGCCAATAATGATTAATCGTCCGCCTTTTTAAAGGACCGCGGGCTGAAATTTTCGAAAAGTCGAAGATACCAGCGGGAAACTGCTCGTTCAATGCTTACTGCTGACACTTGCAGGTCTCCTTGCGTTCGCTTTTCCGAGAAACGCTCCTTAAGCACTTTTTCGAGTAATTCTTGAGAAAATGGGGGGGGGTGCAAATTAGGTTAGGCCTGAATGAGTAATGGTATAGGACAATCTGAAATAACACTACGCAAAATCATTTACCGTCACCGGTGACCGTTTGCATACGTATGCAGAACAATGCCGTCACCTTACGAAGATAGCGCTGTACGATAGTCGCAATTGTTCAGAAAGTATGTTTTGTTTAAAATAATTACATATATATATATATATATATATATATATATATATAGATATATATATATATATATATATATATATATAGATATATATATATATATATATATATATATACGTTCTCATTAACGGTTTGTCGATACAAGATGTATCCGAGGGTTTCCCTAACGCTGGTTCTTGAAGACACAGGATTGCAAGACGTTTTGAACACCTTGAACGCGTAGTAAGTATATAATACTTGATTTGAAGTATCTGATCATTTGTGGGCACCACCAAGAGATAACACATATATGATATAAACCATGGGGCATGACCATTATGCACGTCGCAACGTGATAAGTCAATCATAGCCAATTCAAAACAATTAATCATCTTTGCCGATCGTCCTTAATCCGTTGTAAAATATGATCTCGCCTTAATTTAGGCAAATAACAGTGGATAAAATTGTGATTTATTATAATATATTAAACTTATAATACTTAAGCTTATATAATATATTTATTATAATATATATAATATATTATTGGATAAAATTCAATCGATTACAAGCCTCAAATCGTTCCTAAATAAATACTATGCCTGCTGTTCTACGCCGAATCAGCAGAATTTCTGAGGTCATAGAGGGCATCAGTCAGCCTTTGCAGACCTTTCAATAACTCGCCAAACCTAAGGGAATTATCCAAATGACAGCCTGTTGAATAAGGCCCCTTCAGGGGCCAGCTTCGGGTGGGGATTTGTTGCTTTCAGACGCTCTATCTCTATGTGTCCCCGCGTTTCGGATCCACCTCCTATTATCGTTCCTTCTACGTTTAGAAACAAAAAGAAGAAGTTGACACTCAGATCAACATAGTACAATAGAAACAGCACACGCTTCGATAAACAACGAAGCCCTGTCAGAGGAAGGTATTGTTGGGGACACCGGCAATTTCTAGAGTGTGACGGTACTTCAGCTTCAGGGCACTGAAGTACGTCAAACGCTGAATTTGAGTCCGAGGATGAGTCTTATTATATCTGTGGCTGTATTTTTCCTCCTTTTACAAGCATTCGTCTTCCCCAAAGAAACTCAACATCAAGCCTCCTCATGAGTGGCTCACATGGACGGCTAAGTCTCTGGCTGTAAAAAACTGGAGGCCTCAGGTTCCTAGTCCCGCGACCTGGTGACACATGGAAGAAGTTTAGTATTGTAAAAATTGCAGTCCCTTTAAGAGACCAACAAACGTTTACCATGGCCAATGCCGCATTTACCGATCGAGTACTTGTGAGTCGGGTTGATGAACGGAGAGTTTGGAAGGGTAAACGTAATGGCTTAATTACTATGGACAGATCGACGGATAGATTCCAACTTTTCGTTGTCTCAAACCGCAGTCTCGGCACAGTGACTCAAAGGCTAAAATCGTTCAGTACCAATCTGAACAAAAAACACTGACATAGGCTTGGAATCGAACCCGACTACCTGGGCTAATCCGGTTCGGTCTTCGTGACTCCGCCGCTGCCGCCGCCGCAATCAATTCTCTTTACTGAACTCCGACAGTTTATATTGCAATTAATCTGCATTCAGTATGAAGCGATTGTAGGGTATCTCAAACAATGTATGTGTATATCGCAGCCTTATGAGACTGCAGTCCTCTCCCGGCCGGACATACATAATTAAGATATTGGCGCCTTCCACTGATTACATTCCGTTCCACACCTTCTTCGCTTACATCGACCGGTCTGATCAAACGGTCGATATTATGTCTTTTGGAAGATTCGTCCGCTACGGGCTCCCCTTTGTGCAGACCTCAAAGAGAGGCGCTGAAATTATGAGCCTGCTCAGGCCCTGCCTCGAGAGATCTTCTCAGGGTCCTGGAATGTTCCTTCCCGCCTATGCATTGAAGGGTTCAGTTCGGTCGGGCGAATCGATGCAAGTTAATTCCCTCTCGGTCGAGCACAACTCAGGCAAGAGCGATGCATTACGAAAAGCATGAGCGTTGTCCTGCGGAGTTTCCAACCAAACTTTCAATTGGCACGATTTAATAACTACGAAACGAAGGGAGACGACTCTCGCTCAGAGGAAAGGTACGATTTAGAATCTTGATGAATAGTCGGGCTTGACGTAAGCCACTATGAAACACCGTTGTCCATAAAAGGATATATCTATGATTCAAATGATTGATCTATTCTTCTTCTAGATTCAAGAGAATTTCGAAGCTGGATTAGTTCCTAAGCACACTAACAAATAGATATGGATAGATTGACAGATGTGTCAATAACGTTCTTTGATCATTGTTATTACCAGTACTATTACTAATTATTACTAAAGGTATACGTTCTAACGACTCGTTGAAACAAATGTCCAGCCCACACGCTTCATCTCCGTGTACTAGATTATGTCAAGCTGACGAAAAAACAGAGGCCCAGGTCCATGAAACCTCAGGTCCAAACCGTGAACAAGCGCGAGAGACATCATCGTGGCATACATCTCTCACTTGTCCTCTCTGGACGCGATTCCCATTAAAGTTGAGTTTGGAAAGAGTTCTCTTCATACGCCATTCATTGAGGTGCCACCGTGTTGGAGCGGATGCAGGCGCACGGTCGAGGCACGGCGAGAGAGGTCGAGGCGAAGGACGGTTCGAAAACTCTCCATGTCTATGTGACTAGAGGCACAAGTATATATGTCCTGGTCGGGGTCTCCACTCGCCTCACATGCTCTGGCCTCTGCGCTAAGGTCGCATAAAAGAGAACAGGAATGCGAATACGGATACGGAGTTCGACCAAACCAGAGTGAAATGACGCGTTCGAGGCGTGCGGATTCCCGTGTGCAGAGTGGTTGCAGTGGATACAATCTTCGATCGAGTTTTCAAAAGGTGAACCAGCTGTTTGTCGTTCAACCCCAGCACGGAATGAAAGTGAGAGCATGTTAAGCTGAGGGGACACACGAACTGTTTTGAGTCCTCCTCATCGGGACAGTATTGACAAGAAGGAAAATCGACAGTGGGCAAATATCGTCGCGTTGTCAACAGCGACAGTTCGAAGGTTTGGCGCCAAATTCGAAATCGAGCCACTTCGAATCGGTGTTGATGGAAGCTGTACAGGCCAGTTTGACTCTTTCATACGGTGTCTGTACCACATTGGTGGGACTCACTCCGCCTTTGCACGCGAAGGCCAGATGTCTGTGATTGTGGTGTGGCCGTGTGGGTGGCGGTCGCCGGTGCCGGCGGCCCCCTGTTGTTAGTCGAAGTGAACGGGCAGAGGTACACGTACATGCCCCCGCTCGAAAGGTTAGTGACGCACGGGCGGGGGCTCGACAAGAGAACCCCTGTACAGGGGGTCTAACCAAACGGGGGTTGGATACAAGGAGTGCGTCAGCGATGCGAGCTGGTGAACGGCTAGGTGACGACATCGTGATGACTTTCTGATGGAGAACTCTACATCAGGTCGGTCGTCAGTGTCTGCCAGCTTTTGTCACTACCGAAGGAGGGAGTCAGAAAGGCGGCCCGCAGCATACGACAACGACAACAACTCGGCAAGCCTCTCGCGTCCCGGGCTTAGCATCTCGTCTCTGTCGTCCCGTCGCCCCCGAACTGTCCCCCGCTCTTGGCTGAGTCGACGGCTCTGCCAGTATCGCTCCCGCTGCAGGCAGGCGCGCCCATCATGGTATGTTATGGCGGAGCAGTGTATGTTAGGTGCCTTGTCAGGCGGAGTGTTTGTGACCACGAGATAGATACAACATCAGCCCCAGACGGCACTGTCAAGGCAAGAAAACTTTTAAAAATATCACATGTCACCGCCGGCCGGCGAGTGTCGCTGGTGGTACAGCGTCGGACGACGGCGCATCGACGAGTCACTCAGCCATCGTAGTGCTGAAGTATTATAACCATGAGAGGTAACTCTGTTTACAACGGCTGCTCCCTTGATGGCCGGTAACGCTCCCTCGTAGATGAAGCCGAAGTTAACCTATAAGTTAACAATGAAAGCGACGTTATAAATATAACTGTACACAGAAAACGACGTTCACATACTGCAAATACGGGTATTTGCAGTCGGATCCCATAGAGGCTATGGGGGAAACCTTATGCACACAAGCCGAAAGTCCAATGTTTTTTTGTCGGTGCGACTCTCACTAACCAAAAACTCAGGACCTCCAGATAGCGTTTACAATATTTTCGCAAAGACCAAAACGCGGGTCAAACAGCGCGGGCCATGTGTGTTGAGCGGCAATTTTGACCTCTCAGCGCGATCCAGTTGTGAACGATTTTTGTACACAATTACCTCTGGAGACAAGAACTGGTGTCGATCGTTCGGCCAATTCAAGAAGCACAACGAGTGTGACAGGTACTACGGTTGATCAGAACCTCCACGTGGCCCAATTGCACCAATTCAAAGAAGCTTTCATGCTGAAACGGTCCCCCACCGACAAAACGATGTAATCCATGCTGGACACATGCACATCGGTAAAAGCGGAACGATTGTTTTTTCCAAGAATTGTGAATGGGAGGCTGTCCTGCATCCGAGGTTTTCCTCGGGGCCTTGCATTGACTATGGTCACCACCCACTATTGTCTAACCATGCAAGTGGCGAAACGTTTACAAACGAATACGACTTGAGAAAGTGTTTAAACAACTTCTTCAGCAGGAAACCCTCGAAATTCCGTCGAGATAGATCCAAACAATTAGTGCAGAGTTACGAGCAGGCAGTAAACAACAGCGCAAGTTGCGTAACAGACTAATTTGGGGAGTTAATTTTCTTTGGGAACGTCTTTCCCAAGTTTTCACAAGAAAACGGCTGGAACTTAGCATGTGACTTGATATATATATATATTTTTTTTTTTTGATATTCAACAATTATTGGATATTATGAAGACATTGAAGAAATAATAAGATGCAACAAACCCACCTTCGGCGCATAACAAACTTAGGGAATAATCACTACAGTGGTGTTGAAAACTCGTTAGAAATATAACAGCATAATGCCATAATATATCACAATATGTTTCTTCCCTAAAAGAATAATAGGACCTGTATTAGCCTTCAAACATAACGAGGCGTTTATTCAGCACGGGTCGCAGCCAACGGATACTTCTTTCAAACGAATAACTACAATCGATATAAGGAAAAGCATTATGCTTGCGGATATTGTTATTTTCTAAGCTCTGGAAAAAAAACAGGGCATTTATGTTGACAGGATACTTAGTAAGATATCACTACTTCGCGCAGTAGGAGCCGACAGGCCGAATCCAAAGGAGCCGATCGGCTAAGGAGCTTAGAAAAAAAGTGAGATCGGACACAGGTCGTCAACGCTCGGGACATGTTGTTGTGGCGCGTCTGAAGTTGAGATACAAATCCCCTTGAGAGGCGACCGAGTTTCCGAGTAAACGTATCGCGTTCGACTTTTAGACAGCGATAATGGCCCGACAATCGATCGATTAATAGCTGGCATATGGTTATATTTAGCGTGAAGTTTAAATGTCAGAAAGCTGAACTCCTCGGGTCGGTTTCACCGACGATCAGTGGTACTATATTTAGGACACGCTAGTCCAGCAGACAAAAGGAACATCATATATCAAGCGTAACTTGGTATCGATAGCTTTCAAAGGTTAATGCATTTGTGACTGGATGCAGCGACACACATTGAACGCGGGCTTTATGGAATTCGCCTCGGTCTGACATGTAGCAATTCAACACCAAGAGAAGACTGATTCGAAGCTACTAGATATCGTTAGTTGAAGTTGATCTTACCAACACGTTGCATAACCCGACGAGCTCTGGTTAGCATGACACTAATTGATCAGTAACTATAAATCGCAGATCCAAGCAGGCCTGATTGTTAATACACCCACGAGTGATTAATTGTACTTCGCGCATGCTGCTGAGACTGCCAGCAATCAATCAGACACGGCTGACCTGTTACTGAATCCGCTCGGTAGATGGCAGGACAGAATCGCCCCTGAGCGGAAGTTGCGCCATGACCAGCTCTGAGGCAGATTAAAGCCCCCAGCTGAGTGCAGGGGGCCCGAGCCAGTCGTGGGTGCCATCGTGACACAACGAAATGACTGCAACCACAATAATTTGCTATAAATTAACCATTGCCGTGTCTTCTACTCCATTTGTCTGCTGTCAGCCGCTATATCCGCAGGTTCATCGTACATCGATGAATACAAATTATCCCCCAACAGAGGTGTGTCCGCATCCACACCACACTCACGCATGGTGCTCATAGCCCTCTGAGACACATAATTTTAGTTCGTCCCGCCGTTCGTTGTTGCGGCGGCCGCCGCCACCGCCGCTGCCGCTAGCGCCATCGCTGCTAGTATAGTAACGAGCAGTTTGCCGTAGACGGCAGCCATCACAGAAGACGTGCTCAACTGGTCGACGACGTGCATCCGACCTTAGTACTGCTTCTGCCACTAGTATTTTTGAAGACGAGGAATATTCAAATGGCGCTATCGAGCGGTACGCTATGTGCGTTGCACGTTGTTCTCGAATAATGCATCGCTTTTTCGAGGATATTTTCCACCCTCTCTTCCACTCTCTCTCTCTCTCTCTGTGCCGCCTTTCCGTGTGCTTCTCTCCTTTTGAGCTGTCCCGCGACAAGCTCACAATGAACGATGAAGAAGACTCCTCGATGATGATGACGGTATATTTATGCAACCACACATAACGCGGCGGAGCAACAGTTACGTGTGGCGGTGCAGGCCTGCACAGCCTTTTGCCATCCGGCAACGCACGGACACACGCCGACAGATGGGCGGACCGGCCGGCAGACGAACATACACGTACCCCAAGCTCTCCACGCACACGTACACGCACCCTAAACCCGTAAGCCCACACAGACATACGTGGCGTCTATCGCCTTCGCGAACTCAGCGAGATGCATAAACTAGCGCAGTCTCTCCCACCAGCGTGCGAGAGCAACTTCAAGCAAAAGTAAACACGACGACGCACGAAGAACGCTGGCGACGCGCCGGATACAAGTTCGTTCCGAGCGGCCTCGGCGCTCGTGTACGCCAGCGGCGGAATGAGACGGGAGAGGATATTCGCTAACGCTGATGACATACATAATAGTTATATATAACGAAGTAACTGGCCAGGCAAGCGTTAGGAAAGTTTAGGATAGCAACCACCATTCGAGGGAGCGAGGAATATATTCTAGCGGCTTTTTTCTTGTCTATGAATAAGCGCGGGAGGGGGGTGATAACGTGTTTATAGCAGTCTACACGTGGAGATTCGCTAGCGTTGTGGGCCAGTGCTGCTATACAGAAATGGCACAGAGGACTTTCTGCCATTGAAGAAAGTAAGCCGAGAGTCTGACAGGGCTATGAGAGCGAAAGAGAGAGAGGGATCGAGTAATGAAAGTAGTGATTCTCACTTGAAAGATGGATTGTAGAAGTGTCATAATTTTGCGAAATAGTTTGTCTATGTTTAATTTTACTGTGGTACGAGGTTTAATAAAACATTTTTTAGAAAAAAAT
The DNA here is from genome assembly GCA_019614645.1 of Stratiolaelaps scimitus. NCBI lineage: Eukaryota > Metazoa > Arthropoda > Arachnida > Mesostigmata > Laelapidae > Stratiolaelaps > Stratiolaelaps scimitus. Next base: position 1,482,427 of record JABWDB010000034.1, on the reverse strand, counting down.
ACAATTCGAAGAACCTTGTGAAATACTTTGGTGATCGATCTTTTTATCTTATTTTTTAATACGAGAACTTAAGCGTTGCAATATTTCGCAGTTCCGTCAATAAAGAAATAATTGAATTGAATTCAATTGAAACATTTCTGCGTATGATTATGATACATTATACTTCTTCATTTATTACACATGGTATTAATTGTAGTAATAATAACAATTACTGTTTTAATAATAATTATTATGAGGTTGGTTCATAAATTCCCGCGCTTTTTTTTATAAGGAAAAACACAGCCTTTTCGAGCACACTAGACAAAACATTTCATTTCTGATGTACTCTTCGCCACCATGCGCCATGTATGAGCACTAAGATTGTTTGCCAGCTAACAGAAAAGGTGCTAGTCTGTCGGGACGAGGTCCGGCGAATACGGTGGGTGCAACAGAACTTCACATTCAGGCACTTGGAAAGCCTCCTTGACGATTTTAGCGGTGTGAGGCCTGGCAATGTCGTGCTCTTGAATGACTTGGCCCTGTTTCTCGGGTCTTTTCACACGGATAGCTTGATTTACTCGATACAACTGGGGTAGATAAACCTCCTTGTTGACCATTTTTTTATTCTCAAGCATTTCCCAGTGTATCAGTTTTCTCGCTCAATTCATGCGGAAGCCAACACCCAAGTTTATGTACAAATCCCATCGAACTAGGGTGCCTGACGATAGTCGGATGGCTCCAGCCCATCTTAACTGTCAACTCTCGACTTGTTTTACGGCTGTCTTCCTTCAGAAGCGTCTCAAGACGGTTGTCATCAAACGAAAATGGTCAGCCAGAACGGGGCGCATCCTCCACATCCAAAATACCAAATTTGAACTTGGTAAACCATTCTTGAGTGCTGCTTACACTAACAGAGTCCGCACCGTACATAGAACATATGTCCAAAGTTACTGTTATGTATTTATTAGTCAATTCTAAAAGTGGGCGATAATTGTACCTGCTGAACGTGAAATATGTCCTCTATGTATTCTTAATAGAATATCTGGAACAAGGAGGCCACACTTCCCCAATCCTTAAGCGTGTGCCCACAATAGAAATTGCGTTGCTCCTTTGGATATATCTAAGGAACATCTTTGCAGTAAAAATTCGGTTGCACGTGAATCTCCTGTAGCTGATGCTGATGTCTGAAGAAAGTTTAATGATTGCTTACTCACTTACTACTTCTGCTGTTAATTGTTTAGTGTTAAAAACGTTTACGAAGGAAGCAGTCTAATCAGCGAAAATCGATAAAATAATGCAGAAAGATCCCTCGATCTGGAGCATCTTTATTGTTTCATGCTTGACTTTTGCATCCATATGACAGAAGACAAAACGCAGCTATCTAAGACGTCTTCATTCGATATGCTAACAACCGATAATATTGCATGCATTAGAGGATTACAAATGGAGTCCTATCATCCCTTTTCGGATGTCCACGAACAGCGAACAGGACCAAAGGAAGCATTCCTTTTCTAACAGAGAAATAAGGAGAGAAAGTCCGTTTCGTGCTGATAACGTCTTAGTTCACCGAAATGTGGACGAGCCAATAATTGGCCGTTTTGGGATGCCCGGAACGTTTCTAGATCTCAGTCGTGGTCGCGAACGGCTGCACCGATTCTAGGCCACGTCTGCGTATTGTTATTATAAGCAACAGCGATTTCTATCTATCTATTTTTACATTTAAGATGACAGCTAGCCAGGGATCGTAGACCGTCCCTGGGGACGCTCAAACCGTCCAAGATAAGCTGGACACACCGTTCGCAGCTTAATTTGTGCACAGGCAGTTCCTTATCGACGCTCCGACCGTGAGCGGATGCGTTCTGTGCGCCATTGCACCCCGCAAAGATACTCCGAGCAGTGATTTCCTCCACCCATTAAGCCGGGTTAGCCCGAGAAAATGGCACAGCGAGTTCCATCACAACCATTACCGCCATGATCGTTATCGTAGAGCTGGCAATGCCTCGTAGGACTTCAGAGTAGACTCATCCGAATTTATCGATAGATCTTTCCGTAGGTGAGTCCGCGAGCCCATCGCGGCCACACGATGTCTAGTAATCGGCCACTGTGTCTTGGCCTCGAATCAGCGCTGGAGCACAGCTCTGGATGAGAAGCCAGCCATCGAGAGGAAACAGATCTAAACTATAGATTTAAAACGTTTTCTTATTAAAATACACTGGAAATTACGCATCTAAGCGGCTGCTTCTGGACAGGTTGACAGGCGCAGGTTGTACACAAATTTATGCCACGTTCAATTTACGAGATGATCACCCTGAGGAACTACGGGATCGATGCTGTTACAGAACGATGTCACCGAGGTATTCCTGCCATGAAACGTAAGCTGAGAGTTATCTATGACAGAACAAAATAACACAATGCTAATCGAATGCTACCAATTGTGAAATACACTGTGATATATTTAGTTATATTATGATCGTACCTTGTTATAATGAACCAGTAGGGACAGGGTTCTAAGACCCAACTTGTATTTTTACATTTATAATTTCTCACCTGAAGACGACGCAATGATGTACTTGTAACACAAAACACACGACACTTAATACACGCACATTGGAGCCGGCCATTTGTCTTTGTGGCCTTCGTGGCTTCAGCGTTCGTGCCGAACACAACTGGCGCGAATCGAATGACTATCCGCCCTTGCACCGGGGCTGCCTTTGTTTACGTGTCGCAACAGTCCGGCCAGAGTACCGCGCTCGAGTCCATAAGAGAGATTGTTATATAATCTTCGAGCGGATAGTGTTGCAATAGTAATTAAGCGGGCGATATATTCATATTGTTAATATTATAATAAGACACAATGCTCTGACTAATATGTCATATATATTTACCATGTTAAGCAGCGCTCCGCTGCTTTTGTGTATTCAGAGAATTGCCACCCAGAGGGCGTACAATAAGCAGACAAGAATGAAGAATGTCATTGTGTCGTAAGGGATAAAAAATCAGTTCAAGTTTGACCACCCAGGTGGCCACTTCACCCCACGTACAGTGTCCTCTCTGTTCTTTTCCCACTTGAATTACCTTGCACAGATAGAAGGCGAACCCCCCGATTAGGCCTGCATGTCCCTTGAGATAAGCGGCTCGCATAGTTTAATACACGATCTCGGCGCCATAAAACCCAACAATTAACACCAATACCTGCTCCCTAAAAGATTCACCCAATGAACGAAACTTCAGAGCGGAGAAGAGCGACTTGATATCGGCAAAATGCAGCTTTCAAAACGTCGCACAGCGTTCATGGCATAGCGAAGCTGGAGGAGAACATATCCCCGACATCAGTTGAGCGGTCAACAACTTAAATATTGGCTAGTAAAGTTGACACGGCGCTAGTGCACGAAGGAACTGGAGGGGCACGATGGTCAGAAGACCTTCAGAGTCACTTCGGGAGTATAGGGACTATGGAACTCTGCATGGCGGCAGTAAATAAGCGGAGATGTATATTGTTATCATTATTTGTTTACGGCAACGATATCAGTCTTCATAGAAATGCTCAAATAGTTGCATTCTTGTGGTGCCTGCGTCACGTGGATGTCCCGCGTAATGTTTAGGCCTTTGAGCCGCAACTTTTCTATTTGGTGGGAGCTTGCAAAGGTGAGCCTATTCATTCAATTAGTCAGCATCGATTGTGATACTGAATACGACTAGTATCCCCCAAAGTCGTATTGTGACTTACAGCGCGTAAAGGTAGGCCTCTCAGAGAAGCTGAATTGACTCGGGTCTCTAACGACGGGACTAAGTCGCATTGAATTGTACCCACTTTTTTCCCTTTGTGAGAGTTACGTCATGTCCGTTCTACTAAGCATAACCTGACAGCCACTATTCGTTTCACGGAAGTCGGAAGATGAGTTCGTTTCAGACAGGCGTACGCGTTTGTCTCATGGCTACTCCCAGGCCGCCTCCCCCCTGGAATAACGGCTGCGAAACGCCTCCGACTCGAATGGTCAATTGTTTCGCTTAGCTGTGCAACTGCACGATCATCGATATGACGTCGAGTTGGCCTTTTTTCGCCAGCCACCCACCCTCCCGTAAATCGGTGTGAGGCAATCTCACACCAATGGTAATAGTATTGAGCCGTTGGGAAATGGCCAATTGCGTCGTAACAGCCGCTTCTCCCCATGTGGTACATATTCATTAGCAGGGTCCGACGGCCATGTATGAACAAACTGTTACCTAAACGACACCCACGGGCAGACATCTAAACAGACACACTCAGAAAATGCTTTTCTCAAATGCACACACACACACACCCACCCACGCTTAAAAAAATCAAAAGTATATATATATATATATCTGTGTGTGTGTATCTCCTGCTAAGCTCTGTGTAGCCTTGCTGGTACCTACTATCGTTTCGTATACCTCGAATGTCTGCCAGAAAAATACCTATTTTTTCCTGTGGTGCCACTGTCTCTCGCCGCAGTCGGCACCGTTGCCAAGGACACTCCTTCGCCTCGGTGCAACATTGGCGGCTACTGTCACTGCTGCTGGTGCTTCTTCCGCCTCGTTCGATTGCCTCGAATTTCCCTGATACGTCTGTCACATGCCTTTGTGTTTCTATCGTATTTCTGGCCCAAGTTTACTTCCGATCCCCCGCCCACGACCTCCTCCGGAGGCCCTTCTCTTCGGGTTGCCCCTCGTTTCAAAACGTGCCCGTGCATTCGAGTCGATACTCGAAGCGTGCAGAGGGACGACGATTAGGTTTTTGGGCCCGTCAACTCACCGCGTTCGCCGTCTTAGCGGAATTGCCCCGGCATAGAGGCGCGCTCTGCTCTGTGGCGCCGCAAAATGTCCGATTGGTCCGTACCGTTTAGAGATAGAGCGAGAGAGAGAGAGAGAGAGAGATAGGGAGAGATAGAGATAGGGAGAGACCACAGAAATGAGACGAAGAAGCAGACGAGACGGAAGTCCAACGAGCGATATCGGCTCGCACCGCCTCTCAACGAGAAGCAGAGCGGATCGCAGCTCCGACTCAAGCTCGACGTCAAACTTGCGGGGACAGAAACCCATGACAGCGTGACAGTTCGAATATGCGCGCGCGATGAGCTGTTGTCAAGCATCACGGGTGCGGTTACGCGCGGGCGCAACCGACAACGAACGAAACTAATGGGGGCAACAGCACTCATCAGGCTTGGTCCCGATAAGGCTTGGTGGGCCTCCTTAACGGATATATACCTATAATATGCTTGTTCTAGCGCGATCATTTATTTCGCCGTTTATTCATTTGAGACGCATTCGGTCTCGCTGCACGCCAGCCTTTATTTCTTTGTCGTCCGTACGTATTGTCACTGCTGTCATGTTGTACAGCAATAAAAGTGCAGGTTTTTCATTGATTTATTAACGGAACTGCATGATACGATAACCGTTGTTTTTTCGTCATATCTAACCTTCGACGCTATTTCCCTGGCAGGACACTCGGTAACGACGCGCAGCCTTGCCTTCAACGAGCCATCACGAGTCCATCATGCTGGATGTATCTGGGCTTTTTCCAACCGACCTCTGTCCAGACTGCACGACAATATTAACAGTATCTCTGCAAAACCGCTGGGGATTTCTGAGGATCGAACCGGTGCCGCACATATCGTGCTGCGGACATTCGTGGCCTCGATGGGAACTATAGTCAAACGCGAATGCGTGATCCAGTCCACACGTGACAACCTACGTCCACACAACGTGACAAGTAATCGTAACCTTCCATTGCAACTATTGCTCGAACGCCAATCTCGATACGAACCGAAACTCAACCGATTAGCCTTCAACGAAACCGTCGAACCGAGATTAACAATGAGTTTATACCACGACCGCCACCTGAGCTAGATCAGCCAGAGATACATTCTGGGATTCCCGCCGAGTTCCCCGCCACCGTCGTGGCCCCCGTGTTGCTTGCGCGCGACGGCGCTCCGGTGATTGGTCGTTGCTGTCCCTCGCCTGCAATTTCCATCAGTCGTCGTCGCAATGGGCACTGCGCCCGGCCAGACACCGCTTGCCGCTCTGATCGCCTCCCGTTTTGGGTTTTAGTGCCTTCATCTTAGTTTCCTCTCTCGTCGTCTTTTTCCGTTCGAACGGCGCAGGCAAACCTTTCCACGATAATTACGGTTATCGCGCCCGCCCAACGGCACTATTCCGATGGCGCTATTCCACGTTAGTCTCGTGCCGCTGAACGCTTTCGCCGCCAGCGCGGAGTTGTCCCGCAGGACCCCGAACTGGGAACGCTTATTGGGCCCGGACGTTCGCTGAGAAGGGGTAAAAGCAGGCTGGCGAATCTTTAGCTCGAGCAGGACTGATTATATTGGGCAGCTGCTTTCAACCTTCAACAATAATTATAAGGGAACGTCACGGAGGGCCCCCGCGTCAGCTCGGCCCGCAAGCGAAAGGTTCGCGGGTAGCGGTTCCGCCAATTCGTTGCTGGCGACGCTGGTTAGGCTGTGGTCCATGGGGAAATAGAGAGAGAGAGAGAGAGAGAGAGAGAAGCGAGGGCGTAAATATCGACAGACCCCGTTGCGTTGTCTTGCCCAAACCGACGATCAGGGGTTCGTCTCGGACTGGGACTTCGGGGTGCGGCTTTCGGCTCGAACCAGCATCATCACGAGTGGTGTATCCGTTCGGCGGAGCGGGAGGCCGGCTCGTCTCGACACTCTCTCTCTCTCTCTGAGCAGGAGCTGCGAGCCAGCCACGGGCTCTAGCGACGGAGGCCGCCATCTTTGCAAAATTAAACAGCCATTATCCTCAAACTTTGGAGCTGAACGCTGCGGCAACAGCGGCTGACGCAAGTAACGACGATCGCCGACGGTTGCCGACTGTATCAGAGTTCGTGATATTCTCTCTCTCTCTCTCTCGCTTCTATTCTCGCACGAATCTACATAGCACCAACGAACTGCTTGATCCGATTTGACTTACGTGAGTATAGTCCACCCGAAATGTGTTGTTGTCGTTGTTTCTGCTGCTGCTGCTGCTGCTTTGTGAACCACGCACAGCAGACGGAAACCGAGCATTGACTATCCGTGTGTATTAAGAACATCACACAACGGGAAAACAGTTTAGGAAAATTACCTAAAATGAGATCACCCCTATTGACGCTACGACCTCGCTTCTATTCCCTAGGCCAAATAAATTGCAGCTGACATGGTACACGCGCGAAATTCATGAAGAGCGCGCATTGACGCTCCGGTGTAAGCTATGAGCCAAAGGCAGCTCGACTCGATTTCGTTGTTGCAAGATACAGTTGCTTACAATATATAACAACAAGTGGTACTCCCTAAATTAACATAACAGAGGCCTGGCCTACCTGTTGTTTGGCTGCTTCCGCCTTCTCCGAGAGCGAGAGAGAGAGAGAGAGAGAGTGGGAAGAGGTCTCAACGTATGGTATTAGATTCGCAGCAGCAGCAGCGGCGGCGGGGATCATTGTTATTTCCTGCTTTTTGTATCGTTTTCCTTGACGACGTGAATTGTTATCGAGCCATGTGGTGTCAGCAGATTGAACCGCGCGCCTTGCCGGCTTCCTGTACTAGTCTCGACGTATTAGAAGCGAACGGTGCCATTGAGGCATCATTAACGGTGCCATAGCCTGTGTCATAATTATCATAACACAAGAACACGGTGGAAATACTCGCAACCGGCCCATTGAGTCAAATCCCATGGCAGGTGATAGCCTGCGATTGCTGAACGGATTTCGATGTGCTCAGCAGGGGTCGGCCGCTTCGTGAACGATACTTACGAGGGGCTGATGCGTCATGATTCTGGGCACTGAATGAGAAAAGCCAGATATATATATATATATATTGTATATTGTATATATTACACGCTTCGTGCCCCGCTACCGTCCGTCGCCTTCGGGTGGCTCAGGCGCGGCGGCTGTAACTCAGCGTTGTCATTTACCGCTGCACTAAGTCACCCGCGAGCGACGACACAACGGCCAGATTGAGCCGAAGAGACCCAGGGGAGACGGCGAGTCTGAACGGCCTGAGCCGAGGACTTAAGCCGGGAGTAGAATTGGCGCGGCCCGCCAGGATGGCGGGAGCACCTTAATGGCTAGGCCGTACGTTGGCGAGGCCGACAATACAGAAACGATAATGGCGTACGTACGAATTTGTTAGTTTCTTTTTGTGTTGTTTTCTTTTTGGTGCTAGCTGGTGACAAACGATTCTAGGCAGGCAGTCAAGTGGGACTGCGCTTCTCAAAAGCTGACAGCTGAAATGTTCTTCTTGAGGAATATGACAAGCAATAGTTAGCTTAGTCCGTGGAACATTGGGCGAACGTGGTCGGTGAAATAGCTCAGAGACTAATAAGAAATCTACCATGGAATGGAGAGCCTATTGCACTTAGCGAGTGTTGGATTCATCTCTAGCTAATGCAGCATTTTAATTAGAAGCGCCGGTACGTACGGTTCTACTGATGCTACTGAAGTTGAAAGCGTCGGAACGAGTTGCTATTTTTGTCCGTAGTTGTCCGCGGCTGGTCACACGTGCCGCGAACTGGCCGCATGATCATCTCAGCCAACGTGGAGCTTGGGCGACATCTTTCCTATGATCTGCAAGGTTTTACCCCGCGATCACGAAACCATATATGTAAATGCGTCTACCACTTGCGCAATTACTCCGAGTCGAAATGAAAGATACACACGTTCCTCGTGTTTAGGTGGTTGGGTAGGTGATTCACTCATTGCACAGGCGACCCTCGACCTCGATAAACGCAACGAGCCAACACGCGATTGCGAATGAAGCGGTGTAGCTAGGGATGACAGTCGGGCTCACCGAGGGAATCCAGGCTGCCTCACACCAGCGACACACGGACGCGAACGTTGAACTCAAGATTCTAGCTAAGTTTCCTCGCGATCCTACTTGCTAGACTCGTACGTGGTGAGTCGGCCGATCCATTCATTGACGTTGGGGACCTCCATGAAAAGGTCCCGGTGATGCGGATGAAAACCATCGGGCGACTTTCAGTACGTTATCTTTGCGGGTCCCTTAGCGGTGGGAACTTGGAGTGGTCTAAATTCATGTAGGTATGATATCATGGCCTAGATGGAGCCATGACGATCCTATATATATATATATATATATATATATATATATATATTAGGTATTCCCCAGCAAATTGTCGCGCCTTTCGGATCGCGCACAGCCCGAACTACGCCACACAATGCGTTCATTTTTGGAGTGGGCACGCGGTAGGAACGTGGCTTCCTTTCGAACACTGAGTGGTTTCGATACGATCAGAAAGATGGACGCTGCAGCAAAAAGTTCAAATTCCCCCAAAAATCAACGGGAATTCATCAAGTTTTTGTTTCTCCAAAAACACCCTCCAGCTGAAATCCATCGACAATTAGTGAACGTGTACGGCAGGTCTGCCTTATGCCTGCGAACGGTGCAACGTTGGTGCGAGCGATTTAACAGTGGAGATATGGACACCGATGACCATCGAGGTGGGGACCAGCAATCAGGTGCGACAAGGGACGAACGGATTGACATAATCAAGGCAGCTTTTGAGCAATCTAGAGCTTGGTCCATGAGGTCTTTGTCGGCTGAAACTGGGATTCCTCGGGTGACATGTCATAAAATTGTCACCAATGTACTGAAGATGAAGAAAATCAATGCAAAATGGGTTCCCCATATACTGACTGCTGAGCAGATGAAAATGCGTGTGGAGTGTTCGACATCTAATTTGAATACTTATACGCAACAAACCAGTCGCTTAGAGCACACCGTGTCGATAGACGAGACATGGGTTAGCCTGCACAGACCCCCTGAGAAGGACCAAGCAAAACAGTGGCTCCGACAAGGTGAAGTGGCGGCGTCTGTGGCAGTGCCAGATAGATTCGGACGAAAGGTGTTGATGATACTCGCTCTGGATATCAAGGGTGTTTGCTATTACGAAATATTAGCGGCAAACGAAAAACTCAATGCTCCCCGATATCTCGGCTTCTTGAAAGGATTGATGAACAAATGGCGTGCGGATCGACAGCACCGAGTGTGGTTACTCGGCGACAACGCAAGACCTCACCGCACTGCTGAAATTACGACCTGGATGGAGGGGAACAATATTGAGCGATGGCATCAACCCCCATATTCTCCTGATTTAAGCCCATGTGATTATGGTTTTTTCCATGCATTAAAAAGGGCAATAGGTGGGGTTCCATATGCAACCGTCGAGTTACTCACAAAAGCAATAGATAACGAAATTATATATGGAAACGCAAATGGTAAATATTTGGCTATTTCAAAACTCCCAGAGCGCTGGAATCAGTGTGTCAATAAAGCTGGAGAGTACCTCTAACTCATACCAAAAGATCTTTGTTCTAACTCATTTAGTTCAAAAGTTATTGGCATTTAAAGAGGCGACAGTTTGCTGGGGACTACCTAATATATATATATATATACTGTCTATAAAATGCTGTCTCGAATCGTTTCTTGCTTAGCTAGCTGTGGTGACCCTTGAGTCAATTTTCTTGTCTAGACAAAAGCTTACGTTTGACCTTCGATTCATAAGGAAACTTAAGCTTTCAAAGGGTTGTTTGTCCCGATCAGCCGTTCATTCTAGCAATGATCTGGCGGAACCGCAGGCTAGCGACCAAGAGACTTGTTAGCAGTTCGTCTTTGGCTGACCAAGCTATTTTCTGTTCGTGACGTTTAAAGGTCAGTCGGTCGATTGAAATTCAATTCAGATGGATAACATTGGTACCTATCGAAGACGCGTCGCCTCCTTAACGACGAAATGAAGAGCTCTGTGTAAACAATGCGGGGAAAATTGGGGTAATTGCCACTGGGACTTGGACGGCATTGGCGACCTCGTTGATGATTCGTCCATTACCAGGAACACGACGCGTACACTAGGCGGCGCCGTAGAACCTTGTCGCCGTCGAGATGCTGCGTCTGAGGCCGCAAGGTTCTAATCTTTGTGCAGAGGCAATACTGTCACAGCGGACAGCGTTAGTGTTGTGTGCGGACGACTGGTGTCTGGGAAATGCTTGGTAGTTAGCGGTCTGTCTATCTGCGGTCTGTAGGAATAAACGAAATTTATTATTTACTATAGGAAATTAGAACACGCTTACGGTGGCTACGCAACAGGTGGCTCGTAGTATGCGATAATAATAATAATGATAAATATGTAAAACTCATAATAATAATAATAATTATTATTATTATTATAATGAGGCATATTCGTGGGAACTATCCGCGAGCATTATCAATACAATCAAATACAGACTTGCATACTCCGTGCGCTCTCCACTGTGTAAAGTTCTGCTCGATGTATCCATTCGATAACTCGAGTCCCGCTCCATTGCCATAGACGCGAACGGCCGAACAGAGCATCCTCACAGCACCGCAACTTTTTCCTATAATATGGAAATAGTTAGATGACTTTATCAAATGATTTGTTACTCCGCTTCAGTGTATGTTGGCTATGATGATGTTGCAGCGAAGGCAAGTTATCGTGCGACTCGTCCGAAGAGACATCACAGCCGTTGATTCCGACGCAATCTGAAGTTTCCAGCGCAACAATCTTGTTGCTTTAAGGGCAATTCGTCAGTTCGGGGGGGAGTAGCCCATCGCCGATTCTGCGATCTTGGATTCTGCTAGAGATTCGCCTGTTTGGACAACAAATAGCCAGTGGGGTGGTGGCATTTTTGTCTGACTCGACTCACGCCAGATCGTGGGCGCCCTCCAGCACCCATTGAAGTCCCGCCAAACGCGCTGTGAACGTCGAGAAACTTTTCTTCCTGAGCGCGACTCAAATCGGGTGGATTGTCTTACGGACCACTGCAGCAGAACAATGCGAACCGGCCGCTGCGTAGTGAACATACTTGTTCGGGTAAAAATCTCCTTGGGCACTACGGCTTGCCGCTCGGCTTCGAGTACTGAGATTGATAGGGAACATTCGCCGAGTTGAATAAAGGACGATCTGATCCGCGCCATCACCGACGGCGCCGCCCCTGTTGTTGATCTTTCTTTTCTTTCTTTACTGGTTGCCTCTGTCAGATTTAACAGCTTTCTTGGTCCTGAACAAAGTCGCAACGGAAAAACAATAAATATCGCCTTATAAAGATGAGCATTGAAGATGAGCTTTTATACTTTTCGGGTATCTAGTCTCATCGTCTGCAAGTATGGTGTGAGCAGGCACCGGAACTCGTTGGAGTGCCAAGCAATGCCGTGTCACTATACTGTATATAAGTACGTTGGTTTGGATTTAGTAAATAATCTTGAGAATATGATATAAATAATGAATCCACTATATCGGATCATGGTATGATCTGGAGAAGGGAGCAGGTGCGTCCGTGAGCAAGGGCCACATCGAAGCAAGCAGACATTTGGACCTCGGAGTAAGCTGCGTTTTATCGCCGCGACGAGGACACAAATGGACGCAAGATTGTGTGACATCCGGGCGAAACACATTCAAAGCCTGTAGAAGTAACAATTAGGGCAACTCACATTGCCTTGTTTTCTTTAAGTGGAACACGTTTGCCAGCAAACACGTCGTTTCTCAAAGAAGGCCCTGTTCATAGGGGACGTGTACACCGACTTTGCGGAGCAATATCCTTTCGTAAAATTTCATTTCACATCGACGGCATAGCTGTTTAAGCTTGGGCCCTCTACTTCTGAACTGAATCATCCTCGATTATATACGATGTGTAGCTGGTGACATTAGCGAAGGGAATTGCTTCTTTGGATGGGGGAGTCGAGACCACATTAAGGTATCTGTTGTATGTTGAGGCTTTCCCGGACCTTCGAGTACAATAACCTTCTTTGCTTGGCACCCACAAGAAGAAGGAAGCGGGCCGCGTCAAGGGACGAATTTCAAGACGAGGTCAAATAAGAAAGGCAATCTACTGGTTATTATAATTAGCAAGCTGTAAGGATTCTGGAATACCCGTCTAAGTACTTATTTTTATACAGTCAGCCTGTTCCGGATATTTCGCACATTTCTCGAGAACCCCATCGTGGTGATTGCCTCTATGGGTAGGTCCCGCAACTTCGGTGAGGGGCTTTGACAATAAACGCAGAGCAGGCTGAAATGCGTCGCATCTAAGCCTCGTACTTTGGAATACATTCTGCAAAGTCTCGCACTCGATGCAATGAAATGTTTCGAGTCAAACAATCTGCATCCGAATTGAACTAATTCAGCCATTCTCGACAATTTCTATCTACATTCAAAGGTTAAATAGATAGATATGTTATATTTGTTCATATATACGCCTTCAACGACCGGTCTCCATTTCTTCGATTTTCCGCTCGACCTTGTTCGCATAGCTAGGATTTCTATGGTGCTGATGCCTCATAATCATCATATCAACATTGTGTTGTTATCGCAAGATTCTGTATACAGATTGGCTGACCCGACACGTTCGAGATTCTGACAGTCAACAACGTCGTCAACGATGTCTCGGCTGCCACGCTCCGTGCAGTGTTCTACATAGACTGCTCATCGCTTCGAATCCTGGAGTGGAGCTTCGGGATCATTAGGACATCCATATACAAACAACATCCCCTTTCCCGTCTTAGTGGTTTCCGACCAGCGTCTGGGGACGGTCTTCCGCCGACGGTTTCGCTGGTCCTCATGACTCGCTGTCGAATGACGTACAATAGTACTGGCCGATGAGGGTGGGCGTCATGAGCAGCACCGCTGGGTCAGCATTTGATCCGAACTCTATTAAGAGCTAGCAGGGTCTATGTTTATTCGAACAAGCTACAGCTAGCCTCGATATGAAGATGTCACACATGTGTATCAATCCATCTATTTATTATCGTTATTAGTATTTCTATTATTATTATTACTATTCGTCTTATTATGTGTGTGCCTATATCGGATGCACAAATTCACCCGTCTATCCCTATCCTGATGGATCCAGTCCCAGCGGACCGTTGCATATTGCCAGCAAACTTGCAATAGCATTTGTTCCTCTTCGTATATGTGGTATATATATATATATATACATATATATAATATATATATATTGTCTTTTTCTCTCATTCGTTGACTTGCTTGTGAATTCGCCGGCACCGGCGTAGCTCTCATTTTCTTCTAATAACACTAATGCCATGTTGATTCGCGATGCACCAGATGTATGAGTGAATGAGGCCCCAGTCACCGTGCGGGTGCGTTCCCCGAAGGATCTGCCTCAGCATCCCCACGCTTCAGAGAAGACCGTGCCGCCCTGGCTTCTTCTTTCGTCAGCAGAGCATTTGTTTATTGTGTGGCTAGCTAGCTAGCTTTTAAACAATAGTAGCCATAGCAATAGTTGTCCTTCTAGAAAAAAAACCCGCTGTAACAGTCCATAGTGATACCAGCTCCGGCAGTTGTGTCTGTCCCGTACATTGGACATTTATCTTATTTATATCTCTCTCATAGCTAGCTCCTCTGGCTGAGTTTTCATGGTGGAATGGCGCCAGTACCATTACATCTGTGTGTGGCGGGCTTGCTTCAAGAACTTATCATGCGAGTCGTACTCAACTCACCTAGGCTTCACTCGCTCAGTGCACTACAAAAAGTATATCTAGCGTCGCAAGGCGGTGCGAGATTGATTTGGCGATCTTGGATTAGTCGGTGTTATGATGAGATTCATAGAATATGAGATCTGCTTCGGCGCTGGAATCAATGTGGTGTGTCAATAAAGCTGGAGAGTACCTCTAACTCATGCCAAAAAATCTTTGCTCTACCTCATTTAGTTCAAAAGTTATTGGCATTTAAAGAGCGGCGAGTTCGAACCGAATGCCCTAATATTTCCATCCGAGGTCAAATTGTTATATATCAATGTATTATATTACGCAGTCGTACCTTCAACATACAGCCGGCTCCAATCTGACTACCTCACTGTTCTAGGCTGCTTTTATGGTGTAAAACTTCCATCCGATACTGACAATTCGATCAATTCATCACCATATTATTACTGTAAGATCGTATCATATATTTGTACATGCACGTATCTCGTGGCTGTATAATATATTTTTGTTAACGATGCTTTCATGTCGTAGCTCCTATACCGAGCTATAATCGTTTTGAGTCCTGGAGCGGAGCTTCAGATCATTAGGACGTACATTCATGAACATCATTCGTTCTCGCTACACTGCTTCCCGACCAGCGCCTGTGTACGGCTGGACAGAGGTTCCGTATATTTTTGAACACACGATATCGTGCACCTATATAATGGCCAGTTGTGGAACTTTTTGTAACGCTATGGGATTGAGTGGCCTTTCTAAACACCCTGTATTATCTATATAACACATGGAAGAATCGGGACCAACAAGCATTATGGCCTTTGTCTGGTTAGTCCAGTCCTTTCGGAAAAGGTGCGGTCGTGCACAGAGGGTCAGGGTCAATTTCTCCTGCATTTGCCGCTACCGTTGACCACACCGAAGCCCAATGCCCGGCCTCACTGGTCTCCTTTCTCTCTGCAGAGTCAGCTGGCTGGCAGGTCGGCGTCGGCCAGATCTAGATCGGTTAGCTTCCCGCCCACCATAGCTAGTGTCGGAGGCAGCTCGATCGAACGGCGAGCTCCTAGAGCAGTCAACCGCTTCACAGAAAGTGCACGAGAGAGCAATCGGTAGAGAGGTCCAGGCCCGCTGCAGTGGATGGTGATGCAGGCCATGCGATAGGCCGAACGTGACATGAGAATTTATAGCAGACGCGCAACGCAAGGTAAGGCCACACCAGCAAGGCCATACTTGCCTTACACTACCGGATGATCGCCGCCGTGCTTTCGTCTCGTTCGCTAGCTATCCCCCCCCCCCGGCACGATTGGGGAGAGAATGCCACACGTTTTCTGCTCAGCTTCTTCGTTCACCCAGAGAAGCCGTAGCCGTTGTGGCTCGTACAGCACTTCTGAAGATTTTTTTTCGGCCTTACTGAAGCGGATCTTGTGGGCAAGCGAAGCTCACGGGCAGAAGACGAAGGTGCCGTACACTATAGGCTGGCGCGATGCGATTGCAGGCTGTAGCTGCAGTCGTCTGCTACCTCAGGTTCTTCGCAGTCCGTGGACGTTGAGCCAACCGTCGATCCAGAGTCCCTTCGTTCCTCTTGCCTCTGAGCTAAAGGTAAAGGGGGCGTTCGTGGGTCAAGGGAACTGGAGAGTGGATCAGAGAAGCGTCTACGAAACCAGACAGCCCGGGCCGTTCGCGTTGCCCCCACCGCTGCCACTACAACGAACACAAAAGCGGCCTTTGCATGCAGAAAAAAAGTCTCGATAAGGCCTACCGTTTGTGCCCTGATTCCTTTCCCGCGCAGCTTCGCTCGTCTGATGCAAAGGCGATCCTATACTGTGCGCCCGTCTATGAGCTATCGGACTACACTGTGCCGCAGTACCCGACGATGCAGGACAAACAAGAAAAAAAAATAGGAGAAAAAAATAGCTACCCACCGACGAGGGAAAATGTCCTCGTTTCGATGGCGCTACGAAAAACCAAATGCTCCCTCTCTGTTTATCCGTATCGGCGAAATCACCAGCAAGTTCCTACTTTCACTCGAACCCCTCCTTTAAGCCTTGCCTCTTCACATTGCTGAATTCTCATAGGGTAACCAGGCAATAGCAGCAGCTGAAGATCAGTAGACCCGAGCCATGCGTGTTGTAGCCGCATAGCAGGCGTTTATCCAGCCTATCCACGTTGCGTCTCGCGTGGGTCCTGTCGGATAAGCCTGTTCCAATATCTTCAATCGAGTGATGTTCGTAGATCGAGAAGATGCACGGCAGCATTGTCGTTGTTGTAACATGTTGTCGATTCCCTTGGCAAAGCCGACCACTCGCCGGTCGTTGGACCCGTGTCCGCGCGAACCTCGTTCGAGGTTTTGAAATCGGCCGGGCGCCCTGCCTATGCGCGGCACGAAGCGTACCCGCCAAACGGAAAAATCTACACATGTGGCTTTCTCCATACCAGCCAGACAAATGCATAGTACTTACACGGGCGTTCACTCTGAGCGCGTTGGAGAATCCCCTTCTTTCGACTACCTTTGCGGTTTCGGTGAGATTCGCGCCGCGAAATTCTATCTCGGAGGTTGTCGGGGGCAGGCAGGCTGAATCGGTTGCGCAAGACGCCGCCATCAAAGAACTTCCTTCTTCGTCTTCGAATCGAGCTCTCCTTAAATGTAGCAGCAATCTTTCAACTGGAACACACGTGTAGCACGAGAACACACATAGTTCATTTAATTTTACTTTACTATTCTACACAGCCTAGCTATTCCATTTCGTCAATTCATCATATAGAATCATTGTTCATAGTGTATGCTTTTGTGAGACGTGAGGCAGAGGAGGGACTGTGGATAGCATTTATAGGATTGTAGAGATTTTGCTTTGTTGCACCCAGTGCTCCATCTCGTCAAGTACACGTGTAATATAAATATTCTGTCGGTGGTGTAATGTGAGGCTTATCTGAGGATGGTCATACAATAATGGAAGGGAGTCAAGGTATCCCACAGAACAGCAAGTATGTTCAATATTACGATTCCTCCGCGTATATTTCAGCCTACATGTACATTTCGTCATTATATTTGTCGCATAGTCATTGAGTGGCGAGAATTGATGTTACAAGTTGTGAAACGTTGATTTTCGTTAATTAATTGAAATAGAAACAATTAACTTGGCCTAAGACAATGCCCAGTATATTTAATAGCTAAAGCAATATTTGTAGTCTGAAAGGTATTCGCGATCTTGGCCGCTAACGGGAGACGAGAATTCCCCTATGAAACTTTCGTCCTGTAAATATTTATCTCGGCACACAGAACCGACAACATATGGCTGTTGTTCAACGTTTAGGCGTCCAACCACGGAGGGGTCTGAAGAATCACTCCCGACGAAGCCAAGGCCAGTTCGTTGTCGAACGAGCTTGCAAATATCTTCTCGCCGTGAGTCTCGCGTTGCCCAGCGTTTCGTCCCCATCAGGCGGCCGTCGCAAAATTGTCGCCATGTGCCAAAACCCAGTAGCAAATAAGACTTCTTCTTTTGCTTGCCAAGGAAGAGGTTGCAGGTCCTGTCTTGTTGTCTCCTGTTTACCCTAGCCTTGCGGACGACGACTCCTGCGACGAGAGGGGTAGGGGGACTTTCGATCCCTGAGGAGGTTCCTTCTGGCCCTCCTGTCGGCCTTCTAGGACCTAGCTGGAGGAGGAGGAAGTAACCAGGAGGAAGAGGCCGACCGAAGAGGAAAAAAAACGGCAGCACAACGTGATCGATGGCTCAACCTCTCGCGGGAGTTGATCCTGCCTAAAGGCTACGAGGCCCCAACCGACAACGACGACATCAACAACGGACGGCTAAGACATCGAGCCACACGCGCAGTTGGCGCGATGACGCCGCACTGTCAAGTATCGACCTTCAGCTACGCGTCGCCTGTTAGAGAACGCTGAAGGTTTTGGGGGGGTGGGGGGAGACGGCATCCGCTGGCCGATTTCAGCCGCGAGTGAGAGGAAAACTGGCGGGACCCATTGCGTATTGAATAGAAGGGAATGTATCGGAAACTGGTCGGGGGCCCGCTTGTCAATGCCGGCCGAATCTCTCCTTTTTAGAGTAACACAATATCCGCCTGTGTGCGTATGCGAACGGATGTGGATACGGGACGTGGCCGATCGAATGACTTTGAACGGCAATGGGCCAGTATATTCTATATTGCGTGTGCTGTCCTATACGGTCTGCTACGGCCGGATCTTGATCAATTATCTTAATAACTGTGCAGGCTTTTGTTTCATCTGTTCGAGGCCGTGACACAGAAATATCTCCCTCAACATGAATAATGAACCAAAGAAAATGAGCTAGTCAGAGTCGTTGCGTTGTCCCGTGGCGCGAACCACGAAAATTAATACGCTTTGACCAAAACACGCCTTCGACTCATGATATTCCACAGTAGCTGAATGCGTGTAGGGCTCACCGTGCGTGTGTATGTGTTCATTCTGCGAAACACGCATTGTCGTACTAATCGATGGGCGTAGTCGGTGACAAAATTGACGAAATGTCGACTGCGTGCGATGTTTTTTGATAACCTTCACCAACAAGTTCGTTCGCTTGTGTTCGTTAATGCTCGTCATTAGATCTACACGTGAAATCTCCACGCTGAGCCAGAATAAATAAAAGGGATTGCAACTGAGATACGCGTCCGCCCAGGCACAGGTTAATACCGTTCGAACTGTCGCGTAGGTGGTTTTAGCTAATATTCGAATTTCAGCTATAATGCCATATATGATGTAATCACTGATCAGCATCCCATCATCCGGTGTACCTACCGCCATCTGCTTTTGCATTCGTCAAATTCTCTTTCTGCTTCACCTCCGCCCCTTGCGGCCTTATACATGATTATACATGCTACCCGGACGCCAAACGAAAGCAGGTGGTTAGATACACGTGGCAAGATGTGCCGACGTAATCAGAAATTCCCCGCCAACATCATGCCTGACTCGCTTTCACGAATAGGCCTGAACAGGAACATACAAACAGGCGAGCAAACTGACACAGCTTAGATAGGACGAGATCCCACGCTTGGCCGGAAGGGTATGCGTGTGGGCCTGCTGGCTGGCTGGCTGGCTGCAATTTCATCGCTGTGACTTATTTTGACTTTACGTTTGTAGCCGTCACGGCGAACGGCAGCTCCTCTGAACCAACAGCTTCTCCTTCAACGTGACCTCACCCTCTGGATAGTTTAGTTGGGGCTCGCTATCTGGCACCGATCTCGGAGGACTTAGAGGACGAAGTGTTCGTCGCCCCTCGGCTCTCAAATTGAGATTCGCAGAGGGGGAGATCGGTTAAGTTAACTCATCCGAGTGGGTCCCGTTCGCTCTCAAGGGACAGCGATAGATGCTGTAGTGTGGCGGGCAGCATCAGTAGCAGTTGCTCAGGGTGTGCGATTCACTGACGATTCGGACGAGTGTGTGTACGATTGACTGTGTACATGCCCGATGTGTGCGGATGTTTGCTGGCTGGCGGCCGGGAGCCGCGCCGGCGGCCCGAGCGTCTATGGCAGTCGGAGGAGGGCGCGGAAACGAGGTTCTGGGCAGAATCGCCGAGTAGCAAAGCGAACACGCCTGGGGGCGTAACCGGGATTGAAGGGGGGGCTAGAGGCGGTTTGGAAGGCGCAAGTGACGCAGTCCCGCCACTGCTCCGAGACGAGACGTACCCCGTTCGGCGTTTGAGTTTGAGCCGCTTTGAGCGAATAGCTGCAGGAGGCACAGGAAAACGATCCCGGGTCCTGGACCTCAGGGCGGGCCGGGTTAGCGGGAAGCATCCAGACCTCGCGACGTCCCGTCGTTACGTATACCGAGCTGAGCGGTCTGCAGCAGCACGAACCAAGCTTGTGCTTCAACCCGAAACATCTCCCAGGGAACAGCGCAGGCGGCAGCAGCAGCAGCAATAGCAACAGTCGAGAATCTGAGACGGGCTGCTACCAACCGAGGTTCTGGATAGCATTTAAATTTGGTGCTTATCTAGCCGTCACTGCTTCGAACAATAGACTAATGTATGAGATGATATCGTGACATATGCTCGGAATCCGGCCTTAAGGAGGGAAACACTCACCGCCTGCTCAGTTATGCTGAATAGTCACGAATTTGCAGACGTACTCTACGTCCATGCTCGTTTGGTAAAGATAAGGCTTTATTAATGGAAGAGCAATTTTTACGATGCTTAAGTTCTTTGCGGTAAGACTGCATAGGCGCTTGTCTTATAGACGCCATCCGCGAAGGTGTTCTAAGACTGAAAGGTCGTATAGCAAGACAAACTGCAAATCAGTTTAATGTCAACCCGCCGTTGTGGCAGCCCGTACGCGAACAGGTCGCGCGCAGATTCGGGTCAGTAGTCGCCTGCGAGGCGGTGGTCCAAAAATAAGAGGATTCGTTCTCGTTTGCAGACCATCAGGACAAGACTACGCGGAAAGGCTTGTCCAAGGAACACAGAGACAGGCCGAGCAGGCTAGCGGAACTATGTCCGTGAGGCGTACCTAAGTAAATTTTCCGGGTTAACTCTCAGACCAACACGTTATGTCCACGGTACAACTGCTTTCGGCAGCTTGCTTCATAAGAGGAATAAGAGGATATCCATATCCGGGGTATCGAGACAGCGCAACTCGAACCATCAATCTTACCATGCAACTGGCAACGTAAGCTAAGTGGTTGCTCACTACAGTGGATCGCAGCAACGTTGTTATCGTCACAGTCTCTCCTTGTCGCCAACCTAAAGCTCGAATCTAAGGCACTGACTTCCCGTGGACGAACTTTTCGTGACTGAAAAAATTTTTGCATTTTTATTTACATTGATGACATATCTATGCGCAGCTCCTGTTGTGCTGCTGAACGACTCCGAGTTCGTTTGCACTGTCCGGTTCAGCGGCAATGAGTTACGCAGCGGAGCGGCACGGGAGAGCAGCCACGGACAATCACGTGCGAAATGATCACCACTGAGCCAGACGTACATTAACCTTCGAGCTCCGACCGGCCCCCCCCGAAGGCTTCCGAAGGGCTAATCGGCTTTATGAGGTTGTGGACCGTATGTCTGCGGCCATTTGGTTACGTCCTGCGCACACGACCTGCTTATGAGCAGAGACGAGAGCTTTGTGGAAATCGGCACGATAAATATGCCTCGGCCCATTCGGACTAGCCCCCCTCGTCGCAAAATACAGGGGTATAAGTCAATATGTGACAGAAATCCGTAAGTACCCCCTACATAACAAGTAATTAATAAATGAGCTAAATATATTTGATTTTAATGAGGTATTTTATTTGATGGTACCCTAGGCCGGATTGCGATTGTAGTGTCTCTAGCGAATTTCAGTTTATCGGAACTCCACATATATCTGTGTCAGTTGGACATATAAGGCCTCACCTGGACCCTGCATCGCCTAGCGCCTGAATCGGCCACCAGATCGGCCGCCGCTTTTCTAGCAGCCTCGTCGCGGCCGGCAGTCGGCAGGATCTACTCGATATCACTGAAACAACCTGTTACATATAATTGCCATTAACCACTCTAACGGGGAGCGGCTGTCAGCTGAACAACACTCGGGAGCTCAGGTCTCGGACCTGAGGTGCCCGCAAACACAATCTGAGTCCTGACAACAGCTCTCGAATATTCAGCGTACAAATTCGAAGATCCTGAGCGATAGAATGAATCGTTGACAGCTGCTCCGACAGGGGACAAAATAGAAACAGCCAATCGAATGGCGTTGGACGCGTCGGGAGACCAACGTTGGGAATCGTTGGAGCGATCTGATGGCGTAGTTCACAGCGGGTTGTCCCATGGCAGCCGGCTCAGGGGGGCACATTAGATGAGAGGGAGAGACTGGCAGAGAGAGAGAGAGAGAGAGAGAGAGAGAGAGAGAGATACAGCAACAGGAAGCGTAGGAAATATATTGCGGTCAATAAATATTAGCGTATAGTCTTATTTTCTCAGTATCACCGCCGAAATCATGCCTCGGACACATATATCATCTATCATGCGGCTATGCGCGGTGCTGACGTGGCAAACTGTGTTCCCCCGGAAAGAAACTCGCTTTGTCACGACAAGTGGTAGACAGCGTCAGCAGATCCTGACGATGGCATACCACCATCGTTGTGAAGCGCAGCAATCCGACAGCCAGCCTCCCCCTCCTCAAGTACTTCAAACAATGGGAGAAGAAGATCAGCTGAGAAGATTCAGCGATCCCCGTTAGCGTCCCCTGACACCGTGGGGGGCCCGACACGGTCAAACCGAGACAGAATGAATCCTGCATTTTGTGCGGTCATCCACCGTAACAGAAGTATTAAACGTCTATTTCAGCTGAGATTGAGCTTATTGCACGTGACACGTTCAAGCATCGCTTTGCGACAACTATGGCGGTCAATGAATAAAGGAGAAAAAAAACCTCTAGTGGGGTTTGGGGGAGTGGGAGAGGTAAAGGTCGTAAAGCCTCACGATCCCCCTCGTTCTGTCAAGCGTCGACAGTAGATATTCGTATGTCGTCACTATACGTCATTCATCTATTGGTATCACCTACGTAGGTGATAAACGCCACAGTTGATAAGGACAAATTGTGGCCAGCCATCTGTGCCTGCTGTACGCCTGACTCTCCTTGACGCTCCGCTGGTCGCTTGACGCGCCACTTCATAATGTATCCTACGGCGCCTTGTTCTAAAGGGGGCTCGGGCTCGTCTCTGCGTTGTTCTCGCGGACCTGATCCCTGCTGGGGTTATGATACTGCTGCTGCTGCTGCTGGTACTCCTGCTATCGACCGCTTACTCCGCTAACCTGAAAGCACGCCCTGCAACGGAAAGCGATAAAACTTGCATTTTAGACCATAGTGCCGTATCGACCGGCGCGAAAGGCTCGCTGCCGCTACCGCCAGCGGAGTACACCGGCTCAACGAAGAGCCTTTCCTGGATGAAGACCTGTACGACAATAAAGCTAGCTGTCGTTCTCGTGGCAAGGGCGGCCGCAGCGTGGTGCTGTGTAAATTCGAATGGGAATCGTAAATAAATACCTCCCCTTCCCTCGCTATTAAACGTCGCCCGAGGACCAGTTCGCCTTCGAGACGAATGTGAACCTCCTCCTCGACTGATATAATGAGTTCAGCTGCTGAAACACCATTGGAGGATAAATATTAGCTATGAGCGATATATTTTGTTTAGTTTTTATTTAGACAATGATATTACTGTGGACTAGTGTTATCTCTAAGATATACAAAATGTATTAACCAAATCCACCCGAAAACGGAAACATTTCCGAAACTCTCCTGAGATCGCAGCCTACGAAGACACCTCATCAAGACGATCAATAAAATCACATCCCCTCGTAACACACAGCGAGCAGTGAGACACATCCACCAGCTCTGATGGATAGATGGTCGGCCGGCCGTCCGGCGGACCAGCATCACAATTCGGCTCGGATACAGCCTCCAACAGCCAGCCACCAGCGGCCACCGCCATCAGCGGCAACATCGTCACCATCAACATGAAGATAATCAGAATGTGATCCCATAGACAGCCATCCAATGATCCATTTGACTGGTCGACCTCTTCTATCATCATTTTTCCTCGTACCGT
The DNA here is from genome assembly GCA_019614645.1 of Stratiolaelaps scimitus. Taxonomy (NCBI): domain Eukaryota; kingdom Metazoa; phylum Arthropoda; class Arachnida; order Mesostigmata; family Laelapidae; genus Stratiolaelaps; species Stratiolaelaps scimitus. The sequence continues at coordinate 1,458,427 of JABWDB010000034.1, read as the reverse complement.
CAATAGTCGTCGCAGTGCCCACTCCTATTTCCCTTCATCCGGGACACAGCTTTCCTTTTGGGTTCCTCACTCTCCTCTTGTCCCCGGCCACAGTTCCGCCAGCCACAGCTCGAGCTGGCCACCCACTACCACCAATGCTGGCCTTTTTCCTCTGCCGAGGTCTTCGTTGCTTCGCCAGCAGCACGCCCCGCGGCAGTGATCCCATCCCGGTCGCTCATCCGATTGACTGCCTCGATTCCTCTGGTGCCCTATATGCCTACTCCTTCAAGCCCCTATTCCAAGTTTGCTTCTGGCAGTGGCGCTGCTGCGGCGGCGGGGGCGGCGGCGGGGGCGGCGGCGGGGGCGGCGGCGGGGGCGGCGGCGGCCGCTGCTCCCAGCGGACGGGGTCGTCAGGACCGAGCAGCGGCCACCGGCGGGCGGGGACGCCCCATCTTCGCACGACGCGAGGCAGGGGTCCGTTCGCCGTTAGGTTTTGCCGCTGCTTCCGTCACCCGCGGCTGCCTCTCGTCTATTCATCTTCGGCGCCAACCGGTTCTCGGCTCTGTCGGAGTGTCCAGCGGAGAGTATCCAGCGGTCTGCCTCGGCCGTCCGCCTCGGATACGAAGATCTTTTCTTAGCCGCCGCCGCCGCCGTCAAAAGTGTATCGACGCCGGCGACGTCGCGCGTGGCTCTCTCAGTCAGTGAACGGATGAGATTGGCGAGTCGCGAGGGAATCGGGAGAGGTTCGGTTTTGGGACAGACGGAGCGGGAATTGGGCCTAGGTTTTGGGCCTGCGGCCCGCTTCCGCCCCCTCTAAGACTTCGGGAGTGGAGGGAAAGAGTTCGAGGTGGCTGGCGTCCAGGAAGCCCACTACGAACTGTGGGGTAAGGCCGATTGGCTGAACGTGAGAGAGATAGGGACAGAAGAAGAGAGAGCGAGCTTCGTACAAACGACTCGGAGAGTGAGGTAGCTGGTGCAGTGATCGTAGCAGTGGTTGGGTTAGGCAGAACGCGCAAATGGGGAGCTCGGGCATCATGGAAACTGTGCGAGAGCGAATTGTGAAGTCCGGTCCATCCAGAGCGACGGCTATGGCCTACTGAATTGGCCGTCCCCTCGTCCTGCTGGACGCCTGCTACTTACCCGGCCATCGGAAAGACGAACCAACAAGGGAAAGAAAAGGAAAGAAACAAGTCCTCGAGTTCAGTCGGGTCTTGTAGCGTCGCGGCGTTTGTCCTTTCAATGGTTGGCACGGACGGAGAGATGGAGAAGGGGTGAAGGTCGAAGAGTGACATATATATATATATATATATATATATATACATATATAGAAGAGAGACGAAAAACAGACGCATCTGTCAGATAGATGTAAATAGATACTTGCTCTGCGACGGTTACCGGGCGGTATTTTCGATCATTGCAGAGCTGGTCCTACCTTCGGAGCTCGTCTATGTGCCGTCACATCCGTACCGATGTTTTTGCACACAGACCATGGGTCAACGCGGACGCTGGACCGGTGACATCGTCCACAGGCGACACATGTGGTATAGTCAATTTGACGAAATGGACCTCTCGTTTTAACGAAAGGACCTTGAATTTGAAGCGAATTTCTACAATAAGTGACTCGCCTCGGTGGAGGTTAGCACGTGATAAAAGACACATCATTATTTATTAATGTATCTGCGCATTGTTTAGAGCAAGTTCACTATGAAGTTGATTCAAAGGTTCAGCTCGCTGGCAGATAACGTATTGTGTGTCCGACTCGGTGACTGAGCCTCGTTAGGTTGACATAATCATCCTGCGGGCATGGCGTGGTGGGCAAGGCAGGCAGTACCAAAAAGGGAGTTTCGTGACGTCTGAAGTTCAAATCTGAGTGAGACCATATTTACTTTCATGGACAGCATCTCCGCAATAAGATCTGTTTAATAGCGGTCACGGTGTTGACATGCATTAGCATACCAACACCCCCTTTTAAAAAAAGGAAGCTGGCCTAATCGAAGGCGACTCGAGCTCATGGGTACGTTTCGCAGCACGATCCCCAAAACAATGCGAATCCTGGGGTGCGACTCAGGGCTCACTGACACGCTGATAATGATAAGTGGCCCAGAGGCTCTAATAATGATAATCAACACGCTGCTGTTATCGCCATTATCACGGCAACGTTATCACCGTCAGCGTTGGCCTCACCGCTACCTTCGTCGTGTTTGACACAACGCTCTATCAGCGCTATATGTACCATGGGCATTAGCGCTCCGGGCGAACCCCCATCTCGTTTACATCATATTAGCTTATAGTTTCAGCGGCTTGCACTCGCATGATTTACTCCTCCGCCAACCTCCTATAGCAAGCGATTATGACCGTATTCCGGCGGCTCAGCGGCGAACCACACCGCGGTGGTAGGTCTTGCTAACAGGCGCCACCGCCGGGCCCGACCCGCCGCGCGCGCGCAGAATAATGCCACTGGGTGTCCCGAGTGTTGGCAATACGCGACTCGATGGCTACACGGGAACGTCGAACGGCTTCGCCTGATTCGATGCGCCCTTCGACATCTCTCGCCTCCGTTTCTCATTACGTGATTGTTCGTCGGCGGATGGTGGCGGTGGCGGTGATTGCTGCGTCGGGGTCCTGCCCAACGGTTGAGGAAACATCGAGTCTGGAAGGGGCAATCCCGCTGCTCGGTGACTCAGATCGCCTAAAGCCATCGCGCAGCCGGAGCGCGCACGGTTGCGTCGAGCGGCTCTTGTGAACAGACGACATTGATGGCAACCACTAACCCGATGGTCGCCGTCCAGCTAACAACCGCTCACGATCTTACGCCCCTCTCTCTCTCTCGCTCTCTGCACAGGGTACCTCCTCAGGGTGCTGGCACTGCTTATGACGATGGGTGCCGGATAGCGGTCGCCTGCGTTCATCCGGTGGGGAACAGTTAGGCAGTAGAGCTCGTAGCTGCACTTTTCAGCGTACTGATCGTAGTCGTGCGGTTGACTGCTGTCAGTGTCTCATTCTGGATGCCGGGCCAGTCCGGGCCTCGACGGAGGCCATCTCCGGCGGCTGGCTGCCTGCCTGCCGCCGGAACATCCGCAGTGCTCGTTTTCCACGTTCTCCTTGTACCGTTTCCTCCTCCGGCGCCGCCATCCCACTGCTTCGTTCCAATGCTTATCTTCACCCGTCTCTACTACCTATCTCGCTCGGTCATGACCAGCGAGCCCATATATATATATATATATATATACCGAGCTATACATTGGCGTTTCTCACTCAGCGGGGATTCCCCATGGCCACCACGCAAAAACGCGAAGGGATAGAGCTGACGATAGCAAGTGCGCTCTTCTCAGTATGGTATATAAGAGACGGGCTGCCCCAAGGTTCACTCGGCGTCTCCACTGTTTCACCAGATATCGACACGTTGCGTAGTCTCTTGTCTGAATTACACCACCTATGCCCACCTCTACGAACGGTCGTTACTGCGTCTGCTGGCGCTGTTGTTGCTGATTTCATTGAACATGGGATTGCTTATGTTAGAGTGTAATAATTAATGTGACTCTGCAGGATTATTTCAAATTATTCTCGGGTATTGGCACACCCAAATTCTATGCTACCTAAAATCCATATTGAAATTCATCTACGATCCATAAAAAAATATATATATAAATATATATAACACATATCATGCACAGCTCACACACAAATCGACCAGATGTGCTCGCTGTCTATAGACAATACAACATTCTATATGTGAAATACCGCATATTAATTTCATACTAGTGTGTGTCTTCATGATGTATATACAACAATTAGTGAGGCAGGTTCGGGACAGCGTGTGAATCTGAGGGCGTCATGATCCCGGTCCCGCGGGAGGCGATAGCTGACATTGCCCCTTTGCCTCGCAGCGAGGGAAAGACGCTGCAGAAGGAAGAATCATGCATTCGACATATTATTTCGTTACAGCCGCATTGTTTCAGTGAAACCAATATTAGAATTTCCGACAACACGAAGACAACAAAGAGGAGTCCCATGAAAGGACAATGCCTCTCAACGTACGGAGTGCGAGCGCGTCTTCTCCAGCAATCATCTGAATATATCTATCACAGATTCAAAATGAAATCTTCAATCGAAGCGGAAGCAGCTCGTCCCGAATTGCCTGTCCACAGCTGCTCCTCTCCCCGCGAGTAGTTCCCCTCTTTTTTTGCTGCGATGCCGCCCGTTGTTATCGAACGCTCCCCGATGCTCCTCGTCGGCGGCCAGCGTCTCGTCACTTGCCTTTTTGTTTCGTGCTATCGAAGAGCCACTTAACTCCACCAGTCGCTTTCATCCTTGTATTGTCGCACTTTATTCACGTTGCAAATAACCGCCGCTTGCATTCACCAGGTGAATTATGGCGTATCAGACAAGGAAACTCGAGAAGGAGCTCGGACCGAGTCGGAGGAGTCATATCGATGGTGGATGGTTAAAGGTAACAGCAAATGAGGTGAACAACCCGAATGAGCCGGATAGAAGCTCTGGATGATGCTTGGAGCTCAACGGGCCAGTCGTCGACGACGAACGTGCAACGAAAATGCAAATAAGACAGGATAAATATGCTCTGTCCTCTCGGACCGAGGGTTTAGGCAGACCTAGAGCGACGGGGTGCGACGTGTGGATGAGCGAATTTTTACTTAATTGAACAGCTTTGGGACCTAAGGCTGTGGCCACTGAAGCGTATAGAATGAGGTTGTATTATACACTGGTCTGAAACACTTGTTCTACGCAAACACGCATCGATTAAAACAACCGTAGAAGTTGTATTAGAGAGCAGTCCTGCACCTTCGATATGATTAGCACTGGTGTTGATAGGGGCGTACATAAGCGTCATATGTTTGGCTCAGCCGAAGTCGCCTCAAATGGTCTCCCCTATTCATCGTCTTCGGAGTGAGAAGGTGCACGCCTTAACGGAAGTTAGTTAAGAAGTTACCCGGAAGGATCGAGGCTCCCTTCGACAATAACCGCCTATTTCGCTGCAGGCACCTTTGATCCGATTTTGTAATGCCTCTGATAAGCTACCCTCAAAGGTGCCCTATGTGAATCCAATCCAGTGCAGTAAGTAAAAACGTCGCCCACACTATGGGGCAATCTATCAGCAGAAGATCTAGTCATGAACTCACCGTTTAGCATATTGCAGGTCAGCGGGGTGGGATCATTGGGAGTGTGGATATGGACAACGCGTCCCCACGCGCCCCCCGGCCCCCAGATGCCGTCGACCAGCTCAGCCTCCTAATTCAATATGCCAACTAATATCGTGTGTAGGGACCTCTGGGCACAGCCTGGGCTATCACAATTACCGTCCATTACTCCCGCCAGCCGCCTCGCCCTTATTGTTAGCCCAAACTAGCCGAGCACCCTTGAAGGAACAGCTTCAGCAGCCTGCACTGCGCACTGCATAACTTGTGTAGTACACTACTTAGCTGGCAGTTTGTTATTATGAGTTCGTGTGCCGACGAAGGTATTCGGGTCTTATTTCTTCGCCTCTTCCTCGTTGCAGAGCAGGCTCATCTTCCCCGAACAGGACTAGCGTGACCTTTTGCCTTTAGGTATATCATATGTAGACAACCACATGTCAACCCACGCCAACGTCGTGGACCGCACAGCAAAAGCTTCCGCAATTTTCCTTTCCAACTTCGTGGTCCTTCGTTGTTCTACTCGACTGGCGGTGGCCGCTCGCGACTATAGATATATCGTCCTCTGCGCCTACACCCCGCCACCGTGGTGCATCAGGCCATCAGGCCATTACCCAACCAGGCGGCAACGACGCCAACAAAGTCGCCCCGCCTCGCGCTCTACCTCTATCTCTCTCTCTTTCTACTGATAATTTGCTCCCGGAATGGTCTCTGCCGCACGCATGTTCAGTATCGCTGCCACCCCCCGTTTCGCGAGGGGGGCTCAAAAGGGGTCCCAAGGAGAGCGTGTGCCGTCCGACCTATTCGCTACGTTGGACACTATTTGATGACGACGCCCCAAGGGCATCATCAGCCCGGTGCCATTCCCGGGCTTCCTCGCCACTCCACTGCATGGAGTAGTATCCCTCGCGGCCATGGGCTCTCCCCGAGCGGTCGGGAACCGACCACCATCCAGCGATCCATCCGCCCATTGCTTCACAGTCAGTCAGTTCACAGTTGTTGTTCTCTCTTGTCGAAACCTATGTCGGCGTTGTCTATTTCGCCGCTATTGTGCTCCGTCGTTGTGTCTCGGACTTGGGTATCGTTATGGCCATTTCTATTACTATTAGTACTGATACAACTGCTACTGCTGCTGTCGCGACCAGTGCTGTTGCAAGTACAGCGAGTACCGACTCGATCGCAGCTGCTATCGTGAGTGTAACACTTGAACTGTTGATAACTCAATAGAATACATAGATGGCACAGCAAGGTATCGAGCAGCATCGCGACAATGGAGTGTTTAGCCTGTCGCCTAGTGGTTTCTACGATGGAAGCAACGATTCATTACAGCTGGCTATACTTTAGTTAATACTCGTTAACACAATATGAGTAGGTGCATTAAGATACATTCATTCTACGAAACGCAATGGTCATAGTCGTTATATTGTTGAGCGGGCACTCAACGCGGTTTTCGACCCACTCAGCCAATCAGCCGCCAGTTTGCATTGAGGACTCGCACGAAGTGCACTTTGTCCGCGATCCAGTCGTGCTTCTGTGACGGTCAAGCCGTGTGTCACCCGAGGCAACGGGTGGGGTGGCGATTCCTCGGCGAGTTAGCTCATCAGATTTTCGAGTTGGTGTTGTTGAGATGGACGTGTGACAAGTGGCATTGTCGAATCTTGCCCATCATATAATAACGTACAGAGATTTCCTCAACTCCCTGCTATGAATAGCACTCGTCAATGTTAAGCATCAATGCCCAACGACAAACCCCATATGGTTGTACTTGGGGGGTACTTGGTTGTACCCCCAAGTACAACCATCTGGGGGCGAGGGTCGACGGCACCGCTGTTTACGATCACAAGCAGAATCTATGCCCTCCACGACCTACGAGACTGTGGACAACCATGTCCGCCAAGCTGGGCTACGCTTGTGAGCTGAATCCACTCAACCACCTTCGCATGTGAACCTACTTGAAATGCAGGAGATGCATTCAATCCACCCCACATCCATGACCTAAGACTGGTAGGGGACATCTGTCGCGTCCACAGCGCTACATAGATCTATGGATGGGCAATTTGCAATGCATGGGCCACGTTATTCGATATGCGCGAGCAGAGGTCATAATGGGTTCCGCTAAGTAGCACGTTCAGACATCGAGAATAGCCCTCACGCATCGAATACGCGAAATACTTCTCGTTCACTATACTACACCACATGCAGGACACGGCATGGGGCACGCTCTATCCTCTATAAGCCCGTCAGGGCATTCATATTCGCCGACTGGCTATATTCTACGGCGACACTGAACGTAATGCGATACGTTTACTATATATTAGAATCACTCTACAATCTATTGTCCTGATGACACATAGTAAAGACCTGGTGGCTCGTCTGAAAGCTCGGCGATGATGCTTGAAATAGCTTACAGACGTTTCGACTTACGGCTGTCTTATTAAATGTGCACGTGCGTTCTGTTTTTGGTTACAGGGAACTCGTGTCTGTTAGTTTTTAGTAGACTCTGTGGGTCAGAAGAGGCTGATGCGACTTTGGCCCACGAAAGCCGTGAGATGGATCTCTTCGGCGCTCACCGCTCTTCCCCTTTGAAATATAGAATATATATATATATATACTGAGAGCAGAGCAGGTGTGCGCAGCACACCGGCGCAATGTCGGTTGAACTATTGGCCTCTCTGTCTCTCTCTCTCTCTCTCTCTGAAAGTCTTTATCCTGGTCCCGCAACATGACCTCAATCGTTGTGGCGGACTAGAATTTCCTACACGTATGCGGATGGCGAAAATTGCAAATTTTAGCCTTAGAAAGTAATTATTCCAAAGCTATTCTAGCATCGTCAAATCCGCTGTTTGCCTTAATTAAAAACCACCCGAGAACTTACAGCAGCGTAATTCGAGCTCCCCAGGTGACTTGACCACTGTTGTGTTTTCCGAGTAAGCTTAGATTTCTTCACAGAAGTAGCAAGGTATTGCAACATACACTAAAACACGCTATAATTGCTTGTTCGCCCCGAGCCAAAACGCGTACACGCTGAAGATTCGTGAACCACAAATGGTTGCAAGCTATGCTCGTATTCCGAATCTCAATCCGTAGTGTTTCATGCATAGGAAATCTGACAATGCTCTGATTCCAATGCAGGTGTCCTACCTAGAGGGGGGCATCATTCGCAAATGTTTTGCCAGGGCTAAAGAGACCTCTGGTGCGGTCGTTCCTCCATTAGGTGGCAACGTGCTACAAATCCATCGACCCATTAGCCATAGGGTCGTCGGCAGGCTCGGGGGTTCAGGTCTCGGTAGGAACCCGATCGCCTCGCCCCCGCCCCCCCGCACCCCACCGGCCTTTCTCCCTCGTCAAGACGACGAGATCGGAATAAGTCCGAACGTCGGAGACAAACAGCGCCACAGAAAGCCTCTACCCAGAATCGCCGTCGGTGTTGGCGGTACACCATCGACGCGATCTCGATACCCAACAGCCAGCACGGCAAACTGCCACTCAAGTATGATGAGGGTTTGCTCGTCTGCGTTGGCGCCCGCATTTCAAATGATTCAAACGAGTGGGTGGCAAGTCTCGTGTAGTTGGCCTCGCCGGGCTTCATTGACATGTTGAGTGAGAGCTTTCCCATTTTAATAAATACAACACACAGACACAGACATTACAGAGAAGCGAACGGAACGGAGGGTTTGACCGATACAATGATGAATGAGGCATCGTTGAAGAGCATTATCGTGAAAAAAAAGATCGATATTCGAATTTGAGCGATTCGACTCGACAGGATGTCCAACAGCGAAGCGTAAATGGGGCTCGGGTTGTACGAGGCAGCGGGATGATTTTAACATATCGCTGATCACTTGTTTGTGCTGATGGCTGCTGGCAGTCGAGACCAGTGATGATAATTTTGGAGTGACCAGGACGAAGCAAGCGAATTAGAAGATTGAGATATGGACAGAGTTAGAGGGACGTTTACGCCGTTCCGTGAAAATGGCGAATTTTGCTTGATTAGACCAACTTTTCATTATTTGTTTGAAATCCTCCTATTTTGAGAGCAACGCCGGCGGCATATTGATATATTCTAGCTGTTTATAAGAGACAGACGTCGTCGACGTCAGAGAGAGAGAGCAGTTCTGCTCGTGGGTCACTTGATGCACAAACATACCAAACCAATAGCCACTCTATCTGTGAAATCCAACAGTATAGTTATTGAGCGGCGCTAGGGCGATAAAAATCCCACCTAATGTCGAAGTTTGGAAACTCCAAACTCCCCAGGCCCTTAAGAGAGAGTAGCATATACTTCTCAAAGGCGATTTGCAAAGCGATACATTTGTAGGAAGCTGGGTCTCAACGCAGACATCGCGTCTTTCTAAATAAATGCACCTTAATAATTATTGCTCGACCTCGTTGGTGGCTTTGTGTATAACCAAGACGACTCATATGAAGAAGCTCTGAACTTGAGGAAGTCGATCAATTTCTCCCAAGATGGCTTCGGGTCGACGGTATGTTTCGACGTTGGTTATCACTGAATACCTTTAATGTGCTCAAAGGGGAATCGCAGGCAGCGCACGGGCGAAGGCATTCCCACAGGCTGACCCTTGTTTAAGTTTTCGAAAACGGTGTGTTTCTCTTCTTTTTGAAAAGAGCGATGTGGCTAATCAGCGACTTTGCCTTACGAACGTGTGTCTTCGATTGTATTCTATAATAATAATAATAATAATAAACGATGTTCCAAGCAAAACCAACAGTCGATTTGTTTTTAATCATTTACGAAGGTCTTCCTGACTGTCTGACGAAGGTCTGTTTGTGTAGAATTTTCGGTGTTCAATATTTACAGCCTGGGATATTTTACAATCTACTATGTTATAGGATATATGTCATCATTGAAGCATCGGAATTTATTCAAATTTACAATAATTAGGAATTATTTCCAGGGGTACGGGGGGGGGGGGGTTAGTTGGGGACCGGGGCCGAGGCCGACATTGTCCCGAGGAAGGCGATGGCATTACCTCTCTGCACAACGAGGGACAGGCGTTGCAGAAGGAAAGATCCTGCGCGCTTGTCCCCGGTGGCGCGGATCAGCCTATGGTAGACACTCCTTCGAGGAAGTTTGCAGTGAGGGGTCCGTATCCGCCCAAGGTTTCAATTGCAAGGGGGGAAATAGGATGTATTGTTATTTTACCATAATTGTTCAATCAGTAGATATATGACAAAACTTAATATAGTTCTAGTTGGAAGTGTGAGAGGTATGTCCTAGGTCACAGTAATGCCGCTGTAGGGATGAGTGCCGGGAAGTATCTGATGGACGAAGGCCTGGGGTCCCTCCATCCCCAAACGAAGGTCCATTTCATAGCTGGGCCAGCTACCCCAGCACTTCGTCGGCTTCACCTGTATTAATATCTTCATATAATATTCAGCGGCTGGCGAACATGGTAAGATCACTAATTAAGAATGGTTTATAACAATAGTCATTCATGTAATGAATGATTACTATTATATTATGTGTGACCATATAATCCAGTGCAGCGCTATAATAAGGACGACATGGACCACCCATTATATGAAGTGTTGTTTCTATCCAACGGGGGGCTTAAGTGTTTTTTAGATATCGAGGTATATGTGTTTTCAGATTCTCTTAGTGTCCTCGAAAATCGAATTATCTCGGCAAACTTCGCAACCGAAGCGCTCTAAAATCTCTCCGAAAGATGTGGTTTCCATGAAAATCGCCTAAGTGCACCTCGAGACCCGCTGTGATCACGTACCGTACGATACAATGCCGAGATCTGCCGAACTCAGCTTAATTTAATGCACCTCAGGCACACTAGCGTCTCACTCTTAGGGACAACATATTTCGTCAGCATTGAGAAAAATACATTGATTTTCTATATTTTCGATTCGAGTAGAATTAGGCTCCTTTGCACGGAAACACTCCATATATTTGTCGTAGGAATCAATGCGTCTTGCCTCGGCTTCTTCTACAAACAAACGGTAGGAAAAATCGAATATATTTACAAAAAAAAAATAATCAAAGCAACACTTTCTCTGTAAGTCAAGCTAGACATGGGGCGTCACTCGAGACAACGATAATAGAACTGGTTCTCAATTTAGCGACCTTGTCTGAATGATTGCGTCAAAATTGTCGTTGGCAATTTTACTTGTGCGCTACGAGCGAATTATTATTATTATTATCATATTATTGTGTTCTGTATGGACCCTAATTATTAAAAGTAGCGAATATTCGATTCAATAATGGTAGGGATTGTTGGCGGTGGTTAATTAATCGGCGTTCGTTCGACGACGCAACGAAACGTCTGTATTACAGCGCGTGCGGTTGTCAGCCTCAAACGGGTTTGAGGTCACCCTTGTTTGTGGATAGGGGAGGGCGAGTGGCGTTCTTGTTCGTCGAAAAATTTCTACCCAAAGTACGCTACCGAAGAAGAAGATGAAGTAATATAGACGTACGCCCCTTTCAAAGAGGCTTAATTGTCTCCGATGCTTTGTGTTCCGAGTATCGAGGTACACAAGCTACTGTAGGCATCCGCCTCTTCCCGGATCAATATAGTATCCACTGGACATATCGTGGCAGACAATTATTGATTAGTTGGCTATTCACTCGACGATTGGATTGAAGGGATCACCTAGATGGCTGTGGTAAAGGAATTGACTCTACTCAGTAGTAAAACCAACGGTAGTAAGGGATCCTAAATATGTAAGCAGATATATATATATATACGATTCTAGTCATAACGTCGCATGAGCTCCTGCTAATAAATATCGATGATTACAGGTAGGTTGCGGACAACGCCTCCCACGTAAGCCATATAGACCGTGAATACGACGACACTGGGCCGAAATGCTCGTAAAGTATCAATTTTCGCTTATTGGCTGGCGACTTGTGCCTGCCTAGACCACGCTATCACGTTTGCTTATCTACACATACACGTATCATATTATGGTAATGAATATTCGTGAGCTGATAATACCTGCATAAGGAATACGATCGTGTGCTGATATCAGAAAACACATATATATATATATATATATATATATATATGTAAGTTGGTACAGCTACACATTGCGTGTGTCGCTGTGACATCATGCGAGTGAGTGTTGGCCGAGGTTCGTGGCTCGATTTGTCTCCTGCGATCAACATTGGGCCTGGGTAGAAGCTAGAACCCGGTCAACACATGGTGCTTGGCGGCAGGTGATGGGTAAATGGACAACAGCGAGTTTGACCATCTGTGCGAACAGAACGGCATGTTCAGACGTCCACAACACTCATGTCGAGTTGAGCAAAATCGAGCATATCCATTCCTGATCCAAGAGTTTGATCGTATAGCAGGCGCCCGGAACAACCAGCAGGCGCCCAATTGTCTCTTACGCAACGAACAAGCCGTTGCAGCTGCATCATCCACTACCCGTAGACCTCCCGAATCGAACAGATATATCATCGAGTCGGGTCTCCGCAACACCATATAAAACGTGTAGCCCAGGCTTGCTGCCCGTTCCCTAATACTTAGCAGCAGCAGCAACAACAACAACAGGCGGAACATGAACATTTTGCATTTCACCCTACCCTAGAAATGTATTCTATACATTTTGTATACGCATCGGTCGGAACGAAATTTCAACACATAGCTATACTTATCGCAACAGTTGCAGAAATAGAAGTATCCCGAAGCTCGTATATAGTTCTCAGTCCAGGGGAGTTCACCGGGTAAATTTCTTTCGTTCCTCATCATTCAAACGGGAGCCATATTCCATAGCACCATAACAACAATAATGACGCATCTGATTAGGAGTCGTAGAGTCTCGCTCCGTTAATTAGCTACCTTGATGAAAATCTAAATAAAATAAGAATCCGTTGCGCCTAGCAAGTAACCAGTGTCACCATATGTTCCAGTGATTGGAGAGTGTTGTCCGTTGTTCTGAGGCGGACGCCAAATCGCTGCCGAAGACTTGGGGTTAACGATTAGATCAGAGAACCAGAGAATTCCGTAAAAGGGCGTGAAGTTGGTTGGCTTCCCCGGAACTCGTATCTCCAGTATCTCCGATTTGGACTGTAATTGATGCGTATATTGAAATTCGAGTTGTCAAATGATGTATTCAATACAAGTTCATTAATGAAATTGAAAGCGCAACACGTACTTTACTAGACCTAACCTAAGGAAGGAAAATGGGGAGGATCACCATTCTAAACTGTCGATATTTGTGCCTCATCAGCATAGCCAGCAGTGGGTGGAATAGCCTAGCTAAGCGATTAGGAAAAATAGAAATCTTCTCGGTTTAAACCCATCCGCATTCGGGTTTCCAATCAACAGACAGCGCCCAACATGTACGCTTATGCCATTAGCCCAAATGCGAACTAATTATCAGTGGAAGCGACTCTTGAGCCGATTACACGTGGATAAGTGTGCTAGATGGGGTTACTACGATCTAGAAGGATAATGAATAATCACTATCATGTCCATCGCTGAAGGCAACCGCCAAACTCATCTTTTTCCACTTAACATGTGTGAGGATATGAATTTCTACAGGAGTGTTTACATAGCGGCGATTAGATCGGATCCTGTGGGTAAGCGTACACGCGGTCCGCGACGAGGTCGCTTCGCCTCAGTATTAACGGAGGCCGAGTTGAGAAACCATTAACATGTGGTCACATTGCGCAAACAAAAACAAAAATGGTGAATCCTCAAAATAACACAAGAGTTACCCTTATTCGCATTAAGCTTTAATAACTAGCGAATATTATGGAAAGCGACGAAGACAAAAGTTCAAGTGTTGCAATTTAATCATCGCTCAGATACGTCGCCACTCAAGAGGACTAGAACAGCTATTCGCACAGTCGTGTGCTGGTCAGCGTGATCTCGTCACGCACCCGAATTCGAGCTGTCAGATAAGCTAGCTTCCGGGCGCTGACGAAGCAACAAATCAAACTGAGTAGAAATCATTTTGCCGACGAAGCCAAACGTCGATCACCGATGAGCGCCTTTGCCGGCTGGCCAAGATGAAAATATCGACCTGCAGAGAGACTCCTAAATGGGGATTCGATACGGCGACAGCCAAAGCGAATCCACATCGGCACTGGTGAGATGATCGATATTTGACTAGGCAGTCGGCCAGCTCGACCAACGGTGGGCAACGTACTGGTGTATGTATCGTGATGAAAATCGAACGTTGGTATAGCGAGGGAGGTTGGACGGTTCGACCTCCCACTTGAAATGTCATCTTGCCCTGTAATGACTGCCTGTCGAGAAGGCCTCACTTATTGAGTTAGATAATTAATAAACATTTGAATCTGATCACGAAAGTCTTGACTTTGTCCTGATGTCGGGTGCAGAGCAAGCTAGGCTGGCATATTGTATCGCGGGACGACTTACAATTTGTGACACATAGCTGGCGACGACCAGCGGTCGTCGCCAGCTATGTGTCACAAATCTCGCTTATCGGTGACATTAGCTGTAGTTTGCGAGGCGAACAGCGTCCATGCCGTTCACGTGACAAGAGTTACTCCTACCTCGGCTAGACCGTTCGTCCTCTGTTCAGATGTACCAAGCGTTCGGGATGGAATTCAACCTAAGTAACATAAGAATGAGGGTTGAACATATATAACATGTAAACTGTTCTATATGTTCACCATGTCATGTATATATTCATGTTATGTATATATGACATATAACAGAACTTAAGCATTGTGAAATTGCATTTCCTTTAATAAGCCAATAAAGATATACCTTTAACTTTACCCCAGCTCATTCAGGTCCAGATCAGTTGCGGAGTTCGTATTTCCCCGTTGAGAAAAACTCTTGCAAGTGGACTGCTCGAAATGGAATGGACTGCACACGGAAATTTCATAAAGGTGTATTCAGTATGACTCGCTAGCATCAGTGGCGATTTAGAGAAAACTATATAGCTACCAACAGTCACAGAGCTAAGCTATTTCTGGCAGTCTGATACAAAACAGCGATCCCTGAAATATGGCCATCTCTGAAACACATTTCATCATCTCTCTCAACCAATTCGACGACAGAATCTATTAAGCAAGATTACCGTGAATGGAAATCCCAGCCTCCCAGCATCAGTCGATAGCGGGCATCACCACGCACCAGGAGTTTGAAGGTTGCTCGGAAGAAAAAGGCGAACTCCCTCAAAGTGAAGAATCGACACGTCTCGAAGGCAAGTGCTATTCGTCTATACATCCGTCTCCGTCGAGTAATCAGGATAATGGCTGAGTCACAGCTAACCCCATCCTCCTTCCTCACTGACTTGCGCGGATACTCCGAACTCCTGAGTCAGCCCTGACTTTGGGCCTTCCCCCGAAGCTCGTAATCACTCCCTAGCGCAGGGTTACTCTTCTGGGAGAGCCAGCGCCACCAGCCACCAGCCAATGCCACAGCGCCGTAAAGGCAACCAGCAGCACGCTCACTTGGGTGGGTTTGTCGAGAAGGTCTCAACCTCGTTAAAATATAGGGGCACACACGACTAAGGAGCTAGCTGCATAAGATACCGTCATTGCTTCCCGCTGAAGGTCATATGCGCTACGATTGTGGTTACATGTAAGAATATACAATGGGTTTAGACTCGGCAAAATAATCACTCAAGAGGTCTAATTTCGATCATTGAAGAGACAAAACAAAAATTATAGTGGAAGACATCTGGAGAAATCATGTCATCATCTTCTTATTAATGAATAATATAAATTAATATTAATGAATAATAACTAATAAATGTGGTCTCGCCGATTGTTCGCGATCACCGAAAACGAGCTGAAACGCAATCAACAAAGAAGGCTTTCTCATAAGTATTACACCTCGAGTTCGTCCTAGGCTTCTGGTCGCATTTGACCAACGAGTTTCTCTCTTGAAGGGGATATCGGTCGATTCGGATAGTGGATGTGCTTCGCATGACGGATGTGGCGGCCGGGGTGGCCGACGACGTAGCCTCCTACGGGCAAGGCAAGCTTGAGCGAGCTAGACCTGTTGGCCCATGGACTTCGAGGTTCAGGGGTTTAGTGGATAAGAGCCCCACGGTACCAAACGAATACCTTACTCCTCAAGCCTGGTCTGCATAATGCATTTTCTCCCGAAACCTCAGTAAAAAGGAAGAGCCGCTTGCAGATTTGGATTTTGCCGTAGCTTGGCTCTGGGAGGTGCGGATTTTTCCACCCGACATTTCTCGTCGTAATGCGGCCATGCAGATGAGCGCCGAGAAGTGTCTGATGGGCGAGGAAGCTGGGGCCAGCGGCCCACGAAGACATGCAGGTTCTCGTGATGATGGCTGAGGACCATGACGAGGTAGCCGCAGTAGCTAGAAATACCAGCTTGAATAAATAGACCGGACAAGCCCCCCTGATCGCAGGGTCAAATCCTGGTCGGCCTCAGGGACGTGTGGGTTTTTCCACCCGACATTTCCCGTCGTTCAGCGGCCATATGAATAAGTCGTTCAGCCGCCAACGAAGATCCTGTCAGCTGTTATTGGATACCCAACACGTGCAAGAGCTCGGGGCCAGTGACGCCCATATACAGACATAACAGATCTATGTACAGTAAGTAATACCACATAATGGAAATTAGCGAAAAAAAACAAGCGGCCGGGAATATTCAGCGGGCCGTTCAGGCCTGACGTCAGTGAGTCCTACGTAGCAGTCACACAAGGCAAACAGAGCTGATTCGGCCGGTCCGCAACAAACGGCTTGTTTGACCGGAAGAAGCTGACCCCGAACACATCGGACTATATATATATATATACGAACCATTTATCCACGTATAGACTCACATTTTTCGAACGATCAAAACATATAGGTAAATTAAAAAAGACGAGGCAGCCGATGAGACGATGTTACAACGCGATTTCGATGCTATCATCATCCGTCAGGTTATCCTCGAAGAGACAGCGACCATCTGTCTTTGTCAGGGATACGGGGTCAGTCGTTGGGACGATTTAGTTGTTAGGATCAATTGCTAAATGTTATTGTGAACGAAAACAATAATTGGTGTTTCTGTTGTCGCGCGAAACTCAACGTTGACGTCATAAACCAAATGTGTGTTTTCTGTTATCTCGTTACATATATGAATTTAGCAATTAATTATGTTCTATACGACCGACCCCGCTTCCGGATGAAGGCGGACACCAGCGAGGGAAGCCCAACAAATGATAGAGCCGAAGGGCTGACGATATCTCTCAATCTGACTGATACCACAAACACGAGTAACGCGTAAGGTTTGCGGCAGCAAGCTTCACCAGAACGAATGGGTTAAAGGCGTTGTTTCCG
Source organism: Stratiolaelaps scimitus (assembly GCA_019614645.1). Taxonomy (NCBI): domain Eukaryota; kingdom Metazoa; phylum Arthropoda; class Arachnida; order Mesostigmata; family Laelapidae; genus Stratiolaelaps; species Stratiolaelaps scimitus. The sequence goes on along the minus strand of JABWDB010000034.1, from coordinate 1,441,045 downwards.
GGCACAATGTGTGACAGGTATCAATCGCGCGCGGGCTAACTCTTTCGTCGGTTAACTACACTACAGCTGGAATATTAAGCACTATTAAACTGGCTGCCGAGGGTAATAGATAGAGGTTTATTAATTTATTAAGGGGGTCTTAGATACACCTCGAGTTAGGTGATGTACCTTCATGATACACGTTCTCAGATACAACCGTTTCAGGCTAAGGGACGCCTATTGGTGCGAATTAGCAGCGTCCCACGTTTGTTCGACGCAGTGTAGAGGTTACTTTAGGCACCCCAGTAGAAGGGACGAATGGAACTAACGAAATTGCCACTGAAAGTAACCACCCATGCAGGACATTGATGGTGAACGCGATTACAATGTTATTACACAGACGTTGCTGCTAATCAAGAGCAAGCTTCCTTGACCACCGATCAGTGAGTCCGCCAGAGCACTCGTACATGTGTGAACACTTATAAATGTTACTCACGGTGAAGGAGTTCTTCTCCTAGTTTCATCTGGGATGGCTACCCAATTGATCTCATCAGCGATATAATGCAAACGGAAGCCGATTCTGTTACTAGGCATTGCTGTAGTTGTACGCGACGAAGCGTAGAATGCACAGCGCTTCGTTTGTCGACTTGGATCGAGGATTTTTCGAGCCGGGCAGAGCCCTTACACAAGGCTCCCCTGCAAGACAATATATGAAGTTCGGCCGTTGACTGGCCCACCGCGGACCAAAGCCGGATTGCTATCGGATATCAACTAATAGCAAAAGCACATGTAACAAAGACAAATCAAGATGACAACCACTACTAACCAAGTGATTACAACAGACCGACTGTGTTCCCTCGCGATTTCTAGCCGAACCGCCTGCGTGAACTCAATCGCGAATCGTTCGAGTTCGCCAGCAATGCACACAAACACACTCATTGGTGTTGCTCCCGACACCATTACGTGTGTTGCTGATGATGATACTGCTGACGGCGGTGAGTACACTCTGGTACTTTCTCTAAGACCAAAAAATAGCTCGATACGCATCGAAACAAATGAGAAATATTAAGGGAATTGTTCCTTACATCGAAGACATTAGCCGGCGCAAGGCGGCACGAGCGACTGCACACCGGATGCATGGCCCAGGGACGGGATGAGATGCGGACGAGCAAAAAGCCCCGAACGACGCGTGCCTGGATTTGTGTTTGCGGAAGGTTGGGGCGGGGGCAGAAAGAGAATAAAAATGAAATCAACAGTATGATCAGGCGGCGTTTCAGCAATGCTGCTGATGATGCGGGGGGCCCAGGCGGCCCACGAGGGGAACTGGGAGAAGTTGGGGGTTTGGTCCTTTTGAAGAATGGATCGGTTCGCTGGCTCCATTCCTCTCGATGTCCCGGGGCCCTCCAATTCAGCGACACCGGCGTCGAAGCAACGGTCTGCGGTACTCGGAAAGCTCGAAGGGACAAACAAATGAAGCAAATTGCGCCGGCTGTGTGCGCCGCTCAAGACGGAGTGTTGCCGTCGCCGCCAAGCCCCTGATCATTCCCTAGCGCCGCGCGCAGCACATCCCCCTTTTGCTGAGCTGACTGTTGTCGGCCGTGTCTGCGTTGCGACGAGACGTCGTAGTCTCAGTTCGCATTGCGCCTGTAATGGATGCCGTAGACACGGGCAAGGACATGGCCTTCTCGAACGGGCGCCATCGGTGGGGACGAGTGCCTTCGGCCTGCACCGCAAATGCGCCATCAGACGAAATGCCAGTGAGTGCTCGGGACCGGACGCCGTGTGCGAGCGAATACCATACGGCTCGTCCCACGTTGTTGAGTCAGGGTGAGGCCACCACTAATTAAATGAATCTGAACGCCGAGCAGATGATGCTGCATTTCGGCCGATGTTGTCGTTATCGGTCTATCTTTTGTTGCCCGTGATGAGCACTGCGTGGCTGGTAAATGAATTGTTATTTTAGCGGCGCCAGTAAATCATGTTAACCAGCAACCGAGCAGGAGGAATTCGCCAAAGTATAGAATTGTTGGGCTCAATTGGCCTAGTCGAGCACATTCAGCGTGAGCAGCAATAATGTGCATATATTTCATATTGCTTATAAACGCGGAACACAAACACGTTTAAATGTATTCGTAACGGAAACCGATTCCGCTGTGAACTTTATTAAGAAAAGTGCTCGTAAGACTCAGTTAGAGGACGCAGGAAGAGCCTGAACAGAAACACAACCAGAAATCCTGATAGAAATATCTAAAGAGAAATTGACGCCTACCGGAGTTGTTCCCTACATCATCAAGCACTGAAAGAGTTTCCTCACTTGATGTGGAGCATAATGCAGGCAAAACAGGACGGTGTTTGCGAACACGCAGGGCCGGCAGTACATGGGGCAAATCCCGTTGAAGGAAGAGAACGAAACTGCTGGGACAAACAATGAGATCTTAATTAGATTGATAGCAATTAGCGTCGGAGGAGCGCTCGATTGTGAGAGGTACCTGCTATTGAACAAGAGACAGAACTACCAGCAGGGTGTGGTTGGTCGATATAATTTCGACAACGACATGAAGAAGAACGCCTGAGCCACAACGGCTTGGGCCGGACCAGCGTTCAAGAGTGTGCCTCATGAGGAATTATCTCTGTGAATGCATGGCATGTCTACGTACAATCGAATATGATGATTTTTGGACGAGTTCAGGATACACACGCTGATCTCGGTATCTATTCCGGCAACGAAGTGGCCTCCAATGGGTATATACCCTTCGAAGGCGGCCCGTCCGCCGGCACATACAGTGAATGGGACCGCCAAGCGTGCGGGACGTCGTGTAATGGAGCCAGCCGTTTTGGGGCAGTGAGGACGGTGGGGGGCCGGGCGGCTGCGATAGTCGGCGCAGACAGCGAATAACAGAATAATAGAAGAAGCTGACAATGCGGATGAGAGGGGCGTTCGAGGTCCGGGGGCTCGGGGGTGACGGCAGCCGAGCGAGGACATCGTCGGGAAATTGGAGCGATGGAAAACTGAAGGGCGCGAGAACTCGATGAAGGCGAGGACTGGCCCGGCCGGCACCGCGCCTCGCAGACCAATGAACGCTCTCTCTCTCCCTGTCTCCCTTCCTCGAAGAAGAAAAGAAAAACGCTCTCACGGAATCCGAGGAGAGATCGGGGACCGATTGTGATGGAGATGTATCCAAGTCAGTTATGCTCGGACATGGCATTCGCGCCGGCGGAAACCAAAGGGTACGCACATGAGTGGGGGAAATAAAAAAAAGAGGATGAACGGATGAGATAATAGACCGTAACGACGCAGTGCGCCGAATGACGAAGCGGTATACAGAACTTCGTAAGAACTGATGGAAATCGCGAGTACGAACGTAATAGCGTGATAGGGATGTGTGGAATTACGAAGAACCACCAGCAGCAGCATCGGACTGACTGGCCACACTGAGCAAGCACATAGTACGGACGAGCGTAACGCGGACCGCACTAGAGAGACAACGCGCAGGGTAATTGGGAGGCAATGGGATAAGGGCGTTGTCAGGATTAGTTATGTCGGGTGAACCCGGCACTAAAGTTTGAGAATATAGTTGAAATTCGTCAGAGAGGAGGTCCGAGAATATTAGCCAGCTGGAAGTACAAGCGGAAGTTATAGTGTAATAAATGACAACACCGGCGACGTCCTGCAATGGTCAGCATAAGGGAACAACTATTAATAATCATAATTATTACTATGATTATTATTATTATGATTCACGTCATTTTGAAAAGTTCTAGCGGCGCGAAGATGATTTTTTTGCTGGGGAACCAGAGGGAACAGACGCCGTGACCCCTTTTGAATCCCGGCCGGGAGAGATTCATGTGTCTGCACATTCATACTGCGATCCGTTAGCGCTAATAATGGTCCCTTCTCTCCGTTGAAGTTCGGTATTGTCAACGAGCCGTAACGCTAACCAATGCTTGGTAGGGGCCGCCTGGTCGCCACGGGCTGCTCCGCACATTCGTTAGAACAGTGGCAAGCCAAACCCGTCGGGGTCCGCGAGCTCCGCAGTCGAAGTAACCGCCATAGCACATCGAACTTAACACGAGCTCGAGTAAAGACGGCGGCTCTGACCGCTCCTCCCGCATGAAATCCAGCCACGCACCTCCTGAGGTGTTATTCACATCACTGCGCTGTCGTATCCGAGAATACGTAGACTTCGCCGCCACGAAGTCGAAGCTCGCCTTCTCTGTGTATGTGAGGAAGAGAGAGAGAGAGAGAGAGGAAGATAGAGAACGAGGGAGTAAGAGAGGAATATATATAATATTATATATGTATATATATAAATATACGGAGAGAGGAGAGGTGGAGAGAGAGAGAGAGAGAGAGGGTGCAGTAGCGCTCCGAATTCGCTCTGTTCGCGTCCATGTGTGCCTGGCTGTTTCGCCTGTGAGCGGTGGTATGCCTCGACGTGTACGTCAGTGTTTATATGTTTTATTCACCGGAGAAGTAGCAGAACAGAGTGGGTGGGACGGCGAGTCCCAGAGAGAGAGAGAGACAGAGAGCGAGAGGAGAATATATATATATATAGGGATAGGGAGAGAGAGAGAGAGAGAGAGAGAGAGAGAGAGAGAGAGAGAGACAAAAACGCCCTGCCCGAGGAGTATATCCTCCAGCAAGCAGAGGGTCTCAGTAGGGTCGGTTGCGGCGCCGGCGTCGTGAGGTAGTGACTGAGCGGCCAGAGTTAAAGGGAAGAAGTTTTAGTTTGAAGATTCCGTGGGGAGCCATTTTCATGCATCTCTTTCTCGTTCACTAGTTCACTCTGCTTCGTTCTCTTCGCCGGTGACTCGCTGTGTCCCCGCTCGGGCCCTCCTGCCTGTCTCCCTCGACGGACCCCACGAAGTTTCGCTGAGACAGCGCCGGCTAACCTGGCGCTAGACTATTCGTTTGGGCAAGTACGAGGAGGGGGTTTGGATGAAGTCGCTAGATCGGTTGTCTAACGCCTTGGCTCTGACAGAAGACGCAGTTGGCATTGGCGGGGGTCACCAGTGCGAACGCCGTTACACTGGATTAGAACGGGCACAACGCCAGAGCCAAGCTCAGATAGAGATAAAGATAAAGGTTTTATTGGTTTATTAAAGGAGCTGCAATTTTACAATGCTTAAGCTCTCTTATATGTCACACAGCGGGGGTCAAACCTAAAGATATTATAGGTATATATAGATATATATATATATATATATATATATATATATGCTCACGTGGTACGTAATTCGTATGCAGCATGCAGTGCCTATCGCCGTATTGAAGTAGGATGGATATTGACGAAATTGGCTGAATCGAGGGCAAACCAGCCCAGACTAAATGGAAATATTGTTACTGAAGTCTAATTACTAGAAGAAATTATAAGCGAGGTCAACTAACCTCTCTATCATTCTATCTGTTCGTATCTAACTTGCGTCTGCTAAGTACCAAGCAATAATCGAGCTGATAAAGCATTAAGTAATGATGGTGAACCATGATAGTCTGATTGGATTTCGACCAGTGCGCTGCTAAACCCTTATCCAAGCGAGATGGGTTTTAAAGATATAGCACAGCCCAATGACCTCTGCAACGTGTCACCACAAATTGCTTCACTTCACAAATTAAATTCACTTCAATTGAAGTGTCCCAACATGCGATGAAGGGCAATATGACAAAAGGATCAAAATTAGCTAACTACTATTATATAGATATATAAAGTACGAGGCTACGAATCAAACCAGATTTTGTTTATTGACACCACTCCTGTCATCGTTATTATATTTTGTAGTTCGTCCCGACCGCTGCTGCTCGTCGATGAAGCGGTTTGATTCACGCAACCACGCCGGCCTACAACTGCGTAATTGATCAATTGATCCCGCAGTCATTTGTTGTTCTGGCCGAATTGGCGCGTCAGTTCTAATCTCCCATCTCCTCCCATATGACCACTCGGAGATTCAGTCGTCAGCACTCGTCTGAATCGCAACGTTTGCCTGGGGAAGCGATTATGAGAAGTCGGCCTCGGCCGGCTTACTGTATCTACGAACCACGCTTAGTCCTACCCCCCCCCCCTGCCCCAAGCCCCTCTCTCTGAGTAGATTCAATCGGGGCTTCACACACACACACAAAACACAAACACCCACAGCCATCCATCAGAAGCGTCTCACAGATGCTTGCTCCTCGCCTCATCAGCCTTAGTATGCTATCATCATCATTTGACAATCGTAAGATGACGATGGCCGTTCTCTTGTCTAGAGATTGCATTTATTATATATTGTCAATGTGTGTCTGCTGTTCCGTGTTCGAACCAAGAACGGCCGAGGTACGACATCCGCTGTTGTCAGCTTACCACACCAGTGTTCTGTTGTTGCTCTTCGTCATACACCCGTGCGTTAATGGTAAACTCTTGCCACACACACACAGACAGACACGAATTCGGCTGTCTTCACGCAGGCTCTCATCTCATCTCATAACGCCTTTGTCTCTACCTAAATTCTCTCACGAGTTATCACAAAATACGGAGCCCCGTATCAGGTTTTGCACACAAGCAGACTGCCTGTGCAAAGCAGCCGCAAACGACAGCCGGGCCCGCCATTGCCCGGTCTGTTCTCTATTTTCTCCCCTGCTGTCGTTCGATCCCGATGCTCTTCGAACCCTCCCGAGGACCCGTCTATACAGTGGAATAAACAGAAGCGAACAGTCAGTGCAGCAGTGTCGGTATGTTTCCGCGCCGACGTTCGTAGTCACTACAGGCGGCCTGAGTGTGTTTTGCGCGTCGACCTGTACAGATGCTTGGTGCAAGGGGTGCAATTATAGCAGAAGGTAAAACGTCTGATCATCATGGATCTCGGATGAATTTTAAGTGTTGTCACTTTCGCTCGCAAGCCGCACAACAGACTTTTTCGCCTGTTAATGTTGTTGTTCGCCTAGAGTGTGCGCAGTAACAGCTACGACTATCGAGCAGTGTTACTATAATAATACTGATAATAATAATAATAATAATAATACTGATAATAATAATAATAATAATAATAATAATAATAATAATAAGTATAATAATGAGAATAATAATAATAATAATAATAATAAGTATAATAATGAGAATAATAATAATAATAATAATAATAAGTATAATAATGAGAATAATAATAATAACAATAGTGATAATTAGTCTATAATTCCCCCACCCCCCTTGATTTCCTCCTTCGGCTTGAGGTATTAATGAATGTTATTATCTTTATGTCTCGGCACAAATCATGCCTTCGGTTGAGTTGACTAGCGACATGTGGGTGCCATGACTAGCGATCACACGAACAGCTGCTGGCTAATCCTGTGGCCTCGTTGATACTTCCCAGTGAAGTCGAGGAGTGACGACTGTCTGTTGTTATTGATTAACTTGGCAGATGTGACAGCAGTCAGGAACATGCACCCCGTTCCGAGAACTGCCGTTGAACTGAAACTCGTGGCCGCAAGCGGCGGCGTATGCAGCCGCAGCTGCTGGCGATGCCCCAATAATACCAATAACTTAACCACAATATAGTAATTAATAACACCTCGTGGCAAAGTTGCTTCGCACCTACGGGGACATTATGGCCCACCGCCGTCATTGGTTTGTGCAGACTCTCCACGGCCACCGCTGTTCCTGTTACGTGCGTAATTATCGCGTAAACGCGGTTAACATTTCAAGTATAATCCGGGTGTCGAGTTTGGAAAACATTCCCATGATGATGATTATGATGTTGATGATGACGACGATGATGACATGATGGTTATGGTAATTTATAAAAATTTATACGCCGGCTCACGGCTCGACGTGCTCGGCTCCGGCTTCCACGTTCGTGTCGAGCATACGTCCGGTCCTGCCCACCAGGAATGAATGTCAGGGTAGACCTTTCGCGGGATGTCGTCATGCAGCATCGCGCACAACCTGCAGAAGAAGTAGGTGTTAATCATCTCGCCGCGCCGCCGACTCTGGAGAAAGCTCTCCCAGCGCGTTCGGTCGCGGCTGATCTCACGGAGGTGATCCGCCAACTTTTTCGGCGAGCGGAAATCGTCCACGTGTATAAACGAGTTCGCCGGCGCCGCCCGAACGTACTCGCTCTTACGAGCGCCCATCACGATCGGCACGACGCTGTGATTTAGTCCATTGACGAAGAACTTCTCCGTGATATAATCTTTACAGTTGGAGTTCTCGAACGCTAGATAGAACTTGTACGTCGTGTCTAGCATTTCGAAGCAGCTCTTGTTGTATCGGGGACACTTCTTGTTGCTGCATGCGCCGAACACGTCGACGCCAATATAGGCGCCGAGCTTGCGGGCAAACTGCAATCGGCCATTGCGGGCGTTGCAGTTGGAGACGAACCAGGCGACGTCCTTGGTTCGCTTGTCGAAATTGCTTGCCGTCGATGGTGACTCCTCTAGCGAGGGGTCCTCCGTGACGTCCGGGTACGGGACCCATTTCTCGTACGGAGCGACGAGGTCGCTGTCGTGTCGGTACGTCGCCGTCCAGTTGAACACCGGACCGAGGTCCCGGAAGCCCGGCGTATGCATGGGGCACTCCAGCAGATAGAGGATGTACACCTGATCGGGATGTCGCCGTCCTGGCGGAGGAACATACCTGCAACAACGAACAAACCACCGTTAGTACCGCCCGGCGATGTAGCGAGAGATTAGCGCCCGATAAGACGACCGAGGAGGGGGGACGAAGAGCGATAATTGGTCAAACAACAGCAACGAGCAGCACCGCACCGAACGCACAAAGACATGGAAGGACAACGAACGAGGCAGCGGCAGCAGGAGCAACAACCCGAGTACAAGGGTAAGGCAACAGCGAGAACACCCAGAGGGGCCAACAGGACAGGACGCACGGCTGAAGGTACATTGATTAGACAGAGACGCCGTGGGTTGTTGGTCGACCGGCAGCAGTACAAAAGGGTGGCGCGGATGTTGGCATCGGTGAGGAGGATAAAAACGACAAGGGGGACAAGGTTCTCTCCCAGCCAAAGGAGAAATAACCCGTAGGCCTACCTTCTAGGTCCTACAGCCTGGCTATTATATCAACACAGCCTGCTACGAGCTCACGTTGAAACGCTTACTGCGAGACAAGGCTCGCTCGGTGGCGTCAAGTAGACTTCGGAAGCCGGAAGGCGTCGTCCAATTAGGCCTTCGTTAATAGAGGGCAAAGGGCGGGGCACACTTTGCGTTCTTTGTCTCGTGAGGCGCCAGCTCTAGCGGCGTGTACACTCTGATCCGAGTTTGATCGACGGATCACAATGGGGTGAGACAGTCGGTCGGCACAGCTAGGGATGATTCGGAGCTGTGACCAACGACCGACTAAGCTCCGGCCTTCTGAGTTGGCAATCCTGATTTGACAACGCAGCGCGTCAGGCGGCAACGATACAGCCCACCATTGTATTGGTGGGGTCCCGTGTTTTCGTTGCGGGTCAAGAGTACGTTTTGGTGTGAGTATCTGATGTGCGGACCTCAACCCCCAGAGTGAATAGCAACTACGTTGTGTCCCAAGCTAAGAAATGATGACGGACCAACTGAACGTTCCTGATGTGTACCCGGATGATTGTACCGGATACAGATTTTTGAGTCACTTAGTGACTGCTTGCGGGGAGGATTCCACTCGCGTACTCCTGTAATGCTTTAATCGACTCGGTTCTCCAATAAAATCAACATGAATAAACCATCCAATAAAAATAGAGTCTCATTTTCCAGTCTCGGCAAGAAATCTCCGAGCCGCGCATCCTTGTGCCACCATATGGTACACGGATTCGATTTGATTGGCGAGTGTTCCCATATTACCATTGTGACTCTAACGCACAATAATATTATACGTACGTATGCTGTGATCGATATTTCTCCGAACGCAGGCCCTTCACGACAAGACCACAACCATCTTCATCATGTTCACACTTCTCCATGAGAAAGAATAGAACTAGACATAAGCACACTAGTATATATATATATATATACGTCGCCTGCACCCTCTCGACAGACAGACTGCTACCCACGCACGGATCGGGGTTTGGGCCGGAGTGACGAGAGTGTTCATTAACCAAATGGCCCAATGGCTGGCGGCTGCATTCGGTGGCCCCTTGGCTGACTGGCCTGGCCCGGTCTACCCTGCTTTTCTCGACTCTATCTCTTTATCTCTCTTTTCCTCCCACGTTCCTTCTGCTGCTTCCTTCATCCCTTTATGCGATATCCTATCCCTCGTGCCTTGGCCTCGCCCTGTTCCTGTGAGCTGCGAGTTGCTGCTGGTGCCACTCGACGACAATAGCAGCAGCAGCAACAACAACAACAGGAACAGCAAGGACGTTGTCGCTGCTGGTTGCCAATACAGCAGTCGGCCTTGGTAAGGGCTGCGTATTCTCGGTAGAGGTCACTATGGTGGTGGGATTCGCACACAGGCCCCGATCCCTCCGCGACTCCTTGCATTGCCTCTGTTCGAGGCCGCATCCCTTTCGGCGCGTGGCGCTCTCCTTATAACTGTGTTCTTCGTAGGCTCTACGTAACCAGCAGGAGGTACACCAATCCCAATGCTACTAGTAGCAGCAGCAGCGCCAGGAGAAGGGGAATCGACACAGCTCTAACCAAACCAGCCTAACCGAAGCAACGAGGCGTCCAGTTGTACGCTTGCTAATGCATTAGTCGTTAATGCGTCATCGGAAACGAGCGAGGGGCGCAACGAAAAAGAAAGGGACGACAGCGGAGATTGACCGAAGCGAAACCAAAACGAAGCAGACACGAGTGTGGTACACTCCGGGCTTTGCGGGACCGGGACCGCCCCGCAGCTCCTTAGCGAACAGCAAACGCTCGGGTCATACGTCCCTACGTTGCTCTGGATGGCTCGTCTGCTGAACAGGCTTCCGTAGTCGAGTTTTGTGCGAGTAGTAGCCGGTGTCACTCACTCCACACCCGGAGATGAGATCTGTGGACTACGGCTGGGTGGACTGGCGAACTAACTTGTACCGAGAGAATTAAACACGCATACATACAGCTATGTATGATTGACTATGTACATATCAGGAATAGGCAGGAATTGTCATCACCATTGGGTGTCCGCCCTCATCCTGTTCCTCCTATACCCGTGCAGCTTGCCACTTGCCGTGATGGTTCAAGCCTAGAGGTAGGCAGGGAGCTCGCGCAATGGAGAGGCAACGGCGACGACACCGGATCCATCTACCTTTTCGTAATAAACACCTTCTTGGCTGACTTGCTGATGCCGTAAAATAGACGCAGTGAAGATCCATTTATGCTGGATCTGGATGCCCCAGTGTCCGGGAGGAACACCATTTCTTTTAAATTCAGTTAGGGATAAAAGGCATTATGCAGACCAGTCTTCACTACCAATGTTCTCGTCTGGTATTCGAGCTCCCCTTATTTCTGTTTTCACGAGATCCCATCTTGACTAATGCGATGTATGTTGGCGTAGTCTTTTTGGCCGAAAGACCTGTGATTGGCTGACCGTCTGACTGTCGTTACGACATTACGTCGCAGGACGATGTCTTCCAGGTTGTCCGTCTGACTTGACGTGCATTGAATGCAGACGCTCATCTGTATTTTCCCCAAACATGTGTGTCTGAAACTACCTGTGTCCGGTGAACACCTGTGTGGCCTGGTACGACATTTCTCATGATGCGTTATGATACCACCTTTTCAAATCCACGAGAATAGTCCGAGTTCACTCTCCTTGGTGCCTTTATGGGACCACCGCCCTCCCTTTGTCCTGTCATCTTTGTTTGGTGCCCTTACCGCAGCAGAATCTGGGTCGGCTTCTGTAGTCATCTCTGGGCACTCGTCTGCCAAAATACCCCACGGAATAGCTCTCGGTAAAGCTAGAGCAGTGTCAGTCCAGACAGTTCTGTAGGTTCTGGTTATTCTCGGTACGACCGTTCTCTGAGCCGGTCTTAGCCATCGCCTGTTAATTCGGCTTTTCGATGCCATGTCAACCCAGTTCGGCGAGGCATATAGGAGCACCGATTCAGCTTCATGTCCAGAAGACGTCTCGCGCACTCCGAGGCTCCTCCAATTCTAGGCATAATTCGTAATGTAAATTCCCTTACTCTCCTCCGGAGCAAACTTGCGTGGTGACTTTCGATATATTCGTTGGTGGCCTCCAGAGTCTCATTTGCTGAGTCCTCCAGGACGGTCTGCGTTCTAGTTCGTTCTGACCATTAAAGTAAAGTCGTCTGCATATACTACACGTCCCACCCCATCCGGGATCTCAACAACCTCATCGTTCGACATACCCAAGGGAGTTGATTCTAATAGCCCTTCGAGCCCTCGGGGACCCTGGCCGAGATCGGAACAGTCTCTTCGCCTATATTTAGCGATCTGTCGTCTAGGTAGGATGATACAGTCCTTCACAGATGGGGGATAGGCCCTTTTCCTTAAGGGTCCTGACTGCCCCTCCTAGATCATTAATTCAACGCGTTCTGAATATCTAAAGAATGAAGAGGACGAAATTCCTGGTTTTGTAATTTCTTTCTTTCCGTGTGTGACTTTTGGAGAACCCTCCCTTCCATGATTGACTTCCCCCTCCGAAAGCCAAATTTTACCTCCGAGAAGGCCTGTTATTCCCTAATGCCCGGAGCCATAAACCTTTTTCAGGTCGGCATTCAAGCCATTTTTAACCCTTTTTCCTGGTCGCTTTCATAGTGCTGACACCGAATGTCACATTCGACCGAATCCACAGGTTTAAGTTTCTTATACGCCCGTCGCAACCTAGTTCCGACATTTCAACTTCATTTGGCTTCTTTCATTTGGTTTCCTTTTCTCTGTGCCGGCCTTGCCTTCTTATGTACCGTCTTCACAGGTGAATACATTCATTGCGAGCATCTGCTGTATCATCCACTCACCAGTACATTGACCTATGTCTCCCGGTGTGTGGATTCTGCCTTGTTGCAGCCTTCGTGTAGGCGTTTATCATGACCCTCCTAAACAAGTGTGTACGTCAACTTCATCCATGGCTTGCTGGAGGCCTTCCTTGGTACAATTCCCGATCTTCTTCGTTGGTACAATCAGGTCTAGCGTGCGCATGAGCCTGGTAGTATATATACCTGTGGTCAGTTAGGCTTTCATCGTCCTCCGCTACGCACCATTTGTCTATCCTGTGCAGGACCTTTGGTCTACAATCGTTAGATCTTGAAGGACTCTTGTCCTCTTCGTGAAAATGTGGCACACATCCATCATTAACCACGATGAGACCATTTTCAGTCAACTAGTCCTGTAAGAACTAGGGAACTAACTCGCACCGAGAGAATTAAGCACGAGCATACTCAGACACACACGACCATGTACATAGCAGAGGTAAGCAAGGATTGTCATCATCGTCGGGTGTTCACCCTCGTTTTCCTCGGCTACCTACCTCGAGTCTTAGAGGTAGGTAGGCACTTCGCGGAATGGCGAGGCGAAGGAGATGACACCAGATCCATCCACCAACTCGTAACAGAGCGGTAATAAAACACCTTCTTGGCCCTCGCTGATGCTGTAAAATAGACGGAGTCAAGGCTCGTATATGCCGGACCTTCATGCCCCAATATTCGCAGGGACCATTATGCGATGGCCGGCCAGGCTGACAATTTGTTTGGTTATGCTGCTTCGTAGAGTAAGCTGGTCGATTAAACGGGCCTAGCCCTGGTTTTCCAGGCGTAGTCTTAACCTGCCTCCTGTCGTTCGCCTAGCTGCCCGACGTAGAACTCGATATGTATACGAGCGCGGTCGGACCTGGAGCCCGACCCGACCCGGCCAACGACAGCGCTGTGGAGGATAACGATAACGTCTAGCCTATGGTGTAGGCCGACTACGATGCTTCCATCCGCCGAATGCGCGGTGTACGCTTAACACGCCCCTCTCGCGTAGGCACATGGGAAGGGAGAGAATTGGAAGTCCCAACGAGCTCGTTTCTCCGTTCTGAGCCCGATGTGACCGCCGATTCGATCCCCTGAAATCGTGGCTTAGATGAGATATGGCTAACATTTTCCCGTCATATAGGTCCGTTGAAAAAAGGCCACAGATAAGTCCAGTCTACAGACAAGACGGGTCCTTGAAGAAGTGCTGCATAGCGGTTTCGCCGCCTTCCATGGAAAGCGGGTCGGCTAACTTACGTAAAAAAATAGCCCGATGAGAGCAGCGCGCATTAAACCCGTGTATGTGTGCGTTCGTCTGAGTGAGCATATGTACCCACGAACATCCGACGCAAGCAAACTCCGATACACACACAGCCATCTTAATACAGAGAGAATAAGACACCTTGTATTATAAGGAAATACGTACGAGCTCGCGGCACACGCGAACCGACGATCATCAGTGCGGTCAATGCGTTCGAGAGCGTGCGCACCGGAAACCCCCCCCGCCCTTCCCAAGCTTCGGAAACGCTGTGGGTACGCGGTTGGCAGATGATTGAAAGGTCACTTAGATCAAATCATTAGAAACCGTTATGAAAGATCGCTAACCCGAGGGTCATCAGTGTGTTGAATTCGATGCTGACTGAACAACGACAGCTATACCCCCGACCGTCAATTGGAACATGTGGGAAAGCTAGGGAGATCGATGTATATATGTATAAATTGTCTATAGTAACATGTATTGATAATAGTTATTATAGTTGATAATTATGTAATAATTGTATGGATAAATTGTGAAGAGTATTCAGATAATGGGGCTTTTCTAATAAGCTGCTAGGTTTTGTTTACGATGCTTTTGTCAACGATTGGTACGTGTTATACCCTTAATTCTGATAAGTCTTGTCGACAGTCCACGAGGATTAGGCGCCAGACTGGCTAATAATGACGGAAAATCAAAGAATTCAAATCAGTCCGTTAGCTCGACCGGCGCTTAACTGACACCGCTACCGGGGCTGTCTAAATTAAAACGTTTATTCCAAGTAAATCCTTGTGCTGATTATCATGATATAGTTATAAGACGGGTACGAGAGTAGATCGTCGGTTCCGACCATGCGTTGCACGTACGAACAACAGGTGCGCATATACCTAGGTGGGTCAATAAGCTTCCTGTATCGGCATATTCGGCTCACCAACGGTGGAAGGTTTGTGTTCTTGTTGGAAAGGGGCGATCCTTGAAACGACAAATGCTGCTGGCATACAGTAGAAAGGAAGTGCTGTTTCACGAATATTCTTACCTGCTAACAAGTCACATCTTACGATGGCTAAACTAGTTGAGTTGGGCCTCGAAATTGTCAAACACCCACTCTATTCTCCGCATTTAAAGCGACCTTCAAAAATCTCAAATCGCACCTCAGGGGCCAACTCTACGATTCAAATGGTAGCATTAAGACCGTCGTGGAGGAGTATCTTGGGTGTATGAAGCAATGTTTAATTCAAACGGGATAAAAACACTTGACCATCGCTGGACTAGGTACACTCCAGTTTCCGGGGAGGAATATATTGAATAAATGCATCAACATTTTTTTTCTAAAGAATTGTTTTCCTTTATACAGGAAATTTATTGGCCCACCACATGTATATATATATATATACATACATACATATTTCTCGTATCAGTTCTAAAAATATTTCTACTTACCGATCCTTAAAGATGAGCGCATGCGCCTCCTCGGCGTTATCCGTAAGGGCGCATCGATTAACCGGACAATTGTCTCTGAGGAAAAGGCTTTGCCCTAGCGGAAGGCCGCCCCACGAGCCACGTTGTAAAAAGATCTTTTTTAGCGGACCGGACGAATTGAGCGGCATAAACATTAGCTGTTCCACAATACGATCACTGTCCGGATCTTCGTGTGGCCACAAATTGCCTGCAAATGAGAATATCAGATCGACAGTTAGCGCCCAGTTCGCCGTTACGGAAAATTACACTATGGCGTAACATGGAGTGGAGGAGCGGATTGGAGTGCATCCTTTCTATTTGTCTCCGATCTCCCATCATGGTCAGACATGGAAAATGGAACGAGACCCACAGACGAAACGTTTTCATGTTTCCAGAAGTCTCTTGCAATCACGGGCGACAAGGCGATACCCGGAGCACTTGTTATGAAACCTGCTATCAAATTGTGGCAAAGAAATCGCAGCTGAAAAATCGATCAACGACCCGTTACACCCTGGGGCGCGTCATACGACCACTACCACCAGTGTGATTTTTCCTTTATATAATTCCCTATAAACGGATATTACGGAAGTATTCAGAGACTACCACAAGGACACTTTACACTCAAACAAAGCGCAGGGCATTCCCATGCCGAAATAGACTCACGCGCAACGCGTCTGGGTACGTCCGAGTTCGTCCCACAATACATCAGCTATGATTTTAAATTCCTTCTTCTCTTTTTCGTTCTCAAGTTGAACTGTGTCCTGCCACCTCCACCGTTGTCTGGTCGAGTTCCGCTGCAGAGGCAGTCGCTGCTGTTCCGTCGCCCGCAGTCTTCATTTGTCATAGGCCACATTGTCTACGCAGGTCCACCCGTCTTGCCCCCCACCCCCCGTGCCTCTTCCTCTATGCTCGTCTCTCCATGCTCTGTACAATATCGCCCGTGTCGCCGGGGACAGCGCAACAACAATAGCGCTCGACAGATCTAGACGACCTGAGTAGAATGGAGGCGGTTGTTCCCTATTTCCGGTGTCGCTACGCGTTCCGGCGTCTCGTTGCCCGCTCACTCACTCACGGACTCGCGGGTCGTCCGCTCGCGGGACGCTTGACACGTCGCACGCTCCACGCATTCATAGGTGCGTATATGTGCGTTTGACTGACGCCTCTCGCATTTGCCTAATAGCTGGGAGCATGAGCTCTTCTTAGGTCTAACTGTACGCCTGTCTCGGGAAGTCCTACGGAGCAAGATGCTTTAGCCAGCAAAACGCAAAATGAGAGGAAAAAGTCAACCCAGGCTGAGGGTGTTATAGGATCTATTTGTGACTCCCACTTATGCCAGCTGCAAGAGAAGGTACTTCTCGCCGAGAAGCTCGCCAATGCAACTACTCATATATTGGTTCGCTAGTTGCTCCGAGTCGTCCGCAAAACCACGACAGGGGAGAGCCAAGCAAAATGTGCAGTATATTATGAAATGACCACGACCCCGTCAGGTACTGCGGGGCGTACCTCCTCGTGAACCTGACTCATTGGGTCGTTATGGCTCCGACGCCGCCCGCGACATCCGACATCCTCGGCTGGCCATCACACAACAGTCATGGGGCACCAATCTTATTTCCTGGCAGAAGTCTCTCCTGTGAGGAAATAGGATTGGCCCCCAATAGGACCTTGAATCGATGAGGAAATGTATCAGAGTGGGCGCCAGCTAACTCTCGGTTGATGGGCATAATAGTCTTTTCTGTCTGTCTCTCGGAAAGGACAAAATGGCACCGACTCCTTGGCAAGGCCCGACCCGACCCCGATGTCAACGTCGACGGCACCCCTAACACGGAATAGAGACGACACTGTTCAATCCACATTGACCTAGCAATGCCAGACGGCGCCAGCTTTGCAAATGCTCTGCCTTCTACGGTACTGATAGCGCGATAATGCTTTCAAGAGCAATCCAGCTTAGGCGTGCACACGCGAAAGGAAAATGTCAGATAACGTTGGCTCACTCTCAGATAAAAACGGCGTTTGGCTTTCCCGTACAGCGAAAAACCACAAGCAAACAATTGCGGCACTCCCCGCTTCTATGGTAAAATTGACTGCCTGGCTGAACTGACAGACTCATAGATCAGGGCCGCACAGCTAACGTAAAGCGCTGTTTCGAAAAAGGCGCATGATCGATTGCTCACGTCCCCCGTACGAGGGAAAACCTGCATTCAATGCCGGGTCTCTGCCTTTTCCATTCTGCACAGCACTTACGTCGCCTGTGTGAGGGGGATCTGTTTTGAACTGCCACGGACAAATATACCACCATCCATTCAATCTGGTGACAGTACAGCACGAACAAAGGGGTCGATGCGGCGGCTTACGTAGGTATATTACTGCAGCCGACCACCGACTGAGGCGTGCCGCGGCCAAGTATGGTCAACCTCTGATCAAGTTCAACCCCATTCGGCTGTTTGCTGATGGAGCCGACGGTAGTCGCTCTTCTATGATAGGTAGTCGAAGGTAGCCGAACGTAGTCGCTCTCTATGACCGGCCGACGCCGGCACTCAACCGACTGATGGACGATTAGAGGAAGGGCTTTCACGTCGGCATTATGCACAAGGCGAATAGCAAGCTGACCAAGCTAACTTGCATTGCCGATGCTTTCCGTGCCTACCGATTGCCATGCATGCTTGCCAGCCCCTGCACAGTGATGTCCCCGCGAACGCGGTGGCAGACGCGTCGAACCTATGCCGCTACGGACGTTTCACGTTGAACCCTTCCCTTGATTCTGGCTGAGCGGGGAGAGTGGTCGCGACCTGTAGATACGACTAGGATAAGGTAACGCTTGCGAATAAAGAAGGTATATATGCAGCAAGATATCGCAATGATATGAAATGTCCTCCTCAAGATGTAGGCGGTGGTTCCCCAAAACCTGGCCTAAATTTCGCCTGGAATATCGCACATGGATGAATATTGTGATCACGTGCCACTCACTAACAACTTGGCTCATTAAGACGGCTCACCTGCCCTTCTGACCGAACGAGAGTCGTAACCTTCATATATGTATCCGTCTGGTCAGACTCATATTCCAGCTTGAGTTTTCGGGCTCAATAATAATAATAATAATACTAATAATTCACTATTACAGCCACCGAAAATGCGTATAGCTGGCATATAACAAACTGCTGTAATTTAGTACTTTTTAACTATAGATGCATTTCTTAAATAAATTTGATATTTAACGCCTACATGAAGAGAGATACAACACGGTAATAGCTCACCTAAACCCTGTGGGGGACATCATGGGACGCTCTTAGTGATGAAGAATAACAGCGATAAACGTGACTGTGTTGCATTGCAATAATGATAACGCATGATGGATTGACATCACTGGCATCATCGTAAACGTGCGCTATACACGCTACTGTGCTCACCTCTCAATCAACTATATGGAGGGTGCTCAAGTTCTAAATATCTACGTTGATCTATGCTAGGAACCTATACGAAGTAATATATATAAATATATATATATATATCTACAGGTTGCTGTCGATGCCATCCCCTCATATAAGTAGTGTGCATAATTCTCACGCTTAGGCCGACGATCTCAAGGCCTTCAACTATTCGATGATCACGATTTCGAACATAGTCAACTAATTATGATGGAAAAAGGCGGCTTATGTGTCTGTGTCGATTTTACCCAACCTGCCCATTTTTATTAAAACGTTCCTTGAGCGGGGTCTCAGCTGTTTCATGTGACAGGCCTCGACACTGCACCTTTAGGTATTTCGATGAAGACATGCCGGGCCCACCTTCACTTTCTCTCCTGTCTAGCAATCCAAGACGCTCATCACAAGACCATGTACAGGCCCTATCCACGTCTACTGCTGGCATTGTATGGCTGACCATGCAATGTGTACATGGTAACAAATGCCAATGGGGAACTCCCCTTGGCACTTGGTAACTTGCACGCGTACAATGAACTCTTGCAGCTTTCATGAAGCCAGAGAACACGCTAGTTATATAGCAACAGGTATCAGGTATATTAAGTGTATATTAGGTGTTCTCATCATAACACTTACAGCAATTCGAAAAACGCCCACATGAGCAATATGCACAGATTTGTTCATGTGAGCTACTCGTCAAAGTTCACAACTACATCTTACAATCGAACACCCGGTTGTAACGTGCAGTTGTGTGAACTTTCCGAGTTGAACGCAGAGTTCATTCTGATGTCGCAAGCCCACTGAGTGGAATGATGTACGATGCCCGCGAACCGGACCAGCGGTCAAGGAACAAATAACATCTAGCACTATTGTTTAGGTCCGGAGATTAGGTTTAGACCCATGCGGCATTCGACGGCGTCGAATCGTCCATGTGCTCAGCCTCCCGTACCCTCTACATGTCCTCCAAGCCAGTTCTGTGCAGCCGGCGGACGATTCGTGTGAATTCGCCAACCACGAAGTAGATACATGCGTAAGGCACAGGAGTTCGATGATCAGGAGCATGGGGTGATCGGTAGTCTTCATAAGGCCGCTTCTATTTCAGCCTTCATTGTCACTCACTGCCTCGATTCATTTTGTATCCAACCTCCAAACAGCCAGCCTGCCTGCCTGCCTTTCGATCTATGATATTTCTACCTTCACTTTCAGCGCGCTAGTCAGGGATTCCGATATCGCGCGAAACATGGCCAACATCATCATGATATCTAGGCAAAAGGGCTTCGTCCACGACAGACAAGGGCGCCTCGGTGGCTCGCGTCATCGAGATCTGGGTTCTGAACGATGGGGCTTCCATCAGCCCCAAACTGTCATCTCTGTCTCATTCACCCGCGACTCCGGAGTGGGCGACACCCCTTCTCTTCAAGTCCATTTCCTACGCTTCTTGGCACACGATCCACGATGCTCTGCGATTGGGCCACCGTCTCGTATCTAGTTGTATTGCTTTCGACTCGTCGCCTACCTTGTCGTCACCAGTGTAAACATAGCTCGCCCTGATCACTGAGAAATAGATTGTGGAGCAGCTCCTCAGTTTGATAGCGGTGCTTGGCTTCAGATGATCCGAAAGAAAAAAAAACTGATGTTGTCGACCGTGAACGCAAAGGGAAAACGAACCTCATTCCTCAACGAAGATGGGTTGCGTAGTAGGCTAGATCAGAAATTCATTTTTATGCTTTAATAATGAGCTGACCCTAAGCTGTTGACCCCGTAGAAATTCACTGATCTTGTTTCTGATTCCTGATCAGAATCACTGATCTGGTTTTAACCGAGTCTAATTTGGCTGACGTGCGAAGCAAGCAGCAATAAAAGAGTAACAACAGCTTATATGAATGGTACGAACGTCTGATTTGTGTTTTCAGGGACTTCCCTATAAGCTAGGCTTCTTCCGGATAACATCTTCACTTTACTGCGGCAGCTACGTCTCACGACAGCGAAAACGCCAACTGGCCAGTATGCTAATCTATGCTAAGCTTCCTCATCATCATCAGCTCTCTCTCTCTCTTTCTCTCTCTTCGACTGACGTCCGTGGCGCTCTCCTTGCTCCTCGTCGACGGGCACCCCCCAGCAGATCAAGAGAAGTTCACATTGCCCCGAAGACCTTCCCAGCCCCTGCGCTTAACGGATAGATACAACTACAGACCGTCTGATAGCACAGCAAACTTCATTTATAGCAGAAGTTCACATTGCCCCGAAGACCTTCCCAGCCCCTGCGCTTAACGGATAGATACAACTACAGACCGTCTGATAGCACAGCAAACTTCATTTATAGCAGAATCGAGCCGAGAAGGGCCGCAGCGCGAGGTAGCTGCAGATGTTCGACCGTGTACGCCCGGCCCACTCCTCCAAGGTATGTGGGGTAAAGTTTGACAACTTACCAACACCGTCGCTCCTCTTCGTTCTGCCCTCTGCCTATCGTGACCATCTCATGTTGCTCGGCGGCTGGCAACGCCGCACAGGACAACGCAGCCCTCGTACGGTAAGACATAACTAAGGGAAAAACTAGCGACATCCTATCATAGGTAGACACGGGTGGACTGCTGCGTCGGCTGTGTGCACTTTAGGTGTTCTTGCAGCTAGGGCCAGCGAGCAGGCGTAGCAACAATGGTAGGTGTTGGTAGCCACTCGAGTGCGCCTCCCCCCCCAACGCTACTTGTCTGATTCGAACGAAAGTGCGGCGTGCCATTGCCCGGAGGGGCCGGGTGGTGGAGCTGCGATGGCCGACGATGGACGTAGAATTCGATGGGCCCCGAGCGTTCGACAGGACGACGACGACGGCGGACAAGAGCCTGCGCCCAAACGTCCTCTGCTGCCGGCAGCTGCTTGGGCAGCAGGAGCCGGCGCTGAGAGGCGGACCCGAGCCATGGGTCGGAGGGACCCAGAGATGTTGGTCCGCTTCCGAACGTCCCGTCCCCCGTACATGGCACTGGATACGGGATACGAAAGCTCACAAAGAAGCTGTGGAAGAGGAAGAAGACGAACATATCTCGTCGTGGTGGTACCGATGGTGGCGCAGTTCAACCAGGAAAACCAGGAAAGGGGCGAATCAATTCCAGGACATGGGGGGAGAGAGAGAGGCCAAGGGGATCTTAAGCTGGAAAAATTAACCCAAACAAAGTTTTGACAGGGCCACGCGGCGATCTTCGGGACGCGCAACGGATTCTGGGGTATAGCAATAACTATACTGGTAAAGGCGGTCGCTTCGTTCGACCGGTGTACATGACGATGGAGGAGTTAGCCAAACTAAGCGGAGGGTAAATTATATAATGTATTGTGTGCATCGTCGGCGATATTTCGTCAGGAAATTTTTACATGACAATGATTAAGCGTATTTCATTAATCACCCATTGCCAGTTAAATTCATGAACTAATTACTAGTCAATGAAACGTGCTTAGATAACTGAGCCGTCTGTGTTTGTTCACGTTAAAAATGACGACTTTCACATCGAACCTATGGATACTGTATGATTCAATCAAATGGAATAAACTTGCTAATTGGTCATGCCTGTGACATGCAAATATAGCATTTAGGCTGCCGACATCCCCCGAGGTTCACCAGTAAGATTCTTCGTGTGATCAGCTTCGCCAGGACGTTTGCCTGCGAGGACCTCATGTATACGTGGAAAAGGTCGCTCCTCTACCGTAGGCGTACTTCACAATTTCTCTCCGGCAGATGTTTGTTCCATTAGACGCTTGTTCCATTTTTGACTGATCAGCGCACCCGTTCCGAAACGGTGATGGACTACTTCCATCTATTTGTCCTTCCTGTATCGGGGACGAGGTCGCCGAATCGACTCACTGACTAGTTGGTATCGTGATCATCATTCTCGCCAATGCGTCGCGCAGATAATTCGACGATATTTCTTTCCAGTGTTACTATTACGATAGTGCTCCCTGAGACGATGATAACGAGAACAACCTATACAGAGGCAAGTCTGCTTTCGGGGCTCTCTGTCTATCTCGCGATTCTCTAGTAACGTCGACCAGAAATCCACCATCGAGGGTGGATCTAGGCCACCAGGGTGACCATCGTCGGCAGCATCGCCACGACGTATCTCCCCCGTTCTTGGACCAGGCTCCAACGAAGGAAAAACTCGACGGACGGTATATATGCCCTCGAGGCCTCTGCCAGAGTTTAGCGGGTAGGAGACCCTTCAAGGAGGACCTTCAGGCCATGCGAGGCGCGAGTGAATGGTGTGTACGACGGCAGGCAGGCCACCGAGGAACGTCGTTCGTGAACGAGGACCGCCGACATCGGGAGAGAACTGCGGAGTTTTGGCAGCTCCGCCATTATTATTATTATGATTGTTATCATTATCACTGGGGTCATCATCAACTTGGTCATCGACCTGCTTTATTATAATGTCGATATCAAAAGCCTTCTTTTTCCCACTTCGTCGCTGCTACTGCTACTACCACTACTGCGCGCAGGACCAAGACGAGTTTTCATCCATTCTCAGCCAAGGACTGCGGCTGTCGGTCCCCAGCAACTCGCCTCGTTCCACACAAACACGACGCACACGATCCGGCAGTATCGAGAGGGAGAGCGAGCTCGGATCGGGATGGTGCCTTTGTCAAGGAACGCTGTTCAACCCCTTCGTCGAGGGGCGGTGGCAGCGGCAACGCCGAGGAGACGCGGAGTTGCCCTCCACTGTCTGGGCAATGTGGAGCTGTTCTTCGCCGTCTTTCTATCCAGGACTTCTCCTTTCCCGATGGCGTCTCGGCGAGAGCTGCGGCCTGCCGCACTTCACTTAGTGCTGCGGCTACTCGCTGGCGCCGTTCGAAACCTCGTCCAGTGAGTGCTGCTACACTACGAGCGGGGAAAAGGGGTCGCGTCGTGCCCATATCATTGGCGGCAGCGGGTAACCCGTGGTTCGGTAACGTCTCCTACGCTACGTGGCACTTCCAGCGGCTGGGAAAACAGCGACGGGTGAAGGCTGCAGTTTCAAAGGGCTTTTTCTTCTCATCTCCTCTCGAGAACCATTACACCATCGACTATGCACGTCCTATACGCGGGCGGGGGGACGGGGCGAGGCAACGGGAGAACTAAGGCAGAACATTCGTACTACGTCGAGCGTCAACGGTGTCAGTACCATATACTTTCTCTAACCTGCGGGGCAACTAAGGGTTGGCTAGTACATGGCGGCGACCTGGATATCTCCGAGTGTGAATTGCGTATCCTACCGTCTTAGGTCTTCTCGTTCTATTCTAGTCGTCATACTACGATTCACCGCAGATTCAGCGGCCGGGTTGGCTGCAGATATCCCTCGCGGAAACGCTCTTCGTGGTTGTGTATGTTGGGTTTGTACCTTAGATTTGCCTCGACAAGTTGCAACGTATTTCGCGTATGTACTTCCCTCTTACCGATGTTCATACCCTGAATGGATACTGTGGCATTGTTAGACCCTGAG
Organism: Stratiolaelaps scimitus; assembly: GCA_019614645.1. Classification (NCBI taxonomy): domain Eukaryota; kingdom Metazoa; phylum Arthropoda; class Arachnida; order Mesostigmata; family Laelapidae; genus Stratiolaelaps; species Stratiolaelaps scimitus. The sequence continues at coordinate 1,416,629 of JABWDB010000034.1, read as the reverse complement.
ACGACATGTATTTTTCGATTTTTGTCCTCGCCGCTAGGGCTGAAACCTCTCAAAGCCAATACCCTACGACGCAGGCTTATTTACGCCCTATTTACTGAACAACTGCTGCAGGTTACGTGGCTCCCGTGACTAAACCAGTACATTGTCGTCTCTCACAGACAATGTACCCCCTATACCGTAAGCCTGGTGGAAGTTCCCACATACACTCTCCACACACACACACACACACCACACACCCTCCTACAAACCCCACAGTAAATCCCGTTCGGACTGCACCAGCAAACGACCGGGGGGCCGCCTCGAACGAACGCAGGCAGACAGATACAGCCACAGGCAGGACCGCCAAGGAACTAGCCGCGGGATTAACGCTCCAGTTGTCCTAACCGATAACTCACCCTGGTGGATGCAGTGATGCAAACGGCCGCTTCGTGTCGTCCAGCAACCAAGAAACAATCGCCTCCTACACACCGCATTTCGGGCGGCTTTGCGTTTGCCCGAGGCCGAGCACGTGGAATACGTGCCCTTCTCCCGAAATGTCTACTGTTTTTCCCACATATTCAACGTAATCCGTAAAAACGCCATTGCGAAATAGCCCCCGCCGTTGCTAGGCGTACGGTTGGCTCCGAATGTGAACAGAGAGAGGGAGAGAGAGACAGGAGTCACTAATGTGTCCCCAGTGAACCAACGTAGCTCGGGGGAAGTTTGTCGAGAGTTCGTCCACCTCTTTGCTGCAGCGCCTTTCCCGGGGGCACTGGCAAATAAAGTCCAGCCAGAAAGACGAGGCGACAATCATTGCCCCCCCCCCCCCCCGCAGTGGCTAACGAGCCAAGCGAGCTAATGCATGATAGAGCTTCAATTTTAGCTAAACGTCGGTCCGTTTAGCAAACACGATAGCAGAGTAATTGTAGACGATCATTCTCTGGAGTGTGTGCAAATTCGATTGACGATTTTCGCACAATATTCGATTCAGCCACAATCCGCACGCAAAATGGTGAAGATGGGGGGGGAGTCACATCGAAGATAATCGCTAAATGAAATGACGAAGAATATGATCCGGCTGCTGCGAAACCTGTAGCGCAATTTTCATCAGGAGTTGACGTGGCTAGATGTTCCAACCATATATATATATATATATATCAACTCCTGACACACTCACCGCAAAAAGGAATCAACCGATTCGCAGATACAGCAGCTACCGATCATAAACGCAGCCCTCAGCTGTCGCACAGCTAAACTACGCCAGCTCGCTAGCGCCCAGCATGCAACTGCGCACTAAGTACGGACTATTGCACACCGATGCCGCAGCAGCATAGTTTCTCAATGACTGAGTGTGCACTAGTGCACAGAATCTAATATATATATATATATATATACATGCATATACATTTATATGTCTACGACGTGTCTAACCGGTATATTACGACAGCGAGTAAGCATGTATACGTACTCTATATGCAAGCGGGCATAAGACAGCATGGCAGGACGAATGTGTTTTCGTATGACGAGGAGGATGTTCGCGCTCGCTACTACTGAGGATTGTCCCCCACCACAGCGGCTGCCAGCCCCTGTTCCATTCGCACGGTGGCCCCCGAGGCGCACGGGGACAAAGGGCCAGCCGACCCCCTTGACGGCTGGCTAGCCAGCTCGAAGCGAACCCCTGGGTGTACCATCCCCCAGAGCGCCCACCAGACGCCCCTCGAAGCTTCCCACGTTCGGCCAGTATGCAAGTCCCAGTCAGTACTCTTCATCTAGCTTCTCCACTCTATCTGCTAAGCCCACCCCACTCCTCCTACATGTAATGAGTACTCAGACGCTCGCCGCCGCGCCACATCCGATAGACGACGAGCCGACGGCGGCGAGTAGAGGGCTGTCTCTGCCAACTCCGTAGCTATAATAGCAAGCGGCCGCGCGATCTCGTCTCTGCTGAGCTCTCGTGTCGCTACGCGTTGGCGTGAAACTTTCCACTCTATATGTCCGCAGTGGTTCCCAGTGGCGGCGGCGACAGCGACAACAGCAGCAAGCGAATCATAGGACGGCCCCGGGGGTTGGGCAGGCCTCTGAGGCGAGCAGGCCGAGGCCGAGGAATACACGGAGATGCAGCCGCGAAGAGGCTCTGCAAACGTCTGGTAATGGCAGTTGGTCGACTAGTGTCTTTCTGTTTAGTAGTATGACTATTGTGTGGGGGCGTTTCGGGGAGCGGGCGGCGGGGCGCGGGGGGCGGTGGTCGCAGCGCTGCGTGCTTGCTCGGACGGTTGGGTGGCGTGCAGCTGCTGGCTACGAGGAATCAAGCTCACAGCAGAAAACCAACAGTGGCTGGCTGACACCTAACTCATTCCGCCTGGTTGTTGCTGTTGCTGTCGTTGTTTTTGGCGTTGTTGCTGTCGCCGATTTGCGCCGAGTCAACCTAGTAGCCGTAGCAGTCATGCAGACAGCCGCCGACCAAACTGCTCGGCGTGCAGCACCATGTACGTAGTCGAAGATGTCAATGGTTTCACTTAATTACGAAACATGACGGAGTCGCGATGCTACCCTGACGCTGTTCCGGCCCAGTGAGTTGTTTCCCTTGCTCGAACCGGCACTTGTATAGCGTGGGACAAATTCTGCATTGCAAATATGTAGTTCAGTACTGTCGTGGGATCAGCGGCACTATGGATTTCTATTCAGACGAGTATTCTCATTGGGGGGCTGGCAGCTGGAGTTTTGGTGGCTTATCTTTGGTGAGGTCCTGAGAAGTGACACTGTAGTATTCCAAGGTTGTGGAATGATTAAATGTGTGTTGAACTTTTTGGAGCTCTTTCGACGTGCGCTTCAAAAGAAGAGGAATTTCTTCGAAATTTCGTAGCTACCCATGCTGTAAGGCTCCTGTCAGTTGACCATTGTTGAGGATACGGATATGTGGAACGGTTGAAGATTACTGTATCCATCGCGATATTGTAGGTCATGGGAACATAAATACATTGAGGTCTAGATTGATATACATTTATGTGTATTGGTTTAATTTCAATACTCAGCATAAGTGTCGTCCATAACGGCGCTGTACAGTGATCAGCATACGCGAATGACACATTTTGAGTTGATAACAATAATAGCACAATAGAATATAATCAAATACCGTGTGGACACCAATCTGGCATCAAAAGTGTGAAAATGGACTACTTTCCTTAAAGAACCAGCAAGCTCGATCGATTCATTCAACTTTCAAATGCGTTGAGTCCCTTCCAAAAATTGGCGAATTCTGGTGAACAGTGTTATATAGTTAATCGCTGCAGGTACACCGGAAGCGGCTCGATCGTCCAGCCCGGTAATGTTCGCTGAATGATAACACTTTGGTGCATCTGTCGTAATTAGTCACAATCGGCACGATTGCAACGTATGTGAATACACCCGTAGCGCACGACAGGCCACGCAGCTCGAAATGCGATTGGATTTTGGTGCAAACTCTCTCTTCTTAAGTTTGTTGCTATTATATATATATATATATATATATATGCATCAGATCAAACATCTCGTCAGCTCATTATGTCATTCGAGTGATCGGTTTCCCTTCAACTTCACGGGACGTCCTTCAGCAGCTACGGACCTGCACTCAACTCTACTTCAAGATCTTCGCCAAGTAAAGAACAGTAGAGACTTGTACTACTGCATTTCAATCGCAGTGGATAGCCCTCAGACAAAAGCTACCCAACATTCGTATCTCGACGACGATTGCGTCTCGTGCCCGTACTTACATGAGCGAGTTCACTTAGTTCGCTTTCGCTATACTCAAGATACACGAATATGATCTTTGATCAAAGTTTATAAAAAATGTATATCACGAGAACTACGCATTGGCAACACACTAATGACGTGATCCTGATGCCGCTTACCGGGGGGTGTCAGCTCTGCGTCGAGAACCCTCATCAGGCGAGGTCTCCCGTATCTGCCCGATTCAGAATTGTATCAGGCCTAACAGCAGGCCTAACTAGGGCTCGTAGTTCTTTGTATTTTTTCTGCCATTTTTTGCTGCTCGCAAGTCAGCGATCAATAGCGAGTCAATGGCCACCCTCATCAATGAAATGCACCACCGTAGCTAACAGTGTGCGTGTCGTTGTGGTGTCGTGACAACTAACGATATTTATTCAGAGTACGTTGTTCCGCCGACGTTTGTTATGCCGTTCTGCCTTGCGATGTCAGCCTTGTTCGATAAACCAGTTTGTGTATACCTACGCTCGTCAGTGCGGTCCGACAATACGGCCATATACGGGCGATAGAGGGAACAGCCTGAACAGAACCGCCCTGTCGGAGTACACTGCCTGCGCGATTTTGGCCGCACCTCTGTGACCACTGCACGCATCAACGTATGGTGACGTGACCACCTCGACCGCTGTGCCGTGCTGGGCCCATTGTACGGGAACGGGTTCGTTGCCTCGGTCACTTGCTATCACGTTATTCCGTGTGGCCGACGCAGGTCCACTGCATGTGCCCTACCTTCCACAAGGCGGCTCGGCGAGGTTCCACTCCCCTTGCCGGCCTTTGCCGGAGGGCCTGAAGTAAGGCTCCCTCGGGCCAGCTACTGCGAGCAACTTTTAAGGAAATCGACATTGACAAGCAGCCACGGCGACCACAGGGCGACCGACGCAAACGAGAGTTGCGGCATGAGTGGACATCGGCAACGCTGCCGATTGCGTCCGCGCGCCTCCATCGGCGGTCAGACGTTCCGCAGCGTGTGCCAACCAGGGAGCGAGCAACGGCGGAGATGGCTGCAGGGCAGCGAAGTTGCCAACCTCCAATGCTGTAAACCTCCCAATGTACAATACGTGGCGCTCTCCCGGTGGGGAGGGGGTGGGGGGAACAGGCCGGGGGCGTGAGCGACACCATAATGGCCGTGCGTGGCGCATTCAAAGGACGGACGAGATAAAGAGCAAACGCAAGAGAATGATGAAGCTACAGAGTCCAGTAGGAGGTCTGGTCTAACAGTGACCTGCTTCCCTCGTGAGGGGATCCTGTACGAGTGCCACGTGCCCTACGCATGTATAATATGTATGCTTATACAATACTTATATGACGATCGGATATTGCAGAGCGCCAGAACGTTGCCGGCGCTGTTCCTCTGCCAGTCTACGAGAATCTGTGGTAATCTGCGTCCCAGCTACAGGCGGGTACCTGCGGGCGGATCGGAGCCCGACAAACCACTCAACCGCGATGGTTTTGTGCGCGCCCGACAAAAATCTGCTAATACATTTAATGGCGTTCATTTGGCTGACAACGGAGAGGACGATTGCTCAGCTCAATCGTCCAATACAGCACGGACATAACCGTCAATGAAGGCAAGGCGCCCCGACTCATGAGAAATAAAAAACGCCTCCCCTCCTCCTCCTCTTGGTTCGCTCGATCTTCGCGAGGTGCCAGACACTCTTCTCACCACTCATTCGTCCGTAGCTAATTAGCTTTAAGCAACGACGTTTATCCAATGCGCGCTGTGTTAGTGACGATTATTAATCCTCGCGCCTCAAATACGATTGTGCCCTAAACAGTCGAGGTTTATTCAGGGTACGGAGAAGACACGCCATCACCGCATCGGATAACACCATGGCATCGAGGTGCACACGTACCACCGTACAGGGACCTATCTACAGGGATCTACCTCGTCATTGGTTTGTTGCTGTATCTATTGTGTTCGACTGATGGGATGACCGAGACTGGGAACCGCAAAAGAGAAAGTTGTCGGCCCTCTCAGTTCGAGAAAAGCTGTCCAAAACGACCGGCATACGGTGCACGTCGTGTCCTGTGCGCGTCCTTGAATACGCCATACGCGACGTGGCGGTCCGCATCGCCGGATACAATGGCGAGCCGACAACCTTATCGAAACTGACGGCACTGAACTGACCTGGTGTATGATGCATTATGGACATCATTCTAGTAGTGGTAGTAGTTTCGTTGTGTCAACAGGCCTTTGTAGGCCGAGGGCGATTGGGACCATGTTTTCGGTGGATGTAGTCACGGAACGTAATATAGCGTAGCGTCGTCATAGAGCCCTGCAAGCAAACCTGCTCGGGGTATCCGCCATCAAAAAGAGGCATAGCGCGTAAACCATGCGGCGATCAATTGCTTGTCGCCCCTCGAAGCTTGTCGGCCTATATCCTTGTCGCCTCTGGCGTCGAAGCCAACTTTGCGGTAGAGCCAATGGTTCATCTATCCATTCTGTTATAGGCTATTCGTGGCAAGGCGAACGAGAGAGAACCGAGTGACTGATTGTCCGGCCTTCGCCTTGCGCTCCCTGTGTCCTTCTTAACCGCTGAAGGCCGCTGTGTCCTTCTTAAGGCCGTTGCCCGTGGTGAACGATGGCAGTGAGTATACGATATATCCTGTCATATATCGGACAAAACAAAAAATTCGTATGCTATATAGGAAGATGAGCCAGCCGCGACATAGCCTCCGGGTATGCAAATCGCCAGCTATCTCACAAGTAAGTGTGCGATCCGACAGATCCGAACGCCCACCGTAGGTTTATAGTGGTTCGCACAACGCTGAAACCGACTCCCTGATGAGATTGAGTAAGCCTTGTTAGGCTTGTTGTACGATGGTGAGTTTCCGACTTTTGGTGATTGGTTCGATACGAGCGGAGAGCGGTACAACCGTTAATGCTAGTAAACATTTCCCCCACATTTTGATGCGTGGCGTGTCATCTCGAATGTTCTCTATGCAGGAACCCACTCTGATATGATTGCAATTGTGAGTTTGGGCAGCACAAACGTGGCCCACAAAGCTGTCACGTATACAGCAGTGGCGACGATGAAACGTTGCAGACATCAAGGGAGTTTCGTGAGCGATTCTACAAATACTCGCATTCAGTGACTGGACGTTAGTGGACACTCACTAGTGTACGGGAAGCAGGCGACCCCCGGGCCGTGTGTTGACCCCCGTCTAAGCTGCTCTCGATAACAGTCGATTGATTGTACGCCAGTGATCTCTCGTGGTGGCAATGGCCAACGATAATGATTACAATTAGTGATTACGACTAACAGCGTCGTAGGCCAACGCCTACAGCCTCTTCGATAGGCGGCACAGCGAAATACACTCAAAAAACTGATCACCGTAAATCTATGCCGGCGGCCATCTTGCAGCAGGTCAAAGGAGTCCGAGCAGCTTGGTCTCCCTACGGTCACATCGTGATGTGAAGGGAGCGTAAAACGTTGCCGACAGCTCTCGCATAATTAACCCCCCGTACCTGCCCATATCAGGCTTTGCCGATCCGCGCTTTGGTCAGATCGCCCCCGAGCCTTCGCCGGATCGTGCCGGTGAAATCGCCAGTAAAAATGTACACGACGCACGTAGATACTGCAGCGTGGTAACATACGCTACTTGGGACTGGCATACGCCTACATTGGAGATGCGACGGAGATAACTGCCCCTTTATGAACACGAACCCGAGCGTGCCGCAAGGCCTACAGGACTTTAACGAGAGGGGCCGTGTGCGAAAAATGCTTTAGAATCGTAATCCTCTACATTCCGTGACGGCCTTTTTCTGTTCAATCCAATCTGTGATTTAGCATCTGTCAGCTTCTCCTCTGCCGCCAGATGCTGGTGGTGCTCGCCTCGTTGGTATACCCCTTGGCCACTGCTACCTAATGGGGAGGATAATTTATTTGTATTTTCTTTCCAGGATACTTTATTTGTATTTTCTTTGTTCCGGTTCTGCTTTCGATTTCGTGATGTCGTCCGCTTTGCGCCAACTAGACACAGTCGACTCGAGGTGAAGAAATCAATTCGTGTTGATTTCCTGATCAATTCCCGCAACAAGACGACAGATTGGACGGACAGACTGTCGACGTCTGCAAGTGAGCGGTTTTTGTTGCTCTGTGATTTAAGCCGAGAGGTTCAGCTCGGCGTCGGTATTAGGATTAGTGGAGATCGGTATCAGTGCCGATAGCGAACGGCTGCCGAATGCTTTGAAAAATAATGCCGCAGCGGTTGCTCCTATATACTACTTGGGAGAAACACGAAAGGCTCAGGTTAAAGCCAGCAACAGTTTCGAGGTATGATCGCGCGAAGCTCCCTTTCAAGGGAAATTGGGTTGAGCAGCGAAAATGTCGTCGTTTGTGTGTGCGTCGCTCTGTCGTTCGTTAACAACTTAACTAAGTGACATCCGCTTACAGCAAAGACTTAATGTACAAATCACGGTAGGCACGGGTGGGGGCACAGTCCGTCCACGGCATGACATGGAAGCTGCTGTGGGCGGTATTTCCTGTAGTCCTCCGTGATGTATATTTGATCACGCGAGTGGCGAAAACACTGCCAGCGACACAGCATTCGAATGGAGGAGTCGTACCGAGACGTCACAGATGGCACAGACCGCCTCGCGGTCACTAACGACCGACAGGCAATCCGATACATGCGAAGCTGCTCGGCCAGCCATCTCCCCTTGGTGAACATTGCATGCGAGTTCAAAGATGAAACTCAGATAGGTCCCACCCCTCAATAGCAGAGTTGCGCCAGAGTCGCACGTGAACGTATTGCAATCAACTTCACCTACTGAGCCCACCCAGCTGCTCATAACTGCTCAGCTGTTAATGGTACACAGAAAAAAGCGCTATGTGGCTATACAGACAGGCTGTGCTGCATCACAGACCGGATTCCTTCAACTCACTGTTTCTAAGTTCTACTAAATCTAACGCGTTTTTAACAAAACAACTCCGCCGCCGCCGCCGCGTCCTATAGTGCCCATCTGCCTTTCCTCGTTCACGGATTCTCCAACGTGTCGCACGATACACGAGTAGTCCACTGGCGTTTCAATGTTTATTTTGACTATTTCGCACGTACACAACGCTGCGCAACTTGCGCTCACTGTCTTTCTGTTCTCTCTCTCTCGAGAGAGAAATTTCGCTGAGATGACGCGAGCTGAGGGGCATAGCACACCTCGGTTTGGGGGCCGACACCGTTTGCGCCGGCGGTGGTGGCGGGATGTCTGCATATTGATTTGGTTCGTCCCTCTCAATCTAGCCAGCGTGTACTAGCGTCGCTGGACGATGAACGCCTCCGGGGGTTGCCAGCAGCCCCGGCTGACACAGGACGAGGCGAAGTGGGGGAGAATTGGAAGTTTTCGACAGTAGTCGCCACCGCCCCCGAAGAGTCCAGTTGGGCTCAGCTCGTAGCAGAGTCTCGGAAGCTAAAAACAACTTCATCAGGTTCTTATTATCGGCTTTCGTTCGACAGAGTTCCACGGGGGCAGGCCCGTCTGTGTAGCGACGAGCATAGACTCGACCAGCCAAACGACAATGACTACTGTCTCTGTTGCCGAACTCCGCCAATTATGCCCGCTAACAAACATGCCCAATTTGGCCACTATCAAGAGCAGGTCTCTGTTGTCGTCGCAACAACGACACGCTTGTATGGCGGCACAGACTCGGCTGACTGGAGCGAATTTGCTACAGTTCATATACATTCAAGGCCTCCCAGATATATCTCATCCAAATATATGATATATAGTGCTCAAACATCCACCAAAGGATGTGTCAGCTAATGCCCAACTTTTAATATCCGTTACAGTAGCAGAAACTGGAAGCAACCGCAGACTACGGCCAGACGAAAAAAAACTCAATATATTGTCAACGAACCTCACCTTGGGTATACTCACAACGGATTGGCCAAACCGTGGCTCATAGTTGGTTGGACGCACGTTTGCAGTTGGGACGGGAATAGCTGTCCAGTTAGAAAATAATGATTCTTTTCAATTGAAATCTATGACGCAGCTCAGCAATAACAGGAACACCTGAAGTGACATGCGAGTGTACGTCATGGTCCGCTAACGAGAATCATGTATAAGGGTGCTTACAGAGTTTGTACACTACAACCTTTGGGGGAGCAGCTATTTTTTTGCTCGGTGTGAGTGTGTGTCTAAACAGATTGACACTGACAACCCCCTTGAATATCCTACACATACATAAGCACCTGCATATATTGTATTAATCATTCGATGCCCTGCGTACGCTATGGATATGTTAACTGTAGGGATTCGACACGCAGCGTTGCAGAGGAATCTCGCGATGGAATCTACAATTTGTATTATCCACAATACAACCACTCGAACCTGATATCGGGGTTCGTCTGCGTTCTGGCCGACTCCTCCACCCGCCACCCGAGAGTGAAGGGAACTATCGGGACGGCCTATGTGGTCGATAGGCCTTGAGGCACGACGCTCAAGCGGGGTCGGTGTCGCAAAGCAACGCGCCAAAAACACAACGTCGTCGTAGCGGCGATCGTTGAAACGTTGCCAACCGTCAGCGAAGAAAAATCTCTCCTCGCCACTGATGGAGCCAGCCGCGTTAAGGGCTAAGGAGCTCGCAAGGAGCAAATCAATTACTAGCATACGAACGGGGAGACCGGCGTAGCGACAGACGAAGTAGATATGTCTATGCCATCTTGGAAGTGATTGCGTGTCGAAACACGATAGAAATAATCATTGGCGTCATGGATCGCAGTCCGCTCCGAGAATCGCAGTCCCCCCGTCCGGTTTCAACGTGGTCATTAGTCATCATGACATTGTGACTGGCAAGTTTAATTGACTCGACTTGTATTAGGTATTAGCTGTTATTGTTACGGGGGCTAGCTTATGCGCATAAGTTTGCTATCGGTAATGTGCTTTGATTGTAGACAAGCGCTCTTGATTTCGATTGTAGAGAAGAGATTGTTTTTTATGAGCTTGCCAAGGGATTGCGGTATTAGGGTGTTCGGGTCAGTATTGATCGGTCCGGTATCTATTGGGGCAGTTGGCCAAGACGCTATTTCCGTTTGCTGGATAGCGATCCTTCGCTTTAGAAATAGGCGGCTAACTTCACCAGAGAAAATCTAGACGAAACTATGAAATGTAGTACCTGGCTGTTGTTTCTGACTCAAAGGCTAAGAGCTTCGTGCTATTTGCCTTTGCAATAAAAGGTGTATTCTCATCGTACTCGTAAGATTTTCGCGAAAACACGGCCCAACCCATATCCTCCAGCCGAGAGACATCGTTTCGCCCTTGTGCATCAAACCTGTTAACCAGAGTTCGTTGGCTATTTGCTATCGTCAGGCGTCACGAAATGCGGCAAATTCACCTTAGCTTTAAAACACCAACCCTATTAGCCAACGTCAGCAGCTCCCAAAGCGCTTCTCATAGCCCCGCTGCACCTCAGGTTGTTGGAGAAGCCACAGTCAACAAAATGCGCCGTTCGACAAACACGCGCACTAGTCATTGAAATGGGAAGCCGATCAAGCGACCAAGCGCCAACAGCGTTCACGTGGGCCATCTCTATCTTCGACATCTCAACTCGAAATTCGGCTACAATGCAACTGGGCGACTACGAAGTCCAACCTACTCCGATGATGTGTAGTTGTCAACGACGGGCGTCCCATTCCTCGCCCGTCTTCGTACAATATTCCCTACATCAGTGCCCCTATACAGAGCTGTTTCCCCACCTAGTTCATCGCGTTCAACCACGTTGCTTCACATCAGCCAGGATCTGATGCTCGGCTAGCGGCAACCTTCTTAGCAAGCTGAAGGTGGTCGGTCAGAGCCGTCGTGAGGAGTTTCGCGAGCAGTCGACGACATCGTCTGCTCGAATGGGGACGATACGTACGCGTACCCCGTAGGGGTATAGGAGGCTTTTCTGCATGCAGCTTGTGATTTCCGGTGCTCTCCTTACGTCGTGTCCCATGTCTATGTTCGTACCCTCCCACCCTGCGCTCTGGCCCGGACCACCCATCGAGTTTCCGCTTGACAACGTCGCGACTTCCGGCCGGGGTGTGCGCGAACATTTGAAAACGCCGTTGCTGGCTCGAGAAACTCGCAGCTTGGTGTTGCCTCCGTTGAAAGTCATAAATGAAGAAGCAGCCAATACAACGCAAGGACAACGAACAACGGCTGGTACAGTCTCGCCGACTGGTTGCCACGAAGTCGTCCGGCGAGCCAGAGATCTCGAGCGTCACACCCACCTCGAGGCTCGTCAGCAGGGCGATTTCTCCGGGGGATTCGTTGGTCAAGGGCAAGAACGGCACGCCAGTCACACCAAACGGGCGCAACGTTGTTACCATAGAGGTCGGATAGTGAGTAGTGTTCCTTTGCAAAGACCTTTGTGGGCTGAGCCACTTCGTGGTCAGTAGGGAGCCGAGCTGGCGGCCGAGCATAGTCACTCGTTCGAGTGTCTGAGGCGAAACCCGAGCAGAGGGACTCTCAAGAAGAAAAACGCGAAAGCGAACGTCCACTAACCAAATGGAGCACTGCGGGCGAGCGTGTCTCCGATCGTGTGACGGCCCCGTAGCAGAGGTGTCCTCAAAGACAATGCCGCTAGCAAGGAACTAAGACGAATCAGACACAGACCAGCACGATGACGAGCGCCCATCGCGGCGAATCTGACCGACAACATTGCACTCGTCGTAACGTTAAAATGGTGTAACGCCCTTAGGCGCAATGGCTGGCAGACCGCCGGTTTATGCAGCGGGACCGAGAATGAGAAAACAATCGTCTGCATATGGCCAACATTTCCGCGAACATGCAATTTTCCTTCAGCATTTAGCAATTTAAGTCCAAGCCGGATACGTTGGCGTGCGTGATACGGGTATTTGACAATTAGCGAAACCCGTTTCGAGTGCTGTGCTCGATCGTACACACAAGTCGCATAGTCACCTGCTTTACCACAGCAGAACCCGACCTGTTCGCGCGACAGGAACCTGACCTAATCGTATAGGTCGGTATCATTAGGTGGGCGTCATCGCTATCGTCGCGCAGCAAATACGAATGAAATGAGCGTTAAATATGATATCGTGGTCTGTCACGCGAATGCATTCGTATACCGTATGTGGCTGCTGCTGCTGCTCAGCGTCGACATATGGATAATTCCACACAACATTCAACTGGGTCAACTGAAATGGAGCAGGCAATCTGCATCATTGCCGGCATCCTATGGCGAATGATTTAATGTATGTCCCGCAATGCACCGACAGGAAGAGGCGGGTACTTGTGTCATGACGCTACGGGCGATTTCATCGAAGAGAACAAACACTATATAAGGTGTGTTAACAAGGAAATCGGCGTTACGGCTAAACGCCCATTATGAGACTATCGGAACTAAGGCGCTTCGCCTTGATACTTGGCGGCTCCCCCATAGAAATGAACTATTCCATGGAAGAGCCGCCGAGTCGGGATGTACAACAGTACTGCCCTGGTTAAACCTAACATTGACCTACCAGGAGCTATTGCAGCATCCAGCTTCGTTGACCGATGCTGCTGCATCCCCTCCATCATTTCGTCATAGTTTGAAAAAAAAAAAATGCAGTTCCCTCATTAAACTTAAACCTGACGACCCAATCGCCGTACAAACGATTGAGCTGTGCGAGAACTGCTCGTTTACACATTACTGTCACAGATCTGTACCGCGCGCGCCCAACAGCCAACTAAGCGCACCTGACTATCTGTCGATTAACATAGCTTTAATTAGCTGTTCGAAACGATTAACTTCTCAGTATCACTCGAATATTGCATTTATCGTTCCCTGTTCGGCCCGCAGCATCGCTCCACTTAGCTCTGTATCAGAGAGAGTATAACGGCCTCAGCTATCAGTCACCTCGTCTCCAACGACTTATCTAATAAATGTATTATATTCAAAAAAAGACCGTAGACCCTACTCTCTCATGAGGTACCGCATTATCTGCTTAAAAGTGACACTCGTAGTGACGAATCTTGGACGTCGACGAAGCGGCTAGCGGTAATCCGCTGTTCGCTTCAACATTAACACACTCAGCGCGTACACGAAAAAATGATTTAGCTAAATTCACTCATTGATTCGTCGTTTGGTGCAGTCATTCCGTCACGGTTGTCCGATGGGGACCCACTCCAACGACACTTCATGAGAACCCACCAGCAGACGCACAGCCGGATGCGTTCCCACCCTCGCGTGCATACGATTATTTCTATGCTAATGTGTCCATAGAGTAGCTACGAAACGATGCATACCCCTTGCGAGATACACACACACACACATAGATAGATCAGTCGAGCGGTCTATTTCAGCGATTCTGCTACTGGGCGCTGCACAATGTAGCAGTATCGAGCATAAACGCAGCACACCACGCTAAACAATGAAGCACGGATACAGAGTTCCTTCGTTACTCGACCGCTCCCGCTGTGGTTCCCCGTAGGCCGCCAGCAGCTCTCGGCTCCTCGCGGTCCCCAGCCGACGTCGGGCGTTAACCCCACTTTAGCCTGGGCTCCACTCTATCGGATCCAAAGTGGGCGGGCGTGTGAGCTCACGAACAGTGAACAGAGAGAAGACTACATAACCTTCCACTACCGGGAACCCCCGTGCTGAGGTAAAACTGAGGTGAACAGTTTAGCAGAGAACTTCGGAACTATTCGCGGCGTCGCGATGGCGTCAGCGTCGGCGTCCCCGAGAAAATCCCCTAGACCAACACGCCTTGGGCTCGTCGTCGCGTCGGCGTTCAGGCTCATTTGTATTATATGTATGTGTGTCCGTTGGTCGGGTAGACGGCCGGCTGGCTGGCTGCCTGCCTGCTTGCCTGATGGGCTGTCTAGTTCGTGGAAGTGCGAGAATGGGGCGCAAGCCCGCGGGTACATAGCCGCCAGTTTGACCGCCATTAATCTTCCGTTGGATAATTACCTAAATTAGGCCAACTAGGGCCCCCATTGTCCCGTACTTCTTCGGTGCTCCGTCGGCCTGCCTAACCGCCTGGCCCCACCGCCAACACTTACCCCTGCATTCGCTCACGTAGAACCATGACGCTGGTTTCCAAAGGAGTCCCCTCCTCGTCTTGTTCAGTGGGGTGGTAGTGACGATAACTACGGGACGAGGTCGAGCCAGCAACTATAATCTAGTTCACTAGACAGCGTACCGAGCTACGCTCGCTATATGTCGGCCTTGGAGCCTTCTGGGGAGGGGGGGGTCTCAGCCTTAAGAACCGTGAGGACCCTACAGACATCGCCAGTTCCCGCCGTTGCGTTGTCTCCTTCTAGGAGAAGACCGTGCGAGGGGCTCGGAGCTAGACAGGCGCCAACCTCCTGGGGCACAGCGGCAGCCCTGGCTGGCGGCTCCGTGTGGGGCTCAAGGCCCCTGGGGCTCTCAGTGGTTCTTGCCAACCGTCCGGGGGTACGCGCGAAAGAAGACGACTCTTCGGCGGTTGGTTCAGCGGCTAACCGGCTAGTTTCAGGGCACGCCACAGGCTTGTCCGCCAGAGAAGTTCGTCGGTATTCTGTGTATGCACGGTAGACTCGATGGCGGCGACGCCAGCAGCCGCGGGACGGTGCCGGTGGCAGCGCTGATGGTAAAGAAACGCCCACCCACGCGGTGGCTCCGTCGCCCGTCGGTGGGCCGACCGGCCGGCAGAGCGCCAGTCGTATCGCCACTAACCCGTTTCTAAAGCTCGGCCCTACGCCCCAGCGAGGAACAACCATTAGAACTGACGCATCCGACGGACCATCTCAAGTGTGAGACCGTCGGAAGCTACCGCATTAATAGAACACCGCCCGTGGTAGAAACTCCACCCGCGCAACTCGGTTCGTTGTGTCTACTGAATTGGCAGGATTAGCAAAGGAAATAGAGGTATACACCCACACGGAAACTGCCAGACGGACCCACTGACCGGCCACATATGCCTTGTACCTATGTGGCTATTGGGGCTCTCTTCGTTGTGGGTATGCAAAAATAATGTATTTGATTAAACATCCATTACGGTGCCCGTTGAACTACCAGTGGTGGCGAACCAACCGGTGGAGGAGTTCGTTGACTATTGAGTCCTTATCAAAGGGCGGAACGAGACGAAAAATATTGCTACTATACTTTTGCTTCTTGCTGTTGTATAACCAGGTGGTGGAGTTTACTGTTTTATAAGGAGGTGGTGGTGCATTTTAGCAATTGGTAGGATATTGTAGAAGTGCCGTACAATCGCGAAATATATTGATCGAGTGCGCCGATATAATTGATCGACACCTGAGGAGGTCTGATACGCCAACATGCGATACGGTAGCAGCAAGGCCACGCCCAACAAATCGTTCCGGCAGCTGCACAACGGACATACTTCTCTCATAGTATACGCACATAGACTCCCTTGGCAGTCGTTGACACGGTTCAGTGACAATAAAATAACGCCTAAGTCAGCTCAGCCCAATAGGACATGGTGCAGGTCAAATGGGGAATACGGCGCGATGAAGCCGAAACGTGCATCAGGACAGGACGATGAGAGGGTGCAGGACTCGGTGCGCAGCACGGAGGCCCCTTGACAATGTACATATAAACTAATCAAACTCGTAAGAATAACCCCCGGCTTCGCCCGGGCGTCTGCATCGGCCGAACGCCGACCACGCGCAACACTCACTATAGCTAAACGCGTTATACATCGACCCATAGTTAGCGGATGATCGGCATTGCAGATTGATAGCTGTCTTGCCCAGAGAAAAGCAGAGAATGAAGGCGGAATCTCCCTCTGACAATAGGGTTGGGTATATCATCATTGCGACAGGTCGTTGGCGACAAGCAGCTTCAGCGAACACTAAATGATCCTTTCGATTAAGTACTTCTAACGAACACGCTACAGTATAACACCGCTGAGGCGGCATATCGTCGAAGATAGACGAGATGGCTGATCGGATGCAGAGTCTTGAAGGATCATAGAACCGGTATTTTCGCCAAGATACAAAAAAAAACCTAAAACATTTTGCATAAACATTTTACATAAAAAAAAATTCAAATCGTCATGATGGGACGATTGATCCATAATAAATATTCGTTTAGCAGACTCATGTCTCTAGTCTCGGCCAGCACAGCTTTCATTGCAACGCCATCGGTTACCCCGCCGATGAGGTTCATTTCAACCACCTTGAACTTCCCTGACCGACCGAACGGTCGCGTTCCGCAGTCGACCGAGGCGACCGCCAGGAGACACAGGGGAGCACCACAACGACGCACGTGGCTAGGCTGAAGCCCCGTCTTCGAGCGCGTACGGAGCAAGTTCCACAACGATGTTGCCATAGCGAGGGTCAGCCAGACATACAGGCAGAGAACGCCGGGGGGAGAAAGAGAGAGAGAGATGGAGAGAGGGGCGGTAGTGTGTGTCATTCGATGGGCACGGCATAGCTCTATCCAGTATCAATGTCCGGCGCCCCACACTTTTCGGCAAGAAAAAGAGGCGATGTACCAGTAGCTAGTAACCGATGGACAGATGCTGCCCGCATGGCTAGCTTCGTTCGCCTTCTAGTGCCCTATCCGTCCTCGAGTCGTTGTCGAAAGCGACGACAACGGACGAACGGCCTCTCTCTACTCAGGACGTCCGCCTCTTAATGCCTATCCACGCACCTCCCCTTTGCTCGTTCCCCCCCTCTCCCTGATCTCGCCCATAACCTCGAATCCTTCTGTCTCTTATTCTTGTCCTGCAGTCCCCGTCCTTTCGACGGATGAAGAAATATGTGTCCAGGCGCGCGAGGGCGACCCCCGCTCCAGTGTCCTACACAGGCGACCCCGCTCGTCGAGAGGAATAGTGACGCAACGACCGCGGCGACCAGCTAACGGAACAACCGAACAGCAATGAGAAACGGCTATGCTGGCGTCAGGGAGCCGCTGCTTGTACCGTATATATGAGAGTTTCGGGAGCTCGCCGATCAGTGGCTGGTCGTCCGTCCGGCCGCTAGTGTCCGCACGGCCGTCTCGATGCGGCAAGTGATGTCCGCCCAGCGGCGGAGACTCAGCGCCGTGATCCCCGGAAGTTTCCAAGTCCCTAGGTTCGATTGAAGACGCCGGGGTGAGACGAGGCAAGCCGGGGACCTAACACTCAACTTTGCTCTATCTCCCGCATCAGCCCCCCCCGACCCCCCCTATTCTGCGCGGAGGGGTAGCTGAAGGGGGTCGGTTCATTTCCCCTTGCATCAGTGCGTTCCTCCGGACCCGGAATAGGAAGAGAAAGCGAGCAACGATATGGCAAGTGGGTCCTGCTCAGCGGCGACACCCCGCACTTGCGACTTGCATCGGGGGCCAGGCTGGGAGAACCCGACATCGACTGACTCTCAACTATACACCCAATATAAGCTTCTGCTTCGGGCTTCATTGAACCGGGCCCGTTGGGCCTCATAGTGTTGGGTCGAGCCCAGCACACACCCGCCGCGCGCGCGAGATGCGTGCAGCATTGGGACGACGTAGCGTACGTACACTCCTTCTTGAAGCACTGGCTCGCTACGTGCCTACCCGCCGCCTGACGAAAAGCACCGCCACCACCACTGATGCCCCGCCGATGGACTGCCTGCTTTCAGGCTCTATCAATCATCTGCTTCTACTAGCGGCCTGGGCGCCGCCTTTCCCTCGCTCGTCTCGTCCCCCTCGATTCAGCCTCCACGCGTCCTCCTACCCTGGTGGATGAGGCTCCCATAGCGATCCCAATCCCACTGTGCTTCCCAGCTCGTTCTCCTGGCCGTCGCTCGGTAGTCAGGGGTCTGGCGTATCGCGCCGCTTCGACCGCCGATCCCGCTCGGCCAAGGGGTGGCTCCGTTACGTTCGGGTCCGCGTAGTCCTTCAATTGTCCCCTCCAAACCTCCATCCTCAGCATCCCTTGAAGTTTCCCGCTCTCCACCCGTTCTCCTTGATGCCTTGCTCACTTCTCCTCCTCTGCACTCGCGTTTTCCCTTCCCTCAATATTTCCATCGGTGGCGTTCCCTATATTTCGCCCTGCTTCTTCGTCCCGTAAACCAGCGTCTCAGCCTCTGGGGACGAGATCCCCAGATTTTCCGGAGGCAGTCCAGGCAAAATGCAGCTAGCCGCCAGCTATCCAGTGTCAAAGGAATGGATATTCGTGTTTTGGCCGAGCGGTCCGGTCATCATTGCCGCAGAGAGCGACAAAGCCCCGGGCGGCTCGGGGGCGAAAACCGATCAACATGAGCAATCCTTCCATTTATTGTAGAAGCCAATAGTACGCAGCGCGGGGATTCTCGCTGGCAGCAATTTCCCGAGTGTGGCTCACTGGCCTCAAACGCCATCGACTATCTCGAGCGTCACACCCCCCCCAGCTTTCCGCCTCCGCCACCCGTACACAGACGATGGGGTGTGTGGGAGTTCGCGACACCGTCAGATGTTGTCCATCTAAAACACGCTTATCAGAAGACCACAACAATGCCTACAGGCTACGCTACCCTTGGCAGCAGCAGGTTTGCAGCCGCCCGGGAAGATGAACCCGACGACACTCAGCTCAGCCATTGCTTCATATTGTCATCGCTGTGGGATGTGACATACGACGAGAGCAATGTAAACAACGGATATATCGATACACCGCTGCGGACGACTAGTGGAAGCGACATACGAGAGACAGCCAGTAAGGACAACGAGGAGCAATCGATGCGAACATCGAAACGGCGCGATGGCAAAAGCGGTCGGTGATTAGTAAACAAACTCAATGAAAGTCGACGGGCGACAACCTTGAGCTCGTACGTTTATTGGTGCCCCGCTCCCCCGCTCCTCCGCAGCAGCCCGGTGGACGAAAATCGTCACCGTTCGACATCGTGTATACCCTACCTAACCTATACACGATGTCGAACGACGACATCGTGTACAGGTTGTCTACGTAACTCACGGGATCCTTGAGCCGGCGCCGCTACCGCTGTCTCGTGCTCACTGGCCCGTTTGTCTCACCCCCTGAACCGTCTCTCCTTGAAGCTCAAGCAGGACACTTTGCCAATTCATCCATTATCCGGTATTCCGTTATCATCATCGCCACTCACAGGCAACGTCCAGTACCAACCCAGCAGCTGGGCTCGCCTCGGCCAACGAGGCGGACCGCCCGCATCGCATGACCATCAACTCGTCGCTAGTATTGTTCTTCAACGGTCGGACAAGTGACATCGTGTGCTTCTTCGTCAGCGCTCGCCTTCGCGTCGCCTTGACGGTGACAAATCGTCTCGGCGAGCTAGGACTCGGGCTGGAACTAGGACGACCAGGACGACGGCCTGTCTGTATGTCAGCCGGTCGATCGATCGATCGATCGCTCCGTACGGGGCGTAGACTTCTCTCGTATGTGGGGGCAACGCTGTACGTATCCACGCATAACAACAACAACAATGACGGCAGCCGACAGAAGAGAGACAACCCGAGACGGCACAATGCGGACGGGGGAGGCTGGAACCAGAAATCGAGGTTTTCGCGGTAACGGAGGCGACTTGCGAACGGCGCGGTGCTCTTAGACAAGGTGACACGGGTTTCGCCGGAGGGCAGCCGAGGCGAGCTCGTTCCTCTCCCGGGTCAGGCAAGCGAAATCGACAAACCACCTTGAACTGCTGGAAGCCAACGAGGACAAGGTGGTCGCGAGCGGTACAATAATGAAACATTGCAGATCAATCTATCTACTTGTCTATCTGGCCGGTTGTCTATTTTGATTCGTGACAGGGATGCCCGCTCCCATAGGTACGCTCAGCACACGGTGAGCAATCGATCACACTCGGACCCGAGCTGTATTGGCTGTCACATGCGCACACGCACAGCTGATGATATTATAGAGATATGGAGTAACGGCAGACAGTGATAAAAGGAGGACACACTTCATTGGAACAAACTCTCGTCACCTGACGCAACAACTCATTGTGTACGTAAAGGTCAGGAACAGGAGGCACGATTGAGAGATATGCCACGCCTATCTCCCGCCACGGTACGACGGATGCAACAACAGGACGAGAGTGCTGACGACGAAAGCGTCGCCTGAACGAGCCAGATTTTGTTGCCACACTGTTTCGAGGGGTAGTTGATGTCGGCAACGCATTGCGCATAAGAATGGCCAGCCGCGAATTATGCCCGACCGTTTCCCTGTGCGTGGTACTTGCTCGGGATCGTTAGCATCGAGGCACTCAATGCTCCCCCGGGGGAGGAAACGCAGCCGGGTAGCCAACAATAGTAGGAAGAGAGTTCCATGTGAACTTTGCAACAGACAACGCATAAGAACGATGAAGTGATGACGATTGAAGTCGCACCGCACAGATGTACGTGTGGCGCGCTCACGTCTTATCGCGAGGACAATTTCTGACGACACTCGCGTTCGTTAGCGTGGTGTTTTGTTGTTTGTTTTTTTAGCAAACTATATTTCGTCCCGCCCGATTGGATGAAGCCGTACAACACAAGCGTCGGCGGATCTACGGTCGCCACCGAAGTAGTTTCGGCCTAACGCCGCCGATTCCAGCTATCGAATCGGACATTAGATGGAAGCAGCACTTGTACAACGTTACATGACCTTATAGTGGGGAACATTGCCGGTGTTCTCGTCCAATCTCAGTGTGACCGGTGCCACCGATCGCCTCGCGAATCGATTCCTGCGTTTAGTTAGTTGCTGGTAGGTACCCGCTCCATCACCTGGAACGTGCGCCTCGCGAGGCAATACCTCCTCCTGCAACATCATGCGTCAGAGAGCGAAATGTATCGATTTCGCGGTGTAAACCCCCCAACCTACCCCCCACCCCGTCTTATCTAAAACTTCACCTATCCTGCTTGGTGGGTACGGTTCGAGCACGTTTGGCTAAATCCCAACATATGATGCATGCGTGTAGGAAGCTCCATGGTCACGGTAGAGGTGAAGGGTTCACCCGTGGCTGAAACTTTGCTTGACGAGAGTCGCTTGAATAATCGCGAAAACAGAAACGTCCGCGATTATATAATAATAATGAGAATACGAATAACAAGCAACGTGATATAATAAGGATAGTAATAATAATAATAATAATAATGACAATAACTAGCCACCTACCTCTTTCGCCAGACAGCGGGCGTTTACTTCCACTCTGGAAGAACCAGGGTCGCTCTGGATTTTTCGGTTCTTTTGCCTTGTTGCTGTTGTCAGTATCTGCTTTTGCATTCGCGTTGCTGTTATCTCCGGGCTGTGGCAGTACGGCAGAATCTTCATCGGCGAAAACGCCCGGCACCCGGTTAACACCAGAAGAAGCTAGATTCGGTCGTGGCACTGCCTCGTCCAGTAGATCCTTCCGAGCTTGATACGACCTCTGTCTACTCAGCTGCTGTTGCTGCTGTTGCTGTTGCTGCGGCCGGAGATCGTCACCCCCAACGAAATTGGCCGGATCAGCCCCCGCTAGCCCGTCACCAGCTTGAACCCGACCGGCAGGCGGAGGCAAGCCGGCGTTGTTGAACGATCCGGGCGGCAGATCAGCCGCACCCCGCGCCTCGAACGATCCCGGCGCCAGCGGCTGGACGCCGACGGGCATGCCGGGCGTGTGGAAGGTCGGCACGACAAAGTATACATACGCCCCACACGATAGCAGGCAAGAGACCAGCAGAACGCGGCGTAGCTTCTTGAACGTCAACATAGCCTCGCGCAGCTGATCGCGAACGGTGCCGATAATGACGACAATACCGTAGCACTGCGGCTGGCGGGACCCGAGAACGCAGCACAGCTAACGCTGGTGGCGACGGCGGCGGCGAAATCGGGGTCGGAGCCTGCTCCCCTCACCATCGAATCAGCGAGCGAGTTCGGATCTCGACGCGAGCAGCGACAACGGCAGCGCCGCCAACAACAACGGAGTCGAGCACTTGCCGGTGGCGATAGCAATCTGTGACGATCGAACGGCTGCACCGCCCCCCGTGAAACTACGCTGGGCACGATGATCGGGACAAGCAGCTCAGACGACCAATGGCAATGATCCGGCAGGACAGATGAGGTAATCGTAGTTATAGCAGCAACAATACGCCCACTCGACGGAGTCCTGAAATAGCAATCGCGAGATAATAGAATACAATGAGGTTGTTTGCCCCTAGATGAGCGGAACTTCTGTCGTGGTGACGCGCAAGTTCTCGTTAGCGAGTAATCACAAGAACGAAATCTGTCAGTTCGTTATAACGTACGAGCGACACTTCTACACAACACTGTTAATTTCTCAGTATCCTGCAAGATTTATTAGGTAGACGTAGAGTAGGGAATTCATCAATTATTCACATACTGATTATTGTGCCCATTGTAACTTGGCCCTTTTTTGTTCCATAACTGTAATGTGAGTGGTGATTAATTAGTTAGATATAATGTAACTATATGGTAATATGCTCTGTAGTTTCATCTGTTCGCTCAACTTCTCCACTGAAGAATCGAACTTTGCGAGGAACAGAGGGCTCCGATCAGCGTGAGCCAGTAGGCGAGAGCTTGTCGACTGTGTGATCTCTATTTAAGTCCCGGTAACTGTCTCGACACGACAGGCGTACAGGAGGTGCGTACGCCTGCGTACTGGAGGCGTACGCAACACAACGAATGAAAGGCACATTGAGATAGCAACAACCACTTGCGCCATATGTATGAATAACAATAATAAGGACTTATTCAAACGTACAATAATTAGGAATTCTTTGGGGGCGGGGGATTAGTTGGGGACCGGGGCCGAGGCCGACATTGTCCCGAGGAAAGTGATGGCATTGCCTCTCTGCCTCTCTGCACAGCGAGGGACAGGCGTTGCAGAAGGGAAGATCCTGCGCGCTTGTCCCCGGTGGCGCGGATCAGCCTATGGTAGACCCCGCTTTGAGGAAGCTCGCAGTGAGGAGGCCGTGCCCGCCTAAGGTTTCAAAGGCAAGAGTGTAAGGGGGGTAGGATGCCTGGAGTGCAGCGTACTTCCGTAGCTTGGCCCGCTCCGCACGCGCTAACGCGTAACCGGGGGTGGTTGAAATGGCGAATGCAAAAAACCAGCTCTCCCCAACCCCCACTTCCACGCAACTGTACTGTTCCCTATGCCTTGCTACCGGAGGCGTCACGCACGGATTCGATCCCCAGACAACGTAGAACATTTGCCGCCTTTTTAAGGGGTTGCCCGACCGTCCTACGAAGCTGTGCCGAAAGCAGTTGTGAAACAGTTGGACGCTGTTGAATTGTTTGAGGCTGAACGTCCTCAAGGGCTGGAAAGTTACCGTATGTTTTTAGTCGTGCTACATCGTCAGTGTCGTTATTTGTTGGACATCGTAGAGATATAGGCTAATGTTATTGTCTCCACGTAAAGATTATTGCTACATGTGAGATTAGGTGCAGTTCAGATTGACCTTTTGAGCACGTTGAAGAAGGACAAAGCTTCCAATTTCCATACGATGACAGGTCGGAAATTACCACCCCATGAGAGGAAGCTACGACCAACGTGGGGGAGTCAACAGGGTCGACATAATTCGTTTATCTGCTCTAGTAATTATTAATTAATTATATTTATTATAGCTGCTATAGTTGTGTGTGTGTGTGACGTGCGGAAAATCGATATTTCCATGCGTGCACCATTTGTTGCCCGCGGAAGAAGTTCCGTTCGCACCGAAGCTACCCACGTTTAAATGCGAAAACAATATGAAACTTAACTATCTTGTTAAGCGAGCCTGACAATCAAATTAACACCGAAGACATAATCTCGATTATTAACAAATAATAATAATAATTAACATTATTATTAATACTATTAATAATATATTGTGAGACGATCGAGTATACGATAGACACGAGTCATGATGAAATTCCGGTAACAGCGCACAGCGTACGCAACACGGCACGTCCGACCCCTCAACAGCGAATCACATTCACCCCTCATTGATTTCTTTGGGGGCCGACCCCACTCACGCGATATGTAAGCAAACAGACCTCTTCGGTTTACCGAATGACAGCAAAAATTCTATCCAGCATAGAGTCCGGCACACGGCATTGGCAACCACAGTAAGAAGGCATGTCCAACCCACTCAGTTTTCGGTCGTCCAATTCTTCTGGGGGCTATCGATTCGCACCAACACTGCATTTTGCTGCAACATACAGCACCGCTGATATCTGCGCATTACGATTTGATCGCCGAATATTTATATGGCATCGACGAATACACAACGAGCGTGGCCTGCTCAATTTCCGGGTGAGCCATAACTATGAGCCTCGACAGGTCCTTATAGTAATACCTAAAAGGTTAAGAGCTGAGGCCAGATCACATAGGGGCAGAACAGCTGAGGAGGGTCAGCTCGAAAAAATAGTTAACCATAACGTAGAACTATGAACTGAAGCTCAGCCAGTAAAGACGACAAAAAACACGCGGAATGGCGATCGGCGAACATCGATAGTGTTAGTATCGCCAGATCGGTAAATTGACGTTGGGCGACAAAACTGAGAGCACTATGATTCCCGGTGGACTTTTATGGACATTTATACACATTCGATTATTAGTGCTTACTAACTACACAATGGGAACCGTTGAGGGGCGACCGTTGGCGCACACTTTCACTCATCGAAACAGCGAATCGCCAAGCTTATCGGGGTAAGAGCTGAGGCCTGCCAGATAGGGGCAGAACAGCTGAGGGTCAGCTCGAAAAAACAGTTAATCGGGTAAGAAAACAAGAAACAGCAAGTTTAGCAAGCGGTTCGGGGTTTTAGTCGGTGCGAGACCGACACTGGCTGATCTTTCGGGCTGACCGACACTACCTAAGCGAAAATCTCAGATGTGAGGCCAGATGACCATAACGGATTTTGACCCCAACCTGAGAAAAAATAACAGGAAACACCAAGGTGACATAATGAATTAGGACATAACGGTCGGCGTAAATAATGAATTAGGTTCGTATATGTATATATATATATATATATATATATATATATATGTATATATATATATGAAAGTACACGATAAATCCGAGTGATTAGCGATGATATTTGCATCCGCTGCATCTGTTTACGCTGTTGAAGAATTGTTCGGACGAACCCGCACGAGGACGTCGTTGAACTATTGAGCGTTGCGTGTTTCCTCCGCGCGCCGCGCTGTGATCGCCCATTCTCGCCCGGACTCATTGCCGTTGTTGGGTTGCAAGGTAGAGAGTGTAACGCATTGACCCCCGCGGGGGCGGTACCCCCCCGGGCGCCTGACAGCTGGCTAAAATTCACACGAGCTGCGTTCGGTTGGTCGATTTCGATATAATTAATACAAAGCGCTATTAACGGTCCATTAATGGGACTGCAGCGGTTGATTTTTTGTCTGACAACTCTCAAGCTCTCAACAAGTCCCGAGTTCGAACAACATGCGAGTTACAACAATCATCATCCCGTTCACAGTAGTAGAAGCATAGAGAATTGTTATCTATGTGGACGCGTGTGTGTGTGGTTCACGACTAATCTTTTTGCGTTCGTCGGTATACGCCGTTCAATTTCTGGTTCACCTGGTAATACGACAGGTTGTTGATAGGTGGCTGTCCCAGTGACCTGTGTCTCAGGGTGCTTATGAATACTGAGCATGGAGGGTGTCACAAAGAAATCGCGCGTATTCAAGTCGTAAATAAATTTCCCGGGCTGACCCACAGCAAACATTTAACCTGGTCCACTCTAACCTAGTTCATGGAACTGCTTTCGGCATTGCTTCATAAGACGGACAACGGTGGGGATCAAACCCGTGCAGCTACGTGTCACTCCACCGATTGCAAGACGCGCGCGAATTCAGCACCACGCCACCGGGCTCGACAATCGAACTCATCTTCGATATGTCTAGCTGTGCCCAAACGTACTCTGTCTAGATAGACACACAGACACTCTCCACTGCCAAGAGATGCATTGAAGTGTGTAATAATAACAATCATAATTTCTACTATTATTATTATTATTATTATTATTATTATTATTATACCAGGAGTATTTTGGCGAATTGCCAACCTCCCTTCACCCCAGCCTTCACGCTCGCTCACTATAGTGAACCCTCGCATTACTGGTTGTGCAATATATTCCCTGTTTCGATATATTGTATAACACCTTGATTGGCCCGTACAAAAAAAAATGATCGTGATAAATAATAAACCAATAAACCCTTTACCTTTACCTCTACGCACCGTAGCTACTCTAGTCCAC
The DNA here is from genome assembly GCA_019614645.1 of Stratiolaelaps scimitus. NCBI lineage: Eukaryota > Metazoa > Arthropoda > Arachnida > Mesostigmata > Laelapidae > Stratiolaelaps > Stratiolaelaps scimitus. The sequence goes on along the minus strand of JABWDB010000034.1, from coordinate 1,389,818 downwards.
GACGGGCACCGTGATCATTAGCGACCATCGCAATATTTACACAGAATGCTGTTGCGGGGTCACCAGTGATGACGGGCATGGTGACTAATCACCCGTAGGCGCTCTGCATTGCGTCGTTCATCGTCCTCGAACCTCTGACCCTCAGCCTTCGAGGGTTTGAAGGTCAGAGGTTCAAGATGATCAACGAGTGTGTGCGTGACGAGTTCTTTGAGCCGTTCTTTTTTTTTCTATCAGGTGATCCGCTACCACCCCCCCCCCCACCCACCCTCCTTTTGCTGTCACGAAACTCCCAATTTGAACACTCCACTCTGATACTTCACGCCACTGCACCGGCGTCCCACCGCAAACGTAGGCTGGACCGCGACAATCGTGTGGCCGATGACGGGGTCCGAGTGTACGGGCTCGCCGGCTTGAGGGTTGACCAACGACGAGTTTCAAGCTCAGCTCAATGAAAGAATCGTCGCCGATCTTTTCCGTGGTTGGATTGGCCACCGCAACCATTTCCGTTGTTTTGCATCAGATCACGATCTCATTTTTTTTTTGTACGGGCCAATCAACACGTTCCCTTCTACTCATTGGGTAATACTTGACCGCACTCTCGGCCATCTCGCGTTGCCCAGCCAGAGCGACGTGGATCGGCCGTCAATGGACAATCGAAGGTCGAAACGCTTACGAATGCATGCCGGCCTGGCTAGAATATCAATTAGCAGAATAAATGTTTGAATAAATCCGAAAGCTTCGTAATTAGCAGAATTCGGAAGAAATTGAACTCGGGGAACTTTTCAAATACAGAATCAATTGATTGATCGATATGGATATATGTATGTGCAGGTGTATTCTGCAACGACTAGGACGCATGACAACTCGACTGACTAATTAGTCGACAGAGTTCGGGTTCCAACAGCTCGTTTTTAGGTCGAATTCGCTGTTTAAATGTGAATTTTGAGCTTATTGCGATTCGTCTGACTCGGGCCACATCGCAGACAGAACTCATCCACTCATCGAACACGTGTATTACTAATCAAGTTTGTCTTCGGATGGCTATTTTTGGCGCAGACCTGCCTGATTAATTGGTCGATTGCACTGATTACGTCAGCCGACAGCGGAGGCGCCCCCCCCCCGTGCGATATTCTTCGTGCATTGACCAAATTGCATAATAGGTCTATTAGCCAACTACTGATTAGTGAATCAACCAGTTCAACTTATCTTCTATCTACCCAGTGGAGTGTGGGGTACATCTACCGCTGAGCTGGGGTACATCTACTGATGGTAGACGCCAGCTTGTGAGAATGTTCGTCATGCATCTGTTGTTCAAGCTTGCATAACGCTGCTACATAGCCCATGAGATGTGGTAGCTGCACATACAGATTTAGAGAGCTCTACCAGAAACACATTTCTTCGTCGCTCGGCGGTGGCAGTGGCTAAAGCCAGCCGTGACACATAGCTACTCAATATGAGGAGTAATTAAAGAAAAAAGTCCCAGTGATCTCCTCCGCACTCTTCGCGGATTGCGTCCATGAGGGCAACCATTCAAAGGTGTGCCAATAAAATAGCGTTCTTAAATAATATAAATCGAATGATTTACATGCGAGTAATAATTTGTACATATGTACAAGTTACAATTCAATTTCCTTGCAACAGATATGTTGTACATTGGCCTTTACAGTAAAACCGGGAAACTCTACCGAAAACAAGTCATCAATGCACCGCTTGCTAGCAGCAAATTTGGACAGAACATTCGTACCAGCTCTGTTTGTCGTGTGCATACATAGAAATATATATATATATATATATATTTCTATCTCCTATCTAACAAGAGTACAGTGTGAACTCGCCAGAAGCGGATCACAAGAGGCCGCTATTGACCGCCGTCCGCTAAACGCCCAGACGTCGAACGCCACCACTTCTGTATAATCTGTTAACGTTTGCAGTTCTACCCGTCTTACTGTCTAAACAGAACTGGCTAACTGGCGGCGGACACACTGCGACGGCGCGTTGGCGCCAGTCACACCTGACACAAACACTTGCATCGTGTCGACCGTGTAGTGCGCATTGTTATCCTTCAAAAGTCGCCTATATTATCGTGCCTATTCAAGCGCCATCCACAGCCGTCATTATGCGTGACGAACCGACGCCTACAGAAGCAACGCAGCTGTGTTAACTACGTCAACTTGGCTCGCTTTAAACACCGGCGGCGGACAGACCACAAGGGAACAAACTGAGTTCATGCCCCCATATGGGTCGACGTGTTACACCCACTGCGACAATGTCATGACTCAATAGACATTTAGATACGGATATATATATATATATATATATATATATACGTATATAAATTTATTTAAATATACCGTATAGATCATATTTGCAGTATACTAATTAATTCCGCTACGCTCTTCAGAAGACACACAGCTCGGAACTCATTAGCGATCTTCATATATATATATATATATATGCACATGTGCGCAGATGCATGAAGCCTTCGTCTGCCCTGCCCTTAGTAAACGTTTGAATAGCATTAATTGGCGATCAGTCATCGGTACTGGTCTGTGTGTTCGTCTAGCTGGGTGGGTGTCAACCTAAATGATCCGACACAGCCCAGGTGCCCCGTAGGCGTCAATGCGGTTTGGCGTCTACGCGTGTTGCCCCCAAACCTGTGTTCGCGTATTAGAAGCCATCAGCTCTTCTCTGTCAAAGAAGAGAGTGGACTTGTATAAATTTTCAACTGGCCTTTCTCGTTCCTCACTCGTAGCTGTTCAAATGTTGATGGCAGTTGCAGATGGGTGATTTTGATCAGATTCAAATGGAGAATTTTTGTTGTTTTCATTTGCATAGCGTCTCCAACGAAAAGCGATAACTCTCGGAAAGATGGGGATATACATATATCTATATACAGTATGAACACTGAGTATGGCGCGTATAGTAATGCCTAAAAGGTGAAGAGCTGAGGCCTGTCCCATAGGGGCAGAACAGCTGAGGGTCAGCTCGAAAAAGGGTCGAAAAAGGGCGCGTATATGTTGTCGTCGGTCTTGCAAGAATTGTCATTTTTTCGTATCGGTGAGTGAAGTTGAGTTCGCACTCATTCAACGCCCGCGGCTATACCCCGTTTCGTTCAGGTTAATTTCACTGGAAAGTTCATCTGTGTTTGTTGCAATGCGGCGATACCATTTTGAATTTCAGTCGCCAACCGTATGACACACCCGATTAGTGGTTAATCTTCACAGTGGCGTCGATATTCGCTAATGGGTCAAGCTGGCACACAAGCGCTAGGCATTGAAACCGAAGGCATCCTCTTGCTGAGCTGACAAGTTCGCACCATAAGTAGGTCTGCATAGCGGCGTAGCAGTTTGCCCATGTCACATTGGTATTGTCACGAGCGAAAGATACGTCAGGAGAGAACAGCATGTCTTGTGCGAGGAATGGAAATGTAATGAGACCAAAAGTAGAAACTCATCCATAATCATCTCTGTCTCATTTTAGCTTTGCCTTTTTTTTGTGGGGTGCGTGGTAGCGCGAGTGCGTGACGTCCTCGAAGCTATATCTGTTATACAACGTGATCTCCACGTATCCACGTATCCATGCATCGAAATAACGATTTCACGAACAAGTCGATAATATCATGCAAGTGTACAGTGATATGAGACGACTTGCCAGAAAATCCGGTTGACGCACCGTCAGCACGAAACACACTCGACAACGTGTTGCTTCGAATTTAAATAAAGGCTGATAATTACATACGACTAAACGATCTCTGCGAAACTGTCAATTTTCCTTGCTCGTTTCGCATGGAATCGTATATTATTATTATTATTATTATTATTATCAATATTGACATTAGTATAAGTACGAGTTCTGCCGAAATTATGATGACTGATCATGGTAATAATCAATATTAATTACATTTCTCCGGCGATTTATAAACATGTGTTCGTTGGGCGCAATTTTGGATCAATTGCCGGGCTCAATTAGATTTGCCGGTCCTCGGGCGGGGGGGGGGGGGTCAGGTCGAGGCGGTCCTGGTCTCGAGGCCGCATTTTGTGACACATAAATTTAGATGCACTCATTTAAGTGAGCGATGTTGAACACCGCCATCACTGACAATCACAAACAGCGAGATGATATATATGCGATATATGATATATCTCCAACGCCTGTCTCTCGCTGTGCAGAGAGGCAATGCCATCGCCTTCCTCGGGACAATGTCGGCCTCAGCCCCGGTCCCCGGCTAATCCCCCCCAATAATCCCTAGAAATAAATCCTAATTATTGTATGTTTGAATATATATATATATACGTATATATTTCTATGTACATATATATATATGTACATATATATATATGTACATAGAAATATATACGTATATATATATAGAAAATATAGAAAGAGAGATCCGTGAAATAAAATCGGTGCGAATCGGCGTACTGTGCACGGGCGCGACGATGTTCTTCTCACAAACCGAGCCGCTTGCTCAGTCACGCCTCAGAAGATCATCACTCTGCAACATCTCAAGAGGCACGCTGTCTAACTAAAGCTTTGCAGTAGTCGTCAATCTCGACGTGGGCTGATCTGGGCTTATTTCTTTGCACCCGCCATGAATGTCTACCCGCTATTTCACCGCTGTCCATCTTACCCTATCCCGCTGTCGATCGGTCGCAATGATTCGACATTTATTGTGCACATAGATCGATCGCGCATCTCTTATATATGCATACGTTATATATATATATATATAATCTCTTATATATGCAAACGTTATATATATATATATATAACAACATGCTTCGACAGTATTCCCACACCGCTAAGCATCAGCCTGCGGTGTCAGCCTATCTAGCCGCTCCGATTTGTGATCAGCTGAGTGTCAAGTGGTTGTCATTTCACTGCCCGCTGTTACTCATACTGTTGTTCGTTACCATTGGAAGTGCGGAAGCTGTGACATCATAAGGCGACAAACGGTGGCAAAAAAACAACGCCACGGCGAGATCTCCAAGTGGCGTATGCTATTGACGCGGTTGTTCAGTCCGGCCGCCGCCGCCGCCGCCGCCGTTAGACACCACAGTCCGTGACAGCGTTGGTCAGACACTTGAGTGGTGGCTGTTTCTCTGAGTCTGCAACGCCGTCTCGATCAGAAATCTCGATGTCAATTCATCCGCCCTCCAGTTCTGCCTTAAAAGCGGCAGAGGTATGACTAACTGTCTCGGGCCGGATGGACTCGGAGAGAAGGGTTCCGCCTGATGACGATAAACAGATTGGATTCGCTCGCTCCCGATCTCTGAGTATAGTTATGGCGTTGTTTCGTTGACTGTAAGCTATTCCTCTCTCTCTATATATATCTCCCTTCCAAGCGTGTCTCTCTCTCTCTCTCTCTCTCTCTCTCTCTCTGGTGGTCCATACTTGTATTATGGGCGTCGACTAGAGGGACGCAGCAGCCAAACACATAGATAATGCTCTATCCAGATCCATCCACCCATCGATATAAAACAGACAAGAAATAGGGGAATATTCTGCGAGCCGATTCAGCGATCCCCGTCCGAGGAGGAAGCCGAACTCGCCCGACGCGAGATCAAATCGAGGAACTCTCCTGTGGACAACAGCGGGAACTACGAGACGTTCGAACAAGACAATTACATCAATAATAATAATAATGATATTAATACTAAATAATGACAAAACAGATCGTACACATATCGTTCGAGCTTGACAACAAAATCGCTCGAGTTGCTGTCCAGCGTACAGTCGATGAGTCGAACGCTCGCCCGCTCGTCTAACAATGGGCAACGCTAGATCAAGATGGTCATTATAATAGGAATTCTTTGCAGTTCGCAGCTGACACGGCGGGACTGGCAGGATTTATTCAGTTGGGGACGAGGACCGACATTGGATAAACGCTAGGAAATGTAAACACACTCGTCCGTTGTAAATGGACAGCTCGAATCCGTCAATGCCCCACTTATATTGCATTTCTTCACTGACCCAACTAGCTACTGTGCCATGCTCACGCGATCGCGATATCCATGAATATGAATAGAGAAAAATTACATATATATATATATATATATATATATATATACAGGCAAGGCCATTTATGTTACCAAACAATTGCTTAGCACTGATGCGACGGGAAGGGCCGGGGATGCGCCGGATCGATTTACTCCGCGAACGCGCACGTATCAGCCGCAATTATTATATAAACTGTCGCGCATCGAGGGGCGTACGCGAGCTGTGACGGCCAACGGGCCAGCAGGGGATCAGACGTTCTGATCTGGTCTCGTCCATTGCCGTGATTACCCGTGCGCGCTTACAGGGCCTAGCTGTTCGGAGCAGCATTCACTTTCCCCCAGTCAGTTTGTGTCCGTCCGATACGCTATTCATTGCTACGATACTCGCTCTGCACTCGAAACGTAGCTGCCCCGCGATAGCCTTCGATCTGGCAACGAAAGCTATAGATAACCGAGGCGGTAGTCAGTGACGGTCAAGCTAACACGGGGCAAGGCCCAGCACTAGCCCACCACCAACCAGCACAACCACCGTGGTGGCGATGTCGTTGGCTCGTACGATGGCTGGTAGACGCAGTGTGACTCGTCACCATTCGGCGTGCCACTAACCACTCGGTACTGAGGGCTGGTCACGTAAACGCTGTACGAGCAACGCTCCAATGGTAGAAATGACAGGTATGCTAATAACTAGCTATATACCAAAGCTGGTTCGCGTATGCCACGCAAGCAAATAAACACCAAAGCCTCATAGACGTACACATACTGCATTCGGACAAATCTGTACGGATTTATATAGAGCTTCCCTCACACAGACACACAGACGCTCAGCATCATCAAACGGGCGAACTAATGGACCAGCTATGTAATTGATGCACTTGACAGAGGAGTGGTCCCATAGAGGCCATTTATTTATTGTTATGTTATGATATTACTATTACATTGAATGCTACAGAATTCGCTCTGCTAGAAGAGCGATGGATATATATATATATATATATATATATTTATATAGATATAATATATATAGGCAGATTTTGTCAAACGGAACAGATTTTAATGCTATTTTCGAAGTGCCTTCTTACAATTCGCGCTATAGCAAGTACCCAAACTTTGGCGGGCTCTCGCAAGTGCTTGACGCCAGCGTGAACACGCCAGTGGAACACCGGCACCGATACTGGACGTATCATGGATCTGCTTTCGAGCGAGCGGTTCGAGACAGACGCCAAGCGTTCGTAGCGTCAAACGTCAAAGTGGTTGCTAAAGTGCCCTCAACATGGCTCGTCTTAATATAGATGGAAAAATCGCCGTCAGCTTGTCACGTGGCAAGAAGAGATTCGGTTCAAGCGATATTGGAAAGAGAAATGCATTTCCAAGAGACTTATATCATCGATCTCGTATCTGACCACCAACGCGACATCACTTCTCGACCGACCGGCCGACCGCCCGCCCGCCACCGCTTGATTTGATGGATTCGCCTAACGACGGCTGCTCTCGAACTAAGGCCAAATGAAGTTGACGAGCAATGTCATATGTTTCACCTATTTCGATTCAAGGCATTCGTCGTTCTCTCGTTGTCATCGCTCAACTCTGAAACAGCTTCTAGATGGCTTACCCGCCAAAAGCGGAATGACAAAAGAGTGAATTTCGGCCAGACGACGACGACGACAACCATCACGAATTTCCGCTTCTTCCAACGGAACGACAGGAAATAGCTCTCAGATCGGGTGAGGACACTATCTCAAGGTTCCACCACGATACACTTGTCTGTTTTTTCGAGCTGACCCTCCTCAGCTGGTGTGCCCCTATGTGACCTGGCCTCAGCTCTTAGCCTTTTAGGTATTACAAATGAGGACCTGTCGGGGCAACCACCTTTGCTTATTCTCTGCCTTACTCGTACCTGGCAACGACTACGATACACTTGGCATTATTATGCTGTCGGCTATCGCCGGCCATGCCACCCAGCCATTGCCTCAACACTATGAGGCGATGAGTGGACAAGGAGTTGTCATGACAATTGCTCATTGAATATCATCGACGACGAGCTAAATGCGGCTTGGCACCAGTGACACATGCGATAGTGACGAAATTTTCAGAAATCAGAAAATGCCTGACATCGTTTTGGCTAGTTTTCGATAACACGAGTGGATTCTGTCGAATCGGATGCTGCTTGATGAGCCACCACAGAGCAGTATCACCCGCAGAAAAAGCACTTACCCCTCGGATCGTGCCGCGCGTTAAGTTGACAAGACTGTTGATAGACATAACATATACAGTTCTATTCCACTCCTTCTATAAAACCTATGAGGTTAATGTTTGAGTGTGTGGTTCCAACGTCATTCATTGGTGCAGATTGGCGCACATCAGCAGATCGGAAAATAAACACTCGAGCAACGACATTTGGAGCGATCGACAAGAATCAATATATATATATATATATATATTAACTATAAATTGCCTTTGAAAGTAGCAAGTGGCGTTTGTACTCAATGGTAACCTGCACCGGTCTACGGCCACCCGATAACGTCTGTACGAGACCACCGTCAGCATTCGGGAACTTGCAGTGCTAACGGTAATTTCCTTAATAAATTATTGTTATTTTCATTATCATTATTATCTAGATTATTAATATTTCTATAATTTACATATGGCTGATTATCTTGATTACGAGATCGTTAATTCACAGCGAGGTTCAGCCCACCTCCGCAAGTCATTGACGCTGAATTCCGTCCTCTTCAAGCGATTCTCGGAAATCGATTAAACAGACGGATGATTTCGAGGTGATCTCTTTCGAAAATCGTATTAATCATGAAAGAGGGCCTCATTGATAACAGGGTTGGATTCAAGCGCGCCCTCGATAACGCACCCTCGAAAGGTCGACTTCTGCGAGTGAGTCTCTGCTCAGGGTTCAGTCACGGGGAGCGTTGGAGGTCAGACAATCATTCCTAGTATAGTGATAACGACTACTGGCTAGGCGATTTTAGGCAGCAGCATCACTTTCGCCATATTGACATATACTTTGAAACAAAGGACATTTGAAGTCTTTGTCTTAAATGGCTCTGACTGTGTCCATGTGTGGATGTTCGATAAGGTGCTCAATGTTCAACTGTATCACGCCTACTAGCCGTGCGTGCATGGGAACGTACCTGCGCCAAATCATCCTGCGCGTGCAAATGACACGGAACGCGAGCTTCTTCTGTGGCAATTATCAAGGTCAAGCGCTATAACGCTGTCATCTATTTACACTCGGTGGGAATTGCAATTGATCGTCATCACAATCATCTGCAATCGAATAGTAAATGTTTCTGGGCAGACTCTCACAGTCTTAACCATTGGACTCGGTCCACGGTACAACTGCCTTCAACGCTGCTCCCTTCGCAGTAAGAGCTGGTGGAGATGTTGGTCCATCTACTAATCAGATATATCTGATTTCGCGAAATTTCCCCCAACTCAAATCAGGGGCCAGACCGACGCCGAGGACAGACTTCGAATAGCGGCCTACACCGGGTCATACATACATTGACTGGAACTATATTCGTCCGTAATCTCGTTATCCATCTGTCGTCCAGTCCACAGATTTCGTCATTAGTTCTCTGTTCACAGGTAGGCGACTGATATCCTGACGGTGATATCCACGTCACTAAGGGTTTAATCCATGCAAATTCATTCGTATAGCTACACTACAGGTGGCGTTCCGTCGGGATTCTGCAGCGCTCTCTTACTCATGACATCGTGAGAATCTAACGTCAAAGCGTAACTCCCCTAACAAAAACCTTGACATTCTCTCCGTTGCCCTTTATTTGTGGCGTTTACTCTACGAGAACATGATAGCCCCCAACCGCCCCCGACGTCCACGAGGTCTCCATTGTTATCGTCGCGTATCCATATTATCTATTGTCGAAATATGTGTGGCCATTCTATTTGAGGCGGTTTTTATGCAACTAGCGTCTCAGCCGAGCACACCATGCCTCCCAAGCTGCCGTTGCGGCCCGAAGAACTCGCCAGAACCGTGGCCTATTTCAATTTCAGAGAGCGGCAGATACTCGAAAGGCTAGAGGTCCCTCCTTCGACCCGGTCCCTTGTCACGCTTAGGACGCATTTCGACGTCGGCGATATTTACGCACAATCGCAACGTATCCGCCACTGGCTCTGTTCCATTTCGATATGCGTTGCGTCGAATTGTTCATTTCAACCGTTGGACAATGAGACGAGGTCGGCTGCAGAGTCATTCCAACTCGAAGCGGCCAACCGCGCCTGCTGTGTCGTTCAGACCCCCTGTTAACCATTATTAGCAGAGATTTGTCTGTAAAAACAAAATCGTTAACTACAATTTTAATGGCAAGATGAAACGTTCTTCGTGAGCTGGCTGCCATTCTCTGCCAGCTCGCTATTCGCAGCTCGAAACACGACACTATCGTGGGCCTGTAGATTTCGTGTTCGACTGAATCGTCCTGTGACGGGGACACCCTAAGATAACATGGACCACTTTCATTGGACAGTCAATATAAACGAATACGAGTTCCCAATCTCGTGCAGGAGCTGTCAATGCCAACCGAGTTGCATATGCATAATGCATTGGGTAGCAACAACGATTCGGCAGATCGTAGATGATTGACTGGTGACAACACTTGTCCATTGGGCATATACAAATCGAAACTATAACCACACCACTTGTCTCTCTGCCCTTCTTAACCATCATTATCGTCTGTCTTAAAAACGTCGAATCACGATCTGCGGCAACGTATCTCCGTTGACCGGCAATCTCCGGCAACAGTCGAATATCGTCTATATCACTGATAGCTTGTAATACTACCGCCCATGGCGTCTGGTGCGAACGTCATTATGGAGTCGAATTTTGCCCAAATCAACTCCTCGTCCTGAGTGCTCTTCAGGAAGAGGACATCCAGCCACTTGCCGAGTACTGTCCACTCATCAGAGTGTCAAACCCGCCACTCGGACACATTGCTACACGCACTCTGTCTTCTCGGTGCTCGGACTCGTTCAGCCCTCATCCGCCATCTGATTTACACACACGCACACAGCGGTTGCATGGTAACGATGCTCGTATCGAGAGGTGGTGCCCTGCGACCACCGCAACCACAACAACAACAACAAACCAACACCCGATATGTAAGCAGGACTGTTAGCTTGGTTTCGGGGCGCGCATGTTCAGCTGAATACAGCCTTCGTGTATCTCGCAGGTTTATTAGTGAGGCGCGTCATCTGTCAATGGCATGGCAGCGAACAGGTGAAATAGGTTCCGTGCACCTGCACGGGCTCCCAGACGCCTACGAGGCAAACAGCCTCATCTGTTTGGTACATCTGGCACACGTTCCTTGAGCAGGAGAGGACGCTTGACATGTAGCCTATGAACTGCGAACCTATAGCACAGCGCCGTCATCTGTGGGCGAGGGGTGCTGCCATGCGGACGTACCTGCATACCCCCACACCATGCTCATGTCGAAAGTACCTTCCAACGCTTAATTGGATATTGCAACGTTCGGCATTAATTGCAAACTCATTCATCTTAACCTTCACGAAGCTCGCCGGCCTCTAGCCATCAGCGTACGAGAGACACTGGCAGGGAGAAACAAGTTTCAGCGGCTTCTGAACGGACACATGCACACGTTTATCATACCTCGTCAACGATTGTGGATCACCAATCAGTCGAGGTATCAACAACCTGAAGCTCGTATATCGTCGAGCCTGTTAAACGTTGCATCACAGCATTCGTCTGCAGGTGTGGACGATCAGAGATTCTCACAAGCGCGGTTCAGGTTGGCATTTGCTCGCCTATCCACGAGATGGCAGCAGTTGTAGCAGCTCGTGTAGCAGCCTACACTATCCAATACCTTTATTCCTGCAGGACACCGAAAGCGTTTCACCGGTTGCATTCAACAGGACTGACAAACCTCTTTGAGCTTGTACATGATGTGCTCTCCCTTGTGACACGGCAAATGACTACCTACATATGCAGCTGACACCGAGCTGTACGCGGCACACGCACGGATAAACTGATATCCAGTCCAACGTCACTGGATGGGAACCACAAGGAATCATAACGCTGCTTGCTTCATAGGCAATGTATATGATGTTCGCATCCTCATCCTATGGTTTCGTAACAATCGAGTGTGCTTGACGCACGTCAAACCCACCGGTGTTCCTGTCCATTGGATGACAACAGCGTCCGTCAAACGTTGAGTTGCACACAAATACACTGCTATTGCCACCGAACAGGGTCGAAAAATTCGACTGCCCCCGCCGTATCTCTCTCTCTCTCTCGCTCTCTCTCTTGTTTATATTCTATTCTATTATTACATGAACGCGGCTCTGCACCAGTAGCATCAGCAGCAGCAGTGCCGCCGTCCGATGGCAACCAATTACTAACGACTATCACCAATAACCCTATTGGCCAGCATACATCACAGACGGTGATACCGACCTCCTCAGCCTACTCGTTTCGTTCAGCATCGTAGAGCATTTAATTCCTTGGCATTTCCTCGGCTTCTCCTCCAGGCCAGCACGCTGACACACACATACACACACACACACCCGCATATACAGACACACAACGATATGTATACGCCCGAGTAATCGCCGACTGGCTCCGTACGCGAGAAACGCGACACTCGTCTGAGCGCGGCGTCGACGCCAGGCGTAGCCTCGCGGCCAGCTACGACTCTGTTGTTCTCCCCTCTATCGGCTGGCGCGGGCAGCAGCCTCGCCAGCGACGACGTTGAAGTTGACTGCACGAATACGCCACGGTGGCGGCGGCGGCGGCGAGAGGCATTGAGCTAACGGTTTGGCCGCCGGACAGCGATACCGACCGGCGTTCTCCACGCGTTGCGTTCTCCACGCCGAACAACACTTCCCCAGCGTGTCCCCTTTCCCGAAGGCGGCTGGCTGGCTGGCTGGCGGACGGACGGACGAACGGGCGTGCGCTCAGGCAGGCCTCCAATCAACGCGGGCGCGTGACGAGTGGACGACCTCCAGCGTCGTCCGTAGATCGAGCGCGCCCCATTACTGCCGCAACGGCGTCGTTACGACGACGGATACGAGAGATGCTATCATCAAAGTCAGTCACTCAGACAGTCAGACGCCCGTCCCGAACGTCGAGAAAACGATCGCTCCCCGATCTCATAGCACCTCCTTGATATCCAGCTCCGTCAGGCGACCACCACCACCACTAGCACTACCACCACTACCACTACTGCTGCTGCTACTTGGCAGTCAGCAGTCAGCAGGCAGCCGTGGAGCTTGGAGAGGCGTTCTCTGTTCTATTATTTCTCGTGATGATTTCGCGCGTGTGTCCACTAGACGCTTCCCGATCTCCGATTGTGTTGGTAGTCCAACTCGGCAGCTAGCAGAGATGGCCGAGATGGAGTTTTCACGCAACAGTAATAGCATGTGTATGTATCGAGCCCTCGGTCTCTCTGTAGTATGATATGCTCATGCTTCGTCTCTCGGTAGGTAGTCAATCAGTCAGCGGTCGGTTGAGTTGGTCGCGCCAACTCTCATCTGGTCGCGGTCGTCGCAGGGCTGCGCTAGATATACACCCCGCGCTGTCGTACGAATGCCCAACATCATTGCGCGCTCATTCTCGTATAACTGCACTTGAGCTCTGCAGAGCATCTTGTGCTCTATATATCTTCCCAGTTCATCTCATTGGCAGCCCATCAGTGAGACGCCACGCACGTAAACGGTGCTCTGTTGCTCTCCGTCGAGTGGCTCATGACGGCGAGCAAGATGCCCGCCGCTGTTCGAAGCAGCGGCTGCTGACAAGCTGCCGCCGAGGCACTTTGCCACAGACAATGTATGCCACTCAATGCTGACGCTGCCCGGTACACGTTTGCTGCAGAGGCCGCAGAGGAGCACCTTTCGAGCTCTCTCGTTGGTTCCCTAGCTGACGTGTGTCTTCCTCTTCTGGAGCCTCCCTTTCAAGCATTCTTTGTCAAAACAACAACTACAGCAGCAACATCAGCAGCAGCAGCAGCAGCAGCCGTAGCAACAACAGCAGCAAGAAGCACAGCAGCAGCAGCAGCCGTCGACGGCGGCGGCGGCGACTGTTGTTGTCACCAAATGTCACCCAGCTGTGGATTCGACGCTGATGTTTGTGGCTACAAAAGCCACGGTCTGCGCGCGACGCCATGGGACACGACGAGTCGTCGAGTGGCTGGGATCAGCATTGCTGCGTGTTCGTTACCGGGCTCCTTCGAGAAAGGAGGCGCGCGCGGGCAATGGCGTGGCTGGCCACTCGAGTGTTGCAGTCGGCCCGCAGCCGTGGTGAGGAATACCACTCCACCATTTGTCACCCTCTGCGTTTCGTCCGGTGCCGAGTGATGATCCTGATGCTGTTGATGAGCGCCAATCAACGACACGACTCGACGGTGGCGGCTAGCGTCAAAGGCTGCTTGTGGTGTTGACGTATTGGGACGCACGAGGTGGTGGGTCTCCCTCCGCGCGCGCGCGCCTGTGTGAGAGAGAGCCTTGTGCGCGTATACCTAGGCCATTTGACCCGCTCGGTCCGTTGACTCCGGCTCGTCGAACGAACGCGCCCGCTGTTGACGTTGTTGCTGCTGCTGCAGATTGATGGGTCGTTTGTGTTGTTGCTGTCATCATTGTTGTTCTTGTTGCTGTCATCATTGTTGTTGTTGTCGGTCGTAACCGCAGGATGGCCGCGGGTTCATGTAGCACTTATGCATGTTAACCTCTGCTAGTCGACTCGATTACTCGTGCGACAGCAGCGACTAGAACACACAGCTGCGAATATACGGGATTTTTTCTGCATAATAGTATAATACAATATATATATATATATATCGTGCTACACTATTCTATAGTATAATATAATAGCAGCCGTTATAGTGGTCTTTGTCTCCAGGGCGTCCAGTAAGAAGTACCCAAGCACATGGGGTGGCAACGTTGTGGCCACCTATGGCGACTGTTCACCATTTGTGCAATTACATCAGGTGGCATTCCGCCTTTATCTGCCTGTTGCGGCCTATTGACTTTCAGCATGCCACCGTGTGGTTAGCGTAGGTGACTCGCTGATGCGACTTCGCTACGCTGTTACCGTCAAAGGCTGCTGACCCTCACGAATAGGCAGGGGGCGAGCGCACGCGAGTGCCGCGCTCGGATTTCTCTTGGGTTCAACCCAATATCATCAACAGTCCGGTGTACATCTTCTTCTCGTTGTTATGGGGGAGATGTCGCGAATGCTTCATGCGCACACGGCGTCACTCGAGCCGTAGTGCGGAGCTCACAAACCCATTGGACCTCGCCTCGCGCAGACCACCCAAGGAGAGCAACTCGACAGAGAGCAACAGCGCACCGTTGATGGCTTTGCCAAGGCTATAGTGCTAAAGTGCTTGGCACCACCTCGGGCTGCATCTGTCTGCGTGATTCTAGTCAATCTCTGGATGGTGGTGTTACTTAGGTCATGATTCGAGGATAGGTCCATACTACTTCAAGCTTCATACGTGCATTTTGGGTAGGCCCTTCGACGGCTGCTAATCGTCGAGACTTATCCAGCCAATCTATCGGTACTGTCCGTTCTCCGGGGCCACGCGCCGGCTCCGCACCGGTACCGGCACCACCGTCACCACCACTGCTGGCGACGACGACGCCGGCGGTGGCATAGTTGTCGCTCACGGTTCACAACTT
Source organism: Stratiolaelaps scimitus (assembly GCA_019614645.1). Classification (NCBI taxonomy): domain Eukaryota; kingdom Metazoa; phylum Arthropoda; class Arachnida; order Mesostigmata; family Laelapidae; genus Stratiolaelaps; species Stratiolaelaps scimitus. The sequence continues at coordinate 1,374,162 of JABWDB010000034.1, read as the reverse complement.
GTCCCTGTCGTATCGGCCGCTGTTTAGGCAAGGGCGTGCCTTGACGCCTGAGCATTATCGCTGACCCGCAGCATTTCTGCAAACCAATGGACTGCGATCTAGCTTGTGGCTGGCTGGCTGGCTATTCATAATAGTGATAATCATCGCTTCGTGTCCTTCATACGTGTACGTGTGTATCCAAAATGATTCCATGATACGCGCGTTTGGCGTATTGACAGCAAGGAGGGAGTGATGCCTCATCAGGAGGAGGCAACGATATAACGAGGAACGATTCTTAGAACAGAGAACCCTCCCCCCTGTCGGATATCACAGTAGACGAGCTCATCACGTTTGAGGAGAACGGGTTGGCACACGGAGGCCTCGGTGAATCTTCTCTGCTGCTGCTGCTGCTACTGGCTCGATTCACATGAAATAGCCTGCGTATCATATCAGTGCTGAGAAGTTCCCACCGTGGCAAACACATAGTTTTGTCTTCAAATGTACAAAATACGCGTTGTCTACAGCAGACGCGACAAGTTCATTTAGAGACGTGACGCGTTTCGGATAAGCCGCGACGTGTCCCACCAGAAGGATACGCAACAGCAGAGCTAGGTAGAGCTTTTACGATAGGAGCCACCTAGACGATGATGAAACGCCGCTTGATGCTTCGTGCAAGTCGTACGGCACCGAATAAGCGGACACCCGGCCAGCCTGTTCGCTGAGATAGCGGCGCTCGCAACACAATAACGTGAGTTCTCGGTCGACTCGCCGTCGCAGCAGCCAAGGCAACAACGACTATCACAGTGGCAGCAGTAGGGAAACGCTGCAAAGCAAATGGCTAGAAATTATCACAGATTTTCACTAGGCACCTTCTATTATTTACTACTAGCTAAATAATAATAATAATAATACTAATTAAAGCGCACGTATGACCGCTATAGAGATACAATACAATCGAGGCTGGCTGTCGTTGAAGTTTCTCCCATTCGTTCGCTACCCGCCAGGCCACGGTTACCGCCTGGGTTCAGCTGGCCCACTCGCCAGTTGTGCTGTAATTAATAAACGAGCTGAAAAGTAAAGTTTAGACTGCAGTTTCCCCGCCAACGATAATAAGGTTGTATGAAATGCACTCGGCGAAAGTCATTGCCGGCTTTGTAAGTAGAGCTACTGCACACGACTGGCCACTGCGGACGCTGTAACGCTGGGCAGAATATGTAAATGACGCCCAACTTAATACACACACACACACACACACATATAATAATTTATATATATAAATTATTATAATAACGCTTTTTCGAGAAAACAATGCTCGGCGGCTTTGCTTGTCTTATCTATATATATATATATATATATATATATATATATATCTATATATCACTTGCTGTTCAACAATTGTGTCAATTCACTTAGTGAAACTCGCCCCATTCAGCCGCAGCTCCACAAATTCAAACAGAAACCACATTGATCAACAAGCCAGATAGACACACCTTAGCTGCGCGCGCATATATACACTCAGGACCATTATCTCAGCGCTTGGAACTAACGTTAGCCTGTATCCGTCATGCTGTAACGATGTCATTACAAAAATCTATATAGACAGCGAAAGAAGGTGGCCGGCCACAGCTGCTCGAACGGGAAATCATCACGTCAGCCAATCATATATTAAGGTTATTGCATTGGCGAAAGGCGTCCACACACACACACAAATATACGCGTCCCCTTCGAGTGGACTTCGTAAACGTTTTGTTTTTGCGAAGATTATATATATACAGGAAGTACGCCGCACTCCAAGCAACCCACCTGTTTTCCCCCCTTGCCTTTGAGACCTTGGGCGGGCACGGCCCTCTCACTGCGAACTTCCTCGAGGGGGTCTACCACAGGTTGATCCGCGCCACCGGGGACAAGCGCGCTGGCTCTTTCCTCCTGCAGCGCCTGTCCCTCGCCGTGCAGAGAGGCAATGCCATCGCCTTCCTCGGGACATTGTCGTCCTCACCCCCCCCCCCCCCCATAATCCCTAGAAATACCGACCAACCGTATGTTTGAATAAACGATTTTTTTTTTTTTTTTTTTTTTATATATACATATATATATATATATATATATATATATATGGTTTAATTTCTCATATGTTACATAAATACTATAGTAGAATAGCGCCTCACATCGTTCTACCATTCCTGCCCGTCTCGTTATGGACGCACTACACATTTCTACACAATTATCCCTTCCATTTTGTCTGGCTGTTGTTAATTAGTGGTACATTTATCAGCGCCATGCGGAGGCAGCAGCAACAAGCGGCAGCCATCTATTATTATATGTACATGTTGCACGCCAAACAATGATGATCACATCGTCGAAATAGCCGCCATACACACGTGGTGATATACTGTGGCTGCTGGCAGGGGAGCCACCAAGATCGCATAGGGAAGCCTGATCCCAGGTTCGATTCGCCGGGGCGGATAGACGATACGCCTCGTAAATACGCCTTCGTCAAAGGCATTCCTATGGATATGATAGACAATCAGCAGCGCTCATCGAACATATTCATTGTTCGACGAGCATAAGTGGCCCGAAATGGTGAAGCCGAACCACGCCGAGGGAAAAGCCCGGCCAATCGAGGTGCGGAATCACACCTCATGGCGTATTTACTATATAGGCATGTCCCAATTACCATCCGGCCGTCGAGCGATAGGCTGGCAGATGGCATCGACATTAGGGAATCACTAGGCCATCACATCACGGCAAATGGAAATGGTCAGATCTCGGAAAGCCACAGCCACATGGCGTAACAACAGTAGGTAGAGCAACCGGAGCGCCTACATCGATGTTGGTCCGTGTCCCGGCGGCAGGCCTGCGAAGCGACGGCAGGTTCGGCCGCAATAGACGTTGTGTGCCTTGCGTTCTGTGGCCGATTTGTCTCTCCAGCTGTGCTGTAACTGCCTCACGGGCAACGCTTCCGCTGCGCGTGAGGATGATATTTCAGACTGTGCCCGAATCCTGTTCGTTCGCGAAGCGAGAAGGGCGAACTCAGCCATATGAGCGCGTTCTTGACGCCGGTTGCGAGACGAACGCGTGCAACGGACGTATATGAAAGTGAGATAATATTTGGGCTAATATTTGATACCGAATCAGCGAAGCATTTCTGGGACAGATCCACATATACTAGCATTAGGCCTGAGTGCCGGTAACACTTGTGCGTGTGTCGTGTCGTGTGCTATGGCTGTTTGAAAGTGCCCGCCAGCGGAGCGCCGCCTGGCGGCACAACCGCTGGCGACCTGCCGTCAGCCGTCAATCCGAGGTCAATCAGTGTTCAGCCACTGTGCGACTCTCGCGTCGTCAATATCTGACAACAGGCATATTAACAACCTCATTGTTCGATACTATGACGATATAACGTGGTTAACCGACATTATCGTCGGGACGAGGGGGATTCGAAATTTGATGATGCGCTTGCCACGGCGTACATCCGTTATCACTCTGCAATTAAGTAGAAGAACAGCGGTCGTGTCACGGAGTCGAGGGCGATTAGAACGCCAACGGCCTATGGACGTCCGAATTAGATCGCTAATGTGATGTTGACTTACGTTAATAGTGTAATCTGTCAGCTAACAAAAAATAGCAGCCGCTCTTCCGGCTGTATCCGATAGCGGCGGTGACACAAGACGCTGCTGTTTTTCGCTGAGCCTTCGGCAAAGTTCGCACTAACACTGAGAGGTTGCTGAGTCGTCGGGTAGAGCCAAGTTGGACTGTGGTGCTCGGAAGTAGCTGTTCCGTATCCTGACGTCACCCGAACGTTGAGATGGCGGGCCGTTAATGCTCAACGGGAACTTGTATGACAGGCGCACATATAAATATCAGATACGTGGACATCAGCAGATTCTACGTTTGGGCACATGCCGGCGTGTTGCTTGCCACGTCGAACTGCCGTCTGCCGGTAAACGCCGCCGCCGCAGTTGTTGTGCTTTTTTTTTGACAACGCACTTGACAGATGCGAAACGAAATTATCACGGGCGGTTAGAGAGGTCCACCGTGGCGCTGACGTCGCAGAGACTTCGAGATATCTGCACTAGCGTTCCCGGCAGCGAGGAACAGGTCGATCTGGCCCTTGATTCGTCTCATCCGTGCCAGCTGGCACGCGTCTGATATTGCTTGGGAACATATGTGCTCTAGCCTGCTCGAAATGTTGACCACATTTCGCTCAGTGGGGAATGGGCGGTGGGAGTGGCCGCACCTTACGGACAAATGTCCATCCAGTAGAGGTGGGCCTTTTTGTGGAAATTCGTGTGCTGGACGAGACCTATCTGCGCTCGCCATTACCTAGCGATAGGTAGACTCTGTCATTTCCAATGCAGATTTTGCCGTCGGGCCGAATAAGCGGTTCGAATACGCATACGCCAATGATCGTTGTTCGATGTTAAATAGATATATGACTACCGTGCCGAGAGGCCGTCTTGAATATAGTCACGTCTGTTGCCATCGATTGATAAGAAAAATAATAAGTGGGTAACACCCACACCCACTCTCCCCCCCCCGTTGCGTGGACGTAGTCGGGCAAATCTGACCTACTGTCGTCCGATGTAAAATAGTGGAAGATAACACAGCAGATACAGCAGTTCAAGTTTTTGGTGTTAAGACAGCAGTGGTTACACTAAGCTGCTCTGGGTCGATCTCTGATCTCGTCGTCACTAAATGTCACTAATAGGCTGAGCTGTTTAGCCGGAGTCAACGACAGTGTCAATTTCGCTGTTGTTGTTGGTACTTTCATCAAGGCTGCTGAATCAACGCATCCATTTCGTCCGTGTATCAATTTCATACGCGCGTACATCTGACAATAAGCGTACCCACTGATCATGGCAACTACGTCATGACTATACGGCGGAAGGTAGAGTTGTATAAGAACCAGCCATTTCCATTAAACACTGGCTGGCGTTGAACACGCGGACGATCCCTCGAATTCCCTGTGATGACGCGTCATCAACCGAGAGACTCAGTGTAATAGGGGTTATCGAGAATTATCGGGGGTGCCCGGGGGGGACCCCCCGGGCCTCTCTACATCGGCATCTTCACACTACACATGCGTATCTTTCGCGCAGATACGTGCCACGGCAACCGCTTCTGCTAGCGTTGCCCATTGGGCTATACTGAGTAGAGCGTTCCGACCGGTCTGTTAGCCGAGACGGTGTCACGCCAACATTTTTTCACTGCCGCCTCCGGACGCGGCATCATTCCCCACAAGTCGCAAGAATCACGTTAATGTCAGTTGTGCTCGAGACAGGCAGTTCGGAACACGGACTCAACTTGTGCTGTGGCGGGGCACACAAACGCGAATCGATAGTACACACGCATATATATATATATATATATATATATATATATATATATATATATATATATAGATATATATATATATATATATATATATATATATATATATATATATATATATACATATATATATATATATATATATATATATATATGCAACCGACAAATTGCCCATTCTCCTTCTCAGCACACTAGGAGAGCATCGCTTACCCATAAAAGGTTAGAGCCCCGCTTGGCGCGAGCAGTGCGTTGCACCGGAAGCGGAAACAGATTCGGCAGCGAGTGTCAAAAGCAAAATATAATAGCAGAATTAACGGCAACTCGAGATACGGCTGTGCCTCGCATACGAACGCATTGACGCGATAGGGCCACCATTGTAAACGCGAAGAATAAGCCGGACGATCAACTAATAGTCCGCGATAAACGGCAGGGCACATTGGCGGCCGAGGCGTCACCTAGATCTGCGTCAACCTGCCTCCACAAGGTAGATAAGCGACGAGGGAATAATCCGGTCAGTCACTTTAATGCCACATTGCACCGCACGAATAGGCACTGAAGAACAGCGGATCGATCGGCTACGGGATCGATGTCCTGTGTTGTCCCGTGTTGCGACCTGTACAGGCGGCTAGTTAAGGCGAACGCGAGGGGTCACCGCGGTTTGAAGGCACCGTCATCCGGACCACAATACGTGACGCAATATAGGACGTAAAAAGCGTTGCAACGTTTTCCCCTGAGCTGTATTTTGCTGTCGTGGCCTTTTTTTGCGGCAGTGGAGGCCGGGCGGTTGCGGCGGCGGGGGGGGGCAGGGGTCATCCTTTTTTGACTAGATAAGTGGCCACTCATAGTGTTTTCCGAGGGAGGAAGACACTGCTCAACCCAACCATTCAAGCCGGGCCGTTCGGTACGGACCTGCCACATGGCTGATGAAATGAACAAGCTGAAGAAAAATCACTATTGTTTGCTTCGCATATGTTGTTTCCATGTCATGTCATGTAGGACGAATGCTCTTCCGACTAGGTAGGTAGCTGCTCGCGGAGTTTTTTCCAAGGTGGAGGAACTGGCCAGAGACAACCGTTTGAGGAGAGCGGGCCTGGTGAGGCTTGATCTCTTGATCAAACCCATTGCTTTTGTATACGAATTCTCTCTTTGTTGCCAGGTGCTGCCTATTAGCCGGGTATATATATATATATATATATATATATATACGTAGAGGAGGAAAGGTCGTATAATGTGATGATAATTTGTGGAAAAGGAGATCGCAGGCGAGCATCGGAATCATTTCGAAAGATGGCTCCTCTCTGTTGCTGTATAAATCAACAGCTCCCATGGTGAGCTGACGAGTGCGGCCCTGTCGTACTCCTTATTCGGATTGACAAAACAGGTCCTGCTGTCCGAGTTGTTCCGTGTCGAAACAGTCTCATATCTCCATCGAGAACGAATTCTCAGGTTGTTATCCTTGAATAGTTATCACAATCCTCCTCCATTGGCGACTGCTTATATCATCGTCCAAGCAGCTCCTTTCTAAACCTTTACCTTGTATCGTCTTCGAGTTTTCTCGAGCTGAACATTTCCCTTATACATATTGTTCAAGCATGTCAACTCATATACGAGTTGCCGAGCACCACTTCCTGTTTTCTCATAAGACCACCCTTATTGGCCTAGCTTATAAAATAACTCGATGGCTAGCTGACAAAAGGAGCAAAAATATAGCACACACGCCTGCGAACAACGAGATGCACCATATGGTTGATCTATCATGATGTGGCGGTATACCTAATATTGCAGTAGATTATCGATAGCACTTGTGTGTGTGCGTAGTGGAGCCAATCAAAGGATATCGTGCTCCTCACGCTCATGCGAAGCGCGTAGCTCCTGCAGCGGGACACAGCAGGGCTCGTTGGTGAGAACGGTGCCGGCCGCACAACAAGACCCAATCGATAATTTGGCTGTTCCAGCACGAATCAACGAACTCCTTATGGCCGTTAATGGCTATGCTAACCTATCTCGGTGAAGGCAATCTCGAACGCCGACGACTAAACAATATTAGTTAATATTCACCATAGAAGCAATACACACGGCTCGATGTGTCGGCTAGGTGTAACCCGTGAGATGGGCACGTCTCGGAACTCAATGCGTGGTGGAAGTCAATCAGAGGCTGTCCCAAATCGTACGTGTGGCGAAACTCATCCGAAGCTGTATAGATGTCTCGGAATAGGCGCTGACCACCACGTCGACCGGCTCGATTCAAACGTGTGCACGCTAGAGAGCCGTTCGATCCTGGTGACAACGCGTTTGTTCGTATCGGGTCACAAACCACAATTTGTCTATCTAGAAACACAATTTGATTTTAGACGCCACAAACACACACGCACAACTTGTTTGTGTCAGGGATACGTCGTCGTGGCCGAACCTACTTGAAGCCAACAGACCTCGACAATGCCATCTATCTACAAGCCTTTCCGGACACTTGAACACTTCAGAGGTGTGACAATGTGTGGCGTTGTCATTTCCGCTGTTACACTGGTGATTGGTGACTATGACGAAATGCGATCTATCCCAGTGAGAAGTAGCTGGCTGTTGCGTTACAAGAGACTGCAGAGATTAAAGGTGATCCCGCCGGGGAACTGTTCGACTCTTTGTCTAATGAAATATAATAACTCCCCAAGATTAGTGCGTCTCAGCCACAGGCTAGATTGAACAATGGCTGGCTGTGAGGTGTGGCAAGACAATGAAATCGTCGGTGCGCTTTGTGCACTAATAGATTTCCGTGCGGGGCCAATCGACCCGAAATATATCGAATACGTCATATATATATATATATATATATATATATAAATATATATATATATTTATATGTACGGTTGGCCACGGAATAGAATTTAGCAACATATATTTAATAATCTATACGTATGTGTATATATATATATATATATATATATATATAAAAAAATGACGATTGTTTCCACGACTGTTACAACTTGAACGACCTGATCATTCATCGAACTCAGCCATTCCATTTGACTTTCTACCGGAGAGATCCATATTGCATTGGCAGTGTTGGCCGCCATCAACGGCTCGACGAGCACCATTAAAAGCTTGCCAGACGCCAGCAGTATGAACATTGGAACATTGAACCGATTTCTCAATTCATCATTTTGCCCTTCGAGCTTGATGTCTGTTTAGCCGCCAAAACGCGCGGCGAAATCCACGCAGCGGAGTTCGTCTGCAGTTCGTCTGTTGTCGCGATAATTTCAAATGAAGCTATTGGCCGACGAGGGGTGTCACCTAGCTTTCGTCATCCGGACACGGCTAATTACATATTTGGCTAATTGACGCCTTCTTGTTGAGCTTTCGCTCGCTGCAGTTCGCTAGACTGGGCGCCGGATATTCGACGAAGGGGAGAGAGTGCGTCGGACGTTTTGGCGGATTTACCTGAGATGATTTTGTTGACAGTATGTTTGGGAATATATATATATATATATATATATATATATATATACTATGTTCGTAATCAGAAAACCGTTCAACTTCGTGGGCTCACTGGAGCAGTTCTGTCATCAGAAGGAGTGTAGGGATTTTTTTTCATATCAACGCGTTGCCCCCGCTTCCAAATTCGAATTGCAATAATCGTAATGACGGCCGTCGAAAGACAATTAACACAACTAAACGTATCTCTAGTTATGTGTGTTTATCAGGCTGACTCTCACCATTAAACATTTTACTCAATCCACGGAATCGCTGTTTGCATTGCTTCGCAAGGCGGACCCCGCCCCCCGCCTTTAAATGCAAATACACAACGGTGTCAGGGGATCGAAGTCCCATGTGATCACCTAGGTGTTGCACGTTCGAAGGCAGATGAACACGATTGCACCCACAGCACGCCACCCGGAGCTCAAAACCTGCCCTCTAGCTAAGAGCATCGTACCGCGACAACTTCCAAGGCTACATCAGGCGCAATGGATCATCAGGCCTCGTGCATACGGTAGAATACGGCGACGTCTCGTCTCGGGACCCCAAGCTCGTATTCGCGACGGCCGTTTGAGGACGAAATATATGAAGTGAAACATGGATGATTTAAATCAATAACATAACACATTCAAGTATAATCAAGTAGGTTAACATAATGACGTGTTCGATTTCACAAAGCATTTCAATGGATCGTTCGAGGTCAGGCGATGCTACAGTATCGCTTTGGCTGGCGACGGCGACGACGACGACTATCCGCGGGCACATGCCGCTGGTAGAATATATGGAAGCGAGCCATATTCATTATTTCTAAAATCTCCGTTCAACATCGTGTGTCATCATATTGATTATCAAATTCGAAATCCTGTGTCAGCCAGGTATCTGACCTGCCGTGCGATCACGAGGGGTCGATGGACAGCCTCTGCCAGCCCGTGGGTCTGCTTTCAATTGCTGGACAGCTGTATCTAACTCACAGGGAAGCGAGCTGGTGGGTATTTCTACCAGCTATTTGTGTTGATATACTGTGACATTTCGTCAGATTTCGTAGAAGTAGCGAATTGTTGCTGGTTGAACGGACCTTCGAATGGACGTTCTCGGCCCACGTTTGGCTAACAGAGCATTAAACGTTCCCAGTTGTCTCTAGATAAGCGTCGAATTGCATTGACCAACTTACATTGAACTCATATGGCTGAATCACTGTGGCGATTACTTTAGCCGTGAAGCCCAGTGTGCACGAATCATGTCGTGTATATATATATATATATATTTATATCGAAAAAGAAATGCATTACCCTGTCTATTCGAGTGTTTGTCCTTATTTCAGGACATGTAAGGGCGCCAAACGACGTAATATGATAGTTGCTTTACAGATATCGTCTCGATGTAGTAGAAAATAGTTCGTATCACTTGTCAGCCTGATACGACACGCAATGTCCTGCAGAGGCATGAGGCTGCATCAGCTGTCAGCTTCGACCACAAACATGAATGTGCCGTGCTATACATGTGTATATATTTGACAGGCACAGGGCCCTATGGCCGGGCCGCTTGGCCCGAGATGTCGTCTCTACCGAATGTACATGGTGGGAAAGTATTATCTCGATTCAAATTCGTATCGTGCCATCGTACGACGGCACACAGACGTGGCCACGCGTGCATGCCGACGGCTGCTGTGGGGGATATCTCTTGCGAGTTCTGTAACGCAACAATATACATCATCCTCGGCCATTTTCTCTCGGTCAAACTCCGCTATGATAAGTTTGCTTGGACGAGCAGCGTGGTCGGACCAACAACGGCAATTTGTACCGACCACGGTTCGGTACCACTCAATTGTCGTTAGCTGTAAGAGCACTCGGCCAACGAAGCAAGTCAGAGTAAACACTGACTTGGGGTACATTGACAGCTGCCCGTAGATGGGGACCTTGTCTCTGGGCGGGACGTGCGCCCAGCGACACTCGACGCACAGGGGTAGTATCGTGAGCGATTCGTGTATTGCTGTATACAGGCCCCACATCCAGGACTCGAGGCAGAGGTGCTCCCGGCTAAACGCGCTCTATTGCCATCCCGGGCTAACCTGACTGTGCTCCCCGTAATGTGCTCAGTGTGTTGGCACGCGAGTGGCTCGATATCGCAGACGGTGCTACCAGCCATGTCAATGCTAGGCTAGCCAGCTACGTGGCCGGTTCGGCATTTATCGCTCCGAAACTACGTTGGTCACATTTGACAACAACAACGACGGCAGAGTGTTTGGGAGCAAGATGCGAAATCCCAACGAGCAAGTCCCCGAACAGGTCAACGAACGAGTGGTGGGAACGGTTTTCAGCGATGCTGGACACTTTCGTTGGGCCTGGTGCGCTGCCACGTGACTATAGACTAGGTGTGTAGTCTATCTATCTTACTTATACCCAATTTTTTTAATCGAGAACTTGAGCATTGTAAAATTGCAGTTCCGGAAATAAACCAAAGCAAGTGTTATGTTATCTGCCTTTTTTTTCATCATAAGATTTCCCCCGTGAAGGCTCGCCCACTTGTTATCAACGGCATCGCTGTTTCCGGTTCCGAGGAGTTAACTGACGATACTAACCGATGCCACCTGAGTCATCGATTCTCATCGTTCTTACTGACATCATGTAAATTCTCCAAAATATATATATATATATATATAGAGGAAGACGTGGCCGCTGATGGACACACTCAGTAATAAAGTCCAGAGGCTGGAGTTCCGCCCGAAGGGGTTGTGGCTAATCTAAATCGCACCCCACCTCTGCGTACACTGCATAATGGTCCTTTTCAATGTTTCGTTAGACAAACCCAAAACGCCCTTATTTTGTCTCGTTCATATTTGCCTCACTCTCTTCACGACGAACGCATACGAGCGCGCGCAGACGCCCTCACCGTTGCGATCGACGCGTCCACTTGGCCGAATTCACAACTTGAAACAATCGAAATGACGAACTCGACGTTCGAACGATCACAGGGAATCAAGATCGACCGACAAATCGGTCGATCAACTGTTCGAGGCCACTTCGAATCAATGAACACTCGTTGTCCGTACGATCTCGTCGTTGTCATTCGCCCCCCCTACCTACCTCCAACACGGAGACGATCCGCGGATTTCTCACGCCAATCGAAAATCACAATGGAACCCCCAGCGTTTCGAAGCCCCACTCGACCCAAAGCCCAGCTCTTACAATAGGACAAAATGCAGATTGCACTCGCACTTGTTACTCGTGCTGTTCAGAGAAGACCCATCTCATCTGCATGTTCACTGTGCTCTCGTCCGCTGTCAATATCGCCGTGTATTCCACACATCGTTAATGACTCGTCGATCTACTCACATTGCTAATCACCCGGCGATGGTGTCGTCGGCCCGGAGCTCCATGGCACCCAATGCATATCCGTATCGAGCGCGGGATTCGTGCGCTAGCAGCGTTTTTCTAACTCCATTTTCCGCGGTCCCCGTTCGAACGACGCGTTCGTATGCGTCAGCTGAAATGGGCTGGCGTCAACCGCGAGCAGTCGTACACTTGACGATGATCGACGCTCGCGCCAGCCGGGCGCACTCGGCAGCTGTCACTGTCCAGTGCTACGATGAAGCCTGTGTCCGTTCAGTTCATTGTTGTCCTTCTCTAGCGCTGTCTCTCTCTCTCTCTCTCTCTCTCGATTTTGATGTTTCTGGAGGGAAACCACAACGGCAGCTGAGGTGAGACCGCTGTCAGTTTACGCGCCTGCCTCTCACGCGAGGGCAATTGCAGATCCCAGCGAATGGAACAAGGGAGCACTTCCGTCGGCGGTGACCACAGCACACACTACGCTTTACGTCGACTCATCCCTGCGTCGACGTGAGGAGACGACAACTCCGTCATGACTGAGACGTTAAACCACCGCGTTCATGTCCCTTATTCGAACCCCCCCTGTGGAGGTTGTGCCACGAGCTCTGAGCAGCCAGGCTCAGACGCGAAGGCCTATGGACGCGCGTCCACTGACAGCCAGCGAGCGCGATCCGACCGGCCGCATAAGGCACCACGACGCTGCGTCCTCATCCAACCTGTCACAGCAGATAGCGCTCGTTGGTGCTGCTCCTGCAACCGCTGCCGTCCGATCGCGCTCATCCAGAGAAATGCTGCTTTCAGCTGCTGCGCGCTTCGACCGGAGCATCCAGTGCGAGTCTCGAGCGCGGCGGCACTGTTGTGTCTCAGTGTGGGAAGGCTGGAGACCGTCCCGATGGGCGGTGGATCGTCTGCTCTCAGGAGAACACACAGGACGACACAGGGGCAGCGCGCACAGAGGCCAGCCGAAGGAGTTCGTGGCGGCGGTGGTGGTGATGGTGGTGGTGATGGTGGTGGTCGCGGCGGCGGCGGCGGCTCTGGGATGAGACTAGCGCTGCTAGTGTCTGCTCTTCTCCTGTGTGAGAATCGACGGGAAAGGGATTCGATGGAGGCGAGGGTAGAATGGGCCGAACCAATGGTCATGACTAAGCGCGCAAATGTGGGGGGGTTGTTTTGAGATCGCGGGGGTGGTTTGAGATCGTGGAGGGAGGGAGGGAGGGAGGCAGGGAGCGAGGGGGTTTAGGAGAAAGGTTTAAATTGTGGCGCCACCAGCACCAGCTAACATTCGCACGGGAGGAACACATGCGCAGGGATCGAAGCGATATATTTCCCCTTGAGTATAATGCTGATCTGACAATGATCAGTATGCTTCGATATAGTGTCTCGATGCTCATTAAGCGGGTTGACCTCGCCCCTAACCGAGTGCGTGAGCGGCCATCGTCGCTGGGCGCACCTCTGCACGCAAACGGAACATTAAAATGAGTTACATCTTTGGCTTCGCGTGATTCGCCAGGAGGAGTTCGATCGGGTCAGACGGCAGATGGGAGGTTTCTGTATAAAAAAGACCTAGAGGTCACATCGCTTACTAACTGCTGGTGGCCTGGCCGGGAGATGCTGCCCGGCAGAATATCGCGGGTGTCGCGCCAATCACTAATCGTCTACTTGGTTGTCACATCCGTAGCGATGTTTACATTTTGTCAAGGTCCAGTAATCAGCTTGTCAAAGGGAAATATAGGGGCGTATCCGTTTGGCCTACAATCCTACCATGGCCTGTGTGTTAAAACGTTTAGCGCCGTGTGGTATTGTGTCACGACGCTGAGAGTCGACATAGAAACTTTACCTAGAACGATCGATCACGTTGTTGAATGTGTAACCACGCTGATGGCTGTCAAGGGTGCCCGTAATGGACCTCTCGTTCCCGCTGTCATAAGGGCCAGTCATAAGAAACCGCATCCAACCTACCAGTATATTGGGCAAAACAGGATTTGGCTTCCGGAATCATTGAGATGGATACCCATATAACCAATGAGGACAATCGTGTCAGTAATCGGAGCTATCCTGTAGAGACATGGCCGTCAACATATCACTTACTGTGTGCCCTCATAACGACGAGATTCTAGATGACCATGCCAACCTATGCTCGGCATAGGCGCCTGTAACATGCCCATAACAATATTGCAGATTTCACAAACATAACGAAGCCTACCGCTCTTCGCCGAATATCTTATTCCGAACAGCGGCTCCCTTGTTCACGTCCGTGAACGCCGACGGTATATGACATTATTCCTTTCATTATCTACAGATATTAGGACAATAGTGTTATTAATAAATTGTCCGGAATGATCTCTGTGTTGAATTGATACATTCGTCATCTGCCCGAGTCACCTCAAGAAAGGTCATCAGATAGGCTACCGGATGTTCGCACGTTTGAACACGGGCCACGGTGTTCACAGACAAAACTTCCTCCGTTAAACTAGAGACAGACACTGCTCGTAAAGGGACGACGCATACATCAATCTGTTCACAGTACACCGAGCAGGGTTTTTTTTTTGTTGAGAAAATGGAAAAATATGCTGCAGCGATAAACCAAAGAAGGACATCAAATCGTTTCGTGATTTATTGTCGGCACTGCAATTTCGCAATGCTTAAGTTCTCGTATTTCACAGCTACTTCTCCTCTCAGCCTCGTTGTGACGAAATATACCGAGTGAATTCATAGAAAATATGCAAGTTCAAGCATCTCCAAATCTCTGCTCGCCCATCGCGGAGCAGGTTGTTGGATCAGATCTCTCAAGCGCCTCTCCTGCGCTACCGACGAAGTACGTATCAGAGCACCGGCGAGGACAACACGACACGAGTTCTTCTTATACGCATGATGGCCTATATCGTTGCGTGTGATTCATTGATATCAGGCGTCATGCATTCGACAGCGTCCGTCCGGCTGCCTACCCTTCACATCAGGCTCGCTCGACTCGGTTTCAGCCGTCGTCGTAGCTCTGGAAGGGTCGGCATATTGGCTAATTTTTACTTTGGTTAATAGCCGGATGAATGCAAGAATTAGCCTTTTTCAAGGATTGAAATTTCGACGTATGATAACAAATAAGAAAATATCCTGGAAAAATGGTAAAGGGAGAGGAATATCTCATCCCGCATTTAGTTCCTACATTGGCATTGCCCGACTGAGTTGATCATCAGACAAGTCACGTTAGGGGGTCCCGCCAAGAATCACGTATAGTATGTGTTAGCGTAAGCATTCATTAGCGGTCGAGAATGAATTTAGCCTCCACCAGTAGATGTCGACATTCAGAGGTCCAGAAACAGGTCCGACCGTCCGTGGAGGCGCACCTCGCCGATCTCACACCATCTTCATTTACTGTAAGAACCCATGATGCGACACGAACAGTATAGCCATCAACGCGACCAGCACTCAAGCTCTCTCTCTCTGTGTACGCGTACCTCGTGAGTCTGCAAACCCATCCCCGCTTATATCGGACGGGCACATCAGGGGAATAGGCTCAGGTCACTTAGCTCCCTCCTCTACAATTCTCCTTATTTCTCCTGAACTATGAGCTCTCCTGGCCCTTCCTGAACGCCTTGTCCCGGTGTCCCCGCTGTTTCTAGTAGCGGATGTACTCGGATACGCTTAGATCATTCACAGTATTTAGGAGCATACACGAGATCGCTCGCTTGCTCGTCTACGTTAGTCAATAGGAGGTGTCGAACGGTTGGGGGGAGGTGGATTGTAAAAATTCTCGATCGGTTACCCAGGTTTCACCTGAAGTCGTCATTCCTCACCACTTGAGTGCCACGTTGACCCGTTGTAATTTCTCGGCCATGGTGTTTCCACGTCAACGTTGTCGCTGAGCGATATTGTTAGACGGTGTGCTCTCCGCGCACGATATCCCTAATGCAAATAATTATTGATATGTTTCTCTTGGGATTGTGGTCCATGATGCAGCTACTAAGGGAGCCAGAAGAGATTCCCGTGCTGTTTATTGCGGGAAAATCGGTACTGATCAATTTCATCGTTAGTGATCGATCATTTCGTAGCCATAATAACATTTCAATAATTACAAATCACTGTATAAGCTTGCTCTAATCTAATCATTTCCAAGTATTTTAAAATATATTTATTGCACTCGCTTACTACAGATGTAATTCAAGTCGCATCACGTTGTCATCGATTTCCAACGAGCTAGATCATATATATATATATATATATATACCCGAGGTTGATTCACACAATGCACAACAATTGGCCTGGAAATCGAACGCGGACGTTTTCCGGCATTTTAGCGGCCCTTAGTTTTTTTGTCAATATCAACGAGCATAACATCGATTCAGCTCGACTCAATCAACCTCGACGTCATGCGAACGACAGCTGCAGCCGCGCGAACAAAACTGTAAATGACCAAGCATGATATTAGCAGCGCAACAATTGGCCGTTCACGCATAAATGTAACGTCTGTGTGTAACTCAGTAACTCAATACAATACGACCTACAGCAAACTTTGACACCAGCGTGGTGCAGCATTGTGGCAACGTTGAACAACAGACGCAGCAGCTTCTGACAGTTGAAGGCTAGTTGTTCGCAGGGCGGGCGAACGCGCGAGAATCACGCGTCTGAATCGTCATCCGGCTCAGCGAAAGTGTCGACCACAGCGGCTTTACGAGCGTCGGCGTTGATGGCGCAGCGGAACCACCAGCTACAGGGGACATTTGCCAAAAGCTCTCCCCGGGACTCGCCAGCTACGCGAAACACCAAATACTCTAGGCCATAGATACGTTAACAGGAATAGCAGGAATACATGCGATACCTGCGCTACCGGCAGCAACAGCAGCATCTGCATCAGCAGCATCAGCAATAATGGTATCCCAGAGATATCGTTGTGGGTACACGATCAAAGAGGAGTGAATAATTATCATGATAACAATAATAATAAGATAATAATTGTAATGAATACCTTCAAGCGAATTACTTCAATGAACACCTATACATTGTTCTAGCATTTGCTGCCGCCGCCGCCGCCGTCGCCACTGCTGCCGGTGTGCTGCTATACTCGTTCATTTATACACCGCGACCATTCTCTCTCTCTCTCTCTCTGTCTTTCTCGCTCTTCGCGATTATCATACGTGTTACTAAGTGACTGGGCACACGAGATGAACGAGACTTAAATGAATTGTGTTAACTTATGCGTGCGTGGCAGTGGAAGTCTACAATAGGCGAGCGGGGCGCATTTAGCACGACGGCTATTATGGTTATGTCAGACAGAGATTTGTTTCGTGGGCTAGATGGCCGCTAGGGGGGCAGGAGCAAATGGGAGGCCATAGCGGGTTGTCAATGATAGAGCGAAATGGCGGAGAGTTGAGTTATATGTTGGTAAAAGTGGTTTTAATTTTTTTATCACACCTCACTGGAGATGGACAAATAAAAAAAAATGTGTAAACATTTTATGCGATTTTGACAACAGCTAACAGAAGGTTATATGAGATATGTACGGGGTGTTTGGGCCAAACGGGTAGAGGGTGTTCGGGAAGCGACGTAATCCTGGAGGAGGCCGGCCAGAGTTCGACTTGTCCGAAGTGAATTATCTATGCGATTTGTTGTTGTTTTTTTTTCGTCATCTATAATACATATATATATATGTATGTTTAGATCGTACATGTAGATGATCATAGTAAATGAAGTAAGATACATAGGATGAGATAGCACAATACAGTATATCCCCAGGGGAAAACGGATGAACAATTTGTCGAAATTTACCTTCGAAACCGTCGAAGTTCGATTGGTCGCCCATAGAGTTGGGTAACTTTCCGAACACCTTGTATACACACACAGACATATATATAAAAATATAAATCTGTATGGATATATATGTATATATAGAGAGAGAGAGATAAGGGACCACTTCATCTGCAATAGAGGAACCTTACATTTCATATCGATCATATATGACCATTATATGAAGCCATAAAGTGCCTTATACAACACACCAACTTAATTCGGGTGAGCGTCTTGTCTTCACTGTATTATCATTAATGCCTACGAATTTGAACCCAACACACACGTGTCCCTCCGGTCTAGTAGTCCAAGACGCTCACTACTAGACCATCCAGGGGATATCTTGCATACCGCTTACCCGCAGTCTGAGGCTCACTACCTCGCGAAATTAGAACCCTTACATCAGCAAAGATGCTTGCGCGGGAGGTCAGGAAGCTTACTTGTAAATAATTTAGAGGTGTCCTCTGCGGTATACCATAACGAAACGAATCAGAAAAATTCTGCCTGTTTATAATTGCTGTCAATGCACAGACTGAATACCATTTGTGTGGGCGTTGCCTCTTTTACACTGTTATTTTTATTATAACAAAAAATTTATGTAAATAATGCCGTTTGCAGAAATCGGCCGCATTTGAAATCATCCATGAGACGACACTTCCTTTTCTCTATTATTTTTACGAGAACTTAAGCGTTGTGATAAGACTGTGCAGTTCCGTTAATAACCCAAGCCTTGTATTGTATTGTGACTGCTCAGTAGCCTCGTCTGGCTTCGGGAGCATGTCAGGTACATATTATAATAGATATATTAGCTCTATCAATCTCACACGGGTGGAGTGTGCTTCACATGTAACTGGCAGTGAGAGAACAAGCTCATAGGTTTTTTCTTCCTGATCACGATGTCATCAGGACAGCTACAACTACTACTTTTGACATAATAAAACCGATCTCTTCCATTGCCTGAGGAAGCACAGTTCATCCTGCACCCTGCTACGGTCAACTATGGGGTAGCCACCAATCTATGTGCGTAGAACAGAGAGACGAAGGTGAAAGGGACCTCGTCAAAATCCCTGGGCATCAACAATATTTACATTGTGTTTAACTAACTGAAAATTCGACGTCTTCGTCATTGCTAACTGAAAGAGACACTTGTCGGGTGCTGAAGATCTCGTCAATTTTAATATCGGAGCTGCGATAGGCGCCTTTTCTTTTGTTGTTGCTGCGTATCCAGTTCACGAACGGCCAGTCAATCCCTAGGCTGACGATAGGATTGATCAACCATCGTCGGACTAAATGTATCAAAATCTTCGATTTTTTCCCATTTTGAAGTAGTAGAACTCAGTCGCGTACCATCATCATAATCAGCTGGGCGACCTCAGTGAGTCTTCACTTCGCAAAAAAGCCGTCTGGGTGCGATTCAAGGAACTAATAAGAGGAGGCACAATGTGGCCAATCAGGCTGATTCCTTTAGCTTCACAAACACCGTAAACTTCCGAACCACCGGCCTGTCGTGGTCTGCCGGACGCATTGTCGCTCTGTTCCCTATGAATTGACGTAGACAATTGCGACCCCTTAAAGGACTGAACAAACAAGTCCATTGTAGCCTATGGTCTGGTCACGGTCATGATCGTGAGTGAGGACAGCACGACAACACGTGCGTATGCAAGATTGTCATAGGACGTAGTCCCAAAATCCCACAGGAGAAACCTAACGAGTAATTAATTTGTACTCATCGCTGGTTAGTATCTCTATAATTTGATAAACGATCTTTTATCATCGAGCCCCGTGGCGTGCTTCGTTCACGTGCGACTACCTTGCAACCGCAGATGGGGACACGCAGGTGCACGCACACACACACGTATACGTCAACTACATATAGTGATATATATAGAACATTGGTAAATAGCCTCAGGCTCAACGGACAGCGCGGTAGAATCTATTCATGTGATTAATTGTCTGTCTTTCGTGCATCTCTATGTCGAGACCATGCGTGAAGTCATTACTGCGCGGTACGTCGACAAATGTCATAGATAATTATGTTAATAATTGACACTAATAATGGATGATAGTAAATAATCCTCTCGTCGTTCATGATGATTCTCCACACGAAAGTGTTGTTTGAATTGTGTTTAATTGCAATATTGATATGATATGAGCGAATCAATGTCTTGATGCGCAAGGTTGGCAGTTTCGTGTGCTCCACCCAATCAAATACAGAATGTTAGACCATGAAAATATGTTTTTTCTTTAATATGGTACACCCTCCTCGTAGGGGTTACCCGGAGTGGTTTTTGATTACACGAGGTGTCCTCTTGCTTCCAGGCTATGAACTCCGCCCCCAAAGGAGATTCCTTGCCGATCACATGTGCTGCCGGTCCCCAATACTACTTCGGATTGACTGTTCTTCTACTACTGTTTGAATGGCGAATAGAACATGTAGAAAGTATAATATTGCGTCTCAGAGGGGCCCGATCCCTCATAGTGGTCCACACAGTAGAAACCTATACGATATAAGCATGTGCGAGTACGGTGTATGTTCAAGCGATTCTCTACTTCAAGGCGCCATGATCCGCGGTGCAGTGGATCGACAGGGTAGACGCGTTGCGTTTGAATTGTGCACTATCGTTTGTCTGGTGCGTGATACACGCCATTAGGCTACCTGCCTACCTACCAAACGTACCGCTGACGATTTGAATGCGCGTATGGATTCGCGCCATTGAACTTTCGGTAGAGCGGGAGCAGCCCAAGAATTGCTCATCTTGAGATAGATCATCATCACTGATGCTGCTATTTGCTGGTCTGTTAGCTTGTATAGGACAAATCCATGGCCACCGGCAGAAACAACTAGCACATCGAATGGTGTAGACTAATCATCGTCCACTTGGCGTTCGTCACGGCTAGCTCACAGCTGCTTCAGGGTCGAAAGAGTTATCATGGCCAATGAATATATATATAGATATACGGCAAATACCTTAGTTGTGAGGCCTGGTCTGCATGAGCATTCTCCGTCATAAAAAAAAAGATATATAGATATATATATATATAGATATATATGCGGGTACCCACGCAGATGAGTACATCCCGGCCCATGGCAAGCCAGCGTTCGCATTCTCTGCCATTTCTTCCGGTGGCGTCCTCTGGGGCGTCCGAGATGCGATCTGCCCCCCCCCTCTCATCTCAGCTATTAAAGGATAGCACAGCAAGCAACGACAGGGTCGGTCAATCCATAGTGGTGTGGATGATTTCGCGAGCGCGAACAATGGTCACGCTATCGCGGATGCTTGTACCACTTCTGCGACGCCTCGGGATTTGAATGTGAACAAGGCGGGCATTGAGGTTGCCCACCTCATTCTGACGTCTCATGATAATGACGATGCGAATGCTGACTATAGCGAGGGGTAACGATGGTGACGACAGAGATTTTTACATTGTTTTGCATCCGATCGTGGTTAACGATTCCTCAACCGCTTAAAAGCACCGGAGGTGAACCGCCGCCTCGTACGGGGTGTTTCATACTGTGACATGCGAACTGGCGATTAGTATAAGGTTGATGTGTGATTAGCATGGGAATATGTGTTTGCATGTCTGTCGTTGTCTAGCTAGCATCTATTGCTACAAAAATGTCTGCTGATGTTTTTTGTTTGTGGTTCAACAACGTATCGGAACGTCGCTAGAAGCTCGACCTGGAGCCGCACTTGGCACTGTTGGCCAGCGCTCACAATGTTGAAAGTCCACCTCAAAACGACGAACAACAACAACAGCGACATGCCACGGAAATAACAACATTGTCGAATTTTCCAACGTCAAGGCAAGAGCAGATCTCTGATTGAATATCTGATCGGAGGAATGACGGCTTTCTCAGGCTTAGCTTCCTCATAGATTGAAGATCTGTTGTATTTAAGGAAACCCCGCAATTCTCATAACTGCTAGCCCCACGCAGCTGTGCCACTCCGTGTTCCAAGAGCTTGTCGTACCGAGGTACTCTACACTGCGATATACCTGTGGAAGTAATTATTTGTGTGTGAGCTGTGCAAGTCTTGAAGTCATTAGACATGATGATGCTACTTTGCTATCCCCACCATCAACTCTAGTTGCCCTAACGCCGCATCATATAATATTAATTAATGAAGGCTAGAATCGCCTAAAACAAGCGTCGAACGCCGGTGCAAGCCAGCCTATTCCAAATCGTGTAATCGCCTAGGACTTCCATCGTCCTGTCATCGTATCTCATCAAATCATGTCTTTCGCATCTTGGGCGCCCTCTTCAACGCTTTATGTTCTCTTTCGTGAAACCCTAACGGCTCAACTGTGTGAAGCTCAGCTCACTTGATTGAGCGATTACTCCACGTGTAGAGCAGACCGGTTGTTACCACAGTATCAAGCTCATGGGACTCATACCCAAAATGCAAATTGTGCATACAGCTGAGGACAAATCGCACAAGTTTACCTAGTATCATTCTGGAAACACCTGGTATTCTGCTATCAACCCAAATTGTTTCGCAGTTTCACTTGTGAAGAGACGGAATACATCTCTCTGATCTGGACATCTCTTAGTCTCTCTGATCTGCACGTGACTCACCTCTTTTTGCCCTCTTGCCTTCGAAATCTCAGGCGGCTCCGGCCCAATCTTCTCGACAGGGTCTGCCATAAGATGCTGTGCAGCACCAATGTAACAAGCGCGCAGGGTCCTCTCTTCTGCATCGCCTTCCTCGCTTTGATGCAAAGAGGCCAATGGCATCCATCGCCTCCGCTGGGGGTGACCCTGACCTCAGGGCCTCGGCTTGACACCCAGTCCCCAGCTGCCTCTCCAATTATTCTCTATGGTGAAATACACAATAATATGAAACTAATGGCACTCGCCTATCATTTATGTCATTTTCACCCATCTCGAATATATTTTTTACAGTAAAACAATTCATTTGGAATACGAACAAATATTCAAATATATATTGTAACCACGAATGTGCCGAAGTAACGAAGTGTGATAGATGATCAAGTACTTCCTTGCCGCCTCTTACATTCTGTTGAAGGCCCACTACACATAGAACGATCGGGGACAGCTTGAATAAACAAATAGTGTTTTTCAAGCTGACCCCCAGCTGTTCTGCCTCAGCTTTTAACCTTTTAGGTATTACTATGAGGACCTGTCGGGGCCACCTTTGCTTATTCTCTTCCTTACTCGTACCTGGCGAGAATCTCTCAGGTAAAGAAAGATGATAAAGAACTCCAAGGATTCTCCGCGTCTGACAGGATTTGAACCCAACGCACACGTGTCCCTCCGGTCTAGTAGTCCAAGACGCTCACCACTAGACCATCCAGGGGACAGCTTGAAGAAACTAGGAGCGTATTCACTGTAGCCACGTTGGTCTGCCTAGATAGGACGAACTTCCAGTCACCTCACCACAGCAATACCAATCTCGCCAAGTTCAATCGCTCGAGCGGCGAGGAACCGAGCCCCTTAGGTCGAGAGATTCGACCTGAGAGATTGAGCTTCGTGAACTCGCCAGCGATGAGCCATCCGCCAGCGACTCTCTTCGACGTGACTCGCATGATACACTCCGATACTGGTTGTGTTGCTTGGCAGGCGAGTATCACGGAACGAAGGGACATACAAGCATGCCTGTTTAGGTTTAGGCCCTTTATCGAGGTAATGCTACATGGACCGTGATTCGGAACTAGTGCTGTGTTGCTTCGAATCACATGTGTCCTGCAGGAGTCGAAACGAACGCCCCAGAGTTGCAGGTCCTCGTCATCACACCCCCACACGACATCTCGCTGACTACATGTAAAGGCTGCCGTGCACCACACTGAGATCGTTCTAATAAGGAGACTGCAAAAGATGACTTCGTCGCATGGTCGTTCATCCACTGAGCACAATAGTGCGTGCTATTATACAATTTAGCAGAAATATACAAAACACATAATAATTGAACTTGGGCGGGTGGAAGAGTTGCATCCTCACATTACGGCATGTGAAGTTTGCCTCGCATGTCGTAATACGACAACACGTATCCATTCGATAGGTGCATTGTATGTCCGCGAAAGATGTTTATTGAATGCGGAACACAAGCAGAATTCTATGAGACTTTGAGGGGCTTGAACTTACGGGAACATCGAAGTACCGTCAACGCATTGTCGTTGACGGATTGTCCGAGCTAATGTGAGGCTATTATGTGACTAGTGCGCTGTCGAAGTTTACCCTGTTCTATATTTGACACCCTGTTTACGTATGTACTCGCTGATTGTCTTACAAGTACACAAATGGAACGTGGCAATTATTTGACAAATTGCAATTTGAAATTTGCTTATCGTTGTACGATTTGCAGGTAACGGCTAGTATACGATGGGATAAGTTCCCTCTGGATGCGAAGGAACAGTTGCAGGAAGACGAAATAATCGGGGCTTCGTGAGCAACCACCTGTCAGAATGATCGAGACCTGCCGCCTGCTCTCATCCGCTTCATCCTCTTTAGTATGCCATGCAATGCAGTTCGTCACCGGCACAGCGTCGGTCGCCAAACAACACCAACAACAAAAAATAATCAGCAAGTTGTCGAACGTTGGTCGTAGGAAATTGCGCGGACGTATCCAGGCATACGACGGGTCAGAGAATGAATGTCAATGGTAGGTCGCAATATGGAAGATTTGAAGCATTTCATTTTGCGTAATGAGACAAATAGAGACTTCACATAATGTGTAACATGCTAATTTGGTTCGCCTCGTACAGGGTGTTCTCTCTTGTCGAGTCCGGTGGCGTATGGTGCATTCGTGCGCGCCTTGCAGCCGGCGGAGTGACACGTAGGTGCACTGGTTCGATTCCCACCGTTGCACATTTGTACTTAAAGGGGTTGTCCGTCTTACGAAGCAATGCTAAGCAGTAGCAGTATCGTGGACTAGGTTAAATGGACTGGCTGAGAGTCCGCCCGAAAACTTTAGCATGTTCTCACTTACACTCATCTGAATCGTGTACAGGCCAAAATGGAACACAAGGACAAACTGATACTTCTTACCTTTCGCGGAGCCTTACTGACCGACAACTGCTGAGGTGGTTGACAAAGTGGTGACTCTATTCAACATCACACTATACTAAAAATCCAAGGGGTTCGCTGTCGAACATCGAAGGAGAGAGCATCGAGGTGCTCGAGACAGCGACCTCCTGTTGAGTCCTTAATTTGTGCCAAACCTCTCGTCGTTAGTAAAGGCCAGCCACCATTTTGACAAATTATTTAACAAACCCTATGTCTGGTGTTTACACGATCTCATTGAAGTTTCGTATTGGAGATTTCGTTGTCCGTCTCATACTTCAGTGGTGCTGAAAGCAGTTGTACCGTGGAGAGAGTCCAATGTTGACAGAGGGTCTGCCCGGAAACATTTACTATTACTGGTAGAAACATTTGGTGTGATTTTCTGTAGATCATAACATAACATTTTCTGTAGATCATAACATAATAATAAAAAAAAAAAAATATATATATATATATATAAGTGCTAGAAGTCTGGCAACTTTGTTCGACCGAACGTTTTTGCCACTGTCTGTCCGGTCTACAGAAAATTAATTCGAGCATACCAAATGTCGAACTATCAGTGACATCGGGGATGCTAGTCGTCATTTGGCACATTTCCGCAACTTCTTGCGACGTCTGGTACCAGATTTTCGAAGTCAAGTTCAAGAGGGTCTTCTTCGTCGCCGCTCAATCCAGCCGTTTTGCCAGATTTTGCTACAAGTTGCGGAAATCTGTCAGACGGGGACCAACGTCGTTCACTACCAGTGAACAAAGAAAATCATCTATACAATTCATATATATATGGAACAGTTTAAATTTATTGACCATCTAGTAGTATTTTACAGAAGTAGCTCTGACGTGCAGGATTAGCGATTCTTAACTTGATTTCTATGATCTATCGCAGCATCGCCGCACGGTTTTGAATATAAATATATAATAAAGGCATGCACACCATTATGAAGCCTTTATCTCCCCTCCCCGCAGCGCGCGGACTCCACAATTGCCAAGCTGTGTACCCACAGTGCTGCAAATTCAATCGTTGAAATTTCCAAATATAAAACGAGATAGGGGACTAGTCCCGAAGCTACCACGACGAATCGGGATTGCAGTTACGACGGGGTGGTGGCCTTTATCGACTCTTCAAGTGGCTTCCATTTAATGTAGTTCTCCGCGCAAAACTGCTCCAGCGGGAGATCGTCAAGATACGCCACATTACGGCGCACATAATGGACGAGTGTCCGCAGCCTTGTTAGGTCCTGCAAGTCGGGGTCCGAGCTGAGAATGACGCGCCACAGGGCGTTCGCCAAAGCCTGATCATCCTTGTTCAAGCCCTGGAAAATTGACGTGGAAAACGGCGAAATATCATCGTGTTCAGGTAACAAGAAAAGTATAGACGAAAATCGCGTTTAATTTACGTTCTAGTTGTTAATTAACATAATTAATGCTACCCGCTTCCACATCTTCTGTGAAGGTCGGCCGAGGTGTTGCGATACCCGAGTGTTGCGGTGTCACATTCGACTGATATCATCTTCTCATGGTGGCTTCACTTCAAGTGATTCTGCATTTAGCACCCTACTCTAGATTCTATATGAATATGATGAAGATGGGGCTTAAAGAAGAAATGCAGGCAGTGGTTGATGACAGAGTTGCGTGCAACTTTACGGATTTTGGGTGATTCTTTTTCCTCCTCGGCTTTGTCCAAAACACGATGAAAAAAATGCACGCATGAATAAATCAGATAAGCGCCATATCGAATTAGAACGTACAGCCAAAGATAGCGGCGTTTGCGGCACAATCTAATCCCATTGGCGACGCGCGCACCGGTACCCTGCCGTGACAACGCCAGCGTGTTATCTTACGCATTAGCTAATGATATGTGGTTATTTGTAACTCGTACTGATCATCGTGAACAATGTTTGTCAACTGTTGAAATGTTCAAGAAGTATCGAAGAGAATTGACCAACGCCAAGATGTGTTCACACCACAGAAAGATATTAAAACAACGCGGCAGAGACGCCTCAACAGAGATTTGAAGGTACTGAATGTATTTTGTTATTTTCGAGCGTTCGCAACAGGTTCGTGCTAATGGGTAGGGGGCTCTCTGTGTTTAGATCATACCTCATCGTAAATGCAAACCATTGCGTTGAAGTGCTCACTGAGGTCGTTCATACATTGACGCTTGATAGAAAACGGTACTGACTGGAAAACAAAAAGAGCACGGAGCGCAAAATTGATTGAGTAAGCAATAATTATCGATAATTACTGCGTGCTGAAACGTCGACGCACGTAATGCGGTAAACTCTCCTTATTTATACGCTGAAATGTACACAATTTTGTTCCACTGAACATTAGATATATCTGCGGTCAAACGAGTTCAATCCAGATATAATAATTATGACTATTATTTCTATATATATATATATATATAAATAAAAAACAACAATGTGAATCAAACGGGTAGTTAAGATTGTTTATCAGATAGAACGGTTCTGTGCATACACAAGCGTTGAGCGTTACGAAGATGCGAATTCGAATTGTTGCGGTCTGCCTTAAGTTGTCAGTATAGTTGATTATAATCACCACTAAGTGCTTAATGTATTTTGAACACTGTAGAACAGAGTGTGTTAACATACCGCCAACTTCTTTATTCGCGCGTCGGAATCTCTCCAAAGGTTTTCGATAACCT
Organism: Stratiolaelaps scimitus; assembly: GCA_019614645.1. Classification (NCBI taxonomy): domain Eukaryota; kingdom Metazoa; phylum Arthropoda; class Arachnida; order Mesostigmata; family Laelapidae; genus Stratiolaelaps; species Stratiolaelaps scimitus. The sequence goes on along the minus strand of JABWDB010000034.1, from coordinate 1,346,597 downwards.
GATTGCGGAGAAATTTACCCTTATCGGTGTCAACCATCGCTCTTGTTAACAGCATCCTGAAATCGATCACATTATAATAGCAATTGCTCGCTATAACTTAATTCGTTGTCAATCACGATTGAACCAGAGCTTCTCGAGATGTTGAACTAATCAGGGGCGACACGTTTAACGTGTGGACAGACGGTCACCTTGATTAGCATGGCGGGCAAACGTCCACCTCGTATTGGTTAATAAAGGTGTATTTGTATTGTATTGTATATTGTATTGTTGCGATAGGGGTGTGTCGAATTGCATTGTATATGAATCCGCACTAAAATCGTAGGTAAGGAACGCCATCTCACCAAGGTCATAACGCAAAGCCGAAGCACACAAAATAAAGAAGTAAGTATCGATTTTTTGTGTTATGAATTTGCTTTTATCCATTAGTGGCTGCGTTAATAATCGATGCCCCGTAGCGAATGATACGGCTCTCGTAGTGAAGTAAAATTAAACTAAGCCCAAATGAGAACGAGGCAAATATATTAGTCTCATGAGAATCCATCGAAATGGTGACAGTGACATTAGTATGAACAGTGATTAGTGAATACAAAGGCCTTCTGTAATTCTAGAGATTAAGCTCGCTTTGAGGTACTGAGACATATGAAATCAGGCAAAAACTCGGCACTCAGAAAAAAACATTATAATAATAAGCGCACTCTATTCAAAGGTAGATGTTGTAAGACATTAAGCAGTCACAAAAATCACACAAAAAAGGGCCATTATCAATTTCAAGACTCATTAAAACGTTTGTACTAAAGAATTACACCGTTCCGAAAGGCTGACGGGGCAGCTCCTGACACAAACGGGAAAGAGCAATAATTAGCGATACGTTTGCGACGAAACTCCTCGTCTCAAGGCCTAGTTCGTTCTCGTCTGGCGCGACTGCTCTACATGTACGTACCAGACGTGCAGTTCGGTGACGTAGAACCATGACAAGAAGGTGTCCGGTAGCTGGAAATCTGTGAGCATATCGATAAAACGAATACACATGAGGACATAATAAGACCGACTGCACGACGTGGCAGAAAGTCAAAAACGAGAACCACATCTATCCTCCCCCGCCGCCACCGGCAACTACCGTTGACAATAGTTGTTTTTTGGAAAAACACACGACATACACATTTGAGTTCGGTCTGGTTGTCGGCATCGACCACCTACGTTAGGCATACGAATCTTGCTAAGTGCGTATAACGACGTACAATCATTAGTAATCATATGAACACCATAGTACAATATGATCGCTTGCTTCGGGCTCACCATGACCGCCTTCATCTGAAAACAAAAACCCTCCCCGCCAGCGCTCAGCCCAAGCACGTACTCACTGATTATAAATACATATATGAACACAATATAATTGTTATTTGCAAGCAGCAGTAATAGTAGCCCGCATTAATCACTATACGCGTACTCACGTTTAAACCACAGTGGCATATTGATTTGATCTACAGCCGCTTCGTAGAGGAACACGCTCGCTTCCACCATTTTCTATAATACAAACGCAAAACAAAATTATTCCCCCAAGTCAATCAATCGCCGATATTGGATATATATATATATATATATATATATATATATATATATATATATATATATATATATACTGATATATCAAGCGAATTCATAATTAAGACGGTCAAACGCAAAAATGTCGACGATTCGAAGCGCGAAAAACTCCCACAGGCCCAACAGCTTCGTTACACCGACGGTCGGCAATGTCTTCGATTCACAATGCGTGCAAATAGAAATGCACCGCTGATGCAAAATGCCGACACGAAATTATCACAAAACTAGTTTCCGGTGCAATTCAATTTCGCTTCAAAAACGTCATCAATAGCAGCCAGAGGCGTGAGCAGAGTGCGTTCGGCTTAATGCGCGATGTCGGAAGAAGATGCGTCGTTTTGCAACTCACCGGTTGTTCCCGAAAGGCATAGTTAACTTTATTCTTTATTCGTTCGGTTAGTGGCAACCTTATACTCGACGAAGACATTTGTCGACACGCGAGCCGCAACAGGGCTCCCCGGGCAAAGGACATCGCTCCAACGACGCAGAAGGAACTCGGCGTCCGTGATCCCTACTCAGAAACAGAAGCAAATTCGAATTCAGGTTCATGTGCCTTATTATTGACGGAACCGCAAGGTTCTTTTTGTTTTTTACCGATGACACGTTCAATTCGCTACAATCAATCAATGAAACGCTTATTCAATATATTGCTTCCATTTAGCTCATCGTACATATTAGAGAGCATAAAAAAAATGTGCTGTTTATTTATGTGAAAAATACCGAGGCGAAGATGGAAAACATTGCTTGAACATCAGCTTAGTACCTTCATTAACATATTATTAGAATTACAATGAGCAATTAGCTTGGCGTCGCAAAGGTGGCGATCATTTACGTGGCCGCCAGTGCACTATCTACTATGTAGAATCGTGCAACAAAATCGAGAAGGAAAAAAATCCAGAATTGCGATAAGGGAGTCTAGTCGCGGGATTCTCTTGGGGCTTACTTTCGAGAGAGATCCGACAACCTTAGTCAGACAAAAAAAAAAGTTCCTCATTTGAAGTTAACGAGGTTGTGCCGCGTATACTGCTATTTATTATATTTAGTTCGTATTATAGTATGTTTTAATATATATACAACAATTAGTACAAATCAGTCATTGATTTCATATCTAATTCGATATCGTTCCTGACGATTATTCATACTGTGCACGGTTAGCTTAGCCCCTCGTGTAATGCAATAATAATGTTTCACATTTTTTAACGAGGACTTGACCAATGAAAGAACTGCCGTTCCGTCAATAAACACAATCTTAATTGAATTGAACAGAAGCTACATTGGTATAATCTCAACTTTACGATTATGGCCGGATCGAACCCTGTCCATACGGCACGAGTTTCTATTCCATACACCATCAGAGCGACACTAATCAACAAGAAAACAATTATAGAAAAACGCCAAATTTAGTATAATTACTGAACTCGTTTTGTTTAGGAATACCCCTGTGGGCGAACATCGGCGCCAGGCGAGCGATAACTAATGACACGGCCAGTGAAATTTTAAATCTCGCTGCAAAAGATTACGCCAAGAGGCTGACAATATTCTTCATAGGCACACTACTTCACCCATAAGTCGAAGCCTGGCGCACTTTTTTCCAAATCGCTTCTACAGGTTACCGCTGTATTAAGAAAAGCTGTACCGTAAACTCATCCCCTACCCAGAGAGAAACAGGGGGTCCACATCTTCACTTGTTTTTTGTTGTTGAAATTTAGCAAAAGACCTACCCTTTGTATTCTTGCTCAAGACCCGTACTCTGTCACTGTTCACGTTCGGTGTGGGTAAAAGTATGGTGCACTTTTCAGAGATATCGTCAACAAGAAAACTAGAGAAAGAAGCCTGCTACGGTTATACGGCCATCGAATTTCGAACCGCGCAGCAGAGGGCACAAGCCGTATAGGACTAATACACATTCTCTAACTCGGACAATAACAATAACAGATACGCTCTTTCTCAAAAGTGTCGTCTGCTTGGGTCTAGCCCTGTGCTCCCCTCAGCCATAATAATAATAACATCAGCAATTTGGGCATCGCGAAGGATTCAAACTTCCCCGCGGCTCGAAGCGCCACCTGCTCCTTTAGCCATCACCCCTAATGATGATGAGAATGTATCTTTGAGCTGGCTTTCTCAGCTGTTGCCTCTATGTGACGTTCCTCAGCACGTAACCATAGATATTACTTCGAGGACGTTTCGGGGCCATTTTAGCTTTGTCTCACCGATCCTAATAGAAATATATATATATAGAAATATTGATAAGGTACCCCACAGGATTTGAACCCAAACGATAGTGTCCCTCCAGGACTGCGGCTGCCCTCCACCAGCTCTCACCACTCTTTATATTCCGTATATAATAATCCAGCACCCGTTGGTTCAATAAAAGAGAATTTGTATTGAGGCTTGCGCCAGCGACGACTCTCCGACCGCCCGCCTGCCACGTCGTCTGCTAGTATTACGTCTGCGGACGGCAACGACGACGAAGTGACTTTTCCGACGACGACATCGACACATACAGCTAACATCTGCTCGTATGTGCGCATACACACCAACATAGAGGTATACATGCAGACACATACTTGAATCTCGCATCCGGACATTTCCCCCAAACGCAAAGCTGGGTATCTGAATTATGTGCGCCGTTGCAGGCAGTACTTCTAAGGCTAAAACCTAACCCATCGCGTCAGCTGGGAGCGCGACGCAGAGAGAGAGAGAGAGCGGGCGTACATTGAGTGCTATCGGGCGATCGAGGGCTGAAATCATTCTCGTTGTCACTCAAACAACAGGACAAGTATGGGACGAACGCATTCTCCCTGCGTACGCCAGCCAGCGAGATTAATAATACTATTATCATGACTATTCTTGCTACTGTATCGGAGAGACCGTGGCGGACAGATGGATACATCCGCCGTCACGCAAACGCTCACGGCTAACTGCTAATCCCCCACGGGACGAAAACACAGATCTGGGACACACAGGCCGCGTGTGTCCCAGAGATCACTTCATCATTTATTTCATCAGCTCGTCTGCTGTTGTGGTTGTGTTGGGTCGTTCGCTATCTTCCCTCCTCTCTCTCTCCTGCTCTCTCGGCCTGTTTCACTAGGTGGCCATTGCCGCAACTGTCGCCCGTTGTGTTCTCTCCTAGCTGTGCGGTAACAGCAGCAGCAGCAGCAGCATCGTACAACGGCGCAGCATCACCACCAACAACAACAACAACAAAATATAGGACTGCTGCCGTGCGAGACGCAGCAGCATTGGCAAGCGAAGTCAGCGGTTGCTGTCGGCGATCGAGTTGTTCCGCGCCTGACGAGCAATCGGATGCGTTCCCTTTGCTGGTCCTGATCGCTGTGGTCCTGCTGATTGTCCATCGACCATCATAGCTCTTGGGGATAGTTCGCGATTGCGGTTCGTTGCTTTCGTTGGGACTGTTTGTTTGTTAGTTGATTGCTTGGATGGACGCTCGAATCGACGAGAGAGAGTGAATTACAACTGTGTTGTTGTTGTTGTCGTCGCCGCCGCCGCCGCTGCCGCTGCTGGAAACTCTCTCAATTGCCGAGCTGGTGGCTAGTTACACCGTCTGCGGCCAAAAGTATCCTGCTTCTGGTGTCGTCGCCGCCGCCGCCGCCGTCTAAATTCAACAACGGTGGTAGAGTGGTGGTGGTTGTGGTGGTGGTAGTTCTAATATTGCTCTTGTTGTTATTATTATTATTATTATGAGAGTGCCTGCTGCGCGGGTTAGTTATTGCTGTGGCTGTTCCGTTCCGTGCAGTTGTTGTTGTTGTCGTTCGTCCAATCGGCCAAAGGTGTTGTTGTTGTTGTTGTTGTGACTTTGCTGTGGCTACCGTCAACGGAAACGCTACACCCAGTATCAGATATTGTCACTGGCTGCAGCCGCTGTTACTGGTGGATACAGTGGAAGTCATCCGTCGTCCCCAGCATTCGCTCGCCGCTGGGCACATCTCATTCTTTTCAACGTCGTCGTCAGCGCAGCAGCAGTAGCAGCTGAGACACAGCAGCGACTCCTGCCCGTTCGTTGTCACTGGCTGTAGCCAGCCGCCGCAGAGCGCACTGCTGCTGCTGTTTGGCTGGTGGTGGTGGTGGTGGTGGTCCAACAACATCGTACAGTTGTCGTCATCCTCGTCGTTGTCGTGTGACTTGCTCAGCAAACTGCCAGCAAGCTGCTGCTGCTGCTGTCGCCGCTGTCGCCACCGCTGCTGCTCGTGTTAGTGGAGTTCACTGTAAGAAAGTGCGTCTTTGTCTGTTGTGGACGCTTGTCGGAGAGTGATTTTCGATCTCGCGACTTGCGAGCAATCCGGCCGGGACGAATTGCTTGCTAGTTCAGCACAGATGGGTCGTCGTCACAGCAGCTAGCCTCGATCAGTTCTCGTCAGCAGTTGCTGCTCCGATAGTGGAAACACAGCAAATCAATGTTACTTCGCCATAGCGGATGGGCGGAGTTGAGTTGGCTGCAAACGTCGACGCTGAATTAAAAAAAACGCCAGCGACAAACCGACGACGACCACCGAAGCCCTTCGTTGGCCAGTTCGCTGAAACATGTAAACACGCTTGCTCGACACGGGACGTGTGAACCATAATGTGAATCGTCCGGGACGAGAGCAGGAAGAAGCTGACCCCCACCGCGGACCAACGCCAGCGTCAACCGCAGCATCAAATCTACTTATCAGTATATTAGAATAATATGGTCGTTGCTCATCGCAGCACCCATCGCCGTCGGCTAGATAGGATTGGTGACGCCGTACTGGCAGCAGCGGGCAGTCGTTCGTGTTGCGGCGGCGGCGGCTGCTGCTGCTGTTGCGGGGCTGCGCCTGCTCCTGCTGCGTCTGCTGTTGTCGTCGCTGACCAGGTGGGACAGCGGAGACTAGGCTGCTCATTCTAGGCAAAGGCAAAAATCGCCACGGGTCGTGGGCGGGTCGAAACGAGCTGTGGCGAAATTTTGGCAACGGTGACTCGCCGTGGCGGTGTGTGCCCCAGGCGCACCCCGCAATAACATGCTCGGCGCCCCCGTCGCGGGCGTTCGCGCCTTCCAGCGGCCCCGTGCGAAGCGCCTATTGTCGGGTCGCCAGCTCCAACAACATAAGCAGCAACAACAACAACAACATAAGCAGCAACAACAACAACAGGTTAAGCTAGTGCCACCTCTCGTTGCTCTCGGAGTTCTTCTAACATCAGGAAACAACGCGCCGCTTCGGCATTGACGAGTCCTACCAGCGTGGCAGCAGTGGCTTGAAAGTGCGTCCGTTCCTCGTTTGTCTCATAGATCGTCCGTTGTACCGTTCAGAGTGAGTGCTCGTTGTGCGATTTGTTTCGTCGTGCTGTTTGATGTCATCGTCGTCACCGAGTCATTCTGTGACGTTTCTCAACGGTTCGTGCAGTACGCAGGCTGGTGCCGTCGCAGCAGCAGCAGCTGCGGCGTCGTCATTATCATCATCGTCGTCGTCATTCTCGTCTGTGTGCCCTCCCCCTCCCGTGCGTCCAATTGCAAAGTTACGTAGGAAAAACAACCTCGCCAACTCCTCCTCCTCGAAGAAGAAAAAGTCGTCCCAACAAGTTGCCAAGCTATTAGCCCCAAGAAGTTGGCCAATCCTTGTGTCTCTATGTGCGGATGCTGTGCTGCTGCTGCTGCTGCCCCGCTTTTGTCCGTCCAATACAGCCCCGTCAAATTGGATCAGCTGTGTGGATCATCTGGATGGAAGGCAGCTGTTGACGCTGCTACCCCTGCAGTGGTGTTGACACCTTCGATGAGGCGGCAACGACAACAACAACAACTACTAAAATAACAACAGCTGAGCGCCTCGCCCACCAACGGCCATAGCTACGCATCAAACCTACAAACAAACACAGACAACGTGCATTCGAAATCGAGGCAAAAAACGCTTCTTCGGACCCTCGTTCAGCGGATTTCTGCTGCTGTTGCCGCCGTCTCTGCTGTGTCGTTTTTCGCTGATATTCGGAATCGGATTCAGCGTCCATTCGGATGACCTAGCGAGTCTGTTGATGCTGGTGCAGCCGCTGCCGGTAGCCGTCACCGCAATCACCAGGCCTGTGGCAACAGCCGAGCGCAGGCATTCGACGGTCGCGTACGACCTAATCTCGTCTCGGTGTCAAATCCAGGTAAGAGTTTATCTAGCTAGGTACCCGCAGGCTTGCGAGGCAGCCATTGTGAGAATCGAACAAGTGCTGCTGCTGCTGTCGTTGCAGCTGATTCTACCTTGGATCAGACGGTAGCTAGCGCGCACAGCACAACCAGCAAACCAGCTGATCTGACCGAGCTGAGTAGCACTACTCGACTCACACAGAGTAGAACGTGTGTGTGTGTGTGTATTAGAGCGGCGTGAGTGATTGCATGTCAGCCAAAACGCCACACCGCTGTCTTGGCTGTACCGCCGATCTGAGCCAGGCGATATTCGATATTTTGATGAGAAAGTGAACACTATGCACCATGTGCTACTGCATGTAATATAGTACCTGAAAATAGTGCGCACATTCGTTGTTATTGTTCATACATTATTGCAGAGTGCTTTCACGTTGCTCGGCGCTAGTTAACCCCGTATCGACGATAATCGGCCGTTCTGTTTATCCGCTAGCATCTACATATGCTGTAGCAGCCTCGAAAATGATCCGCTTGCTTTGGGTCGGAGAGCTCAAGTCATAAGTCTTTTGCCTTGCTACAAGACCGACGATGACAGACGGCAAGTTCGCAATTTGCTGCCCGTTCCGACACCGGAATGAATTAGCAATAATTAATTGTTTTTTCCTGCTGCTATTGTTGTTGTTGCTGCTGCTGCTGATGATGATGATTCGGTCGGTGTACTAAGGTATCGTAAAATTGTTCGAAAATATCGTGTGTGGTGCCCTTTCACATCAAGTCTCCTAATAATATTAATAATTTGACAAGAAATGGAGTCGAGACAGATGCGAGTGTCTCCATTCGACGCTTGTCGTCGCTTTTGTGCTATCGCCTACAATCGCCCCCCCCCCGCCGCCCCCCGTGATGTCCCCCTGTGATCAGGGTTTGCTAAAAGTGCCAGCAGACAACTGTTCGCATTCGGTAACGTCAAACAAAATCGATCCAAACCCCAATACGTGTATTGTGCCCGTTGCCATTATTAGACGGGCAAACTGCTTTAGGATACTCCACAGGGCGAACGACATATTCCCCAGAAATGTATCGGCCAGCAAACCCAGATGCCTCGCAGCATCGGGCTGATATCGGAAGTGGCTACCAGCACTCTCACTCGCTCGCTAACTTAGCAGCAAGTGCCAGCAGGCAGCGTTTTTTTTTGTTAGACGAACGATTTTTTTGCATTGGTTTATTTTTTGTAGAGCTTTTGTTACCGATTTGTTGTTTTGTGTTTCGTTTCCATGCATTTTACGGCTGCGTCCGTCAGAGAAGACTCGGTTTTTAAAAAAAGTGAACGTTTTTACTGTGTGTTTATTAATTGGCTGCACAAATGATCTTATCTCTCTTTCACTGTCCTACCCCTCCCGCTCTATATTTCTCTCTCTCTCTCGCTTTGTCGATCTTACGAATTGTCCAGAGTGCTGTTTGATGCTGGTCAAGCGTCAGTTGCAGCCGCGGGAGTTAGCCGCTTGACGCCCGCGGCAGTACAGCAATCTCATTTGCAGGTTGCAGACGTCGCCGGCTGAGGTAGGGCCGGCTACGGCACCAAAGGATACCGACAATGTCCGCTGTTTTTTACTGAAGAACGTCTATCTAAATTTGAACGAAGTATCGCGCAGGGGACCTATAGGCAGAGGAACTGGTGCTGTGCGCGAGTAGCGCAGAGCCCGGGCCCAGAGCTCTGGAGATGGTGGACGAGTGATGACAAGTGACAACCTCGCTGATTATTCAGTCAGAGCTGCTGGCTAGGTGGCGCCGCACGCCCGGCGACTCCAATGCCCAGCGTGAGGGCCGTCGAACCTCCAGTAGTAACTATAGCTCAAGAGTAGCTCGCCTCACTGATTCACCGCAGGTTCGAGCCCTGCCGTGTGACATAAAAAAGAGAGCTTAAGCATTGTAAAATTGCATCTCCTTCAATAAACCATTAAACCTTTACCTTTACCTCAGATCAACGTGTTCACGATACGACACACAGAGATAACGAATGATGCCGGAGCTACGAGCTGCAAGCGGTCGTGGCTGAACAGAATCGAGTGAAATTACCTGTTGCTCTACCTGAAACAACGGGACAGAGAGAGAGAGAGAGATTGACATTGGGTTGCTGCTATTAGATCAGATTTTTGGTGAAACTCAGAAAAACTCACACTTCATCAACTCTCCGCTGTTCACCTCCCACCCCCGCCCCCCTCCCCCCGCCCATTTGCAAATCCGTGCAGCGTTCATTCGTTACCAGCATCTCACGATACCAGCTCGTCATCGCTCCCGCCGTTCCGCCCAATCACAAATACACTCTCCAACAGGTCCCCAGTGATATTAGCGCCTTCTCAAACACTTCCAAACGCCTGCCAGCAGTCCGGGCCGTCACAACTAGCCGTTTTACAATATTATATTATGATAAAGAATATAGTTTGTTCCTGTTCGTAGCCGCACATTTGGCGCTGGCTTGTTGATTCGCTCGCTCGTCGTCGGCTTCTCTATATGTGTGTGCGTCTGTGTGCGCGTGTGTTTTTTGTTGTTGTATTGTCGCGCAACTTGAAGCGGTAGCTGCTACTGCTGCTGCTGCCTCCATCATCAGCGTCGATGATGCTGTTACCATTGGCTCTCTGCCGACCGCTGCCATAATACTGTTTATACTGCTGCTGCTGCTGACGCTGGCGCTCGTGCGGACGCTCGCAGCCGAGTGTTGCCGTTCGTTTTCTTGTCAAGGGCGCAACGTAGTATCATTGGTAAGAGGCAGTCGGCCAGCCGGCCCCAACCAAAGGGGCAGACCGACCGCCCGCCCGCCAGCCCGCTAAGCAGAACGCTCTGCGGACGTTCGCACACTGCTGGACGCCGAGAGTGCAACTCACAGAAAGAGATCGCTATTATACGCTCGTCTGCGAGCGTGCGTGCTGCGTTTGTTTGTTGTGTGTCCGTGTGTCTGTGTGAGTTTGCTGGCGCGGCTGGCGATCAAGCAGGCATCCCCAGCGAACTGAACGGCCGCTCGACGTGTGTTGTACCTGCCAACATATAATGATGATGATGATAGCCTGATGCTGTGTGCGGCAGAGCGACGGCTGAGCCCCTGAGACTCATCGGCTGGGTGGAACGCTCTGGCGTCGCGGGATGGTAGACGCGCGCGTGCAGTACCTCCACGTACGGCGTGCCGAGTTTGGTTCGTTTCGATGTGCAGGGGATTTGGCCGATGGCCCTTCGTAGGTCTGATCGCCGTGCGGGTGAGGGGGGGGGTGGGTGGCGATCGGCTCGTTTGCTTCTGAAACGATTACAGGGGAGGTGGCCTTTGTAGAAAGTAATGCAAGCAATTGTTGTCGAAAGTGTTGCTTATCTACGGTTTTCACATGGAGAAATCCTCGTAGGGGAAATGTATTGCAGATTGGACAAACTTGGGAGATTTTGCGTTGGGTTTACGTAACCTCTCTCTCGTTCTCTCTCTCTCATTTCTGTCGATCAATATATCTATGTTTCGTTGATTTGTCCAACAAGATCGGACAATGCTGTAATTAGTGGGTCATAAAGGTCTAGCCTGATTCTGTTGACGGTGTACATTGAAAAACAATGCTAGTTGCGCTTCCCATGGATTTTGCCAGTGGCGCCCCATGCATGATACCTTGAAAAAGAAGACTTTTTTCTATGGACGTATTTATAGTTTTCTCCCGCGCCGACACAATACCACCCCCTCCCCCATCTGTGTTTCACACACACAAATGTCTAACTAGATATGTCCGTAGGTGTTTTGGATAAATAACTCACTCACCTCACTTACACGAGGGATAAACAGAAGGTCTCCTACGTCGTATGGTGGTGCGCATGCGTCAGCCAAATGGGTGGTTAGCAGATAGCGACTAGCGTTGAAATATCGATGGACGCTGAAATTGATCCACTTGACGATTTCGGGCCGTTTCCGTCTGTCTGCCGGAGCGTCTTCGCTGGCTCCAACTAACTTGGCGAAATTGCCACCACCCGAACACTCACGGCCCTGCCTTCTGCGGTTGAATGTCGAACGCAAATGGAAGACAACATTGAATGCTTGTCACGGTTGAATAGCGACAAGCATGGGAGGGAGAAGCAAGGAATAGACAAACACGTAGAAATGACTGAATTCGCCTCAGATATGGCAATCAATACTGCCATGTACTGTAACAATCACTAGTACTAATACTGTGCTATCGTCGACAAGACTACCAAGATCCATCCATATATATATATATATATATAAAGGTAAAGGTTTTATTGGTTTATTAAAGGAGCTGCAATTTTATAATGCTTAAGCTCTCTTATATGTCACGCAGCGGTGCTTTGGACAAATAACTCATTCACCTCACTTACAAGAGGGATAAATTCGTAATGATAATAATTCGTACGAACACTGAACTGGTGCGTGATGTTGCATAAGTTCCGAGTTTACAAGAAGCGGGGCTGGCTGCGGATTTAGCGGCCAACAACACCAGAGACAATGACAAAAATTGTCACTTGAGCAGCTCCCAGCTCATCCTCGCTAACAGCATAAGCTGGGTATCCCATCCGTATATAGATCGTTTGCCCTGCGCCGTCTATCGCCATCGTCGCCGTCTTCCGGGATCATCTGCTGCAGCAGCAGCGTCATTCCCATAGGGCGACAGCAGGCGGCAATGGCCCCAATATGTTGTGGTGAATCCGCTGTATCTATCGAGTACGATTCCCGCTCGTCATCGTCCGTCAGCACGCCAGAGATATCAGCATCCAGTAGCTGCAGTGTGATCATGATCACCGCCACACGGCTATCGTCACCAGAGGCACTTCATCTTGCCTCGGCGTCCTGAACATGCTGAGGTTGTCGTACAACGGGACAGCCACAACACAACGGTTACAGGACATTTCCCTCAACGGCCGTTGTCGTCATGGGCGTCTACGGCCCGTGTCGTGTACGCCTGGTAAACTATAGTAAACGTAGTAGTCCTTGCGATGATTGTGCCGACGATGACAATGATGACGATACATCTGCGAGACATGTTTCCGCTTTAACTCTGCCTTGATCCCAGAGGCGTCGTTTCTCGGGCCGTGGTCCGACATCTGCGACGTCTCGATATCGAGTTAAGTCGCTTCTTCGTGAGACAACATGCTGTTGCTGCAGCTGTATGTACGCGTCGGCTTCTTCGTGGGGTACAGCTACGAGCAGTTCCGTTTGTGGTCAATCTCTATCCCTTCTTCTTGCTCGCTCGCTCACCAACTCATCCCGTCTCCGATCGGCCATAGTTTCCTATAGCAGCTTTCCTCGCCCGAGGACTACAACGTCCGCAGTTCTATTGCGTTTCTTCTGCGATCTTCGTCGCTCGTATCTCGCCCCTTTCTGTCTCATCATCATTTGCATCGTGGTTTTCGCAAATTGATGATTCGTGGTTGCCTGCTGCTGACGATGTCGGCGCTGTGAAGTCTGGAGCATGGCCGGGATGCAAGCCATGGTATGACGCGGCGTGTAGTCGCGCCCAGCCGTGCCGAACAGCGCATGGTGTGGGGCCTATATATATATATATATATATATATATATATATGGCGGTAGCAGCAATATAAGCAACTGCGTCAGTCTGTCTGTCAGTTAGTGAGCACCGCGCACCCTTTTCTGCGGAGGTGTGGATGAGGCAATGGCCGAACGACTTCATTCTCGCGGGCGTCGCATCGGCGAACGTTTGCGACGAGGAAGTTCGTGTTGATGGCCGGCCGAATACTGCGGGGCGCACCGTCGACGCGGCCGCCGCAGGTAGCGAACGAAACGCACAACGGCTGGTAAAGCGCGTTGTCGGTGAGCCACAACCGACATCGCAGCGATGGATGCCGCCATGGCTTCGTTTGGCTGCCCGATATAGACCGTTCTGTGCGCTGTTACAGCTCGAAGGAGACGTCTGACTTCGGCAAGGGTGGTTACTTGTGTGTCTGCTGGTGAGCAATGCTAGATGTCATGTTTATGGCCGTATGACGGCTGTTGGAGGAAGTTCGCTTTGTTTCGCGGCGGCGCGGTGTGACGGGCTTGGGTGAATTCGAATATCTCCTATCAGTGACTAATCCTCGATCTCACTCGACGTAATGCCAACAGCAGCGTAGCGTACTGTTTGACTTTGTGCGTAAATGTGACAATTCATTGATTCGTTGGCACAAGGAATTTTTTACGCACACGATGCATACGGGCCGGGTCATTGGCATTCGTGCAGCCATCCAGCCGTCTGGTACAACCCCAGTCCACGCTACGGGAACGGCCTTCTAAATGAATCTCACTTTAAGAGTCGTCCGCTGAAAGAATAGACTCGAAAGACCAGGATCCTGCGCCGTCCGTTCCTAATCAAACGCACAAGCGCGCTCATCAGCAGCGTTGATTATACCTCAACAGGCAGGTCGTCCGGTCGATCGGCAAGGCACCAGACTCTGGGATAAACGGTATAGTGGTACACAAACTGAGATATCGTTTGGGTCGCGTCGAGACGCTTCGGGTCGGCTGGTTTTGGCCTCCGCAAGCAGTACCATAGACGTTAACGGTTGACAAGAGCATCTGCACGGATTTGGTTTTGACCGGTGGCGGCGGGGTCTCGTCTGTATGAGTCGAACCACTACGGATATCCAAAACTCGTATCCATCCACGTCTTATCTCGGGCTGACTGCCGCGATCCTGCAGTGTGTCTCTGTACGGAGAACGCCCGGACGCGTGACGCGAATTCGGGCCGGGGCCGAAGACGCCTGTTGTTTGTTCGTGATAAGCAAACGACGAAATATTCCCATAGACGAATTGAGGGGCAGCCCGGAGGCGGGTTCTGCTCTCGAAATCGCCGCGTCGCCAGAGACAACCCACGTAGCCATACACCCAAGCCGCTACTGTCTCCTTCGGGGGAAGCAGTTTCGAACGATCGAGAGAGGGGCGACGAGAGGCGTTCGATTCTGAACACCTGGAACATGCTCATGTCCGTCTGCTCAACGCTTGCCCCCAGGGAAAAAGGGGGGCCTCCTAGTCACTATTAGGTCAACTGACAAACAATAATCAGAAGATGAAGGGTAAACGCGCGCTGACGCAACACTGACGCGTGGTCCTCCATTTTCCTGCCCCCTCAAGACACTCCTCTTGCCGGTCGAGTCGTGCAACGTTAGATACGGCCAGCGAGCACTGTGACGAAAATCGTATGACCATTGACACTATAACTGGTTCGTTCATTTGTCGAAAGCGTCGCTCTCTATCAATCTATGTATCTATCTATCTGGCGGTTGCCGCGTCGTGGGGCGAGCGACATCTCCTGGATGAGGGTAGCCCTCACCGTATCGGATAAGTCTAAATATATCCATTCGACGATGTTTTGACTTTGCCCTCCTTGTCGTTGGTCATTTTACTGCTGGCGCCACTGGTAGCCTGATAACAGTGGAACAATGGAACATTGAACTCCATTGTTGTCACGAACTTGCATGTGATCATTCGCGAGAGCGCTAACGAGAATTGTGTGATAGATAAACTCTCCCTGATTTCATTTGACTGTTAATCTACATAGAGAGTGATAGAGAGAGAGAGAGAGAGAACATCCACCGTCTCAAGTAGTTAATTAGACATTGTGCTTGGACAGTTGGCTTTGCAATATTCGCTCATCGTTTCCATTCCATATTTGACGATTCGCGAGCAGAATCATTTCGACGCCTAGTGCGACACCAATCATTTTACAGACGCACCATAAAATGTTTTCGGCGGGGGCGAGAGGTTGAAACCTCTATTGACATGCCTGTACCCAACATGGGACACCTTCCATTGAGGCGAAATGAGTACACTTGAATATATCTGAATACATTCATTACGCACATATGTCGTATGTGGACGTCTCGTGGTGCTGGATACACAGGCAACCTCGCCAATTTCATCTTTCGTTGGCTAACCCGCTGGTGCAATGATTCTAAGACGACCGTTCTCAAAGAACTTCTCGTCGGCTAGCGTTTGTCCTCGTGTGGCCACGCGCGCTGGACACGACGGATCCACGTAGCGATACTGATCGATTTAAAGTATTTGCAGGATACCAGCCCTGGCGATCGTTCTTCGCTTGTCTTCACCTTTGCCTTGGTGGTCCATCGCGGCGCACCCCACCACGGGGGGGGGGATCTCGAAGGACTGCTGAGTAATCCTCCTGACTCGCGTGACCAGTCAATGCACACGACACTCGGAAGGGCGCGCTGTCCGTAGCTGTGTGTCAATAGCCTTTGAGTCAAATTCGACTCGGTGCTGGGCAACAAAGAAGGATGGGGGGAGTGGGGGGGGGGGGGGAGTGGGGGGGGTCGGGGAGTCTTCCTGTAGCGAAATAGAAGAACGAATCGCTGCAGATAAGACAGCGAGATCCGGAGTGAGCAGATCGCCCGTCCCGGTTATCGATCTGCTATTTATTTTGTCCCTTCCTCACGTGGCCGCCCCCCACTCTTCCGGGAGGTTATCTTCGAGAACGTCTCTCGAACAGAAGATCTCTAGAGTCTGGCCACGTTGCTTTCAGCGGTAACACGAAGTCGGGGAATATCGAAGCTGGCGTAGAACAGCGAATTTCCTTTGCTGACAGTTCTGTCCCGGCTCGTTGTTCAACGTTCGACGATGTCTACATCGGTTACGACCAGCTCCAGTGTTCGCTTTCTCTCTCTCTCTCTCTCTAACTCTCGCAGAGACCGTCTCTACCTTGGTGTTCTGAAACTCGAAAACTTGGAGCGTTTTCGATGAAGTAGTCTGTAGCGTTTTCGGTGGCGGCGGCGGTAGATATCCACGCTGGTTCAGTTAAACCTAAACGTCGATGAATTTGAACAATATAGTGCTATATATATATATATATCCGAAGTCGAAGTTCTAATGCTGTACCATTATATATATAGCACTACAGTAGTTCGAACTTCGACTTGTTTCTTTTTCGTAAGTAACTAGCATAGATAACATATACTATCATCAATCGCTCACCCTTCTCTCGGTTATTAAGTGTTTATGCGCAACGTTCGAGCTTTGCACGGAGGAGGTTAGAAGGAGCAGAATTTAATTCCTCTTGTTCTCCTCGCACTGTCTCTCTCTCTCTCTCTCGACGATTCAGCTCAAATCCAGCCAGCCGTAAATGCACCCCTCGCTGCGAACTATGAAACGAGGAAAGCTCAACAGAACAAAGGCCAGACGAGCATCTATCTAATCTTAGCCGACGCAGTGTTCCCGCAAAAGCATACACAAGCATATGTATCCTGATGTATCCGTTCGTCTAGCGGCGGACTAGGCGAATTTGTGGATGGTGGCCATCTCACGTTGATTTCATACCCTGCATGTTTTTCTTCGTTCGGGCAGAAAGCCGCGATGAGTCATTACGGCGGATACGCGCCAGCTCGATGAGGGTCGCGGCGCAGCAGTTCACTGGCTAGCCTGTCGCCAGAGACACGTGGCCGGAGTTGACGTGTTCAGCGGCAATAAATGCCACTGAAACGTTCGATGGTGTACAACTTGTCGACGAGGACACGTCGATTACAGACTCGATCAGCACTTAATAGTGGACCTGTAGTTGAACGGTGGGCGAACTCATATCATTCTGGCGTCGTAGAAAACAAAAGCGCCCCTCAATCGACCGTCATGATCGAACGGATTTAGTGCGTGGGTGTCTGTGTGTGTATCTGTGTTTGTGCGTTTGTGTTACATAAGCGTGTTACAGCTAGGCGCTGCTTGGAGCTATATTTTGTCGATTTTGACCTAAAACACGTTGAGAGTGTGCGTCAAAGCTGTCAACGTTTACAGTACGGTGAAAATCATCGACATCAACCCAAAGAGTACGTGGTCATTTTCGATAGCTCTAAAGCGATCTTTACGCCGACTAGGCCATTAGTGGAATATTGTGCATCATTTCTATCCAGCAACGAATGCGGCGATATAGCTGAATTTTGGATTTATGTTCAACATAATATGAAGAGGTCGCCGCCCCAGCGGCGTTTGTGTGCGCCACCCATTCGCCCGTAAGTGTAATAAACAGTTGGGTGCGGTACATAGGTTTGATACCCACCCTAAATTGCACATTTGCATCTAAGGTTAGTCCGTCCTACGAAGCAGTGCATGTCACTAGCAATGGCTAGCGTCGACTGAATTAACTGTTTCGAGATGAGAGTTAGTTGCGGCATCAGCACAATGGAACAAGCGTGAGTAAAGGGGGAGTGCTGCACACTTCTTCTTCACCACTCTTTGTATTCGCTCGTGTGAGACGAACGAGGCTTTCATATCGAGGCCGATCAATGCTGGACCCCCCCCCTTGCACTTAGTTACTCTCGTGATGGTAAGCAGCGGAGCGATG
The DNA here is from genome assembly GCA_019614645.1 of Stratiolaelaps scimitus. Classification (NCBI taxonomy): domain Eukaryota; kingdom Metazoa; phylum Arthropoda; class Arachnida; order Mesostigmata; family Laelapidae; genus Stratiolaelaps; species Stratiolaelaps scimitus. The sequence continues at coordinate 1,328,585 of JABWDB010000034.1, read as the reverse complement.
CCTTCGCTGCTGGCAGACATGGGCATGTGTCATATATATATATATATATACATATATATATACATATATATATATATATATGTGTGTGTGTGTATATCTCACACACACACACACGTCATCGAGGAAAAGTGAAAATCAGTATTTGTGTTCTACATACCGCAGCGGATGTCACTCGAGTGATGATTGTCTCGTTGTGGTGAACGCAGATGTCTAATAGGCAGTGTCGTTGGTAGACGCGTTAATCATAATCTCGACGACCAATCTGCCCCTGAGTCACACGCAATTTGCCGACTTTTGAGTCACCAGCTCCAGCAGCATGCAACTGTAATTGATAGGTCTGTCTCAGCAGTTGAGTTAGTTATCAAATCGTCCCCTGGGACATTTCAGCTATCCGAAACAGGCATGCAGAGGACGTAGGAGGCCGGCTTGTAACAGTTTTAGGAGCATGCCTCGCTATCTAATGGCAAATTAGTGCAGAAACACAGTTGCTACAGCGGTAAAAGCTTTATTGGTTTAATAAACGAACTGCACTTGTTACTACAAGGCTCAAGTTCTCTTATATGCCTGTCACAAAGTGCCCTGGACTCGAACCTGCACCCTCCGACCTTTAAGAGCCAGAGACCACTTCTAGCCACTGTCGAAGCAACCGCGCTGACGACGTTGCTACAGTTACCATACAGCATGTCTCCTAGCCAAGTTGTAGCCTCCCGTTGCCCTTCGACGAGGCCATATTGCACTGACCCGCTCCTCAAGGCGTGCTCGGCTGAAGAACTTTTTGCATCGACGTACGTCACCCATTTGCTTTCTCCGCACTGTCCTCTTGTTAGTATTGTTGTTGCTGTTGTTACTGATGCTCTGCCAAGCCATCACAGCCCATGGCTTCGTTGACTTAATCCTTAGATCAGACCAGCAACAGCTGTGCGTATGCGTCGCTCTATGCCAGTGGCTCGTGCACTGGCGACCTCTTTCTCTCTCTCTCTCTCTCTCGATCGATCTTTGTCCCTCTCGTGGGATCTTCTGGCTGTCCGTCCGTGTGGGAAGCGATGGCCGTCGAGTTCGGTTGTGTAGCCGAGTAGCCGCTGTTGGCCGACGTCGAGTGGCAGGCCCCCAGCAGAGAGCATCGGTCTCTGCTGGCTCGAGCGAGCAACGTGAGTCGAAGAGAAGGCTTGTAGTGAGCTATTGTAGTGAGCCAGGCTAGTACGGGCTGAGCTCGCCGCGAGCAGCTGTGTGACCTCGAGTGTGTGACCCCCGCGAGCGTTTTCACGACAACTCCGGGCAACTCCGGAGACAGAACGTTCACGTCGACCGGACATTCAGCTCGATGTGGCCAACTATCGCTGGGTAGCCGGCAGCTTGGCATGCTCAGAGAGTGCGCCTCGCGGCTAACGTACTCCCATAACCTTTAGCCAGTGAGCCTGTTATGTGATGCCGCCGTTTACGCCGGCTCAGCCGTCGCGACCAGCTGGGACGGGCACGGAAAGCTCAGACAAATGCTGGGAGAGCGGGGGACGAGTGGGAGGTGAAATATATACAGGAAAAATGAGATATCCATATACGAGGTTCACGCTCGAGAAACACGAATAGCAATGATAATTGCTCTTTCTCTCTCTCTCTCTCTCTCTCTATATATATATATATATATATATATATATATAGCGTGAGACGTGATGGTTACGTGTGCAAAAATGTAATCAAGCAAGCAAGCGAGCGAGTAATTGGCTAACGAATAATGCCAGCAGGAAAATGAGTGTGTGTTTTTGGTATCAAATGTATTCAGCCGCCAAAACCTGCACCCGTACGCCACTTGATCTTCGAGGAAGGCGTCTCGTAGGGTACGAGCGTCAGTTATGTATCCATCTCATTGTTGCAGATGAGCAACAATGAGATACGGCAACTCAAACGGTGTAACACTATCAAATACACAAGTGTCGAGTCTGCCGTACTCATCATCACCATGTACACCGGGCCACTATACGTGTCAGAGGTACAGCAACCCTCTCGGGGTAAGAATGACCCCTATGCTCATTTGCAAGAAGGGTTGAAACTGCAATAGCAGGATTTGTCGAATCGAAAATGCTCGTTCGCTGCTGCTGTTGCTGTCGCCGCAATTCACTGACGGTACGACACGCCAGAACCGTGTGCTCGTTGTAGTTAGTGCTGTCGTTCAAACTGATGGGAAGCTACATGGACAAAATAGACGCGATTGCTCCTCTGTACATATTCCTCTGCGTATTTTCCTCCAACGGGAACGGGCCGACAGCCCCTTTCCACTCTAGGCGATACCGCGCCGGTGAGACCACGAGCTTGGTCTCGATCTATTGTGTAAACAAGGAAGCGAGCCCTCGAATCCAGTTGCCGTCGCCAAGCGCTCGTTGCGAGACGCTGTTTCCTTAAATAACACCGAATTATACCGCGAATAATCCGCTTGATTGTATCATACTGTAGATATATGTATATATATATATATAAGTGAGAGATGAGAGGCAGTGGCTCAGGGTAGCCTTCCCCAGCTGGATAGAATCGTTGTCGAGGCTGTCCCACCAAGGAAGAGCGAGCGCGAACATAATAGAGAGGATATTCATTACGCTGCCTTGTATCAACAGTGATACCTGTTACCAGTCGCGCCGCTGTACGGTGTAATCATTCCTGGACGGGGAGCTGTGAAATAGAGTCATTGTTCCTTTCTCACCGCTCGTCTCCATCGTGCACTTCAAAGGGAATGCTACATATACCCAGTAGAGAGGTAATATTAACTAACTATATAAGCGCGCCACCATCGAGATATTGTGAAATGTCCATACGTGGTGCTCGACTAATAGTACTACCACTACTACAACGGCTACTCTCTACCCTTTACTGGCCTTTTCGCTATCTATATTTATTATTTTTCCTCGTTCTTCACCGTAGTGGTGTTCTATGACGCAACGTTACATCAACGATCATCCACTCGAAAGACAGCCACAAGGCTGCGAATACATCTATATATATATATATATATATATGTATATGCACCGTACGAGACATCAGTTGTGTAAAAACTGGCAAATGCGAAATAGCACATGACCTATCTAGCGACCTGGCGACTTAGGTCGTGGCTCCCATATCAGTACCTGTTGGCTGTTGCCATCGAAGGAGTGTGGTAGAAGCAGTGGTAGTTTCAGATATTCGTGTAGTCTCTTTCTCTCTCTCTCTCTATCTCTCTATCTCTCTCTCATTGTCTCTCTCTCTCTTAGCCGCTGGGTCGATCGGCCGGTCCCCTTTCGCTCAACGGTGCAAAAGGTCAACGAACTCGAGCGTGAGCGACTTGGCCGACGATATCGGCGAAACTCCGAAGCATGACGACGCGTCGGTGGAAGGGGACGCCTTGCGATTTGCGCCGAGTGAGTTGCGCCTATTAACAACAGCAGCAGCAACAGCAGCAGCAGCAGTAGCGTCGCCGTTGGCGTTGTGGCTGTTGCCGTAGAACTGCCCCGAGCGACGGTGGCAACGGGCGCTCGTTGCAAGCTGACCGCCACTGTTGTACCGGGAGGTCCGGCCGCGCTGGCCGCCTCCCGACAGCTGTCGAGATTACGCTATTGGTCTGGCTGTTATTGATGTTAGCCCAGCCTCAGCGTTGCCTGCAGCAGCAGCAGCAACATTAACCGTCGTTGGCGCTAACGACATTTGCTGGCGTCGGCGTCGCTGCCTGCTGCCGCTGGTTCGCCGACGCGGACAATGGCGGTATAACGCACACTACGTCGCTCAGTGTCGTCTGTTGCAATTGCTATACGCTTGGCGGCGGCGGCGCCAGCTTTAGTTTCACGGAAGACGATCGAGGGTCTCGTCTTCCCGTTTGGTCTCATGACGACGACGACGTCGATCGAAATCGCCCGATGACCATTGGCTACTACTAGCGGCCTCCCGACCTCTCAGTCGCCGCCTCTGGAGTCATCGCTGCTCCAACTGCTCGGGTGTGCGGGATAGCCAGCGGTTGACGACGGCGCCGACGTCTCCCTGCCCGTCCAACATCGATGCTTCCGGGTTCGTGGTGAACAAACGCCTGCAACTGTGCAAGCGTACGTTGAGTGGCTGATTCGAGGACTGCGTAGTCGAGCTGGTCGATGTGGCAGGGACTAGTCTGGCCACCCACGAAGTCAATGGCTAACTGACTGAGTGATCTATCGATTGCGGTTCGCTGGGGTGCCCCTGAGCCCCCTGACCACAGCGTGTGGCGCCTTCGAGCCAAGTCGAAGCGAAGATCGCGGGCGAGTGACCAACGGACGGGTTTGTATTGACCTCGGGCTAGGGTCTACCAGTGGCATGACTTGTGCTACGTTACGATGGGCGCGTTCGTTGTGACGCCGGTGGGTCAATGAGCGGGGTGGGTGTCCTCGGGAAGCGCCATCGGAGGGCGCATGGTGAACATGGTTAACGATAACGGGGGATAACGCTCACTCTGTTGCTGGTCAGGTGAAAACGCACGTACGTATACTTGTCGTTTACATTGTGTAGGACCAAGCGTATTTTCTCCTGTGGCGCTGACAGGAGAAGATTGCAAAACTGTACCCGGACAAAATCGCCCTTCGGGAACGAAGTACGCCCCTAAGGGAGCATCGAGTTCCTGGCAGTAAATTTGTATGTGTCATTTGATTGCGTGTGACAACATTGAGATCGATACGTGTATCAATGTCAGGGCAATATGATTTCGCCGAATAGGTAGCGTTGTGCGGTGCACGAGGCTCGAACGGTCTAGGGATAACGATCTTTGGGGATCTACGGTTCGCCCGATGTTCACATCGACCGAGCTCGCTGAAATCGATAGTTAGTTAGTAAGCAGGCCCCGTTTGAGTGAACGCTACGCCGAATTGGTGGATTAAAATTAAACAGAAGCAGTGGAAATTCGGATACTTTAGAGTCATAAATAGATGCTTGCGAAAAATTGCGTAGTAGGTGTAGAGAAATATATATATATATATATATATCACCTCTGAATTAGGATTTCACTCCTATCTGAGTTCCGAGTTACGTACGCGGCCCTATGGGAGAATAAGCGAAATTTGACTCTTCCAATCGTAGACGTTCGCTGCACGTCAATTTTCAGCAAATTTTCCTGTTCTCAAAGATTGTACTTTCCGTATTTTTTTGCGTTATTTTCTCATTTTTTTCAGTCTACTTCACCATTCCAAATTAATGTCTACATGAGGAAAACAGAGAACAAACACTCAACAAACAAAGACAGCTACTTCTCCAACTGCTAAACTTAGCTTAGCCGACCGTCGAGTAGTTCGCAACTTTCCCGAACACCCTGTAGCTTTGGTGCATAATCACGATATGAGTCAACCATACTTCGATATCGATATTTGGCAACAATTTCGGGTTCTAACAGAGTAAGCCGTCGGCATTGATAGGTCCCAACTAGGTTGTAAAGGGAGATCGGTGTTCTCAAACGAGCTCAGTACAAACTCAACGAAAGGTAGCTGGCTATTCAACATTCGATCGCGATACGACAGCGCTACCTATCATATCACAGCTACACAATATCGTACAATGCCGTTCGACGCGTTGCCAACTCAGCCTGGCTCGAGCGGATTCGCTCCCCCGTGTCGACCCCGGTGTCTGTCGACAAGGCCCCCTCTAATCTGGCTGGCGTTGTTGGCACAACCGTCGTTGATGAGAGCCAAATACTATGTGAATATCTACTATGATCATCGGTCGCTTACCACTCATTCGCCCGGCTGACTTCTCATCCTGCCGGGACGCGTGTCAGCCCGAATTAACCGGCTCCCTCGGGCTGAACTCGGGGAGATTGGCTGTTTGTGCTCAGGTGACGATTGTCGGTCGCTTGGCGATTTGAGCCAGGTGAGCCAGGTCTGCGCGTTAGTATCCACGCGTGTGCGTCTCAATCGGTGACGTGAGATAATCTCCCCTGTTTCACGGCTCGGTAGTTTCTCGCTGGCGACTATTCGACGTTGGCCACTTCCTCCGTGAGCATTGCCGTTCCAGCCGATGCTGTGTAGTCTCATCGATAAGAGTAACAAAATCCACCATTGTGCAGCGTTCCCCTCACTGCTGGTCATCCCTCGATGATGTTCCAGCAGCGTCGGCCCCCGCCAGTAAAATCAACGTTCGCGGGCTGAGTCACAGCCAGCATTTGAGCTCAGTTGACCGTCGACAACTGCGTTCTGCATTCGTGTTTCATAGGACAACGGGTGAACTCGGCGAACTCCCTGTCTCCCCTGTCGGCAATCCACGATGTCGACGATATCACATGGGGGCGACGAAAGTCGGAAAATTTCAACTGGGATACGCAAATTGGCGTTTACAGCCACGCGAGAAAGGGGGTCCGACCGATGGGTCGACGGGCGGCGGAACAGGCTGGCATCAGGCAGAGGTGCGTCAGTGAGGGGATTTCTCTATCGGGGGTGCTATTATAGTATTATGCCTAAACGTGTTTTGCCAGTGGAATTGGCTTAATCGGTGGCAAGAGGTCGCGCTTAAAGGCAAACAGAGGACTGACTGGGAGGTTTGGGTGGGAGAATTGGATTCGAGCTGGATACAATGATTGGGATTGTATGGCCTTTCTCAAGCGCTACTGGAAAATCGAACTTGCAGCTTCTATTTTGATGTTCCATATTCTTCGATCATATTGTATTCTGTCATGGTTTTCTTTAACTAAGTATAATAAGAGTAATAATAATAATTATTATTAGGTAAATACGTTAATGGGCACGAACGATATCGGTGCACAATTTCGGCTGTGCTTAGTGAGGATAAGTGTGAACGGTGCTAGGTTAGGTTAGATAAATATGTTTTTGCGTATTTTCAAGTCGTGATAGAATATCAAATGGAGAAAAACATTCATATATATATATATATATATATATATATACTGTAAGTATCCTATATCGGACTATCGTTTGCCACGCAATCAAAGATGTTGCGCAGCCAATGTTGGCTTAATCCAATTAATTTATACAAAACAATAGTCCCTACGTTCCCGCACGAAGTTCTGTAAGCTGCTGATGTATTGCTGACATTCAAAGGTTGAATCTTTGTTAAGTGTTTGCGTAGCCGTTATGATCCATGCTCGCCGAACTATGTTACTAGACTACAATAATAATAATAATAACAATAATCGTCATCAGCTATAAGTGCATCGATGACGACCAGTAATTGGCGATACACTCACGTCATCGTCTGCGGTCGGTAACCTGCATACGGGGTTCAGACAAGATATATATATATATATATATATACATATCTTTGTATATATTTGTATCGGGCACCTTTGCAAGCCCACCTGTCGACCTATACGGCATATCCTAATTACACCGTAATGACCAACGAACCGAGATCTCGACGCCTCGGATAATTCCATTCATTACGATTGTCGGCCATTGTCGACAACGGGGCGACCAACCACCGAATTCGCCGCCGCTCTACGTCACATCAGCATCAAACAATGCTTTGTTCTGTTGTATTTATCTGGCAACGAGAGCTATAATGTGTCTCGAGTTCAAATCGACGTGGTTCGTTAGCATTCGCCAACAATCGACAATTGCTCCACCGCCGTCATGAGTCAACTGCAACAGAAACATGATGTTGCTGTTGTTGCTGAGAGCTTACATAATCCTCGCCACGAGGAAGATCTGATGGGCCCTGCGTGTCAGGGAGAGAAGGATTTGAGAAGATCTGCGGTAAACGAATGTTGACAACCTCAACGGGTGCTTCTGCAACATGAAGCGAATGATTGATGAGGTGAACGCGGTAGCGAACGGGTGTCGAAATTGTCATTCACCTCCATGGGGCCGTCTTAACGATTACGATCTATTAACGAGATCGATTGCCGAATGGAGCTGCTCTGTCGAACATCGATGTCCATCGCGTCTCGCTGAGATTACTATTATTACTATTATTATTATTATTATTATTATGCTAGAGGAGTGAAAATCCCGCGGGCATTGCACTCATGTACGGGTTATCGCGTGAGTGATTTTATATATATATATATATATATATATACATATGAGCTCGCTTGAAGTCCAATCGAGTCTGTCGCTGTGCCGGCAAAAAGGGGGCGATGTCACCAGGCAACAACGCCGCGAGACAAAAAGCCACCAGCTTCTCGCTGATGATCCTGCTGGAAATCATCACAGGATAGAGCGACGACGGCGTGCAGCTTCTCGCGTCGATAAGCGGCACAATGATGCGACACCCGGCGATAACGAAGGCTACTACTGCAACTACAAATCGAGTCGAATCGAACAGAGCAGAAACAAGAAGAAGATTCGATGCCATCTCGAGATCGGAGTCTGTTGCCGATCAGTGAATCAATTCGTCGTCGCTGTTTTAATCGAGATGACCAACCTTCGCGACTCGACAAAATCGTCCACTACTACACCGTACTTCTAATCGATGATTATGATAGTAGAAGTAGTAACAACAATAATAAGAATAGCAATATATTAACGTGATTATTATTATTATTACTATGATTATCGGTTACCATCGCATCCGATCATCCCCTCATCGCACAGACTTCAGACTCCCTTTATCGAAGGGAGACCTTTCGTTGTCTCTCTCTCTGTCTCTCCCTGCCTCGCTCTCTGATGATTCAGTGAGGTGAGTAAGTGTCAAGAAGAGGCAATTAGGACGCAATAGCCTGGCACAGCTAATACGACAGCAGCAGCAGCAGCAGGCACAGAAGCCAGTTGGCAATAACAGCACGCTGAGATTCGCTGAGGAGCAAAGAGGGTTTTGCAAGACAGAGAGAGAGAGAGAGAAAGTCGGAGAGGGATTGAGATATGGGAGAGACAGAGAGAAAATGAGGAGGAAGGTTGGGGGGACCCAACCAGAGTAGAACACGGGTCACTGGCCCGTTACTCCGGAAATCTCTGTCGTCTCTGCACTGGCAAACGCCGGAGTGCCCAACGGCCAGCGTTGCGGAGCGCGTCATGCAGTGTGCATCGACGTCGTTCCGAAGGCGACGTTGCTCGAGGCATGCCCTCACGATATCGGTGATTGATAATTGTCTTGATCATGCTGCTAGTGCTGCTGCCGTTGGTCACGGGCGACTTGTGGGAATATGAGAGAGAGCGAGAGAGAGAGGTGACTCGTGGTAGCCTAGCGAGGCCTTAGCGTGGCTCGAGCTGATAGTTTCGCTTGGACTGGTGGTGCATAGCCTCTGATCCGTGGTACGCTTCAGCTGGCGACATCGTTCATCTGTGTGACTACGCTTGGGAGATGATGCTGATAATGATTTCGAATAGGTATCCTAATAGTTGAATAGTCAAATAGTATTGCAACCGCCACCGGAAGCGAATGTTTGCAATGCGGATACGCAGAAGTGCGCTCTGATTTTTCATATGATTCATTACGAGGTGAATGAGTATGGGCGGTCTTTGAATTTGTTGGCGGTTGGCAACTCGTCGTTATCGGTTATTACGGTGTTATAATACACAAAGAAGCGTTATGATGGGTAAAATATTTCAAAGGAACACTCGAATAGATACAGGATACAGTTAACAATAGGCTTATAGTTACGTAAGTTGGAAAGTTATGAGGAACAGATAAGCTTTCAGCTGAGAATAGAGTTAGCCGTTATGCAGACGCTGTGATAGACGGCTGCTGTAACGGCAAGCCTAGATCTGTGCCTATTCCTGTGTACAATACGATCTGCTCAAGACGAAATTGCTGGCCGCACTCGACATCAGGAGAGATATGGGTTATACACACACACACACATATATATATATATATATATGTGTGTATATATATATATGCCGCTTAGTAAACTTTTTCGGGCTGACCCTCGGCCCTAGACGTTTAACTCGGTCGACGGAACCGTTTTCGCCGATGTTTCATAACACACGGGCCCCTCCCAACCACTCTTTGAATGTAGATGTGCAACTGGTGAGAATTGAATCAGTGCATCTACCTCGTGTCTTCTCGCCTAATGTTTATGAATAAATATGCTAAATATATATATATATATATATATGCTCCTACGAGGAAATTCATAAGTCGACCCAATATTTGTTGCTGAGTTTCACGTGCGCCTTTCGAGCATCAGCGTAATGGTTTCACAAGTTCGTCCGAACATGCCCGTGATAGAAGGCTGGAAGCGAGCGTGATACTCATATCAGTTGATAATTATATTATATTGTACTATTTATATATATACATATAAACACTCCACACATACTCTGCACGTGTGTTTCGTCATTGAGACGAAAGCGTTGAACTGATCAAAGATCACCTCTTCGATTCACTGGCCACTCGAGACGATACAGAGGGAGAGCGAGAGAGAAATAGAGAGATAGAGATGCTTTGTCGTCGTAGCTATTATTTTCAAAGAGGTCATGATCCTTATTCTATTGCTTCATGATCATGATCCATATTTAAGCGCCGGTGATAGTCGATAGTTGGCTGCAGCCGACGCCGACACCGAGGCGGAACCAGAGGATCCAACGTTCATTGTACGCCTATGATCTTAACGGGTCGTATATAACGCACACCCGCTTACACCACTACGTATCCATGGCAGGGTATAGGTATGCTCGGTGCTTGTTTACAATCGCGCGTTGTACGTTTTTACTACTACGACGACGACGAAAATGGCGTTCAAACGTTATTAAAATAGTGTAGGATTCCCGCGAGGGAACCGTCACGAGGATGAGTGTCACCTCGGCCGGCACCGAAACACGACTGATACACTGGCATTTACATTCACACCGCTACAAGTCCGTGCAAACTCTTGCACATGATTTCGTTGGCGTTCACCACGGGGATTTCTGCTGTCAATGAACAACGGGTGGGGCTGTTGAGCGTGGCAGACCAGCGGTGTTTATGCTCGGGCGAGCAATTGATGAGCAGGTTCTTCTTGTTACTGACCACGATTCCGGCGAATGGCAGGCCGGGTTCGCTGGCCAGACCCGAGGGGTCAGCTGTTCTGCGGGACGTTTGTGGATTTCGATAGCTCGTGTTGTCGCAGGTTTTCAGCGATTATACCTAAACAATCATTTCCTGACTCTGTTTTCGCTTCGAGGAAATAAGAAGCGTCTACTATTTAGTGGACCAGTCACCTCTCGACCCTGGCCACTGTGCCTCTGAAGGCCTCTGACCATACGAAGCCTACATCCATATTACTTGGAACGTATCTAAATGGAATTCAGTTCGTCGCAAATCTCTAGGATAGGATAACGCATTCTCTACCAGTACTTTGCTGTGGTGGCCTCAGGGCAGTTTCGGCCTTGGAGTCCGCTCCTCAGCCAGTGTCGCATCTGCATATTCTAATGCTATGTGTGCCAAACCTATGAAGATGCCATCTAGGCCGTTGCTCGCTGGCTATGCATATAGGAATTTCACTCCATAAGTTCCACGCGTGCGAGTTGATCCACGTATTCGCGGAAGCAATACCGCTTTTGTGCGTAGTATGTATTATATAATTCTGTGCCGTGCCCCTCCGTTGAATTCAAAGCGTCCGAAAATGTGTAAGATGTCTCTTATTATTAAGCGAGCTTTTGATTAATTGGAGAAATTTGATTGGAGAAATTTCGTCGAAGCGTAATCGAATCTATCCACCCGCGAAGTGTGTAACATTAATTGATAAATATTGTATCGTCAAGTGTAGAGTAAGTTTTGCTACATATATATATATGTTTTTTTTTGCCATGGTACTGTGGGACTCCTGCCTGATGTAGTGGCAGACCTACCCACTAAACTCACGCTCCACTTAAACTTCACTCCGGGTCTTCAGAATATATATATATATATATAACCAAACCAAAAAGAAACCAAGATGATTTTAATTAATTATGAAAAAATCATTTTTAATACATTTTTTAAGTTACAATTATAATTATATGAAGGTTAGTAAAAGGCGATTATCATCTAGGAACTGTACAATATATATATATATATATATTTTTTTTTTTTTTTTAATATATATATATATATAATGCAAAACTCTATATGTTTATTTTTCTATGCCGACAAGTTGACCAGTGCAGGGCACACAGAGAATACTCCAACCCCATAAAATATATACAGCATATATATATATATATATATGTACAACAAGTGGTATGGAAATATGGACTCGTTCTATTACACGGTGTCTATGTTATGTTATGGCCTTCGGTGATTGTTTGGTCCTTCTGAAAAGGGAAATTACTCTGAAAATTACCCTGTTTTCTCTACCGGCCGATCGAGGCGGATTGAAATGCGCCCATACACTCAATGATAATTACACCGACGGGCGTTTGCTCTTGTTGTTGTTATGTATCGATGAGGCCAGCGAGTGTTTTGGCATCGTTTTCGTCGTGATTTTGCCGATTTGAAAGGGAAATGCCATCATCACAATCATCAAATGAGCGACTCGGCCGGCGCCTCCGTTTCGGCTTCGGACGAGCGGGCGAACGCCAACAAATCTATGACAGTATATACAGGTATACACATCATGGGTATAGAGTGGCTATGCAAGCGGGGACAATCGGCGCGTATGCGTGTAGAACCTGAGAAAGATCGACTGCGTCTCAGTGGTGAAATTGGGGCTGATTTTTTGCATGGGAAAATGAAGCCAAGTGAAGTTCTTCATTGAAGAACTTCAATTAATCAACAAAATATTCGTTTTCATTTAAGCTAAACTTACTAATAGGATGTCTCCTATGGCGAACTTGAGCTTAATTGTCTCTTCTTCGGGGGAAACACGAACGAAGCGCTCTAGCCCAGTCTACCAGTCATACACGAGTGTCACAGTTCCAGCAGTTTGACATCTTGGTGGCAGAGGCTATTTCTTGCCGATTTTTCTTGAAAAACCTAAACACAAATTTTCGCCGGATACGAGCGCACGATGCGGATTAGCAGGACCCGCGCGTCGCGCTCAGGCCGCGGCGTTCGGCTAATGACTATTGGCTTTTCGTGATTGCGATCTGCTGGTGAGCGTCGTATATCGAACAGGAGGGGAATAATGAGCTATCAAGGAAATACCGCACGATTGACATACGCCGAATTGCCCGTGTACCATCATCGTTCTCTTGCCGGAAGAAATATGACGCCTGTATCCGAAGATGCTATCAATCTTGTGCTATGCTTCCCTTTCCGCAAGAAACGGCAACCCTGCATGAAGATCACGAAAATCCACCGCTTCCTCGTCATTTCGACATTTGCTGCTTTGACAAACTTAACACTAATAATGCATCTGAGGTACGTTAGCTGGCCGATGTGCAGTGGTAAACTGCTTAAAAGCGGCTGCTTTTGGTGATAGCTGCCAGAATAGACCTTTATTGTGACTGCGATAATGAGAATCGCCTTGAAGGACGCGCACGGTGTTGTCCGACAGCGAGAGGGGGAGATCATTGTTGTGACAGAGTGTTCTCGTAGACTATCTGTATCTTACCTGTATGTCGGTTCAAACGTCAATATTTCGAGTTTTCGGCATCTACTCGTCACGTTGAAATCTCGCTCGCTGATACGATCCGGCACATTAAAGTGACCCTGTACCATATACCCTTCGAATTTATCTGAGGCCACGTTTTCGCCTGGCGTACTTTGGCGAAATTCGCCGTCGACGTTTGTTGAGTTTCTGCCCGGCGACTCGAGCGGTGCTGCGAGCTCTATGACAGGACTCCTGATGCGGCCGTGAGGATAAATGTCGTAAACTCGCGTCGTTCGTACCGAATATGCCAACATAGTCAAGCGCACGTGTCAGTTGGTATTGTATTATGGCTGCGATTATACTGCCAATACTACCAGTACTAATTGTTGTTAATTACTTACCGAGTGGAGTGGATTATGAGCGTGTGGGATAGGCACGTCGGTGGAACGCTCCGTCAGCAGCTCCGTCTCAACGTCTCTGTGTGTTCACCCGAGTTACATTGTGGTATATTTTACCCGAAATTATATATTTATTCGATATTTTAGAGAACTTAAGCATTGTAAAATTGTAGTTCCCTTAATAAACGAATAAACGAGGGAAAAGCTATAGCCAAGTTCGACTGGGAGGCCCGCCGACGTCTTGCCACCTAACGCGGCCATTGACAGCAATCCTGTTAAACCTCCAGGTGTACCCTTGACCTGCAAGAGCTTATCAGCAAGAAGTTCCTCAATTTTCAATCTTTCAATAATTGATAGTGACAGCAGATACACAGTACGAATGATCCCGGAGGTTCTCCACTTAATTAATATTAGATAAGGGTAGAGAGAGAGAGAGAGAGCGAGAGAGAAAAACGAAGAATCTACTCAGTTGTTCAATATCGCATGATCCGCCGGCAGTGGGTGTCACCACCTCGGCTGACAACAGTACCCCGCAATAGCGTACTGTTGGCCACAACCGATTTATACAACATCTTCATTGCAAATGCTCTGCCTCCAGGAGAGAGCTGGTCGCGTCACGGATTGCTACAATGGCAGCCGGCACACTCGAGTTTTTATGGGGGATGGCCTATTCAATATCGTGATTTAGTCCAGCGGCAGTGATTCGGCCCGGCCAACGCGTAGTATAGTGGATACGCATGGAGAGTTCAACGTGGACGAGTACGGTGACAGCATCCTGCTGTCTGTGGCCAGGAACTGACAAATCGACGGCTGCCAACGGTGCTGCAGATGGCTCGCTAAGCGACGCGATTCGTGTCAAGATCTCGCGTCGCAGCAAACAACGCGTTACTGTTTGTGGTCAGACAATGGATTCGCTCGAGGGTCGCTCGTGGCAACGAAGGATTGTGTTGATTTCGACCTGATCGATCCTGTGGATTGGAGGAGTTGATTGCTCTTGTTCAACATGCCAGAATGCTAACAGGGCCTGTACCGAATATACTAAGTGTGTGCAGTAGGCCGTTCGGGATCCAATGATCAGCGATATCGAGGCGAGCAGCACCTGAAAGAGATAGGTTTGTTTTTCATAAGCACATTACTTAGATTCGTCCTTTGATATCGTCGTTCAACGTCTCCAAGCAATTGCAATTGGTATGCGTCCATAGTCTGAACTAGCCCCCCCGCTCCCCGGGGGAATTGGCTGGCTTGCGTATTCACCGGTCAGAAACTCGGCGAAGAACGGCTCAAGCCATGGAAGCCCAGCGGGCTCGAACCCTCCGAAACACCTCTAGAGATCTGAATACAGCGCGATCGGTCATTGGTCGGAAGTGCGACTGAGTGTGCTTGCTTTTCGGCGTCCGTGTGCTCGTTTCTCTGCTTCTCTGGACGATCTCGGGATAGCCGCAAGGTCGATTCTAGCGAGAAGATGCCAGATCGCCTCAGAGGCGGAGTGCACCTGGGGATTTTAGGGGGCGTCCCTATCTTCAACGGCACTGTCCGGCTTGGCGCCCTTTCACTCACCGCACTTGTTTTACAGATACACACACACACACACACACGCGCCCAAAGAGACGGACCAAGAAACATCGGCCAGCATTGTGCTCTCAGTGCTCAGAGTAGCTCGTCCACTTCAGGATCAGCAACATCACTGGTGCTTCGTACATTGTCGGTTTCGTCAACGATCAACGCCATCATCATCTCTTTCTAGCCAATCATAGTTGTGACTGTGTGTGGTGGGTGCCGATTCCCAACGAACTAGCCAATCTGTGCGGGGTGCGGTGCAGTGTGCCGGCAGGATCTCACTCGTGCAGCAACTACAAGGGAGGTGTATCGCTTACGTTTGTCGACGCTTGCCACGCGTGATAACGGGTATCTGATAGCGATCGATTGTTGACACGATCTCCTCCACGAGTTGGCCGGATCGCTCAGATCAGCGTACAGTAATTAACGAACTGTAACAGTCGAACGGTCGGGGGTCCGCACAACCGCACTCAGCAGTCGACGTAGTTAGCGCCTCCCGTTTCGCTACGAGATACTCAGCAATCGTTGACGATCGGAACAGTACGTGCATACTCGTTGCGTCGTTTTTACGTGAGCACTGTCTAGAAATCGGTAGGTGTCACTTGAACGTGAACTAGCCCTCGCTGAAACTGCATTCACGTCCCAAATCGGGATTAACACACGGCGACTAACACCGTAGCGGATCGTAACGTATAATTTGTGTTGATAGAATTACTATATCGTAATATCGCAAATGATTGTATGTGAACGATTATCAATTGTGTGCTGAAATGTTTGTTTAAGGGATGGACGATTTTGTGCATTGTCATGGGTGATTCTGTCGCGGCGTGACCGCCTAACACCACGGCACGTCTGGGTCCTCTGTCGTCGATCTTAAACAGAATTAACGTTAGCCAGCGACGTCTGATGGCGTTGCTTGTTGTAAGAACTGACCCGGTGTTATCGACTAGCTCATATTCACTAGCCTCCCAAATTGTTTGCCATCGAAATACAATTGCGTATTAATTAGCACACACATACGTGAGCATTTTGACATGAATTTTGACTGACACACTCATGGAATGGCCATTTTCGGTTATGCTTTGGTCGAGTTGGGCATCTTAGTCTCTCTCGTTAGCTGGAAGCACGGTTACTTGGCGTTATTACGCGAGGAGCTGCCGGTGGCGTTTAATGCGATGTACAATATTTGGGATGATCAAATGCCATTTAAGGACGATCCCGACGTCGACATCCATGTCCTCCGTCCCCTCCCAGCTAAATACGCTGACTCAAACACGTTCAACATAGCAAGCTATCAACTGATTAATCAACACCTCGAACCAAAGAATTGCCATCCGGGAAAACCGTAAAATTACCCTTTAATTTTTGTTGTCTTTAACCTGTTGTTTAACTGGAAAGAAAGTTCTTTCACAGTGTCACGATGTTCACCAATCAATATCTAATGAATTTCCAATATGATAGGATAATTATATATGCGCCTATTAATAGTTCCCGCATCGGTTGTTGATTCGGTCATGGTCTGTGGCCGTTGAGGACCCCGCTCAAATCACGAATTTACGCCGAACAGCTATCCAACGGCATTGTGGTTCTCGATAACCGAGAGCAATATGCAAGTACCAGCGAACATCTTTTTCGGATTAGCCGGATCAATCAGCTCTCTGTTCTAAGTAGAAAGGGGTCTATAGTCAGTTGCACTGTTCCGCCTCAAAAAATTTAGCCGAAAATCGCTTTTCTGCTAAGCTCAGGCTGGTCGAAGCTTTAGGTCTGTGAGGAGAGACTGTATACGCGGGCATGTCATAAGCGTTCCCTATGAAGACAAAGGCCTTAATTCACATTCGTAGATCCAGCTGGTTATTTCTGCCGACCTGTCGGTCATGGCTGCGGCATGGGGTCAATGGCTTGAGTTCGAGACTAAGTACCCGCTGATTTCGGCTTAAGCTGATACCGATTTCACCAGGCACCAGCCGGGGGCGAAACGACACACAGAGCTGATGGTGTACTCCGTTGGTGCTCTCTGATACTCTCCAAAATCGGGGCTTATTGAAGTATTTCGGATTTGGAGTTCCCTTTGTTTTTTACCGAGGTTCGAGGCCGAGGCACTGCACCCCGTTTGACGAAACGCTCCCGGGGTGAATGTTCCGTCCGCCATAACGATGCATGACGAGTTTTCATTAGACATCTAGCAGGCGAAGCAAACATGTGCGATGAAGGCCCTTACTCAAAATTTTCACCATGGCTACATCCGTCTTGATACCTCCTCCCGGATGGCGTAGCTCGCTCTTCAGTCGAATCCTGACCCTTCGAGTTCCGTTGCGCCTCTTGCCTTCAACGGTTCTCTCTGTTTTTACCAGTTCCTTCATTCCACGTGTCCACTGTGAATTTCCCCGAAGTCAATTACGCTGAGCAATATCTTCTCAAAGCTCCACCACAGTGAAGTAGCTCAAGTTGACGAGGGAGGAGGCTGGCGGCCCCTATTCTCCAGCTGGAAGCGGAATAATTTCCGCGATACCGCTTCCTCGATTTCTTTCCTTGTTGACCCTCGTGGCTCTATGGGCTCATCGTTGCCAGTGACAAGATTTTACAGTGGCTAGAGAGCAGTAGCCTGCCGCGGCACGGCGATTACATTCGATTGAGTGTGCTCTCTCTCTCTCTCGCTCTCTCACTCTCACTCAATCAGTTTGCGCTTTCAGAAGCGCTAAAGTACTTGCTACTGTCTGTTCAAGGCAGTTGCATCTTGAAATTTTCCCGGTAAACTCACATCAGCCTTAAACGTTCATCTCAGCCGACGGTGCTATTGCCTTCAGCATTGTTTCTTAAGACGGACTTCTTCCCCCTCTAAATGCAAACGCGCAACGGTAGGAATCGAACGCGTGTGTGTGTGTACACTCGTATGTCCCCTCCTCTCCTTCGACTGCAAGGCAGGCGCTCGCGAATGAACCACGTCACGGGGACTCGATGAGAAGAAATCATCTATAAAATTGTAGATATACTAACCAGCGATCAATTAGTACAAATTAATTGTTGTTGTTGTTTTTTTTTTTCGAATTTCAATTTTAT
This sequence comes from Stratiolaelaps scimitus, assembly GCA_019614645.1. Lineage (NCBI taxonomy): Eukaryota > Metazoa > Arthropoda > Arachnida > Mesostigmata > Laelapidae > Stratiolaelaps > Stratiolaelaps scimitus. The sequence goes on along the minus strand of JABWDB010000034.1, from coordinate 1,310,216 downwards.
TCCCTCGATCTACCCTGTCTGTATTGGGAGCAGAGGAAAATAGGTAACAACAACAATTCGCCACCTCCGATATGCCCTGATAGGTTTGATGATAAGCAGGGAGGGGCTCTTCGCGATATTTTTTCCATAATTAAAGTAAACCTGATAAAAAAAGGCATCATCAACGAAACCACTCATCTACGGAATCAAATCCGCGTAAGCCAATTCAAAACCAGAGAGACAAAATAGATATCGATAGAATCGCAGAGGTGAGATTCAGCGATTGACCTTTGCACAATAGTCAGTCATAGCTTTCAATCCGTTCAATCTTTCTACACAGTTCATAGTGCTCATAGTTGATTCAATGCAGGGCAACGGCCGCCATTTGTCTATGGAAAATTACCTTCAATATTGGAATAAGTCAAAGATGTATGCCATGTCGCATATATATATATATTGAGTATTATTGCGTGTCTTAAAATACGGAATAATTAGGGGTTGGAGACTTTGTTTGTGACGGCGTCGTGAATTGCAATTCGAAAGCTTGTTGTCATGTCATAGATGTGAGGTCGGTTGTTCTCGACGTGGGAAATCCAGATTACCAGTTTATTGAAGCATAGCACTTCGAGTTACTTAATCATTCGTTAATCTTTGCCCTTATATATATATATATATATATATATATATATATATATATATATATATATATATATATATATATATATATATATATATATATATATACAGTTATTACAAACTGTAATGACAAATATTCACATGAAAGCAATCGTTACTGTGAATTTTGTTGACTAAAATATTGCATCAAAAGTTCTATTGAATTACACATATGTCTTTACCCCACACACACACACACACTTTTATATAATATGATATTGTCATCTGAGAGAAGGCAGTTCAACATTGATTGATCATAATTGTAAATATTCAAATATTTATATTATGATTTTTATTGATACGACGCCCCGAAGAAAATGATTACCTCCAACTCACCATCGTTGCCCACGCAGCTACAGTCTGCGAATCGTGTACTCATGACGATAATGACGGCAGAGCTGACTAGACATAATTGTACAAAATATTAATAAGAACAACAATAGTATGATGCTTTCCGAAGCTTCAAGGCGAATCATTCACGCGGCGAAACACGAGATCTGTGTCGCAGCAACGCAGCACTATGTGGCCATGGTTGCCACGGTGTGTCCGCTGTAGCTGGACGCCTTTCGTTATCCGGGACTCCCTTGTCTGTATCGCTTGCTCTCACCTTCACTACGAATCTTTGGGCGTCCCGCCCCGCGTTCTGGAGATGTTGTAGTTGCTATTTGTGGCTGCAATCGAGATAAGATCGAATCGAATTGCTATAAGCCTCCCTACCAAATGGGACTTGGCCTCGCACGGGCGGAGCACGAGACAAGACAACGAATATCATCGAGAGAGAGATCGAATGGATGCGGTGGCAATAGACAATGTGATTGTATATGACTAACGGTGGATACCCGCACATGCCTGGGACGGTAGGGGTTCAGGGGCGGTGGGCCAGTGTAAAATACACGTAGCGGCGCAGAGAGAGAGAGAGAGCGAAATATGGTTAGAGATAAATGAGTGCACGACCGTTCGGATGGTGGTTACTCGAAATTGATTGATACGCCAAGAGCACTACTTCTCGGAAGTGCTCGAGAAGATGTCAAGCGTATCATTCGTATTAGGATTATTTCACTATTTGGTAAGATTATCTGGGATTTTGTCTATTTCAGGTAAAAGATAATGCAGTTAAATTATGCATGAGTGTCCATGTAAATTTGTATTAAAAGTGAAATCACACAGCTGTGGTGATATGCGGGCGTTTCCTTTTGAGGCTGGCAAAATGGTACATTTTATTACGTATATAGGTCATTGCAAGCCTTGAATCTGCAACCTATATATATATATATGTATATATATATATATAATGTGAACAGTTATCATTTATGTGTTAACTAAGCACCTAAATGAGGAGTGTCCACAGTTGTTTTCCCGACAAACGCCCAATGTTTGTCCTGTCCATTGTGGCACTTCAGTTCGAAAGTGTCGCCCGAGACTTCATCGTGTATTCTGACTCGTCGTGCAGCTTTGAACACCTCTCTATTTCTCTCATATATATATATCTATCTATGGGGCAGATGCGCACAGGCTTCTGTCTGTGGCACGATTGCAGGCCTCCATCATCTACGAACCTGTTGAGGCAATGTTGATTTCCCTCTGGCAAATGTCTTGTGTTTCTGCTACGCTGTGTTGTGAGAAAATATTAACGGGCGCTCATTTTAGACGCTCGCTGTCGCAACTATCCCAGCTGCGCACGTCGCGTTCACCAAAAACCGCATTTTATACATATATATATATATATGTATATATGCATAGAGAGAAGGTGCGAGAGAGAGAGAGAGAGAGAGAGAGATAAAGGAGGATGGCGAGATGTTGAACATCCGCGACACACAACGGCCCATATGGCGCGTTGGAGGCCGCGTTGTTGGCTGTGTTCGTGATGCCACGATGCGCTCACTTGTACCGTTTCCATAGTCATTTGCATTGGTTCGACATCTCTCGTGCACAACCTGACACAGTAGAGCATACTGATTCATAGAGAGGCACGGATGGACAGCTTGATACGCAGACACGTATTGATGTGCTCACAACAACCTCGCGCACGCATTCGCTGCTAGAAGAACATACGTCAATTATCCTGTTTGTCTGCCAAACGACCTGATGATTGTCGTCCACTGACTGCTTAACTGCGGCCAAGGGGATTTTAAGATCTCTTACGAGATATATCGAGATTTGTCGCCAAGTTCATCGTTCCGCAACGATCCCATCCAGCGAATCGAAATCGTCACCGGTTTACTACTGTCTCTGATTAGCTTGCTTTTACACTCATCAGCTAATTGTTTTGTAGCCGAGATGGACGAGTTGCTGGCCGGCAATACGAGCACTCGCGGGGTATGACGCTTGGTTTCATGGTCCAACATCGTCTTTATCACACTTCTCTGCTCTCACCGATATCGGACGAATGGCAATAACCAGTAGGCAAGGTGCAGAATCAACGGTGAACCTCGCCCGTGAAGTTGTCTCATCGCCAATGACGTGTAGCTGGCGTTACGACACTGCTATATGAGGAACACTTGAAGTGTCAAGGGTGGTGAGATCGGTGAACATCGGGAACCATTGAAAGCGATTCAACAAGTGTTGTTCGACGATTTGCGAAGCGAATCGTCATCATCCACTCGGCGAATTGGTGAATTTAACCGGCGTTGAATCCGCTCTGATCATCACGGTGGTGAGCCAACTAGCTTCTTTACACATTTGATCGTTGTTCCTACCAGCTGTTCGCTTGTGCTACGAACGTGGTGTATATTGGCATTGACAACGGTGCTGTTGTTGATTCATTGACGACCTCGATAGAATTGATTTGCAATTAGCAATTGATGGTGATTTCAACGTGCTGCAGCCCAGTGTGGCTTTGACGCTTAGGTCTCCCTATGAGGTAGCAAGCAGCCTCATACTCGTTGTCATGCATATACGCACAGCTACCGAATTGTTCTAGAAACGGCGAAAGTACGGGAGATCTGCAACAGCAGCCGCCGCACGAATTTCCGCGCCGTTCGTTCGCGGGCCATCTGAATCTGCCGATGTGGTTAGCCACTGCAGCAGAGTGTCCCAGTGCCCCGGGGTTCTTTTCCAGTTGCGACACGAGGCTAAACCCTTGCTCTGTGTGGATATATTTAGTATAATAGTGAGCTGCCGTGAGGCGGCAGCCTTTATAATATGTGGTTAGCCGATCTCTCGGCCCGCTTAAGCAATGCCGAGACGGCGAGAGAGCGTCGAAAAACTAAGCCTGTGGCCGGCGGCCAGAAGCGACGAATCTACGCGGCGAATCGTGCACAGTCGAATCGGAGTTCATCAAATGACCACTAACTATTCTGTGGCGTCACTGGATGAAGGGATGCCTGCATGGTTCGTTCGTTCGTTGGCTGCTCATCCCAGCCACAAACTAACTATTGACTAGTACGCGTTGGGCTCGAAGACCCCAATCGGGTTTCTTGGGAAGCGGCCGACTTCTACAATGGCCGCCTAGTCGCACTGTCGGCAGCAATGCTACGTCCCAACAATGTATTGCTTGCCGGCAACTGCACCCATAGTCGGGCACCCGCTGAACGCTGAATTGGCCTAGAGTACGGCTATGTTGCGCTCGAGTCGAGTCGAGCCACAAGATGTGTGGCCGACGCCGGGAGAAAGAAAAATGTTGAAGCATGATGACAAATAGCGGTAGGCCTGATTCACGCGTACAGTGGATTATACAGCTCGGATTATAGTCTACTCAACATGGGAACGTCATCGCGGTGAGAATTCCTATTATTATTATTATTATTATTATTGAATAGTATTTCCGAAGGACGCAGCTGCGAATCGCAGTCATCCCTTTGTTTTTTGCTGACGCCGTTGCCCCCTTGGCCTTGCGATCGACAGATTCGCGTGGTAGGGCACTGTAGCATAGCTGGTGCGGTGATACGCCGACGTCGTGCAGGCCAGGCGATAGCGGCAGGCCGAGATGCAGAGAGGCCGAGATACACGCGTGGATGGGTCGCTCGGTATTCCGGCCACTCGGTATCTGTGCTCTTTAATCCGCCCCACCTCGCAAGTGATGATGATGCTGCTGCTGCTCATTCGGTAGCTGAGACATGACGGGATCCTACCGAAGTAGATTGCAGTAATGATATTGGTGTTTGTCTCGTTGACGCTACAGACGAACGGCGTTTACGGTCGGAGACGACGATTCAGAGTATATTTTATTGTTTCTACTTGAAATAGGTTGGTAGACGTGTTTCTATTTTAAGCAAAATTATAAAAAAATTTATAATTTTGGCTCCTGGCTATGAGATAGAACTTACCTCGGCAGTCGAGCTAGGCGGATACATATAATAACTGAACGTATTCTAGGATTGTATAATAAATGTAATATGCTACCCTTGTGGACTGCGCAATCCCTAACGAAGGTCCTCCACATTACAGCGAGACTATTCATTCATTTAACCTAATACTCCCCCCCCCCCCCCAATACTAAAGGACATTTTGTGTTCACTTGACTATTATGAGACGCGCTTCCGCCGAAAACATGCATTTTCATATGCCGACCATGCGCAGAAAAAAAAACCACTGTGGCACGAAATTTGTCGAGTACCCATCGTGCATTTTTATGGGAGCAGACGGCTCCAGACCTACGTCAGACCGGGTCTTAGGTGTGGGGCCATCTCTCAGACGGGAGCTACGGGAGCATGTTTAGTTGAAATATTCCTTCGTATATTGTATAAGCATTGATTGCATACAGTAGCGTCGTGCGTCCGTGTCGCACGAGGGGACGTTTGAACCACAGCCGGAATAGTTGCCAAGTCAGCCATTCCCTGATCGTTCTTGGAGCTCAGGCGACCTCTCGTCTTGCGACCAGCTAGTTAGTGGGCGGCACATCTGTTCAACGCATGTTTCAATGTCCCGGTGAAGGACGGGTATTTGCCGATGGCTGATGAGACAAAGCTAAGCTGAGCTGACCCGGCTGTCCCCTCCCCGGCTGGGGTGCACGTGTCCAGCGGAGACCCAGCGTAATATTATTATTGTGTTGTTTCGCCAATACAGAGATAGAGATCTCCGACTGCTGATTAGTGTGCCTCGACAATGAAGCTTGTTAGCTTTCTCTTGGGAAACCCAATTGAGTAAGGACAGCGAATTTTATAGTCAAAGTTCGAAGACATGCAGACGGCTAAAAGACAGGCTCACCGCTTCTCGAAACTATATATATATATAGTATATCTAGTATATATATATATATATATATATATATATATTAGAATACAGTAACCGAACGGTAATAAGAAATAGAGAGGCGGTGGATATCGACGACAGCCGTGCTCACCAGAACGACATAGCCTCCGAAAATTTGAATAGAGAATTGACTGTTACCATCGTCAGTTACTGTTGCCACGTACGATAAGCGCACACACCTGATACGATCTCCACCGTTGCACATTTGCTGTTAAAAACGGGGGACGTTGAACGCAAAATACCGCCAGCAATTTCCTCCAGAGAGGTGTGTGCGCGTGCGCGAGCGTGTATTTTTTTTCATCATTCTACTTTCCACACACCCTCGACACACCCTCGGGCGGTCAATTAACGGGACCATGCAGTGCTAAATACGATCATAGTTCAGATTATGTCATCGATATATGTCATCGATCAACGATCATTTGGCGAAAAATTCTAACCGGAGACATTTTCTTCATTTTATTTCTCTTTCGTATTTTCAGAAGTGGTAGCACACTGGTGGATTCATCGGTTTCGGCTGCGGAGGCGTCGAACCTCGGAACGGCCTCAAGATGTTGTACATCTTTAGCGTCGAGCAGGGCACCATGCTCACCTTCGAGATGGACTACGCTTGCCAGAGGTTCGTATGCTACGCTCATTAACGAGAATTACAGCGTCCGGTTGTCGGCAACCGCTCGTTGTTCGAGGGACAATGTGTGGCTGCTAGGGTTTCAATCGCGATACTGATCTGAGGAGTCACCTAGAGTCTAAATCCATGTGCATGTTTGATCCAGGGGCATGTTCATCTGGATCCAGCATGTGCTAGCTTAAATGCGAATCATCCACGAACAACAAGGGCAAGGGCATATTTTGCCTGGCGAAACTTGAAGGCGTCGACATAGCACGACTGTCGCTACCACCCCCAGAGGGGATGGTTTTTGGCGGGCCGTTTTTATGCGATCTGGGCGGCACTTGAATTGTGCGCCGGTGGCTGCCAGTAATTCCAGCATACTTCATCATTTACTGTGTTATAATACTTAGCTAGGTACAACTTAATAAAATGGCACAACGATAAAAATCGGCTGACAATAAAGCGTATACGGTGAGCTCATGACCGAGAGGGGTGAGGGTAGTACATATACTTCTAAGCATAAACATGTTTATGCTTGTTGGCGGACCAGCTGGGTCAATGAGATTGATCGGGTGCCTCCTCCGACGTCGTATCTTGCTGCCTTCTCCGACGTCGTATCTGGCGTAAACATTATATCAATATTCCACATCAACAGTTCGAAGTTGAGCTCGTGTTAGCCCTCTGCCCTCTACATGATGAAAATACGTAATTCCATCATGGAGCTGATCTGTAAACAAAGGCTGAGTAGGCGCGCATGCACGCTCTCACATACATCTCATTTGAAACGGCATCGAATAACGGCAGTACTCTTATTGCGTCTACTCAACGAATTCACAAGGGCGTATGCCACCGAGTGAATTTCTTAATTTGTCATTAATTAGTAGCGCCTTTGCGACATCCTCCCTCGTTTACCCCAGCCCCGCACAACTGTCCGAAGTTCAATTCGGTTTTTATTATACCCTCTCTCCCCACCTACCCCCCTACCTGCCTTCAGCAATCCCTCACCGTGTTTATTGACCTTGGCGGCTGATGCCGCATTACGCTCGCGACAGAGCTGCCAATCTGGCCAAGCTAGGAGAAGAGACTTGGCCTGATCGCTGAGACCGTTCATTGCCGTTGCTGGATCCGGCGATTAAAAGGATGAAGATAATGAAGCGCGTACGCACAGCGCATCGGCGACAACTGAAGAGTGAAGATTATGATGATGATCTTACATCGTTCTTCTCGACACACGAAACAGTGAACAAGTTACGATGTCGTGATCGGATCAGCCTCCTCTCATTCGGCCCTGCGCCGGCTGCTGCGGTTACAGATGGCGGACGCGGCGTCTGCGTTGTCGTCTTCTAAGTTTGCCTTGCTGAGCGTCACTGACCCTGCGGCATTGAAACTGTTTGGAATCGGACGCCGGGCGTTGGTCACGGCCGTCGCAAGCGGACGCCTGCCTGTCTTGGTTCGGGAAGATCCGAGACAAGGCGAGCCGAAGTGACTTGAATTGAAGATCACGAGGAGGACTTCAAAAGGGCAACATGTAACAGCTGCAGTAGACGCTCAGATGCAAGAGGAAGACCAATAGAGACGCCACATGCTCGGGTTGGGGGAGGGTCTGTCATCCCGATCTCTGATCGACTCTGAACTTTAATTTAGTAGTATCTAGCACTGACGTACTGAACGGCTAGAGATGAATGCGCCGTACATTGGATTCCGTTGGGTGAAATTGAGAAGGGTGCCCAAGGTCATTTTCCCATGACAGCATCGTTTATTAGCTCTAAAAATATATAGTCTCATAAATCGGGACCAATCGCCATTCTACGTTTGCTGGTAACCCCGCTGATGTCCAGTGGCATCGTGGCCTCAACCTTTGTCTTTCCCCACCTGCCGAATGTATTGACGTGAAAAATATCGCTTGCTGTAAATGCATTTGGGTAACGATCTAGCTTTGACTTGGCGCCTTCCGGCCACGAGGCGTACGTGTAAATCCATGATAATCCGCAATACCAACCAAACTGAAATATATTTAATATAACGTTATTATATATCTAGATCTGTTGGCATATCATTAAGACTGCGCCCCAAGGACCTAGTACCATAGTGCAGACTAGATTGTCGTTTATCAACAACGCCACCGACGGCAAAGGGTGTCTGCAATTGTGTCTCTGAAGGTTCCGAAACAACATATGGAGCTTAACTACCGTCAGCAGCGATTACGGCAACATCAGGCTGCTACTAATGCAATGAGTGCTTCTGGATGAATTGGAGGGAGACCTCAAATAGTTCGAAATAGGTCAGAACTCCCAGGAACCACCAATCGCAGTTTAACAGCAGAGGCGTTTGTTGAACACACGCCCCTGGTCAAACCGTCGAAATCGACGCGGCGCTACTGACGTAACAACTCTATTACATTAGCATTGTATTTATATCATCGCGTCGCCATGCGCGCAGGAGCGGATGTGTCGAATTAGCGGGGGATTACAGTCTCGTATAGAATAGGCAGTGTAGTTTTTATCGTCCATGACAACGTCCGCCGCACCAGCGGCAACAGCTGATGACAGCGGTGTGCTGATAAGGGATATGCCGGTAGAAAATCGTTAAACGGTGCGACTTATTATATGTATATATATATATATATATATTAGGCTGACCCAAAAAAAATTACACACATATACATTTCAATATCGGCTAAACTAAGTGAGTTAAAACAAGGATTTTTTAGTATGAGTTAGAGGTATGCACCTCTTATTTTTGTATGCTGGTCCCAGAGTTCTGGTAGCAGATTCTGACGGCTAGGTATGCACTATTTCATATACCACCTCGCTAGAATTGCCTACCGTTAATTCTACCCTCATCGACGGCGATGCGAATCGCCTCGCGCTCAGGCGGACCGCGCGCACGCGCCGCTTACACGGCAACGTATACGATTGCTGTTTACGCCAGGCGACGCCGCGTCGTCGTCACCCGGCTTGCCATTGGTACAAGGTCGCCATTCGAAAGCAGGCCGAGCACGCAGACGCGATCCACTTGATCTGTGCGTCGTTCGTACGGGTGGTTATATGCCCGCATCAGAAGGGAGCATGCACAATCTCACGTGGAAAATCCAACTCGGTGTGTCCCGAGGAAAGCGGGTGGTGGTGTGGGGTCTGTCTGAGGCGTGTTGACGCGTTCGAGCTTCCAGCTATTGGCGAATTAGCCGTTTCCGCCGTTCTACGCCTCGATAAGCTTTTAGCGAGCGCTGATGTTGGCGTTGACGTTGCTCGTGTCAGTGTTGTTGTTATTGCTGTTATTGTTAGTGGGCGGCGGTGGTGTCGCTGTTGCCGCCGATCTGATTCGATCTGCGCAACGGCCATTTGCGATTGTCCCCTTACGTCGCTTGCGTCACTAATGTTGTTGTTGTTGTTGTTGATGTGGCTGCTGCTGCTGCTGCTGCGAAGTTTGACGTCAATACTGGCCTGCACAGTACATCGAGATGGGTTATAGCACAGCGGATAGAGACTGTAGACTGTCTGTCGCCTGTGTCGAGCGTCCTTCACATTTTGTGACCTGGTGGGTCCGCACATGGACAGACAATCTCACACACAGCGAGATCGAGAGAGAGAGAGATAGAGAGTGATACCTGCTTAGATTCAAGGGCATCGTCGCACACTATAATACGTCGAACTCAACAGTGTCGTTCTGCACCCGTTGTCGCCGCTCTCCTCGAGTGGCTGGCTGACTTTGGTCCATTGTTGATTGTCCATGTCATCCATATACGTATGCCCTCTCTGAGTCTCTCGGTGACGATTGAGACTGCTCTTGTTGACATAGTGTTGCCGTTTTGGCTAGCGATGTTGCTGATAATGATCTGGATGACGCTATTGTCGTTGCTGGCTGGCTGGCATTCTGTGCCATTTCAACGTCACGGATAAACACATGTTTGCATTGGCATACAGAAATACTCGGCGCTCGCGACGACACGAGCGAGCAGTTGGCAAAATCTACGGCTGGCTGCCGTCCGTCGATAGGTGATTTTTCCTCGGGAGTCTGCAGCAAGTGAATAGTGCCAATCGGCCGGTTCGTCGGCTGTCCAACGTTTGAACGTTATTGTAGCGGATTTGTTATCGGGAAGGGTCAGTGCCAGTCTATAGAATGAAAGCGCATTGTGCTGGCGCCACAGAGTTCCCGACTCTCGGATCGACCACACAATTGATCAGTGTGTGCAGGGAGACACTCCGATGATATCTGGGGAAAAGCGATGTTTCGTGATCGGCGTGGCAGAGCAGATCGGCGGCACACGCCAACTACGAGAAGAACTGAAATTAGCAATTATTACTGGGTGATGACTAAAGTTGAATAAAGAGGTCAGCGGCAGATATCGGTGTTGACTGTGCTCGTATGATAGCTTCCTGCAAATGAAGTCCACCCGCAGGTTCGAGTCCCGTGTCGTGACATATAAGAGAACTTAAGCATTGTAAAAACTGCAGTTCCTTTAATAAGCCAATAAAGCTTTACCTTTACCCAAAAGTCGAGGAAAACATCTGCCCTGGAAGCGATAATGCCATTGACGAAATGGCGATCCGAACCGAGCGCTGTAGCTATAATAGTAATTGTCATTTTCAATTCGACACGATGATCGCCGGCAACAGATACGGCCTCATCTACCTCACGAACGACAGACACTATAGCCCCCCCCCCCGTGACAGGAATCACTCATAGCAAAGTAACCAACGCATGTTGGCGTTTGTAGACAGTGCATTTTTCCGGGTTCACCGCCGTCCATTTCTTTTCTCCGACGGATACTCACGCCACGAGATTACCAGCTCCCTTGTTGCCAGCTATTGTGGTTCACTCAAAGCCCCGACGAGGAGGCGCCTTTGGGAATCTCCCGAGTACACAACGACTACACCGGCGCAGCATCTCCGAAGCGGACGGATCAAGCCGCCGTTTTCTGAACGCTCACCAGCGGCGTAGCGCGAGTTTGCATATAATATCATAATGATGATAATACTATACTAGCTGCAACTATTGCATCTATTGTGCTTCCATGGACGTTTGTCGGGAATCGGCCCAAAATGGTTTCGTTCAGCCCGCATCTATGATATAGCTCCTGACTATATGAGCTGTTACCTTATGTGATGGGCCTAGGAGCCATCCTACGTACGATGTGTTATATATCCTCAAGGTCCTGGCCGTCCATCGTGGCAAGGTTCACTCGAACAGTTGCACAATTGTTCCGGAGCGATCGAGTCCCTCTGATCATGATCGCGTCCACAACCATCCCCTTCCGAGTTCGGTGTCTCTCATCTGTCGATCGTGATGACGAGCCATGCTTCGTTGTTTGATACGAAGCGTTGCTGACGTTCGTCGCTCGCGTCACCGGGAGCGTCGGCGATCTCTCCTGCGTGCGGCTGTTGCTTCGCGGTGTCGCGTGGCTCGCTTTTTACGAGCGGACAACGTGCACGACCACAGCAGCGCTAACGTGCAGCATGTACGTGCAGTTAGCAGGAGGTGGACACTTGGACACTTCCGATCAATCTTTACCTATGGGACTCTGCCAGTTGATCGGTCAATCGCTCGCCTCTCGGTTGCCAGCTTGATCGGGCTGCCTGCTCGTTTGGTCGCTCCAGCGTCCTGGAGCGCCGAGTTTGAGGAAGAAGTTTGATATACGCCGGCGGCAGAAGCGACAGCATCGATAGCAGCTGAGCGCAAACCACAAATGGATATTATATATATATATCTACAGACGTTGCTGCCAGGCTGCCTGCGGTCACATATATCGCCGTTGCCCTGAGTGACTAGTTGCTGAAGCAAGCTACACAGCAGCAGCACCAGCAGCAGCAGTGTGGCCGCCGCCGCCGCCGCTGTAGCGATTCAGTTGGCTGGCGAGTTCACCGAGCCAGACTGCGCGTCGCGGAAAGCCAACCAGGCGGCAGTTGTCCGCGATCGAATGTCCTCGTCTCACGGCGACGACGTCATTGGCAGAAGCGGCAGCGTTCTCCGTTCCGGTGGCCCTCTCCATCCCGCGCAACTCTGCCCTGATCCGCGTCGGCCGCATTTTCGCGTTCCGCTTGTCATGGCTACCCGGCGAGAACGAACGATGGCCGAACGGCCGCTTGCGACAGCAGCAGCAGCGCCGACGGCATGATCGCACGAGGTACGGCGTCGCTCCCGGCATAGACGCATATGTGTGTTTCATCTTATTATGAAACGCGTCCGTGTCGGGCGACATCAGCAAGTTGCTGTACGAGATTGTATTGGCCTAACAACGCTGTAATATGTGACCTACGGCATGGACGCGAAGATGCGTGGTCGCAACCGGAACAAACGCTCGCTGTATTGTGGCATCACTCACCGGACGCATGCATGAGTTCGTTACGTTTCGATCTGGTCGAGTCGACGGGCGGCCTGAGCAGGGGACTCGAGGCAAGCGAACACTACTGGGGACTACTGCTTGATACCCTTCCGCTGCTGGTTGTACTTTCTGCCTGAACTACGTACGTCGTTTTATAGAGGATGATTGTTGAGAGGATGGTTGTCGGCCACACCGCGTTAGCGACGACGCGGACCAAATCGTGGAGGGAAATAGTGAAAGATAGATTTGGGGAAGAAAAAAACAGCAGAAATATGTTTTGTCGCTATTCTTTGGCAAAACAAACATGTTGACGACTAGTCTCCCGCAGAGCGGCAAAGTTTGAATGGCCAACACATGCGACAAAACATATTTCCACCCCCAGCATCGGTAACAGCTGAGCGCAAACCACAAATGGCTATTATATATATATATATGAGAGAGAGGTGAGAGAGAGAGAGAGATCAAGCGTACGACTGTCATTTAGACAGCCCTTTCTGGTTGGTTGGCATTGGACATTGCCTGATCTGCTGACACAGCATGGATTGGTAGACGTTGGTAGTTGCAATTGAATGACCGGTTGTACTCGAAACTGGGTGGACCATTGTTATATTAGATCTATGCAGGTCGCTAGCTGGTGATAATCTCTATGATAATTGAAACAGAGTTGCCCTGGCGGGCAGTGGCCGACTCTAGTCCCGCTCGTAAAGAGAAATCTGCATTTGACCGGCAGCGTGCATGCGTTGATTGATGATGCACAACTGTGTTTTTTGGTCCACGCGTGTTGGTGCGAATTGCTCCGTAACCTATCATGATATAATCGTTTAAATTGATATCTCAACTGATTTTGCCACTTGTGAGCATTATTACTGTGTTGTCAGAAGAAACAAGAGCTGTATAATTAATTTACAGATAGATAGATAGATATATATATATATATATATATATATATATACACATATAGTTGGTCCAGCTGAACCAAATGACAGCTCGCTGCGAAAGAACGTTCAATCGTCTTGTTGTTAATTTGGAATCTGTTAATTCGCGCCCTATAGATGATGAGTACCTGGTTCTTTAGGTTATTTCTTGTTGATCTCCAATCATATATATCACCCACCCCCACCACCCACATCTCAAAGTTCCACCATCCATTTCGCGTCAGGCGACACGGTGACTGCTTCGGTCGTCTGTGGTGGCCAGCTTTTATTCTCAATTATGATTCTCTATCGCCGTCTCACGATTCATCCGAGCCCCCGTGAGCAAGTTCCATCTCGACTGTTCATCCCGACCCATCTCGGGAAGTGTTGTTCCATTTCATTCAGCATCAGTCACTACCAGAAATGCAGCGTTCGTCTCTACCCGACCACCGCGCTCGCGCGTCCCTCACTCGGCAGAAATTGCCGTCCCGCCACTGCTGCCAACAGGCAGCGTACGGCCACAGGGGAGGCGATCGTGCGCCGATCGGGCTCTCACTGAGACCGCCCGGGACGGTAGACTTGACGATCTCTCGCGGCTCTTACCGATGTCCATTTGTCCAGTACAACTTCCCCCCCGCCCCCCGAACCATCCCAGCCAGTCCAGCGATTGCGATAACCCAGCGCTGCTGTGCTCATCGACGGCGTCGCCTGTTGTCCGAGTGCGGCTCGTCGCTGTTAATGACGTCGGAGCCAGCGCGAGAGCGTGGTAACTAGCTAGCTCCGCGCTACCGTATGCTCTGGCGGTGTCGGGCCACCCTGATTGACGCGCGCGACCGCCAAAAGGGTAAGGACATCCGCGATGGGTAAGGGCAACTGCCGCCGGGGCCGTCCGCCGTCTGACCACAAGCGTTGTTTACTGTTCGACTGTTGGCTGGCGCGCGGCGAGCGCCTCGGCGCTCCGGAGGCCTCTGTCACGGTCGCTGATGACGGAGCACCGTGAAGGACGCACGTGGAGCCGTCAGAGCAGATCAGAGAGGAGCGCTTGTTGTTCCATCTACTCCTGTTTCCAGCCACCGCCGCCACCGCCGCTGTTGCTGTTGTTGTTGTTGTCACAGTAGCATGAATGCCCTTGATTGGCCTGTTGTTGGCGGCCAGCACAGTTCGTCTGAAAGAGACAGTTGTCGAGAAACAGAAAATTATGAGGGATATATATATATATATATATATATATGTGTTCGCGCGAGTGCGCAACTGATCATCATGGTGATCATGTTAAAGCCACCCTATCAGAACTCTCTGTGGATGATGCTTTGTTTGTGTGCTTGACTGAAGAATCGAAGAAGGTCAAATAGATTCTTCTCGGCCAATTAGCTGTCAACTGGGGATGGATCAGCGATAGTCAGCGGAATTGCTCTCAGATTATTGAGAAGCTTCACGCAGGCCACAACATGGATCTCTCGTTTCCGAGTATCACAAGCAGGAGAGAGCGACTCCGAAACACCGACACTATTTCACAGTTGGGTGAAATTGCCGGGAATATTTGGACGACGACCCCGCATCGCAGGCGCTCGAGTTAAAGATCAAAACTTCTGCGTCTGTGGTCAGACGGCAGTTGATACAATAACCGGCACAACATATCGAGTACTCACTATCGGTGGAAGCGCCATAAGTAGACATCGATCTGCCGGCTCGTTACAAGCAGCTGTTTTCAATTCTTCCGATATCTTGGCGTTGTATAAGCTGTGAAGAATAGATGGGGCCTGGCGTATTTCTCGCTACACTTTTAGCTAAAAAGGAAATGCTTCCGGGCTGGCTCACAGCCAACATTTAATGTCCACAGTTAATTGCACGCATAGCTAGAACACTGAGCCGTCATTGGGGAACTGAAGATCCCTCAGACTCGTTCGAGCTATGAAAGATCCATGTAACACGAAAACTAGCTAGCCTGCATAGAGCTGATTTCAACAGATTTCTTAGCTCTCATCAGCGTCGGAGGCCATGTAATCATTGGGATCACATTCTCGGTTATTACCATTGTATTTTCAGTAATTATACGCGTCATTTACGTTTCGTTGTCGTCTGCATCGTTATTGGCGATGACATGCAGCCGCTGTTTGGCCTTCTATCCATAAATAAATTAAAAAAAAATATATATATATATATATATATATATGAAGATGTGTGTGTGTGTCTGCCTTTCGATTGATATCAATTTGTAATCTCTTTTCGGCTATTTGCGTTCATCTTGCAGCGTGGAGAACTTGAAGGGCGCCATCGATTTGACGCAGAGTGTCCCCAAGGAAAAGCAGGTCCTGCTGATCTCCGGCGGCGAGTGTCTCAACAACTCGCGTACGGTAGCCTCGTACGGGGCAGGAACGGACACCAATCCGATATTCTTATTCAACAAAACGCTGTACACCGACCTGCAGTCGCCCAGCTCACCGGAGGCTGGCCGGCACCAGTTCAACAATCCGCACCATGAGCGACAAGGTATAGACATATATATATATATATATATATTTTCATTTCATTTTTCATTTCATTTGAGGTTTATTTTCGGAACTGCAGTTCAACAATGCTTAAGTTCTCGCGGAAAAAAATATGATAAAGGTGTGTAAAAACAAGGTCAGGATAATCTGACTTAGAACACGGTCAGGATAATCTGACTTAAAACACAATTCAGGACAATCTGAACAAATAAAATAATTGTAAAAACCAGGCACATCGCAGTCCGGTGTGCGAAATTAGTCCCGGTAACAGAGACCTGTGGCAGTAGACTGACAAGTATTGCTATAATTGTCGACTATTCAAAGTTTAGCAAAATATACAGTTATAATCGTCAATGTTTAACACAATTATTGACAAATAGAATATATACACAGTAGCAGAAAATTACAATAAAGCCATCGGGTCCCTGAAACCATTAATCGGTGATAGAGTTACTGCGTGTACGCACTTCTTTTTTTAAAGCACGGGCAAATAATTTTACTGAGGAGAGGCCCCGGATCTCCGAGGGGAGTGAGGTCCAGACTGCTGGTAGTCGGTAAGCCAGAGCATGGCGACTAGACTCTCTAACAGTAAATGGCATCACAAATCGAGTGGCACGACGGGTAGAGCGACTGGCGGCTGCGGTGATTGGAAATGATATCTCTTCTGAAATGATACCTCTGACCATCTCAAAAGCGAGGACCGCTACATGGACGGTGTACCACGCCCGGATTGGTAGGAGGTTGAGATCTCTGAAAAGGTCGGCAACGGAATCTCTACGTTGTCTACCAAACACTGCCCTGAGGGCATCGTTCTGAGTGACCTGGACGCGATGAAGGATCCCGCTGAAGCCACCACCCCATATGGATAGCCCATAGCATATCAGAGGCACAAATAGCGCTTTGTACAAGAGAATTAGACACTTCGACGGCAAGCCCAGTTCTCTAAGGCGACGGATCGAGGCGATCACCGCGTAGCACTTGGGCAGCAGTGTCCCCAGATGACTCCACCATTTGAGAGTCTCATGCACTGTCAGACCTAAGCATTTCACGGACGGGGACAGAGCCAGGCTCAGGCCACGAAACTGAACAGGGCCGGACATACCGGGTCTATGGGGTGAGCGGAACAGGGTAATGCCTGTTTTCCCTGCGTTGATGACCAGGCCGAACTTTTCAAATAGGCCCACCACTACCTCCACGACAGTGAGAGCTTCCTGCGTTTCATAGTATGCGTTTCATAATATATATATATATATATATATATATTATGAAACGCATAGCTAACGTACTCAATTACCTTGTGATCGTCCCCGTTACGCCTCTTGCCGCCGTCTCATGTTTTAATTCTTTCCTTTCAGAAGCGATGACATTGCAGAAATTGACATCACACTGCGCCCTTGACCCCAGCATGGGAACGATCAAGAAGCGTACCCAGTTTGCCCAGGAACTCTATGAACTGTCCATCCAAGAGTCGAAGCTGTGCCGGCAGAAAGTCCACGAACAACATCTACAGCAACAGGTAAGCAACAGGGCAGCAACATTAACTGCGAACACTCGTGCGCGCTCCGATATCGCGACCTGAAGCGAGCGATGTCGCCGGACCCACGTTCATGTGGAAGCATGATTTATTAGATTAAGTAGGGACAATACTAATAATGCTCATAATGAAATGCCTTCGATTAAATTAAATCTCTCGGGCTATGGGTCGCAGCTGGGGTAGAGTAAACCCCGGCGGATGGAACTCCCGGTCCCTCCACCGGGATTTGCTCTCTGATGAGGAAAGGGTTCGTTTACCCCAACGGAAGAAAAACCATAACAGTGTGTTCCATATGTTCCCCTCCCTTTGAATAGGCATGGTCGGCAGTGATTGCCAACCTTGAGGATGCTGGCACGGCATTCGAGAAGCGATCGCGCACGTTCTTGGTGACGTTCGAGGCGTTCGTGGCTCGCAAAGCCGAGTTTCAGGTGATTTTGGACAACTTTCCCGAGGACAGTGTGCTGCTCGCCCGAGTCCCGCTGTTGACCAAGCTGACCCAAGCAGGACAGCATCAAGGATCGAGCACCTCGGACCTATCTTCCTCGGAGGGTGCGTATGGTGTTCATCCAGCATATAACATATACGCTATGGTTGCACAACTCTAGGTGTACGGTGAGCAGGAACTAACTCGGCAGGGAGCCAGCCGCACAAGTTCGATTGGGATCATCGAACGCTCCAGCTGTGCTCGTCAAGTGGTCAACAATTGTATCGCACGTCTCAATAAAACAAAAAAAAATCCTCTTCGAGTTTCACAGCCCTCCACACCGCGTAGCGGCGTACGATGGTGCAGGGTGCTCTTGCTGCCGCGGTCGAAGGTCCAAACTACAAGGAAACCAACGCGGAGCTGCTTCACAATATGCCTCTCCCGGTCTGCGCACGAGCGTCAGAGGGAGGGGATAATGAATAGGCAATTAATTAGTAGTAGTAATTGATTAACTGATCATAAAAAACAAAGACTAAGTGACACCCAAATACTCATCTGCGTCCGTCTCTGCATTCTGCTCCCCCTTAACCCTGTATGCTGTAGGTTTGCCGGCCACTCTACTGGACTATGTCGTTCGAACGGATCCGGAGAACTCTCTAGAGAGTTTGGTGGAACAGTGCTGCAAAGGACTCACGCAGCTGACCTCGGAGCTCCTTGAAGAAATGCAGAGGAGAATTCGGGAAACCCTTGAAAAGACCGCGCAGCCGAACTTCAAGCATATTAAGGGTTTGTGTTGCTTGCTATTTTTTTCCAACGCGGTTAAAGCCTGGCCCGAAGGCGCCAGTCATTTAAGGATATTTTACCTGACTTACGTTTGTTTTAAGGCAAATACGCATGCGCTCGCAAGACATTAGGAGAAAGGTTACCGCCCCGCTAAGGGAAAACCACTGGCAACCGAATTTTTAATGAAAAGATTTTCCTTAGATATCCATAGAGGACATAACACAGTCTCTGTTTTAGGGGCACGCTTAGGGATCACTGGGGGAGTTTATCTACATATTCTATTACTCCTTGATCTAAATCTTCTATTACGAATACGGGGAGGAGGCGCGTTCTTAGATGTTCTATAGCATATATTCATGGATTTATGCGTTTTCGAAGACATGAACGCGTCCGATGGCACGTCGTCCCCTGGAATAAAATCAAACTGAATTGGGCTCTTGCTAACAAATGGTGATCTTTCGCACGCTGTGATCAATTGGATCAACATGCTCCTCCAGGTCTCGAAGATCGTCTGAGTGGACTTGAGGAGTTGATGAGAAAAGCCGACGATCTGGTGACCAAGCAGGAGCCGCACTGTCAGAGTTTCCTGCTAATGCAGGCAAAGGCTGCTAAACTCAAGGACGATGAGCGGCCACTGATGATTCCAGAGCTATGTAACACACAGCCCGAATTACTGCAGAAGATGCACACCTTTTATGTTCAACTGAAGGACATTACGCGCCGATGCACGGTGGCCAAGGACGAATTGTCTGAAAATCTCAAGTATCGCCTGGCGTACATCACACAGGTCGAGGGGAGTATTGGCGATCTATCGACCAAGTTGGCCGTCTATGAGAAGAGAATCGAGAAAATCTCCAGGGAACTTAGCAAGATGGAACAAATCCATAGCGCACCGCAGATATACGCAAGATCTGTCGCCGAGGTCGGTATCATGGGGCAAAGTACGCGGATGAATAATTCGTATATTTATTATACTTTCGATTAGTTGAGCAAAATGTGAAAATTACTGTAATTACGGAAGCAGTTGGAGACAGTTGGGTGTCCAGACCGAGGCCATGGCCAGGACCTGTGCGCCGCCATTTACTATCTATGAGGAGTTCCTTTTTCAAATGGCCTGTGTCATCCTCATGTGTTAATGTTATATTTCACAGCATTATGTGGCAACAATCACACTTCTTTGATCTCGCACATGACCGGCATCATTGACACGAACTTGATCGTAACGCCTTGCACATATATGCCAGCCAGTCTATAGGTGTCCTCGATTCTCGTAGAGATCCATTCGCGTTCGCGTTGTCATTGTTCACATTCGTTCTGCCGAATTCATCCAGGTGGTCCGGCGGAAGCGGTTCTCGTCACAGTACCTCAAGTGGGCCGGGAGTCTCTCCGCCCACTGTAAGGAGGTGTACAGGAATGAGGTCGCCCAGAGGCGAGCGTACAAGGAGCAGACGCGGAGCCATTTTCTCCGGGCGCTCTTCCCCGGCCTTGACGACGTCCCGCCACCGTACGCAACGGCGACCCCGACAATTTTCGACGACCGGTTACCGCCCGTCGAGCTCGCTGACATCGAGCAGCTCAAGCGCGCCATGCCGGCAGACCTCGCCGGCCTTCTCGAAAGCAGCACATCCGCGCCCTCCCTGTCCCTGATGGAGATCGACAACGTCAGCCACTCGGCGTCGGACATCTCGTCGAAGAAGACGGTCGAGTCGGACGGCGTATCTCATCAGGAGGTACGAATCTACGACGCTGCTTCGAGTCCCGCAGATCCAGGATATGTCACCGACAACAGTAACAACATTGTTATGGACCTCAGCATAGAAAAGGTCCGTTTGTAGGAAGGTAGCTCTCAGCTGCATGTCGTCGGCTCGGCCTCGGCTAGAACTCGTAGAGAGAATTAGACTCGATGTCGTACCTGTCGCGTTCTGGGATCGTTCGACAGACGGACACACCTGTGGCTTTTTGGGTTTTCGGATCCTGCCAGACGATTTAGAGAATCTTCGGAGTTCCTCTATCTCGCTATCACTTCTCGCCATTTGTAGATTCTTGCCGTGCGTACGATAACGTTGGAAATCAACGGCACATATATGGCTCCGACAGTGGTCCCCGTAGTGGTATCGAAATGTGACATTGTGAGGCCAATCACATAATAAGATACGAACAGGATAAAATCGACTAGGCTGTCGTATCTGCAATAGAATATCGCCTCCGCGATATTCTTGAAATCGAGGTAAACTCAGTTGAGCTTCTCGTTGCGCGTCATAATTAATTATCCTTCATCGTCTTCGTATAGAAGTGCAGTAGGCCGTGGCGGGCTTTAAAAATTCGGACACTGCAAATGCTAGTTGACTACTTCGCATATCGTAGAGTGAAAAAAAAAACATAACAATAGTCGCAAGCAACTCGATTAATTGATAGTAATAATAATGATAACTAATAATAGATAACCCATTTCTTGTCATTCCGGTGACCAAGCGCGATGTCAGCGCGTATATATAATAACTATTTAGATACAATACGACATTCGAATTCGTTGTTGCTTCGAGCCGAGCCGACGACATAGTAACACTTTGCACCGCCGTGGGAGAAGATGATTTAGCGAAACCGTCGGTGATTGAATCTCGAACTAGCAAAAGAGTGCAAACCATGACCTCGTCATATGTGCGGAGTGAGTGTACGATGAGTAATGCATAGCTTTCCCTCAATCTCCCGGCTGTGTATCTGTTAATATATATATATATATATATATATATATATATATATATATATATATATATATATATATATATATATATGTTTATTCATTCGACTATTCGTTATTGGCAGGTGGCTGTTGGGGGCGACACCGCCGTCCCTCAGGAACAGAAAACGTGTATTGACGTTCTGCAGCGCGAGGAGATTCGCGAGAAGGTTCGCGGCTGTGTGAACGAGCTGCGCACGACCGTGGGTGCCTTCGCCGACGATACGACAATGCTCGCAAAAGACTTGCAACGATGGACGGGAGAAATGGCCG
This sequence comes from Stratiolaelaps scimitus, assembly GCA_019614645.1. Taxonomy (NCBI): domain Eukaryota; kingdom Metazoa; phylum Arthropoda; class Arachnida; order Mesostigmata; family Laelapidae; genus Stratiolaelaps; species Stratiolaelaps scimitus. The sequence continues at coordinate 1,288,286 of JABWDB010000034.1, read as the reverse complement.
AGGACGCGACAAGGGTAGCTACAACCGTTGCAGCTATTGTCCAGGGGAGTCAGGAAATAGAGAGGTGTCTTGAGGGTAAACTGGAGATCGAACAGCACAAGCTTAAGGATGCTCAGGCGTAAGTAGATATCGTACACGTACGAACGTTCAGCTTGATAATAGTAGCAATAATAATAATAATAACATAACATTTGCGGTTTATTTCCGGAACTTCAATTTTAGCAATGCTTAAGTTCTCGATTTAAAAAAATAAGAGTACAAAGTAAGAGTGTATTATCAACAAATTGGTCATGCAATCACGATTTCACAATTATAATCGATTATTCCGTCAGCAGATATATATACATTCACATAGTCAAAAAATTTACAATTCACAATATTCAGATTATTTAATTCACACAATTATATAGCATAATCACTGCAGCCTTTTCTTTATCTCATTGGCAAACTTTCTGGTAGAGGTGAGCTCCCTAACCTCCTTCGGGAGCGAGCTCCAACCAACGGCATCTGATAAGCTAGCGACTGCCAGGTAGTTACTTTGACGGCTGTAAGTGGTACAAACTCTGTTGGCCGGCGAGAGGTTTTTCTGTCGACGACCACAAGAGGGAACGCGACATCCGGCGGTGATAATACCCTTGATCATTTTGAAAGCCCGAATCGCTTATGATAATAATAATAGTAATAATAACAACAAGTATTGTATGTCCGACGTCGACAGTGAGATTGAGATGTACTACGAGCAGCTTCGGCAGATGAAGGAGCTTCAGGAGCAGTCCAAAGTGGATATGGAGGCGCAGAAAGACGACTACGAGTCGCGGCTGACCAAACTTCAAATGGAGCACGAACTTGAGCTGGAAACTGTCGAGACGCGGTGTAGCCAACGAGTAGCTCAACTTGAAGCGCGGATAATCGAGATGCAGGTGGGTATATAGCCGAGAGATCGTCGCTGCGTCGAACGAGGTGGCGCGTCTGACCACGACACGACGACTGCAATGCTCGATCAGCGTCGAATTTCCCTTACGCTATTGCAGTGTATGATTCTAGTGGTACTGTAGTATTTGGTACCGGGTATCATTTATGAGGTCATTGATCATGTGATGTGATGTGTTGTGAGTTCACTCACGTGAATGTGCTTCCTATTCTGTCTCAGATTATCCTACAGTCATGGCTCGAAAAAAGCCAGAGTTGGGGCGGGCGCGGGGTTTACCCTTCATTGTTGTTAACCCCCCTTTGTCGCTTTGAACAGGGAAAACGTATACCTCGCACTAACTAATGTCGACTCCCGAATCTCGCCTCTCGTCCGGCGTTCGTTTCATTTCCATCGACCTCCTCTTGCAGGCAGAGAATCGGCAATTGGTGCTCGCCCAGGAAGATCATGCGAGACAGCTATCGAGCACTGTGGCCGAATGCGAAGAGCGTTTGGCTCGACTTCGTGACGAGTTTACAGCTCGCGAGCTCAGCGTCCGCGAAGATCTCGAGCGCCAGCACAAGAATGAGCTTGAGTCGCTCCGCTGTCGGTACAAGCTGACGGCCAGCGTCATGTCAACATCGTCCGGCGCGATTACCGACCTCGTCAGCAGTTACAGCCCGCCGTCGCATAGTGGAGGCGCGGCGTCACCACAGCCAACGGGCAGCTCGCTCGGCCACGACGCGGAGAACCGTGAGAACCGCTGGAAGCTGCGCGAGATGGAGCTCAATGAGCGGATTCGCCAACTCGAGAGGACTCTTCAAGACAGAAACAACGGTCAGTTGATCTGGGACGCCGTCGGGGAGCTGCTGGCTTCGGCGGATTTCGCGGACAATACGATTGTCATCATTCTGTCGTGTTTAGCTTTAGCTGTAGGGACCATGGTTATCCACTGGTTCTTCGCCACGTAACGATTGATCGATGCTGGCTAGCTATCTTTGTATCGGTGTTGCCTGCGGGTAGTAAGCGATCGCGTCGTTGCGAACTCGCCTAGCGTATCGAACGTATAGACACGCATGAAGATTTCTCAATGGCGTAAACAGGCTATAGACATTTTATGTGTTCGAAACATTCTGACAGTATACCAGCTTCATGCTAGTTCGGTTAAAGGGTATATATATATCTATATATCATCACTGACTCGGTTATGCCCTGTTGGCGGAAGGGAGGTGGGGGCTTGACTCGTCCGATGGTCGCTCATGGTGCACCGTCGAACGAAGCCCGCTTACGCCGTTTGAGCTGTATACTCGATATGTACAGCTCGGACGATTTGAGGCCATGATTTCTTGTCCTGGCGAAATATCAGTCAGCGGCCAGCGAAGTGTTAGAAGCGCTTTCCTTCTGGTAAACCTCGATAGTCTACTTCAATGGAGAGGCTCGGGAGATAGGATGGTGATTGACTATGTGATGCTCTCAGAGGTGGCACATCGATTTGGACGAGGCTTACGGAAGGGAGATGGTGATAATAATAAGAATAATAATAATAATAATAGTGAAATATAGTGAAATAAGACATCAACTCAACTCGATATACCCGATGTTATCTAGAAATCTATTTTCGCCTTGACAGACGCAACCTGTGATCTTGACAATAGCTTTCGACTCCAATCTACGGCACATTCATATCACTGGCGTATGGGTATCTTTTTATCGTGACATATATATATATATATATATATATATATATATATATGTGTGTGTATATTTACTATGCAATACTCGTATATGTGTGTGTCTGAATTAATTGTGTTGCGTGTGAGTTTTATTTGTATGTATGCACGTGCTCGCGTGTTTGCGTGTGTCTGAGCTTATAACAATAATAATAATCATAATAATAATAAATGTGTTTCCTGTAACAATCCTAATTGATCTTCTGTGTGTGTATGTGCATATATATATATATATATATATATATATATTATAAACCTCGATAGTCCACTTCAATGGAGAGGCTCGCGAGATAGATGTTGATTGACTATGTGATGCTCTCAGAGGTGGCACATCGATTTGGACGAGGCTTCCGGAAGGGAGACGATGATGATAATAATACACATACTGCAAAAAAACCGTCATCACAACGCGATACACCGGATCTTATTAGAAATGCATCTTCACTAGAGTTTGGCAGATGCAACTTTTGCACATATATATATACATATATGTGTGTGTGTTTTATAATTGTGTTGCGTATGAATTTAATTTGTATGTATGCACCTGCTCGCATGTTTGCGTGTATCATACTTCACCGTATATATATATATATATATATATATATATGGTGCAGTATTTCCCTTCTCACTTGTCAAGTTGTGCCCGCTATCTATATATATATATCTATATATATACACTATTATTAATTAGGTATCTTCCTCTGTCAGCCATCTTTTTCCACCTCTCAGCCTGTCGACACTTTCGCCACCATCTACTGCTGTTGCTCCTGCTGCTGCTGCTCCTGCTGCTGCTGCTCCTGCTGCTGCTGCTGTTGTAATCGTGACGCCGAACGAGGCTGTCGATTCCACCACGTTCACTTTGATTGTTTTTCTCAGAATTGGTTGAGTTGTCGCTTGACAAAGATCCACTCAGTCGAATCGCTAATCGAACAGCGAGAAAGATATGTTTGTCCCGTTTACCCTAGAAACGCAAATAGAGCAGAGGAAAAAAACAATCTTGATATGGTGCCTTTGGTCGTCTCGATGTGTTCTCTATCGATGTCTCTCTAGCAGATTCGTTCCCCGCCTCTGCAGGAGTCGTAACCGGCGTCATCGGTGCCATGGACATGGACACTAGCTGTATGTCGGCGATGAGCAGCTCGCAAATGATGGCTGATTCCCAGTATCGCGTGATGGCCGAGAGTGCGGTGGGCGTCCTCGCTGGATCAGCGGGTGGAGGAGGCGGTGGAGGAGGCGGTGCCGGCGTTGGGGGCGGCGGCGGCGGCGGTAACAACATCGGGACCGGTAATACCATTGGCCACAGTGGTGGCACCGCCCATGCGGCGATGGTCGAGTCGACCGTCGTCCGACTGCAATCGCCGACCGCCACCGCCAGCCCGGCGACCGCCAGCGAACTCATCGAGCAGCTTCGCGTGAAGGAGGCCGAAATGCAACGGATGCAGATGCGGCTCGTCTCCGCCTGCGGTACGGGCTCACTGCCATCGTTGAGTAGCGATCGCGTATCGATTTTCAGCTGCGTCCACGGCGATGTCGTCCTGCTCGCGTACGACGACAACCACGAGAACTACGTCATCTTTATGCTCGGCCCGCTACTGCACTTTCTACACAAGGACTCGTTGGAGGACCTTCGGCTCAGCACCGATCGGGACCGATCAACAAAACGCTGGATTATCGGCGAAGTCGTTGACAAGGAATATTGCGAGGCCAGAAGGGTGAGAATGGACTCTTTTCTTCAGTCGTTAGACCCCTATCTACGAATTGACCACATTAGTAAATTAATGCGCTCTCCTTTACAGGGCGTTGATTTTCCTTTCCTTGTTGGATTGTCTTTAGTTGTTCTCTCTTATTGGCATGTAGCCCCATAGATCACGACGTCAAAACTAATACTTCTTCAGAGTTTTAAACTTCACATATATATATATATATATATATATCTACCGGGGCGCCATGGGGGTTAGAAGACCCCCAAGGTCACCGGTTCGAATCCCGCTGGATACACGCAAATCGATATGGTATTCACCTACAGATGTGTATATGTTATAGTCGTTATTGCTTAGGGTAGACAGTCAGCTCGACGTATGTCGAAGCATTATGGCAACAACCGCCGCAACAATTGAACGTCCGCTAACAGCCGTTGCAGCAAAGATGACCCCGCTCTCGGATCGTCCAGTAGCTATACATATTCTCATCCTTCTTACATTTGCCTTGATCTGTCCGTAGGCGGTGAACCGATACAAGCTCGATGTTGGCACGCGCTTCTTCCGGGTCAGGGTTCGGCCATGGGATCGGCAAGGAGCCATGCGCCGGGAACAAGAACGACGTCAGGTTCTCAAAGCGGCGGCAGCAGCAGCGGCGGCAGCGGCACAGGGTGGCGCCGCAGCAGCCTCTGCTGCCCAGCTGTCACCGGCTGGCGGCAGTGCGTCTTCAGCAGAGCCAGCAGCGGTGGTGACCCCAAGCGCTCCACCTATTCCTGCTGCTGCTGCTGTGGTGGAAGGACATACCGTAGAGGACCTACCCGCCGGGACGGCGTCGCCAATCACCTCGCCAGCCACCTCGATCTAAGAACAACGTGACGAGGACGTCGCGATCTACGCGAAGCTAGTGACGAAGTACGAACAAGAAGAGGGAACAGCAGCCGGGCTCCAGCGAAGATCGTATACAAAAGCAACAAGAACACAGCGGTAGCACCGCAGCGCGTACACCTACACACAGACAGAGAGAGGGAAGGAGAGAGAGTCAGATCAGTAGGTCAGATCAGTCGGGGAGTGAGGTCCAGTTGAGAGCGAGTCGCAAGGAGCGACACCTCGGATCCGCGGATACTACGAGCGCAATGCGAAGACAATGCTGCCATGCATACATCCATATGTATATACAGGAAACACACACGTTCGATGAGCGGCGAGAACGCATTGCCAAGCCGAGATGGAAAAAAGAAGCGCTATTGGAAACGAGCGTTATGTTGAACAAAGTTGTTGTTTGATGGGGGCACATCGCATTCAGTCGCTGCGAGGGTGAGCCCGCGAAATCATCGGGTGGGTCGTCGACGACGAAAGACCATGTGGTAGCATAACAGAAAATAGCCCACCTCCTGATGGTTCGTGTGCCTCGATTATTGGTAAACACTTATTGTCGTAACAACGATAGTGACAATAACATAAGATACTGCCTGCGGCGTACTTCACATCGATGAGCGATTTCACCCTTCGTAGGTGTATACTCGATGTATCCATTATACATATATATATATATATATATATATATATATATATATATATATATCTATACGCTTAGGGTCGTTTGTTTGTGAAACACGGGCCGTTAGTGAGTGGGCGTCTCACACAGAGCTCTCTGACTAGGCCACACTAATAATTATGGGTGAGTATATAGAAGGCAGATGTGCTCCGACATCGTGGGTGTCCTGCCCCCAGGGCGCCAACTCATAGATCGCTTATGAGGAAGCAACAAATATCAACAACAAATTGAGCGCGCGGGGAGCCAGTAAGAGCGTTAACCATTACAGCGAGTGATGTAGGTATTTATGATTAGACTAGACTGGGTGTCTATGTACGAGTTCTTACGAACGACGATATGGTCATGATAATAATAATAATAACGATAATGAAGGCCTTATAATGATACAAAGAACGAGAAGAAATGAACCAATGTCGGCAAAGTGCCGTTTCATGAGCGCTGGACGGACGATGAACATGCGGCTAATGTCTGAGTCAACGATACCCTCACGGATATGCGTTATGTACAATACAATGGTGAAGAAGATGATGAGGGACGGGCGAGGCCAATGGGTCACGTTGTTAGTGACAACGTCTACACAGACACAGGCTGCGGGAAGCTGCCTGTGGATGACGGTTGACCACGTTGGACGTGTCGGATACGATTTCGGGGCGCTGCTGCTGAGGGTTGAATTCGATTTGTAGCGTTTCAAGTGTAGTTTCAAGTGAGGGGCAGAGAGGCGGGCCAGCCAATGTCATATGTATAATAACAATCATAGATGAATGTACACGGCGGGTGGAAAAGAGAGAGAGAGAGACGGAGAGAAATATCAATGCTAAGTGAGCTGAGTAACGATGGAAGGAATACAACAAGACGAGAACTTTGAGCAATGGTCATGCGAGAGAGTTGTCATTAAATTAAAAACAAAAAAAACAACATGGCACGAAGGAACTGGCCTCAAAATGACACACCAAAGCCAATTGACGATGATCATTGCCGTTCCTATGAGCACAGACACATAAACACACACATATATATATATATATATATATATATATGCTATTATAAAAACGCATGTAAATATTACGTCTTATTAATATGAACATATAGTTATGTAATTATGATTAATATTGTTTATGCGCTCCCTTCGCAAAGCATGTGTGCCTGTACAGCTATCAATCACACAGGTGTCTCCTGGACGTGTGTTATACAAAAGAGCCCTGATTGGCCGATTCATGTGCAGCGTGAATCGGGAGAATTGGAGTTTGCCGGCGCCCAGCCAACGGATGACCTGAACTGGCCCTCTCATCACAGTGGATACGACGGCTGGCTAGATTTCAGATTAGCATCCAATGAACTCGCACGAAGCTTTGACTAGTATGGTTCGTGTCTTCGATCTCCCCATCATCGCCGGATCGAATATATATCGTTACATCTCTCGTGGAAATATTCATATTCAAATACACACACACACATATATATATATATATATAGCTATCTGAGCGGTCATAACGGCGAAGACCAGATCCAGGTGGTCGATGTGGCGATGATGCGTTTGTTCGTATTGATAATTAGTGATTATGATCATGATATTGATAATTAGTAATTAGTGATCATGATAAAATGATGACCTCCATTGATATCTCCGCGCGCCGTCGGAGCACAGAGAGAGAGAGAGACGCGAAGCCAGCCCTAATTAATTGTCGAATATGAAATAAATGAATGTGTGTATTGATGTGTACATTACCTATGTGACGAGTGGATGTGAAGCCTTGTGGATCGTTGTATAGCCACATAGATTACTATAGTGACTGACTCACCGGAGACAGTGCGGTGCAGCTGCCAAGCTGCGGGGTCACCCGCTAGCCGTCTCTGATCAGGTAGCTGATCCCGTTCGGGGCCACGGCGTTCAGAGCTGATCGCTGTCGGCCGAACGAACATCAAGGGACATCTGAGCTGAGCAAATGGATGAGCAGGACAACGGGCGTCAATGGATGGTTGATATGAACAGCTGATACTGACATGTCTACGAAGAACGAGATTGATTAAAGTAACAGAGGAAACAATTAGCAACAACCAGAACAACTACAACAAGAGCTATTATAACAGCAACAACAACAACAAAAGCAACAAGGGTGGGGACGAAGAACTCGGAATAAGCCGTCTACGCTGATGGGCGTAGTTGACAATGGTTGAGTGAGGAGTATGAGTGCTTCTAGAGAGAATAATGATAACACAGGAAGAATCGAGGAGAGCCAAGGCGGTTACATTATGATTGTAATAATGATGACGATGATTATAACAGTAATAATAATTAAAGATAAGAATAATAATAAAAAGAGAGACTTTATGATAATGACTGATAGGCTATCGTGCACGGAGATTATGACGGGATGAATTGATGATTGTGAAGATGAATAACAATAATAATTAATAATAATAATAATAATAATAGAAAAACTGACAATGATGCTGGTGGTGATCATGGTAATGAGAGAAACACGGATGATTCTAATTATAATAATGATGCAGACCGAACAGAGGCTATCTATCGTAATAACGAGACGGAGAACAACAACGATAATAATAATAATAATAATTAATAATAATAAATAATGACGTGCTTACGTAATGATAATTGAGAGACCACGGCGGCACAGCGACACCCTGTTGTAAGATGAACATAGGGTTACTATAACAAGTGGCGGGGTACGACACGATAAAATGAGAAGTTGTCGGTATTTTTGCAAATAGTCCCAAAGTTGGTCAAATCTCTTCCTCCCTCACTCTCGCTATTGTGCAACCGCTCAACAACCCCCCTGACCACCCCCCGCCTCGAATCCTTCTCTCATGGTCGCGTCCATGCATCCGGTGCAGCGTCCGTTCGAGTTTCACTGCGGTAAGCGATTTCGATCTAATGGCATCACTATATAATCTCGTTGACAGCCAGCGGGCGATCTCTCCCCATTTAACCCTAATTAAATATAAGTAGCAGCGACGTCCACAGGTAAAGGTCAGTGGACAGACTGACGCTACAGGACGGTGATAATTAATATTATTATTATTATTATAATAACTATGATGATCGATGATCGATGATGACGATGCTGACGATTATAAGAATGACGATGTTGATTACAATTAACGGCAATGAGACAATAATAATTATGATGAATTCTCATATGAACATGATGATGAACTGGGGGCTGGAAAAGCAAGCTGGAGGGAATTGTTGATGGCGAATGGCGATGATAAATGGCGATATTCAGGGTCACCTTGACGATAATGGCAGCGTGAACAACGTTCACTGATGCAGCCGAGGCTTAGAGGGGAGCCCTTAAAGGGGGTTTTACTTCTGTCGTTCCTCAGCTGCTGCCCTTGTAGAAACTCCCTGACTTTTATAAATCTGAGAGGGGCGAGCAGGCACCCTTGATCTCCCACGATTCCGAGAGAGCTGGAGGGACAGAGAGAGAGAGAGAGAGAGAGAGCGCGAGAGGTTACGCACCGATCGCACTATGAAGAATTGGGTTTCTCTTCATTCCGCCAATAGATACAGTGGATAGGAAGCAGATGATCAGTTCAAGCTAACAGTCTTCCTTATCGTTCATAGACAAACATAGACATACACGTTAGTCACACGCACACACATACAAACACCGTATCGTGAACGTTCTGTATAAAGTTGCTCAGTATCACGAGCGTCATTTACCCCATTAGATCGAGTCGTCATAAATAGACTGAAATTCACAAACAAAACTCCTTCACCCCCGTGGGAGTAGCCATAGAGAGATGTGTCCCAACTCTCTGGCTGTGAGAAGTCGGGGGGCGGGGGGGGCTGCAGGTTCGTCCGAGTCCCGCTACGTGATAACGACATATATATATATATGTCGAGATGCGTGTCGGATATATCGATCGGTTTTGTCGACCAGACGGATGCAAGCGCATGATAGCGATACGGTGGGCGTGCACACATACACACAAACTGCTAGGAACGACACAATTCGTGAGTGACACCGATGCCCAATCAATACGTGCGAGCATGGGGGTGCGCCCCAGCAAGATGGCGCCGACGGGCGGATTCAACCGTCGGCGAAATGGACGACCGACCGTGGTACTGCTTCGCTCTTTTCATCACGTTTTTATATTCTACCCCCAATCCGCCGCACCCCGGCGGGGGGGGGGGTGCGCGCGAGTGTATTTATTGCAAGCCGAACCGCGAACCCGTCTCTGTCGAACGATACGGCAACAACTTCGAAGGACAAGGACGGGTTAAGCGTTTTAGCGATGTGGATTCTGTAATTACTAGAATAATAAAAAAACAATAATAATAATAATAATAACAGTAATAAAAAATCAATATTAGCAACAACAATAACAATAACAACAACAACAACAACAAAACGATATTTTAATGAGTGTAAAGGCCGAAGGGCGTGGAAGCCGGAATAACGGGATGAGGCTGATGAACGATTTGGACACGGTGAACTGATTACCTAAGTATGCTTATGTATAGATAAACATTGCGAGAACGGGAGAGCAAGGAGACGTTCATTACGATTGATGCCGATTATAGTTTTAGTACTATGATAACAATAATAATTAAAATAAAAATAATAATACTGTTATATTATCGATCTACAAAATGAAATGATGGTGATATTATGTACATGATACCGAACAGGGAGGCTGGACAGAAGGCACGATATATATATAATATATATATATATATATATATATATATATGTATATATGTATATATATATATATACATACATACATACATATATATATATATATATATATATATATATATATGTATGTATGTATGTATATATATATATATATATATATATTTTCCTTGGATTTGAAGATGGGGGAGTTTTTTGTTTTGCACTATAAAAATGCATCTAACAGAGAGGGCTTCTGCGAAATGGATACAATACATAGATACAAAAGCATAGAACCTTCTACGAACTTTGAAATCGATAAGCGGTTGGACGGAAGTGTTCCTGCTAAATTCGTTGTGTTTCCTGTAGGCTTAAAACTGAGCTGCGTAAAGCGCGCGGATCTCTGTAAAGTCGGAAGAGAAATAGGTAGCGAGAACTGATTGCATTGTCTCCCAGATCAAGCGACGTACTCAAACTAGATCTAACCAGTCTACCGGCATTGTTTTTGTTTTTATGTGTTGTTGTGGCAAGTTTTGGGATTGGGGGGTGATGCACATGCGCCGCTCAGCCAATAGGCATTGTTAGGCATTACTTCGATGCGGCGTGTGATTCTTTATCAACCTTCCTGCCTTCCTGAGAAAAGGAATCTTCTTTTGCAGGTAAGCGAACTGAGATAAGTGACCGCCCCTTCTGACGAATATGAAGAACACAAAAGCCATAGAGTATCTTGATACGGCTCGTGCTGCCTCGTCCTTGTCACCGAGACACACAGGGCCGCAAGTAGACGTCAGGGAGGCTAATTTAATATCGCCGTTATAAAGAACGATATTGACTGACGATGTCAACTGGCTGCGGAGGATGAACATATAATCAGGCGAATCCTGATAAAAGCGCCAAAACCAGACCCTCTCCAAAGGACAACGTCTTGGTGGAGTAAGACGTCGACTGCGAAGGGCCGCAGGGAGCGTATCTGCCACCGGAGTGAGCACGCGAAGGAAAGCGGATTGAGGGGACCGCAGGGATCTTAGGAGGGGGAGTATACTAAGAGCAAGAAGAAAGATCAAGGAGAGGCACACAAGAAGTTCTAATGCAGAGGAGCTCGGACCTCCTTCCCGCTGGTATTCAGAACTATCTACTAAGGTTGCCTTGTTATGAATAAGAGCAGCAACGGTATAGTGCGACTAGCAGATAACATGGTTAGGATGGTGGAAAACAGCGTTTGTTTGCGGGCAACCGGTTGGACATTTCTGTCCAATGCAGGTGACCAGAAAGCATTTCCTAGAGGTAAAGGCAGAGGAGCTGGCGAAGAAGGCGAGAGAACAATGAGTAGCTGGGCGCCCACCTTACGGTGACAGGATGAAGGAAGCAGGTGGGAACCACACGATAAACAGGAGGTAAACTTGACTCGTCGCCTGATCCCGGACATCCAAAGGTGCTACTAGAGTCCACTCGGGGATTTGTCGTACCATGTCCCGCAAGTGTTCTCTGGCTATGGCCGATTCCAAACGCGTGTGATGAGATTAGGGAAGACACAGGTGAACATCTGTGCTTTGTACGGAAGATGAGAGCCGCAGGCAGGTCGACGGATTCGGTCAAAGACATAGTCACCGCTGTGATGGACTTGAATGTGGGTAGAGGAAAGGACTCGTCTTCGGTGTCATGAGGAAAAATTAAGAGTCGCGGAGAGAGAAGGTGCGAAAAGCCAACGAGCGGACGCTTGCCAGCCTGATCGGCCCGGGGTAAGAAAATCGACCGCGACGAATATGCCAACAATTATAGTCGCTCCCCGCAAACCACGGGGGCTGAAAAATAGTAGTACCTGAAAAAAAATGATACCTAAGTAGTCCCTGACCACGGCGCAGTTCCATGGGTCCCGGGTGTTAGTGGGTGGGAGTACTACAGTACGAAGCGAATATTTTAACCGTGAAATCTAATCTGCATGAAGCATCCCTCCCATAGCTTTTTTAACAATAAAAAATCGGTCAATGGAGTTATGGCTCAATCGATGTTTAGAGCTCGATATAAATCGTCTCATGATCTCGAAGGATTCCATCGCTCATGCATGAATACGCGAAGGTATTCTACTTACCATAGGCCTAATAGCTCTCAGTGGCGACAGACCTCATTGCGTTAAAGGGGCCCTTCTTATGAAGCGATGCTAAAGCGGTGACGTGGACGGTAGACGTTGGACGGATAAGTTTAGTCTAGTAGGGAAATGTCGTCTCCCTGTCTCTCAATTACATATATATATATATATATATTTATTTATAGAGAGAGGAGGCTGTTCTCCGATGTAATTACCGCCCATCTTACAATCTGTCATCCTTTCTATTATATATAGATCAACCGTTCAGCTGCATTTCTATGTGGAGTTCTAAAACTATGCGCATGCGTTTGAAAGACAAAAACACACCCAGAGTACGTGTCAAAATAAACAAAACACACATCATGTTATTATTATTATTATTAATATTATTATTCTTGTTGTTGTTGTCGTTACTATTATGAATAATGTAAATTTCAATAATCGTTATTATTCGCATTATGATCAAAGATTATTAACTTTTTTCCGCTGTTTCACTACAACCGACTCTCTCCCGTGCGCTCTTGATCTGACTCGTCTTTGCCGGCAACACTCTGCCTTCGAACGGCAAATGCTAATAATGAATACGCTGTCGTTGTCACGATACAAAAATTCTAGCCCAATCTAAAAAAAAATTCGAAAAATTCGTGTCCACCAATCATGAATAATATATATATATATATATATATATATATATATATATCTACTATATATAATAGGCTCATTGACACGCGATCCGTCACACATGTGTAGGTACCACAAACTCCCGTTCGTATAGTCGTTACCTTGCGCCGCCCTCCGGCCGAGAATCAGCTGGCCGGTGAGCAGCCAGCCAGCCAACCAACCAAGCGCGCGTAGCCCACGTTTCGTCAAGTCATTCAAGCCTTCACTTGAACAAGACGTGGCTTTGAAGAAAGTCTTCCCCTTCGATTGGGTCGCCGCGTTCTACCTCTCGACAGCTGTATAGACCTTCCCATATGCCTTCGCCTCGTACGCAGCATCTCTGTACGTGTGCTATCTCCCGTCCGCTATCTGTCACACACATATATATATATATATATATGTATTGATTTTGGTGAAATTATTATCATCTTCTATACTTCTTGCTGTAGCTAATTGTCAGTGTCCCATGTTGCTTCTTTATCGCTTAATGCTGCTGTACCATATCGTACATAGTAATAGAGGAAAGAAAAAAAATCGGGAAAAAACCCTCCATTGGATGACTAGACAGTTAGGCGAGAAGGGTTGGGCTACCGGGACGTTGTGGGGGGGCGGGTTACCGAGGACGACGTTGTCGTGTATCAGCTATTGCGCGCCTTATTCTATGCCGTTAGGCCTGGCTGGGTCACGCTCGCATTCCCATGGAACCACGATTGATTTTCGTTATTATTATTATTATTTCTGTTAGCTCATTATGAGTTGATATTGGATTTATCTATTATTCGTATTGAGAAGATTCTTCAATGCTGAAGTTGAGGAGGCACTCGCCCTGGTCCCTCTTCATGCACTGACTACCCTCCACTTCAAGCGCATACGAATGCATCGTAAGGTCCAGCACGGACGATACTTTCGACTCAATATCGATTTTGATAGGAACAGTTTTAGAATTACGTGCCGTTGTTGTCGCTTATTCGTTTCTTTCAAAGCTAATAATACTAATAATAATAATCATCATCATCATCATTGCAACAGCTATGCACTATGTCATTGCAGCATGGCTTATATTGCCGCTTACATCTCCTCGGCTCGATTCGGTCGTTCGGAGACGCGGACCCACGCACACTCCTGGTATTGCACCTGACTTAATTCATCTACTATTTGTATGAGTAATTAACAATTCATCGTAATGACCACAATAATAACGGTATGCATTATTATAATGAGCTTCCACATTAATTTACCCATATCGACCAGATAAAACGGTGAGCAAGTGGCACAAGTTTAAAATCGCATCCAGGTGAGTGGGGTAACTCTGATCAGAGGATTATTTTCTTCTGGGCTTATTTAGATATTTATTTTATAGTTACTATTATATATATCAGTGACGAGAGAGTATCTGATGGGTACGAGAGGCTCGTCCGCCATCACGTGCCAACATCCGAGTCGATTTCAATTACGTCAGTTACATCAAGTAATGCAATGTGCCTATAACGACATTATAGTTAATGTTATTATTACTATCGTTATTACCACCATTATGATGATGATTACTATTATTATCATTATTATTGCATGAACCCAAGGAATCGAATTTCCACCGCCGTTCTCGGTGTTTTCTCTCGCTCTCTCTCTTTCGCCCGCATCTATCAATCTGTCGATAGATTGCATCTACACAAATATCTTTCAATATCATGCCACTCTTTTGTGTGCGCTGCTTCAAGACGCTCTTCCGAGGCGATCGCCTTGAAGAGAAAATTCAAGTCCCAAAACTATAGACACACATACACTATAAATAGCAATATTCAGTGGTAATCATCAGTCAGGGCGTTCTAACGTGTTCATAAAGACAGAGAGACAAACATGACAAAAATAAATTCGGCGTTCTCATCTGGCGCTGCTCACATGAGGCGTTCAACAGGACCAATCCGTTATGACAACCTGACTTCGCGCTGGGTTGGCGTCGTAGGTAATTTCTCTCTACATTCTATATATATATATATAAGTCTTGCAAATTATGTTGCTTGCCGCTACATTCAACAGTGAACACCCTACGGCCCTTGATCGTCGCTCTATACAAAAGCTGCAGCCAGCGTAAGTGGTCGCTGAGCAGAGACACCCACACACACCAATAGTGACATATACGCCATGGGTGGGTAGGGTATATACCGTAGTTGTCATAGAATCGAGCTTGGAAATCTCGCTGCACAGATGCATACATGCTCATCGGAAAAGACTTTCTTTCCAAATGTGTGCTGCTGCTGCTGGTGGTAGTGGTGAAGTCGTCTGTTCTACCAGATGCGTTTGTTCCGTCAAAGCATTCAAAGCTTCGAATTTCCTCGACCCATTTTAAAACATTGGAGCGCACGAAATGGCGAGCAACACGCATCTTGGGCCCGTGACGTCGTTGCATCGTGAATCCCGTACGATGTCGAAAATGATCATCGTGACCGCCATCTGACCTCAATGCGTGCACTTTCTAGAAAGCGAACGCCACAAATCATACGTGTCTCCAGCTGCGTGACGAAATACAAGTTACTACGTCACGTAAGGGTGACCGGTACGCAATTAAATAACAGACAAGGAGAAACGTCAAAACTTACAATTGCAACCTGGTTCAGCGGACACTCGCCGCCGACGACAGAAGGACAGTTACAGCATAACGATTATTATTATTGTTATTAATTACTTTTATTATAATTATGATGTGATTTTTCATGTTTTCTTGCTCCGCCGCCCCTCATTTGTGCATCATTTTCTTATTATTATCGTTGATCAGCGCCGTTGTCGCCAACGGGCGAGCGCCCCATCCATCGATGTATAACAACGTCTCAAAACGTAGGCGGCCACAATCGTCGGCACCCCTCGATAATACGACTCGTTCCTACGATAGCAGCTTCGCAATTTGATCGCTATGGAGAGAATATATATGATCAGAACGATACGCAGACGTATGCGACAGCGGTGGGGACGGTTGGTGGATGGGTAACCAACGAAACGTTTGGGCTAATCGAACTTTGTAGCGATTTTCTGCAATTCTCCTTCGCGCCTTCTCGACGACATCCGACTCGAGCTAGTGTCGTGAATGCTGATGCAAATAGTAAAAGCGGGAGAGAGCGAAAATAAAAGGGCCCCACTAACAGTTAGCTGCCCCCGAGAGAGTTGAATAATTTCGTGAGAATCCTGAATCACGCACTGGTTCGACGACATAATGCAAAGCTTGTTGCCCGTGTACGATTCTCCTCTTCGTCATCATCGTCGTCAGCAGCAGGGATTCGATTGGCCGGTCTCAAATTCTCTCAAATTGACGCTGTCATCTAAACCTTACACGCCATTCAGAGAGATGATTGGATAGAGCAAACAATTCACGGACGCGGCACCTCCCCCCTTCGAAACGGCAACATCAACGCTGCCGGCGCTGTCCATATAGCTTCTCTAGTTGTTTTCTGAACACGCCGAACTCATCAACGCCATGCTTTCATTCGCCAAACGGGCCCCCATCCATCTCCCCGGCCCAAGCACCGGCGACCAACGAAGCGAAGTATCGCTGTCTGCCAACAAAATGGCAGAGTGTCCACACGGTCGATCTCGGCCCTTCAACGGCACCGATACTATCCCTGTATCGTTCACTCCGCAGTATATTACACCCTTGCGACGTATTCATGTACAGTTTCACCTGAGTACAGCCACGCATATACAGCAAACGCACGCTAGCCACGTCCACTCATCCACAGGCACACAGACACACCCTCGCATCTCTCAGTATCTCGCTCGCATGGCCATGTTAGTTTCTTCAGCGCTAATACTAATACAAGAATCGAACAACTACCACTGTCCAAACCGTTACTGGGCATAAAAACCAATCGGCAGAAGATGGCGGCGTGGCCTCTGCCGCCGTACCGCGACTATTACTGCTACCGTAACGTATTAGTAACTGGAATTAGCACCCCCTTGCAGCAGCAGCAGCAGCAGTGCTATCATTGGCCATTCGACACGCACGTCACATTATCGGCCTGTGTTACTATATATTGTCGCCTCTACCGGTCTTCACTGGCTGACTGACTGGCTGGCTGAGTGATTAATCAATCAATCAATCAATCAATCCCATTCGTCACTCGTTGTCGTCCAGCCCGCCTCGACACCGACGGGCAACGACACCGCTTCGTTGCGCTGAGACCACCACGTCAAGTGCAATATCACTGTCTCGCACAGTGCAGACACAGTAACTATTCACCTAACTACAACTGCTCGCCTAACTCTTCCTAACTATTCCTAACTAACGGACTACCTGTTATAACTCGTGCTACAAGAACTAGAAGCAGAGCTATATGAATGCTACACAAGTGGTAGACTCGTCATACAGCGACTGGGCCACTGACGCGTCGCTACCAATCAATGAATTGCGAGCCAATATCAGCCCGCCGAATCAATTGCTATTGTCGTTACGCAAATCGGGCCGAAAGCGGCACAACAACGCTCGCGAAGCGTGACCAAGGCCGAAACATTGGCGGGGGCCCAGGACGAGCAGCGTCTCACACAGAAATCAAACATTGATTGCACTTATTTCTGCCAAGGCGCCGTCTAGCAGCGGTATCGACGGTGACCTCGTACGCACGAACCCGCATGAGTGGGCGAGCTGGCGATCGTGAACCTCATCCCCCCCCGGGGGGTGGCAGGACCCCAACTGACGGGTGCTGCCAACTTTCGACTGAACGCCAATATCCTGAACTCGTTCGATGACAATGCATTTTTTACACGGGGCTCCTGCCAGAGTCCTGCCCGCCCGCCCTCGTGGCCAGTTCGTTCCTATCGGTAGTCTAGCCGAAGCGGGCGATTGTAGTTGGTTGTAGCAGTGATCATATATCTAAACAAAAATCTAGCTAACAGCATCTTGACTTCTTCTCTTCGAACAGGTAGACTCCATTTTTGCATTGCAACATTGTTATAGTCACTAGAAACTTTCTTGTTTTTCATTTTTGCTATTCCGTTCCGGCTGTCCCCAGGGCGTGCGTCTCGACATCGACAGGTGGCGGACGGCACTCAGGTGTGTTCCACAACATCAGTGAGCCTAGCTTTCGCTGCTGCTACGGCTGCCGTCGATTAAGTTTGATCTCGTGGAAGAGATTTTCTTCTGTAGCCCATGGTCTGGGACATTGGTGTCCTTCCTCGATGCGTTAGTCCTGCCTGGCTTCGTCGGTGGACTACCAGCGATTCTTTGCCTTCTTCTCGCGGGACTTTCGGTTCTTCGAGGTCCGCCTGTTATTGTGGTTTGTGGCCACAGCCGGCTGGGTATCCGTCGTGGCAATGCTTGGAGGGATGCCGTTGCAGGCCTGAACCATCGACTGCGACGCTGCTGCGCTAACGAGACAGTTATTCTCATTTATTAGTGGCGAAGTCGAAGTCGTCTGTTGTGTGACGACCGGTGACGCCACATCGGTCGGTGTTAGGCTGGGAAACTCTGAAAACATACAGGACGCAACAAATAGATAGGTACACAGATATACATGTATATATATGACATAACATCATTTACACACATACATACACACACACACTCAGACACGCAGGAAAAACAAAAACATTCGATGGGAACCAACATGGATGTTGTTGTACGACCGAGTCGAGACGGGGTTGCTGTGATCAAAGCGACAAGTACAAATCTATGATGAAATTCTGTAGCAAGCTACAAAGCAGAGGTACATCGAGAGACAAGCGCCTCGAAGGAGTCCCGCCAGACGCACAGACCGCCCACACAACATGCAGTCTAGCCAATGGGTAATTTCGGCCAAACATTTCGATAAGTTTACAACGATCATACATACACAAACGCCGCGAGAAGGACACTTGACAATTGACTATCTTCAGGTCGATCTCAGGTGGGGAGGTCGTACATTTCCTCGTGTGGAATAGGTAGGGAAGGGTTTTGTCGGTTTATTGATTTTTATTAAAGGAACTGCAATCCAAAAAGCGCAGAAAGCTACCGCACCAACAAAATATCCATGTTTACTTTTTACTCCGAGGTGTAATTTGTAAACTGCCCTCTTCCGAATACGTCCCTCCCGCGCACAGCCTCCCGAAAACAGCTAATGGAGACTGCTGCTTTGCACATGCTATTGCTTAGGCGGTAACAAGCAATTTGATACTGAAACGCATCGCATTGCGATAATCTCGAAGGAACACAAGGGGTAAATCATAAATGAATATTGTGACGGTCAAAATAATGAACTCAAGCACGGTAGAAATCAAATACTAAGAACATTTATTACTCCATAGTTTAGCACTTCTACGGCGGATTAGCTCGCATTCAACCGCATTCACTCATATATATATATATATATATATATATATATATATATATATATATATACACTCCAGGTCTGTGCTTGTCTTTCACTGCTGCAATACAATCTCTGAAATGTAGTGAAATGCACACTAAAATTAGCATTTTATGTAAGCCTTGGCGGAACCCGTAGGCTAACCCGAATATACCGTTGTTGTGAGTTTCATATGTGTAGGGATATTTCACACGAAACAAATGAACATACTTCTGTCTGCAGCATTGTGCTCGACGTGCTGATTAGTCGTTGGTAAAAAGGCAGGGCGTATTACAAATTTATTCGGTAATTTGTTCGAGCATAGAAAATGCTATCTCGCAAACCCGCAGCCCTTCAGAGTGCTATTGCCAAAACCATTTTTGGCGAAAATCCATATATTTCATCGTTAATGCTCGTCAATGACTCAGTTAAGGCCATCATTAATCTCGGCGGCATCAAAATTATCCTCTACGAACATCCTCACGTATACCTGCGCTATTATTCTGGCGCTGGTTGTTGTTGTTGTTGTTTTCGATACGGCTTCTCAACGAGTTCAACGGCACTCACGTAAAAAAATTGATAAGAAAACCGCAATCACTGTGACCGCTACGACAACGGGAACAAACCTCGACTGGTGACACTGTCCATGGGGCTGCAGAACGCAGAGTCGACGTCGGCGATGTCGTCACCCGCCTCCCGACGCCCATCACCATTCTGAAGGACGCGGTGATCGCCGATGGTGGTCCCCTCAACTAGGAACTGCGCGGGCAGCATGTCCGTCACGCAAGCGCTCGTCATTTTGAACACGACCTGCGTTCGGCGGCATTTGGCCCCACATAGAGACAACAGTAAATGGACACGTGAGAATAAGGTTAGAACTACGCAAACCGACGAGCGTTCCCCGTCTGCCCTTAAGCTCTACGGTCGACAGTTGTTGCTACCGGAGCTCCGGCTCTTCTGTGGCTGAATAATAGTCCTTTCCAAATGATCTAGAATAGTCCCTGTTCCCGTCACTAACGATCTCATATCATAGCCAGCCAGATGGTAAATGGTAAATGTTCATTGGTTTATTTAAGGAGCTGCAATTTTTCAATGCTTAAGCTCTCTTATATGTGGATGGAACCGCACCCTGGACGGGAGGCGGTTGAAACGCGGTGCATGTTCCGTAATTTTATCTTAATAAACTTGCCACCCACAACGTCGTAGGTGGTCAACAAAAAAAAAAAGAAAAAGTTGAACTGCGGATCAAAATGTGGATCCAATCTTCCCGCTGTCTACTCACGTTATCTAAAAGGTTGTCAATGGGAATCGAGGCCGGTCGCTCCACCGACAACAACACGTCGTCGTCGTCGTCCTGAATATCAACATCGTCATTATCAACAATAACAACATTATCGGGCTGTAGCGTGCCCGCCTGTATATGATTTTCTTGGTGTTGTCGCTGCTGCTGTTGTTGTTGTTGCTGCTGCTGTTCTTGCTGCGGCTGCTGCTGCAGCAATAATTGTTGCTGTTGTTGTTGTTGATGCTGCTGCTGTTGCTGCTGCTGCTGCTGCTGGTGGGCTTGATGTTGTTTCTCGACAAGCGGCTGGGTTTCCTCCGCGTCGGAGGTCTCCATCGGAGCGTTTTCCTCCAACTCGGTGTCATCCGTCAGAGAGAAATCCCCCGCAGCCATTGTTGGCAGCAGCGGTGGTTGTCCTGCCGTTGCTGCCGACGTCGTCGGCCCATACCAGGCCCCTTCCCGTTGAGTCTGACTGTCCTCAGCCAGTTGGCCTGCTTGCCCTGCTGTCGCGTCCGTCGCTAGCGAGTGGCCGTCGAAGGGCTTTCCAGCGGCCTGAACGTCACCTGCAGCTAAACCGATTTGCTGGTCGGCGGCGATCTCATCTATGGTGCCACTTGCCGAGGCCGCACCGGCGGCAGCGACGGCGGCGGCGGCAGTGACCGCAGCCATCATTTGAGTTTGCTGGCATTGATGCCCTTGGCTAGCAGTGAGGGCGAAGTCTGCTAGTCTCCGCTCGAGACAACTTCGCTGAATATCGAGACAACGCGAACACCGTTCCGTCGTTGTAATGGCTGGCCCACCCTGGTAGAGGACACACGCGCAAGCAACAGCGCAAAAATGATTCGCTGAGAGTATTGTATAGTACTAGTGGAAGTGGCGTAAAGCGGGCCGCTAATATAACCAGCATGTGTAGGTCACTCAAGATATATAGATATATATATATATATATATATATATATGTAGAAACTTGTGTCGGTGAACCCCACACGTATGACACGCCACCGATGTGAAATCGACGCAAGCAAATGCTAAACACGTAAGGTAAGGCTTTATCGATTTATTAAAGGAACTGCATAGAATGCTTAAGTTCTCTTATATGTCATGCAACGGCATTCGAACCTGCGTATTGTAGATACTAGAAAAGAGGAACCCCAAGTCTGAGCCGATCTCTGAAGGTCCACTTTAGGTTTCGTGATCGTCACACGACACTTCAGTGCGATGTAATTGTTATTGTTGCTAATTCGTCGCGGCACAGACACCACTGGCGCCGGCTAGTATAATGTTTGAGGCTATCGAAGCGCTTCGCTTACCTTAAATGTCTCCCGAAGGTACTCCCATACCGATTCGCTGAATAACACTAGGTCGCCATCGGCCACCTGTGGGTTCAACAGGCCGTGTCGACAGATAAACTCCTCATTGTCGATGGGTCCCGGCTCGGCGAACGTGTTGAAACGGTTCACCCATCGACGTGAGATGTAGAACGTTGGTGAAGTGTCATCCATCTGCTCGCATTGCGACCGCTCGATCAGATCGGCGGCATGGTCCCGAAGCTTAGCCATTTCTTCCGAAGTTTTCCTAAACGATTACAACACATCAGGGTAACGAACAAAGCGAAAAGGCACCGGTCGAACAATGACAAATAATAATAATAATAATCATAATGAAAATAACAACAGATTATTGACAAAAATCTGCAAGTGGACACCGCATCGCGTCGTATGCCCCCTGTGGGATTCGAACCGGACACCCTACGGCTCCAACCTTCCTTGCGCGACCCGCACGCCATCTCCCGGTGATAGTACCAATATGTTTTTTTTCGAGCTGACCCTCAGCTGTTCCTCTGTGAGACAGGCCTCAGCCCTTGACCTTTTAGGTATTACTATGAGGACCTGTCGGAGCCACCTTTCGATTGTATATTATCGATGCATAAGTATAAGTATACGTATGAATGACAGTATTCTTGAAGGACCAAACGTAATGAAGCCATTTCGCAGCGATGCGCTCCGACGTAACCGTCGGTCACCTCTTAGTGTTTATTGAAACAAAGGGAATGATTGCTATCGACCTGTGCACTTGAATGCATCTGCTGGCGGTATGTATCCCCTTACTGAGAACATCGACATGTGGTCATGCATCTAGCTATAATCGGTGAACTCGACAGGCAGACGCAATGATTCGCCATGATGACAAGACCACACCGACAAGGTCGGGTCGGGCGACCTTGTCGGCCACACCGACAAGGTCGGGCGTGTGGACCTGCCGCCTTCACCGGGACAGATTCCCAGGGAAGCAGATTCCCTCCAGAAGGTTCCATCGCAGCCGACTCCCGGCTAACCCAACACAGTCCTGCTCCGGCCCAGCGCCCCCATAGCGCCAGGCAACGAACAGCACAAGCTCTACTCGATTCCCACGGGTTGATTGTTGCCAGCTACTCACCGATAGAAGAGAACATACGCCTCGCACGTCGCCACAACGGAGGGATCGACCTTCGTGACGTACGTGTCGTCAAACTCGTACCACTGACCGTCATACTCGTTCTTCGCATACGACGTGTAATGACCAGAGCTCGCTGTGCCTATGGTTGGACAACGGGATGAATGAATCAATCAAGCAATTAATCAATCAATTAGTCTAGTTAGTGATAGCCTAGCAATGGCTCGATTTGAGATTGGATTGCACACAGCGGCAGCGAGGGGAATACGGCGTCGAAATGTTGAAATTTCACAAAAGCACGCCGTATTGAGAGCACACAGTCAATCGAGCGATTATTGTATCCTGCTTGTCCTACATCGATGTGTCATAATTGCAGCAGCAGCATCAGCAGCAACAGCTGTTGTTGTTTGTTTGTTGTTTGCCGTATTGAATTTGTTTCCCCACTATATTTGGGACTCATCGAAATACGCTCGTCTCAACGATATGGACCGATCAGATTCACACCACGATTCCGGGGATCGTTACACACGCTAAGTAGCTATTGTAGCACGCATTCAGCGTAGGCTACAAACGACGACGTAATATTTCTCGATGGGAATCACACAAAAAGCAGCGACGATATACCAACGAAAATAGAGGAGCCTAATGTATCACTGCCACTGACCGTGATGGCAGATGACCGCAACGAGATCATACGAGGTCACCTCATCTCTGGCCTGCGGGTGTGTGAACGGGGCCATCTCGAGTCCCTCGAGAGGAAATGACACCCGACTAGAGATCTTCGTCGAAAAGAGCAACTCGTGACGGAACCGCTTCAGGTGTATACATAACACCTCTGGCAGCTCTAACAACTGTGTCGAATGGGGGAACAAAAAAGAGGCACACAAACAGAGATTAGAGGCAAGCGTTAATTACAATTGTTACTCACTGGCATCAGCACCGAATTCGCCCGAGTCGCGTGATGTCGTCGTCGACGACGACGACGACAAACATTGATGAGTTCGATCAATGGATTGACACGGCGGCTCGAGCTGCGCGGTTTGTTTTCGTCTCAGCAACTTGTGAAATGATATAACACGTCTAATTTGTTTCATGACATCTGACGACAATGCGTCGCAGATTATGCAATTACTATACTCGGCCGTCATAATTCGTACCTTCGAATATTTGATACCATTGCGAAGCTTATTGCATTTTCCACACGAGTACATGTTATCACCCTTGAGCTCATCGGCTGAGAAGAACGCCGCGAGGCAGTCCGTTAGCGACACTGACGGACCCCAAACCCAGGCCCAGAGCTATCAACAAATGAACAAAGAAACAGATCATTCGTTAGTTATTATTATTCTTATCGCAACGTAAACTGCATGAGATAGCATTCCTGTGTGTCCACACAATAATTTCTGAGCATTGCTTAAATAAATCGCTATTATCATGGTTCGCTTCCGGCTATTTTGCCCCAGACTGTATTCTCTCGTATTAATAACATACTACTTTGCGATTGGTACCCTTGACTTGGCTAGGTACCCCTTCACGCTCCCTGTTCCCAGCCGTCTCCTGCTGAGTGCGAGATCGCGGACAAGATCCAATAAGACACAGTTCGCCTAATCAATCTATTTCACCTTGTAGTCTATCTAGTATATTGCACCGTTCATGTATATCACTCTCAAAGCCAACTACGGTACGAGGGTATATTCTCTCTCTCTCTCTCGCTCCACCACGTTCCCTGTGGCTAACAGACTACAAGAGGTCCTAGAGACTTTCCGGAGATACTCACCCATCCGAACAACCACTCGATCCAGCCCTGCTGACGGGCGAGGCTCTGCTGCTGCTGCACCTGGGCAGCGGCCAACGAGTTCAGGCTACTCGAGCTTGACGCACTACTGAGATCGCCGGCCTGATGCGGGGGCACATGGTGCAGCCGCTCGAGATGGTCCCGCGAAGGAATCGGCAGCGACAGATCCTGGAAGACTTCCTTTGTCGACGAGATGCTCTCACAGGTAAAACACTGCACCGATGACAATAGTCGGCCATCGAACACGTCCGATATGATGGACCGATACGCAATCTGAGGCTTCTTCGAATCGGACCCGCCCGGCACCGTGGATACTCCTGCGGAAGCGATCGCCTTTTGGAATTCTATAGAGATCAGGGGAACAAGCACACACAGCATCGCATATGGGGTTCGACTTTTCTCTCGTCGACTTCGTGATATCTCCAGACCGGTGCTTACGTACGCATCCTGCTTCCCTCTAATCGGGGGGGGGGGGACAACAACCTTCGGGGTTAGCTGCCCCTTACGGGCTGGCACACGTGTGTGCCTACCCGTTCGAGTGTGGCCCGGGACTAAACGTCAAAGGCAATGAACACGACGGCGTAGTCTATTCTCTAAGGGCATATATATGATCATCCATCTTTCCTGGAAATACGGGTGTTTTCGGCACTTCACCCCGATCCAAATAGTAAGCTTTTGCTCACATGAGACGGGACGACTATCTCCCGTGGACCTCAACTACTAGATTAGGGTATTAGGGCATTTACAGTCCCACCAACAATCGATATGATTTGTGCTATTGTTCGTACAGGCAGTGAAGGTCACAACGATATCAAGCCAAATTACTAACTAAGTAACATCAGAAGTATTATTATTTCGTATAGAGTAATGCGTGCCTCGCTGCTTACATGACTTCTGTACCGTTAAAGGACTCACAACATAGGCCAGGCTCAACTCTTAACTTACCTCCCATAAGAAGGTTGCATAACGATGTCTCTAACACCCGCTGATTGTCGACGGTGTTGTTCTTATCCGAGGCGGATGCCTCGCTTTTCTCCGAGCTAAGTCCCGAATCGCATGTCTCGAAGTCGTCGTCCGGATTGTTATTCTCTGCGTGGTGCTGTCGCTGCTGATGTTGGGTTTGCTGCGGTTGAAGCTGCGATTGTCCGGCATGGCGGCCGTCGGTGATAACGTGTTTGGCCCGTTTGTGCGAGGAGGCGCCGGTGGCGGCGGCGGCTCCGACCCGTTCACCTGCGCCGGCCTTCTCGAACGAAGCTGAAAGCATCTCTTCATCTTTAGGGTCATCGTCGACGTCCTCGATGTCGACAACCTCCTCGGCGTCGTCGACCTCCACCTCGAGGTCGTCCAGGTTTCTTGAGCAGGAGCTGTGGAGGTTACCGATGCTCTGATGACGGGTTGCCAAGAGCGAATTTTGATCGAAGTCTGGATCATCCTCCTCGACCATTTCGTCTAGCAAATGCTGGTACAGGCTTCCGCTATGGCTATGTGATGACCGACGGGGCCGCTGATGCTGGCGCGGCTGGCCTGCATGCGAATCTGTGCCTTGCTCGTGGTCTCCTCGACAGTCCTGCGGATGCTGCTGCTGCTGCTGTTGTTGTTGCTGAGACGGATGTTGTCGACGAGACCCCGCGTGTTGGCTTATGCCGACCGACGCCGGGTCACCGTTCACCGTCGCCTGAGCCTCACATTGGTCGAGCTCGGATTTCTTCGGGGTGAACTCGCGCTTCAGCTCGTCGTGCAGCTGATCCAGAAAGCACCGCAGGAACTCCTGAGCGTCCTGCTGCGTTGCGCCACGAAACACTGGACACACCGACTTGATCCCGTACGCGACGCCCGACGGCACAGCGTATGGGGGTCGCCGTTCGTGCCACATATGCCGGATCATCTTGCTATAGCTGACAGCGAGATTGGCCACCTGCGTTCGACCGTCGGACCGAACGATCTGCGGTGATATCGGCGTGTTGAGAAAGTACTGCGTCAGCTGGGGACAGTTCGACAGGGCCTGCAGGGCAGCGTTCATGTAACACGTATTGCCGAGATTCTGGAGACCGGCCAAGCCGAGAGGCTGTTGAATCAAGTCGTCCGTGGGACGATCGCTTTCGGCTACGTCAGGATGAAGAGACAATCGGCACGGCGTCGGCACATTGTTGTCGAGAAAGACTTCCGCTTCGCATGTGTGGCACCTGCATGAATTCGGAGAAAGACAGTTAATCGTAGAAAACGACAACGACGTTCTTGCCGATCCGAGGAATTGGCTACACTTGTTACCCTGCGGCGGGATTTAGTTAAATCCAACTAGAACAAAGTAAATCCCAAGAACTAGTTCTCGCCCATAGGTCCGATCACCGGATTGACAACTCAATGTGTTGAATATGTTGTTACACAACGTCTTCACAGTGTCACGTGTTGTAAAGTACACGGCAATAATACGACGACAATACAAATTATACAGCTGCTTTGGAAAATGTCACTTGTTGCTATGTATACCATATCCGCTTGCTCTTGAGGTTGATCATCAGCGAGTGTTCCTGATTCGAGGCGAAGTGAATCGCCGAATGGTCAGCGCGTTTCTCCCCGCAACCGACATAGCCACAATCACGGTGCAAACAGCACCATAAGCCCGCCTCGTTTTCATTGCACGTCTCGCAACGTGACCGCTTCTCCTGATGAGGGCAAAACGCAAATTACACAAGGTTTAATTAGTGGCGTGATCATTCATCAAAAAAAATGCATCCCATCTATATTATGACTGCGATTCCGCAGCGAATCTGCTAGGAAACGTTGTACAAGGATTTCGCAACATCCATATATATAGATATATATTTTGTTTTGTCAATCCCGATTTGTTGGCTGTAGCTCAACAATCATCTGGGTACATCTGTGTCCACGCAGATTGAAACTCCCAACTGTTTGACATTGAAAATGGTTCACGCCAATTCACGGTATCTACGCACTGCACCGTCTCAAGAAGCTCGAATTCGACTATCGAGTAGGCTACCCCCTAAGATCTATCCATCTCAAGTTATCCAGTAACCTTATCAGCGATATCCTCCCGGGACCAGTCCCCGATTGTGATGACATGGGGGCACGATGACTTGTGCATGTTGGCGGGCTTCCGTGGGGTCAGTGGCCCCCGACTTCGATGACGGCTACCCGACACGCAGACCCCCGTAAGTTCCACCTACGGCAGCCGGTTACCGCCACTCGAGCGAGTGGTGGAGCGATTGCACCGGCGAAGCCACGCTTCGCCTTTGGGCGGGCACTTCCGAGTACAGAATCTTGATCGCAGATGGCGACGATGGCCCGACCGACGTCGTCCTCTTGGAGCGCAAAGCGCTGCAAGGCGATAGCAGTTCTGGGATCGATTAAACGCAACTGGGGTACTCGCAGGGCCGTAACGGTCTCCTGCAAATTTACGACCCCCCGGCCCCCCTTGGGTAACGCTATGAGGTTCTGAAATGAAGAACACACAGGACAATGATAAGAAACGGGATAGACTGGCAGATATGGAAAAGCGTGGACAATTAACGTCCCCATGAATTTAACCGTTCGACGCGATTGTGGGAGTCGTTCAGACACATCGTCTGGTATTATTGAGTTATCTATTCGTGATGGGGCTGAACATAGATCGTCGTTATGTAAATACAAATCTAGCAGCCAACCTCCGAGTTCGACAACTTAAATAGTCGAAACATGATTATGTTGAGTAATGCCAACGACGGATCGATGGCAATGTCTTAGTTCTGCAAAGCATTTCATTGACATCTTGACACCTTGAGTAACCTCTAAGAGATCTCCAATGTCTTGGAGATGGAAAAATATGCCAAGTAAGGTAAGGTTTCATTGATTTATTACAGGAACTGCATAGAATGCTTAAATTCTCTTATATGTCATACAACGGGATTCGAACCTGCGGCCACTGGCTTTTTACAGCCAGAGACTCAGCCGTCCAAGCCACCGCGCTGACACGCTGACAAAGTGGGCGCTGAATGCTTGTTCTGACACACCAAGCTTCCTGGCGAATTGATCTCATATTTCCACAATGATCACTTCCTTAGAACAGACAAATATGATTCGATAGCGGCGCCTGGCTTAACCAAACAGATCATATATTAGGTTGGTTCAAGCCACAGCGTCTAGACTCTGGTACTTAATAAAAAGCTATTTAGAAATGTGAATGCTACTATATTTAGTCTCTCTCTCTCTCTCTCTCTCATAAATGAGACTGAGGCAATCGAACTAACCTCCCTCTATGAAACGCTCGGTTCATTTCACTTCAATGCGCTAAAGGGACACGTCAGCTGTAATTAAATTAAAAATTAAATCGATTTAAGCAATTCTTGGCGTCATCATTCCTACGATTTCCATTACTCTAAAGGTGTGCACACATACGCCCATCTGCATGCAGCACAATTACATAGACACCGTGGCACCAGTCAAGGTGACACCTCTCACCCATCATACCCGATATTTACAAACAAATAAACAAACAAGCTAGCGCGTAGACAAACAACAAAAAAGTGTCAACAACAACGAAAGTAAACAATCGTCCTGCGTCAACAAATTCGCTCGTGTCGTCTAAGACCGGCGTACGCCACAGCGCATCGACCCACCCCTCTTCCTCCCCCGGAACAGAAAATGTCGCCGACGCCGACAATAGCTGCAGCAGCAGCAGCATCTACCCATCTGTGCCGACTTGGCCGCCGTATCGTCGTCAACCAGGGTGACCAGGTGAGGTCCCCGACAAACGGGTGGCATCTTCGTGTCGTTGTGCATAGTGTCACTGTTTGCGCATCATGTCTCTGCGCGTACACGGGGGGTGCGGGGGGTGTATGTGTGCCTTCAAGATGTGACCATGACACAGTTCGTACTTTGGTAACAGCCGAGGCGGCGGCCGTAGGCTAGTGGATCATAGCCGTGGACGGCCGGCTGTGCACAATCGGCTGATTGGCGAAGGGCGAAGGATGGCGACGAAGACAAACAAACTGCTTTCGCTCACCAGACACATTACCAGGCGGGGTGGCGTGGGGGTAGCGCGGGGGGACCTGGAACCCGAGGGTACCTGGTTCGGATCCCGCACGAGACACACGAAGCTTGAAGTTGCAAGGAAAGTAATCCTTCCAAACCATGACCCAAGTAACAGCGCTTCCAGTGCGTAGAAAGCAAGGCTCAACAAACGCATCTTCTAGCACAATAACTATCACTACTACGGCGACCGGCACCGAGCAGAAACAAAGACACCATAGCTAATCGGCGCACAACAGTCAGCGAACTGGCAGTTGCGTGCGTGTTGTCCATGTTAATCGCTACGTGCAATGGAACAGTAGACGCGACAAAGGACGCAGCGGTGCCTCTGGTGTTAATGTGACAACCGGAGACACCGCTGGCCGCCAGCCGTCGCGACTTGACGACCCGCAACGGTGCCTGTGTAGGCATAGTCTTTTATCCAACTACGGCTACCACAGGATAGCAGCTGGCTGCCCTGTGTTTGCGCTAATCAAAATTCGGTCTTGTGCCCACCCAAATCGAGTGGTTATTGTTCATCCGCAACAGTAACAACACAACCATACGGTCTGCCGATCGATGGCTGCGGTACCATCGACCTGCTGCTGTCTGGACGGACGTCCACCGCTGAGCTCTCTTTCAATTGTCTATGCATGTGACAAATGAATGAATTGATGAATTCAAGGTGATAAATAAACGCAATCACTATAGATGAAATGGCGTTATTTAGGTGTGGCTTTTCATGTGGAGGAAGATCCTATGGAGGATCAGTGATCATGGAAATGCCTGTATCGAAACAAATCGCGGTCAACATCGGATGATCGATGGATCGATCCACCAGTGGCGGGCGAAGACAGACCCAAGAGGCAATCACCTCCAGCAATCAACTCAGCACTATATGCGAGATTGCGCGTGCCCTCTTGCCTAGTATTCGAGTGCCCGTTGTGTGAAATTGTGTAGTTTTACCTTCAACTTTACCCCCCGGAGATTTCCACCCTCCTCCCGAGGATATTGCGTAGGTACTACCGTCGATTTGCACTCGTCGACAACGGCGGGGGCAGGCCGTAGCTTTGAACGACAAAGTAAACAATAATAAATAGAATAGCCCGCTCTCGTAACGGTCATTCGTTTCACGGTCGGCATTGGCTTCTGTTCTGCCCCCCCCCCCGTGCGTTTTCTTGCAGTCTTCGCCAAGCTGCAACCGGGCGAACTGCACGAACCGTTGGCAGGACCGCGCAGGGATTGATTGGGAATCAATATAATTCATATACTCCTACGTGAGTCGAGTCTGCATCGAATTTGATTTTACAACGAACATACAAATAGCATTGCATTTGTCAGCAACGTAAAAGGAATCTAAGAAAACAGTCTAGTTCATACGCGCCGGGCATGATCTGTTTACATGTGCGACCCCATCGCGTCACTGGTATCAGCGCCGTCTGCGATCCGTCGAAGGCCACAATAGGACAAGATGCGTTTTTGCAGAGCGGACAAAGACGACATACTGAGCAGGGTCGATACGTGACGCGAGTTGAAAGCAAAGAAAAAATACATTTTCCATACCAGTCTGCCAGCACGCGCTCGCACACACACACACACAAAACCAGACAATTCGTACGCGACTTTAGCGAGGAGCTGGAAAAGCGACAGTGGTCGCGGCGCGCCGCGCCATACGATGCAAAAACCGAGCGTAAAAACGAAACACAGATCGACTCAAACAGAGACAAACGACAGCTACACTCGATCGGCATCGGCCAAGCTGTGAGATGATCACGGAAATGATGACAATAACAGGAATAAATCAGCGATCTCATTGCGTCGGCTTCTCACGCGATACAGAACCCTTGTCAAGGCCACGCCGATCAGAGCCAGTTCGTATCCCGTTGTGCCGTGACTGTACCTGCCCAATCCTAACCGTGATTGTCATCGCGCTCGCAGACGCGTCAGGTGGCCGCTCGAAACGACGAGAGCTTAAAACGCAAGATACTACTGACAGGGAGAGACCATATGAGAAATCCCGAGTCGTTTATGCAAATTCTGCCGTGGGTATCAATGTTCGTGTTGTTGCTTACGACATATCCGTCGGCAGATTCACCTCGGGCGACGCCGGCGCACAGATCTCGATTCGCCGACGACTGGAGCTGTCATTGAACACGTCGTCACAGATCACAATATGATAGGGGGGGGGGGGGTGATGTATCTTTCTTTTCGCCACTGGCGGACTCGGCCAAGATCGAGACAGAGCGCTATGGTTAAGCGTTTGAAACGCGCTTATCAAAACGCACGTGAAAATGATCCTATATAAAACATCATACAAAAATTGAGTAAAAAAACAGTATTATATATATATATATATATATATATAACTCAAGCTAACGTTCAGCAACAGTAGATTTATCTTAGGGCAGACATTGCTGTATTCGCTGACACCGTTATCTCCTCGAATTGAATCGACTCGGCAGTAATTCTTCACTTACTATCTCCACTTGTTCACGTGCGCTGCAGCGTCGTGTATTCTGCAGCGTAATCGTGTGGATATTTTCTAAAGGAAAGTATCCGAAAAAGCAAAAGTATTAGCTGAATATTCTCAGCCAATTGTGTTGTCGAGCGAATCAATTTCTGAGCGCGATCTCAGCTGTCATTTTGATTGGTCAACCGGTAGCTGCAAATTACACCGCCGATCAGTTTCCTCAACTATCGCCGCCTTCGTGCAATCCTGCTGCTTTCCTAGATACACGATAGTTCTAAATATAAACTACCAACTAGTGAGTGATGCTCTTCACTACTATACCAGTCAAGTAAAAAAGAAACACACACACACACACACAAATCTCTCTCTCTCTCGTACAAAGCTCTCGGTAAAATTAGCCAATACGCACGGGGCGGATAAGTTCTATTCGAGGAACTATTTCGAACGACGCAACCGGAAATTCGCCGGATGGTAACGATATACCATGCATATGTTTCCAGTGTCTACTGAACAACACATGTCAGCCATTGATAGCAGGAACGTGGTGGTCATGTTTCGATGTCATGCAGCTGAGAATTGACTAGCGGATAGCACCCGGGAGAAAGAAGGGAATACCCAGTCTACGGTAGGCTTAAGTTATATATTATATATATATATATATATATATATATATATAAACTAGTAGCAGTATTGGCTGCTGAGCCTGGTGCATTCATAGGCGCCTTGAAACTTTGAGGACACGTGGGTACACGGGTTCGATCGCCAACGTTGCATGGAGGGGGGCAGCAAAAGCGATTCCATCGACAGAGTTAAGTGTTTACGGCCAAGAGTCAGCCTGAAAAAGTTTGGCTTTGGTACCGGCTAGATAAAGCACTGACTTGGTTCATCTTCTCGTGAAGTTTGAAGTGTCTCGTCTAGGGAGCCCCCAGGACGCGTCACTAACGTCACAAAGTAGTGGCTTTTAGCCGTTTCAGCTCAGCAGAACAACTAGCACCACCAATGCTGGTTGCCCGCGATAAAAGCAAGCCTGTCGAGTGTCAGATACCTGCGCATTCGCGGCGCCGCTGAGAGCCAAAACCCCGAGATCGATTCGGAGGGCTCGGCGATACAAAGCCAAACCACGTCTAACCATCTTCACGAGAATAGTTAACGAGTGCAAGTCACCGCTTGCTGTCTGCTAAAAGCTAATACAT
The DNA here is from genome assembly GCA_019614645.1 of Stratiolaelaps scimitus. NCBI lineage: Eukaryota > Metazoa > Arthropoda > Arachnida > Mesostigmata > Laelapidae > Stratiolaelaps > Stratiolaelaps scimitus. The sequence continues at coordinate 1,254,523 of JABWDB010000034.1, read as the reverse complement.
CAATGTACCGTAGATACATTTGGACCCACATAAATATCGAAAGACAACAACAACAACAACAACAACATCCGACTGCCAATGTGAGCAGTGTTTACGAACGTTCGTAAAGCACGAAGCTTCTTTACGAGCGCGGCCTGACTGCCATCGGGTAAGCTGTCAATACATATAAGCTACATATTGACGGGCACGAATCGTCACAAATCGTTTTTTTGTTTGCGCACAGGTGTTTCTCCTGATTGCTCTCGTCGGCCTTTCCCCGAAATCATCGTTACGCTGAGCATTTATTTGACAGTGAACGAAAGGCGCGACTCGAATAATTGAGAACAGCACACAGCGACACTCCAATAATAATAATAATCGCATTGTTGGTTTTGATGGCCGATCGTAGCGCAGTGGTGGGGCAACGCATTTGTTGCCAGTGCTTAGTTGTTCCATGCTAATAGACTCTCCAGCTGCGCCGCCGACGGTGACGACATCATCAAATCGTGTGAAAATCCCGGGCCTGGCCCGTGTGGCTGCCATGTATGAAGGCTGCTATAACGATCGCTTTGACGTCTACAAACCTAATTCTACCACGTCTATGGTATCCACCTTCTTCCGCACGCCTGATTAGAGGTGGTTGCCGCACACAGTTCGCGTAGACTAAAAGTTAACGGACTAGTTGAACCATTCCAACAGTTGTTTTGAGAAGCAAAACTTTCCGCCAATGTTTCCAATCGCATGACCAGCTGGAACGAAGGACCTTACGCTAGGAGTTCTGCTCCACCTCGTGCTTAAGGCTCGCCTTATCCTTCGCCTCGGTCAGGACCAAAGTCAAAATCAACACTTGGTGGTTCCTGCAAACGCCTGAAAACGCGTCCGCCCCATTAGAAGCCCTGACACAACGGTCGTCCGGCCCGCCATCTGCTCTTGAGAGCTTGCGTGAGGTCTAGCCGCGCGAGCGGTTACAGAGTTGGCTGCTACCGATTCTCATTCACGCACAAGACTACACTCGAACTAGATATTCTAGGCAAGAACCTCCCGCCCGCTCGTCCCAGCCAGCACAGCATGCCCGGTAGGCAGGGACGGAAACGAATACAGGCCGAACGCTCAATGAGCCAGTGTCGAGGGCGTTTAGCGACGAGGGTCGGCGCGTCTGGGCGCGTTAGCGCGCAGATCGGTGCGGCTGGTAACGACAGCACGGTAGAAATCTGCTGTTTCACTCGATCCCTGAGGCGACGCAATTCAGCGCAGCGTCGAGCGACTCATCTCGGTGAGAAACTCCGAGAGAGCGCCTGTCACCCCGGAGCCCGTGATTAGTTAATCAGTATGTGTAGTTCCACACGCTATACGTGAATCCAGCTCGTCATATGAGTTGATCCATCGATCGAGTGCTGACTGACTCCCTGACGCATACATAAACCAGAAAGTTACCAGCCTTGTTGTTTGAGGAGAGCAACACGCTGTGGCGGACCGCCACGTTCGATTTGTTTACGCGCACGCTTGCATCCATCTGTTATATACATATATATATATATATATATATATATATATATATATATATATATATATATATATATGTGCGCATATATATCGCCGTCGGCTGTACAGCTTGAAGATCACAAACGCAGTTAAGCATACACAGAGACAGAGCAAACTCCCCGCCGCCAGACCACAACGCTTACTGTGTCCACTGTTCGCGGCTCGTTGGCGTAATAAGGACAAAAAAAAAGAGACCTACTGCCTGCGGATTCGAGTCCTCTTCATACGTGCAACGAAACGGCACTGAAACAACAACGGCCAGAATCGTCGGAGGGTTCGCCTATACAAAAACAGCTCTCGCACACTCGGAAGTTATTGCACGGTGGAATACACAACGAAATTCTGAACGCCAACCTAGCCACAATAATAATAACAATAACAACAATACAATCTATACATATTCATCGTTATAGAATTCGTATTGATTGCCAACCTGCAGGAAGCTACTTTCGCCACCAAGTGATTCAAGGTGTGATGTTATTGCGTAGACTGGACTGTCAACCATGGTGATGGGCTTTGCCACCAGCAGCGAATCAGGTGAATCAATGTACTCTTTCTGTCGATCTTTCTCCTCGCATTGTGTAACGTCTCCAAATATAACAACAAGCTACAGCTAGAGGAAGAAGATCGCACATCTTGGAGCGCAGCAACCACCAATGGCAACATGGCAATAATAAGAAGATCGAATGATAAACACCTTAAAGGATAATGGTAAATAGATGGCTCACGAACCGGACCAATCACTGGGTGTCTGCTCGTGAATGAATACCATCATATATAGACCATAGAACAGTGAACTTGAGGTCGATCTCATTATGTATTATATATTTATATATATATATATAAAGCCATAGTATGAATACTAACAATTATAACAGGAAGTCGATCGGGATGGGGGGTAAGGGTGATTTGAGGGGAAAACTACACATTGTTGGCAGCTAAGCTGGGAGGCATGTACTGCTGTATGATACAACGTTAGCTCGATTGATTCGAGTTGTGCACAACGCGAACGTCCCGCAACACGAATCGCTGCACGGTGATGCAAAGAAATAGCTTACCGCCGCCGCCGCCCCCGTAGATGGGGGGCCAAACTTCAGTTAACTTAGCGAAGAACTCTTCGTGACAACTCCTCGTTGACAACGAACCAACCACACGCACACACGCACGAATACGCCACCATCACTCAAAATAACATTTTCTCGCTACTGCTGCTGTTGCAACCAGTTAGCACGGTGGTAATGATACATCAGCCATGACACTGCTGGTCGTTGGAACGGGGAACAATTTCGAACAGCCGAAGGACCCTACGAATAGCACCGAGAGTCGAAATCAAAACAGGCTCAGCTCAGGTAGGGAAAGAGAGCGAGAGAGAGAGAGAGGGAAAGCCTACCGCCATCGTCTGGTTTAAGCGGTGTGCTTCAAGTCCGTAGCGCAGTTTAGCTTCTTGTGACGAAGAAGCCTTGATATCGAATCGGTAGCATTTGTTCTCGCTTAGGGAAAAAAGAAAACACATATCATTGTATTTATTATTGATTAAAACGATATGGGGGCATATAATAATATGTCAAGTGATTTTCTATTCCTGGTTACCGATGGTCGATTTATTGATAGACGACGTATAACGTCGGAACGAGAAAATATCGTTCTGTGCGCGTTCGGTGTTTTTTGTTCGACATTTTGACATTTCGCAGGAAAATCGCCAAATGGAGATGGTGTTGCGAGCGAGTCAGGAGACTCGCGGTACACCTCGTCGATATATCTGAGACAGGGCGCGCTGTGCGTGTCTAGGTTAGACAATCCTAGATAAACACTATCAGTGTCCCCTTGTATTCTTGATCGCTTTCGACCTAGGTGCATATGATGGACGTCAGTTGATTTAAACACCGATATGAAAGTCGATCTTCTATAGGCGCTTAACGATCTCAGTACTCGAGGTAAGGCCGAACAGTGACAGTAGCAGAAGAACTTGATCACTGACTTATTATTGCGATATGTTTACCTCATGAGCAGACGACGTACTTTTGTTTACATAACAAACCGGACGTGAGAAGAGGCCAAAACAAAACTCAGAGATTTGTTCAGTTTTAAGTAGCCGTGCATTGCAGCTGGATAAATTACGAGATAGACGATCATAATAGCGATAATGGCTGATGAAGTGGAAAACCCTACCGGTGAGTGATGATCTTAGGTCGTGCTTAATTAATCGAGTAACAATGAGAACGGATCACTTACGGCTGGGCTCTGTATGATTGCCACCATCCTACTATGAGCCACCCCCATATCTATGGGCAATCGTTGCCGGCCCACCATGGGACAGCTTATGGTTAGCTACGATGTACCTTCTCTGGCGTGCTCATATGTCATCGACCGGTGGAATCGGCAAGCACCAACAACCATAAAATATTTCCTTGAGAAAGTCGTCACGAGGAGGCACTTTTTCGACAATTTTTATTTTTTTTTAAAATTTTTCTTGCTTCATTCCACCTGTTTGCTTTCATTTTGAATTTGGCAGCGCCCAGCGTGATGAACGAGCCCTTGGACATGGTACGTTTGTCTCTCGATGAACGGGTGTACGTCAAAATGCGACATGAACGCGAGCTTCGCGGCAGGCTTCACGCTTATGACCAACATCTAAATATGGTCCTTGGAGACGTGAGTATCCTTTACAGGATAACAAGCGATGTGAAGAATAATAGCTTACACATATATATCTAATGCATTTGCTTGGTGTTTTGTTCGCCGTGTCGTCGCACTTTCGATGTGACAGAAATTGTTCGCATTTGCGCTATCTTTATCTAACACGTTGTCTGAACCCATTTTTACTAGTTTGATTCATTTTATGTATAAATTTTAATAACCAAAGAAAATCTTCTCAATATATTTTGCTGCGTTTTATTGCCATTTAGTAGCCCTCTGCTTATTATACCTGGTGCCTATAATTCCATATATATATATATTCACGATGAATTTTACCCCTCATCCAATCCCACATGCTTCCACCTAAATACACACAAATTCGTATTCCTCATTCATACTGCCCGTGTCAATTTGACCGTTTAACAAAATTTCGCTTCTCCGTCGGGTCCGGTCCCTCGGTCGGGTGGCCGTTCTCTTTCGTGTTTTTTCTTTAGGTCGAAGAAACGGTGACAACGGTTGAAATTGACGAAGAAACCTACGAGGAGGTGTACAAAATGTCGCGTCGCTCGATTCCTATGCTGTTTGTTCGCGGCGACGGAGTGATCCTAGTCAGCCCGCCATCTCGAGGAACGAACTGATTACGGATGAGTGCTATTAGATCGAACGTGTCCTGGCTCTTCCTCTACGCTGTTCGTGCGGACGCTGGCCGAAGACGAACAGGGAGCGTCGCTTCGGGAGGCGGGCGCCGATATCATTCATTCACGCAGCACCATGTATCCAATCATCATCGTCAATTTCAATATTCCTCGTTTCTTTGTTTGTTTGTTCGTTTTGCCACACAGACAGATTAGATGGCATGCTAGTGTTGGTACACGGCCGCTAGCCTCATGCAACGTGATAGACGATCTCGCCCCCTCAGAGCTCGGTGGGATAATGTCAAGAGAAAGAGAGTCAATTGTGTTGTCAAGGTCTAGTTGTCGAAGTGTCGTAGGGGCTGTGACTTGAACACCGCAACACAGTGATGATCAAAGCGTTCTTGTCAGTAGTGTCGGTATCAATCAACAACGACGGTAGGTTGATAGAAGGGGTCACGATGTATTAAGGGCGATTAATTGGCGTCGAGTAACAGAGCAGTTTAGCCAACGGAAGCGCTTTCGGAGACGTTGGACACGTTGCCCACAGAGGCGGAAGTGAGGGAAGTTGCTACCTAGTTGACTCTGGCAAATAGTCGTGACAGGCATCGAGTCTGCTGCTTGTTATCTGATTACATCCTTCAGAATCGATACAGAACGGATTGATGTGTACAAGATAGATCAAAGGGGTAAATAGCTAGCATCTAAACCGTATTCCTTATTGTTTTAAAGGATAATTTACCAATTACAGCCGATGAGACGATAATAAATCCATGTTTTGACTAGACGATCGTGTTTTCCATACGCAGAATCCAACTATTACGGATTAAGTTAGGTTTACAGTTATAGTAAGAAAATAGTGCTAAGGTTAAAATTAAAATAAACAATATACATATATATATACTAAAAAACGTTTTTAACTAGAAAATACGTTGATTTACCACTGTACGTGTGTAGCCAAAGCAGCGGTGGCAATTTTGGCTGTCGACTTTGTAGTGGTTGTTCAGCGTAATCTATTTATTATTTACCATGAGAACTCCTTGAAATCTCCTCGATTTATCAAAAAAGTTGCTAGGCGCTGCAACATTGAGAAAACATTGCCATTTAAATAAATAATAGAGATATCTTTGACATCACATCACACATTTGCGAATGTCTAACAAAGTTTTGAGATCAAATTACGTGAACAAAGATTTGAACGTAGTCTAATTAATGGGAGCTGAGAAGCGAGATAATTGCCACCGGGTTTCTATTACAAGGAGCACGGATCGAATGAATACGACTTGTTTGCACGGTGTAATGAGGTACTTTTACAGCGAAACAAAATCGTAAAATGATAATAATAATAATAATAAACATAATGCCGATATTAACTTTTGTACCCCGTATTCACTAGATGTGAATTTATGGACTAGACTTGTGATAGGAACCTATCTTAGAAAGTGGTATTTTAATCAATGCACCTCAAACCGCTAACATATATCTCGTACGTAGTAGGAAAATTAACAATCAGTAACGATGGCAGCTACACCCGTGCCAGAAATGTGATCTGCCCCCCACTTTTACCTAATCTTCACAACAACAACAATATCAAAATCGACGAGTCTCGTATTCTATTGCACAATAGAAATGCGATAATGCCCTCGGTATAGAGAGCGTTGCCTCCAAAGCTAGCGCGAGCAAATTAATCGCCGCATCCCTATTCGATTGCATCCCTCTATTAATCTAGTAATGTGCTGTCACACGCCGGCAGCGAGTCGATTTAGGGCACTGTCAGGTGCATGCTGATTATTAGCTGATTCAAAATGTCGCCAACGCGTCGGATAGGGTTAGCAGAGCGACGGATCCTGTCCGACAAAACCCACTCGAACGAAGGGACGTCAAAAGCGTCGGGTGTCAGTTCACGGTGCACTGTCTGTTGCTCGAATCGCAAACAGACTCGTTGGTCTAGGACGATCCCAGTACTGCATCACACGTTCAGCTGTTCACCTTCTAAGGGCATCCTCAGCGGGCCTGCAAGATATGGCAGGCCAATATCCACTGTGAACTTGTCGCGTCACGACTCCACCCATCGACGATTGTGAAATAATTTCTCGAAATCAGTCTCGTAGATTATCACAGATTTGTCCAAGCATTGAACTTTTGGGCATTGTAAAGGTGTTGCCTTGAGGAAGATATCGTTTAGGACTTGTGATTTAAACGTTTATATATGCCAAATGTTATTATTCAGTATCATATGTTATTAAGTATCTTCGAATGCGTTGACGACTCGCCGTGTTAAACCCATCGAGTTAGTAAGGGAGCCGGAGGGCAGATTCCTGTGGTCCACCATTATTTCAGCTGACCCCAAAAATGCTACCCTTATACGACATGCGTTTATAATGCTGTCAGTATTATTCATATTAGCGGAAAATGTTTGTCGATTTTCATATTTAATCACTCGAAACGAACGTTCGAAACGTGCAAAGATATCTTCAGGCATCAGAATATCTTGTTCATAGAAAACTCAAACGAAAACCTCCTCTATTATTGAAACACAGATCCAAGATTGAGCTTCGCTCGTGAGAAAATTTCGTTTACAGAGGAGTGGCAACGTGTGCTGTGAAAAAGAGACGCAATCTTGATGGTCCTGATCGACATTCTTATTATTACCACGACATTAGGAAAGAATAGAAACTCCTAAGTCGACGACCAGCTGGGGGTGGCGGTTTGATGATGAGGACCGGTATTGGCTACAACGGAAGACCACCGATTTGGTCTTCGTAAACGCGCGAATGAATAGTCTTGCCTATGTTTCTATGTTGGAGGATCAACTTAGGAATCACGCCGAGGGGATCTGTACTGCAAGATTCATCTTCCAGCAGGATAACGCCGCAGTTAATACGGCGAAAATCGTCAAGGAGTTCTTCAAAACTCAAGACATACAGTTACTGAGCTGGCCCGCACGCTCTCCAGATTTGAATATTATAGAAAACCTGTGGAGCGTCTTACCTTGAGCTGTTCTTAAAGGTGGCAAGCACTTTCAAACGCTACATCATCTAAAAGGAAGCTTTGATAGCCTTTTTTAGCTCATGTATCGTTGCTCACTGCACGACGCTTACATATTCTAGCGACGGCGCCTCTGTTAATGGCGTTCCCGCCTTGATGCACCGATTTCAATTTCACCCCTCACCTTCACGGACAGGTACACAGTAGCTGAAGAATCTGCTGCCGAGTCACTCGTTAACGCTAAGGGCTACTCTGGTACCGGATAGATTGCTCAGTTTTCCAATGACATCTAAGGACTTAGAATCCTTTTTGCATTTAATTCAGAAACTATTGCCACCCTCCTGTTCAAAAGCAAAAAAACACCAACCGCCACTAAGCCCGCTTGCAGCTAACGGCATTTCGGTATAACTAGCAGATATGGATGCACCATAAAACGTCATCGTCTTTTCAGGACAGAACACTGTTTTTTTCTCGTTATTTCTCTACGATGACGATGTATTTTTTTTTCAACCGCCTGCCCGTTTCGTGTTCATCATAGACCAAAATTTTAAGCCTTTAAGAGCCAGAAGAGTGCCGGCCAGGAACCAAGGCTACTGCCGACGCTCACACAATTTCACGCCTCAGGCACCCCCGAATCTCGGAATTTTTCGCACAATCCATCCAGAGTTGGTCGCAGCCTGTCAGGGCAAAGCCAACTCTAAAAGCTATATATTTGGAAAAGCTTCACTTGTCTAGGGCCCGCGCTGGGTATGCGTCTCGTGGTTTGCGTGTTTATGTGAGTCTCTGCAGGGTAATGAGGCTTCATGCCACCCTATCGCGTCTCGTCCATATAATGCCCTTGCGGCAATTCACAAGGATCATCTGCCGAACCATGTCATAACGTCAGCAGTAAACGACAAAGGCTAGCCTTAAATAAAGTAGTGTTGCATTGCGCTAATATCCCAGGGAGATTCAGATGCACCATCACTCAACGTTGTATTATTTAACTATATAATTCTTTTCAGTGAGGTATACTAATCAATATAATAACAGTGTTCTGTGAGGTGTGAATGATTATAGCATGTTGGTAGAAGGTCACTAGATTACCACTTTTCGTCAACAGCCAGACAGAAGGATCAGGTGTCGTTCCGTTCTACGAAGATTTTTTTTTGAGACAACCCGTCTAAGAAATAAAACCTGCGTCCACTTTTTCTAAAACAATCGCTATATAAAGATATTCTCCCCTTAGCAATTTCCTAATTTTGAATTTCAAATTTCCCCGCCGCCAGCCTAGTAACGTCCCATGCCATTATATTCCTCTCCTACGACGATGCGCTGTCGCCTAGCGCCCTCTGCTGGCGGGCGAGGAGGATCACCAGCTGCTGGAAGGCAGACAGCTTTGGTCGGCGCTGCTGTCAGCACACGGCCGCTGCGTGCGACCCTCCCTCTGTCGGGTGGTTGGCGCGTCCGTCTTTGTCAGTCTCTATCCATCGGTACGAGCCCGGCAAGAGACTCTGCCGGCGCTGCAGAACGAACAGGGACGGGTCTGCTGGCATCAGCCAGAGTGTGGCCTGCTAGCCCAGACCGGCGTTGGCCGTTGCCGCCTCTGCTGCTGCTGCTGAATCGCTGTGTCTCGATGTCGATCTGACTGTCCCGCCCCGAGGTTGACGCTGAACGGACCGGTGCGTGTTGACGGTCGCTGATAATCATCGTCTCCGCGAGTCAACGGCGGCATCAACTGCAACGCGATTAGGATTACGCGGTTACTGGTTTGACAGTGGCGCTAACAGTGTTGATATATGCGCGACGCAGACGATCATCGAACGCTCGCACCGCCACCGGCAGCTGCAGCCGCAACAGAAGGGCCAGCTGGGCGCTGCTTCGAGAGGGGACCCTGCACAACGGAGACGTGCACGAGCGACCACACACACGCAGACCTGCCCTCCGACAGAAACACGCTAGAGAAATAGAGAGGGAAAGAGAAACGAAGATAGTCGTTGAACTCTCTACAATTGAGAACTCTCCTCTGTAGAGGCGGAGATCGAGAAAGCCGCCTCAAGAGCGATCAAACGCATCAAGCTCTTGCGCCTCTGGAGAACCTGGCAAGAGACTGCAGGCTGAAACCGTCAGCTAAGCAGCAGCAGCACAGCAGCAGCACAGGTAGAGAGGACACAAAGGCGCGGGGCAACGATTCGCTGCGACAATTCAAAGTCTATGGTGGCGCGCGCTGCGAGGCAGGAATCTATCTAGCGGTGCCAGTGGTGGCGGACTGTTGTGTCCAAGCGGAGAGTGTCTGTGTGTGTGTGTGTGCTGTGCATTGGACGGATGCAGAGTCGTTGCCTCGAATGGTGATCATGATGTCGTTGTCCTGACAATGTCTCGGGTAGCGTATGCGTAACTTTCGTTCTCATCAAATGCACAAATTCGACGGCGGCTCTCGGCTCTGCTGAATCACATCACGAGCATACGACGACGACAACGAGGAGGAGGAGGAGGAGGACGACACAGAGTAGACAAGAGTAGTACACCTCAACGGCGGTTGGTGGCGGAGACAAAAGCAGCGGCGGCTTAAGGCTTTCCGTGTCGGTCCGCGCACACTAAAACGAGTTTCATCCCCGCTAGCTAACAGGTTCCCCTCCACGGCTGTGTTTTCCTCCACTACCGGAGGTGGGTGGATTGGCGGAGGTCTCTCGTCGCGGATCCGTCGTTGTCGTCATAATCGGCGGCGCCGCCGCCCCAGCAGCAGCAACAGCAGCTCTGGATTTGAATTTTGTGCACCTCCTTTCCGTCAATGGGGGTCTCTCCCACTCTCAGTCTTTCTCGTCTTGAGCAACGACGGGAGCCATAGAGCCGCTGCTGGACAGCGGCACCAGTTCGATCGTTAGACCGAGTGGCGGCAGCGACGGTTCGGCGCTGTAGCGCTCTCGAACATCGATACTCCAACTGATCGACGAAGTAGGACGCCGAGTTAAGAGGTTCGAGCTCGAGTCGGGTAACAAAAGCCGCCGGCTCGCCATCGGCGCCCTCGTCCAGACGCATAGGATACAGATAGACAGTGAACCGAAAGCGGTGTATACGCGTGTGTGCCATTGTTGTTGATAATTGACGCCTGTTTCTGTGTGTGTGTGTGTATGTGTGTCTGTTTGTGTGTTATGCAAATGTGATTCGCGTGCGGCAAGCGATCACAACTGCAACAGTGGCCAACATCGTCTCGAGAAAAAAAACAAAGAAGAACAATAACGACAACAATAACAGCAACAACAACAACAACATCGCCATAATCATCATCATCAAGGATTTTAAAACACGCCAGGGTAGCCCACCCACCGGCGAGTCTACCTCGAGAATATCGGCTACCTGGCAACGGTAGCCTTTATTGGCATTTGTTACGTGATGCGCCGCCGGCCGCCTTGACAACAACAGCATCAGTTAGCCTAGAGGTGGAAAAACGAACGCCGTGGATGGCTGCTGCTGTTGTTGTGCCCAGCGGCGAGCGCTACCTGTTGATTGAGACGGGTGCGGCAGCCAGCCGTTGACTAAACATCCACACACCACGACCACCAGCAGCAGCACCACACCACACCACCATCACTATGGTCTCGTCGTCGTCGGTCTGTATTTAAACATGAATTCGCCGTTGCCCGTCTCGTGAATCCTCGGCGAATTCGTTGTCGCGAGCGGTGTCGCTGCTAAGACAGCATTGTGCTTAAAACGACCACGACAACGACTACTGCTTGTCGCTTGGATTTCGTTGTGTTGGCGTGCGGCAAACGGTGGGGTGATATTGAAAGGTTCAGGAAGAAGCGCGGCATCGACAGAGGCAAATATCGTTGTGGTGGTGGTCGTCATCTGTTGCGTACACACATCAATTCATCGAGGATTATTCTTCGTATTATTATTGTTGTTGTTGGTGTTGTTATTATTATTATTATTATGATTATGTTGTGTGAATGGTCGAGCTGGGAACAGTGCTAAATTTTCGCGTCTAAACAAATTCGCCGTACGGATACGACAGACAGTTTCATCGATACCGCACCGTTGAGGACCTATGCACATATACAAGTTACAAGTTTCGCATTCCCAACTGCTATTGGATACACGTGTGTTCGTTGGGAAACTGCGCCGAGAGCAGCCTACACAACAGTTCTACCGGATAAAGACACCTGGTAGATCAAGGGACAAACGCATCTGAATGGGTGAGTTGTTTGCTTATTGATCGATGCTCAATGTGTGTGTTGTGGATAGAAATGTTTGCTCGTTAGTTAATGGCAATTCTTCACCGTGTTTCCCTTCAACTGCCAACACCCCCAGCTCCGTCAGCTTGGGAAAAATTGAACAGATCGACTCACCATGAATGTTGTGCCGACTCGAAATCTCCTGTAAATTCGACGAGGCCCCCGTACGAAGCATTCGCGCAGTTGATTACAAATGCGCACCACACAAACGGGACAGATTCGCTCAGAAGTTTAAGCAGTTTCGCCGTAGTCTTTTGCTGCGGGCGGTTCGAATGGGGAAAAGCTGCTCTTATTGTTGTTGTTATTATCGAAAAGAGTTTTCGCTGCCTCTTGCCCGGCTCGCGGAATAGCATCGACTGTATGGGGTTCCCCATGAGTAACAGTCTGTTAGTAAATACAGAGAAGTCAAACATCGGAAACTGTGCCGAACAGCATCGATGAGCTCTCTCATTTTGTTCCAGTGCAGTCACGTTGCAGAAGAGAATACAATTTCGGTTGCTCCCTCGAAGCCCGTCAGATGGCTAGATTTAAATTTGAAAATGTATGATAAGCTTCGAGAGGTTTTTTGTTTTTATTTAATTAGTTGTGATGAATGAAATCTAGAACGAAATCCGGTAATTTCGAAAGTATTCTACGTTAGCTCACATATACGAGTATCTGCCTCTCTGTATATATGAACAAGCAAAGGGCGTAACCCTGTGAAGCAAACGGCGTTTTCGGACTCTTGAGATTTTTTTCAATTGAATATGTGCAAATGTTTCCTTTGCTTTTGCCTTAGAGATTAGCGTACGAAATATCATTACACCGAAGCGCTACCCTGAAAGATAGACTATTTCCCAATGTGTCGTGCAGACATACCGAAGTTTCTGCTTGTACATGGCAAATACAACAGAAACCCTGTAAAACTTACAACAGGAAAACAAAACCAACTAATTCTATTACTCTCCAGGGACAGTGTTTGTCAGCGTTTGTAGCACTGTCGGACGTGCAGGATACATTCTCTTATTGTCAACTGAAGCATAATGATGTTAGAATAATTTGACAAGGCTTATCATATCGTTTTTTGAGCTGACCCTCAGCCTATGCCATTATTCTTATTATTACGATTATATCGAGCGTGATTATCATTCTTGATGAAGTTTTTCGCTATGATGCGTGTTGATTTTAAGCTGAACTGCACAAATGGCAGTTGCCGGTATAAGTGACAAAAACGGACGAGAACAGCTACTGCTACGTAAGCCATGTTGAATATTCATGCATCTTCCATTCATATTATTATTATAATTTGCATTATTATCATTAACAAGGCGGAGACCGCTGTTTCGAGTCCCGCAACCTGGTAACAACATATTGAGAACTTGAGCGCAACAACGAAAAAAAACACTGCAGTTTCGTTTAATAAACGAGAAACTTTGTAGTATTGTATTATTATTATTATTACCATTATCATAATCATTACGTTTATTATTACTAATTGTTATTTCTATTAACGCTTTTGCATCGGCGTCGTTGTCGTCTTCCATAACGGCCATCCCCAGCGACACTGTGCGCCTTTCCGAACGTCGCCATCGCCACAACGGCACAATACCAACTCCAAATTTGTACACCATCCTTGTCTCGGCATTGCTCTTTCTGTTCTACCAGTAGAAGTAGTAGCAGTAGCTGTTGTTGCTGCTGCTGCCGCCGTCGTCCGCTCTATCTTTATTCATTTGCCCGGTACACATGTACGCGGAAAAAATATTCGTACACTTGCGCGGTCACTGCCAACGGCGGACGTCTGTCCGATACTCGGAGCAAGAATGAACGGCGACGATCGTCCTCCACATTTTTCGCCGTTGCTCGAACCCCCCGTCTGTCCGCTGCTCTGCTACACAGCAGCTCTATACGGGGTCGTCTCGGCCGCGACCACCGGTGCACATCGTCGCCGCCGTCGACATCGCGCGAGGCGTCGTCGGTCGGTGGTCGGTCTGCCCGCCTGCTTGTTTTTTCTGTAGTCGTTCCTCCGTTCGCGAGCTAATCCATCCGTTCGTTGTGTTGATCCCACATGATGTGTTCGGTCGATGTCGGACGCAGACCACGCGTGCGCTCGCTAGGCTCGATCGCTCGAGTGCACCTGAGCGATTGCGTACAGAATTTGATTGTTGAAGACAACAAAAATAGCAGAACGAACGAACAACAACAATAATAAATAATAAATAATAAACAGGAACAACAACAACGATAACGCCAGCGCGGTGGCTTGGACAGTGGGGGCTGAATTTCTGGCTGCGAACAGGCAGAGGTCGCGGGTTCGAGTGCCGCTGCGTGACGAGGACATATGAGAGAGCTTGTTAAGGATTGTAACAATTGCAGTTCATTTAATAAACAAATAAAGCTTTAGCTTTGCCACCAACAAACAACAACAATAATAATAATAATAGTCGTAATGAGAGCGCGAGACCTACAATGTGACATGTAGTGAAGTTGAGTGTTGTAGACAGAGTGCAGTTCCGTTAATAAAGCTATAAAAGCCTGCTTTAAATTTGCCTCCTAATAATGATAATACCAACAACAAATAGAAGGGCGAGGTTGCGTCTTCTCTGAATATACAAACACACACACACACATACACATAGACGGATTTTGCGAACACCGTGCAACGATACAACGCCGTATTGAGCGCATCGCGGGCTCGTCGTGGCCGATGTTCTCTGCACAGATGACACTCTAGCCATATGGTGGTGCTATACGTGATTGCCGATGGCCGGTGGTTGGTGCCTTCTCCCGGCTGCCATGCTCCGTACTCCTGCCAGCTACGTCAGATTCCGTTGCACACGGTCGCAATGTAGTTGTGCCCATGTGTGCGATACCGTCCAGCTCGATGACAGGCCAAGTTTTACCATTCGCCGTGGTATCATCAGTCTGCTGATGAGCGGCAACGATTTTCTCCCTATGTGGTCGCTGCTGCTGCAGCAGCAGAAAATGTTACCGGCAGAGCCGCTGATGACGACGACGACGATGACAATCGAATGTTGACGGCCGCCTGACCGCCTGCCCGCCTTATTCGCTGGTTGCCAGTCACCAGCGGCCTCGCGTGCAACCCGCACTAGCCGGGGGAACTTCGCGGGCAGTGAAGCCTCTATCCTATGAGCTCTCTCTCTCGCTCTCTCTGTCTCTCTCGACGTCTTTCTCTCTCTCTGCGAGTATGGCTCTCTGTGTGTCTGTGCTTGTGAACCGATTCGTCCGGCAATCGCCGTTAGCAGTTAGCTGCCGGCGATTGCCGGTGCCGTACAGCTTCGTCTGGCCGGTCGAATAAATAAAGCGGCCGCTCATCGAGTGGCCGTTATATGCTATAGCGCCGAGACCGAGCGGACGGCCAGAGCGTCAGCGCTGTGAAGGCGTTCTCGCGATGCTGGTTGGCAGCGTTTTTCGTATCCGTTGCTGCTGCTACTGCTGTGGCCGCTGTTTCAACCGGCGGCGGCGGCTGCTGGATCTCCATCGAAGCGACTCAAGCCGACTTCGGTCGACCGTTGCGATCGCCGGTTCCCTGGGACCTCTCTTGCCGCTTCTTCGCGTCGGGCCGCGTTCGCGTTTGGATACGGTACCGCCTGCGGGGCGACCACCGGCTCCACCACCGCTTCTCCGGTCAGCAGCAACAGCAGCCGCCAGCAGCAGCACGGCTGTAAAACAGCAACAGCAGTAGCAACAACGCTACGCGCGTGTTGGATGCTACGCAACGGCGCAATGCGGCTATCGCGCGCGACTATACGGTGACGTCGATCGTCGAACGACGCCACCGTCGCCACCGAACGACTCTGGCAATTGGACGCCTAACGTGTTTAGCTCTATACGTTGTCCGCTCGACAGAGTCTCCTACAAAAAAGTGACAACTATCAATTTTCTTGCGGCCTCTGCCTCCTGATGGTATTGTTTAGTTGTTGTTGTTGTTGCCAGTGGTGGCCGCTGACGCGGCGATGTTGGCTTATACAGCAGCGTTGGCGGCCTTTCTATCACATTCTTATCATTTATCTTTTTTGTTATTCAACGTCATAATAATGCAGAGATAGAGAGAGAGGGAGAGAGAACTGCTCGAGTTCTGGTGGAGAGACCTTTCGCCAACCTTCGCGTAGAAGGGCTGCATCGTTGGCTTGAACTTCGTTGAGACCCGAGACTGTTTGCTAACCCGTTACATATAAATCGATTATAAATCATAATTATATATATATAGAGAGAGAGAGAGGGGGGAGATTGAATAAACGCGCCCACCTGCAATATCCGTAATGTGTATTCGTTTTTGTTTTCTGCTGGGACCAGCTCTTTGCTAATCATCGACAGTTCCACTGCATGTAACGCTTATATATATATATATATATATATATATATATATAAGTAGTATAAGGACCCTCTGCCCTCGTATTTTTTATCGTCATCTGAGGGTCGGCAAACGAGCTTGTCATATGATGCAGAGGTTCACATGCTGTTTCCGTTTAAACCGATTATTTCCTGTTCTCCCTGAGATCGAATGTTTGGCAGTCACGACGCCGATCGGCTGAAATTGATGAACTCGTCCGACTGAACTTTACGATGATATGTGTTAAGTTCTATAGCACCTATGATTTCGTCTCGGAATACGGAGTAATCGACGACCATGAACGCCACCAGCGATTTTGTTTGAACAAACTTCTGCTGTTAATTTTCTTACCCTTGAACATTACCCAAGTTTCATAACGGTTAGTTTAAGCTAACAAGTTAATTGGCATAATTAACATATTAATTAATAATAATAATGAGTTACTTGGTGTGTGTGTGTCCAACTTGACGCATATACATATATATATATATATATATATATATATATGCAATGCAAAATAGCGTCGGATTCGACTGTCGGCCAGTCGTCGCTAGACAAGAGTTATTTAATTGTTAAAAACAGGAGCGTAACGCTTTCATGAGGTCGTCCTCGTGCCAACGGCACACGCCTTCCACAGTAACGGCGACGGCTTGCACCAGCCCATCAGGATCTTCTACATTGTACGCCGTGTACCATGGTCCAGCCGAACCGTCGAGCGATTCTTCTCTTGTCAGTGACGTCTTGGGTGCGCGGAGATGCCAGCAGGAGAATCGTCACCGTCGGGTAGATACGATTCGACCCACGCTTTGACCTGGCAACAAGGGCTAAGCACTGTTTTCTCTATTAGGCGGCATTAATTATTACTATTGTTGTTGTTATTATTATTATTTCTCTCTTTATCTCTCTGTGTTTGAATTTCATCGGGTCAGTAGTTTTGTGACGGAACTCGAATAACCGCATTAACGTACAGGTGCTGCTTCCGGGCAGACGAAATGTATGTCTACTCGAGACATGCTCCGAGCACCTTGAAGGCATAGATCCTCAGCTAGGACAGGGTATTTCATGATCGTGATCAATGAGCCCCGGTCGTCCGCCGTCCGGGCTTCGAACCTCGAGAAGCAGCCCGATTAGTCAATCCGTAATTACTCAAGGGGATCATTCAGCTAATTCTTGTGTTAAAACGAAATCGCCACAGTATTCCACGTCACCACCTCAACTCCAGATGCACGATACGGATCTGGATAAATAACCAACTAAGCAGAGAAAAAAAATTAATAGGTTTAACGGTGTCAAAGCAAAATCGAGTGCCACCCGCGACGAGATCACATCGCTACTCGCTACGACGCGAATTCAATTCACTGCACAGCTACGCGCAGCGTCGCGAAGACGGCAGAATTCTGGCCTCCCCACCCGGGTAACACGAGGCAGATTAATGAATTTCATTATACTTCTATTGTATGATAGCATCCGTCGTCCACTGCTGCCGCAGCTGCATATGCATTGATAGATATATATGTGCATGCGTGTTGTACTGCTGTTCAGTGACGGTATTGCGTTGAGCCAATAGTGTTCGCTCGCACACACGTCGCTCGATGTTGCTACCATGATAATAGGCTGTAAGCTGTTATCGATAAACATCTATTCGGAAATGCTGCTGCTGCTGCTGCTGCGGCGGCGACGACGACGATCATGTTGATGTTGCCGTTGACTCGCAATTACAGCAGAAGCGCGATAGCTATAATACTGCACTCATAGACGAGACGCATGGATGGGTTGATGTATCAGATTATTATTATTATTATTATTATATTGCACATAGCCATCCCAGGTTTGTCTATACGTCTCGCGAGGTCGGATCCGCCGTTCGTCTCACGGCAGCAGCAGCAACATCGACCAGCTCAGAGATACACAGAGACGTGTGAGAGAGAGAGAGACAGATCGTGATAGAATGAGAAGTAAATATTGATATCAGTCCGTTGGCGGGGCTGCTGCCGCCGCTGCCGCGGCTGTAGTGCCTCATTACCCGAATGGTTCCGAGTCGCAGTCGTTGCTGTCGTCAACCTATCGATGAATGGACCACCACCGCCGCCGCCGACGACGATTCAGCAGTCGACGTGCGAGGCACGTGCGATGTCCACTGGGCCGTCTTGCCTGCGGGTACTTGTGGCCGCTCGCTACAAGCGTTCGTTCGCTTCTTCCTCCAATGGGAGCTGGCGCTGCTGGGTCTGCTCGTGGTCTTGTTTGCTCGTTCGGAAGTGCGTTCGTTGGTTTGCTGAGCCGCGTCGGCTCACCGGTCCGTCCGGATACGTCTGGCCTGCCCGACGCAACGACGATGCGCTTCAGGCAGATGAGCCTGTGGGATCAGGCGCTGAGAAGGGTAACATGGTCAGGCCACCATTATCGTTACCGTAATCGCCGTCGGCGGCAGCGGTCTCAGAATGATGATCTGATCATATCGACGACTGGACGACGACGACGACGACGACGACGACGACGACAACGACAACGACAACGCCCTTCGCCAGTCCTTCTACGGCCCGTCGGTAGGCCCAATGAGAAGATCAGCGAGAAGCCCTACGGTATATATGCGTGAGGCTGTGCGTTGCCGTTGTTATCGTGGCTGCTGCTGCTGCCGCCGCTGCTCCCAACGGTACCAATGGCTTCGTTGTCTTGAGATGCTATCGGGCCGGGGCAAAATACCGAGGAAAAGCTACCGTGCAGCTAGCATAGCAGTCGCCAACGGGATCTATCTCCGTCACGTCGCTGATAGGGGGATTCCGCCAGAGGCTCGCGCGCGGAGGAGCCAGCGCGGAGGGGCCAGCGCGGAGGGGCCGACGCGGCGGGGGAGAGCTGTTACTGTCGACGTCACTGTGACGATTACTGCTGAGGTGCACGGTGGTGGAAGCAACATTCGGGAAATGCTCGCCGGCGGCAATATGACCGTCGTCGTCATCATCATCAGGAGCCAGATCAACAGCGGAGACAAAACGAAGGAAGATGTTCTGTCGTACCTCTAACGATAATGCCACATAATGCTATTGGAAGAAATCAATACGATGTTCCGACTAGTCGACAATCACGTGACGTTAATAAGGGTTGGCCAATGGACAACGGGCCTCTGTATAAGGCTGTGCACACCCTGCCCTGTCGGCAGATGTCGCCGCACTAATCGTTGTCGGCGGCTGATGGCTGGAAGCTCATATTGTGAGCATCGTCGTTGTCGTCGTTGTTGTAGGAACGCCAACCAACGTACATGTCGTTAAGGGTTAGCTAGCCGGGGTTGTAATAGTTACTTACCGCCGTAGTCATTTCCGTGCCGTCCGAAGCGAGCCACATCGGCGATGCGGGATGACCTGCCTGCTGCCGATCGTCGCCAGCAAGACAAGATAGTTGTCGCTGGTGCTGCTGCTGCTGCTGGCACCGCTCGTACTAGTGCGCTGGTACCACTTCTGAATTCAATGAGCCGCTCCCTGTTCTGTGTGTCTTGCGAGCACCGGGTGACATCTGCTCGCCGGCCGGTGGATGCATGCGGCCGACTCTGGCGCTCTTGGCTATTGGCGTTCGTCGTATGCCGACAACAGCGTTCGCCACCCCGACGGAAGTGAAGTGAAACTCGGAGTTAACCGTCGTAGTATGAGCCTGCTTGGCATTACAGATCTTCCTATCAATGGCCGCCGCCTTCGCTTAACCTGCGAGAGCGGCGCGGCGTTGTCTTAGCGCTCCGCTAGCCAGCCAATGTCTGAGAATCTTGAAAGAAAAAAAAATGTTGTGCCGAATATCTGAGAGGTGCAGAGCCGCTCTCCTCTTAAGTTACTCGCGTTTCTGCTGCCTTTCGACACGGCTTCGCCTGAAGCTGGTCCTGACGCCTCGACGGATTCAGACGAGTCGGAAGAGTGGTTCAGGAGGGTCGCGTCGGCCTGTGCGGATGTCTGATCCGGCAACAGTCGGATATTTCGGACGGTGTCAGAGAGCTTTGGCATTATTTCGTCAGGCAAGAACGCATACGGCGGGATGTGGAGGGATCGGTTTGTCGGCATCGTTGAACCTGCTCCTCCTAGTACGGGATATAATGTGGGGGCCTTATTTCATACTGAGATCGCGCGCTGTTTGTTGCGTTCCCCTAGGCCGCACGCGATTTCCGACCGCGGCGAGTAGAGCTCTACGCCGTAAACCAGCTGGCCGGTGTCGAGACCGACGCGGCACACTAACAGAATCGCGAGACGGGGTGTGATATCGTGATGAAGAAACGCTAATGGGCTGTGGCTATTCGGCTGGACGCAGCCGTTCATCGCTAGAGCCTCTCATGGTTTGCGTATGGCGCGTGTGCCAAGAAAAGGTGCTTCAGAATCACCATGAATGTTCGGTGCGTACTACAGATGTTTTCTTCGTAGACCTAGAGACATGTTGTATGCCGGACATGTGGATAACTCTCAACCTCCTGACACTGACGACATGGTTGTGCTTCTCCCGAAAGATTCTCTCAGTCTGCCTGGCAATGATTCAGATGACAACCTTGGATCTTGACTTAATCGCAGCTGCTATGCGGGCACGCCCACACGCCGTGGGGATGCACTTCGGTGTATTGTACACACCGTATTTGTTGCGTAGCGCGTCTGACCCATAGAAAATTTTAATATGGGTTTGCCTGCACTGTTGCTGGTTACGATACTGTGTTGCTGATACGATACTTTACTTGTGCTGGTAAGACGTTGTGGAAACGTGAAGGCATATGGCACAATTACGCAAAATGCAAAAAAATTATATATAAGAGTATATTTAAGAATATCTTGTATATATAAGAGTATATATAAGAATATCTTGTATATATAAGAGTATATATAAGAATATCTTGTATATATAAGAGTATATATAAGAATATATATACAAGAAAAAAATATATTTACCCTACTACTTGACCCAGCCAATGAGTCCAGCCAATAAGGGAGACCCACTTCACCGCCTCGATGGTCCCGAACTTGCTCTGCCATCAGTCGAACATTTCCCTAACTTTTAACAGCGTAATTTTCCGAACTATTAACAGCGTATGCGAATACTAATATTTTATAGCGCATGTCCCCAATAGGCGATTTATGTCTCATCTTCTTATTGACCAAAGCACTCTAGTACAGAAGCCGACATAAAGTCGATCACATGATAGTCTGATCATCCTTTAAAGATTCGATACCTCGACAGAAGCAGGCCGGTGCCGACGTCTTCTCGTTGCCGCGTGATCGATTTGCCGTTCCGCTGAAACGCACGCGAACGAACGACTTTTACGTCTGGCGGACACGTTATTCAATCAGTACACCAGGTGACCTTTTCCTGTCCGGGAGGGATGTTGTGTAAATATTTCGATGAAATCGTTGACGTGCGATAGATAGCTGTTTCTACATATTTCTCCAGTGAACATATATATGGGCCGCTGTGGATAGGTGTGCTTTTGAAAGCCTTGTCTCGCACGCGTATCTCTCGGTTCAGGCAATGCGAGTCGTCATGATCATAGACTGGATGGAATCATGCGTGTTTCACATGAGTAGAACACACATGGACATTTGACGATGTTACTTTTGTACACATTTATATATATATATATATCCAATGGTGATTCGGAGTTGACACGACTGGTCGATTTCACTTTTATATAGGTTCTCTATTGCTTTGTTAGTTTTGCTCAAGTTGAGATTCACCGTGACCGTCGTCGCTGTCGGCCACTTTATTTAAAGTTTTCAAACGATTGCCGGTCGATTTGCTCGCAGGAGACAAACGCCTCGTGAAACTGGCAAAAGGTGACCTGGTGAGCTGAACGGCTATGTCGTGACTATGAAGCCGTCTAGAACAGTTGTCACAAAAAATCAGATTGAGGCCTACATTTGATCGAACTTAGGGGGGTGGCCACGGTGGCTATGACTCGGTTCAGATCGTCTCTAGCAGCACATGAAATAAAATTACTATTGGGATACATTAGGTGCAAGTAGATACATGGGCACTTGGTGAACGGCCCAGGTGGGGATAATAGCGTCGAAAAAAAATGACAAAAGTGGCGGAATTAATATTAATGGAAAATCAAAAAAAAACCTTCTTTCCTTCATCTGGGAAGTGTGGTGAAGTTCTACAACGCATCTAGGTTATCACATCTTGGTGATGTGCGTCATATATGTAAATGGCCGGGCTGAACATGCTGTCTACATCGGCTATAAGAGCTCTTGGGGGAATCGGGGATGGGAGACATTTAGCATGGGCATCTCATAGGGAATCATGTCTCTACTGGCGACAGGGCAGCATCACGAGGAGTAATAATAAATTGCATTAACTCATAGATGGATGAATAGCTTTTGGCTTCTTTTTTTTGTGGAAACTCTTCTCTCTTTAAGATATTTCCTCATGTTGACATTTCATGCCAAGGTGGCATCGCTCATATAAGAACTGCTATAAAGGATTTATGACATGTACAATGGTTATATACGGTTTATAGCACGCACCGCGAGGTTTAATAGTTAAGTAAAGATGACCCCGAGATGTTCTTGGAGTAACACCCAACTGCAGAGGAGAGCTCTGGCACGTACGGGGACAACAGCTGAGATAGAGGGAGTCAGTTAAATGAACAGCGCTTAGCACTGACCGCCGCAGCTGGAATTGAAGGTTCATAGACTTTTAATTGTTGATTCTCTGAGACCCGAGAGCAGTTGAAGTTACCACTGCCGAACAATGTCAACGACTGTCAACGAGAATGTCCATAGAAAGGGATGATTTGGATGGAGCTGGCCAGCGATGCCGAACGCCTAGCTCGGTTGGTCAACATTTAGGCCAACGTAATGAGCAGAAAAGCGCCTACGCACCACACAAACGCCTCAGTGCACTTGGCGTACAGATTGATTAATTAGAAACGTGCGTGATTGGGCTAATAGAGATGATACACACAGTTGTACTGGGGGCTCTGCAAGTTTGCATTCTCTGGACACATCCGCTGACTGATTGCTACCACTTATTATATATCGTCCATTGCTGTATATGTTGACGTTCGTCAGATTTCAGACGCGTTTTCTCACCTCCGTGAGGACGCGAGGTGTGCCGACCCTGTCGACGCCTCTGCTTTCTGGTGCGAAATATTAGCTCTTTATTGAATCATTGCGTTATATGTATAATTCAACGAAGGGGGATGCGTGTGTGTGTGTCACTTCGCGGGCTCGAATCTGCCTCCTTCAGAGGTTTACAGTCAGAGACCTCATTCAGACTGGTTGAGTTTTTCGTCCTGACTGTGACATGGAGGTCCGTAAAGGCACGTCGTTCATCGTTCAACCTGAAATATCCATATATAGTTGAAGGACTATTGCGGCGTACCTTCGGGATGGCTGGGGGTAGATAAGCCGAACTGGGCTATGCCTACAGTAGCGCAGGCATAGCCAAGTTCGGCCTATCACTTTTTGTCGTAGGGGTAGTACTATGATTACGTTTATGTAGCGAAACGCTGGTAACCTTAGACTTCTTCAGTCTCAGACTTGCACAGTAGTCGATCTGAAATGATCGTTTATGGCCTCGTTGTGTGCTGCTGTCTATGGTCTTATCTGTTACTGTTTCTCTCTCTCTCTCTCTCTCTCTCTGTGTGTCTCCGTTTTCTGATATCAGGATGCTGTTCAGCTTTTGCTTATCTCTGGCCTCTGCTTACGAACTGCGTATGCGAACCAAGAGGCACTGCCTGAGTCTATTCACTCGGCCAGAGTCATGCGAGATGCACCACAGCATCCAAGCAACCGATACACCATGAAGCTACGGAGAGTGCTAACTATTGTAGCTCACGTGAATTCTCTCCCCCACTCCCCCCCTTCCCCCGACTCGCATGGTGACACTGCGGCTTTAGTTGGCAATCAATCGTCAGCAAGGCGCACAACCACAGTATTGCATACACCTAAAGGCTCATTGACTGTGGGGCTGGTCGACTCCGGCGAGGCGCCCAGCTACTCACGAACTTACCTACTGACTGCCCATGACAAAGGGTCCGACGTTGGAGGAGAGGAAGCTTCTGGGGAGCCGTAGCAGAGGCGGTGAGCCGCTAATAGTGTGGCGCTAGCTACTATACTGCTATACTACTACCAACCACCGCCACCACCACACAACGATGGAGCCTCGACAAGGCAGGTCCACAACGAGTCCAGAGCTGGCTACGGCGGTCACCAAAAGCAAACGGTGTCCGTCGACGGGGGATCCCATCCGCCCACGAGAGTGCGCCTGCCCATCGACGAGTTGGCGTTGGCCCTCAGTTACAGCTCTCACGGACGGCCTCAAGGAAGCGACTGAGCAGTGGAACTGGCTGATTGTATGAACGGAAGGGGCCTCCTCTTCATTCTGCTCATTTAGCTTGTATAGCCGAGTCCCACTTGTGCTTCGCTTGGATCCACTAATATATATATATATATACATATATATATATATATATATATATATATATATGTATCTATAGATTGGTTGTACGCAGTGCTGTGCGTTTTCGTTGGATGACATTGAACCAATATAGGCTCGGTGGCGGGCTAGCGATGTATCAGCGTGGGTCAATAGGGCACAAGCGACCGCGATGAATTGAGTAATCCATTCCAATGATCTACGGGTCGATTCACTGTCGACACGAGCTGGTGTCGTCTCTCGCAGGCAACTGCCGTCTCGGACGATGTAGACCAAAGCGATTTAGGGATAATCTGTCCTTTTGGAGACGCCTAAGTCCTGTAGGGGTTTTAGTGTATCGATGCGTATGCAAAGGAATTACCTGCCGATCTTTGCTAGCAGTTACAAGTGTGTGTGTGATAAGTATCGTTGATCTAGCTAGCTTGTGTGAAGGCCTATTGCAAGTTGTAATCGGTTGGGCATAACGTGAGTTACAGGGAGCTAAACAAAAGCCCCTGATAGAAAACTCAGCTTACGTAGCGTGAGACACTCACGAATTGTGAGAAACGTATTCAAGAGATGAATTTGCGGTACCACCCATGACGGTTACATTCAATAGGTTCCAGCTCGAGGTGGGTGCTGGTTATATATATATATATATATATATATATATATATATATATAAATGTAAACGCCGTCGCCTGCCCTGCTAATTACAGTTCTACAGCGCGAGTGTTAACTCTAGCTGTTTCCAGATTCGCTGGCACCCCTATCTAAGAATCTTCGGAGTTCTTCATCATTCTCTTCTATCCGTGAATTCTTGCCAGCTACGACCGGTGGAACAAAAAGAAGACCCCAGACAGCCTTGAGGTGGTAATGCTTAAGAATTAAGCGTTCATGCTTGCCACATAGAGGAAAGGGCTGAGGTTCATCCCGAACTAAAAAATATTCTGAGTTGCATACACCTGAAAGGTTATTTCGTCCTGTTCGTCGACTGTTTGATGACCCCCGCCCATAGACAACAGCCTCAACTATCCCTCTCTCTCTCTCTCTCTCTCTCTCGCATTAACTTTGTCTGCAATTAACCGATTTAAGGTTTTTTTGGTGTATTCCCGTTCATTTCCACTCGATCCTACCGAGTTCCATTGTCAGTCTCGTTATGTCATACTTCTATGGGAGGTGAGGAGGATTGGATCGACGTTCAACCTCGCCCACAAACATCCATGCACTGATATTCTGCTAGCTCTGAGGCGGGCTGAGTGAGCGGGCGACGCTTCCTAGCGCACTTCAAATCAAAGTGGCGATAGCACGCGGTTGTCCTTCCATCGTCTTCATCAAGGGCCAAAGGCCCCCTGTTTTGACCACTGATCAATGGCCGGTACCTTCACGGTCAGTGTAAACGGCGTTCGCCCTCGCTCTCGGCTTGAGACACCAGATAGACTGCGAGCTGTTCGTTCCGTGGGCGTGTGTATGAGACTGAGAGAGAGACCTGAGAGCGATTGTAACAAAGAAACTGTCATCAGCTGCGAGGTGTTAATCACCCTCGTGGCCATCATTCGTTTCTTCACCGATGACAGGCCACGATGCTAGGTACTCATGAAGGCGCAGACGGTACGTGGCCAGTTGAGAGAGTGAGGCTGACATCAGCTCTGTTGTTGTTATTATTATTATTATTATTTGCTCGTCTGTTGTTTTTCTTGCTCGAGTTGTTCGCCTCTTTCTCCCTGTATTTCTCGCTTTGCCGCGCTGTGGACAGTGGGCCGAACATAAACGAGACAGACGCTGTGGGCTTATATAACACGGCCGCCGGCCGGTGCTACCTGCCGCTTCGAGTTGGTAAAAGATGTCGGCCACCAGTTCTCTCGTTGGTGGTGAAAAGCGATAGAGTACGAGGGGGTGGTCTTGCGCAATTGGTGACGTTTACCCGATCTGTGTGAACGCTCCGAAGTTGACTGCATACGGCATTTGTACAACACGCCTTGTATAAATGGACACGTGCACCCGGTATCGATATGTGTTCCTCCACTGTCTCTTACTTCATAATTATTATTCTTCCGTCCTGGCTGTGCCATATATCGGTAGCCGAACAGCCATCCACTCGCATATATATATATATATATATATATATATATATGTACACATTGGTGACAGTAGAAGCCTTTCGTTGTGGCGCTGAGGAGCGTGGTGGAGACAACGACTCGGTTCGGGGGCCCCCTGCTTCGATGATAAGAAGAACTCCGCCTGTCCGGTTTCTGTAAAGGCATGACGATGCCTGACGCATCGAGATGGCCACAACGCAACACAGGATGAAAGAAGGGTTCCGCTAGAAACGAATCACCAAAAGGAACGAATCTCCCAAGCGACCGATGATACAGTATTCACACCATATGGAGCGTTCAACATGTGGAAACCCTTAGGATCAGCGTCGCGTCGTCGGCGCGAACGGAGCCATAACGGCTGTAGCGCGCGCGTCGGCACGATGTAACCACTGAATATATCAGGTAGAGTCTCGATAAATACGAAGAAACGACTCGGTGATGAGGGGACGTCATGCGAGCATTTATGAACCAAGCTAAATTATTGCTTAATGTATATGGATACGTGTTGGATGCTCGGGCGGATCAATACATCGTACTGGTGAGGTGTGGCCGTTCTGCTTCGACGTGTGCCGGTATGTCGAGAACACATCGAAGATATTCGGTCGAGCGACGGGATGACCTTATGCATGGAATTGTCGCATCTCGATTTGATTGACATTGATCCCGCTCCGGATCTCGTGTGGAAACGAGATAAGAGGTTTACTCGCTTATCATGGGGATTCTCTTTCTCGCTCTCTCCGTGTCGATGTGTCCAATGGTATCGTTTGCTATGAATTAATAGACAACTAGCAATAACTTGTCTAGCCTTCAGAGAGAGGCCTCTCTTGAGGGGCCGTAGGTAAAGGTAAGGTAAGGTAAGGCTTTATTGATTTATTAAAGGAACTGCATAGAATGCTTAAGTTCTCTTATATGTCATGCCACGGGATTCGAACCTGCGGCTAAAGGATTTCTATAGTTTTCGTACGGGCCCAATCACGTTTTTAGACGATCGTCAATAGAAGCTTGCGGACTCTGTTGCTGAGAAATCACTTCGGCGTTCGTTCGTGACAGCGTTATTTGTAAGGCGCATAATCAAGGGTTCAGACCGCGAGCTTGGTGAGACCACATTGCGTCAACTGCTCGTAGAAATAGATCGTCGATATCGGCGAGCACGGCCGGCGAAAGCTACGGCGAACGATGTTGACTGTATGTATAATACAATGGGCAACACCATTACCGATCTAGGTCTGCCGAACCCTTCTGGGAAGCTTTCCTCGTCGAGCGTTGGGGATTAGCTATTAGTTGACTCCGTCGGCGAAGCCGGCAAGACAGCGTCCCTATTGTTGCGAGAAAAAGAGTTGGCCGTTTGGCTGGCTCGCTCCGTCCAGTATGCGTTCGCCGAACACAACAATCTCAGCGGGTCTCCAGCCTCGAAATAGTGGTCATATTCACCACGACACAGCAATGCACACACAGACTCAAACACCCGTTTCATGTGACTTGCGAGAACAGAGATTTGTCTGTCCCGTGGATATACGGCTGGGTAGGTGGCCAGCTGCTTATGGGTGGAGGCCGATGGCGAATGACTTAACCACCGATAGACGCTTTGCGCAGCTGTGTACAGTGACACCCTTTGTCTCGGTCGGTCGATTCAGTTGTATGCTGTCGCCTGGTCGTTGATTCTTGTGAGTGCAATCTGGGCAGGGGGAGCGCGTTGCATAGGCTATAGATTAAGGTGGCTATAGACTAAAGATGGAAAATGTATAATACAATAGTGTTATATACCGTATATCTGCGACAGGTCACTTCGAGAGGTCACCTGTTTTCGAGGACGTGGTGCCTCGACGATATAAAATCAAGTGAGAGCGTGTTGCTTATTTTAAGCGGAATCATTTTTGAAGAGAACAGTTCTATAATTGACATTTGTCGGAAGTCATATTAATTATTCTTTTTTTTTAACAGGTTAAAGGTAAATCCTGCATGGACAGCAGGCCTCACACTAAGGTATTTTTGCCTGGTAGTGTCGGACTCTTAATTGACTAAATCCAGAACCGATTTTGACTTTCGGACACTGACCGGGACTGTCAAAGTATTACTTCAGTCAGTGGCTTGCAGGGACCGGCAGTTGATTCCAACCATGTCCTATCCCTCAGTTCCTCCTCTGGGGCGAACCCTCCCGCCCAGCCGCAGCGGGTGGGTTCCGGGCATTTTCCCTTCGGACCCATATTAAATATTCTACCTTTGAAGAACTCCTACAGAGTAACACTTAGCCGGACAAAAGCGAAAACTCGAACGAAAGTGTTTAGTCTCCTATGGCGGCATAATGTCGTCCTGCCGACCGGAGGATCTGTCGAACGCCACTCTGAATATGGTCGAGTATTTGTCAAATGAGTTATTTTTCGTTTTTGTAAAAGTTTGCCCGAGCGTTTCTCGTGAACGCCGAACTAGTTAGTGAGAGTCATTGTGTTTTATTCTCTCTCTCTTGTATTATATATATATATATATATATAATACAAGAGTGAACATGCTCAAATAATTATTCAAAGCGCTACATAGTCAGCTCGGATACCCACTGTCTGTGGCACTCTATGGCGTATTCATACAAAAGCCGGCCATTCTTCCGTTTTTATTTTTTAAAGGCTAAAATATATCACACACTCACTCCCACTGACGCAAGTGGTCCATTGTCATTAGTCGAATGCAAATTCAACCCGTTGCTGTCCTTTACAAAGTCTATCTTCGTGTCCATACGAAGCCAAATGGGGAAACCATATTAGTAATGCCAGTAGTTCCTGCTGCTGTAGCAGTTGCTGCCGCTGCTGCTCTACCTCGATATGGGGCAAAACTAAGCGCTCATTCAGCCACGCAACGCTCGACTGTATCCACTGTGACCACTGCGGCAGGGTAAATGGCAAGACGAATTGATTTGAGCGGCACAAAATCGTTAGCAGCACGAATCCTTTCTTCATTTAGTGCTTTTGACGGGTTGAGTGTCAGCTCGTCGGGGGCCTGGACCCCTACACTCGTCCGCTTAGAGCTTCTCTAAATAATGCGTTTACTCGGCCAGCTGCCTCGGCCCCCGCAACCCCCCCCCCCCCCGTTCTCGTCCTCGTCCGTAACGTTGTCGTGGAGCAGTACCACAGCGTGTCATGCTAATACTTAGCTGTGACAATGTGCCGCTAGTTATTAGCGGAGGAAAAAAGATGCCCACGTCATTTGCATGTGAATCACGCGTGGCGATTTCGAGCAGGCGAATCAATGGCGCCAGCCGGGGCCCCCACAGTCAATACTAATATTATAATACCATATTGTTGAATGGCAGATATAATACGTATACACACACAAATGGCATTAGATTATGGTCGTCCGCCGGCTTCACGTTGTCCAGCTTGAGGAGCTGGTCGCTGGTCGATATTCGACCGAGCGGATAGATGGTGCATGAAAATTGCTGCGTAGACCGCGCCGGACGAACGTCGCGTGGCGGGCTAAACCGTTCACCAGCGAAACGTACAACTGTATAATGGAAGATTAGTTATACATCGGACGCATTTCCTCCGCTAATTAGTGCCTATACCGTTCCACCACGATAGGACAGGTGAAGCGGGTAATTGCCACCGGTCCTGCGGGGGCCGTTGTTTTCTGATCAGTTGTATTTAGGTGAAACTCAAACGCTCAGTCGCTGCACGGTCGAAGCGTACGAAGACGAACGCAACCGTCCGGCGTTCTCGCGTTTGCCGCGACCCGTTGCTCGCTGGTATTGTCGTCGACTCCTGGAGCTTTCAGCGGGTGGACGCATTTGGATGCTTCCTTGACAACGGCAAGCGCTATGTGTCAACGGGCGCGGAGAACCGCCTGTGGTGACTCGGGTCGCCAGGCCTGACTGGAAATGGCCCATGCAAATAACCAGCTTGCAATTACTGCAATAGACAATCGTGCAGGGCGACCTTCTCTGCCGATCGATGCCGACAAAGTTGTAAGCAGACTTCGTGTTGTCTGCTCTAACGAGAGCGACAACACATGTGTTTCCTGAGCATGAACTGCAACCGTTCGCCGTTTTTCTTCGGCGTCAAATACATAGCCCATAATTGAGCTTGCAACAGGGGGCCATGTGGATTGATTGGTTATGAAGCGGCTAGGGCTTCAGCTATCCCCGTCAAGTGACGTGGCCCTCTGCTGCAAGCTCAATTATAGTCTCGGTATTTCAAAGCGAAGAAAAACGGCGAATGTTTGTTCAACGCACGAAGCCCACCCAAGATCCGTTATGATCCCAGATGGTTGAACGAGTGCCGTGAACTCCGCGCAGTGGCCTGAAGAGCAACGTCGCTGGCTGGAACAGGCGGATTCGGGAGGGTTCGGGCCGCGCGAAGTGACATCGCCCTGTGATTAAAAGCTGCATTGTATTGTTTGAAGAATAATCGAATATTGTCATAAGCGAACGGATGTGCGAATGTTGTTATTGTCACGGCAAGTATCGCCGCTTGATACATGTGTTCTGCCGCGTTGACGCTCTGTTCGACACGGAACACTTTGGCACATGTATACGAGAGCTTAAATAGAATCGCACTGCAACTGCAGTTTACTTAGTCAACAAGTAAAGCGTCTACCTTTATTTTGCTCACCTTTGTTAGCTTTGCAGAGTCCCATACATGATGCAATCAGCCAAATCGTTAATTCAATCGTAATTAATATTTAATTAACCGTTACTTCATTCAACACGTGACTTTTTCTTCTCTCTTCGTCGAGATTCTCATTGACGCTCACAATATTCTATGACCCCTTTCCTTATACGATCCACTCCGTATGTACATATATATATATATATGGTCATATAAGGTTCGTGGCACGTTCCATATGTAGATCGATGCTATAACAGCTCGTCTGCGAGTCACTGGCTAGATGTTGCCCTTGGTACTTCGGCGACCACGAATGACAACGACCCGATCGCATTGCACGTCTCTTTCGTAATACCTCTACGCCCGCCCGCCCTCCCTCCCTTCCTCCCTTACTATCCCGTGTCCGCTACATCGTGCCGCGACTTGGCGGACCCGCCGAACGAACACGGTCCCACGAATACGCCGACACCACGACAACAAAAACGGACCCATTGAAATATTCCTACATTACCACCACCACCAGCAGCACCACCACCACCGCCACCAGGAGCAGTAAGTTTGGTTGAAATTCGGGCCGGGGGAGCGAGGTGCTGTTGCTGCGGCCGGCCCAGTCACACAGTAAATCTAGTGTGTCTCGACGCCCCTTTGTCTCGACGTCGGTGGCTGGCCGTCCGTCCGTCCCTCCATCCACCGCTTCGTTCTTTGCCTCTTGTTCCTGCCGCCTCTTCGCTTCGTACGTGCGTTACGTGCGTACGTTTCTGCTAACCGCCGAGGCTGATGCTGATCTAACGCTGGATGGAAGTGGAACTGCGCCAGCAGCAAACAACAACAGCCTTCGGCCCGCGGCTGTCTGCCTACGTGAAATGTGCATGCAACGTGTCCCATGCAAAACGCGTAGCGTAGACACAAGCACGCCGCATGCGCTTGGCGTGACGCTTCGGATAGCAGCTGGCAGTTTGCTGTCGAACGGCTGCTTTTGTTGTCGGCGTCGTCTCCGTACGCGGCGGGTTATCTCATATCTGCCGATATCTGGCTGTCGGACGCCGGCTGCGACGATTTTTCGCTCGCAGTGAATTTATTAGCAGGAACTCGAAAAAAAGAACGTCGTCGTTGTTGTTGCCTTGTTTTTTTGCTTTGCTTCGCTATCTTGTCGGGTACCAGGGCACAGGTAGTCGACGGTCACTGCGATACACATACATAAACACACACACACACATATATATATATATATAGATATATGCGCGAGGACTACACAATGCAGAGCAGCGACAGTTCAAGCGGTGGCTGACCCAGGTCGAAGGCGCATTCAGCGGGTTGCGGTCGGCGCCGATCGCGCTTGCTGGCGTCGCCGTCGGGGTGTAACACAGTGGACGGTTATCAGGCAAACGGTGCGGGCTCCCCCTCGTGTCGAGCAAGTCCCCCTCGATGTGTCGCTTGCCGTGTGACAGTATAGGGATTGACCACAATGAGCGCGAATACAAAATATCCTCGGACACTCTGCCAGGGCTCGGTTCCCCTTCTCATTGGAATTGTAAATTAAACATTGAATAATCTAATAACATCGCCGCTGGCCGGATGAAACGGACGAACGAACGTATGAATATCACACGATGACACGGCTGGATGAAGAAACTGGTCAGGTGGAAATCCAATTTCAAACAAATTCGGCGCACGTCTGACTTGCATCTCGCGGCACTGCGAGGTGGTGGACGTACCTCGTCTTTTTCTTCGTGTGGGGGCGAATTTGTTTCTTTGTCTGCTTCGTTTCAATTGTTCGTTCAGCGTGAACACTATGTGATTCGATTTAGATTTCCAGGTTAAGAAATCGAGGCGGGCAAGGTTGCTAACGTGAGTCGTTACCCTAAAATGAGCGGTCAACTCGATTGGAAGACGTCAATTAGAAATTGTACTCCGTCGATATTTTCGTCGCGTTAAGAAGATAGATGCCTCCAACCTAACCGAGGTTAGAGCTCATATCGAACTCGGCTAAAGACACAACTTTCGAGATTATTACCCGGTGCATTGACTTCGCAGGCCATCGTGGTACGATCTAATTCCCTCTAATCCCGGAACCCGGTGTTGTTCCTATGTATGTCGCACCAAATTCTCTACTCGACCCGGGCATTCTCGATCTTCGTCCCTCGAACTCGTCGACACAGCGAACGGGTCAACAAATTGACCCACTGCGGTGCCCGGTAAAGCTGTCGACCTTTTGTTCCGTAAACAAGCAATACATCAATGCTAGTGGTCGGCGACCCGTCGAAAACCCAGGGCGGCAATGGCTGAGTCAGCCAGCGTGGCACAAAGCAGCTAGCTGGGCTCACTGCGTTTATATTCAAAATAAAGGGTTCCTCTAGACCAGAACCGTTCTCATGGTCGATGTGTTCATTTTCCACTGCTGTAAAAGCTGTCACAATACCTGTACCTAGTGTACAGAACCCAAGAAAATAGTGCTGAATGTGACAAAGTGGGCTTCTTGAAATGGCTATAATATATATATATATATATAGTGCGCATCATGGTTTGAGTAGCCACGGCCTCTTCAATAAGTTCCTAAAATTAAATATTACTGGGAGTTGTTGCCTGTGCGTCATCGAAACAGCGGACATCTCCATGAGGTCAATGCAATAACGCGAGAGGACCCGCGTGACGTCTTCGCCTGAAGCCTGCACCTATGGAATATACGGCCGATCGTAGCGGCCACCCCGTTAGTCGATATGGACGCCTAGCGTAGACATGGTTACGCCGTTAGCGGTGAGCATGTTCGATCGTGAGACGTGCCGATATCGAAGGTGTTATAGGCTCGTGTTTCCCTCAGTGACAACAGTCCCGTCATACCGGGTCTTCGGGAAAGAGCCTGCAGTAGGGAGGCAACTGATTGATGAGGTGCGCAATTCGTTTGCAGCTTCGCGATCGTTGTCTCCACGGTGCCCGCTAGTTAGTATATGTCTTCCATATTACCTAGCACAAGATATTGGGAACATTAGGATACAAATGGCCCAACCACCAGGTACAAGTGTATATATATATATACATATATATATATACTATTCCGACTGTTAACGCCAGTTGCCAGGCCCGAGCATGACGTAATGGAAGCGCTGCTTTACAGCTCATGAGGGACGATCAGACAAATATGCGTCCGAGCGTAATCGGCTCTCCACCGCCGAGATTTCCAACGTTTCACGCAGCGGCCTGTGTGAAGCCACCTATTAAATCCCTTGTAGTCGTACACGTTCACTCTCCGTCAAACCTCGTATCCCGTAATGCTGTTTCGTGGCCACGTTGATACCACCCTGTTTCACCGGCGGAAAGAGAAGCTCTACCGCTCTTTCGACGCCGGGAACTCTGGCACAGTGCAGCGGGTGCCCTGACGTCGGCAGCTCGCGCTCGTTGCTGCTGCTGCTGACCTTCAACGTGAAATCCGAGCAATCGAATGCGTGTAGACGATGCTGGGCATAGTATTTATATAGAGAGAGGAGAGAGAGAGATAGAAAAAAAAAGACCTCGTCAACAAATGCTAATGGAAGTCTGCCGCCGACAACAAGCACGACTTGCCGCGACTGCTCGCGCGCGCGCACTGGCGTCTGCCAGCGGGACCCTGCCACCGGTGAAATGTCCGGCGACGAATCTCCGCTGACCGGAGATGATACACAGAGAGACTGGGCGGAGGAGAGATTGTTATTCGCTGACTCGTTATTTAATCTGACTTCTCGTCCGAGCGGAGGCATGCGCCGTCTGAGGTCGTAGACAACTGTGGTGACACGTTACTCAAGAGGACGACGCCGAGGCGCCTGGGCGCCGCCGGAAATCTACGCACAACGTATCTCAGCCATGATTATACGCTGTACGGGGCAAAGAAAGGTGTCCTGTAAACAGAGTCGATATGATAACGGGTGCGGGCACATTTGCCGCAACGTAGCTCGCAGCGAACAGCGTGGCTAATATGTCCCGATCGAAGCTATGTAGTCGAATCAGATGCAGATTGTACTTATGCAGGTATGCACCTATAGGGCTGTAGGTATTAGTGCTTTGGCTCGCAATCGGTCTGCTGTTCTTCGCGAGTTACAATTCGATGAAATGGTCGCTTTTGTGCCCAGCTGGTGCTGTCTGGCTGTGGCCTTGTAATATAATATATATATATATATATATACGAGCCAAAACGCGCACGAGAGAGAGAGATTTGGGTTGTGTCAGATTTCAACAATAGAGTCGAATCGTGGCACCTCTACGGGCTGTTAAGGTAGTCTGGTGATCTGATAAGAACAGGAGAATTTAAGCATGGAAGTACTGTCCAATGTCGATCTCGACGACAAAACGCCCGTGACGATTATCTCGATCTGCCGTTCATGAAGACAAGTGATTCGAGCGGAGACAGACGTGCCAGAGTTAAGTTCATCGCTGCGCGGTTCCCCAGAACCAGAGGCAACGAATAGCTGGAAGTGCAATTTTTGGATGTGACAGTTACTAGAGTCGAATGCAGAGGTGGAATATCGGAAAAGTCCGTTATGAGCCATCTTGCACCTGCAGCCGATCGAGTTGGGTCGTCACGCATACACACAAGACCCAAGTGTAGACGAGACCTAGATAAGGAATACAGGCTGGAATGACCGATCATTTATTTAGGTGTTTGTCTGCGTCGAGCCCCCGGCGGCGCGGTGGTACATTCGTGTGCCCCACGCAAAGGGTGGACCTAGAGGGGAATTCCCACCGTTGGACATCTGCATTTAAAGGGGTTGTCCGTCTTATGATACAATGACGAAAGCAGTTGTACCGTGGACGCTAAATGTCTTGGACCTTAAATTCATCTTTAAGTGCTTTCCTTGTTCGTGCTTGCTCAGATACAAGTGTGAGCTATGACTGACGGTGTACACATGCTTTTTGCGAATAGTGTCCTTGTGTACAATGCGTAGATATTTCGTTTAGGGATTTAGTCAGTTTAGAGACCCTGTTGCGGTGTCTCGATCGTGTGTCGATCTCTTGGGATTTTTGATAACGGCGGTGTAACGGATTGATAACTGTGATAGCTGGGCCGGCTAAAATAGGGGATCACATGAATCGAAAAGCGGGGACGATCCTTTGTGTTTTAGTAATTGCTTCGATCGAAGCAGATGTAATCAGACTTTTCGTTCCTGGCCAGACACACTGTATCACCACGCAACGACGTCTTGACATTGCTTGATTGCCGATACTGATTTCATCAGTATACAGCTGTCAAATCGTGCAAGCAGCGCGACCGTTCCGTAGCAATCGTCGTCGATTGTCGAGTGTTATTTCATCGCTGAAGCGAAATTCGTACGTTCATGACTGAACAGTCAAACACGACCGTTGGCTGTTTGCCAGCCAGCAGTCGAATGCTGTTCGGAAGGGCAGCCGAACTCGAGGTACGCCGTCGTGCCTGACGACCTCACTCGAGAACATCTCTACCACCTCTATGACTAGCTACGAAGCGGGGGGTGGGCCATAGACCCGGTCAGCGTATGCGACCATAGACAGGCTAGTTTGCCAGTGGCTGCTGGCGGCCTGTCAGTGGCCAGATCGAAAGGGGCGTAGCGCTTCAGAGAAAGCAACAAGCAAACGAGAATGCTGAGCGAAGTGAATGAATAAGAGAGAGAGAGAGAGAGATATCGAGGGATAAGACCGCTGTCAAAATCGGCTGAGTCGACAGCGTCTATGCGGCCGGTGTCAGCAGCAGGAGAAATTGCCTACTGACGGCACCGATGTGTCGGCGGGCCCAGCGAGTTCGTCTGGGTAGAGGTGTACCGGCGACGCCAGGCGTGACGCTAGCTGGATAGTGCTTAGGCGTTGCTCATGCATGGCATCGCCTCTTAAAATGAGCCTAGGCCACTTACATATACATATATGTATGTATGTATGTATATATATATATATATATTATATAATGCATCCGTGCGCGCGGCATCTTGGGCTGCTTATACAAGTCCCCTGCTGTAAAACGCCAAAGACCTCACGTTCGTGGAGTGACACATATCTGCTCAATATGATACTGACTAAATATAGAAAGTAACTAATGTAGAAGCATATAGTAATTAAAAAAAAATAGTAAAGTAAAAATTGGTTAATTGTCGAATGGACAAACGCCTGCTATTTCACGCTGCTCGCTTGTCATTGCAGTATATTTAACATCCCCATTACTTCTTTTCAATTGCAGGTAAGCAACGAGATCTTGTATTTGTCTTCGTGACAATTCGTCCGTCGATTTGCCATTTGCCATGATAGCAGCCTAGTGGACTCTCTAACAGGAGTGTTTTCGAATGAGCTTTGCCAGAGTATCCGATTGGTGTTTTTGTGTAAGTATCTTGCACCTTGTCACAATATCAGTTGGATGTCACCATGTGTCGAAATCAATCATCAACAAAATGGCTGCATCAATCCAATGCATTAGTATTCAAATGATGAAGCGTCTGAATTTCGCGTCTACACTTTCCCGTCCGCTGAATTCGGTAATCACCGGCCTATAGAGGTGCGCACACAATAGACCAGGATACCGCTGCTCGTTGAAATATATCCATCGCCATCTGTTCGAATTCGCCCAATCTTATACGAGTTTCGGTGCGCAAGCGATAAAGCAGACCAAAGAGCGACTTCATCCTCTGATATGCCTATTAGCTAATTATAGGCGAACTCCACGGCTATATCGTTCGATCACGCGGCCCCCGTCATCCGTGTTCAGAACCCCCCTGCGTACTATTCCGATGAACGGCAGTATTATTTTATATGTAGTGCTAATTGTCATCCACGCGTCAACCGCAACGCGGAACGGCAAACGCGAACCAACTCACTGTTCAAAACGACGCTGAACTTCGCACCGATCCCGCTGTCGGGGGAAGGCTCCAGCGTCGGATCTACAACGAGCAGTCAGTTATTTTATTTTTAGTTTGCTGTCTTTGTAGTTATCGTCATCGCTATCATTCCTCATCATTCGATCCGTTCACTATATTGATTCGTCAGCCGGGGGTTCGCAGCGGTGATCTGTCGAAACGAAAGAGGCAAATGATCACTATACCCTGGCCAGCGGCCGGTGTCGCAGGATACTCAGATTCGTTCGCGCCTGCCGCGGCTTCGGGCGGACACAGCGGCGGGCCCTGATATCGCTGGGCTTGGCGTCGACGCGAAGCGTTCTCAGCGACAGCATGCAATAGTTCGTCGCGCGCAATTGACCCCCGCCAGCGATTTCTGCCATTGTCGCGCGAGGACGACAGAGACGGTGGCGGTAGTGGCGGCGGCCACCGCAACAACAAGAAAACCGCTTAGCAGCGGTTTCTGCTCGTTGAAGCCCTCGCTGAAGCTTCGGCAAGGGGTTCTAGCCCTAGCGACAATCACACCAGCACCATCCGTCGGCCTGGTGGCGACAGCGTTTCTCCTATAGCCGCCGGCGTCACTGGTGGCAGCCATCGCAGAAGATGGTGACATCGAAAGTCTTCGCGGCGGAGAGATCGTCCCCCTAGCTAGATCCTCCCGCTCGGCCGGTGATGCACAATCCCGAGTGGCGGCTTCAACCCGCCCGCGAACGCAACCCTGAACAACGAATGCCGAAAGCTGAACGCTGGCCGCGCGCGCTAGTCAAGGACAGGCATACAGACGGAATATATATATATATATATATATATATTGTGTGTGTATATATGTGTATATAGACATCGTAATATTCCATATAGTGATTCGTGTCTGACTCACCACATCGCAGTCGCTCCGATAGCAGCTGCTCGGGCCCGGCCATACGCAGCCTACGGCCGGGTGCGCCACGCCGTGTTTACGTCTCAGCTCAGCGGCGATGCGCATAACGCGAGCCGTTGTTGTTCGCATTGCGGCCGCCACATGTGGCCACACAGGGGGTCGATCTGCTGATCTGCGGCACTAACTCACTCCGAGCCGGACTCATGCAGCGGTATCTAGTCAGATGGTATAGATTTGTATAGACAACGAAGTCGACGACGATTGACTTTGAGTGTGAATTCAGCCGGCGTCGTCAGCTTCACCAGCGCCACCGGGGTGGTGGCACACCTCGAAATGACAATGGTCGCCGTGCGCCACCGCTATAGTAATCCACTGTGGCGTGTCATGCGTTTGGCGGCCGACGTCAGCCACGCGAGGCCAGCTGAGAACGAATTCGTCGGTGGAGTTCTTGAGGGTTGCCAATTGTACCGTTTCGCCCTCGACCGCCTGTTCGCTGATTCGGCGATTTCGACTCTGTCTGTGTAGATTCCTGCTGTCGCGTACGTATACTATAATAAAAGCCGCCGCCGTAGAAACCGCTAATACGTGTCGATGGGAACAAATTCGCAAAACGTGAATGATCTGAACCTCCGCTTGATGCTTGATGGAGAGAACTAGCGGTCGGCAATATTAAGACAATGTTTATACCACGTAACGTAAATATCGAACTCGATCACCAGCGCGTACGAGGCAGCATTGAAAACAATGGCGGATAAGACCCGTCGTTGGGGTCCATACCATGTGATCGTACCTGCGTTTATGGATGTGTGTTCATCTTACCTTATCAGCTAGAAGAGCGTCACCATTGCAAAGCAGACGGTGTACGAGCTGGCGGTGGACGAACTCGAACAGGGAAGTATGACCCTGCCAATATGAGACAGCAACATTAACAACGATTGGGAAATTTCCTCTGTTGCTCAGAGCAGGACCATATAACGAACGTCAAGTCAGGACTTTCGTGTCAAGTGAAAGACTCGCCTGTCTCGCGGGACCCACCGAGCTTTGCGCTATACCGAGTGAACTATGACGATCGAGCAGCGTGGTTCGTGTGTCAGAGGCCGTGCGCGACTCATTCTTTCAAATGTGGATATATCACTGCCACTGCAGTAGCAAACTCCTGCCGCTGATGAGATGAATGGCAGGCTTGCACAGGCAGTCACAAACCAAACTCCTTATATACGGCACATGATAAATATCACATCGTGTGTTTAGCTCGCTTACGGGCGCGCTTGAGCACACATTCTCGATAGAACATCTCATCATCTATATATATATATATATATATATATATATATATGTGTGTGTGTGTGTGTGTATATAGACAACCAATGAATAATGTATTCTTTACATGCGTGCACGCATTGGCATTACATGTAATATTTAATAGCTGCAATTACCAAGTCGTCGTTGTCGTTGTTGTGGCCGTTGCTCTTGTTGTTGTCAGCCGCGACTATTACCTACAACGCGCCGTGTCGTGTGGACGCTACACAGCACAGAGTGGATGACGATATTAGAATGACTCGCTGTCTCGATCGGTCATCTTCTGTCCGATCGGCTCATCGGAAAAAAAAATCGTCACCCTACCTCACTCCCGGCCGGCCGCCCGCCCGCCCGCTCCTCCAGTCTCCGCCTAAAAGAAAAGCCGCACCAGCAGCTCGTATTGACGAACGAGGTGCCGTTACCCGAAGCAGCGGCATCGCGTAAGCCTGCATCCGCGCTCCTGCAGCCCCCCAACCCTTGCTGAAGTTACACGCTGGTTACCCCGGCAAACGTGCACACACACGCACACACAACACAGTGACGGCCAGTCGACTGATGCGGAGGACGAACAGATGCGTACAGATGAACAACGACTCGCCTGTGTGCACATTTTCATCGTCACGGCGCGCATGCTGCCATTAATCGCCACCGATTTGGCTCGTAGTCAGTCGTTCCCGGCGGCGGCGGCCGTGGGGCTCGTACGGCGGCCGTGGGGCTCGTACGGCGCGGGCTTTCTCCTCGCGGCGTTCGAAACGGAGAATGCGGTAGCGGACGCTGCTGCCGTCGCTGCCGCCGATCGAAGCCGGCCGAACGATCGGCACTTGCTGTTGTTGTTGCTGCTGCTGCTGCTGCTGCTGTTGTTGCTGGCCTCGCCGACGGATGCGCGTAGCCGGCCGGTCGGCGCCTGATCCGGCTGGCGCTCGACGATGGACATTCTGCAACGGTCCCCGGCCGTGTTGGCTGATCGGGGCCGGGGATCAGCGGACCAGCGCGTTGACGGACCCCTTCAGTTCTTCGTTCAGAGAACTGTTCAGAGCGTCGCCATCGACGAATAGCGACGATTTCTCAGTCAGTCATCTGCTGTCTCGTTCTCCTTCTGAACTCTCTCTCTCTCGCTCGCTCGCTCGCTCTCGCTTTCGTTTCCTCTGCAGGGTCTGGGCATGGCTCGTCCGTTCGAACAGCTTCGCCTGATTTCAGGTGACGACGTCTTCGGATATCGCCGGAACACAACAACGTCGCCGCGTCGGCTCGCTGCCGCCGCCGCCGGCGCGTCCGACAACAACCCAGTGTTTAGCTCTTCGCTAGCTAACAGGCAGATAAACATCATCGAGAAGTTGATAAGGAGGTGAGAGAGAGAGAGCGAGAGAGGGCGAGTTGATATAATGATCAGACCGAACACAAGACCAAAATGTCAATGAATACAGCACACTGTGAGTAGAAAGAAGTCACGCACACACACGCGCGCGCGTCGGACACCGTAAACACACAACGTATCGGGACAAACACCGATGAGCTTGGGGGAAAATGTGACCACTCGGGAGGGAAGTCGCTCGTTGCTCGGAAAGGCCTCGTCGACGGCGGCCGGTCAATGCTCAACAACGCTGCTGCTACGAGAGACTATTGCCGCAGCACCGAGGATGTCCACCAATTCTCGATGACTTAGAGAGTGACGCGCAGTGATAAGCATACACTCTACTGGATATCGCCGTGGATAGGAACAATGCAGGAACAGTGCTTTGTTATTTCGATGGGGAGTGTACGTGTGAAACAGATGCAGCCGATCGGGCGAAGGCTCCAATCCGTCTCGGCCCCAGTCAAACACTGACGCGTGTTTGTGTTAATATGATGATAATGCTACGGCTGTTGTTGCTGCTTCGAATGCTGGAAGCAACAATCGAAGATTGTCCACATATGATCTCTGAGGTATCGGAAGCCGGAGGAGCGGGAGGGGCAGGGGGTATTCGGTGGGTCGTACGTTGTGTCCTTGTGGGGGTATTCTGGGCACCGCTCTCACCTCCACCGCGGGGTGTGTTGCCGACTCGATATTCGGACTGCGGCGCTTCGTCGCGATTTTCTAGCCGGGCCTACGTACAGCTTGTATCATTTCTGCTCAGTAATGCACTGAAGCAAAATTCAACGACTCAAATCAAGAAACATTTACCCCCCTCGGCGGTTGACCACGGGAAGCACTTCTGAATATGAATAGCGCATGTAGATTTACCACGCCTAAGCTCTACAGTGTGTGTGTGTGTGTGTCTGGCTTAAAAAACGCTTCCGACGCCGTCTCCTAGTTCTCGATGCCTGTCCATGCGCAATACTCGCCGTTCAGAAGGATTAGATCTTGCCGCACGATCAGAAAAGATCATGAGTTCATCTGTTATTTATTTATTTATTTGCAAACAACTACAGCTACACATTCATTGTTCTGTCGTTAGCTGACGCACACGCGTCCAACAACAACAGCAACAACAGGAGCACAGCGTTTGTGAAGTTGGTGCCAATTTGTTGCTGGTATCAGTTGTGCTTTCATGTATCCGCATATAGGATAGGAGCCGCCACGAAGGTATTGTATTTGTTCGCATTTCGTGCCATTTGTGACAGTCGTGTGCTATGTGCCTATATATATATATATATATATATATAGAGAGAGAGAGAGAGAGAGAGAGAAGCGCGTATGTCCTTTGGCTTGGTCCGAAGTGGCCGTCACCCTGCCACACACAAGGCGTTGACCGACGGCCGGCAGCCGTTCAAAATAAACGCGGCCATTGTACCTGTGTTACGTACCATTGCCACGAATATATAGGCTCGATGTCCGACCACACTGTCGCAGCAAATCTGTTCATTCTTGACCCGCTCCCCCGCGACTCCCTTTCGAACCAACTGCTGCTGCTGCTGCTGT
The DNA here is from genome assembly GCA_019614645.1 of Stratiolaelaps scimitus. Lineage (NCBI taxonomy): Eukaryota > Metazoa > Arthropoda > Arachnida > Mesostigmata > Laelapidae > Stratiolaelaps > Stratiolaelaps scimitus. The sequence continues at coordinate 1,211,241 of JABWDB010000034.1, read as the reverse complement.
CAGTGACTGGCGCGTTGACTCGGCGACTGCGTGAGTTTTCGAGTCGGGTCGAACGCTCCCGTAACACGCATCGGAGCAACAACCCGCTGATTGTTGTCATGTGCGTGTCCCGTGAAACGTTTTGTGCATAAACATAAAATTCACACGCTGCTGAGTGTGCTGAACTTCAGCTGTGTACAGTACTCCGCCCGGCGTTGCCACCACCACCACGAGTGCCACTATTGTATACGACAAAATCGTAGTCGAGCGATATTTCCCTCCGACGTGGTGGTTGTCACGGCGGCCACCCTTCGGGGCGCCCCTACCTCTGGCCAGTGATCCAGGTGCAAGCATATCGAGGCGGGGCGAAGCAATCGAAGGCTGCGCGAATTGACTCGACGCACAAAGGGGGGTCGCAAGAATTGACAACAGAAAAATCGTTAGATTTTTCTTCTCTTGTTACTGCGTTGGTCCGTGGGGGGGTCATTGTTTGTCGCGGCGAGACAGCTTGCTTAGCGTTGTCGTCGCACGCCGATGGGCGACGCAGATATTTAGACGTCAGTAGAAATGAGAACATATCTGTTTGGGGAGACTCCGAATAGCGTGCGGTGTAACCATACGTATACGTGGGACGGATCGTCAGCTGGTGCCCAGGTCGGGTCGGGTAGCGAATCGTGTCTCGGAGCTGAACGCTCTGTGGTGACGCTTGTGGTGGTCTTTGGCTTACTTTGGCTGTTTGGTTGCTCTGTTTGCTAGAGGAGATGAGAGGTGTAACCGCTGGTATGAGATCTGGAGAGAGAGAGCGGCGCCACATCAACGTCCTGCTCCGACCATGCGACAGTGTCCCTGCTCTCTCAGTTCCTGGACAACTGTCCCGTTGTCTTGGCCAGGTGACGTTTGGGGGGGGTCACCCTGCGATGACAACATTGGTCCGGTTTGCAGCACGTCGAGGTAGGGGCAGACACACAAACAACGTATCATGTGCGATGCTTGACTCGGATCGTAGGTGTCCGATTCGACATTTGGTCAGTCGGTCTGTCGAATCCCTTGACGATTGCGGCAAGTATCGCTAGGCGATGAGGTAATTGGTGATTGCGCGAGTCGCCGTTGACCGCCTGGCTGAAAGGTCCGCGGAAAGTGCGGACAATACAACAGCGACATCGGTGGCATCGGATATCAGACGAACCTCATCAGAGGCTGAAACAATCAGTGGCGGGCGTTTGCCCTTGGTAGATCTCGTCCGCTGGCTCTCAACGACGAAGGGCTGTCGAATGATGAGACCTCGGCTAGACGGTCGACATCTTGCGACAAGTTCCAGATGTGCTATGCAGTATTAGCAGCAAAGAAGGCTAATGTACAAGTCTGCTGTGAGTTTCGCATAACGTGAGTCTGTACGCTGTAAGCCGTCCACCGCCGGCAACAAGCCGGAGTGGCTTCGATCGATCGAAGCGAGCTTGGGTGGACGACAATCGATTTTATTTGTCGATGATGGTAAGCATTGCTTACACGGAACGCTCATGGGCGAGTTCCGTGCTGGACGTTATCCCGTTGTTGATGGGAGTGCGCGATGAGCGCTAGACGCCGCAGCTGGAAGCAGGTCGAATTTTTGACCTGCCAAGCTGAACGTCTCGGAGGCGTCATTGTCGAGTTAATAGCTCATACATACGGCAACAAAGATAAGCGCGTTCTTGTTGTTGTTACCAACCGTTAGGAAGAGATTTGGAGGAGTACGTAATTCGTAGCCGGTCAACGAATGCCAGGCCAGCTCGCGCCAGCTGAGTTCAGCGGCGAAAACAAAGCCATCAACATGATCTAACTGCCATTTCAAGATGGATTTCCTATTACCGTCCTTCCAGAGATCATATATTTGCCCTTGCTGCACACCAATATGCCAATATGTCACACGAGCTTATATCTATATATATATATATATATATATATATAGTCTCTAGCCAGCGGGCCAAAGGCTAGCCAAAAGCCAACGTCCAAATGTTCAATATAAACGATTGCAGCCGCGGCAGAGGGAGAGAGAGCGAGCGAGAGAGTGAGAGAGAGTGCTAAGCCGATGACGGCCGATTGACAAATACAGCCCCGCGATCAAAAAAAAAACCTCCTTCCGCGCTCATCGAGAAGCCCATCACCAGCAGCATTATCATTATTTTAATCATAATTATCATCATCATTATCGTCGTCGTCGTCGTCGTTGTCGCTGTCGTTGTTGCTGCTGCTGCTGCTGCCGACGCCGTCACCAGCATTCGTGTCTCTGTTGTTATTATGCGGGTGTGTGTATGTGTGTGTGGCGTTTACCCCAGGAGAGTCGTGATTTTTGTGTTCGCTGCGGATCTCACTCCCAGCCGACATCCCCGAGACCCGAACGATTTTCTTTCCAGCTGCGGCGGCGGCTGCTGCTAGGCTCTTTGCCATCATCTGCGGTAACGTTGCGGGGTCCGACACGAGAGCCATGGCATTTGTGGTGGTGGGGGTGGTGGTGGTCGTTGGGGTGGTGGGGGTGGTTGTGGCGGCGGCGGCGGGGGCTAGCGTTTCTTCGTTGGCCGACTAGCGGGCTGGCTGAAACTTCGTTGTCGTCGGCGGGTTTGACGTTCGCCGTTGACAACTGCCATTGAGCAGCTCGACCCATTCGAGCTGACCCCTGACCCCCCCCCCGCCCGCCATCGGCTGGTAGACGAACATGGGTGGATTCGTCGGCTAGCAGCGCGCGCGCGCGATGCAAACCAGCCATCGCTTACGAATGGGGGGCCAACGAATGAGAAAAGGACTTGCCATAACTGCAAGCGGCGGCGGTCGTCGCCGCCGAGGCGGCTCCCGCCAATGAAGCCTCCGTCTTTTCGCCGCCACGAAGCTAGATGGGATGAGGAAGCCTGTTGTTGTTGTCGCCGGCGATATCTGATGCTGGTCGATGTTGCTGTCTCGCCGCGGCTGCTCCTGCTGCTGCTGTTGCTGCTGAGGCGAGGATCGGACGAGGAAATCGGATAAGAAGGTATAGCCTTAAATGAACCGCTGCTGCCGCCGCAGACAACAACACATTTGACGGAGCGTCATGCCGTCGTCAGACGTCGTCTGAACCCTTCTCAATCGACAGGTTAACAGGTACAATAGTTGCCGGGGACCTGGGCGAAGCGGCGCCCGAATCGCTCCGCTTGCTTGAGCCGGGTGAGTCCGAGAGAGAGAGAGAGTTAGAGAGAGGGAGCATATCGCTCCATGGGGTGCTATCGAGCCGAGACGGAGAGATGGGGTTACCTCAACGTCAGCGACACCCGACAATGATACTGGGGTGGTGCGTTATGGGTGGTACGAGCTGCGCTCGTCGTCCTCCGCTTGTGCATGGTGTTCGAATCAGGAATGGGAGAATACTGGTATAGCTGAAACAGCCACTGAAGCTGAACGGCCTGAGTAGAACTTACTGGCTGGCTATCGAAGGCTGATCACCCGCTCCACTTAATGCATTGTATCCTATTAGACGATGGCGTACTAGCATAGCGTATGTGTTACAGACGCTCTGATCTAATGTCTATCAGGGCGAGATGAACCCCCGACTGCCCGCTGGTGCATTCGTGTACGTCCTAGCAAACGGAGCGAGACGGACGTAGATGCGTACATGGCGTTGATCTCCCGACACCGTTACACATTTGCGTTCACGGGTCCGCCCTATAAGGATGCCTTATATAATGCAAAAACAATTTAACCGTGGACTAAGTTGAATCGTTAAGGCTGGGGGGGTCTGACCCCCGGAAACGTTATGGTCAGATCGAGTTGATCAGCTGTACTGACAGCTGGCAACATATATATATATATATTATATATGTATCTCAGTTCTTATTCAGAACGTTTTCGAGTATCGTGGCAACACCGAGAGAAAACATAAGCGAAAATAGAAAGAAAAATAGATGAGAGATAGAGAGATATCGACCCGAGCAATTGCAATCCAATTTGGCACACACGGTACAGAGAGAGAGTCCACCGAGAGCTTCGTCAAGACCCGTCCCAAAAATGGACCGTCGTCGTCGCCGAACCGCAGTCGGTGGTCGCTCTCTGTGATTCTCTACCGCCCGATGGCTCCGTTTGTCTGACGCAGAAGACAACGAAGTGGAACTTACCTCGATCCAGAGAAAGAGGAGAAGCCACAGACACATGGAGACATTATGGATAGATGATGATGACGACGACGATGATGATGAGGAGGATTATTATTATCACTATTATTATTATGATGTCTGTATGAGTTTGTTTGGCTGTGTGTCTGTGCGCCTTTTGCCGTGAGCGATTCGATATCCCAGAGCTGGCTGTTTGCTGGCAGACACGCCGGCACACGTCGCCGAGGCTGCTAAGGTTACTGTTGTTGCTGCTGCTGCTGCTGCTGTTACTGTTCTGTTCCTGTCGACGCAGAGCGGATTCGTCCTGAAGAACGGCGCATGACCGAAATGAGCGATGCCGAGTCATCGAATGAATACCGGTGGCCTGTTACTGCTGCTGCTGCTGCTGTTGCCGCTGCCGCTGTTCAAGCGGAATTGATGCAGCGCCGAGGTAAGAAGAAGACACGAAAATGTCGATTCGTACGCCGTCTGCTGCGGCGATTTGACAGCGGCGGCGGCAGCCGCGGCCGCCGTCGGCGCCAACCGAAATTCGACAATAACCAGACAGACAGATAGACGAGCCGGCAGGTAACGGCCATTCGAGAAGTGTGTCCGGGATACGACACACACACACACACACAGCATATACATATATATATATATATATATATATCCAGTATTGCTCCGGAAAATCCCGTCCCCGTGGTGTATGATAGATAGCCGTAGTGCTGCCGGCTGTGGTAGGGTGTAATTTTGACGCCTCGAAGATAAAGACTGCAGCAGCCGAACGAAACAAACAAACCCAAGATCCCCCCCGGGGGCCCGCCTCGCCGCGTCTTGCTCCCCCCCTCCCCCCGACTGTCGCTGGTGGCCAACGATCACACACACACACATAGGTAGAGTCCTCTGGAACACTGCCGCGTGGTTTGCCTTTCGCTATCCTGCTTCCTGTCTTTGTCCCGCATTCTGGCAACGTCTGAAGGCAGCACGATGAGGCAGAACCGTTAACGCGGGGGAAGGATCGAGAGGTAAGGCGGGGGTGCAATTATATGTACATAGATATAAACGAAGATATAGATGTGGACATTTTATATATATATATATATATATATATATGTGTGTGTGTATTCGTTTCGATATATATGATTCCATTATAGCGAGTATAAGCAGCAGGGCGAAGAGGGACATTATAAGGGGGATGCGGTTGATGATAACAATAACAATGATAGTAATAATCATATAATAATAATTGCGTATTCAGCCTCATCTCATCGTCGTCTTCTTCATCGTATCAGCGTCATCGCCGCTGGAGACAGGATCGCGATTAGCATTTATACCTTCGTTCGGTTGTGTCGACTACCACGGGACGAATCGGTGCACCCACCCGTGAGACTGTCAAGCCGCCGTGTCCGTGATTGTACGTGCCTTTCGGTATTTGCGTTCTAACGCAGCGAACAAGTGTGCAAGATTCGAAAGAGAGCAACAACAACTTTTTCAATACTCTTCTACATGGCGAGACACCCATCGATCAATGACGATCATAGAGACACCCAATGATTCTCCGCAGAGTCCGCCGGTGATTTTAGCCCAAGCCATGTGTCCCTCCTATATTGAAATTCAAGGGGCATCAAAAGGCGACGTTGCTGCTGAAGTGCTGATGATCATGCTGCTGTACCACCACCATTGTTTCTGTATTGTGGCGTTTCTGCCGGCGGCAGCAAAAGTAGCTGGATGGCGCGCATTTGTTTTCGTGTCTCGTTGACGACACCTTCGCGTTCGGCCGACTCGGAGTCGGCAGAAGTTGCGGGACAAGTTCATCTTCGTTCAGGATGAAATGTGCCACGATGATTTCCCCAGTGTTTGATTGTCCTTCCCCCTCCCCCGTTTTTTTTTTAGTTGTTTCTTAGCACATATTGCTTCTCGTGCTGGAATGGCTTCTCGGTGGATTTGCTTTGTTAGACCACCGGAAACTAGCACGTATATATAGAGGCCTTGGTCAGGTCACACCTCACACGGCCACGCATGGACAGGGCCTGGACCCAGATACGCTACGGCATAGCATCTACTGCATAATCGATGGACGCGGTACGCGGTTGTGTGTGTCCGGATCCGTACTGATCAGCTTCTTCAGTCATATGAGAAAATGACCGGATAGAAGAGGCCAGCAGTGTCTGCTGGCTTTCTTCGCCTGGATCTCATGCAACATATAAAGGCGCGAGACCCACCGTAAGGACTCCTGGAAGATACTACAGCCCCTTGTATAGGACGTTTATCATGTTGCACGGTCACATCATAGGGCTTAAGAAGCTGAACAGATATGGACCTCTCTCTCTCTCTCTCTCTCTATATATATATATATATATATATATTGTGTTAACAGTAGACATCTCACAGTATTTTCTGCATTGTGTTTGGCTGTCCCGACGCAAGCTTCATCCTGTCAAAACATCTTCTGTCTCAAGATATCGCCAGAGCACCGCGCACGACTGCCTGTGTACGAGATGCATTGTGCCATCATCACCCATCCCTAAGGATTTTTCGTTTCCTGAGTTAAATTTTTATAGGTGTTACGAGATCGCTAGTGAATACGGTTGTCTTAGGCTCGGGCTCGTTCTTGTCGACGGTCTCACCTACATCAGCTCATTATTCCTCGATTCTCCTTCGCTACTTCGGTGTTCGGCAAGGAAAAATATGATTATTTTTAATTTTATTATTGTTATTATTGCAATTATGATTGTACTTCACAGATCGGGAACTGGTCTACGTTTTCACAACTTGGTGTCTCCTCCCCAATCTCTTCAGATCAATCAAGGTCTTACATTTGTACACATGTACTATATATATATATATATATATATATATATATATGTATATATAAACCGCGTGTTCTACCCACATTCGTCCGGCAAAACAGGGAACTTTGGGCAGCACTATGCTTTTTGTGCTGTGACGGCGATTTTGACGGTGGCTCTTGTGTGGTACGCCGTCTGTTGAGGGCTTCCCACAGATGTTGCTGAATCGGACTGATGTCAGGCTGTTGCTTGAGCGAATGGCTTACGATATATATATATATATATATATATATATATATAAATTTAACGTGACTTTTCTTTGCTATGCGGAGTAAGTACCACCCTGCCAGAGCAGTGACAGAACGTGGAGCAGTCTGGACACAGACACACACACAAATATATCTATAAGTGTATATATCTAGGTTGAGAAATAAAGTCCCTGATTCAAGCGGATGATGAAGCAGTACCATCGACTGCTGTGTGTACCACTCCATTTCACCGTCAGGGTATATATATATATATATATATATATAAGTAAGAGGTAGGTAAGTAAGAGGGATATGGTTAATTATAAAATGCGAGCCATCCGGGCCGCTGTTATTAAGTCGCCGCCGCCGCTGCCGCCGCAGCAAAAGAACAACTCACATCCTAACCACCGCAGCGGGAGCAGCTGTTACGCCTTACGCCTGCCAGAGCGTACCCAGACAGATGTAACTGTTTGTTCGACGCCAAGCACCGCCCACACCGACAAGGCATACGGGGCCACGCACGAACCGTTACCTACGACACTTTTGTTAGCCACGAAGAGCTTGCCTCTGTGCCAGGTGAAAATGATCTGAGCTTTTACTCCCGCTCGCCTCCACGTTCTTCAATTCAATTCTGTTCCGTTATTTTACCGTTCTTTCCTTTTCATCCTGATTTGTTAGTTACTCGAAAGAACGCTGTTGCGATGGGCGGCTCCTATACACACGGCGACTTAACCCATCTCGTTGAAACCCAGAGAGGTCTCGCGAGGCCCAGCACACGATTGGGGTCGTAGTGGGACAGCAGCCGCAGCAGCAGCAGCAGAACTGCGCTATGTATCATTCGAGTAGTCACCCTCGCGTCATAAATGACGTCGTTGATACAACTCGTCTACTGTATCTCTCTCCTCACGCTCCTCGGCGACGGCAGGGCCTGAGAGGGCTGAGGCCGCGTCGAAGCAGCCACGGCGTGTCTCTTCGTCGGCAAAAATACACCGGGCGAGCTTTTGCCTTTTCGACACGCTTAAATGTATATAATACAATACAGCAGCGACAGTTGACCACTCGTCCGTCGCATGATCGAACGACAGCAACAGCAAGTGGAAGGCGAAGTGATGCCATCCGTGTCACTCTCTCTCTATCTCTCCCTCTCCCACTGAAAGTCCCTCACGATACGGCTGTGGTTGTCCTGGCTGTTGGCCAAGGGTACGCACTTTGGGAACAATGTTTCCGTCCGTCAGCTCGCCCGCCCGCCCGCCAACGGGGTCCGCGCCGTTTTTGTGTTACGTCGAACTGTGGCTGGACAGCCAGCTAGCCAGCCAGCGAACGGGCGAGCGAGCGAGCCGCGCTTTGCCAGCTTGATCGAGGAAGTTGCTCAATGAACCGTCAAACGTCGCGCGGCCGCGACGCAATCGTCGAGCTTTTGTGCAGTAGTTAGGTAAAGACTCCCACATATCGAAGTGGGCCCCGTCGACGGCGAATTTCTGGCAGATATATCTGTTCCATGATGATTTCATTAAGCGCTTGATAGATGGGCGGTAAGAGAGAGTATTCTTGTAGTTTTTTTCTTTGTTTGAGTGTGCACACGTCAGCCCCCAGCAAGGGCAGAGACATGTTCGTGATCGTTCATCATCACCCACGACTGCGATCTCCCTGCGCCCTGCGCGATGGCTCTCCTGCCATTGACGCGATGTGGGAACTACGCCCAGGAACAAAAGCCCTTAGAATGAACGCTGTTGCGAGCGGCACGATCATGCAGCATACGCTGATGATAGATAATAGATGTGGAGTTTGTCTTTTTTTTTCTCCGAATTTCGAATTTTTAATACGTTCATTTTTGACCCTGCCGTTGGTCTCGTTGGTCATGACGCCGATGGGGGATCGTCCCCGTCGGACAGCGCAGAATATATATATATATATATATATATATACTGTAACCTACCTACCTACTGTATACCTATATATATATATATATATATATATATATATATATATATATATATAGGTGTATGGTATTACATTCTTTATGGTAAACTGTTTCATTACTATTAGTTAAAAGGTTTAGTTGATGTCAATCTGAAAAATGAATCCAACCTCTCATTCATCATTGTCGTGTTGTCTACTGTAATTAGCAAGTTGCGTTCATGCGCGTCGTTCGGGAGTCTATCCCTTGAAATCTCGTAGCTAGTGTAGACAAGCAATATCGGTGAGACATGATAGGAACCGAACAGCGCCTACGAGGACAGGTCCAGATGCCGCACGGCCTCTTGCAACAGGCAAGCACACACGGGCCGGACAGCCATAACGCTGTCATAGTCTAGCTGCAATGTGCTTCTGGCTGGCGCTGCTCTTGTTGTACCTGCTGCTGCTACTGATGTTGTCGTCGTCGTCGTTGTCGTTGTCGCCACCACCATACAGTGCATTGAAATCAATTCGGAGCTGGGGGTGGTCGGTCAAACACAGCCAAACCAGCAGAGCCCAACAGCCCGACCGACCGACGGGCGTCTGCTGAGAGAGCCGGCTGTCGCCAATCGGCTGTGCGCCCCCTCGTCTCACCAGCGCATTGGTGCCATTTTTCGCTGATTTCGTTTCGATTGTTGTCGCGTCGTCGACGTCACAGCAACGTCACGGTGTACGGCATGACAACGACGACGCCAATGGCTGCCACTGCAGCTGCTGTTGACGTTCGATGCTCGTGTACAGCGCCACTTGTCACATTCATTCGTTCATAATATATATATATATATATATTCATTTATTGAATCACTCAGACTGTCCGCCTCCGCCGTAACGGACGCGGACTCCGGCGAAGCGGCCGCTCATGCGCAGCGTTGGTCGTATGCTCCAGCCGAGGGGTTCCCTTTCAGCGGACGCACATTGATGCGGTCGAACAGGTTCTTGAGCGAGCAGCCTGATGGGCTTTACGTGTACAGTGCACATACATAGTTGTGTATCGTGCTGGATGGACGTGTGGGTGCAGTGACGTTGCCTGCTTTATCGCGCGTTTTAACTCGGTAGGGTGGGGTTGCGTGCCCAGCTGAGAACGACGCAACAACCGAGAAGGTGTTGGATCGATTTCCAACGACCTATGACAGATAACATGACCGAAATAAGAGGAAATTCACAGTAATGCATTAGTACCATTATTATTATTATTATTTCATTTATATATATATATATATATATATATATATATATATATATATATATATTTATATATATATATATATATATATATATATATATATATGTATATATATATAACATAACATTTGCGGTTTATTTCCGGAACTGCAATTTTACAATGCTTAAGTTCTCCCCTCATATATATATATATATATATATGAGGGGTTAAGTATTGGCGTGTACGAGACAGCCAGATATGGCGTTCACCTAATAACCTGCCGAATACTTCATTACGTATTCCACTGCCTACATGTACATGACTATGCCAGCTATCTACGCTGCGTGTTACACCATCGGGGTGAGTAGCTCGTCCACCGTATTTCGCTTCACGTCTAGTCAATCTGCGGATGAAGGCTGGCGAACGATCGGTCTAGGGCTTGGTTAAGCCTCGAGGCGAGTCAGAGAGAACTGTCCGAGAGAAAGAGAGAGAGAGAGAGAGGAAGGGGGGAGGCGCTATCATTTTCTCTAACTATGACCATCGTGATCGAGGTCCTTAACTAACAGTGGCCTCTTCCTTATACCTACGAGCATCGTCCTTCTATGGTCTACGCTATACGTTGCGGTGAACGCTTCGTACGTGGTGCCTCACGTCTGCCGTGCAGAGAGGAAGTGATCAAACGATCTGATCTCAGCACGGCGTAAAGAAACGCTCATGGGCGATGGGCAGATAAGTGTGCTATGTTCACCCGCTCATAGGGTAGGATGACAGGTTTGGTGTTCCTGCCAATGAACGACGCCATCATCTGCCATCTGATTATTGGGTATGCATTAGGACCACTGGCCGGCTGGTCGGATGTACGTGAATTTATTGCAATTAAACGAGCGTGAACTTCGATTATGATATAAACACTGCCTGAGTCGAATGTATGTGGTGGTGTTGATATATATGATATCAAGAGTGCTACAAGAGTGCCCCCATTTTTTGGCCGATTATATCATAATTATCGCTTGCTGTATGCTTCCTTTCGATTAGTGTTATGACTAGTATACTGTGGCAAAGCCATCGAATTCGGCTGTACGTTCGAGTCTCGCGACGTCACTTATATAGAGAACTTGTGCATTGTATATGAAAAACTGCGGTTTCGCTAATAAATCAATTTAGCCTCTACCGTTACTTTGCAGCAAGCAACTAGAAAATTGGCAGCTCGATATAACACGTGTGTATAGGAATCAGGTGATCTCTTTTATCAGCTAGTATAAATGTTATCCCATGGATATTAGGGGATACATTAGGCAAAAGGTGGAGGTTCGGCCTAATCACGATAAACGTTTAGCAGCAGCCTGAATCCTGACACAAGTGAGGTGCCTACCTGTCGCGGCTATGAAATGCGATGCCTAAGGCATATTCCCTTCGTGTTAATGTCGTGGAACAGAATTGCAGTGCCGTGAGGGAAGGATCTGGTTGAAATCCCTGTTTCGGTAGATATCATATCGTTCAGCGTTGCACTTCTACAACCGAACAGTGTCAGGAAATTGCCGACTTTCTATCGAAGTGGGATGGCGCCAGTTATATTCAGAGGATCCTTGGGTAGATCCAGAACCGGATCAGATCATTGGACTCACTTGCTCCGAGCGACTTCCAACCAGCGGTGTCGCCCGACACGGTGGTACTATGGATAGTTTGTAGTTACTCAGTACATGTTTTTGTGCTTATCAATTACCCGTGGCAGGCGTCACCGATGCTGTGTACGGCTTCGCGAGAAGCCGCCAACGCCGCATATCATCTGTGCGTAGTTGATGCATGCTTTAAAGAGAAGGGCTACGCGGGCTGAATTGTCGGACAATGCTTGTTGATTGTTTAAATGTATTTCGAACAGAAATCTAACTTCTTGCGGTGGTGGAGTGCTTATGCTGGCGAATAAATCATGCACAGTGTACCCAGTGTTGAAACACGTAACTGTCCATGCGAAGTCGTTTGTACGGATTTAATGGGTCGACCGCCGTTTCGTTCAGCTGTGGTATACTGTCCTAGTAGCGAGAATACAACCTGTAAAGTACGCACGTCAATCATGGTCTCAAGCAGGATTCTGTGATCCGGGTGTGCTTAGGAGAACATGCTGACCAGAGATTACTACGGAGCGTCCAATTCAGATTTTTCGACCCGGGTCACTATTTCACAGTGCCAAAGATAGAGATTCACTAATAAGAAGGGGCTCACCTAGGACTGCTCAGACGGTGAGAGAGGATGAACACTTTGAGGAACTGTTCGACCGCCAGTGTGCAGAAGACCCGAGGGATTACATAATTCGGACCAAACATATCGCCCGCGATGGAGAATAATGTATATATATATATATATACATATACATATATATACATATATAAGGCGAGTTCCTCTATAAATATATATACTATATATCTTATAAGATATATATATATATATATATATAGACGAACTCGATTTCATACTAAAAGACGTATCTTACTTGTCGCTCGCGTTCTACTTAAACGGACCCCTGAACACAAGCGATATTCGGTAAAGACATATACAACTTAGCTAGTTTAGTAATCGTCACAGATGTGCCATAAGTCGTCCGATCGTTAATACATTATGAAATTGTCGATAATCCTTTATACGACAGAGAAGAAAAAACCTTACGACTAAGGAGCTGCTTTTTTGTTAGCCATAAAAACAGAATCAACCACATAGAGTTATCGGTTCAACGTGAGCAAATCTCGCGTCGCCTCCCTCGCGACGGACCACCACCAGCAGTAGCAGTATGCGTGCGTCGTACACTTGACAGTCCTCCCTCAACCGCCTCAACCCAGCCTAAATGTCCACTGTAAGAGCAGTGCGAATATCATCGCGAGCTTATGCAAAGGCAATTCGACAAAACAAAAAAAAGGGTCTCAAAAACAAAAATGCAAAAAATTCACCCCCAACCTAAATATTAGAAATCCCGCTGATGCGTTCGTTCCTCCGCCGTTCCTTGTCGCTCTTGTCATCTAACGAAATTGTCATCACTAACTAAGCCCGCGCACGGCACACGTCGGATGTCGATGACGATACGCGAATATTTAACCAGCACACAATTGAAAAGGGGATGGATGTTCTCCATTTTTACGCTGCCACTTTGATGAGCATTATTATCATCATCGTCACCACCACCACCACCGTTGTCACCATTGTCTAGATTCGTGATTTTTCAACAAAAGCGAAACGCAACCATATCTATGGATGTCGGTGGTGTTGTTGTTGTTCCGCAGCGTTGTTCATTCTGTCCATTTCATATTGGTCGTCGTTGACGTCCGCGTGTTGGCTGTGCCGGTACGCTTCGTATGGAGCTGACGGCGGCGGCGGCGGTGGCGGCGTCGCCGTGCCGACGGTGGTGGGTGCTTGCTTTACGGAGAAAAACGCGGCCAAATAACAGAGTTAGTTGGCTCGATACCAGAACCGCCACCGCAGCTACAGTCGCTGCTGCCGCTGCCGCCGCCGACGCCAGAAGGGCGATTTCCACTGGGATTCTGTTGTTTGAAAACGGATCTCGTGTCCGCCGCCGCCGCCGCCGCTGCTGCTGCTGAACGCGCGCATTGTCAAATGGACGTGGGTGTGTATTGAGAAATGAGACCTCGCCGGTTGGCTGTTGGCTTCGTTGGTGAGTGCCAAAAAGCGGATGAAACATTGCCATCAGCAGCAGCAACAGCAGCACCACCACCATCACGAGCGTCACCACATTGGCAATGTCGGCTCACATGTGAAATTAACCATTCACAGGATATTAAATGGAGAGAATTGTTAATTATATCGCCAATAGATATCGTGCCCTCTCCCGATGCTCTGACCAATCGGGTCCGACCAGCCGCCGCCGCCGCTAAGTGGATAAATTAATTAATGAATGAATGAGTAACGCGTTCATGATGACACCGCTGCAAACACCGTGTAAACTTCAACATGAGGGCACAGACATTTCTGAGTCGTTCAGTCTGCCGTCTCGCTTGCTTGTTCATTTGCTTCGTTGAGGCAACAATTATATATATATATATATATATATATTATATATAATTGTTATAATATATATATATATATATTGTTTATGTATGTGTATTCTCGCAAATATTTGTATTTCGCCCCGACATGACCTCTGATTCAATGAGTCTCAAATAATCGCGTGTTAGCCTCTCTCGCAAGTCGCGCATGTGTATACACATATATATCTATATATATATATATATATAGGATATGAATGCATGCATGCTGTGCACGAGAGTGTTTTGCAGCAATTCTTAGTGGCAGAATCGTTTAGTGCTCGAGTGCTACACATTCATCGGCAAACAGAACGGAAAAAAAAGAGCACATCTATTAACCTTCGCCTCATTATGAAATCACTGACTTGCGGTGGTGCAATTCTCCCACTGAATGATGCTGGCGCCGCTGCCGCAAAACACACCAGAAATATATATATCTGAAGAATACAAATCGCCTCAATGAGATCGAGGCGTGGCGTATTATCACCGACGACGACAGAACATAGAGAGGGGCGGGTGTTTTACCCTGTTCCGCCTGAAGCGAAAATTCAAAGTGCACCAGCAATTCAGCGCTGGCAGTATTGACTGGAAGCGTGGTGCGAATCTTGCCTCATTCGTTTCGCCATTCATGGTGGTGATGGGAAGTTCGCTGAAGAGGCTGCATCAGGTTCCGGTGCAGTGGCCACGAGAACGCCGTGTTTCAAGCGAGTGCTGCCTGTCGTACCTGCCGCGTTGATTCTCGCGTTGGTTTTTTTTCTTTCGATGCCTTTATTGTGGCTGCAGATACGACGAATGTGTTTGATTTGCGCGCCAGGTAACTCTATGTGGATTTGGCAATCTTTTACGAGGCGACGCTTCGGCCGGCCAGCCAGCCAGTCACACCGGAAATCGGTTCTACCTTGAGATCGTTATCTGCTTCAATTGTTGTTGCTGTGTCGTGAGTTCGTCCAGCGACGGCTTCTTCACGATTGAAAGGTCGCAAGCGAATATACAAAGTGAGATCGCTCACGAAAGCGGTCGAATGGACGAAAAATTACATTTCCTTATATCTCCGGAGATGGTCAAGGTGGAGGGTTTGGGGGAGGCGTCCTAAGTGGACTCAGCCCTACAGCGGTTTCCCCCTGGATATTGCCATTGGCGTTGTATCGCGCCACTTTTTGTTTCGATGCCGTCAAAGTAATACTGATCGCCCAGTATGCAATAACAGTTTGGTAACACAATTACTCTCTAAGTAAATACATGTGACGATCTGATCGGCTCGGCTATAATCCTGTCGGGTGATCCTGCCCAGAAAGTGAATGCGACCAGAAATTCGGTGCAATTTCCAGAGCTATTACATTTAATGACCCCCCACCCTCCCGTCTCACCACCCCGCCCCTCTACCCCACGCCCCACTCGTCAATAGACAAAGTGATAGTCCTACAACACAGAACTTTCTCACACCGAGTGAAGATGCTGTTTCGCCAAAACTCGTTATGCAGCAATGGCGGGGATATCATACTTTCGTCAAACTATAATAACATAATGCAATATCAGCAGCAGCAGCGCGAGCGAGTCCTTTCGCCTCGATGGAACCACACATAGAGAATCAAAGTGGTGTGTGTGTGTGTGGAGATCGTGATGAGCGGTTCGATCAAAGTTGAGGATGCCATCCGATTGTGGAAGTCCTTAAGAATCGCTCAAGTCATGGAAAATGAGCAATTACTGTGAGCTTGGATCAAGCTAGCGCGCGTGTTCGAAACAACGTCATCAGGCGAACCTGTGAACGTGTCTAAAATTACGAGGCACGTTGGGTCACCGGACCATTGCAGAATTCGAAGCAAAACCTAAATCTAAGTCCTGCCCACTGGTGTGACAAGACATTCATATGTGGGCGATCCGCATGATGATGCATATGACAGCATCGGCGTTTCCCACAACGGAAGTGTATGATTATAGGTTGCTGGGTCGCGAGAGGCTTTTATGATTCGTGTGAGCTATCGGCGCACAGCGGTAGTGGGTTATAGTAAATAGTGTACCAGTTGAAGTGATGGGCCCACAATGATGGGGCATACTTGCCAATCCTGGTCAGAAAGTACAACTGTGCCTACTGTCAATGCTATTCGAAATGGGATGCATCGACCCCTAGGCGTCGACTTCACTGCCGACTGTCAGCAAACACTGGTGTCTGCGTGCCGCACCCAGCTCTAGCTCATTCTGTGAAGACCGGATCTCGCCGATTACTCCAATCGGTGTTGCTTTTATTGCAGGCAGCCCGCTTACCTCCGAACTGAGACCTTTCTTGGAAGGCTGGGATATCTATGTGCCAATGTGAATGGCAATTCTGAGCAACAGCAACGGATTGTAGATATTTATCGAAATATTCGCAGAATCGTGAAACCCATGCGGTATACATATATACAGTACACTGTAATATATGCAAATCACCTTTGACGGTTCGCCACGCCTCATCAAAGTCCGGTCAACAGAGGATGATACTGGGTGACAGACAAGCCCTTCCCAAACAAGGTGGCGGCTGGTCTTGTAGCCCGATATCCAGGCTCGACGTACGCTACTGAATAGCGTTTGTCGCGGCAGACCTCTAGTCCTAGCAGATCTATGTTGTTTGTCTATTGTGTTTGATATGTAGAATAATTGCAGAAGCTGCCAAAACACAATATATGACAGGACACACAAATCTGACAGTCAATCAATACATCGACATACATAGAGCTTTGTGCGTGTCATCGTGATATTTTTGTCCCAGTGGGCAGAACAGGTCCCACTCGTTCCCCTGTCGGGGAAGACGTGTTCAGATGTTGTCGATACAAAAGTCCACGTTGGGTCGTGCAAACAAGTAGAAATGCACGGACGAACAAATAGGTCCTCTACACTGGATGGCCCCCGGGACCACTCTCGGGTCGGCGGAGCCGTGTGTCAGAGCGGTCTCGGCCCAGCTTCTGTTTTCACTGCTCGATTTCGATCCGGTGACGGGACGACTTAGGGTGACTTACCAACAGTCGATTTACGACAACGCTTGAAGACAACGACCTTCAGGCCGGCCGCGCCTCGTATTCTCACTGTCCACTGCCGCTGGCTGTCTCATTCAGCTGCGCCTGTCGTCGATCGGCTGCTGTAGCTCGTGCCGGGCGTTGGCGACCCCAAAAGCCTGAAATCCGCTTGTTCACGAGGCACAACAGGTGACGTTTTTGTTGTGCCTTAGCGACGAACCCCGCTCGAGGGGCGCCCATGACTTCACAAGAAACGTACCATCCTAGCAGAGAATAGACGGACGCGACAGGGACGCCACTTTGTTCTCGTGTGGCTTCGCATAGCGATGGTATAGTCTACAAGATCGACAGAGAGGCGACCTGGGTACCCCAAACGGATAACAGATTGAGATCAAGAGCAAGCACAGGCATTATAGACGCTGGCTGTGCGGGACGCGTTAGGGGGTGCCACTTCCTAAAGAAAAACAAGTTCCATGTTTTGGTGGTTTCGTGTCGCTTGCGCACCAGCAGATGTACCTCGTACGCGTTGAGCTCGCTTTGCGGATACGCCCTTTAGTTTCGATTGGTATAAGGAGCTGGACGATGTACAGTGTCGAGTACCGAGTCTGAAAACACTGCAATCTCTACGTTCATTATCATGTCTTGCCAGACTGTCCTACAATTATTTGACTGCTGCTTTATCCGGACGAACTGCTTTGATGAAAATCTCTTAGTCTATTTTGTTTATTCTAATATAGGTATAATTTCGGTACAGAATCAATCTGCAGCACTATACATATACCATCTATACATCGCCTCTTCGGCCTCTCTGACGTGTCCGCGTTCCACGATCCTCGTCAAGATCAACAAATGATCCTTTACATTGAAATGACTCTCTCATAACGTATTTCCCAAGACGTAGCCCACCCTACCTCGTCGACAACGGCACGGCCACCGATAGTGATTTGTTCAAGCTTCTCCAAGCTGCTGCTGCTGCGATTCTTCTCATTAGGCAGCTTGTTCGGGGCTTAAGGGTTTCTTCGTTCGCCACAACCTTTTCTACGTAACGTATCCCCGTTCATATCTTGCACCTGGACGCCATGCGGCCGTTACGGCTGACTATCGCGACGTCATTGTGGTTCCAGCAACAGCCATCGCTGTGGTAGTATTGTAGAGAGGTGGTCGTTGGGTCGTTACCGCGTCGTTGGCACGAACGCCCCTCGCGTCGCTCACAATGGGTCGGAGCGAGTTGGAGCGGGCCGATCCTACCGGAGTAACAGCTAGACCGCGACGTGCACCTGAGCCGGACGGGTCATACGCCCGTTGGCGGTAGACGTCCCCGAGTGGTGGACGAACTTCGTTGAGACAGATGACTGCTGCGGCGAAGTCGCGTCCGCCGCCGTCGTCGTCGTCGACCGGTTTCGGTTGCTGGTGCTAGCTCGCCGCCGCCGCCGCCACCGCCGCCAATTCGCCACGCTCCGCCGACCCCCATGAGCGGTGCTGCACGTCGCCGCTTTTCACGTGCGGGAGCTCAGCGAGTACCAGTTGAACTGTAGCTATCCCGTAGTGAAACTCCTGTAGCGCGGCTTGTAACGTCAGTCAGCAGTCGCTGCGGCCGGAGTCGTCGCAGTGGTGATTACGTGGACGAGACAGTTTAAGACACTGGCCCCCCTGTGATCCGTTCGCTGTTTGGTTCCCGTTCGAACCAAGCGGCGAACGACCAGCGAACGACCCCCCCCCCCCCGCCCCTCCCGCTCTCTCTCTCACACAGACACACTCTTGACGCATTGACGAATACAGTCGGCACCGTGGACCGGACCTTCTCGCCGGACAGCCGTCAGCGCGTCGTTGACTTTCTCCCCAAGGCGGGGATCTCAAGTTCATGATCACGAAGGTGTGGCGGTCATGCAGCGACAGTAGATTTCCACCAGCGCGGAGAGCGACGGGAGGGGAACGAACGAATATATTCTCTCTATATATATATATATAACAAGGGGGTTTGCTGGGGGGTCGGTGCATAGACGAGATAGAGCAAACAAATGTGCGGCGAACTGTGACGCTTCGTCTCCCTTCGTGGGACGGTTGATATTCGAGCAGCGCGGGATGAAGGCCGCCGACAGAAGCCGCACGGAACTTCGCTCGCACGAGATCTGACCACGGTTGGTGGCAATGTTCAACGGACAGCATTCGGATACGTTCTCGTCGACGGGGAATAGGGATTCGATCGGCGTAGATAACCCTTTCGTTGTCTCTCACTGGGGTGGTACATACAGGAGCATTTGGACAATGTTCGTCGCAGGACGAAATCGTCGACTTGTGACGACTTGTCGGCCCGTTGCAATTTGGCGGCCAGCTGAGCTATCTAACCATGACATTATCGATGGGACGCATCTGTCTGTGGGTATAGCAGATACGATCCTCGGAATATCCTATCTCTCTCTCGCACTGTCCAATGACCCAGCGGCGGGCCGTCAATCTCACCCGCGCACCATTTTCCTATTGACCGTTACCTGTTGGCGGAAAGCCCTGCGGTGACATACTGGGACTTGTCGGGCAGGTAGCCAGCCGGTGAACGTCCGTGATGATCACTGTTCTGTGGCTGTTGACTTGATTCAAATTCATCTCTTTCCTCTTCCCGACAGCGGCAGAAGCACAGGGAACAGCGGCGCGGAACAACGTCGCTGCTGCTACCCAACGGCCGCTGTCAATAGCGGCAATGCAGCCGCAGTAAACGGCGGCTTCGATGGATCGATGCGGGGCCGACGATTTCTTCTGTCAGCCGTTGGCGGGATGCCAGCGACCGAGAGCCGTGGACATCGGCACGGAGATGAGTAGCAGCAGCAGCAGCAACATCGGCAACAGGAACGCTATGACGTGGCTCAGCAAAAAGTGACCCGCTGCAGCGTGTGTGTCTCCAGAATATCCACAGTGGCACCACAACGACGGTGAGTGGTCGGCGACAGGCTGTACACCGCCGATTCGGCCGCTTTTGACGATACTCAAGCTGCATGCGTATCGACACGTATGTAGTGCGTAGATGGGGACGGACACTTTGTAAGTTACATTCGTCTATGCAGACACACATACATTGGATTGCCGCCTAGGCCACAAATGTAGCGAGATTGGCCACAAAACAGCGGACCGTCGTGGCGTCGCCCGTTCGTGGTGTCGTCCGGGGGGAGGAAGGACGATGACAATCGGCGGAAATCGACAGAAAATCGTAAGGGTAGCAGCGACTTCGATGGATGTTGCCGTCGCCGCCACCAGCGCGACTGCTGCTGCTGCTGTCGTTGTGGACGCAGCTACTGGTGTTGCTGTCAGAGGCGGCGGGTGTGAAAAAAAATCATGGAGAACGCAGCAGCCAGACGGAGAAAACCTCAGCTACAGAGCACACTGTAGCGAATGCCGGAGCGGGGCGAGCTAGGAGAAGAAAGTAGGTGGGAATATCGGTCTCAGCATACACGCTGAGCTCAGCCCACGCCCCTAGCTTGCCCGATGAAGTCGATTAAGAGGAATATCTCTACGCTGACGACGGATGAACGGTCGAACACCGAGACAGACGGATGGATCGATCTATCGATCGGCGAAGAATCAATCAGGAACATTTCAGAAGTGGAAATATTCTTGTAAGAGGGATGTACGCAGGTAGGTATATATATATATATATATATATATATATATACAAAGGATTCGGGAGTGTGTCCGGCGCGCGGTTACGCTGAGCTACTGATCGACCGCTGAACCTTCTTCATCACAGCGATTGCTCTGTGTGCTGTGCGAGTTTCGCTAGTTCGGTCGGCCGAGCGTAGAAGGGCCGTCGTGGTTCCAGCAATACAAACGCTACAAACCGCTACGACTGCTATTACAGCCACTACAACGGACTATAACTGCAACAGCAGCAGCAACAACAGCTAGAATTGGCAACACTTACGGTTATTACTGATGCTCCTGCCGCCCCGTGTAACTGCCATCTCTGCCGCGTGTCAGCGCCAGCACCGCTCTACCTTGCGGAGTGGCAGCACTATATGCTGTGCTAGCTCGATAGCTGCCGGGGAGATACAGGCACGGACAGAGTGATAATGACGCGGCAGAACGCCGGTCCCGGTAGTGGCAGAGTGGTGCCGACGAGAAGAGGAACTATTTCGACGAAGGCTAAGGGAAACGTTGATTCAGGAAAGAAACTATCTTCGCGAGGAGGAGGAGGAGGAGCAGAGAGAAAAACATGAAGAGGTGAAAATCGATGAAGATCCGCGACAGCTCGCGATGAGGCAGGGAATCGAGGGAGGAAGATTCATAGTGGAACTTAGAACGGAGGGCAGACGCCGGGAAGGGGAACCGTGTAGTATTCTAATAGAATATAGGCGCAGGACTGACTGAGATTCTGCTCAATGGCGGCGACATCGTCGCGAGACGTGGAATCATCAACTGTCGAGCATCGAACACCGCTGGTCTCATCGTTTTCAAGCGATCGTCGGGCGGGTAAACGTCTCGTAATGGGGCGGGGCGCTAGAGGGGCTCTACTGGGACGGAGTTCGTTAGAAGGAAATAGGCGTCGATGATGATGGTGGTGACGAGACGAAGAAAAATGAGTCGACCCGGACGCGCACCGTCCCGACGCAGGCGCGTCTGACGTACGCGACAAACGCTCCTGCACAAAGGGGCTCCTCTTGTGAGCCCCGACGACGACGGAGCGCGAACAGCGAGAGAGGAGTGCTAAGGTCACCGTGAAGAAGTGAACGAGTCCAGACGAGGAAGGTAGCAATTGGGGCATCGATTCGAAGACGATGTAGATCCATGGGTGAGTGGTGATAGCTGTGATAGCGGCCACGTTGTCAATATCGGCTGACTGTGAGAGACGACGATGCTGCTGCTGCTGGTGGCGGCGGTGGCGGTGACATGCGTTTGACAACGGCAGAGGGGGCGATGAAGAGGTTGGTATCGATGATGTCGATGCGTGCGTTCGTTCATGCCTTAACCCCGCTATGGATTAGGCGGTAACTGACGCCGTCGCGGCTCCATGACTCTTCTATGGCGATTGTGCTAGATATATAATACGTGCATACATACATAAAATTGCATATCCTGCAGGTCAGCGCGTACTCACAACTACTGAGCGGCAGCCGGCGTCCGCCACTGAAGACACCTCGACGCCTACTGTAAACAAGCGGCTATACGATGAAGCACAGCGACAATCAATAGCAATCAGGGCAACGTGCAGTTATTTATCTAACGGCGAAAATTGCTCCATAACGTAGAAATTTGCTTACGCCAGCCGAGTGGCATCAGCCGCACGAGCGAGGCACAGCGAGGTCAGTCGCCACAAAAGCAACAAAAAAAAAGAACACAGCGCCGAGACGCGGCACACTGTTTCGGAGCATTTCGAACAGTTTAGACATTTTTCAGGGGAAACCGACGGGGGGGTGGGAGATCGGGGGTGGTCGCTGGGGTTGGGAATGACGAGGAAGAGGAGGAGACCTAATATAACCGACAGTAAATGATTTCGTTGTTGTCGGTTGTTGTACGACGCCGACCGAACATCGTGTGTTTGTGTGTTCACGCTGATAGAAGAAGACAAAAAGGGGCTGCTGCTGCTGCTAAGACGACGCTGACAGAAGGGGTGTGCAGGGAGGGGGGCGGGAGGGGGGAGAGGGGGTTGGGGGTTCGAAGAAAGAAGACCATTTTTACCTATCATTGACTGCGGGCGACGGCAAACGTGTATCATTTGTCGTTGCTGCCGTTGTAGCTAGCAGCGACGACTCTACCGCTGCTGGTAGTTGCTGGTGGATGTTGGCGACGTCGAGAAAGTGCTGTCCTGACGTCCGAGAGTGGCTGTCACGACTGTTGATATTTGAAGAGTGTTTGTTGGTTTTTTGTTCGTTTGAAAAACGTCAAATTTGTCGTAGGCACAGCTGGCAATGATTTTGAGGGATATTATCATTATTATGGCGATGGTGGTGGTGATGCCGATGATGATGATGATTATTATTATTGTTATTATCATCATCATTGCTTCGCGAATTGATCAGATGAGCTAACGAGTTGATCGGACAAGTCAGTCGACAGGTGAACCCGCAATTTCGAAGCAATGTATCAATACGAATACGCGCGTTGACGCTGAGTTGTCTAAAATGTCGGAGTTTTAAAGGTGGGCGACAATTGTACGATCATCCCCGGTATGCAAAGTGAAATGCGGCTCTAAGAACACCTTCCGCTATAGATATCCTTAAGAGAATAATTAAATAAATAAATACATTCTCCGGGCTGATCCACAACCAACATTTAACTTAGTCCACGGTACAACTGCTTTCGGCATAAGGCTTCATGAGACCGACAACCCCTTGAAATGTAAATGTGCAACAATGGTGGGGATAGAACCGGCCGTGCACCTACGTGTCTCTCCGCCTCCGATTACAAGGCGCACACGAATGCACCACCAGGCGCCACCGGGCTCAACCCTGAAGAGAATATCTAGAACGGTTTGAAATGCTGTATAGCTGTGCTATTAAAATAATGATGTTGCTGGGCCTGTGTTGGATGATCTCTTGCCTCACCCTATGCACATATATATATATATATATATATGTATATATATATAGACGATGGTATTGCCTGCGATTAATTCCCGCCGTTCGGCCGAAGAGAAGCGCCAGTGTCCGTTGCAATGTGCAGCGATAATCTATGTATAAAGATGACGACTGCTATAAACTGCTACAATTTGACCGCGAGAGACGGCACTGTCAGCGTTCGCGGCTCAAATCGACAAAACAAAGAGATCACTCATTCATTCACATGGTCAGCCACCATTTGGTCACCCACTCGATCTCACTCTGCTCGCTGTTTCAAAGGCGAGCCACGAGCTGGTCATCATGGGGGTGCTTTTATACCCCGCTGCCGTCCGCCGCTTTCTGTGTCTCGATTCGTCGGAACGCGCGAACAATTCATTGTTTCTTCTCCTGTACACGTTTTTGTTCGGTGAACGCTGTCTTGGTCGGCATTTTGTCGTTGTCGACGTTTTTTTGTGCTTGGCGCTATCGTTTGTCCAATCCGTTCGTCTATCGCCGCCGCCGCCGCCGAATCGTTTGATAGGCCCCTCGTCGCTGGGCCCTCGTCGTTGGGCCCTTGTCGCTGGGCCCTTGTCGTTGGGCCAGCGTCGCTGGGGCCTCATGGGCATCGCCGACGAATTGCCTCCCGCCCTGCGTTGTTACCGCTGCCAATTTTGATCCCGTGTTAATCACACCTCGTGTTCGATTGTTGCTGGGACCCCGTTGTGGGGCCCTTTGCCTTCGTCGGCGTGTGTGTGCGGTGCGTCTGTGAGCTTGCGGACAGACACAGCTTCATTCGTAAGTCAGATGCAGGCGTCAGCTGTTCAGAGCCGCCCCCGCCGCCTCCCCACCACCCCGGGGAGCTGCAGCAGCGGTAGAACAGCAACCGAAAGTCGATACGGGTACTAGAAACAGCGGTGGAAATAGGTGAAATCGCGGGTTCGCCCGGATCGGCGGAACGCCGCCGGGCGACACCACGAGATGAGACGAGATAGAGTGAGGCGCGTGGGGTCGGCACCGGGGAGCCCAATTGGCTGTTGCGAAAATGAACTATTGAACCAGCAACGGCCTGCCTGCGCCGAGCCAGCGGCCGCTTGCCTGACCATGGGGTCTATGGTGTCCGTAGCAGTCGGCGGGGGCGTAGGCGAGAGTAACATAATCGTCGCCTACGCTGTTCGATCCTGCCGACATCGGCACTATAGCTATACGGATAGCTATATTGCAGCAACGAAGCCGCTACCACCATAGGACCTGTTGTTTGGCTGTCCAGATGCGTTCAGTGGATTGTGCTGACGATGACGCTGCAGTGTAACGAGAAGGTTTATTAGGCTAATAAATAAACTGTAATTGAATTCAATTCAAATCAAGGCCTACTGTCGGAACTGCAATTTCACAATGCTTAAGTTCTCGAAAAAGAGAAAAAATATCAAAAATAAAAATGTATGTACCACATCATAATAAACATGAAAATAAAAGCCGTACTAAAAGGTACACGAGCAGCGCAGGGTACAATACCGGATACTCCTATTAGTAGAGGTGCATGACCACCCGAACATTACAGAAAATATTTAATTGCACACATAAAATCTACATTTTTTAGTTTATATATAAAACTGTTCACTGTTTAGCAACTTTCTTCACTTCGCAAGCGAACTCTTTTTTTTTGCTCAGGTGAGAGATCGAATCTCGCGAGGGAGCGAACGGTCCCAGATGACCGGGAGGCGGTATTGTTACCGTGTTTAATCTCTCCCAGATATGGGACCAAGTCGAGGGACTCGAACCTGCGGCCCCTGGTTACCTACAGCCAGAGCGACGACTTCGTTGTCCAAGCCACCACGCTGACGGCTAAGTCTAACCCGGAGTCACAGTTATAATCGCAGCATTACCGGTGGCACAGCACGAAGACGCCGAGAGTCAACTCGGAAGAGTTTAGTTTTTAAGACGAAGTACAAGAGATGAACGAGTAAATAGCAGGTGTCACCTATGGCCGCTCTATAATAGAAAGTGCCACTGCCCGTTCCCTCGGCCGTGTCCACTACGCTGATGCGAGAATGCACATAACGCCAGTACGTTCCGCAAGGTGGCAAATGGGTACGATGTCCAATGATTTCCAACACCACCATTCTCTGGCTGTAAAAAGCCAGAGGCCGCAGGTTCGAATCCCTTAGCATGACATATAAGAGAACTTAAGCATTATATGCGGTTCCTTTAATAAAGCAATAAAGCTTTACCTTTACCTTTTACCTTTATCCCCCCCCCGTAGAATGTCGACATATGCAAACGTGGCCGGAGCCCCCGTCAAGGATACAGAACAGTCGTCTCTGAGACAATGTCACGCCGGTTCATGTACGCTTGTATCGCAATATTTACTATATCTAATCATATTTAGGAAGAGAACTACAACAAGGATGGTGCACGCGACTCAGTTCACCACACAGTTACCAAGCTGAGCAGGCCATTCGACCTGCGAAACGGTGTGAAAAACGCTCACCGTCGAGTAACGTATACGGGAACAGGCACAAGCGCACATTGCCACATGCGTCTGTTTGTCACGATCGATCACCACTTTGATTTTTGAAACTGTCGCAAGCTCCTTAGACAGGAGCAGGTCTGCATTAACGAGTCGAGCCAATTCAAGTCAAATGTATTTATTTACTTATTTATTATTATTATTATTATTATTATTATTATCTATAGTATTTATTTGTCGTGTGCACCCACACCGATACCTAGGCAGCGGCCGTAGACCGTTCAGGCGTTTGGTCTGTCCGCTGCAGATGTATCTGTTGACCGACGGCGAATCCCGAATCACGGTCGCCGACACAATCGATGGAGCTAATGTCGCATCGCGTCGTATCGCCCGAGTGGGACGAACGGGTACTGTAGACGGGCACTGCGTAGCATCACCGCAAATCACTGCAAATAAATCTGTGCGCATGAGGTATATACCCGGTTATGTCCACGGTAACGACCCTCCCCTCTAACCCTCGCGCTGCGTCGTTCTTCTCGTTCTTCGAAGCGATAAGCGGTGCAGATATTAGGATTGTTACATTTGACGATCAATTAGAAAATTATTTATTAAGCGCACATTCGACATATTATACAGACACTGCTTGACGAGAGCGAGGCTGCGCGATTATATATATATACATCTATATATATATATATATATATATATATATATATATATATATATATATATATGTGTGTGTGTATTGGCTAACAGGGATTCCAATCGGATTCGCTTTCAACGTCTTCCAGCTGCACCCCCATTTGGCAGCATCCTCGGTCTTCCTCTCCGGTTATCATCTGACTGTCGATCGGTCGTACCTTTTCATAATGGAAAAGTGTTGGCCAGATAAGAGAAGCTAAGCTCTCCTAGAAAAAGCTCACCCGGCTCGGGCCGTCCACGTCACCGCTGTCGCTTGTATCAGATTCCTGACCTTTGTAATTGGGCACATGACGGCACAACGATCAGATAGCTCGGATCAACAGACAGATGGACTTGCTTGCTGTCGGGCGGATCGGCAGGCGGCGGACTCATCAGATCGAAGTGATCCTCGGGGTTAGACGTAACACTGCCAACAACAACAGCAACAACAACAGCACTATAACTACCGCAAAATTACTGCAATGACTTTACCAGCTGAACTGAGCTACTCTCTGTTGTTCGGGACACTTGTAATATATATATATATATATGTAACGTGTTATTTTTTAGCAGTGCAATCAATCATTCTTTCCCCCAAATCTTAATTGAACCGTCTAAGAGTTCTAATTGTGTTTTAGCTTTGAAATTAATAATAAATGGAATTTTCAACGTTGATAAACTTTCATCAAAGTATGCAATCATTATCTCGTATAGGGGTTGGGCCCGCGACTCTGTGAGCTGTGTAGATCACCGATGAGAAAGCGAAATACCCATAGGCAGAGTATATCGTGTGTAGCTCGGGGATTTGCCGTAGGCTACAGAAGACATATATCGGTAACGAAGCATCGATATATGGATAACTCTAGGCCCAATCCGATCAGAAGAAATTTCTACTACATTGTTTGTCTCTGATTGTTCCCTGTTCATGGGGAATAGGCCGAAGCAATAGGTCTCATGGTTCAGTTGCCAGTAATAATCACAATCGTGCTCCGATTGACAGCATCAGGAGGCTGTCTTGGGGGCCAACAATTGCTGATCAGACTGCGGTTGCTGGATCAGGTGGAGTCGGGCCATTGCTAGCCAAAGCACGTCCGTGACCACAGGGTCAGCACATCCTTGAACCTGCTGCTGCTGCTTATGTTGTTGTTGTTGCTGCTCTTGTTGTTTTTTGTAGATGCTGTTGAAGTCGTTGAAGCACTGCGTCACTATTCTCGGGCACAGCTTCGCCTTCAGTATCCAGGGGAGGGGGGCGCCTCTTGAGCCCCACAAGGTGCCAACCACCCATAGTGACATAATCAAACCTTGGGGTATCTTCAAGCACTAGTAATAACAGTATAATACTACCCTGCTGAGCCTCGTGCCTCGAACGTTGTTTTCTACGGTTCGATCTCATCGATCACTCAACCTGTCTACCTTTTTCGAGAGACGGCAGAGCGTGGGAGAGCGTAATCAAGATCGTATATTGCAATAGATTATACAATATATTCGAAATAATAACACCGATGAGCCAATAGTGGCCCCCAGCGACTGATTTCCCTCCGTAGGTCAGAGCGGCAGCCCGCGCGCGCGCGGTTCTGCGAATTTACTTATGTACCCCGAGTGAGTGTACAGTTGCGTAGAAGACCTTGTATACCAAGTCGTCGAATGCTTCGCCCGTGGCGCGGAGATTGGAGTGATCGTTGGCCCAATAAACGAATATATATATATATATAGGTATAATCTCATAAGGCATAAGGGCTTATTTATACACGAATCGGTTGTGCTGACTCGAAGGTGTGTTTGCTAGATGACTCATAATAATCGCTTTAGAGGAAAAGGCTGTGAATCAGCTCGGCCGAAGGGAAAGGCATTGCGGGCGCGGATACCTTCTCAATCGAATCAGACCAGACAGAGGAGAGTAGCTCGGGCGTTTTTTCGGCCAAATGGATAATTCGATCATGTGGATTGCGTGCCGGGTTCATGTGCGGCGGCGGCGGTGGCGGAGACGAGCCAAACTGATGGTGGCACTATGTTGGCGTACGTACGTGTACAGCCTGCGGCCCTTGCCGAGGTGGAACTAATTTAGCTCAACAATGTTTAAAGCGACGCACAAGAATCACTTCTGGTCTACGACTCATGTATTCGATTGCGGTGCGAACAGATCATGAGACAGGGTACATTTGCTTGTTGTTGGCACTGCAGAGTTACCCGGCCCAATTTTTACTCCTTGACTTGTATTA
The DNA here is from genome assembly GCA_019614645.1 of Stratiolaelaps scimitus. Taxonomy (NCBI): domain Eukaryota; kingdom Metazoa; phylum Arthropoda; class Arachnida; order Mesostigmata; family Laelapidae; genus Stratiolaelaps; species Stratiolaelaps scimitus. Next base: position 1,182,104 of record JABWDB010000034.1, on the reverse strand, counting down.
TAATAATCAGATACTGAATAAGATACATGGAGTGGTCTCTCAAAACAGTGTGTGACACCTTGAGACCCAATCGGAGCTAGGTGGACACGAACGATTCGACTCGGCTAGATAGTATTATCGATAATATATCGCTCGGTCGCACTTCCACGAGTTTCCACATCTAGCTTTCCCGGTGTACTATTTTGTTTGTTTATAGCAATCAATCAGCTTCCTCCAGCTGGAAAGTAATAATTAATAATAATAATAATAATAATACTCGACCTCACTCGATCGAAATCAATCTGGACATCATCCAGCAAGGCAGACATCTTGCTCGCTGTTAGCTTAAGCGTCCTATTGCAGTGTACCAGGTAGTCGGCTATCACACACAGCGTTGTCCGCTATATACCTTCTCATAACATGAAAGCCTTTCTCCGTCTGGCAAATCGTCCGTCCGTATAACAACCCCCTAAGCAGCGCATTGGTTCTATGCACCGATCGTATCAGAATCGACGGCGACACGGCCAGAGCTACGGACACGCATTGGTGATGAAGCATACCCAACATAAATATAATACCTATCGATTACGACTACGCTCCATAATTGCGCCCCATGATTTGGATTATTTCCGCCGACGACAACCAACAACCAACAACAGCAACAACAGCAGCAGCAGCAGCACACGCACGTGCTCGCTTAAGTACAGTCAGCAGACTACGTGTCCGGCGGCCCAAACACTCGCAGAGATGGAAGACGCACGGACAAACACAGAGAATGGCTGTCGTTGACGTAATTGTCGCCCGTTGGTTGTAGGGAACAGCCGCCGCCCCACGGCTCACGCACAGGGCATCATCTACAAGCCGCTGTTGGTGAGTAAAGCCATGAATGAATATGGCTTGGCGCTTGGCTTTCGCCGGCTGCGGATGGACGATTTCGATAACGAGCAGATGACGATGATGATGACGTCGATGAGTCGAGTAATATGGTGAGTGTATAGGGGAGGTTGGAAGAGCGGGGGGGGCATGATGGCTTCTGTGAAATGTATCGTCGGCATCTTCGTCTGTGTGAGCAGATTTCCATTGCATACACATATATATATGTATATATATATATATATATATATAGCTCTAGCAGTTGACGAAGCGGCGGTTCAATCTAGCCGCGCAGACGAATACCCTCGCATAGGTCCAGAGGCACAGACGCTTGAGCAGACCAGACAGCGATGCCTCTATGGTGATCGTTATGGGGCGCGTTAGCGAACGGCACCTCTCGCATACAGACACACATGGGGCACAGAGCCCGCCCGGCATAATTGTGCGGCGTAATTACGTGTCAGCGAAACACGCTGCAAACAAACCGTGTATCCGGCAGAACATCGTCTCGGCGGCAGCAGCAGCAGAAGAAAAAAAAATGGTGAAGAGAGATCGCGAGAGAAGCTCAGCATACAGCCAAATAGTAAAATAGTCATCTATGCATAGATCCATGCATGTGTGTGTGTGTGTGAGAGATACATGCATCGAAAGCGGCCGCAACCTCCCTAACAAACTATGCCATATATAGATGTCCACGTTGATGTCCATGTACAATAGCGTCGTGGGCCGCCGGCATCAGCTCGTCGTTGGTGCCGACCGCCAATTCCTGCTTGGGCTGGCCGTGGCGCGGAATCGCCTCGGGTTTCGTCGCTTGCGCGCGTTGTTTTTTTTTTGTTGTTCCGTATATCGTCGATGTACCGGCAACAAATGCGATATCACCGTAATGATGACAGCGACCACAATATCGACGGCGCTACGAGTAGCAGCAACAGCAGTAGAAGCAATGTAACCTCGCGTCTTATCTCTCGTTAGCTTGGTGTTACCTCACAACGCTGGCTGGTTGTTGCTGCTGCTGCTGCTGCTCCATATCGATCGCGCAGACTGGCAAGCAGACCAAAGCATAGCGGTTTCGTGCTAATGCAGAAGCAACAACAAGCAACAGCGAACAACGGCAGGCCAGGCGTAAATCTCCTCGAAACGAACGAGAATCGGTGGTGGCGGCGGTGGCGGCGACGCCGGCTCACCTTCGCTAGGAAAGCAATTGTCTCATTTGTTCTTCGTTTTTGGGCCACTTCCTTTGGCGTACGTGTGTACACGAGTTCCGCGACGCTCGCCGCAGAGCTACGTGGTGCTTGCGTAGGTTTGCTCGACGCACCGTATCTTGTGCATTTGACCGATTAGCAGTGACGGCTTGGCATACCTCCATAACGTTCGGAGGTATTCGATGCTTTTGTCGCATTGGACGCGCACAGGTCGTTGGAGGTGGTTACATGTATATATAAATATATATACATGTGGCCATATGTATACAATATATATATATATATATATATGTATACATGTACAATACATATGTATATCACCTATTTATAACGTTAGAAGAACGTGGGTGATGACGTACACGCAGCGAATCACCTATCGACGATAATATAGGTGCAAGCCCACCGAGCGGCCGGTGCACAGTACCGCCGGCCGGCGTCAATTTTCGCCTGGACAACAACTGCAGACATTGGCTGATTCTTGCCTTGACCGGTACCTCTGACACATGCAGGTTTTCGCACCCCGGCGGAATCTCAGGCAGCTTGAGCACGTGTGCCGAACAGGTGCAAGATGTATGCACACCGTACTTGATATACAATATATATATATATATATATATATGTATATATAGGTTTCTTGTTTTTCAGCTTCGTTACCATCAACATCGGTCGTTGTCATTATCTGCACAGTGTTCGCTGTGGGATGCTTCGACAACGGAGCCAAGAAAATCGTGATGTTTCTCGTGTTTCGTCTGTTCCGGACATGTTCTTTTTTCTTCCATGTTTGTTCCTTGAGAGTTTGCGGTGCCGCTCGACGTGACGCAGGCTGCTGTTCGTTGACGATCAGACGGCGCGAGCAAGTGAACGCATCGGAAATAGCCTGATGGATAGCTAATGGACGGCTCGGGAGAGACGGGCGAATATTTGCCTGCATGAACGCTGATTCGTCCAATGACAGATAATAGCACAAAAACATGAATAATTGAAAAAGGACAAAAAAAAACAACAAACTAAAACCTCTGATAACTCCTGAGAGTAAAAATCGCCAACACGCACATTTGTCGATAGTAAGCTAGCGGCAGGTAACAATGCCACGTAAGACGGCGGACGACATTACCGTGAGCGGGATTACGAATCGGTGACGGCGTCGATCCGATCGATGATCACACATCAGGTCACAGGATTCGGTGTTGACTTTTTCCTTCCTTCAATATATTATATATATATATATATATATATATATATATATATATATATATATATATATATATATATATATATATATATATATATATCTATATATATATATATATATATATTATATATATATATGTATGTATGTCTGCGTCATGACGCGCCTGCCGCTCAAATGTTCTTGCTTTTACTGGTTAATTCTAATCGACTTTTGGGTTCGCTGAAAAATCGGCCGGCCAAACTGTGCTTTACATCGATGGTTTGGAGGGAGGGGACAGACGGGAGGTGTTGTTTATCAATCAGTTAATATCGCAGGTAGCTGTTGCGATATGGTGTCGGCCCCGCTGGTGGCTAGCGGCCGTGGGCTAGTTTCTCGGTGAGCCATAAGTTGACGCAGCCATAACGGACAACAATACGATGCGTGTTGTTAGGCCGCGGAAGATTAAGGCCGCAGAAGATTAAGGCCGCGCTGTCCCAACGTGTTAACGGCAGGTTAGCGTCACATTACGCGATCATGGCCGTGACGGTTGGAGGGTTGTGTTGGCAATTTGATTTCTTTTTCTTTGGTCTGGCTTCGTTTGGCCCTGGTTGTGTGCCTTGTGTACAACTCACGTGTCTCGCACGATTCGTAAAGCCCGTCGGAGATCGTTGAGATTACTCGAGGTATCGGCGTTCCTTGTCGCTGTATTGCCGGTAGTACAAAGCGAAGTGTATTTACCAGGCAAATAGTTTCAACGCGAACTCGTAGCGTCCACGGCACAGCTGGTTTCGGTATCGCCTCATGCGAGAACGGTTCCGTCGACGTCAAATGTTCTCAACGGCCAGATGTCAATGGTTATGCTACAGGGCTCGAAACCGTTAATTCCATGTGCTAATTGAGCAGATCGCTTTAGGCAAATGTGCGCTACAGTGCTACAACATGTTAACACAATTCCACATCACATGCCACTAGGTGACATATCCTTAGGTGGAAGATATTTGACACTGCCCTGTGGATTCCATTTCGGCTGGGTGACGGTGACGACGACTGCGATCGAGTGTATAATACAACACAACCATGTGTATACAACGACACTTGATACATGGGCGACGGGTGTATATATATATATATATATATATATATATATATATATATATATATATATATATATGTATATATATATATATATATATATATATAGACGATTGGATAAATAGAAGAGAGGTCGTGCGCCAGGCTGACGCACGTTTATTACGTATGTCTACTACGTTCTTCATCGACGTCGACCCGCTGAACAGCATCCACTAATGCGGCCAGAGACCGTGTATACCCTGTACGTTGGTCCGATCAATCAAGTGATATATTTATATGTATCAATATATAACCTATATATGCATATATATCCGTATATACATATATATATATATATATATATATATATATTGTTATAAGATACGATAATTAGCACGCACACAAATAGGTTACTCCCAACAGCTGAAAGTCACCTGATATCAGTTTTACCTCCCGATGTGATGCCACTTCCGTTGATGTGTTGCTTCTCCTATGGCGACTACAAACGAATTCGTCCGGAGCCGTTTAGCCTTTTCTCGTCATTCTGTTGTTGTTCTCTATTTGTCGATTTTCTTCGATCTCACTGCGTTTTCAATGATTGCGTTCGGTTTTTCATTTTTTTCCCCGCCATTTTACCACGTTGCCCCACTCTCCGTCCGCCCGTTTTGCTGGCAGATCGCTCGTCAGCGCCCCTGTAGTACCTACGAGCCACAATGGCCAGCACTCTCGATCGTTCTCAGAGCACTTGGCACTTTTCGTCATCATTATCGCAGTGGTGGTGGTGGTGGTGGTGCCGGTGGCTGGTGACCATTTCCGCTCTCGTACTCGCGTTGGCGGACAGTAGAACTGTCCGATATGGAAGATCCTTGTATAGGGAACCCCCTTGGGAGTCAGCGTATGCTATGATCTGTATATAGGAATCTAGGTTATGTCTGCTTATTTATACGTATGCATGTTCGTTCGTTCGTTCGTTGATAAGTTGGTTGGCCCTTGTGAATCTTGATGCGTGACTTGCTGCTGCTGCTGCGGCTGCCACTCTTCCTGAGGGCTATCCGCGATTCCCTCATCAGATCAGCCTTCTCCCGTCATTCTCGGTCTGTAAAGACCGGGTGGTAAGGGTGACCGCTCTGTCGGGGTCGCAGCAGCCAGCGCTAGCCGAACATGGTAGACGATTGTAGCTTTTTCCTTGTTCGCAATAACGAGCCTGATTTATGACTATTCTTATTATCTAAATTTACTCGATAAATCCGATTCGTTGGAGAGAGAGAGAGAGAGAGAGAGAGAGAGAGAGATATGCCTTGAATGGATTTGCCTGGGGTATCATTCACCATCGTTCGTAGCATCTGACCATGACCAGCGCGCTTCATTGATTTTCATCTTCGCAAGACACACATACACACTTGGACGAACGGAACGACGAAAATATCGGCAGAGTCCTCAATCCGAGGGCCGGAGACTCTTGCAGACTCGGCCGGGACCTTCGCCGTCGTGGGAGCGATGTTTCGTGAGCGGTCGTGCGGTCATGTCAACCAACGCCGCCTCCCGCCGAACGCCCCCACCGTAGGGGGCGGCGGCGGAGGCGGCTCCCGCTGGGCGCGAAATTGAAATACGATTTGAAGAGAAAAAAAAAGATAAGTAAAACACAACGCATTCCCGAGATAGGAAACGCCAAAGGAATCGGGCACGGACATGAAGAAGAAAATATCGGGACGCGCGGATGATGAGCCCGCGTGAGTGAGGTTTCATTTGAAGCTTACCCTCTCTCTGTGTTTCGATCCAAGATCAACATCTCCGGTGCGGCGCGGGGCGAATCCCGATGCGGACTCGGCGCCAGCGACCGGGCCAGCATCGCCCGTTCATTCAACATGATGGCATCGCACGACACACCGATGAGATACCAATGTCAATAACATCGTCGGCCGAACGCTTTTGCTCAATGAGGTTTGACTCGTGCGGGTACAAGATAAATAACGTCAGTTCGTGAAAAGTTAATGAAAAAAAAAACAAAAGGCGAAAAGACGTACAGGACGTGTGCGCGACTCGGGATATCAGATACGTTCATGGGGTTTTGTCTCTGATGGGAACGGCCTGCTTTGCGCGCCTGGTGCGTTAGAGGGTGGCTGTTGCGAACGCGGTGGTGGACCCCTCTGAGCGACGGGCATGGGCAGCGAACGGTGGCGTCGGCGTGGGATTCTATTGATTTATAAGGAATAGGTGTGTCGTTGAAAAAGTCGTCTAGATCGTGTGTATATCGTTGCATTGAATGTACACTAATAGATATTCACGAATAAGCAAGTGAGGTGGTTGCCCCGACAGATCCTCATCGTAATACCGAAAAAGGTTAAGGGCTGAGGCCTGTCAGATAGGGAAGGCTCAGCTGAGGGTCAGCTCGACAAAAGCAAGCAATAGATATTCACGAGGTAGTTCGTAGCAATGCCGAAAGCAGTTGTACCGTGGACGTTAAATGTTAGGCTGTAGGTCAGCCTGGAAAATTTCGTTTTTTTAGCACTCGTTCGTATTCAATGCAGTCATACATATCGGATACGATCGGGATTCGGCGCCGATGAACAGCTCCAGACCGTGGAGATGATATCAGATACAGTTATGTGCGAGATGGTCCATGGTCAGGTGCGGGCAAAGTATGTCGCCCAAAATATACATAGGGGCCGATACATAGATTGCCGTGAACAGTATCATCTAGATATCACACGGGTGGAGCCGCCTGAGAAACCGGTCAAAGAGAGACTGTGTTCGAAGCGTGCCGATACCGTTTGACACATTATAGGTACAATTCGATCGAATATTGCGATTGGTTTTGGCAGCTTTTCGTAACTTGATTTCTTTAATCGGCCTATACATGCAACGCTATCCTACCGTGCCTCATTCAGAAGTAGTATATGCACAGCATTATGTTGGGACTTTCCACACAGAAATAACATTGGAAAGAGGAGATGCGCGTTCGTTCGTGGTGTGTCTATGTGTGTGTGTGTGTCTGTGGACCGGAGCTCTGTTCGTTACTTGTTTATTTTAACTGGAGGGGCTAATTGGCTGAAATTAATTTGTATGCATTTCAGGTGTGGCCTTAGGCATCGCTAGCGGCCGGAGCGTGTTCAACCAGCCGAGAAGGACGTCCAAATAAGCATCCAGCCAATAAATAAGCAAATAAACAACAAACAAACAAATCACCGAGCTCACCCTGTTTATGACCGACACCTGTCTGTCATTGTTCATTCTGCAAAACGACAAATTAGCATCGGATCGATCAGCTCCGATCAGCCAGCGACGACGGGAATAACCAACCACAACAACAACAAGGATAACGCAGAATCGACGTATCTCGACTACGGCCGCCAGCAGCAGCAAGCCCATAGATATCGTCGCTAGTGAAAGCCGTTCAACGCTGACGGCTTTGTTCGTGCTCGCTCAAGTGCGATTGTTCTAAGCAGACGTGAGTTTCTGTGAGTGCGCGAGCACAGTGCATATTAGTCACCGGTGAGCCGGGCCTAGTCGGGCGCGGGTCGCGGCTCTGAACGCCCGACCCTTGTGTGTTTGCCCATAGGTCCGTAACAGCGTGTGTGTGGCGCCAGTGACCTGGACGACGTCACGCCACGTCGTGGTGCCAAAACGCTCGTGAGCCAACGGAATCAGCAGCGATTCGTAAGCGACGCTACGCGAGACGATGAATCAGAAAAAGCCGCGAGGCTTCCTCAACGAGGCCGTCTGGCCGGACCGGATCACCGTTCGACAGGATGCCATATCCGAATCGTATGCGGTCGAGACACGACCGTTTGCCAGGTAGGTGCCAAACCGCTTAGGGGGGAAATATCTGGACTGTGCTCTGTTATTGTTGTTGTGTTTTTTGTTTTTGCTGCTCACGATATAACGTTTCGGGGACGTCAGACGCGAAAATAGAAAATGCGGTAAAGTAAAACCCCTGCCCTGGGTAGTGGAGGCAGATTCGTCGTACGGTACACATGTTAATCATACAGCGGCTGGTGGATCTCGATTAGCCGTGTGGAGCAAGCAACTCAACACGTCGATGTGGCCGCGTTGTAAATTTGATACCGTTGACTCGGGTCGAAATGAACACTATCTCGAATTGCAAGATCTCTCAAGGGCGATTCGCTGTTTTGGATACACGTTGAATCGCTATCAGCTATCAGTTAATCTATGGCTATTGGAGACGAGGTAACTGTTATTATCAACCTAAGCACATGTGCCAGTACGGGATGGTATTGAGTGGAGACCCAGTGCAATGTCACTTGTTCATAGCAAAAGCAGAGCTGAGATCAATCATTCTGTTATTAATTAGCTAAAAAAAAAAATTCTCCCCGTCCATCGGCGAGTGTCTGCAGTACTGTTATGACTTGACAATTTTTACGAAGTATGATATAATTTTTGATCGGCAGCCCAATGACCTCAGGCTACTTTCGAGCTGCGGGGCCCTTCGCGGTTTTCATCAGATCATTAACAGTGTCATAACACAATTGAACAATATAAAAAAAACAATGTATCATCCTCAAGAGGCAGGTTTTGATGTGAAATAGTTTATTTATTATGGGTTACGACAACGGGGACAATGACGACTACCTCTCAAAGCCTGAACCCCGTGGCAATCAGCTTTGTAAAGTCGGAGCGTAGTCGTCGAAGGCTACTGTGCGTACGGTGGCCTCCGCTAAAGCATCTCCTGAAAGGCGGTGTCCTTCGACATTCGTGGTGGGTTAAACGCTGCTGTGGGCCCCAGCTCGTATAGTTATGAAGCCAACGATCCGATCGAACTTTCATCGTTGCGGAAAACGGTAAAATGAAAGATGAGTGTTGGCCACAGAAACGAAGCCTTGTAACTGATACCGTAGTGAGTGCAGTAGCTTGTGGAGCGCCACATTGCTTGAATGAGAATGCTTTGATTTAAGACTCGCTCTCTCTCTATATATATAACGAAATATATCGCTGATATCGACACTGGAGAACCAAGCATCAACGGCCCCCCCGGCCTCTCTGAAACGACCTGGTACAGCTAAATAATCATCTTGAGTTTCTCGCAAAAACGTTTTCATAAAAATCCGATCCCCTCTATTGCCACTATTACTACTACTGCTACTGTTACCTCGGTGCCTTTTCCAACCAACTGTGAACCGGCGGCCCAATACATACATAACGATTGTGGCCCATTGACGCCTGAGTAACGCTTAGCTAACCCTATCACAGACTGACCGCGACTCGACTGGTGGGGGCGCAGCGGAGATCCGCGAGAACCAGAGCCAGAGATATAACGAGCAGCAGAAAAGCCCGTCCATACTCAGAAGCGTTCGTTTACGAATTATTGACAACCCATTACAGCTCGCTAGTGTCATGCGACCAACGAACGAACAAAGGCGGCATACACGTATGGGACATCCTCTATCGATCCGGCCAATTCGTCGTGAGGACAGACACACAGAGAGAAACCTATTAGCGCTATTCTGCTGTCGTATACGTATATGTACGGTGACAATGGACACCGCATCGTCCCTCACTGGGAAGTGCACCGCCACTTTTTGAGCTCTCTCTCTCTCTCTCTCTGTCTCTCTTTCACCTCGTCTCCAGGGTAAGAGTCCGATGTTGTCTCGCTGTGCAAGCAAACATTGGACAACAATCAGACAATTCGGCGGATTCACCCCGCGGACACCCATGCATATCCTACTAACTAACTACCTACTTATCTCGCTATCGTGTCCGGTCCGCATGTGCAGATCGTGTGCAGGCCACTGCAAGAGTGGGTGTTCGCGTTGCGGACGATAGACGATATCATGCTGTGATGCTGCTACGGCTGCTGCTGCTGCGGCAGATGATGATGATCATGTTATTGTTGTTGCTGCTGCTGCTGCTGGTGACGCTCTTTGCTGAGGTGTTACGGGTAATTTTTGTCCTGTCAGTGCCTGTTGGCGTTGATGGCGGCGGCGGCGCCGGCGCCAACCCTGGTGGCCGCTTGCTGTGGCCAGCTTGTGGCACCTGCATCAGCAGCAGCAGCAGCCGTTTGTGGGTGATCTGCGCGATGAACAGGGGTCAGGTCCCGCCCACGGCAGGGGGTCAAATCATTTGAACAAACGCGTTCGCTTACGACGCAGCTGACGCGGACGCCGGCTGCCGGCAACCGTTCAACGCTGACCGCGTGGCTCTCCACGCTGGCTGCTTCGGCAGAACGCCACCCGGCCACCCGGCCGCCCGCGCGCGCGCGTTACGGAGAAAAATGATTATGGCGATTCCGTGTCAATTGAACATTGGGCATTCTTTCTATGGAGCGAATGCGGTCGGACACTGAGACCCCGAGCCGTGGTCACGGATGCCACGAACACGGGGCTGATTTTTCGACCGTTGATGTTGTCTGATGACGAGAAAAGTGGATATTGGCGCGAGACCAGGAAATAAGTGTCCTTTAGCACGCATTCTTCCCCTCCATACGCACATGAATAATGGTAACGTTGCCGCTGCTGGCAGAACGGCTGGGTGGTGATAATCATGGCGGGGGCTATAGTAGAAGCAATAGTCATAATGGCAATATACGTACATTGTCGTACACACAGTTGTTCGTTGTGGATAATAATAATAATAATAAACGGAAAGGTGAGCAGAACACACATGGGTGGGCGAGCAATGATAATAAAAATAATAATAAAAATGATAAAAATAATAATAATAATAATAATAATAATAATAATAATGAGAGACATAGTCGACACATCGAGTTACCGTCGTCTCATCCGAATCTGTTGGTGGGGGTATTGCGACCTCCACTGTATAGCCTGTGCGTGCTTAGCAAGGTTTACGAGCGAGGTGGCCGGTTGGGCTCGTTGTTTGGCTCGCGCCGCACCCTTTATCAATCTATGCAGCTATCTCGCAAAATGAACCTATCTTGCCATGTGGTGGCCAGGGTCCAACAGATATGCAGGCGGGTGGCAGGCGATCTGGCAATCAAATCGAATCACCGGGAGGCTGGGAGGTCGCTGGCTAAGACCTGCGTTTATTACAGCTAAGAAACAGTCGCCGAGTTCCTCGATCCCAGAAACGAAGTGGCTTTAACACGCCTAAAACTAGATGCTGCTTGCAGATAGTCCAATTAGCCTCCAGCAGCATTTTTTCAGCCCGTCGATATATATATATATATATATATATATATATATTGTATGGGACTGTGTCAATTCATCAAGCGAAATATCGAATTTCACTGTGAAACCGTCGAATTTGTTCGCGATGGCTCTGACAGGTTGAAATGAAAGCAACAGTTGCGTTTCTTCCTGAATAAAATTATATCCTGTTAATGAGTATATTTAGTTGGCTATCAAATGAAGCTAAAGTCAAAAGAAATCATTAAACAAAGTAGGCAATGACAAGAATGTGATTCGAAATGTTGGAAAAATAATTACGCTTCCTCTTGCCTGCATGTTGCCTATATATATATATATGTCTAGTTTCGAGCCCGGTGGAGTGGTGCATTCGTGTGCGCCTTGCAATCGTAGCAGAGACACGTAGGTGCATGCACGGGCTCGATCCCCACCGTTGCACATTTACATTTCAAGGGGCTGTCCGTCCTATGAAGCCTTATGCCGGAAGCAATTGTACCGTAGACGTTAAATGTTGGCTGTGAGTCAGCCCGGAGAATCTATTGTATATATATATATATACATTCATTCATCGTACCATACGTGTATAACCACGAAATCGCGCTCGAGCACGCTAGTGAATTAAGCAGGCCAAGGCAAAATGCCGAGAGCTCCATTCACATGGCACCCTTCTACCCGTTGTCGTGTGGAGTTGCCAGCCATCGTCACCGCAACCGCAGACGCCGGCCCCCCCCCCGGCTACGCCAACGGAGCAATGACGAGCCAACACCGTGCAACACCACGACCACTGACGTTTGCTGGCTCTCCGCTCGTGACAGCGTTGTTGCCAAGCGTTTCTCTTCGAGATCCCAGCGTCGTCCCACTGAGTCGTGTCATAGTGTTCGGGTTCCAGCTGCGCGGCGAGAGAGGTTGGCCAACGAACTCGACACCGGCTAGAGTGACTGCGGATGTCTTGACCCGAGGGAGGGACCAGCGGGGAGATCGAGAATGTGGAGGATTGTTCGGCGCGCGCCGAGATCGGCAACTCGTTCAGTGTTGCTTTGCCAGGAAGGTGTCAGGTCACGTTAGCGATACGCGCGATAGATATATCCGCGCGCGCGCGCATATCCTGTTCGGTGGTGCTGACCCCGACGGAATAGCCGTCGTCTTAATGCCCCGCGACTCATTAGACATCAATAGATAGATCGAGTGACACGGGGACGAACAGAGAGAGAGAGAGGAACGATCCATGGAGATTGAAAGTCGCAACTGTTGTCGTTGTCCGAATAAACAAGTATATAATCATAGACGACTTGGTCACGAATGTCTCCCATTGTGGAGGCATCGGAAGGCGACCAGCCGCAAGGGCCGGGGGCCGGGGGCCAGGTCGAAGAAGCCAGCGCGGCCTCGTAAATGAATAATGACAGATTCACGCTGACTGTGCCAACAATGCGGATCGATTGCGGTTGACGAATCTCTTTGTCCTCAAAACGATCAAAATCAAACGGGCATTCCCCCCCGCACAAGACGATCGGATCATAATTGCGCGGTGGCTATCCTCGACGGCGTCGGGGGGCCGGCAATACGCAGCGTAGAGTATTTTCATATGGGATCATCATTGATTCTCTTGCAAATTCGACACTAGCCACTTGTGCATGACCAATGTCTTATACACACACGCAAATACTGGTTCGATAGAAGCACCAGGAAGACTCGGGAGGGGCCGGGCAGCGTAGACAATCAGCTGCAACAGCAATTTGTCCCCCAAGCCACTCGCTCTCTGCAAATGCTCTCAGGAGTCGGTGTCCGCCGCTGCTGTTGTTGGTGTGTCTAGGCCGGTTCGTTGGATTTCGAGTTAAATGTCAGATGTCATATGAACAGAGGACGATTAATTGACAATGTCACTCGGGATCTCGTTTTCGACGAAACCCCGCGACAAACCATGATTGGTGACCCTAGATGATAACAGCTTGTTGAAACTCGACATTGATGATTTGGGACAGAATGACATCACCCCATTTGCTGCCGTTGTTTTTTCGTCTTTGTTTACGACTCAGCACATCCGGACGTGATTGCCGGATTTCTTATCGGTGTCCGCTGCTCACAACGGCCGACATGAGGTCGCGTATCAGACACCTTATCACGCACGAGTTTGTCGAAGAAATATATGCGTAATGTTCAGCTCATTGTTGTTATTATTATTGTCATCCTTGTCCTTTATATCCTCGTCACAGCGAGCGAGAGCTGGCATTGATCGTCGTTCTTGCGAGCAAGTCGCTCCCGACTTCAAATCGATCTCTGCCGACTTCTGCACGCCCGTCTGCCTATGGGCCATTCCCGCGGCACGGGACACCCTCGACAGAAAGACGGTTTCAACTGCTCAACTCTCCGTGACACTCTCGATCTCACTCTCTCTCTCTATGGCTCTCTACCCCGTTTCTCATTCGGTTCTCGTTCGATCCATGGGTGCAGAGTGGCGCATGGATATGACCGTGGTCGAGATGCGTATAGCACCAATGCCACATGATCGGAGTGCTCTATGATTTCGCTGCTATGTACATTCCTGTACATTCCCAGCCATCAGCGGCATTTTCAACACTTCTTCTTCATACTCGCTGGGATAGAAGCTGATGTTAGAGAATCTGTGATTCAGCTGCAACTGCATCGACTGATTGTTGTGTCCGTATTCAGCTGGCGTACGCGTGCTGTTCTATGGTCCTGCATAGCAATGTTCCCGCTTCGGCTCTCTCACCGTTCCCTCGTACATCTCGTGTCTATCAGTGAACCATGTTTAATGGTTTTGGGCTGACCCTCATCTCTCGAAACAGTTAACCCAGCTCGACGATATTGTTACATTTGCATTGCTTCGCACGGCGGACCAACCCCAGTGACAAATGTACTAGGCGCACACGAATGCCCCACGCCACTGGGATCGCGACCCATGCCGTGATTATGGGACATAATGTGCATCGGTGACGCCTCCTTGTTTATGAACGATTGTCACTACTCTAACGATGATTCGTGTTAACACTCTGCTCTTATTAACGGGGTAGATTGCGCGAATTAGTTCATAGGCGAATATCTGAGTTGGACACTTACAACGACCCTACCACCCCTGAAGTATTTAGCTTCGAAGGGGAATCTAGGGGAGGATCAAGCTGGATCAACAACCCCGTTCGCCAGCTTCACTTCAGCCCATTCCTGCCACTGTTCCATTACATCTTGCTACCGTCCGATTATTATTGCATATTACCGTTTGACAGTGATACTGACTATTATTAATGCTGTGTGTATGTGTATCCGTGAGCTTGAATTCAATTTCAGCTGTACGTGGCGGCTCGCCTTCAGCGTACATGTACATGCTGCACGACCGTGCCAATATTTCCATTGCCCCCATACACCGGAGACATCTTATTCATCTTTGCAGCTCTGCCGCCGATTGACTGATGTGATGCCTTGTCCTCCAGCACCCGCCCCCAGCTCACGCTGGACATCACCGACCCACAAGCCGTACCAGCGGCAATCAGTTCACTCATGCCGCGGACATGAGTTTCACGACCACAGCCAACGTCAGTCAGTGCTGCCGTTGTGACGGGACAGTGGCCGGCCGTTTCGCGAAAACAAACAGCGCAACGACAACATGCAGCGTGTGCGCGTATATGCGTCTGTACCATTGCCTAAGTGCGATTGCCTCATACGGACGCGTGGCACTGCTGCGTGAGCCCCACACTACGGAGGACTCAGTAACCGCGCAATTGTGGCGTACAGCCGTCGTGAGGCGAACACCATGTACGCTAATGGAACATAACGCGGCTGGTAGTCTAACACGTGCTTGGCTTAGCGAAACTGTCTAACCCCTCGATTTCATGCACAGAGAATACATACAGCATATATATATGTGTATATAATAGCATAGTCGCATATGCTGTTTGTGCTTGTGGCTCGTCCACTTGTCTGTGCTGGCTGTTTTTTTCTTTTTGCACAAGCTGAACGCTGTGAAATTCTGTGATTTATAGCAACTAACAATACAGCAACCACTGGATGAATTCGGCCTATACGAGCGCTTTGCCTTGTGGAGCGGCCCATGTCATTGTATCATAAATATCGCACGACTTTCGATTGCATGAATGCATTATGCGGCAAAACAACAACAAATTCCGTCGACAATGAACCGAACGACTGTCCCAGATGTATCTATGTATCTGTAAAGTCAGTATGTTCTTTCCCGTCATTCTCGCTGTCTCTCTCTCTCTCTCTCTTTCTCGCTTTGTGCGTCGCGACACCCAATATTTCGTCGGCCATATGCGTCTTCGGCGGCTTCAGGCTCTGCCTTCAGGGTCCGTCAGTGAGAACGTCGGCCTTCTCGATTTTCTCTACACCCATCGATCTTGAACGCTTTCTCCGCTGTCCGCTGTTCAACCATGTGTAGCACACTGTACCCCTGTTCTACATCCACATAAGCCGTCTGTGCCGAGATCCTCGCCAAAACTCGACATTGCCCTTGTCGCAGTAGTGTTCACTTAGTTAGTAGTTCGCTGAATTTCGCCCATGTATCCGCCATGCCGCCGTGGTCCGTTCGTTCGAGCATTTTACTATGCCGCTTCGATAACTCCTGCACCGAGGGAGGGAGGGCGGCAGGGGGGCTGGGCTGGTGGGGCCACGCTGACAGCGGTGGCGTACCGCGGCCCCGGCAGACGGCTCCTGGTGGGTAGATTGATTTAGTCAGACGGTCGCTAGCTGTTGCTGGACCTCGCTCTCGCTCAACCTGCTGCTCCTGACTCGGCTTCTTCGTTCGACGGATGGCTGGCTGGCTGGCTGGCTGGCTGGCTGGCTGGCCAGCAAGCGAACGGGCCACCAGACTCAAGAAAGCGAATTATCCTCTTAATTAATGAATGAACATTAATTTGCTTCATCATTGCTGGCGGTGCTGCTGCTGCTGCTGTTAATGCCACTGCCCGCGCAAACATTATATTCGACGGTGTTTGACACATACATATATAGATATACATCCACCGCAGACTGATCTGACACTGTACGACGCCGGGCGGCTAAGTCGCAGTTGCACGCCTGGCGTCGTGACGCTTACGCTGAAAGCTGACGTTGACAATGGTCAATATCGGCCAATCCTGCTCGACAAGCGTGCTAGTCTCAGTAAAGCGTCATAGCACTAACGACGGCAGCGTGGACACGGGGACATGCCCCATAAAGTCCAACCCGACGCGGTTGGGCAAGACAAGACCAGCTGCTGTGCGTTTGTTCGATGGTCTCCGTGAGGTGGCGGTTTCTGCTGTGGGACCCATTTGCTGCGAGCGCCCTCGACTGTCACCTATACGCGTGCTTGGCTTTCGCTAAAACGACGATTGGCGGTGGCTGAGTATCTAACGGTAACGAGTGACACGCAATACATTGTGCTAAGGCCGCCGTCGCTGCAGCAAATGATGCAGATGAGAGCGTGCCGCCACTGGGGTATTAGCGTGTTCGGCAAAGAAGGGAACGCTGGTGGCGATGACGGTAAAGACGACCCCGTCGACTGCGGCGAAACTTCGTGCACCGTGCAGTGCACGACAATGGGGACCTTGTCGCACGGCTGGAGTCACCGTACGTGCAGTCATGCTCGGCGGTAGGCGGCGAGCCTCTACTCGAGCCTTGACACGTTCGGTAGCTCACCTTGAACGAGCACACCAAGACGACGACGACGATCGAACTGTAGACGTGCTGAACTGTTCAACACGACGACGTTGTATGCAGACAATGAATCATAATACAGCGAGGCAATGCCGCAGTCCGTTTCGCGTACAGCCGGCCGCGAAAATGCAGCAGAGGCTGGTGAACAAGTCGACATCTACGACAGCGGCTACCGCGTGTCAACGCCGGCAGTGTTCTGCGCGTTCGTGCAGCGTGCTGCTTTCAGCAGACCCCCAGTCCCCCCACCCTCCGCCGCCGTCCCACTGGGCCCTATGACGCTCTACAGCGAATCCGCGAGCCAATATCCACGGTCCGGGAGCTTCGTCCGCGAGGGGCAACGGAGAGCCCGACGACGGTGGCCCAATGTACCACCGCTCGGTTGCTGGTTCGTGTGCGCTACGTTGTACGATTGTACTAGATGTCCACAGGCGTCTCTGGACGCTGCCTGCGCTCTTGAGCGTTGGGTGTCCCTGGCCCGTTGCCGCCGTGATCAACGGCTGGCTGGCTGGCTGGCGGGCAAGCTGTACGCATCACTGGGGTCGCTTACGACCGTCGTTTGTTGTGGGGCCGCCGGCGGCGGCGGCGGCGGCCACTTTAACATCCAGTGCCACTTGGTCATCAGCGATGAACGTCTTAGTGACGAATAGAAACGGCAACTCTTTCACTGTTTAGGCAGAGGCAGCAATACCACCACCCCCGCCCTCTGCTGGCCACCAGACTTATGTAGTGATGTGAAACACACAGATATTATAATGCATATGACATCGGCCGAGACCCTCACAGCAGTTTCGGTCGTGGCCGCTAGGCGCAATGCTGGTGATGGTGCACTGCACTTAAGGAGCCATGACAACTGTACATTGAATTAGACACAATTACAGCCGCGGCACACCCGAAAGATATCAAGATAAGCCTATGGGCTGCATGCTTGTTTGTTATGTTTTGAATCAGCGGTACGAGCGTGGTAATATAATAATAATAAGAAGAAGAATAATACGACAAGAACAATTATAATCATTATCGTTATTATGATGAATCCGAGCTTGGCAGACGGCGCATCTATCGCTCTACGCGCGAAGAGTAATTAGTCATGTTCACAGCATGACGAATAATAATTGTAATTATTAATTCATTGTCATTATCATCATCATCATCATTATTCTTATTATTTTATTATTATTATTTTTCCAATTCCCACGCCCCACCACTCAGTCCTCTCCTGATCTTCTTCCCAAGTGATTTGCACTGTATCTCTGCAACGCCGAACCGTCAACTGATCTGTCTGCCTCGACCATCCCCGGCTGAACGGCAAGCGTACAATACGCATCGAATCCGTACGATGCTAGACCGGAAATCGCCGACAACCACGTCAACAAGTTCATATCGTTCACGTCATGAACGGATAAACGATATCACTCATATGTCCACTAACCAAAATGAGAATCGACTCCAAACGGATCGAGATGCCTGTTTGCCGTGTGGACACTCGGCACCGTCGTATCTGTACGCTGTACCATGTCGCATTTGAATAAATACCGATACTAATCAATAACATCGTCCGTCGACAACGGTCGATGTATACGCTCCGTTCAACGCTTGACGGACACTGATCGTGTTGAGTAAAGTAATCATTTTGCACGGCTCTTCTTGCTATTCTTGTCTCGACGGCGAATTCACATTGCTCATTCCTTATGGTCGCCGTGAGGCCTAACGAATGTCGTCGTGAGTGGGTTTGGCTGTCGGCTGTGAGCCTAGGCGGGCCGCAGGCGCAGGTGAGCGCTTCTAAGGCAATCGCTCGCAGGGGACTGTCAGCCGCCGTGGCTGCGGACATCTGTGTAAACGCGCAACAGAACGTCTTTGGGGGCAATCTTTGTAAAGGGCACACAATCGATGCTAATGTGATGACATATCGATCGCCTGATGAATACATACATATATATATATATATATATATATATATATATATATAAATCATTATTATTATTACTATTATTCCGTAGCTTGTCGGGGAAATTCATCATTCTCGAGCAGAACAACATTGTAGAACGGCCAAAAAGAAAGGCAGGAAGAAAGAATGGGAGCGACAGAGATGAGAGAGAACAAATCAGATCAATCGTGTAACTAAGAGCGATCGATGCCACAAATCGATCTCTTTACCCCTCCTGGGCGTGTATAGTGTGTCTCTACCTGTACCTGCACTTCGGCAGCTCCGACTGATGTCGTTTTCGCGTTACGTGACGCATACGTGTTTGTATTCATTTATTCAAGCTTTTTTTGTCCTTTGTGTACGTCTGTGTAACATGGGCCGCGGCTGATCGAAGCTAGCCGAATCTGGTGTCGAAGTCGAAGTGGCTGCGCGAGACCGAACGCCTAGGCAATATCCAGCCGAAATCTGGCCGAAACAAACCCGTGTGGGGGTGGGTGGGGGTTGGTCGGGGGGTGTGTGCGAGGCACGTGCGAACGAATACATCGGTTTTATGCGCTTGCATGAAACCGTCGCAATTAGCTGATCATGCTAATACGGCCTGCTAATGAGGCTTATGAATTTCAGCACCCGTCAAGTGATCATCCCTTAACGTGTGATCGTCATCGGTAAAGCGTTTCGTTTTTTTTTTTTGATAGAAACTTCGCTATACACGTGGCCACATGAACAAGTATCTATATATATATATATATGTAATATATATATATATATATATATATATATATATATATATATATATATATATATATTACCCTATACCTTTTTCGCTTAGTTCCTTGGGAAACATTTCGGGCGAACGATCACGCGCATCGCGCTATACCTCGCAAAAGCACCACCATAAACTTCATTTAGAGATCATTATCGAAATCGGCGACGCCTTTAGCTCGGCGAACGCAGCTTGATCGCGGTGGCGGCGGCGGCAGCACCACCGCCGCCGAAACATGAATCTACTTGGGAGACAGACACTTCGCGAATATATCGGTCGGCAACGTGATTTTATTACACTTTGTTTTGCTGTATTGTCCCCTGTTGCTGCTGTACAAGGTACCAGCGTTACAGGGAGTCATTGCGCAAAACGAAACCCTGATTGTATATTATTATGATGTGGTGCAGGTAAGTCGCTTCTGATGTGATCGGCCAAGCATAATCACGACTATCGGCACGCGACCGCCGTCTTATCGTACGCGTTACATAGTGACCCGCTAAAGTTAATGTGAACTTCACCAAGAGGTAGTTTTTTTTTGTTATTATTATTATTATTATTAGTAGTAGTATTATTATTATCATTACTATTACCGGCACGGTGCTGGATTGCGGCCGAATAAGGCTTTCGCTCAATATGCTCGTGATAGGTTTTTTGGTTAATCGATCCCATTGTCTTCTAGTAAATTCTCGATTGAGTTGTTGTTGTTATTATTATTAGTATTGTTGTTGTTACTGTTATCGTAAGTCCGTCCGGCCACGTCTGCGTATAAAATGTCTACCATATTCATTCGGTGGTGCGTGGCGCTGCTGATCCCGGGGGTGGGGGGGGTTATGTGTGTTATGTGATTTCACTATGATGATTATGCTGATCGTTGCTCGAAAAAGCTGAACGGCTAACGAAGAAAGTCCCCGCTTACGTCACCGTCATTGCCGTTAACTCCCATACCAGCATTGGATTGGCAAGCTAAGCAAGCCGCTGTATCACCTAACAACTGCTGGAAATAGCCCCCGAAAGCACATGACGGGACGGATTCCGTCGCTGACATATTTTGCCGTTGTCAAATCCATGCCAGCACGCTGATGTCAATAGCCAACAACAAGATAACGTCCGCGGTGGCACCGACAATTGCCAGAGCCCATATGCGCACTAGCAGTTTGCCTGAAGTTGTTTTTAGGTTGCTCGGGCAGTATCTATTATATATCGATCCGTAGATGGTCGGAACAAGCTCATCGAGCTGACCCCCGGAGCCCCCGGTCCCCCTCAGCCCCCCCCCCTCGGCCCCCGAGGAGGACAACGACACTTGTTCAGACGGAGAGATTTGTGCAAGATCCTTGCTGTCGCTCAATGTCTTTCAATGGCGACGTTAGCGCCGTCTCGTTCAGAGCCCCGAGGGCTACTCGGCTCTGAGAACAGATCGCACTCGCGGGACAGATCACTACTCGCACGGCAGCTATCGAAATCTAATAGTAAACACTTGTCATTTGGTCAGTGCTTGTTTGTGTGGTGGCTGCGGATCGTCAGCACAAAACGCGCGCCGATCTGCTGCGGCGCCGGCGGCTGGCTATTGCTGCTGAGCAAGCTGCCGCTGTTCCTTGAGCTACGATCCTTACCACGATGCTTCGAACGGGAAACCGCCAGCGATTGTGCGCGCCCACTGAGTCGAACCGGCCACGGCTGATGAAGCTGTTCGTTGCCTGCTGATAGATTATCATAGGTGGCGGGAACGTGAGCAGGTCGGCAGGCAGAGATAGATTAGATATGTAGTTTAACGTGGGTGAATTAACAAGGCCATGCCGCATCTGAAGACTTCGTTAGCTAGCCAACGACGCAGGTGAAATTACAGCAAATAGTGGTCAGTGCACACAGTCACACCGATGGTAGAGCCACGAACAGATGTGATTCGGCTGCTGATGCTGCTACCATGAGCAGTGTACGTCGGGCGGCTGGCATCGATCTCATTTCCGTGTATCTTAGCTGCACCGTACTAACTAAGCGTTCATCGGACAGATGCATCAGGCAGTTGTAGATTGCATCGCTATTAAGAAGAATATCAGTGGTACGGCTTGCGTTCCTGTCACGCCGTGTCGATGTATTCAATATTGTAGCAGGTAGTGATAGAGAAAGTTATATTGTGCTTAACGGTACGCTGTGTGCTTAAATACATGCCGTGTGCTTAAATACATGCCGTGTCCTTATATGCATGCCGTGTCCTTATATGCATGTCGTGTGCTTATATGCATGCTGCCATATGAACCTTCCCATGGCATACCCTGCTCGTGAACGCTTGTTTAGCAATCGCTGGCGGGCGGCCAGACAACGCCACGCTAACGAGCAAATGGTGGCCGCCTGATTGATTGCAGGCATGCATCCCTCATGTTTGAACTAACCAACAACAGCAGCAACAACAACAACGGCCTTCCACCCGGTGTGCACGGTAAATGCACCTATTGCAGGAGTGTATATCTATCCGTTACGGTGTCTCGACTACAAGATCGATTGCGCTCGATAATCGACAGTTCGCCGATTTGCTGGACACCCCTCCCCGCACGCCCCCATTCCTCCCTGAACCAGACAACGAACGCGCAGGGATACGTGACAAAATACGATCTTTTCATTGTGTTTCATCGGTTTTTTGCGGCGTTTTGTTGATCCGCTATCCGTGTTTCGACATTAATTGTTGCCGTATGCTTTCTATGCCATAGGCTTAAATGTCGGGGTCTAGCTTGTTTCTATAATGTATCGAGAGCGAGACAATGGCGGTATACAGAGTCGTCATTTAGTCGACTAAGGCGATTATGTATCGGCGATTATGCGAATAGTGTTCATTCGTTTTCACCATTGTCTTTGGGACATTTGTGCTCGCGGCGTAATTAACGAACGAGCCTTCTCTCTACAGATAGTCAACATACATGAGGCGGTTTTCGGGCTGATTCTCAGCCAACATTTAACGTCCACGGTACAACTGCTTTTAGCAATGCTTCGTAAGACATCCATATATAGTTAACATACATATATACTTGTTTACTAATGCTAGTTGCAGATGCTGCCACCAGCCATCTGAGTGATTTGTCGACCGTTGTCCAATCGTGTTTCAAAAATGTACATATATACATTTTTACAGTCGATAGGTATTACAAGTGTCCAAGCTAATTAGGTTATCCGTTCGGGAGTTGTGACGTGCGAAGGTGGGTATCCCTTATCGTTGAATAATGGTTCGCCATTGGGGCAGGCCCCAAACTAGTGTTCAACTGTGTTTCTCTCTAATTAGAAACCTAATTGCTTGCTATCTCTAGCCACGCACCTCTTAACACCTAACCTGCCATGGTAGGTTAGGCTCCACCCCGTAGCTTGTATACGTGCATCATTTGCACGACGAGCACGTTATTATTATCATTACGTCCCGCATGAAGACGGCTAAAACGTCCCAACAGGCTAATTAATCTCGCCGTCCATCATCCCATCGTTGTTCAGTTGTGAGTTTAGAGACGGAGAGACAGAGAGAGAGATTCATGTGAAAACAATTAAGAAATATTCGAAAAATAATCAAGAGCATCCCAGCCACAAAAGCCGTTCGCTTTTCGCGACCTACTATAGTCGATCGCTCGCCTTTGTGAGTTGGCTATTTCTCGTTCGTTCTACTGTGTGTTTTCTCTACGCGGTTCGCAGCCCTACGGAAATTGGCAGCTGCTGGCGGAGAGACACCCTTCCTCTGACTCTCTGTGTCCGCTGATCAATCTGTCCCTCTCTCTCTCTGCGTGTATCGGGGATTTGGTCAGATCCGACCACCGTGCGACCATCGCTGTCAATGAACCACGTTGACTCTGTGCTTGTCCGAAAGATCGAGCATCAATCGGGCACGGAGATGACGTCCGACGGTGCGGCGCCGGCCCATGCGTCGGCGCTGAACAGGGCACGCGATAAGCGAGAATGATACCAACTCCGTCTGATCCCCTCCGGGGGCTCGAAATCAAGCTGGAACTCGACAATTTATCCCGGTTCGCTCGCCAGCTGCGCTCATTCGTCTCGACGGCTGCTGAGGCCGCTGCCACTACCACCACCATTACGGCAGCACTGTACGCCTCCTGTACATTTCGATACGTTTACATTCAATATATATATATATATATATATATATATATATTATGTGCACACTCAAAAACGATAAAAAAAAAACAAAATAGCCTCCCCGTGACGACAATTATTGGACATCTTCTCACATCGGCGTGCGGCTATCACGTCGCATCACGAACGCAGCAGACGCCGATCGACGAGAAGTAACTAATCGGCCGTGTGCATTCGGGGCCCGTTCACGAGCAGACAAAATTAACGTTAGTCCGTAACACTAGCGGTGTTTGTCGGCGTCGGAGCCACTCCTTGCCTGCGTGAAGATGGTGGCGGCAGCAGCGACGTCCGTGCGATCTGTTCTGCCTCTGCTTTGCAGTCGCGACAACAGCTGCAGCGGCGGTAGCAACAACCACCATCACGATGATATGGTCCAGCCAGTCAGCGCCACTATAATACCAGATGGTGTCTGGCCGTCTACACAGAGTGGGACTTCGGGGTGAACGTGGGCACGTATCCCTACGTATATATATATATATATAATATATATATGTATATAGATATAGCAGATTTGTTGTTGATTTGCTCCTTTTTCGGGGGCTATATATTCTAGATAAACTTGTCCTGACGCCGCCCAGAGTGATGGGGTAAACGGTCTAGCGACGATCGGACAAACGCCGGTAGGCCCCCACTGCGCCACCACCACGTCATGTGTCGGCCGCCGCCGCCGCCGGACTCGATAGGCCGATGACCAGGAGGATTGAACGATTGTTGACGAGTTCGATATCGATTTCGGCGTCTCGGCACGCATATGTACGCTCGTGCAAGAATGATTCCACCTTGGGGCGGAAACTCGTCGTTCTCGATGTTGAAAAGGTTGAAAAGCTGCGACCGATTACTACAATTCCGCCGTCAATCGACGGTTATTTCGTTGCCCGCTAGGGTTCGAGCCGTGCGGACGATAGCAAAACGCCATAGCAGGCGATGTATGATATAATTAAGAGCGGATGAAGATGATATCAGACAAAAATGAAGAAAAAATCCCGCTGTCTGTCAGCTAATTGAACGCGTCGAATTTCTAATGGTTGTTTTGGCACTTTTTACGTGATTGCCTCATGGAATTGTTCGAGAGAGAAAGAAAACAAGGTAGAATGTCATTGACGTGTGCTACTATAGCATGTTTCATTGCTAACTAATTCATTGTGTGGGTATGTCGATGTTCTCATACATCGTAACGTAAGTGATAATACTCTAGCTCACCTTGGATAGATCACCGCCGCTGCCGCCGCCATGGCTGATGATTTGTCACGACCTGCTGGTCAGTCTACTCAACCCTAGTCCCCTGTCCCGTGGCGTCCGTAGGCGGGATGGCCACGGTGGTAAGTGGGGGGGGGCAGCTCGACGGGCAAACCTGAACTATGGATCAGACGAAACCTGAACTATCGAGCGATCTGCTGATGTTAGCAATACATTATTGTCTCATTGTTATTGTTGTTGCTGTTGTTGTTGCTGTTGCTGTTGTTATTGCTGTTGTTGTTGCTGTTTTGTTGAAGACACACTGATGAGGTAATTCGAAGTTGTGGGTGTCTCCCTAGTCTTTGTCGATAGAACGGCCGCTTAGTGGTCGAGAAGTTATCAATAGATCAATGTATCGCCGCGGTCATTCTTGCCACTCGAACGGACGAGCTCGCCGTGTGCTCACGGACGCCAATTGTTACCGTGCACTATGATAATGGTGATCTTGATATTTGATGTCTATGCGGCCACGTATTCGCCATTTCGCCCAGGTTGGCGTGTTAACGTCGCCGCCGCCGCCGCCGCCACCACCTGGCTCGTGCCACGGCAGTCTCGTAGGGCTCGCGGGGGTGATGTTGTTTGGTGTTCGCGTTCGTCGCGGCGTCTTCCGTCCGGCTTGCGTCCTATGTCAAATTTCGCCTTGGATACGATCGTGACGGCACCGGGAAGTCTCCGATTGGAGGAGGCGAGACAGGTGACGAGGAGGATCTGGAAGGAGGAGTCAGGAGATGGCCGCGGGTAGGGGAAGGGGCCAGGCGGAAGCGAGAAAATAAACAAACAAACAACAAACAAGACGACAAAGTGCCACTACTGCTACAACCACCACGACGAGACTACTCAGCGTGAGCGACTACGCACGTAGACGTTGATGACCAGAGCAGAGCAGGGGTACAACGAACGGTGGTGGTGGCGGCGGTGGCGGCGGAGCCACTACTTGACGACCACCGCCGTCTCCGGCGATGACAGCCCGTCATCGTTGCTCCTGCGGGCGCCAAGGAGCTGACCAGTGGTACCAGCTGTCCAGGCTCATCTGCCCATCTTCGGATGTCATCGATGAACAGACTAATTGCTTTCTCGTCGCAAGTTCGCGCGTGTTCCGCGTAGATCTGACACACGCCACGCGGCCATTTGTCTGTTGTCCACGATCTATATATATATATATATATATATATATTGTATCTCAGTTCGTGTCGTGGCCGTCGACAGGTCCCGCTCAATTGTTTCGCCTCTTTGCCCCATCCACCGCCGCCTTGTCTGTCAAATGATGACGCGTTTGCTCGCCTGAGCGCGCTTGCTGCGGCTTCTGCTACCCTGACCGAACGACTGTCCCAGTACACGCGCGGGTATTGTGTCGTTGGCTGTCTTTTTTTTTTGTTGCTAGTCGACTATATTCGCATAAGCGCGATGCGTGTATACACGGCTGTGCGTGCGTATGTTTGTTTGTTGATTGGCTAAGAGAGTATACAGCAAGGGTCTGCGGTGGTACCAGTAACGAATCGAAGGTATATTCATATATATACATATATATATATATATATATATATATATCCATCTATATATATATGTTTATTTGCGCTACGACCGCTGACCACCCACCCCAGATGGGCAGCAGTTCGATTGCTTTTGGGTGCCGCAGCCTACGGTCGCTAATCAGTCGTGAATTGCTCAGCCAGTCAGTGAATGGTACGCCTGTCGGTAACCCATAAATGTGGCTGGCTAACGTTAGCGTATGATAACACCATTCACTCAGCTGGGCAAATATTGGCACACATCGCACACAAATCGTTGCGCAGGTGCGAATGGAAATTGACATAATTCGCAACCCATTCTCTTGTCACCCGACCCAGTGGGCGATTGCAGCTTGATTAGCCACAGCAGCAGCAGCGGTGCAGACAGCGGCAGAAGCACCAGGTAAACGCAGCAGGTACCGGCTACTCAGCGGTGTGAGCAGTTGAAATAATAATTGCTCACATTTATGGAACAATGCGTCCGCTTATCATCTCTTCTTAAGCCACCGCCGCCACAGCAGAGCACCAGCAGCCGCTGTTAGCACAGTCCACAAGCACAATATCAACAATTGACCAATGTCATCACCATCATCATGAGAGAGAGAGAGAGAGCGAGGGAGAGAGAGACAGAGAGAGGACCAACACAAGGACGAGCCTTCGAAGGCCACAACCCGAATCGGCCCGGGCGGCCGCCATCGACACTATTCATTATATGTGCTAACACATTATTATCACAATGAACTGTGTGTGTAGGGGCCGAGGCGCGCCGGTATGAGGCGCCGCTGCTCTTAGTCTATTTTTGCTGCCTCTTGTCGGTCGCCTCCTTTAGGGGGGGGGGGGTAGGCGAAAGTTCAATTTGGTGTCTTCATTCACATTTGTATTCCTCCCTGATCTCGTCTGATCGCCTGATCGTCTGATTGCTCAGTCGCCATCTCTCGCCGGCCGGCTCTCTCCTCTCTGCCGATGACGGCAACATCTAGGCGGTGTTTACAGTGTTTTTTGTTGGCGTTCTACGCGACACGGGAATGATCGCGCTCCGACGGTTTCGTCTGACGGCGTCTGACCGGGTGTCCCATCCGACGGATACAGCGGTAACGCAAGCGATGAGCTGTTTGATTGGATGTCGATAATCATCGTCATAACAGTAGTGGTACTAGTGGTGGTAGCAGCAGCAGCAGCAGCACACACCTCTTAATTAGTCTGCTGGCCAGTGACGACCATGCGGGAGAGAAACGAAGAGGCAATAGACGATGGCCGGGCAGAACGAAATGTGCTACCGGACGGCGTTGACCACTAGCAAGCGTCAGCGGCAAGGGGTCTCGTTGTGTTTGATTACGTGTGAATGATCATACTTCGCGAGGCCGGCGATACCACATAGAATAGGTAATAATTAATAAATGAAGGCAGATAGTGGATCAATAATCGGCCCTGGTCATGGCTGCTGGACAACGTGGACGGATTTGACGTTGAGTGTTTTCGGGTTGATTTTTTTTCGTCTTCTTCTTCTTCTGTTGCTGTTGTTGTCGTTTAGACCTCTGGAAAGTATTTTGTTCGCAGTCTCGCCTTACGTGTATGCTCGATATGCATCGTATTGTGGCTGCGTACACCATTAAGGCTGGATCTTCGTGTGCGAAACTCAAACGTACACATCTGAAGCTCCTGGCTCTCGGGGTTCAGGTGGCGTGGTGCGATCGTGTGCGCCTCGCAATCGGCGGACGCTCGACGGGTTGGCCCCCGCCATTGCGCATTTGCCCTTTTAAGAGGTTGTCTTATGTCCGTCCTATGAAGCATGAATGTCGAATGCACTCGTACCGTCAACGTTATGTTCAATGTTTAAGGCGCGAGCGCCAACTCGGAAAATTTACGTTTAATCCTCGGGGTAATCTTCAATGATCCTCATCCACTACATTGCTGGGGGTGTCACTGCCGCCCGTTGACTCTGTGAGCAATGATATCACATGATATGTTGCACTGTTGCATTTTATGCACCTAACCTAATTCGCAGCTTGAGCAAGATCACCTAATCGGCTAATTCGAAATAACGAAACTGAGCAATGACACTATCGATAGTAGTAGTAGCTAATCGCTATATTTTCTTGTTGTTCCAGGTAAGAAATTCTACCTACGTCCCACGGTGCTCGTGTGCGAGCCGCTAGACGCCGCGGACTTGTACCAGAGCGAAGCATCGTCATTGTTCACAGTTTTGCTTGAATATTACCTCATTGATTGACATTATTATAGTCCTGAAAAGGTCTTTAAAACATGCTCACGTGTACGGTAACACGCTTCGTATTAATATATCTTGAAAGGAAGGAGAACTTGTCGCTCGAGAAAACGAATCAGAGAGAGAGAGAGAGACTACAACGGTGATATATATATAGGTATATATATACATATATATATATATATATATATATATCAGTAACAGTGGAACGGTGGTAATGAGGTCGATGAAGTGGTTGACCTCAAAAAGGTTTACAAATAATGCCTTAATGCCTCACCTCGTACCGAGCACCCCCCCCCCCCGACTCTCAACGAGGTTTTCTTTAAATGACGTGAAGATTCATTGTATTGTATATTTTTATATAACATTAACTTACATATAACTTATTTTACTCTCTAAGTTGTGGCAGTTCGTTGGCTTGCTTCCGTCAAAGTTGGTGTCCATAGTCGTTCTTAAAAATGATTTGTGCTTCTTCGTTAACGACTGCATGACGAATCAAGTTAGCATTTTCATTTTTAACTTTTTAGATTAATCAGAAATCTGCAACGCGGTCTTAAGGTGCAACACACTCGATCGACCGGTTAATTCGAATTAGTAATTATCCAAAAAAGGTACCGCCGATTATTGTGTGACTCGCATTCTTGGGGCTCGCCAGCGTGCAAAATAGTTCTTGCGTCGATAATCGAATCCTTGTATAGACCGACCGACCGACCTGTGAACAACCTGTCGTTATAACCATTATACCCATGTACCCCGGGTGATGGATAATAGTGACAGCTACACTCATTTGGGTTGCACCCAATTATTCGTCACCATCATCATTGGCGTCAGACTATGATTGCCGCGCCGTTCTTCTCTTTGTGTGTGTCCACGGTCGAAAGACTAATCTCACACGTCCACGTAATAGTTACCGCTTACCCACCGTCAATCTCGAAGGCCGCCGTCCCGACATGCGCGTTTATACGGCATCGGAGCACACGGAGACACACTAGTGAGGGTTTTCGATTTCCTTTACTTCCGTGAATCGTTTTGAGACTGATTCATATACGGGATTAACAGAAATAGAGCTGGTGCTGCTGCCGCCGCCGCCGCCACTCGGGTGTGTATAGGTAAATAAATACGCTATATATATCGACTCACTTGGGGCGGACAGGATCAGCAGCGGGAACAGACGCATTCGACACGTTACATAGCCCCTCGCAACTTAGAAAACAGAAACTGTCCGCTCTGCTGCCGTCGGGCGTTTGCCGTCACAACTGCTCAACTAATAATCGTAATGGTATATGTAAGACGTTTAATTGTGAATATTTAGCATATATGCCATATATGTGTGTTAAGCGCGACTTGTTCTAAGTGCACTGGCCAAGCTCGCCGCCTCCCGCCGCGAAGACCCGCCCTCGAGTCGTGTCCCGAACTCCGGATTTTGATAGAGTACATTATTATTATTATTATTTTCATTACGATTTATTTTTACTCATTTAATCATCGTTCAACCAACAAATCAATGTGTTCCACTTGAGGTTGCGCTGAATCAAACGAGCGCTGCTCTGTCCGTGCTCCGGCAATGATCTCGATCATCGACGGATCGTCCGTCTCGATCGATGCAGCAGCAGCAGCAGCATCCAGATGAGAACGGGCCCGATCAGTTCTGTCCGAACGAGAAGAGTCAGCGCGGTGGATTCATCCATCGAAATTCTATCAGCTTATCTCTATCTCTCTCTCTCTCTCGATCAATTCATCCATAGTTGGACGCGGTCCACTTCTAGTTCACTAATGCGCTCGCTTGCGCCCCTGCTACGCCGCGCTGCCGTCGACGTCGTCCCAAAAACACGCAATGATTTCACGCCACTCGTTGTACCACGACTGCGTGTGTCGTACACGATCACAGCAGCCACCTGTGTCTCGTACACACCACTAGCACCAGCAGCATGGACGATGACGATGGCGACGATCGCGAACGGACTGAACGTTTGACGTGCGTTCGTTTGGCGCACGGGGACAAAATCCAGCATTAATACATCTTTTAAGAGCCTTTTACATTTAGACATGCAAGCAGGATTGCGTGCTTGATTTCGATGTCGTTACCGACGCCGCCGCTGTCGCTGCTGCTGCTGTTGTTGTTGCTGTAGTTGTTGCCGTTACCACCGAAGACTCTGGTGGCCCGTCGGTGGCGCCGAAGCTCGCTGGAGTGTTTGGCGAAGAGCTGTTTACCGAGCGACTGTTACTGTTGCTGTTATTGCTGCTGCTGTTGTTCCTGTTGTTGTTGATGATGGTGCTGTTGCTGCTGCTGCTGCGTGCGGTTTGTATTGGTCGGGTTTTTGGCACGCGTTGACTTGATCTTCTATTGCAGTGGCCGCCATAGTGGAGGATGATGGTGATATTAGCGCGCTACTACCGGTAGTACGCGAGGAGGGAGGGCGGGTGGTCGGTCGGGCGTTTGAGCCAGAGGGGTACAGACATCTACCGTCTGTTCTACCAAAATGGCATTTATTTGCATTCCCCCGCTGGAATATGTTGGGCGCAGGGACGTGGGCGCAGCGGCCGACTATCGCGGGACCGCAGCAGCAGCAGCCGCCGCAGACAACGACTGCTACTACAACTACTATAAGAGATACCAACGCGATATATATATATATATATATATATATATAAACGATGCTATTTTTTGACAATCAGCAATTTGTATTCGTTGTACTCGCTTTTGCGTTATTATTAGGGAACAAAACAAGCCGATGTCGACTGACAGCAGTCGACAATAAGAAGATGACGGTGTACCGCCGATGCTGGTAGATAGAGCCGAGGTGTGTGTGATGTCATTATACATATATATATATATATATATGCTATTTTGTGTGTACGCGCTGTGTATACTCTATATGTGTCACTTTCCGTTAGTATTTGCCTATTTTGATGCTATGCTACAGGTTGGTACAGCTGTCAAAGGGAAGCCGGCTGGTTGTCAATTGTTGGCCCGAAGCCAGTCTCGTTAGTCCTGCCTCGACTCCCGGGCAGTATCTAAAAGTAAAGCAGTTACGAACAGCCTTTATTCGACACGTTCGTCTTGCTTTCGAGAGCCCTCTAATTTTCACTGGTACACGTAAATGGCAATCCGATACAAACGTCAGGGCTGTCAAATCAATGTGGAGATATCGGCGTGCACACCCATGCGCAAGGACACACACACTGCGTAACTCGCTATGCTCATTTATATATATATAATATATATATATATATATGGCAAATTGATGAGTTGAATTCTATCACTAGTTAAGCGGTAAAGGGGGCGCTAACGGTGACTAAGCTTCGATGATATCGTTCGCTGTTCGCTTTAACTGCGGGTCTTACTCCTTTCAGCGTCTCGATCAGAATTTACACAAGCGACGCCTCTGTTGCTTGAAGCTCGGCGGTACTGTCGGTCCGTCTGATCTGGTCGGTCCGCGTTCGTTGGCACAATGTAGCCTGAGAGATGCGACCCTTCCCGCTGATTCCGGCTAGCCTATCGCGCGTAACTCGTTGATTCTACCGCTAAACCGTAGCAGTACCACCCCAGCGAGAGAGAGAGAGAGAGAGAGACAGAGAGATAGAAATGGCTACATCTATTATACTTTTTCCTATGTTGATCTCTCTTCGTCAACCCCGCGAACGAACGTGTGAATGCCATATTCACAGTGGTGTGAACTGAATGACAGAGAGAGAGAGAGCTGGTTGACAGAATACAGGATTCGTGTCCTCATCGTCGTCGGTCGACGACGACGACGACGACGACGACGACAACAACAACAACAACAACAACAACAACAACAACAACAACAACAACAACAACAGCAGCAGCAGCAGCAGCAACAACAACAACAACAACAACGACGACGCTTAGTCCACCCTAAGCCGGCCTCTTTCTGCCTGCTTCAGCCATTATCCTGTTTGACAGTGAATTAAGGATTCATTCATATATATATATATATATATATATATATGTGTGTGTGTATACAGAGAGCCGCACGTACCAGAACATACGGACGCACATCTATCCGGGGTATCTTATATCTGTGTGTGCACACAATGCGTGAATATCCAGAGTGACGACGGAGACGAGCTGTCAACAGCAACAGCAACGCAAGCAAGCAAGCAAGGCTAATGACACCCCCCTTTTCATTCCCTTCATCGTTCCTCTATTGTTGCTGCTATTGTTGCTGCTGCTGCTGCTGCTGTTATGGCCGTCATCGTTGTTGTTGTCGTTGTTGACTCGCTCTTGTGTACTTCATATCCATTTAGACGCAAAGACGAGCAGTGTTGGCTGAATCAAATTGAATTATCATCAACAACTAATAATGGTGACGCAGTCAAATCAACAACAACAGCAACAACAACGACGACGATGACGATAGCAACAACAGCAACAGCAACAACAACGACAACAACAGTGACCACAGCTTGGATCCCACCCCCGCTGTTACCCCCCCGCTCCCCCTCTCTCCCCCCAAATAAACTTGCTTCGGCTGTAGCGGCCGTAGATAATCAAGGGGGTTGTTCTGTCTTCGATGTGTGCGCAGGTGTGGTACGTACGCGTTTATTTGTAAGTGAAGTTCATTTTTGTACGGTTGCATTGTTGTTTGGGGCTCGCATCGATCCGTCGCCGTTTCCAGCTGCTGCCGTTCGTTCTGTGCCGCGAAATGGGCTCCGTGGCGGTGGCGGTTGTGGTGCGCATATCTACGGCGATTTCTCTGTGCGAGCGATTGTCACTGCCGCCGTGGCCGGAGTTCTGCTGAAGCTGGCTGATTTTCTGCTGCTGCTGCTCCTGCTCTGGTGGGTGACTCCGGCGGTGGTGGCGGCGGTGGTGGCGGCGGTGGCGTTCGGGGACCCACTCACCACCACCATTGTCCCGTGACTGTGTTATCTATAACACATGTGTGTGTATATCTGTTTGTCTGGCTGTGTGTCGCGCGTGTGAATGTTTCCTATTCAATAGGTCGGGGCCACACGGACACACCGGCGTCATCGTCGTTAATACCCCGCCCACCCTCACAGAGCCACATTGGCCTGATATCGATGTTGAAGCGGGGCCGCGTCGACGACCACCACCACCACCACCACTTGGGGTGTAGTCCACCACCCGGCGTCGAGCGGCATATCGCTGTCATATCATATGACTATCGTTGTTCGATACGAGGCCAGATTGCGGTGGGCACGTTCGTATTCACGTCCGGAGACTTGACGTCGATACAATCATAGGCTATCATTGACCCTTTTCCAAGTGGATCGGCTGCGCCCGGCTGGCCGCTGGCCGCCGCTGCCCGCCTGACCGGTCCAGTGGAACGTACCGGGCAGATCGACGGGCTACGTGGTGCCGCTTGTGGCTTGAAGATTGCCATAAATCGCCACTGAAGATTAATGCCGTGGTGATGAGTGCAATTTCGCGAGTAAACTCGAGGAAAGACGCTGGGCAGCGGGCGTGTTGCACGAAGCTGTTCGCGCCCTCCGTATACATAATTTATTAAGAATATGAATCTCAGCTTATCAGCTGGAAGCACGGCGAATTTTTTTTTCAATTGCTTACGACTTGTTCGTTCGTTATCGACTGCTAGATAATAGATATGTTTGAAAGACAAACAACTCTCTCTCGCCCCCTTAGCAGATTGCAGTAGTTGCTCGCAGTTTTGTCTCTATCAATTCGTTTCGATAGTCACTGTTCGTCATTCGTCAGGGTCGCCGTTTTGGTCGACGCCGTCCGCGCCTACTAGATTCACTATTCATATGAAGCTTCTAGCCAGAGGCTGCGGGGTAGCATTGCCTGCCATTCAAGAACAATATGTGTGCTGTATATATATATATATATGTATATATATATATATGTCTCACTTCTCCTCACGAGTTCCACGAATGGACAGTCACTTGGGTGATTCGGACGGCACGGACACTCAAAGGTAGCCGTTGGGCAGAACAACAGTTTGGACGGCATGCGTCACAATTAAATGTTGTGAAAATTTTCCAGTATCTACTGCTATATATATATATATAGCCTCTCAGGTCCTCGACGAGCTCCGTCGGTGCTTTTACATCCGCTCATTATTTCGAGAGCTGATGATATACTCACCCCACGTGTGAGCAAGCATTACGCAGACTCCCCTCATTGTATTTCCTGGAGACATACAGTCACAATCATATTTCTAATCACCGTTGAGCAAATGTGCCAATTGCACGACAGTTGCTCCAGCGGTTAAATAACAGCTATTATATTCTCGGTGTCGCCAGGTGGCGAAGTACGCAACACTCTGACGTGAGCGTACATCAGCGTGTGCGGTGTCGTTGTTTGGGTACATTTCAATCATCGGACCTCCCGTGTCCGCAGGCAGAAATCGCCGTGACAGAGTGAGCGAGGTTCGACGATGGAAGACAATGACCGACTGCGTCAGCATCGACCGACAGTGAGCGACAAATCGGTCGCTGTTGCGACTATGGTTGGCCACCACTGCCGCCACAGCCAGTGACTTCCACTGGTCTGATCTGTGCATAGG
The DNA here is from genome assembly GCA_019614645.1 of Stratiolaelaps scimitus. Classification (NCBI taxonomy): domain Eukaryota; kingdom Metazoa; phylum Arthropoda; class Arachnida; order Mesostigmata; family Laelapidae; genus Stratiolaelaps; species Stratiolaelaps scimitus. The sequence continues at coordinate 1,146,755 of JABWDB010000034.1, read as the reverse complement.
CATGTCTACGACGATTACAGCTCTTGTGACACGCGGACAGGCTTCCGCCGACTAGAGATGCGCCGTCGGCGTCGACGACCGCTCGCGAACATGGTCGCTGTTTTGCGCGATGAACCAGCCGCAGGTGAATCCCCCCTGCCGATTCCTGGACTCGTCCATGTGTCCGCGCTCGGGTACAGCCACCACTCGAAGCCAGCCCTGTGCGAAACGCTTAATATAATAGTAACGCCACAATGTGGCTGGACCGCAACCGTTCGCGTTGCGGGTTGGGGCACTTAGCGTCGGAATTACGTCGCGAGCCTGGTTGTTTCTATTTGTTTATTATTCTCACCTGCGGTCTCGTATGATATCATTCGCTCATACGATTCGCCAGCGTTCGTCACCACCGTTATCGAGGAGGATTACCACTATGGCATATATCGAGAACATACGAGTCGATCTGTGTCGAACTTGCGAGCTTGCGAGATTCGTGTCGCGGGTGAAGAGATGGAGCGATGGAGAGGATTACGTTTGCTGAGAGAGCTCAGCAGGACGGGCTCGTAGACGCGCGCGTGTCAACACATTGGCACGTTGGTAGGTGCAGGGGGGGTCGGGGGTCAGCAGTTGGCCTAGGCAGAAGATTCAGAAGCACGGTGATGAGGTGCACCACGCTGGGGTCTGCGACGCCGTTGAGAATCGCCGGTGAGCGGTCTTCAGCGGGTGCCGTCATGAAGTTGTTTGTCGGTCGACGACGAGCGCCCATCAATTACTACTGATGCTTGGGCGATGATCGTTGATCGAGCGAGTTCTTCAAATTTAGCGCATCTGTCCTACGTAGCATGCCGAGGGTGCAGATGCGAGGTGTGACCCTGTGGCCTGCCCTGGCCTGGCGTGGAGTGCTGCCAGTTAGACTGCTACGAGTGTACTCGTTTGTAGGCTAAGCTGAGTCGTACTTTGCTATTTCTCCATATCTAACCCTCATCGATCTTACCCCTGTGGCTTTCAAGCCTCGGAGCCGCTGCGTAGCATCGGTTCAAGTACCCACTGTCAGGATCGACAGTTTATGCGAGATTGCAATTGTAGAACGTTTTATGCCAGAATTACAAAGTATTCATCGGCTTCCTTTTCCATTTTTAACTTACCGTATTGTCCCTGACCTGTACGTAAATTCTCCAGGCTTACTCACAGCCAACGTTTACCGTCAGTGACAATGAACTCGTCGGGACTTCGTCCAGCGGAGCTCATCCTCCGTGACGGCAGTAAGCATACCTCACCGAACGGCAATTGTACCAGCTTTATAATGGCTACTAAGAAAAAACGAAACTTCCCCAGGGTGACTCTCGGCCAACATTCACCAAACTCATTGACGCGATCACTGATGGTCATTGCATCAAAAAACACTGACACCCTTCAATGCAAATGTGCCACAATGTCGCGGTATCGAACGTGTCGCTGTGGCTCTGTCCGTCTCTGCCGATTGCGGGACAGCCGTAGACGAACGTCACCACGAACGTCACCGGGCGTCAACGTCATGTACTACCTTGTTGATTATTCCATGGCTGACCCTCAGCCAACATTTAACGTCCGCGGTACGGCTTTGTTAGCATTGCTTCGTAAGACGGACAACACCTTCAAATGCAAATGTGCAACAATGGTGGGGATCGAACCCGCCGTGGACCGACGTGTCTTTCCTCCGATTGCAAGGCGGACACGAATGCACCACCAGGCCACCCCCGGGGGCTCGACAACTCGACAGCTACTACTGCTTGCAGTAATATAAGCCCATGACTCGATAGGTTCTTGAAGTGATACCCAAAAGTGGTTCCGAGACCTGTCTCCCATAGGGGTAAAGGTAAGGTAAAGGCTTCATTGGTTTATTAAAGGAGCTGCAATTTTACAATGCTTAAGCTCTCTTATATGTTTGGGGGACAGATTAGAGTCAGATCGAAACGTACGCAGATGACTATGGATCAGCATCTAAATTCAACGTATCATATACATATATACATATATATATATATATATATATATATACACACACACAATTGTGTCACAATGGATGATGTATCTTGTTGCCCGATGTATATAATTGACTTACTTCAATGTTCGTAGCGTATGTGTTATATAATAGCTGATACGAACACACGACAAACGGCGCCTCCGACCCGTTCATATATAATATTATACGTCTGATGAATGACGGATGTGCTCCTCACCCAGTGACAGGTTGAATCTCCATTTCGTAATAATGACTCCTGTTCAGCGCAGGTCATTATTTTTGCTTTGTCGCCGGCATCCGATTCGCTGTACTGACGCTCGTCTCAGCTCGGTCAGCTCGATTGCCCATCCAATCGAGTTATTCAGCTAAGACACATTTCGGACATTATGGAGTCATCCACCGAGTGGCCCGATAATTGAACCCTTGCAAGACGCCACAGTGTTGGCTTGCCCCGTGAACAATTTTCGAACGGTTGTCAATCAGACAACTGTTTGCTCGTTGCCAATCAAACAAAAGTGTCAACGCGATTCTTGGCATCCGTTTCGCCCGCGCTCTCTCTCTTTCTCTCTCTCGCTATATCCACGCGGTGTCCAGTCCCAAAATGGTGAGCTACAAAACGGTCAATTTCGACTGGACATCAGTCGGTGTGAAACAGGGTGCTGAAGGCTTTTTTGCCTGCAGGACTCAGCAGGTGGTGTTGGGTGGTGCATGCCGGCAATCCGGTCACTTGCTACCGCTGTCAACAATTGGGCCAGCCAATTGCTGCATCTTGTCGAAATGAGATTGCATGCAACAAATGTAGCAGATCAGGACACTTGATGTTCAAATGTCGAAAAAAAAAACACGCTCCTAGGTGCCTAAAGGAATTCCAAAGGAATCCCACACGGCTCAACTTCGCCTGACAGCCCCGCTCGGCGCTTACGAAATTGAAAAACGCAAAGCCCGGATGGAGAGTAGACTCGATCACCCACCGAACGGTCATCACCCTACTTCCGGACACCGCAGAGGCTGGTACAGGGTCAGTCGATCCAACTCTGTGGTTTACCGGTTTCGTTGTCCTCGACTGTCAGATCCTTAGGCCTAACTATCCGGGACACACTTGGTTGGAAGGACTACATGAGTGGACGGCCTTCTAGGTGCTATGCGGTCATCGCCTCACTGAGGCGGCTCAAGGGTTTGCGAATATCAGTCGAGGATCTGCTTCTCATTTATAAAATGCTGCTCGTCCCGTTACTATGCTATGGCATAACAATTTGGAGCGGAGGTTTCAGAGGAACCCTTCGCGGGGTCGATGTCATTCAAAATGACGCCCTTGGAGCTATTGTTCGTCGGCATTGTAGGGACTAGGCGTTGCTGATGTTCTGGAGAGCCTTGACCTCCCTCGAATCGACGAGCTCTGTACGATCCAGACTGCTCTCCTTGCATTCAAGATACTTAGGGGAAAAATACCGAATAACACATCCATCACGACCCGACCAAAGATGGAATTTCTAAGGCCATTTACTATTAAAGGGTCTAGCCGTTCATTCCCTAGTTTACCGCCTCCCGGTCATCTAGGGTTCGCTCCCTCGTGAGATTCGATCTCTCATCTCAGCAAAAGAGGTTCGTCTGAGCTGGTCCGATCCCCCCCCCCCCGCTACAATGGCTATAGTCGACGTTTTGCTCGACTCGAATGCCACGCAGTCGCTAGCGTGGATCAGACGATCAAGCGACGATTGCAGTCGCCCCTCTGCCGCTAAACTCCATAAGACTTTGCCTCTCGTTCTGCACTCGAGTATGCTGCAAGTTGTCCTGACACGGGGTAACGTCCGATTCAGCCATCCCCCGACGCCTCTTTCTCTGTGCGCTCTATCTCCGAGTGACCGCCAACGACCGCCAACGGCCGCTCTCGACCGCGGCGCTGAGCACATCCTCGCGCTTTGACCCAATATCGATTGTTGGACACGACGAGCGCCAGTGCCACCACCAGCGTCGCGCCACCAGCGTCGCGCCATTTTCCCAACCGCGACTAGAGCCATGGGCATCGTCATTCCCCTCGTTAGCTATCACTGCCAGATTGCTGTAGCTTGCTGCTGACGCCGAACAACGTCGAACAGCGGTGTGCTGCCACCAGCTGTGGCTGGTGTTGGAGACCGTGTGGGCTCTCGCTATCTCTCTCTCTTTCTCTCGCTCGCTCTCTCTTCCCCATCGTCATTCGTCGTTTGTTACTGCCCAAATCTGTCGTCACAGATCTCCGCAAGAAGCCGGAGCGTCGGCCGCCGATTTCGCGACGCGATTCGCGCCCGATCGATGTCCTGTGTCTTGTGGAGAAAAGGAACGCCAAATACGTTGGCGCCATGAAGGGGATTATACGCCGTCGTCGTCGTCGTAGTAGTAATAATAATAATAATAATAATCATCACAACGAGGCAGCACCATCGATTAGCGCCGTACGCTGGAATGTCGACGCGTCACACGCGTAAATACCGCCAGCTGTCACTATTTGAATCTATGTCCACGTACCTCTACATGTGTCGACCGCTGAACGTCGTCCAGTGCCGGCTCTATTTATTTCCAATTTGTTTGCTGTGTCTATCACCGCTGGGATGATTCGCTGCACGATCGAGCCGCCCCCTCCCCCCAGGGCCTCTGCCAGTCGCATCTGTTGCGACTTTCCAATTTTACTGTTATTTGTTACTGTTTAAACTGTTCGTTCAAGTTAACCACACGGCTAACTCGCCAGCTCGTCGTCGTCGTCAGCTCCGTCAACAGCTGCAGCAGCATCAGCAGCAAGAATTACATTTGATCGCAGCTTCCCCCCCCCCTCGTTCTTGTTCCTATTATTGCTATTATAATTAGAATTGTTACTCATATTCTTCTACTATTATTATTATTATCATTATTATTATTATTATTATTATTATTTTTATTATAATTACTGTTAGTATATCGTCTATCGCGAATCGAAATTCATCAACGCTTCTGCGTTGTCGGCGCACAACGTGCGCACCGGAGCCCGGATGGGTGGGAACCGATCAATCGATGAGTCCCTCGAGCGCACGGCATCCGAAGCGGTCGATGGAACATGACTTGTTGTGGTGTCGTCACCGCCGTCGATGGCCGGCACCATCCAGGGTAATGTTCGTTGCGGCAACAGCAGCAGCAGCGGCGGCGGCGGCGGCTCGGATCTGGACGGATCGGATCACAGATCGTCTGTCCGGTGCCCGTTGTCTGATCACTGTTGTTCGAAAGGCCGTTGCATTCGGCCGCCGTTCGTCGATTTGTTCACTGTCAGAGCATCGGATCCACCGTTTTTGGAGGAGGCCGGCGTCTCCGCGTATCACCGGCCGCGGTGCGGACCCTGGATGGTGTAGTAGTCATAAACAGCCGATCAGGGGAAGTCGTCGCGCAGGCGTCGTGCTGCAAATTCGCTGCGCCCCGACGCTGCCTGGGGGCGTAGCTGACTGTTGTTTTGTGTGTTTTTTTTTGTTGTTCGTCACGTACATCGTGTCATTGTCGTCCTCCACGTCCGTGGTGTTGGTAAAGAAACCTGGCACATGCGAGTTCGCTCCGGTCGTGGCTTAATAAGCTTAAATTGACAGAGCACCCAGCCGTTGGTTAATGGAAAAATCATGCTACTGAACCAGTGAATCAGTGTCCAGTGCTGATCCAACGCCGGGTACGCCGTGCATCGCGTTGTTTATTGCATGTTTGCCTGAAGATTGCCGAACGTTATAAGAGAGAGAGAGAGAGAGAGAGAGAGAGAGAGAGAGGCGGAGGTACCCGATTATTACATTCGCAATGCAGCTCACCATGGCTGGTGTAGACGCTGTTAGCTCAAATAGTTCCCTCCATACAAACCCTGCCGGACCCGCGAAACAGCTTGGGGTGCTGTGTACGTATATGCCACGGTGTTCCTTTGTTTCGTTTATCTTAGATAGACGACGCTGAGCGGCTGAGCGACGCCAAGCTGTTTGGTTTTTGGGGGACGCTGCCCGTCCGTTGCGATGTCGCCGACAGCGAACGATACATTGACGACGCTTGTGAGCGATATTTCCGATCAACATAAATAAATATACTGAAATGCAAAAATCACGCTGTGGCACACGGACGGCATACTGAACAAAGTGTACGGAACAAAGTGCCATTATACATCACCTTGACGCGATTTTGGTCGACACTTCAAGGGCTCAATATATTTGCATCCGATTGGCAATACTTTCGCACGACACCGATAGGTGGCGAGACACAGCGAGAGACTTATAAACGCTAGTAAATCATCTGGATCCATTACACGACGTAATCGCAACGCTACGCAAGCATTCAAACGGATCAAAGCGTCGCTGGTGACGTCGCTGGCTCTCGACAATCGTCCTGTAGTTACATTAACATCATTTTGATCGAACGGTGCAAAATACAACACAACCGTATCGACTATCGGACGGACGAGAAGATATATGCGTGTTAGTCACACGTTATTGCTATTACTGTTACTATTATCATGATTAGCTTTAGTTTGTTTGTCGCATTCGCTTAGCCGGTTGTTGGCTAGGCTATTGTTTTTCGACATCTAGCGTCCTGCTTCAATTGTTACTACTACAGCTGATGCTGCTGCTGAAGCTGCTGGGAGATATACGCCTGATGTGTTGAAGAAGGGGGGTGTCTTATCGTTGTGATTCGTTCCCAGGTCGAATGCGATGTAAGCGCTGTGATTCAAGGGCGATTTATTGCTGTCCCGGGTCTGTCGCGATACGTCCGCACACGATTAAGGTGTAGAGTGCTGCTTGACTCAATTCGGATTCTGCTTGCAAGCGAAAACCACCAGGTGCCCCGTTGCTCCTCGCTGCCGAGAGAGAGAGAGAGGGAGTCGACCGGTGGACCCAACACGTGAGTGGATTATACACCGCCTTGGCCCCGAAGCGAGAGAGCCGTAAACGGCGATCGGTCACCAATCGGAACCGATCGTGTCACATGGTTTGCTAACGATCGACCTGCGTCGAGCTGTTTCCGCTCTTCGACCGTTAGCTCCACCGTTGATTCCTCGCTGATGGCGAAATAGCTCGCGGTGCCGCTTGCTGCCGTTAATGTTTCCGTCCTTGTACGGTAGCCGGTAGAACAAAACACGAGGCAACACACCCGCGATTCGATGGGATCGCTGCGTCCTCGGGGACGTCGACGCGAAAAGGTCCCCGGAAGATGCAAACGTGAGGCGATCCCGTGGCTCGATAAAGGGGAACCGTATGGTCTCAGGGCGCCTCGGAAACCTCTCGGAGAACGTCAGGGACGAACGAACGTTGTACAAATGCCGTTTGATTGTAGCGAGCCATTGACGGCTGATACGTTCGGCTGTGCTCGGCCGTTGATCGGCTCGAGGTTAGGAGATGTGGTCAAGAATATCAAAATAGAAGGAGTAATCAAGAACATGGGGACTTACGACGATGACGTTGCCGGTAATGACGAGGCAGGCAAACAACGAACAGCTCCGAAAGGCCTATACTATTGCCGCTGCTGCTGTTGCTGCTGATCGTTTGTTGACTTCGATAGTAACTGACCAATCGGACACGAATCGGTGGTCAATGCTCCAGAGCATTGTTTTTCCTCTACCGTAGAGCGGAAAGTACGCGGAAATCAAACGGAAATCGGGGAGACAAATTGGAGTAAGCACAAAAAAGTACACATCTCGACAGGAGGACTGACCTTATGCGGCTGCCAGCCGGCTGGCTGGCGGCTATGGGGCTGATTGAGACCGCCCCGTGGAGGCTATGCTTTGCTTTCTAAGGCGACGCTTTAAAAGTCCTTAAAACACGTCAGAGCCGTACCTGGGCCCTTTTGCTCGATATAGCAAGGCGGGCCTACACGCAACTGGTGTGTCCTCGCGTACTAGCCTCGGCAGGAAGCTCTCTTTGACGTCAGCCATTTCCGCTATGTTGTCCTGCGGCCGTAGATACGAGCTCTTTGGATCATATGTCGAAAAAAGGCGAGTCCGGCGAACATCAAAAACATAACAGAAAACAAAAAATCTCCAAAGAAACACCAGTAAATATCAAAGGAGCCGATGATGTAGTCGAGGCCGAGCTAACAGACAAATTCGTAAGTAATTATCGTATCGATCTCAAACGACCGGCTGGCGGCGAAAAGGTTGATCGACCACGCGTTGCCGTTACTACGCTGCTACTGATTGCTGTTGACCACCCTATGCTGTATTGCTGAGCATCGGACTCGCCGAGAACATGCGATCGAGAGCATTGGTATGAGTGGGCCTGATCGAGGCTAGGTGCCGCAGGCAGGATTCACTCGTGTCCAGGAAAACGTCCTGCAAAACCGAGCTGCATCCCGGTTGCATTCAGCTCACCCTTCGGTTCTAGGCAAAAGTCCTGGTATAAGAAAGAGATCGTTGTCGTCGAAAAATTAGGCGGCACTTTTTGACCACGAAGTACAATAGCATGTGATGATATAGCACACCCGTTGCTTGATTGGCTAGTTGATTGATTGATTGATTCGTTTCTTACAGTTTCTTGCAATGACATGTACGCCCTTACTTGAAAAGCATGCAAACATGTTCATTTAATAGTAGCAGCTGTGTGTGCTTCTGTCGACACGACAGCCCATTTCGACAATGCGAGCTATCAATCTCGGTAAAACGTTGACTGGTGCTAGAATATTATAAATGCTTGCAAATGTATATATAGATATATTTATATATATACGGGCTCACAAACATACTGGATCTCTTATACAAGCGTTGACTACAGGAGTGGCTGATCTGGTAACAAGATCGCGTGTAATCGATTATATCTTTTTACAGTTGTTAATTATAATACTACTGAGGACGTTGGCTGGGCCAAGGGAAACGGGACGGTATGGAGTTGTCAATGTTCAGGCAGAGAATCATCAGATCTCAATGGGGCACGCCGATAATGAGGATCCGTAACCGTGCGGACACAAACGTCCATATGGACGTTCGTAATTGTTCAACGCAAGTGACAATTCACTTGATTTCGATATGACAACGACCCAGCTTTGCCACCAGCACCAACCTATTTCGTCCACGCGGCGATCCCGTTATTCTCTTAATATCAGTGTAATTATTCGGTGCATTCGTCAACGAACACGATAATTAAAACTACAACAAATTTCAACAATTCCTCTTATTTCGTCTCCGAATAGTATAACCGAATCATATTCACGGTGACTCGTATAATAACTAAAAGTTGACCCTGAGTGAGACTATCACATGACTATTAGCTGTTTCTAACGATCACACTTTCGTATCGTGCTGCGACTCATCCTCGGAAGACATATATGCCGATGTGTTGCTGTTTGCTTTACTAACCAAGCCTGAACTCTCTCTCTCGGGCGGACTCTCGGCCTTAAAACGTCAACGTCCACGGGACCGCCATTGGACGAACGGCCAATGGCGACTCCGACGGTCGGCGGGATAAAGCCGATCGCTCTTCACGACAGCGGCGGCGGTGGAGAAGCTTCCGATGCCTCGAGCCATCGGAGGGCAGCGCGGACACTCTTGTCGTCTTAGGCCGTTAGTCCACGCGCTCATTTTGTGGCACACTTTGTCGCCGGTCAGTAGCTTGATCAACTCGTTGTTGTATTGGCCACTTGTTGTATGTTGTCGTCGTCGTCGTCGGCGGCGACCACGGCGGTAGCGTAATCGCCGCACGCCGACCATAGACACACACATGGAGTGGTCGCTCGCCGAAACCCGTATATGGTTGGTCTCATGAAATTTCGATGATTAAATCTTCTGTGATGCTGTTGTTGCTTTTACTTCTGTAACGGCACAACAGTGCTAGTATCGTAGTGGCGGTAGCGACTGGAGCGAGGGTCGACGTGGAGCGACGAAAATTTGCGCGGTATTTTCAGCTGAAGTCGACAAAGTCCGCCAGTCCGCCAGCGATCCACGCTCGCTATCCTCGTCGAATAGGCTGGTTGCCAGACGATTTTGTCCCGGTCTTTCGCTGTCGACGCCACCCCACCACCGAACAACAACAACGGCAGCAGCAACACTGTTACTATTGATAAATAGTGATGCCGATGGTGACGTCGGCAGACAGCTGCCAGCGCCCAGCGTCTGTACAAGGGATGCCGCGACGGTGCAGACGGCAAATGAGCAAGCCATGTACGGCCGATACGGACGAACCAGCGTATTGCGTCCGCCGCGAAGGCAAGCCCGAGCGTTGCCGTTGTTGTCTCTAACTGGGCTGGGATGAGCTGGGACGCGGCAATCTGAGAGCTGCTGCTGTTGCTGCTGCTATTGGACGCAGTTGCTCTGCCAGTTCGCATAGTACCGTTGTTATTTTTTCCCGTTTCAAAGCGAACCGCTATGTGGCCCCTTGTGCTGCTTCTCTTTTGTTCTTGTTGTTGCTGATAGGTCCACACCACTTGTGTTGTATTCTGTTCTGGGTTTTCTTATATATATATATATATATGTGTGTATGTAATGGCCGTTATTTCACACATTGTCATAGTCGAAGCAATGGTGGTGCCTGCTAGTAGCAATGGACAGAGATAAGGACTCTGCCTCTCCCGCGCCCGACGACTCCTTGCTGCTTCGTTTGACATCTCTTTGGTGTGTTCTCTCGCTCCCGCTTGCCTTACTTTCGTCTGGGTCGGATCATCGGAGTCGGCGCGCTGGCCGCAGAATCCCCATACGCCGAATTGGATTCTGCTCATTCAGAGTTTCACACTTCGCTTTACGATACGACGAGTTACAAACGTGCACAGCTTTGCGTGCAGTGGTCCGAGAGAATCGTCGGAGCAGGCCGACAGCGCCAACGGCGGCAGCAGCAGCAACAACGAGTTATCGAAAACGGAGAATGTAATGGGCGCTGTAAGTGCTAGAAAATACTCATGCCACGAGTGCTAAGTGCATCCTGCATTAAGGGTCGCCCTGATCGGTGTCTAGCGGCGCACGTGCGGCGACGTACGAACGGGTCGTGTCGTCGTGCGCTCGCGTCAACCCAGCACCATCGCCATTGCGAGCGAGGCGCGGCAAAACAGAAAAAAGCGGTCAGCGTTTATCGCCGTGAAACCGATGTCGTTTCTATGTGTGCTGTACTCTCACTCAGTCGTACGCCTTTTTCGCCGTTCGCGATCGTAGTCGCTGTGTAGTCGCTGTTGCCATTGTGGTGCTCGTGGTGAAGTCGAGCAGATCTATGCTGCTGTGGCAGACTACACGACAGCAGTGTGTGTGCAATAGCCTGATGTGGGTGGGACGGCGGCGTAAACGGCCGAGGAGATGATGCCAGATGAGACGCGGGCCGCGTTGAATGGCAAGCCTGGCGCGTTGGTGGGAACACCACGCTCGCGGTATGGGAGCCTCGGCATTAAGACAATCAGATGTTCGCGGGCCGATGGCAGGGGGTCTTCAGGGGGGGGGGATAGATTAAGTGAGATGGAGAACATTTATTGGGCCAGATTCGGGTGCAATTACGAAGAAGCTGCCGCCGCTGCCGTCACGGGAACGGCAGAAGCATCTGCTGCCGTCGGTGGACACTATCGTCGTCCAGCCGATGTCGTGGCAGCCTGTTCGTCCTCGGCCGACTCTCAGCGTTAGACGTTTGACGTCCACTGAATTGGACATTTCGCATTGCTTCGTAATACGGACCTGTTTAAATGAAAATGTCCAACGGTACCGGGAGATCGAACCCGGTACCTTTTCTATGCATACAAGTATTGCATTTCCGATTTTATCATAGGCGCACACGAATGCATCCATCACCCCACCCGGAGGCTTGACGTCCTGGCAGCATACGAGATCCCTATGTGACCACCACCGCCGACCTTCCATAGGTCGTCAGGTTAAGAGGGGAATGGGAGGTGCAATAAAGAAGTTGACAACGGTCCAACTAATAACTATGCACAAAAATTATAAACTCTTAAACAAATAATCCCTACACGCGTCGTCTGCGCTTTTTCATGCGTACGGACCGAGCGACAATTAGAACAAAAAGAGGCGCGCTTCATTTCGTGCAGTCACAGTTCACTGCGGGTGGCGATTCATATAGTGGCCATTGATTATAGCAGATGAAGAACAATTGACGGGGACGAGGATTGTGGCAGGCAGAGCCATTCTTCTTTTTTTATTCACACGAGTTGTGTAATATTATAATAGCAGGCAGAGCCATTCATTGTCAATAACGATCTGTTCATGATCGACATGTCACATGCGTCCACATGTTTCCAGATCATATTTTTGACGGTTCCGTGCTTCCAATAGTGACTTACCTTTATGTCGGCCATTGTAACACGCCCGCGCTGGCCCGCTGCCCCGAAGACCCCTGGAGCCTCCAGGCCTCGAATCGGTGAGCGCTGACGGCCGCCGAATTTCGAGTGGTCGAAAGAAACAGCATGAATAGTGGTCGTTGATTTTTGTTCGGTTAATTGCTTATTACGCTCAGAAAATTGCAGGTTAAATTCGAATATGACTAGGGATTAATAACGTGCCATTATTCTCCATAGATGCTCTTGGTTCGGTGTTTCGTTCGTTACCAGCAGCGAGTGGCGGGGTGGTGCCGTTACAATGCTTCTAAGTATGTCTAAGTCAAAATCGATTGGTGCTGCTGCTGCTGTTGCAACAATAATAATGATGATGGTAATAGTAATCGACGTCTTCGCTGGAGCAAATGTCCATTGGCTTCAGTCCAATGCAGAAGAATTAGCAGAAGCTCCGAACAGAAACGTGTCCCGTCTGCTCGAATGAATTACTCGACGACTATATATACATATATATATATATATATATATAGATGACTGCAGACTCTGGACGCATGTCTATATGTATGGGTATATCGTTTATTCTCTGTGGCTCTGGTGTGCGTACTTGGGATGGGCGTGGACGCGTTCGGCTTCGCGGCTGCCCTGTTCCACTCTCCGGGTGATTGCTTCAGTGAGCGTTATTTGCTCATCGAACTATCACCACACGACTACTGTTACTTGAACAGCAACATATTCATTATCTTCTAATCTAAATCGGAATCTAATCGTAAGTCATTAGTATGTACGCTGTATTTTCTGACTTTTAACAACGACGATGAAGTAAATTTGCGGCATATCTGGCGATGATGATGCTGCTGCTGCTAATGATGCTGCTGTTGATGATTATTAGTACTACTAAGAACTATTATTATTATTACACAGCAACAGTTTCAATTAAACAAAAATCGCAAATTTTGCAAAAATATACATATACATACGTACGGTGTATGGTTAATATATTTATATAGATATATTAACCTTACACGGCGCGATGCGTTGCTTGCCACGTGGACCAGCCGCAGCTAGTGACTGCCGCAGAGAGCGTGGGCTCACGTACCAGCTAGATGTGTTCACATATTTTACCCCTGAACCTCAGGAACCCCTCAGTGCCACGTGCAACAGTTGCATTGTGCGATGGCTGACGATGAGTGGTACTCGCCGTCGAGAGACATTCACGACGAAAGCGCTGATTTATTTAGCCAAGCGAAGAATGCCCAAAACTGTTATGGCTGAGCGTAGCAACATATCGCAAGTGGGCCCGCAGGTTCGACTCTCACTGTCATCTACGCGAGCAGTGTACAGCCACAGATATTCAGCTGATTCAAGCAGGGCCGCCGGAATTCATATTTAAAATAAAGACAGAAGAAAACGCCCATTTATTCGTTCTAATGAAGCTTTCGTTCTTGTTACCACGAAGGGCTATTTCCACTTTGGAAACAATGCCTGCCGTTACTACAGGCAAAAAACAACACGTTGAAAAGCGCTTGAATATCTAATAATAGTATTGCTATTTCGGGGTCCCGTGAGAACGTCCCGGGACCCTATCAGCGCTAGCTACGAGCGTACGCCGCGAACGGCAAAAAATGGACACTGGAATTCGTTGCTTGTTTATCGGCATATATATATATATATGTATATATGTGTTGATAGATATGTTCCTGTTGCGCTGCCGCAGCTGTACACCGTTGGTGTTTGCTGCGATCTGCTCTGGAACGCGAAGAGGTAGGTACCAGGCAGTCTGGTCTAAGCGGACCCCTCGCAATGTGCTCGGGAAGCCAAAATGCTCCAGATAACGTATTGAACGGTGATAACCGTCTCTGCTGTTGCTGCTTGGTCTTGTACTGTCAGGCCAGCGCTTTTTCTTTCACGGGATGAGATTTCGTCCGTTTCAACGTCCATCGTACTCTTCTCGTTAGTAGTCTGGTTATCACGATTATTCGATAAATCAGTTGCGCGCATACGTATCCCACAGTGTATCTCTCTCACACACACACACACACATGCACACAGAGCAAATACAGCAGAGTTGTGGCAACAACTCGCGCTGCTGAAGACATAATCACCCATCGTCACGTCTGTTGCTGTTGACGGCAACGAATCACACACAAACGCTAATCACAACAACCTCAGACTGCGTCCGAGTTCCCCTGGTGACGGTGGCCCCTGACGACAATAGGTGAAAGATCCTTTCAACTCGATCTTGTCCGTGGGCAGAGACCGTGATCGCGAGCCGAAGACGCCGCTGTTGCGCCTCTGTCCACTGCCGGTGGAGGGCACGGTGGACAGACGGCGCACGTATGACCGCTATGGACGCAGTGAGCGAATTACGACCCCTTCCCTGTCAGCGACATACGAAATGCATATTATTTATTATTATTATTATTATTATACGCTGGCGCCCTGACCACTTTTGTCCATGTCATATTTTCTCGATTCGCGCTCGATTTCTTCTTTCACAGCTCACGGGTCGCGCCGAGCGTTTTTCTTCAGCACAGATTATATCGTCGTGTGCATAGTGCGCGCCGCGCTCCGCCACCTCGGGTATTAGCGGGGGCTGTCGAATGTGCCGCCGGTTGGTGGAATGGACGAACCGCCGCTGAGGAGGCAACCGTGTGCGGATCTGGAGAGACGCTTATAGAAAGATCGATAGATCGTCCGTTGCCTTGTTGACAGCTGTGCCGTCACAGCTGGTCAAACGGGTTCTGTCGAATAACAATAAAATTGAAGTACCATATATACACACACACACATATATATATATATATATAATCTGGTAGAAAGGTCTCGAAAGGGAGGTTAATTTCATTTTATCTATATTGGAAATAATGCTGGCGTCGGAGTGGTCGAAGCGAGATGAAAAATCGTGTGCACCCGCCAATTTTTGCGGTATGTAAAATGGTTGGGGGTGTTAGCCGTATATAACGATACGTATAATGAATAGGTAGAACATTTTTGTAGAAGGCAACATTCGAAATGCTACCCAATGCAGGCCCTACGCAGGAGTTAGAGGCCCTGTGAAAGGGGAATTATCCCTTTTAAGGAGGTATTAGGAGGTGTTATACATATTTACTACTGTATAATATTATAATATATATATATATCATGATGATATGTTTTATTTTGCGTTACACATGTATGGTTGTCTTACCAGAAATATAGGTTCATATGCCTGCTTGTGTCGGGCCAGCTTTTTCTTGTCACTAGCTAATCAAAACAAGTAATTAGAGACGTTTAATTCATGCATTTAATTAAGTCAATTTAAATGCATCAGCTAATAATCACTCTGGACGGGGGACGTTCATACATATTCGAGACGCTTTAAAAAATCTCTAGGTTAGAATATGATGACGCGGCCTAACGTCAAGATACGACAATGAACCGCATCAGGTTAGGCTTAAGATTAGGCGAACCTGAGATTACGTTCTGTAAACGTATCCGACCCAATATTCGAGGTATTATCGAACAATATCCGGCAATTCGGGGTTTTGGTGATTCTGGAAATCATTAGGCACCGTGCCGGATATCATTTGACAGATGGTGATCTCATATTGTATAACGGCGCCGTACAAAAGTTACGGTGTAGATATTGACATTCATGTGTTTATTTCGGTATTTTCTGCGACATTATTTGTGGCTGATTGATATAGGTCAAATTATTGATATATCAGCTATACCATAAGCGTTCTCTGAGGACATTGTTCGTTCCGTTAATGTCCGGCAAAGTTGCGTACGGGGGTGTGGGAATCGATAACGTCCTCCCCTCGAGATAGCCGGTTCTCAAGTTGTTGAATATCGAAATCGCAACAACAGAGCCCCCAAGGGAAATCGATCTGGTTAACCCATGGTCGTTAGCGATTATGCTGATACGGCCCGATATATATATATATATATATATAAATATATGACTGCTGGCTCTAGACACATGTGAATATAACAACAGTCTCAACAGTCTCTCTGTAGATTATTTTTCTGAAATCTCCAGTTAGCATCATTTCATCCCCGCTTTATTTTTATGGGCGAACCAAGCCGCAGTGCAACCTATACATTGCTCTTCGTAGCCCAACGACAGAAGAACTGTGGTTTTGTGACGTAGAATACGCTTGTGGACAGCGTGCATTTTCAGCATTCAGTTCTCATCTCACGATTTCTGCGCCGAGGGCCACTTGCGCCGAATCGTATCGCCACTGTACTTATTTGACGACACCGTACTGCCATGCACAAGGAGTTGAGACAACATGAAACAAACGAAAAGAGCACGCGTTATAATTAATTAATAAAAGCAAACATATGAACGTACTCACTACGCTATGAATCGTTTCTCTCAACTTCAACGCATGCAAAATCCAGCCTGGTGATGAGGACATTTTGAATAAGATAGATCCATTTAGTCTTCACGGCACATTTACTTACGCAGACGCGTGCACACACACACGCACACGCACCTCGCTCACAATTGCACCAGCGTGATTATCATTATTATTACCATCATGAGCAATAGGCAAAATGCGTTCCGGCATGGGAGATACTCTCAAATGCTCAGTCGTCGTCGTAGTGGTCAGTGATGATTAGTTACTGTTGTTCGTCCCCTCGACAGCGAAAAGCGCTTTTGTTCCGCTGCAGGGTCGCCGAAGCAGGATGAAGCACTGTCTATCCGGCAAGCTAGCCAGCATCCCTCGTGGGTAGCGTCCATTTGCGTCGGTTCAAACAGTTTTGACTGACCTGTGTCTGCGTGCCTCGGTCCGCCTGCGCTCTGCCGCCGCCGCCCCCGCCGCCCCCCTATTCGAAAAAACGTGGAAACTGCCAACTCGCAACGGATGGCGGAAATTTCATGGCCAAGGCCGTTCTGTTGATTTTCCTCGGCTGAGCTGCCCACAGCGTCGCACCAGCAAGCATCGCTGCTTCAGCCGCTTGAATCACACAACAACAACAGCAACGTCGGGGCTCTTCCGGGGCCAATTCTCTGTCTGTGTGAGCGGCGTCTATGCCTGACTGTCCGTCTATCAGGGAACGGTTGGTCAGGGGCTTCCGTGCGCTGGAAGAGACGACACGGTGGTCGTTCGCGAGACGTGTCCATCTCGCTGGACGCTACCAGACGATGATGATGTGTATGGCTTGGCAATCCCCCGCCACTGCCGCCGACCGGCACCGGGAGGCGTTGTGCTGTCATCGTTGAGAACGAAGAACTCAGGAACGAGAAGCGAGCGAGCCGTGCAGTCATATCCGAAATAGCATCCGAAATGCAGTCAGCCACGATAATGAACGCGATTAGCAAAGGGGGTAATCGACAGACAACAATACCTTGTTGTGGTGTGTTATAACCAGCGTATAACATATCAAAACAGCACGAAACGCCTCGTGCTCCCGCTGGTGTTTAAACGATTGTGGAGGCGCCAGCATGTAGAGGAACCAAGCACTGCGTCTCCCAGTCAGATCGTTCGTGTCCTTCATTGAGTGCTGCTGTATTGTTGTGACGGTGCGGGTATATGGGCTTGATATTGGAGATAGAATGGAGTGTTAGCTGTTGTTGCTGGTCGCTGCGAGTGGTTGGTGTAAGGTACCATTCCGGTATAAGATCATCGATTGACAAAGAAATATACGGTATGCCTATATACCTCTTGACGATGTACCCGTTATTCCTAATTGTACACCTAATTGCGCCTTACTCTGGATATACATCTGCGTTTGCCATCACTATTCTGCATTTGTATATTGCTATTGTGTATAGGTAATCCTTCGATTTCAACGCGCGAAGGGTCTCCCCACCATTGCACATTTGCATTTAAAGGGGTTGTCCGTCTTATGAAGCATCAATGCCGAAAGCAGCATGTACCGTGGACGTTAAATGTTGGCTGAGCGTAGTAACCCGGAAAATGAGCTTGTTTGCTGTGCAGGAATGGCAGACATTGTGCAGCCTGTGTAAATGCCGATAGGGGACATCCAGAATCGAGCCTTATCTATGGCCTGCGTGGCCCTGTGGACCCGGAGGTGATAAACAGTTTGGTGAATCCAACAGAAGAAGTGGTCACTGCAGCATCTCGCCTGGTTAAGAGCTGAGCGGGAAGGTTATACTTTCCAAGGTGGTGATAGCTAGTGATAGCTGGGCTGCAGAATCAAAAAACTGCCAATTGACCCACGTTCCTTATGTTGGATATCTGACTACCTATGTAACCGCTCATTTTGCGTACGTGTAAAAGACAGTATTAGTAGGTACGGTGCTTGCCTCTCTGGGGTGCCTCAAGGTAGCTGCTTGTAGGCAATCTCATTTTGTATTAACATCGCAGACATAAAATGACACATAATGACATGATAACATCAGTGCCTGAATATGCTACATTATGCCTAGCACAGATCCTCACCTATGTACCCCCCTAACGAACAACTCATACAAATTGTGAAGTGTACGAACGACCTTGTCGTGATGATTTCTCACCGAACCTAAATTTTAGCCTGCACAATATAGACGTCATTCAGCGCCCTCAACGTTAGCTTGTAACACACTATTTCGCTGTTTTAATGTGAAATAGCCAGCGCTTCATATATGCAGCTCAGTAAGAGTGTAGTTATTACATACATAGTGCTGTGAAGTCCAGCGACCCGAGCCTACGAAACATTTCGACGCTATGGGGGCGAGTTCCCTCAACGATAGTGGTGATGGTGAGGAATTACAGGAGAGAATACATCAGGGTGAGTGTAAACAACGGTCAACAGCCCACCGCGCAGCGTTGCCTGCTGCGGGTGGATGGGGTTACGAGGGAGGTGCGAGTCTCGATGGACATCTGCCGGCATTCGCTTGGGTGGCTCGCACACCATCGAATAACGAACGAATTCAATTCAGGAAAGACGCGACCACGAGTCTGATTTTCGTCGTTGATCATTTTCGCTGGTTGCCTTTCGTTGAATCAACTGGCGCCCGTCCGCCCGCCTGACTCGCACGACTGGTAGCGATTGATGTCCGGCACATTTCGAGCCCTCGGAACAGGCGAGATCACCTTGACGTCAACTCGTACACAGATATGGGGAACGAGTGGTGGGAGGGAGAGAGAAAGAGCGAGAGAGGTCTGTGTCACCTGCGTAGAGAGACACCCCACCCGTAGATTGTCCATTGGTCGTGCTGCGGTCAGCTGTTATATAGTTCCTATTCGAATTAGTTATGCCGTGTTCGATTTCAGCAAGAAGCTACTCATACATCGTCATCGATCATTTGTGTTAGTTGTCAGTTTAGTTGGTTGTGTGCTCGTGTTTGTGTCGATGTGAAATGCTGTTGCGGCTTCTTCTTCCTCTCCTCAGAAACTTTCAACCGGCTAACGCCCAACAATGCGATTATGCTTACGATGATACACGGCACAATGGAAGCTTGTTCTCGAGCCGATCGCCTCTCGGCAGCACATCGCCGATTACAGCATACCATATATATATATATATACATATAGTGAATATATATATATATATATATATATATATATATATATATACATATATATTGAGTCTGTCTCCCTCTCTCTGCCAACCAATTGCTGAGAGAGAGAGCGAGGGACAGACTGACTCTGGAAACTGCTTTCAGTGATATTCGTAACTAGGTATTATTCTACTGTCTCTAGAAGAAGAGAGGAAACGTGTCGATGTGTTTGCCCCTATATATATATATGCGTGGATATAACTTCGTCTGTTGCAGTGTGAGTGTTACAACTTTTACTGATTTGTTTTTCTACGAGAACTCAAACAATGTATGTTGCAGTTCCGTCAATAAACCGCAGCTTGTATTGTATATATATATATATATAGATTTCTTAGTACAACTGCGACTTGCCCTGAATAGCCAACTACGGGCATAACGGCAGCGAAGCTCGTCCCGAGTTGAGTTCATCCATCAAACTCATCGAATCAGCTGGCGATCGTTAAATATCAGCATTTGTACAGTACACTCGTCGTGTTTTTTTGTTCCAGTGTCATTATTATATGCTTCATAACTATTACTACGATTTCCTCGACTCGACAGTGTTACGAGACTCCGTGCGTTTCTGCCAGCCTGATATGGGTTTCTGTTGACGTGCCGTTGCGACACATCTGCAAACGGTGGCTGGTGATCTATCGTTGTCGTCGACGGTTGGCGCACGTTGAGTCGTCCACCATCAGCGTTGTCTATGTGCCTGCCTGGTTTTCTGTTGACGCGGTCCACCCTGGTGATTGACTCGTCGTGGCCGTCGTTGTTACATAACGGCATTGTTCCGATTACCGGCACCCGATTATGATCGCGCCGATGATGATCGCTTAGTGAGCAACGTACCAGCATACGTTCGGCTCGCGGCCGCCCCCCGGGGGTGTGCGACCACAACGGCTTGCCCCGGGACAACAACAGCGGCGGTGGCGGCGGCGGTGGCGGCGGCGGCGGCGTCTGCATCAACAACAACATACACTTGCTACGTATCCTCATATCTGTACCCCACAATCCCGCATGTATTGCAATGGGGGCAGTTGCGTCTGCCGGCCCAGAAGCACTGTCTTGCTGCTGCGACCTCGGCGACTTCCGCATGGCGGCGGCGGCTGTGATGTAACCTGCACATTTCCCAAAGCTCTCTGCCGCCAGGAAGCCTCTACTGCTCATGTTGCTGACGTTTCGTCGATGCTGCTACACACGGGGACAGCGCACTCGAACGTCGTCATCGTCATATCAACGGGCTGTTGTATAATCCAATGGCAACAGTGGCCGACGAGCGAGGGGCAGACTTTTTATCATTCATCGTCGTAAGACATCGTGACATCGCCCCGGGGTCGAGAGTCTCTCGGCCGATATTGGATTGTTCGACGGGTGATTACCCCACCGTTGAGAGATGATAACGAGACAGCGTCGCTTACGATGACAGTTGCGTAAGACACAATTGGCCCGATGAGGGCGAGTACAGTATGGCGCCCCGGTTGCGCTGTCCGCTGCAGGACAATTGCCACTAAGGGGGTGTAGAAGAAAAATGAGAGATTACGTAGCCAATGGTTTGTGTCTGTGTGTGTGTGTGGATGATTTGTTGAGCTGCTGACCGGAACGGCGAAGCTGAGTCGGACGTCGACGATACATGCCTATATATATATATATATATATATACATACATAGATATATCTGCGGGGAACCGAGTGAGAGAGAGAGAGAGCGCGAGGCAATCGATCATCTCTTGAGTAGAGCTCGCTATAGCTCGCTGTTGTGGAAGGTGCACGACATGGTGGTTTATTCAGATGTCCTACCATTGGCCTCTGTACTCATTGGCTTGGCCATGTTTGCTCGGCGACAATGTCCGTGCAAATGTCGTGATGCAAATATCAAGTAGACAACGAGCGAGAGAGAGAGAGATCTAAAATCGCACGCAAATAGCGACAATGTTGTCGCTTCGAGCCCCCCCCCTAGAAGCGCGGATTGAGCGTGGGAGGCCCCATTCATAGATTGGAAGAACGAGACGAGATATTGCGAAAAAAAAATCATACAATACTCATTATACATTAGTCATACCGGCACGTTAGCAAAACACAAACGGACGCTGGATTCGTCAACCGCCTCAGCCCGCCAGATTTCCATAACGAGTTACCATGACAGCCAGAAATGTAAATAGAACATTGGTATCATCATCATCATCATCATAATACTAATAATTATTATCATCATCATAGTATAGAGATCAAATCTGCTTCCGCTGTTGTGCGTGCGGTGTTCCATCGGGGGCGACAGTGATGTGCAGATAGACGAGCCATATATAGAGCCATACGTATAAACGGCGATAGAGCGTAACTTCTTGGACGTGTACAATGTCCTCTGACGGAGGGAACGGGCGAGTGTTACGCGAGGCGGTTGCTGCTGCTCATGCTGACTATGACTAGGGGAGTGGGATTTCAGAGGACTTCGTAAAGATACGCTTTCAACTTCATTGAACGAACGAGAGAGAGAGAGATCGCCGCGTCCGCCGGACTCTTCTGGTCGTTGTTGTTGTTGTTGCTGTTGCCGACGCGTTTCGGGTGGCCCGATGCGGATTGTTGTCTATTGCTCGATCTTTGCATAGCGAGTGGACGATAAGATAACAGGAAGAGATAAGCTCGAGTTAGACACATGTATGTAACCCAGTGGACAATGAGGAACAACGTGTAATAGAATAATTGCAGCAATTATATAATTAGAAGCATAACCAGCGCAAAAACGGCCGGCGGTAGAAACCGAACTGCTTAGGATGATTCGCATACGCCTCGATTGGAACTCGTCCAAAAGTGCGCGTTTACAGTTACTTGCTTGATATAATACAATGAGTGAATGCAATGGAAGTATGCGATTGGACGCCATTGGGTAAATATGCTAATTAGTTGTTGTGTTTGCTAATTAGTGGTTGTTTGTACGTTCTATAGAAGTAATGTCTGGTAAATGCAAGGTGATATTTATCGCACAAATAGGAGTTAGGACGTGTGGAACTGAGAAGAGATTGGAAAACGCTAATTGATGCAATTAGCACGACGTCGATAATTTCTTATCAATTCCATGTCCTTAGCCCTTTGGTCCCCGGTGCTTGATCTCTTTAATCTGCTCACGCTAAAGGTACGTCGACGTCTCGGACCTGATGCTGACTGAGTTATGTTAGTAATATTAGAAGATGATGTTTCGGGAATCAGCCAGATATTCGGCTGCCTGTCAATCAAGCGGCCTTAGTCTGAGCACCATTTTTGTATATGTATATCACCATGGTGTGGTACCGCCTCCGACGCAGCTGCTCATCACATATTGGATATCGCTGACACAGCTTGCTCGAGTTTCTCTCGACGCACGATTCGAGAGGTCCACTCTGTGCAATGAACCTCGTTTACAGCACCGCTCGCCCCCTTTAAAACAGGGTGCTGGGTGAAGTTTTACCGTCATAATCCGCCCGCAACGAAACGGCGACTCGAAATATAACACACATACATATATATATATATATATATATATGTGTGATATTTCGAGTGGGGATATTGTACGATTATCACCGCTTGGTTGCGGGCGGATTATGACGGTATATATATATATATATCTGCGAATTGTGTTTATGACATGTTCTTCAATCGGGCACATTGTAACACTGTGCCACGTCGCGACGCGCAGCTGGAGCTAGACGATCCGGCGTTCGTCGAGTGAGACGAGCAGATGTATGGAGCGGCAGAGCCGGGGCCACCGACCAAAGAAGGGATAAGGCCAAAGTATTACTGAAGAATAAAGCAGCAGTGTGTATCAGAAGTCTGACGCGAATAGCAAGCCCACGAGGCGAAGATAAAGGCCGAGAACTTGTGTGCAGACTTCGACGGACCACTGGCAGGGCACAGAAGACGGCTGAGCTGACGACGGCCGAAGCAAGAATGGACTGGGGGCAGGAGGCGAGAGAACGCCGCGCCGATGGATATAAAATAATAGCTGGCCGAAAGAAATAGCGCGACGCAACAGCGGAGAGAAACACGAGCGAGGGACGAGCCGTTTTGTCGATACTGGAGGATGCAGCGTCGACCATGATGATGGTGGTGGTGATCCCTGTGGCGTACGGTGTTTGCCGTTCGGCAGCGATGAGACTCGGCGGTGAGAAGGGGAGAGTGGGGAGAGATGAGGTTGGTTGAGGCGGGCGGGGGGGCGGCCGGGGGCGGGGGTCGGCTTTGCGTGGACTGTCAAGCGAGCGGCGCCAGCACGCTGTACCGGTCAATCCACAAAAGGGCAGAGCTCGGCTCCAATTGGCCGAAATGCCGGCGCTTCTGCGGAAATCTGCCATTGGCAATCTGCACATCGTAGGACCGCCACCCCTCGCGCGTTTCTCCTCGACGCCTTCCCGGCCACTGATCGGCATCGCGCTACGAGCCCTGAAATGAAAGACGATGAGGGAACAACGTTCGGGCGACTCAGCCACGTCGTGTGAGCGCGAGGAGCGGTGGCAGCAAGACGTAAAAAACGTGTTGAAGAACGCGGGATGTGTCGAGAGAGAGAGAGAGAATTAGGGAGAGAGAGGGAGGGAGAGAGAGAGGCTCGCAATGGGATTAAGGGTATTCGAATTTTAATTTGAACGAAAAGTACAAATAGCCTGATGTGAACGGCTTTGCTCGACTATATGATCGGCTGGCGCTCGTGGAAGGCGATTTGCGAAGGGTGGTGAGCTTCAGGGCCCGACAAAATACAAGCGCTGATTACGTCCTCTCGTTGTCTGTTCGGCTTTGAGGTGAGATCACAATGTGGAGCCGGCGCTTCGCCGTTATGCAGCGTTCCGTCAAGCTTCAAAGCAGGCAGATAACAACGACCTCATTCCAAACAGAAATAGTATATATATATATATATATATATATATATATGTACAGAAGGCATAGCCGCCATTCTACGAGCCCGTCTATTAAAACTCTGTGTCAATCTCGTGTTGTTATTATTATTATATTTCGGCATTCTAGAACGATGCCGTCGAGTGCTTGCCAAATGCTGATCTTTTTAAAACGAGTTATGCTAGCATCTGCTGTGGTGGCACTTTGAATCGAGCCTTGCCGCAGATGGGCGGCCGCGTCCGCGCCACGATTGCACCAGGTGTTCAGGTTAGGGACGAGACCAAAGCTGGCGTTGTTCTCTATGATCTCCCTCATTTGACACCTGTGCGGATTCGCCTACGTGTGCTGCTATGCGGCAGTGAAACTGTTGCCGCATATTGACCATTTGTGAGAAATGTGCTCCCACAGATGACGTGTATTATAATTGAAATGAGAGCGGAACAGCCAGAGTATGAGCCGTCTGCTGAATAGGTCTTCTTCCTCAAGCCAATGAGACGCGGAGAATTCGCTAAGACCCCCCCCCCCCCCGACTGTCGGAAAAGCCAGCCAGACCGGCTCTCTGATGGTGGTCACGTTCGACCTAATATCCCCATATGAGCAATGCAATACCGTGGACGATAAAGAGTTCGCTGAGAGTCCACCCGGAAGAACACAATATAAGCAACGGATATCTATCTGTACGCTGCGCCATTGTGAATTTGGTTTTTGAATTCGAGAGGCGCCGGGCGCGCATAGATTCAACTGAACCATTAATTGATGATTGGTTCAATTAACTGATTATTGGTAATTATTTAGTATCTAGTCGACGATCACTTGCGTACCTGAAATGGGCTAGATATAAGGCAGTGATTGAAATAGAAGGAAAGAAAAAAGACATTAAATGATGCCATCATCATTAAAACTTGTGGCCATAGAAAAGACTTTACTTTATTCTGAAATGTTATATGTGAAAAGAGAATATATACAATACCACATTGTGTACATTCCCCAATGAATTCTCCGAATTATACCATATTTAAAATTGTATATACGTATATAATATATTAATAATAATAATAATAATAATAATTATAACTCTCAATAATACATAGGTAGATATTACTGCTTACACCTGACCCGATGTCAATCAAACATATACTGAATTCGAGACAGAGAAGAACAACAACTCCGCCCCATTGTCCTTTAGCATTTCCCGTTGCTGTGAACTGCTGAGGGATATGTTGTGAGGACCTTTATCTAAAGGGTTCGACGCTCGCTGCCGCCACCAATCGATCGATCCCGCGCCCCTGAGTATTACCTGCTATCGAGGTATTGCACTGCTCGCGTACAGCGTCAAGTCTCACTGAGACACGTAACGAATGCTCAATCATTGCCGCTAATTACTGCTAATTACTGCTAATTGTTCCCTTCGTCCGATCTCGAGTATCCGACAGCAAGAAGCTGTACACCTATGGAGACTTTCCTCCTCGTACCCGTTGCCCGTTCCATGAGTGAGATCCTCTAACATATCGCAGACATGTAGCACATGTTGTGTCATTGTGCCATTGTGTGCTGTTGCTAATCGCCGTCGTCGCCTGCCAACTCGTGTCGCTGGTGTCACCAACCAAATAGACACTAATGCGAGGTAGAATCACGGCCGGCGTACACAAGGCCGGCGGTGTGTGCACAAAGAAAACCGGCTAATTCGACTGATTTCTCCTGCAGTGCGGACCTTCGAACTTGTTTACGGCTCGGCGAACGGCGGAGACATCGCCATGTAAAAAGGTTTTCTGCAGTCAAGTCGCACCACGAGCGAATGTCAGGGTCCCGCTGCGGACAGCGCTATGCACTTGGGGCAGGGTTTTATCACTTAAGGGGGTTGCGGTGCGGGTGTTCTTTTTTTATTATTATTATTATTTTATTTACTTTGCTGCTACTATTTATCAGAAGCACATGAATGTCACTAATGCGCGAACTGGGGGGCCGGCCGCGCAAGGGTGGAACGGCGACCATTGAAGGGGGCATTAAAAATGAATGAAAATAATCGACGATTGTGCACTTCGAAAGCGAAACTTTGTTGTGGCTCAGCGTTTGCTGTTGCCGGGGACGAATTTCCTCCGCATCGCACTGATGCATTCAGTTGTTGCTGTTGCTGCTGCTGTTGTTGTTGCTGTCCGCCATGAAGTATTTCTGCAAAGCCGCTCAGAGAAACGCAAGCAACCAGAACGTGGTCTGGAAAGTCAGAGAGGATTATTTGACTTGCTATACATATTATTATTGTTATTATTGATATGATTATTATTATTATTATACTACACTATGCATTATCGATCTCTTTGAATCGGAAATGAAATTGCAGCATAAGCAGATCGTAAAAGGTTCTGCCGTCAGTCGCACACTCATTGTTTCCTCGATTTTATGAGTCAACATCGGGCGATGTCTTGCTATTGTCTTCTCTAGGCAAGGTTAGAAAGCAACACCAGAAATGTATTTGCGCTTTTTTTGTCGTTGAAATCTTCTATAACATTAGCGTGCAATTCCTCAATCGGTAGCCGCCGGCAAAGCGGTGTAGATTTTGTTCGTATGCATACGTCG
The DNA here is from genome assembly GCA_019614645.1 of Stratiolaelaps scimitus. Classification (NCBI taxonomy): domain Eukaryota; kingdom Metazoa; phylum Arthropoda; class Arachnida; order Mesostigmata; family Laelapidae; genus Stratiolaelaps; species Stratiolaelaps scimitus. The sequence continues at coordinate 1,119,664 of JABWDB010000034.1, read as the reverse complement.
TTAATGTTAAATCTTCCTGTTAACTGTTTGCATCGTTCTTGACAAGCAATTTGCCCCCAAAGTTCTTATATATATATATATATATATATATATAATAAATTCACAAGTTCACCGAAGGCTTTCGGCTTCTCGTTCTGAGGCTCCGCGCACGCGCTGCAGTGTGCCTTCAGGATGATGCAATGTATATAACTGAACCATATTCAACGACCCACGACGAATACTGATTATGACTGTGCGTCTCAAAATATACAACGATCAGCGAAGCAGTTGGGGACAATTGGAGCATCAAGTGGCCGAAGCTGATATGGTCACCCCCGAGCGAGGCGAATATACATAATTCGTGTAAAAAAGGCAAACCTCCAAAGGCTGTTTTGTGCTATTTTCAAGGGTTGTTTCATCTTCGCTACTCGGCATTGGCACACATGCATATATCTGCTGTACATGCTTGTATCATATGAAATAGGAAGGATCACATGTATCGTCTTCTCCTATGTACTATTCTCATGTCGGTATCATTTTTAAACGATGCAATAATATAGGATTTTGTCGCAAAAGTCATCCGTGACAAAAAACATTCTCACGAGCACAAATCACAGAGAGACAACGAACACAAACAAACAAGCAACCATTTCAAAGGCGGCATAATGCCGCCTCCCTTCGGCCCCGCGTTCTATCCCGCCTTTTTCTCGATTGCCAAAAGTACCAGTTCGAAGGGGGAACTAATGAGGGATCGATCAATTAAACGGCCGCCTCGCGACTGTGACGCCGTCAGCCGCAGCAGCAGCAGCAGCATCTAGCGCCGTAGCGGAAACAGAAAGGACAATAAATGGAGGGTATTGGAGAGCCCCCGACCCATCAGCGGTATCAAGTCCTCACAACGGTGTAGCTTCGTGGGGTCACAGACGGCCCCGACCGCTGAGGGAACAACAGCATACGGCGGCAGTGGCAGCAGTAACAGCAAACGGAGGAGACGCGATCTGATTCTTGCCGATGCGCGCGAGGTGTAGGCGCTCGGGCGGTCAGTGGCCCCCTCGTCGCCGGGTGACGTTCGCGGCGGCTTCACTCCTCGATCTGATCACCCCCTGCCTGAAGATATCTAGGCGTCGTTTTACTGCCCACGCACGTCTCTGATACTCTTGATTGAGGTGCTGCGTCGGCGGGAATATGCTGCAGATCAGAAATGAGCTATACGATACGAGGATTCGCTTTGAAAGATCTCGGTGTTTCCAGTTTGCTGGGGACGCCGATGGTGATACGTGGCGTCGGTTCACCGATAGTACAATGTCATAGCTGCTAACGAACGACGGGCTCCGGGATCGTATATTGGAATCCCGTTCGAAACCGATGACTCTTTTTCACTCTGCAATACGATTGCAGACGAGTACAGAACACTGAGATGGGTTAGGTCGTTGTGGACGTCATTAATAAACAAGGTGCATTCATTAATATAGTGGACGAAATGAGCAAGAGTCCGCTAATTCCGGTTATCTGAGCAGCCTCTTCCATAAAGTGTGCTATCTATCTTCTACACAGCGTTTTCCAAGCCTAATATAACCTGCATATATTCTCAACGGTGTGAAAACGACAAAAAACAAGCCACACCCAAAGCGATCATTGGAGTTTATTGATGGCAAGAGGCATCCTCAATGGAGACTGCCATCGTCCCGTTGCCTCTACTGTCCTAGACACAAATGCAAATCGACGTGCACGTTAAATGTTGACTCGGAGTTAGCCCGATAAAAAAAGTTCAGTTTAGACACATGCAAATATTATCTTAGAAACTACAATAATAGCAACTGTCGATATTTGCAAGTTATTCTGCGGGCCCATCGGAATCAGGATACGTAACTCCGCTGCACCGCACAGCTTTCGACACCACTCCTCAGTGCACTATCTGCTCGGCACTCATACGCGCACGCCATGGTAAACCTGCCTAATAACTCCGGCCACCGGTGGCTGTGGTTGTTGTTTGTTGCTTTCATTCAAAGTCACGCGTTGCCTCGCGTCGATCGTTGACTAACGGCAAGCTTCAGCGGGCAGCATTGACAGTGGCCTTAACAGCAGTGTCGTCAACAGCGTCAACAGACAAATGCTATTTGCCCCATCGACGGCCGCCACTGTTGTATCGGCGTCGTTCGTTCGATTGGCCCCCCTCTCCGGGATTGGTGACCACAGCATCGCCGAACGAATAACCAGCCCGATGACGAGACGAGACGAGCCGAGCGTGTTTTTCTGCGCGATACGCCTGTCCAACCGAGATCCGAATATGGCGGGAAGCGAGCGAGAATTTTCAACTGGATTGTGTCCGATCGAAGAAGAGGTCCACGGCGCCAACAAGCGACGGTAGGCGACTGCAAGACATCGGCACGGGGACTTTCTATAACCGATTGTGGTATAGTGGATCAATTCTGTGGGATACGTACGGCAGGGGATCGGCTTGATCTGGGGCTGGATGATGAAGCCACTTCAGTTCTTCTGGGGTAGAGCTCCTCTCTCTCTCGCTCTCGCGACTCTTGGTCTCACGCGCTATTTCTGGACCCCTCTTCCTCTTACCCCCCGCCCCCCGCCCCCTGCCCTGCCCCTCGCTGTGGACACGCGGCGTGTGTTTGTATGCGTGCGTCGAATCATCGAGACGAGCTACGGTTGTGGCTACGTGAATCGACGCGTATGGGAACTCGCCAGTGATTCTGTCGTGGCCATCGGCTAGAAGTGGTCGCTTCGATACGCGCACACATACGCTGATTGAGTAGGAGGTAGTGGCCCGGCCGGAACGCTGAGTGTATCCGGATGAAGTGCGCGCGAACATATTGTATTGTATAGTATAGTATATATATATATATATATGTATGCTTGTGTGCACGATAGTACCATTCGAACGCGATCGTGTAGTGTCCGCAGAAAGCTGTTATCCTCACTCGGGATCGCTCGCGCGGCACACTGGGCCATAAAGCGATTCGATGTGAATGCCGTTCTTGAACAACAACAGAAGCATCGGCTGCATCAGTTGCAGCAGCGTCAGTGAAGGGCGAACAGAGATGTCGACAGAGGCGACCAGCGCGGCCGTCGTCGAACGGCCAAATGCTGCTGGCTACTGGTGGTATGCCACCGTAGAGCGGCAAGTAAATCTCTGGACAAATTGGCGGCTGCCAATTCTGTCCAGATGTTTCTGTTCACTAACACGTTCGTTGGCTGGCTTACCCTCGCCGAATCATAGTCAACGGTGGCTGATTCGCAGAGAAACGTTTCAAAAAAGGGGTTAAAAGCTTCCTGGGATCGAGGCGTATCGTACTGGAATATCGGAGATGGCGAGAGACGGAGGGAGAGACTGCACAAGTCCGCAGTAATGGTAGATCTCGTTATATCTTAGGACATGGTCGCAATTTACGTGGGCCGAGATTGACGTCGAGGAAGGACTCGTAGTTAAAATGTCTCTCAATAGACAGAAACAACCAGCAATCCCGGTGACAGCGATCCTCAGGTGTATCGCACTTACGTATACACTTATTTCGTTATCTCGTTACTGAACTGTTCGTGATACAGAGGAGGACGAATTTCGGCTTTTTTCGCCAAGGTTTCGCCTTCGCTTAAGGTGACATTCGACGGCTAAGTTGTCCTTGTAAAAAGGCCGGAGGGCCCGAGTCCCTCGTACGACCTGGTGACCTAAGGAGAACATTAAGCACTGTAAAAATTGCAGTTCCTCGAAGAATAACACGTATCTGCCTTAAATATAATACCATCGTGTTCACTGACTTTGATCTTCTTCGCGATCGATAATTTGTGCAAGTGCTGACTCCGCTTTGAAGGGCCTTCTCGTCACTGTAATGAATCGAGCTGGAAACTGCATTTTGCAGTCTTTACCCCTACCTCGAAGCTGCTTAGGATCGTCATTATTATTATTATTATTAGTAATTAGTTGACCCGCTACCATCATATTATATATCGGTGGAATATGCATCCGTTTTCCGTGTCGAGTTTATACTGTGAGCTCTGCTGCTCCCTGTCCAGCTCATGTCCTGCTATGTTGTCCGGGGCCCCCTTGCGACCCTTCCCACGATGTGTCCGCGTTCACTTTGTAGCTTAGTTTCGAAAGCACGCATCCACATCTACACGTGTGTATGTATCGACGCTCGCACACTGCCAGCGTGCCCCGACAGAGACCCTCCATCTCAAGTGGACGCGCGCCGACAGAAGATGTGGCGAAATTTTAAACACTGAATTTTCTGCCCACGCGAAGTCGTCCAGTCAGTTGGCGGTCCCACTCGGTTTGCGCGCTAGCCCATACAGCCGTACGCCCCCCGGCAGCGTGCCACTTACACTGAGTGTGAATTAGCCCCGATGAGTCTCGAAGTGGCGGGAACGCTTATCAGCAGCTGGCGTCAGCTGCCGTCAGCCGTCGACAGAATCACCACAACAGGTTTCTGATCCGACGGCTGAAGCGGCGAACAGGATTAAACCGAGTCTGAAAAAGTCAACAAAACGCCAAGTGCAAGGACTTCTTGAATTGTCGTTGTCGTAACCAAAAGCAGCTCCAGTCAAAGACGTGGAAGTCGACAGTGTTAGCCGTCGTCGTAGGGCGGCGACGGCAACGACAACATCGATATTGTCCGTCTGCCTGTCGTGTCTATTGTATCCATCATCTATGCGTTTTTCATTTTTTATCGACCACTGTATTATAGTGGCGATCGTGTGCCGTTCCTCCTATGGCCTTTCCGTTGCCTGCCAATTAATACTGTAACCGAGATGTTGCGTGTTGCGGTCATGTTTTTCGATTCGAGCGGCGCCATTCGCCATCCGTTGAATAATCGGTGTCGATGTTTGGCGCGAGCAGCTGCGAACAGCGACGTCCTTCTCCGTAAACGTGCTGGCACCCCATAAATTTATGTGCCACCGTCGTAGAGCGTCAAATTTTCGAATACATAAGGCTACCGGAATTATCCGTCTGGGCGGAGACAATGCGCCGCAATGGACCATCACACAAACACACACACACACATATACATATATGGTCTATATGGTCTCAGTGTGCGTTTCAATTAGTGTACGCCTCGCCCCCCCCATTGCGTTCTATGACGATGCAACGACGCTGATGCTTATGGCGATTGATGGTGCGACCGGAACAGTCCTAGGTCGGATTTGGGCAGTCTTCTACGCCAACCTGTTCGCCGACCGGTCTCTCTGCCGGCCATCTGCGGCTGCTCGCGTTTGCTGGCGTGGACCACGAAGCAGAGAGCTGCCTAGCGATTGGCCTGTGAAGTGTTGCGCCGTCGTGGTCGACAAATCTCGCTGGCTTGGACGAGGCGGTCCTGTTTTGGGCCGGTCGTTATGCAGGTGAGCTCGTTTGTGGCGACTTTGCCTGACGCCTGAGAGGCATTTGTTTCGCGTTGAATTCAATTGAAGGATTCGATTGGCCTGTTACGCATCGCGGATGGGTGTCCGTTACCCTGTCGGGTATAGTTAAGCCTTGAGAAACACCCATACCTTACTGTTCTTGGCGGATAATAACGCGCGGCGGTGCTAAATCGATGCCGGGCTAGACGAAGTGAAGCTGCTGTGCTGTTCATGGCTGTCCGTGCTATCCCTCTTGCCCTAAGGGAGAAAGCTGATCTGTCAGCCGGCGCGGCTCTGATTGTATCTAGCGGATATATCCGGGCTCCGCGCGCGGATTCGTAATGACAAATATCACATTATACTATACGATACTAGGCCACGCACTGTAATTTTTCGGTTGCAGGTTTTTCGACAACAGAACAGAACCGATTGTACCCCGATTCCCCGGCTGACTACTGATTCTTTCATGAATCTGATGAAGCGAATCGCACTAGCGATTTGACCTTCAGAGAGGTCACATCGAGCAGATATATAGCAATTGGCCATTGACATACCTAGGTTAGTGTTGTCGTATAACAACAATACTGGCTGTTCGTTCGATGCAGATACTTTTAGCCCTTGACTGAGCTGCTGCTGCTGCTATTGGCGATGCTTTGGCGAAAGGTAGTGCGGTTTTGATGATGAGGCACAAAGGGCCAGCGAATTGGTCTCCCAGCCAGCGAATTGGTCCCACCTAATCGTCCGTCCTTACATTGGTCGATCTGTGGGTAGGCACCTCTGGCTGTTATGGCAGACCGTATCAGGGACTGCTGCTATATGGCACTTACATCGGCATGAGCTAACGGCATCGACTCGCCTCAATGAAGTGGGTCGTCAGGTCGCCAGATCGCCAGCACAGGATCGCCTCGCGCGCCCGACCTTCGTTCACGGATATCATGTTTTGACGTTCGGCGGGATGAGCTCGCTTCGGTTCAGCTTAGTGTAGTGGGTTGACGTGGTCGTTGGGAAGCGCATCTAAGCGGCTTCCATCGATTTGTCTGCATTCAACCTCGTTGCTTGTTGGGCTACCGACAAAGGGACAGATCTCATCTGGGAAAGATCAGACGAGGCTGTCAGAGCAGGTAGGTAGAAGGCTGTTCTGGTCGGTCCGTTTCAGGCAGCCCGCGATGCGCCGAAGGTCGATCAACGCCGACACCGCGGCCAAGGTGGGTGTCAATCGAGCGAAGTGAACGGGCCTGGAAGAGGATCGCTAAGGACTAGCGTTATCGAGAGGACCCCGGATCCGGCCTGTGTCGAATTTGCATGCCCTCGTTTCTATATAAATACATTGGGCGTGTAAATTATTTCATTCGCGCACGCGTTTAGCAGTGACACCCACAAATGTAATGATATGCCTCATGCAACCTATTTCTTCGCGTCCATCTTGCTATTAGCCTGATCGAGGAAGGCGTACAGGCATTTCAACGTTCACATCAGACCAATCATCTCCTGCCTCAGTGGGAAGGAGATGATATCAGAAGATGGCTGTCGGATGCTTCAGCTTAACGGTAGACCGACAGCAGAGAGGTAGAAGATTGATATATTAGTAACTGGGAGAGAGAGAGAGCGATTATTAAATAGCAGGCGTTGTCCTCGCTATTGCGCAGCGAGATCGGGGACTTTTTACACCGATTCTCCGGTGACAATTGCCACCTGCTGCCCGTGTTGACATTCGCCTCGGTTGCCACCTCTTCCATTCAATGGGTTATTTGCTCATCCATCCATTCGAGCGATTGATGCATTCAATTGATTTGTTACTTTGTTTTTTTTTGTTCCTGATTTGTCTATTGTCGTCGGTGCTGCTGGGGCTACAGCGGCGGCGACGGCGGCGGCGGCTGTCATCGTCCACGTGACGAATTTTCGGCGCAATTCAACTCCATGGCTGGCCACTCCCTTCGACAGGAGGCGGAAGTGAATTTCGTCTCCGCGGTATTGGAAGAGATTGTGTCGAAATATCTGTCCATATTTCTCTCTCTCTCACTCTCTCGCTCGTTCGCTCGCTTGGTCTCTCATATCGTCTGGATGGCCGTTTTCAGTGACGTTCCGCGGGACGCCGCGCCTACAATTCCCGCACCGCTGCAAGCGTCGACGCGAACAGTCGTCGTCGCCGCCGCCGGGGGCGGTCGATCGCGCGCGCGTGCGCCCGCGCGCCGAACGAATTCGCGTTCGTGCGTCCGTGAGCACGCCGCTTGTCAGCACAGTCCCATCGTTTCTGGGCCCGAACGCGTCACAATAAAGGTGACCAATCACCGCCGATGGGTGAAGTCACTTGAAGTGCATGGAGTAGAAAAAGGACTCCATTTTTGGAGTATTCATTCCGCGCCATTGCCTTGACGCCCGATCATGGCGGTAGTTGACTCGACGGTAGTTGAGCGCGCCGAACGCAGAGGTATGACGAGACGTTTCTGAGCCGCGTCCACGAACGGCCGCTCGTGGGCGCTCGATGCGCGTGACAATCAATAACAGAATAATAATGTATTGTTACACAACGGTATCACCAGATAGCGATCGTTTGCGGAGGCAGCCAGTGAGTCATTAGCTTGACTGTGATTAATGCACGGCCCGCCCGGCTACTCGTCCTTAGTGACAATTCTGCCCTTCGGCGGCTACTATTGTGCCGAATGCGCTCGTTCGCAGGACGAGGGGGGTGTGCTAGTCTCGTCTTGGGCACATGCTCGTGCGCCGCAATGCACCACATCGTCGATGCGGTTATGTTCTGCTGCTGTGCTTGACGACCCTGTGCATGCTTGCCGAGTTTGCATCGTAGTCTGCGGCATCTGATTTCAGACGTCGCTAGCGCCGCGAGGGTAACTCGACTGGTTAGCTTTGTCATCTTCTATTATCTCTTAATCTCGATACAAATTTCCAGGTGAATTTTTTCCTTTTTGGCATTGTCATGTGGACAGTCAATAGCGACCACTTGACGGGCCTGCCTCCGCTTGTCTCTCTGTGTCGGATAATCATCTACTTTCGATCCGACGGGTTTGTGTTCTGCGCATAGAAAGCGCTTTAGTAACTTTTGAACAGTATGAACTAGAAACAGGTTATTTTTTCTTTTCTTTTCCCTTATTTTCCCCTTAATATTTTCCCTTATTATTTACCCTTTATTTATTCCCTTATTATTTACGCACTACCTGGGGCCGCCGCTGTGCGCGAACCTCTGTACCGGCAGAGGTTGCTGTGTGCTGATTTTCTCAACTGAACAATGCTTCAGCATGTATATTCATGGCGGATCTACAAAACTGAAAAAAACGAAGAATTTTTTTTATAATAGAGGTTAAAGGTAAATCCTGCATGGACACGAGGCCTCACACTGAGGTATTCGCCTGGTAGTGAATCACACTCTTACTGGCTAAACCCAGATCCGATTTTGACTTGGGGCAGTGACCGGGACCGTCAAAGGGCGGAAGGGTTCGTCCCAGAGGAGGAACTGAGGGATAGGACATGGTTGGAATCAACTGCCGGTCCCTGCAAGGCACTGACTGAAGTAACAACTCGGAACCTACGAACGAGCTGGTGTTCCAGTCTAGCCAAGCGTCTTCCACTGTTCCAGCCCCTCCATCGTCCAACCTCCATACAACTTGCGCAGGGGGCTGGAATGGAAACTTTAATCATTTCACTAATTATCGACCTCCATGTATCTATCTCTCGCGTGCGCCGGTATCAATCCACGCCTATCAATTTCTGTTTCGCCTCGCTTCTGTGGTTCTCTATGAAATAGCCGTCCATTCGGCTGACGATGACTGATTTGTTCTCTGAACCGCCACACGATGGGCGGCTCTGCACCGGCCTGCCACAACGGCGACCATCAACCGAAACGGTTGCCGCGCCGAGGCTCGCCATCAACATCCCTCGTGTGGGATATTTATCACAGTGATTTTCGTCGTCCAGCTGGAAATTGACGCATTCGAAAATCTCTCCTCTACCTCGCTCGCGCCGCTATTGCATTGTTTGCCGAAGGTTCAGTAGCACCAGCAATAACAACAACAACAGCAACAACAACAAGAGAAAATAACGCAAAATAACAGCAATATACGAAGCTGACACAATATTAAACATATATATATATATAAAGAGGAAGAGAAAATGAGAGTGGGTGTGTGTGTGTGGTGTCGCTATACAGCGGTACCTTCCTCTGCTATATATGGAGGGCCACACCGCGCGATGCACAGTGACAGTTAAATAGTAAAAGTCTCTTGGCTGTCCCAATCACTGCGCGTTCGGTTATTCATTCAGATATATTCTAGCGGGGGGAGGGGTGGGATAGAAGGTAGCATATGATTACTGCTGCCGGTATCGCGCAAATCACAGGTTTATCCACAAAGAACGAGATAGAGAGAGAGAGAGAGAGATTGAGAGAGATAGTTGCTCGCCATTGTTGCGTATCGCCATTTCACTCAGTGGCTATTGCGCCTGCTGCCACCGGCCAAATGCTCGAATTGATTGATCGGCCGATGTCAAATAACAATGCTGACGATGAAAAATAATACCAATAATAATAATAATAATAATAACAACAACGAGAATGATAATAATCATAATGACAATAATAATAATGACAACATTGCTTCATTTTCTGTTTATATATATATGTATATATGTATATTTGATTTAATTTCGTCGGCCCCTCCCCCGCCCCCGGCGTGTCTCTGACGTTGTTGTTGTTGTTATTCGCGTTTTCGATTCTCGCATACGATTTTCTGTTGGGCAGCATTTCACGCTCGAATTGAGACGCCCCACGCATCGTTCGCTTTGGTGAACGCTTTGGTTATGTTCGTTACCTCGGCCGGTTGGTCGACAGCCAGGGTTTGTCTGATAGCCGGCCTGACTGTGATTTCACCTTCATCTCAATGGAAATATATATCGAATATATGTGGCATCGTGTGTTGAACTGTTGTGGAGGGCGATTCGGATGACGTTTGCTGCCGGGACCGCCGGGAATTTCAGGGCACCCGTGCTGCTGGTGCCGACCTGAAACGCTGTTGCTGTTGCGCCGTGGATCCGAGCGCGAGGACACCCTCGCTCGCAAGTGACCCGGATCCACAAACAGCACGGGGTGATTCTGCACCGGCCCTAGCAGAATCAATGTCATATTATGATGGTGGGGTACGCGCGCTGTTGGCGGGGGGTAGCGATGATTGGGAGGGGGTGTGGATATCCGTTGTATATTCTCGTAGCTCTATTGCCAATCATGTACGATTCTCCTTGTTTAGTCCCTCGTAGAAATCCAATCTGAAGCTAAACAAGCTGGATAGGGGACCCTTGCTTATCGAATGATATCGTGCCGCTCATGTGAGCCATTCTTGCCGCGGGGCAGCTAATTAAATTAAAAGCAAAAAAAAAGCCAGTACAAACGAACGAGGGTCATTCATCCTGGTCGTCCCGCCTACGTGAACACGGAGCAAATGCTAGCTATGGGTTGGGTGTCGCTGCATCGCTGACTGGCCGTGTCATTTCTCTCCCCAGAGACGAGATGAAACACAGTTGGAACAGGCCGACTGAGCCAACGGTTAGATTCTATAATGTAACACACCATTGAGAGTCTATGAGCTACGAGCGAGCAAAAACCTAACCCTCAGTTGAAATGCATCTCAGACATGAGACGCGCTCGTGATAGGCAAAATATATATAGGAACGAATCGATTATTATCGTCATTACTCTTCTGTTCTATCGGGACACGAGACGCAAATACGTAATTCGCATCATGCGTGTATTAACATATCTTGTGTATACACCAGTAATGTAGGGGATTGCCGATTTCACACACGAACGTCGAATCTGCACATGGTCGTATTCCGAGTCGTCTACGTATGATAAATAGTTGCATTCACGTCAGCGCAGTGGTGGCTTCGACGGCTAAGTGGTCTCTGGCTATCGGAAACCGGAGGGCGCAGGTTCGAGCCCCGCTGCGTGCTGATGATGACATATAAGAGCGCTTGGGCATTGCAAAGATTGCAGCTCGTTTATATAAGCCAATAAAACTTTTGCCGTTACTTGTCGAAACGTTCCTTACCAAGCATGCACAACAATACAGCTTATATATATATATATATATATATATATATATAGAATGATTTAAGACATGTACCCGTGTTGTTGTTGTTGTGTTGATTAGTGACGCCTAAATTATACCGTTCGCCGCAAGGTGGCGGCGGACAAGCTGTCGTTGTTTAAATTGGATGCACCAAAAACAGCAAGAGCCACATAAACAGTACGGCCAGCGATTGCATCACCTGTGAAATTGCACACACACACACACACACACAAACACACAAATAGATTTCTAACGGGAAACGCTGAAGCTGTAGCTAGACAGGAGAGGATCACATAAATGAGGCGAGACATATTATATTCTATATGGTTGGAGAACAAGTCATAGTTAGATAATTAGACAATAGAATGTGTTTCCATAGAACAGCGCGCACAGACACGCCGGGCTCGGTACGATGAGAATTGTGAAAATTTCAATTAGTTTCGTTAGTCATTAAAATATGCTGGGGATAGGGGGGGAGAGAGAGAGGGAGAGAGAGAGAGAGAAAAGCTAATTAGGCGATGAGTGACGTCATGCCAATCATTGCCTGTTCGGTGTCCTTTCCTGTCCTGTTGTGTCCTGACTTTGCGGCGTCATTCGTATTAATAACTTGCTTGTGGGTTGAAATTGGTAGCACGTCGCCTATGGAAGCAATCGAGCGATTGGCGAGTTAAATTGAATCCTTTATGTTCGCCAGGGATACGATCCGCGTGGGTGCCATACCCGACGCTGACAGACATATGGCTGACAATTAGCTGTAATATATGATAGAATCTCTGTTTTTATTAGGACAGTTGTTATTATTACGGCTTGGCATTTTGCTACGCACGTTCGAAGTGTGCTGACTAGTATGGGTGTGTGGCCGTGCTAAATGGTTACCATTATTTGCCTCACCTTATTCTCCATTGGATAGGAGGACCATAATAGTGGCATCATCATACGAACTGCTGGTGCTGTTTTCATCTAGTTGTTGTTTTGCTTGCTTATTTGCCTTGTGCAATAATCGTAATAATATCTAATATTCTTATAACAACCTCATTACATATCGTTACCCGAAATGTAAATTATCAATTTAATGAGCATTTGCATATCACGGCAATTGATCTATATATATATATATATATATATATAAAGACACACGTGTAGACACAGCACGCTCCACAATGCACCACAAAAAAGTCGGCCGTTCGAAAATGTCCTTCTATATGCGTGCACAGGGAACGGTGTCTGCGTGTATTCTCTACAGTGGATAGCAGCACTAGGAAGCCGTTTCAATGTGGAGGCGACAACACCAATATGTTTGGTGGTGTCAAAGTGTTGGGAGAGAACCGTACAAATGGCAGATAATGGCAGACATCGCAGGCGACGGACGATCGACTGAGTTTAATCAGCTCTCGTCACGTATAACCACACCTCTGCTGTATCTGCGTACGTATATCATCTATGTTCACAGTGTACAGTTCTGCACGCGTCAAAGTAGAGTATGAATGAGAACCGGCGGGCGAACGAACGCCTTGCGGCGAGCCAACCCCGGGCCCTCTGTCTCGCCCAGCTATACAAATACATATATATTCTATATATATATATATACATATACATATATATATATATATATATATATATATATATATATATATCCGACATTCAGTCTAGTCCGCGCGTCGCCTAACAAGGGGGACGGACGCTGGTTGCGGTAGTCAGTTTGTGTGTGTGTGTGTGTTGTGTTTGCTGTTTGCTCTGTACAATGAGTAAGCTATATCGGCGCAGGCGATATCTGCTCCGGACACCCAGGGCCAACGCCTTACCACATCAGCGTATTGCGGCATTGCATGCGGCCGAGGCTGCTGCTGCTGCTGTTGCCGGCCGCAGCCCACGGGCCCGCCAAATGCACCGGGAGTTGTCCAGAATGCCACCGAACTGCGAAGCAGCCAACACGGTCAGTGATGGCGTGGCGCTCAGCTGCTGCTGTTGCCGCTGCTGTTCTGTGTGAATTAGACGCGCTGACACTCACTGAGTTTTGGGATGTTTGCGAAGCCGACAAGGTGGACGATTGTGGGTGGCTCCCATTCAGCTGTGACGGCGTCGACGTCGATCTTGTTATGCCGCCAGTGATTGTTCATGAGATCCGCCACTGGCCTGAACCGCAGATGTGTCAGGCCGCGCGTGTCAACGATACTCTCTCTTTCTCTCTCGCTCGCTCCCCGTCTCATCTCGTATTGATGACGATTGAAAATTTTAGCACTGAGCACATGCGGATATACTCGCGTGAGGACTCGCCCGTGAATAGGCGTATATTTATGTATGAACGTACGCACGCTTATATTTGTTACACGGAAAATCACGAAGCAGAAGAGGGGATACGGATTTATTGAGAAACAAACCGAGTTCGCCGAAAGTGTTTTTATCTCATTTCGTGGAGGTGTCTCGGTCTCGCCGAGAGAGGACTTTAAATGTTCGCGGGCTGGCTCACGGCCAACATTTAATGTTCACGGTGAAACTGCTTTCGGCATAAGGCTTCCCAAGACGAACTTTACCCCTCTTGAAGCGCAAACGTGCAACGGCGGGGATCGACGCCGTGCACCTGCGCGAGGGCTCGCTGGTCTTGGGGTATGATTCGCGCTGAGAGAGGACTTCTACAATATTAACGACATGGAAATATTAATTGCCATCCGAACTGGGTATTTGTCTGGGTTCGTGGGGCGCTGGCTCAGACCAGACGAATTCATCTAGGTCTTTTTTTGTCTTTTTTTTGTAGTTTATCAGAGCTGATCAGTATTTGTTAGAGCTGGTAATATTCGAGCATTTGCTGTCAGCTGAACAAGTGTCTGAATATATATATGTATATACCTTACCAGAATCAGCTCTGTGGCCGTGGCGTTCGACCGCGAAAACAATAAACCTAATTGTTATTCTTTGTAATTTCAGGTAAGAACCTAACGTACAGACCCACACACATCACGCACTCAAGTCCCTCCATGTGATGAACTGCTCACGACTGTCGATGTGATCCACGTATGTTTCAAGCACGCAAGCATTCGCCAGTCACTTCCGCGAAGGTGTCCTATCACTTCGGCTCGTGGAAATCGCTAATTTCGAGCCGTTCGCTAAATTCGTATCGTGCTGATAACTACGATTTACCGAGTCACAGGGATGCACTTCCCGCCACCGCGCAGCCATGACCACAGACAGACTGACATTTCGTTCAGTGCGACCACAATTGGAATAAGGTCTTTGTAACTGATTATTTGATTGATTGAATTTTGTTCTCTGTGGCACAATGTCTCTCTCTCTCTCTCTTTCGCTCTCAGAAGGAGAAACACCCATGCTGTGTATCGGCGTACGGCTTTGTATATACGTGTACATAGTACCTTTCTGTGTGGCTCTGCATCGTCAACTCGAACAAAGAAATGCAAACATAGAAACAAAAGCGGATTGTTCCTGTTGCTCCAATGCTCACATGGAGCGGTCCATCATTGGGGAATACTGGGTGGAGAAAGATAGCTAGCCCTTTAATTAAACGTGACAAATTTGGCTGACTTAAACTATAATTACTCAGGATAATTGGAGGGTATCATTCGACACGACAACCTCATGGCAACGACCTGCTCTCATTTCGTAAGCAAACCTCGAGGGATACTACAGATGCTCTGTAGTGGTCGCCTCTTCCATCTTCATTTTATTGGCCAGCCTCTTCATAAGCAGACCCATTATCAGCACTATTATTTTTATTATTATCATCATCATCATCATCATCCTCATCATTATTAATTGCGGCTAGAATCCCGTCTGCGCGGAACACCCGCACTTGTGTCCTCTTCGAGTGTGCATACTTCCTGCTGCTCAACAAAACGCCCGCTCTATTTCGCCTGCTTGCTGCCTGGTCACTCTCTTCGATAATTAACCGCTTCCGTATTGTGTCCACTCCGGTGGCGTCCGGTGGAGCCGTCGCCGCCGCCGTCACCGGCCGCTCGTGCGAGCGCCGACACTCGGTGAGAAACAGTGAAAACAAACACATCGTACACGCTACGGCCGTTCATGCTGCGAATGCTCACGTCAGCTGCTACTGTCAGCCGACGGAGCGAGGCGCCTCGTTCTTCTGGTCAAATTCGTCAATGTCGTCGGAAAAACAGTGGCCGGACACATTCTCTCTTAGTCGCCTGCTGCTGTCGACGACAACGACGACGATGATCATCGCGGTGAACAGGTTGGCTTGTTTTATCTCATTGGCCAGATGACCGGCAAGACCATGTCGTGCGCGGGCTAATCGTTCGATCGCTGGTTCGGTACCCCCGTACCCCTGTCTCCGCTATAATATTTTCTGACAAGTTGACAAGTGTGGCGGTCGTCATATATTATATAAATGTGGCTTATAAATATTATTATTATTATTAGCATTTTTCGAAATTTATTTTCCCTCAATGGCTTTCTTATGAATAGATAGGAATTCGTTAGGAACTGACCGTCGAGCGGGCTGACAACAGTATTCATGCGTGGCCCCTGTCGATCTCTTGCCGTCGGCCGAATCATATTCGACGGTGGCCGTTAATCGTACGTCGGAACGCAGACGCAGATTAGGCAGATGATTAGGGCCCTGTATTGTTCTCGCTCGTTTTGTTGCGCCCCCGCGAAAAAAATTCGCGAAAGTAATGTACAATGTATAGACTGATGCTGCTGGGTGCTGCTGATTCAGCCTATTACAACTACTACAACGACTACTATAGCCTTGTTACGGAACAGAACATTTACCGATGTGTGCTTTGGCCCGTACTGTGTTCGTTTTTAAGGGGGAAAATTCACACTTCGGAAACGCTCCACGCTCTGGCAACGATCGCTTTGTGCTGCCGCTTTATCCGAACGAAGTAAAGAAAAGAAAAAAACGTCATACACCACACTTCGATCGATGGATCGATCACCGTGATTTGGTAATGATTAAATTAATTAATTAATCATTATCTTAATTAATAAAAATCTTAATTAATTATTATATTATTAATCAAACGAATTAATGAATGCTCGCTAAACAGTTACGGCTAGGGCCGGCGACCTTTTTTTCGCTCGGGTGACGATCTGGCCAAAAGCTCGTATGCGTCCGTAGTAGGGGATGATTGACAGCGGTGATCGCCATATCAGCACAATCGACACCACTACCGCTGTGAGAGCGAGGGTGAAATTCTTTGGACTCAATCAATTATTTAGTGTCTTTCGTCAAAATGATCAGACTAAGAATCATCGAACGCTCGCCGCAGACCAGCGAGATTATTCTAGCAAGTGATATTCCCGAACGGTTACCATTACACCCATCATATTGCATCGTGCTTGTGTAAGCTTTGCTGGACATACAGCATGCATCATATGTCGATATATTTCGAGCTTGCCCGCTCGTCGCCGGCTCGTCCAGATGCATGAGCATGTTCGTATGGTAACACCACATATTTTCTTAAAAAAAAGAGAGTTTTTCTTCTTTCTAAAAAAAGGGGAATGTTGCCATGCGGATATGCGGGATCGTCGACTTTGTCGATCGTACTAATGATAAAGGTGATGAACGCTTCAACAAAGGTACATCGAGCCCACTCAAGCTGCCGACGAAGATTCGGAAGGTCCCCGCTTGAGTAACGTGAGAGCCTGGTCGTTTGTATCCGATACGCATGTAATGAGACGAAAAAAAGAAATGGGTACACACAAATGGGCAGTTTTGGCGCAGCTGAATTCGATGCAGGCCCGACTCCTGCTGACTTCGATAGTGTTCAATGCGTTCGGGGCCACCCATCCATCGAAGTTATTCGGGTTTGGCTTACCAACAGCTGCTTCTAAAATCGAGCAGATTACCTGAGCGACAAGAACGTTTTGTGTGCCACGACGTATGCCAGCGGCCACTCGAATCAGTGTACGGTGGTGCAAATCGCCGTGCTAACCATCGTCCGATTGCTGGTCAAACCTCGATCGCCGCCGACATATTCGCGATTAATTTGCGTGGACGAGCGACCGCAAATGGCAATTCGGGACCCGACATCGACGACGTAGCGGACCTACCGATCAGATGTCGATTACTATTGGCCAGCTTACCAATATCACCTTTGTCGGCCTGCCTTCCATTAGCTATTGTGTGTGTGAATCAGCGTGGACAGCCGCCACCACACGGGCGAATCAGCAGCTAACGTCAGCAGCAACTAATCGCCAGGGACAGCAGCAGCAACAGCGACTCGCTAACAACAGGCGGACCTTCGCGGCATCGCAAATTCGCCGCATTTCAACACGATTGCGCGATGCTGGATCCCCCGAATTGCTGACGAAGTGCTAAAAAGGCGAACCCCCCGGGGACCCCACCGTAAAGGGGTGTGGTCGAACAAAATATCGTAGCGACGAACGTCAAATTATCGCCGGCTTCGGCGGCCTCTCCGTCCGGCCATCTGGTTGCTTTGCATGCGCGCGAATGTAACGCGTACGGGACGTCCGCCGATCAAACCTGCCCCCGTACGAGATGCAATTGTCCCTTATCGCTTTGACGTGTTTGTTGAGCGTAGGTATTGTAGCGAGAAGTGAATGAGCCTGAGAGAGCGCTGTTCTGCCGGGGGGACTCGGGGCAACCGCCGCATAGGTACACAGGCGAGCAACCTGCGACCAGACAAAACGCTTTCGTGGTCATACGGCGATAAGGCAAAAGAATTGTTGCACTGTTCATGTGTAGGCGTGCGTCCGTATGTGGCGGCGCGTCTGTGTGCGCGCGCGGGCGGTTTGGCGATTTGCGGTTCGGAGCCGAAAGGGACGTCATTGCGGAAACGCCGGCGTAAACGGGTAGAGAATGCTAGCGGCCCTCTCTGAAAATACTGCCACATCATTTAAATAGTATCCAGGCTCGAAACAACAATAACAAACGTTTCAGAGCCGACAATGCGTGCAGATCGTGTCCATAGCCGAGCACGGTCAAAGACACACACACACCACACACGTCACAAGTAAACACACACACCACACACGTAAATACGCACACGCATTCATCAACCGAAAAATTCGTTCGTTCGGAGACGAGTTGTTTATTTTCTGCGGCAATTTTGCGGCTCTGAGGAGTCTCAGAGCGACGATTATTCGACTCGGCTATTGGCACACCGGTTTGGATGCGATGTTCACGTAAACGAATGTGGGCCACACTCTGCTGCGGACGGTAAATTCTGTGTGGAATGAAGAAAGAGGCTGCGTATGAAGGGAAGAACAGCACTAATCGAAACAGCCGATATTGTTGTGAGCTATCATTGTTATTATTATTATTATTAGCGGGAGTGGTCACCACCGGGACTACATATATATATATATATATATATATTGATATATTGCATCAGCATGTCAATGTGTTGCTTTCAAACAAATGAATGAGGCTGTGTGAATTTCGATAAGAATCCAAATTGTATCGGCGACTCTGTCATCGAAATCAACAACAACAACTCCGTTTCGAAGGTTCAGTCAAAGGTATTGTTTTATCTACGAGGTCGACTCATATGTCAGTGAAGCATTCTCGCCAACCTGAAGCATTCTCCTAAGCTGCTTATTGGGCGTAATTGTTTAAGCTGTTTTAGCAAGATAGTTTGCAAGGCTACGCGGTTGTCTTGCACTTGAGCCATTTGTTGAATAACAGATCGAACGTTCCGACCACGTGTATCATCCAAGTAGCTTATTGATCATTTCGGTAACGTGGATCAGTACAGCGACAATTTATGCGGAAGCATTCTTATAGTTGACATAGGTCGTAGCTGGCCACGAGGGGTTTCTTCCGGGGCGCGGTCGCGTTCAGGAACCTTGCTCTCCCCTCTCGAGCCCTGTGGGCACCCATTAGTCACGAACGTGTAAGTGGACCCAAGAACATCTACGGATGATAGCGTCCATGCTAGGGGACGCACATCGATCGACGTCAATATGGCACAGATAGATTCGTAGATATAGATTATATATATTCGAAGCGGCAGCATCGAAGCATTTCAGATCAACCCTTCCGGAAGGATGCGAAGAGTAACGCTGATGGTGGCTGCAATGAGGTTGTCCGCCCATTCTAAAATGACCGTCAGGTCGTGTCGACACCGACGACCTAACGACGCGGACGCTAATGAGGCTGGTTGATGTCCGTCAAGTGTCAACCGCCTGCCCAACAAATACATAGCGAACACCGGCAGGTCGTTGTTTAATTGATACCTAACTGTATTGTGCTGGTGCGTTGTCGTCGGCGACGCTCAGCGGCCAATGCGCACATAGAAGCACGTGAGTGAACGTGTGTATTCAACGAGGCAAGACCCTCGGATTATCGTGTTAGGTTCTCAATGTAGAGAGCGGGCCATTAATACCTGCCGACTCCCCATACACGCGGGTCCACTGATCCGGCTAGCCAACTGGATTGCAGGTAGTTCGCGAGCATCCATGCGATGTCAAGCTAACATACTGCTCTACCGATCGGCGTCGAACGCCAAGGAGTCGAATTCGAAATTAGTCACAGCACTTTGCACCCTGTCGTCTCTCTCTCTATCTCTTGGCACGTTTGCAACGCCTGCCACGCCTGCATTTGGCGTGTGCAGTGCGACGCTTAAGACGCGTTCAGGTCATCTTCTATTGTCCCGTAGATGGTCTAGTCGTGAGCGTCTTGGATTGCTAGATAGGGGGAGAGGGGGATCCATGCTGAGGTAAAACTCTTGCTGTCAGACGATTTGAAGAATCTTTAGATCTTCTTTATCAGCTTTCTCTAGCTGTGGATTCTTGCCAGGTCCGGAAAGTCCTCATAGTCTGGGAAAGTCTACAAAGTAGTCGAGACGGCGTCGATAGCTTCCTGATGTAATACAAATGTCGTCCCGATGCCTATCACATAGCAGAGAAACAACGGGGAGTCAGCTGAAAAGTTAGGTCGTAGCGTACCTGTTCAGGTCGTATATATATATATATACGATCTAAACAGGTACACAGAGGACACTGGATGAGCCCCTTCAACATCGCCCGTAAATCGCTTTCAATCCCGTTGCTTTCGGTTCTCGATGCGTTTCGAGGAATAACGCTACTCGCGAGCTTCGGCGCGAATCGTTTCTATTATGATTATTATCAAACGAAACTGCCTTTTACCCTTGTGACGATTGCTACCAAACGGACGCCTTTATGCGGACAGCTACGAGGACGAGCGATTCCATTTGAAATTCGAGAAGGGATTTCAAATGATCATGTTGTCGAGTCCATCGCCCGGTTTAGTGGCCTCCCATGTGCTGACAAAACAGTAGTAATAACAATAATCATAAACTAATCGGTGTAACGGCAATAAACACGTCGGGCCAACGGGAATGACCTTCGCATTGCCGACCCGTGCATCGTTGTGAACATCAACAAATTGTTGTCGCTGGTCGCCTTCATGGCATTTGGCAATATTTACCCTCCGTGGCAAGTGGTCTGCCCAACGCTCGTTAAGAGTTACTGCCGCCAAACTGCGCGTTGTTATTCTGTCCATTCGGTCATGTACGCCACCGATGGTGCACTCCTATTTGTTCGGTGAAATAGCGAGGCCATGCAGGGCAGAAACAAACACCTGCCGAACTACCCGTTGGCTCAGCTGTTTGTTGACAGCATTCAGTCCAGTGGTGTACAGATCACCGACAATGTCACTATAGCATTGGTTGGATGACGAGTGATTCGTTCGTGTTGAAAACTTATGATTCCGGGGCAGTCCGTTTCGCTGTATCCGCTGACCGTACGCCTCGTGCTGAGTCCATACGATACCAGTATATACCATTTCCGGTATAAGAGAACTCGGCAGTAGGCAACACAACGCGGCAAAAGCGTCGAAAGCCGTCGATGATGTTGTGATCGATACTATCGTCATCTCTCGCCGAAGGCCATCTCTCGTTGAGGAGGAACTCATCGGATCGCCGCATCGAATCATGTAGCGAAGCAGCAGCCTCATCCATTTGCTGTGGTCAGCTTCATCTGTTTTGTGCCCTGTGCTGGCACGAACCTCGATTCGCCGACGAGAGCGAGACCGAGGCTGCACGAGGCCTTACCGTCTTCAAACACTTTATATATATATATATATATATGTATATACGTATATAGGCATATATATATATATATGTATATAATATCGAATTGAGACGCATACACGTAAATACGTCTGAGTGTTTTTTTGCGTCCACGGATTGTTTCATCTCTGCGATCTCTGTTCGTTGAGTAGCAGCCAGGCAGATTAGGAACGTATAGTACGACAGCTCGTCTGGGCGGACGCGTGGGCCAGTCTGGGACTTTGGGAGAGACTAGATCGTATCGGCAGAGTTTTCGCGACAGCATTTTCGCGTTACGTCCTTCTGTCCTGTAGATGTTGCCAATCGATGCCGGCGGCGGCGGCAGCGGCGATTCGTATGTGTATCTTCGATGGCCCCATCTCCGGGACAGCAGAGGATCGCGGTATGGCGGCTACCAGCATTCACGAAGAGAGACCTTCCCCGGTGCCGTTAGCGGTGACGTTCCGTACATCGATGGCGCTTCGCATCGCTTGATGATCATGCAGCGCGCCGTGAATCATGTCGCTGGGAATCGCCGCCGCCGCTGCCGCGGCCGCCGCCATCTGCGGAGTATGCCAGCGAGGGCCCAAAGCTCGCCCCGCGTTAACCGTTCTCCACATTTGGTCATTTCTAATTTTCGCCAAAATTCGCCGATATGTCCGGCCAAAAACGGCCAGCCAGCCAGCCAACCAGCCAGCCATCAATATCGTAGCCATCCAGCGTCACAGAAGTGCCGCGAGCTGTCGCTATCGCTCGCGAGGAGACGTTGGCGTTGCTGTTGTTGCCGATTCGGCGTCGACGAACTCAGCGGACGCTCGCATCTCGTTGTGACGTTCCTCGCCGTCGTCCTGGTCGATCAGGTCCATCGAATGAATTCGTAGCTGAGATGTCGCCGCCGTCTTTGTATCGAAACGGAGAACGTTCGAACTGGGGCCGCGGAGGAGATGGGTGCCGTCGGCCTGTTAGGGCGAAGATGACGACAAATTCTAACTAAACATAGTAATAATAA
Organism: Stratiolaelaps scimitus; assembly: GCA_019614645.1. NCBI lineage: Eukaryota > Metazoa > Arthropoda > Arachnida > Mesostigmata > Laelapidae > Stratiolaelaps > Stratiolaelaps scimitus. The sequence continues at coordinate 1,097,243 of JABWDB010000034.1, read as the reverse complement.
TAATAATAATAGTAATTGTAACTGCGACGACGGTGACGACAACTGCTACAAGTGCTCCTCTTGCCAGTTATCAAACCAATCAACACGGGGCTGGAGCAGCACAACTGGAGTGATAGACACGAAATAATCTGACGACCACGCGGCGGCGGCGGTTCGTTGTCTCGCGTTTGCGCGCCTGGCGACGCTGATCCGGCGTCGTGCGGGCTTGTCGAGGTGGTCTTCCCGGCTGATCCGGGGTAATCGCAGTCAGATCAGGGACGGTGACAATTGAACGTTGCTAGTGACACCAACCGGTGGGGTCGGAGTGGACCCGCAGAGCGTCGGGCAGTAGCCAGAGAAATGTCGCCGTCAGAAATCCTGTTACAACGAAAGCAACAACCACAAGAGTAGTCTGTGTCAGCAAATCACACAGCGTGCTTTATGCCTGCGTATTAATCACCGCTGGCGGTGTAGCTCTACCTAAGGATTATGTTCAACCTGCACTCAGCGATAACGACCTCGCGCGAGAGTTGGATGAGGTTCACACGACCTGCATGGAAAATGCTCGTTCTTAATTTCGTTCTAATAATCACTACGTACAATATAATTGCATAGTTATGTCGGCACCACCGATTTCTGTCCGAGATGTTGTTTCTTGAGCAGCTCGTTTTTCCTTGAAACTTCGCACTAAGCATTGTTGTTATTTGTCAACTATTAGAACAGGTTATACAGCTGTATAAATGCGCCGATTTCAAGCGTATGCAGTTGAGTATCAGGGCACAATGTCATGCTCCACACCCGATCATCATGTGATACTGATTTTCCACGTATCTACTAAAGGGTTATCTTTGATTCAAAGAGAACATCAGCAATTATTCTCACATTGATCGCAAATGGCATTTATCGACAACACGCGATGAGTGCCAACTAACGATGGCTGAAGAACACAAAATTAAGTCGGCCACTAATCACCAGACACAGTTCATCTTATGTAGGCATTGTCAGCTCGCGGTTGACATCAATCGCCAATGCTCACAGATCAGTAGAAAAGTTGTTTGCAAGGAAGGCAACTCAAGTCAATCGATGTCACCGAGGGTCGCTGCCCCCCCACCTCGAGACCTTCTCCGGCCTGGTTATGCCCTTATTGTTAATTCGATAATTGCGCCCCATCTGCTGCTGCTGCCGTTGTTGTTGCTGCTGTTGTTGCTGTTGCTGTTGTAGCTGTTGCTGTTGCTGTTGCTGTTGTTGCTGTTGTTGTTGTTGCTGTTGTTGCTGTCGCTGCTGATTCCGTTCACGCTCCGGCTGCTGGTACAGCAATATTAATTACATTATTAATATTATAGCAAAGTTAGGTGACGTGCGAAAAGATGACGCCGGCAATTTGGCCACATTTTCCTATTTAATTATTATTTTGTTGTTGTGTCCCTTCGGATGCGGCAGGATTCCCGTTGGGCACCGCCCTTGCATTTGTGGGAACTTCCCAATGAGAGCGGGCGTCCCTCTTCCCGTGGTTGCCGTCAGTCCCAAGGCAATCCGTTGGGATGGGTGAGAGGGAGGGGTTCGCGCGATTATTGTAAATGTATAAAATAACAGGTGGAGCACCTCCCGACCGCAAACTGCCGCTCCAGCTCATTCGTCGTCCTTCGCGCCTCCCGACGGCTCTAGACTTTCATCTATTAAAATCTAATTGCAACAGTGACGCAATTGCTCTGCCGCTCGAGCTGTGAACTGTGGCGTGTGTATATATATATATATGGCTTTGGGACGCTATACACACTGGACTATGCAATAAACAGATAGATGGAGGTGCAGGTTACGCGATGGTGCTGTAGCGAGCAGCCCCCCCAACCAAGCAAGCCACAAACAGGCAAACTCCCGCCCCAGAGCAATTCCCTTGCGACAATTGCTGCCAGCCAACGGTCGCCGATCGCATCAGCGTAACAGTCCAACGGAAACAGGAGGAGAGCTGTTAGATAACAACGATGATGGCGGTGCCTGCATTTGTTGATAACAAAAATATTAACAATATCAGACATCCGGCAGACGACCATCCACGGAAGCCACTCGTGAACGACGAGCAGCACAAAACAAACGGCGTTTGTACAGGGGTTTGTGGAATCAAGGTAATTTCACTATTGCTGATGCTGCTGCTGCGGCTGCTGTTACGGATAACTGAATAATGAGATATTTAGCCGTAGGATTTAGCAGTGAACACGAATGAGGGTGGGGTGGTTTAGCGCGAATGGGTCCACTTTATCGTTTATTTGACGGGATGATTTTTTGACCGATAAATAGATAAGAGTCGTATGGATCGATGGATGGCTACTCAATATGAGGGGTTTCGCCGTTTTTCTTGCTGCTGTAACCAATGGCCTCGACGCCAGCGGGATCAGCGGTGGCGTTGTTTTGCGCTGTCGATGGCCGATTTGGACCATAGTGTAATGATGGGGAAGGGTGGGAGAGGTAATATGTAAATTATATATATAACAATCGTATGATGGGGCCAATGATAGCTCTCATTTCAAATTACTGACGTTTGTCACTGCTAACAGTTGTGTTCGCTTTGAGTGCTTGTTGTATACCTATACAAGGAGATCGTGCATGTACATATATATATATATATATATATACACACAAGGTCAGATAAGAAGGGTATTTATTGACCAACAATACCACCAATCAGATGTATGTATCTATGTTCGTTTCGGTGGACGTTCTGCTCAGGCTTCAGTCGCTATCGTAGACACAAACTGATATAACGATGACAAAGATGACATATATATATATACTATTATTATTATTATAGATGCTGCTGTCATAACAGGCGCATATCATCGTTGTTTAGTGCTATGCAAATACAATGCGTGTAAGTGAATGTAATTGTAGACGTAGAATTTAAATATAAAGTATTTTGAATTTGTATCCTTGAAGACACAACGTTTACATTGTACAAATTTCTCCTCAGCGATATTCGAACGGGCAATATATCAGCTTTGTCGGAACTCTTCTTTGAAATGATTTCTATAAAAACAATAATAATAATAATACCAACAACAACATAATGAGCAACTCTGAAATTATAGACAATTGCTGCGACACCGCCACCAGGTATTGACCGGGGTCGTCAGTCGACTACGATGAAACGCGACGCGAAATTTCAAAATGCCAATTTTTACACAACACAGTTCTAAACATTACATATATATATATATTTACATATATACATATATATATATATATATATATATTCACCCGCATGCCGGTTACAAGTAGACGCACGCGGCCACCTGCGCAGGACTCAGCCCCCCCCGCGGCAGACGAACAATCAGAGCACACCAGGGACAATCAGAGAGAGATAGATATAGCCACAGTGCACACACACACTGCAAACTAGAACACGCACCATGTTTTGGACAGTGCGGCAGCCACGAATAGCGACGATACTAGCGAGTTCAATAGTCTGCGGTCAGCCTCACTCTGCGGCGGCGCAATCTGTTGCCGCTTTGTTTTAGCGGCCAACACGCCCGCGTCTGTTCTCATCGCCGCCGGCAGAGCCGCAGCGTCAGCGGCGCCAGGAGCACCCGGTAGTTCGGGCCCGGCTGTTCGTTGTCATCATACTGCAGTTTCACCTCTCTCTCTCTCTCCATATATATATATATATATATATATATATATATAATATATATATATAGAGAGACATATATATATATATATATACATATGTCTCTCTATCTATCAGGTAGCTAGATCTTCTATTCGATTCACGAGAACGCGTCGTATGCTCCGGTTCTTGTTGCTGCTGCTGCTGTGACTGTCCCTTGCGACGAAGCGAATGTCATTTTCGCCGTTATTTAGTCTGCAGCTCGATCGAATGCTGCTGCCTCGGCAGGGAGCGTCATCCGACTCTTCAACAGTTTATGCAACAGCGCGTGCGGCGATTCCGCCGCCGCCACCGTTACAATTGTCCCACTGTGTTATGGCGACAGCAACAAAAACAGCAGTAGCAGCTGAGGTGCCTATCAATAATCAGCACAACAGCGAAAATAGGGGCGCAGCAGCAGCAGCAATAGGTGGTCTACTAATATATATATATATGTATTATATATATACATTGTTGAACATTGTTGACGTTCCTTGAGATCGATGTTGAAATTCGTCGATCATTGTTACCTCCGCTATTTGTCTTGTCACATGGCGTGGCGGTTTCGGCAGCGGCGTCTTGAGAACACCGGCGGATGCCACCACCGCCGCCGCCGCCGCCTGCAACCGAAATGCAGCAGCGTAACCAGTAGCAGCAGCAGCTGCGATCGATGCGAACGTTGCTCAAGATTCGAATCGATTGATCGAGTGATCGCTGTATAGCGGACAGCTATGGGTGGCCATTTACTGCGAGGGGTCAGGGATTGCTGAGATAGCTGAGAACAGGTATCTGCCGTCATGTCAGTTGTTACGACAACTTGTCGTGGCCCGTGCAGCACAAAAACGGTGAACCTACCACCGGGGGCGGACTGATGATCATGCTCGAGATGAGAGCGAAGCATTTCGCCGATTGTGATATGGGTTGCAATATGAATCGAAGCTTCTATATGTTCGGTGTTCGGGTTGGTATCGCTTTGGAGCGATTCGAGGTTTGACAGTGGCATCGATGGGCAGGTTTGTCCATTGTTGGCTTTCTCGGGCGGCGATGCGCGGGTGTGGGAATAACGCCAGATGCTTACAGCGCGGAACGGATCTCTGAGCGTGCATCTCCTCTAGGTACGTCAAGGGGGTGAGAGCTGTCCACCGCGGATATGACACGCCGGCCACGTCTCGTCCTTGATGTCCTTGGCCTAAGTTGGCGTTAGTAATGTGTGATGTGAGTGCTGAGGAGGCTGGTCACGTCCAATTAATCATAAGTGAAGATCGGTTTATCGGCAGTGGCACGAATCTACAAAAGGGGGACTGACAATCAAGCTAACGCTTGCTATACCCAACCCCAATTCTCTGCAGTTCCTTTAATAAATCAATAAAGCCTTACCTTACCTTACCCCCCCACACGCCCGGCGCAAAACCGCCAACAGCCGAATGGCGAACTCCCGTCCACCCCTTCAGTAGCAAAGCGCACACGAATGGGCCAACGGGCCACTGAGAATGTGAATACTTCAGTAATTATAGAATATAGTATTTAAGTCGTTTTCCTGCTGGGGCACATTACATCATTGCATTTCTCTCGAACAACGAGCGTTCATTTATATATATTCTAATTTTGTAAAAGTATTATCGCCAAACGTTTCGCGCGGACACGGTTTGTGTGTTGTTTATGTCACTTCCGCCCGGTGGCCCTCTGCCGCGAATAGCCAAGAACCACGAATCAGAGATTGCGTGTTGTGGCTCGTCGAAGAGCCGAAATCGGCGTCGTATCGATTAGACGCGCCATGACGATGCCGGTTGTATCGTTATACATCAGGAGGTGTATCCACAGCATTTGGTTGATCCGAGCAGTAAAATTTCCGATGTGGAACGGGCTGAATTTCCGCCAAGGGTCGCCATGAGGATACCAGGCTCAACGAGCCTACCCCGGACACTATGAGATCTGTCAGAGCACCATTGAATCGAACTGTTCTAGACATATATCACAACACACACACACAACTTCGTCAACAATGAGGACTCTAGCCATCGCTCCGGGTATCGGATCCATTTTACAACCGCTCATATTCGGCAGCACCCCCTGTCGCAATACAGGTCAATCGCGATATACCGCGTCAGCGGCCATATACGCCAGCCGGTCTCTGCTCGGCGACAGGACTACGCTTGGCCTCCGTGCTTATTGTTCCCGTCATGCCCCTTACCCCTCCGCTCAAGTTCGCGTTGTTGGCCAGATCGCGCTGGCGACGCGGCCGCGTCAGCGTTTGTCGGCAGCGATCATCACCGTGTGAATTCGCATCGCGTGGATCATGCCGCTTTCTCCACTGGAAACAAAAATTAAGAGTGGCCTTGCTGCTGCTGTTATTGCTACTGCCGTCCTGGTTATTGTCCAATTGGTCCAATGTTGATCATCGCGTGTGAACACCACCACCACTATCACCATCACAGCTTGCAAAGCGCAGACGCGTATTGACGGCACTGAGCAATTGCAATCCCGTGTCTCGCCGCAATGTCGTCGTCACCCGCTGTTAGCCAAGCGCATCATTCGTGGCGATATAATCAGATATGGCGGCCGTTGCAGCCGTAATCTAGTGCTACTTTATAACCGTTCGATGTCTCAGACGGCCCCCGCCGCCGCCGCCTCTACAGATTTCCCGTTTGCGGCCATCAAACGTCGTCGTCGGCTGCCGTCGATGAGCCGGTCATGTACGCGTGTCGAGCGGGTTAACGTGATGTATGGTGGCACTCGGAGGCCGGAAGCCGATTCCCCGTTGGCTGACTTTCGATAACATCTATCGGTCCAAGCGGACCAAGCATATTGTCGTCTCGTACGGTGACTTCCCAGAAACAGAGTAATGCATAATATAGTATCGTGCAATAACAGTAGTGCATATCCTGTGATCCTGTCCGCGCGGATCGGGACAGCTCAGTCGGTGTCCCGCCCAGAAGGCAGCCGGCAGCAGGGGGCTGGATTCGACGTCGAGTGATTCCGAGGGTAGACCGATTCGAGACGAATCGCATGTGCCACTCGTTTGCTGTGCGTGCTTCATCACCCCCACAAATCACGATTGATGCTGGTGCACACGGTGGAGATGGCTGTCGGAGAACGGCTTCTTCAACGGGGACCTTCATGCTTGGAGAGACCCCCACAGGCGGATATGCATGCTCACGTGGTTACGGCTGCGGCACAGCTGAAGCCCTTGGCTAATCACTGATGAGACGATGAAATGCTGAGATGACGAAAAAAGTCGGTCTCGTGCAAACGCCGCTGTGTCGAACAATAATACGACTTCCCTTACCAGCAATCAATCTATGCAGTAAACGTTAGCTGAGCATGACACGCCTGTCAGGTCATATATTGTACAGCGTCCGGGGGCTCGCACGCTGTGTACCTCCAACGGCATGTGATCGCGAGGAAACGGCAGCGAGACCCGACTACGCCAACGGACGAGAGGCGCGCGCGGGGGCTCGCTAGCGATCAGCAGGAAGCTCAGCGTATATTGAATAGTCGATATTGATATCAGTGCTTCGATAAGGGCCGACAGGACAAAGGAATTGTAAACCTTCGCTCGGTAATTCAACGTCCATCAATTCTATTATATATATATATATATATATTGGGAGATACCGAGCTAACTGACATTGCCATGGACAGTACCGTGGACGTTAAATGTTAGCTGAGAGTTAGCCCGAAAACTTCGCGTCTAACTGATGTTGCCATAGTGTTGTTGTGCGCCACTGCAGCAACAATGACAACAGAACAATCCTATTAATCCTCAATAACCAAGAATAGCGGGAGAGAGACCACAAGCCGGCCAGCGGCAGCCATAATCATCATGGCAGCGACAGCAGCAATAACAACAAGTGTATGCTTACTGTGCAAACGGCGCCGAGCAAAAAAAACGCAACACACATTTATTCATTGTATCCATGTGCCTATTTTTATAGCACCCCAGTAACGCTATAATGTATAGTTCAACGGCGGCGAACGTAGCAATCAGCCGTAACGACGTCAGGATGAGTGATACTGTGGTGCCGTGATGACGTGCGCGGTCATTTCCTGTCCGACCAGCACCACCTAGCGCAGCAACGAAATTGGATAGTAATTAGCTGTTTGGCACGTTGGCGTAATAATGAACGATGGCAATAATAGAAATATATGTATTACAATGAACAAGAGTTCCATCATAATATTGGACAAATCGATGACTTGTTGCGGTCAGCGTCGATTAAATCAAACGGTTCAATTTGATCTGATACTGCCAGTGGAAATGGGACGCTAGAAGGTCGTCGCTGTCACCATCATCAGCATCAAGCATGATAATTACGATTATTATTATTATTATTGTTATTATTATTTTATTAATAATTGACGTTGTCAGCGTTGGCTCGATCTCGAAATGTTTCTGACGCTCATCTGTCAGATATAATTAAATGGTAAAGGTACAGATAATGACGCTGTGATTATTCAAGGCGGTCTGTGCTATCGCCAGTTATGTTGAGAATGATGGTTTTGCTATGATTATCATTATAATTATTATGTAGAATTAATAGTCTGTATTAAATTTCCTCCACGTACCCTTGCTGCATATCGCTATATTTCTCACGGGATAGATTCCCCCCTTTGAAGCCTCCTACGGTGGTGTGCATGCAACCAAGCATACGTTTAGTGGACAATTCAAGACCACAGGACGATGTTTACCACCGTTCGACGATGCTGCGAACACTAGCTTAACTGCTAATTAATAGCTTATCCCTAATTCATTACGACTAGGTCCAATTGGACAATGCCACCAATACTCCCTCCCTCCAGCCCCCCACCCGTCGTTAACTCAATCGTTCGTCTCCAGAGATTGCCGAGAACGCTGCCGACGTCTATGAGTGTGTCTGAACGCATACGTGACCACGCATCTCCGTACGTTTTGCCGTTCGCCACGTCGTTTATTGCGCTATGAACACGCCACCGCGTCGCCGGCCCGAGTTGACGGCCACCGTCGAATAACAGTGACGCCAGCTGTCGGAGGGCGCTCGCTCGCTAACGCGAACTTGGTCCAAATACGAGACCTCAGTCAGCGCAGAGCCGCCACGTCAAAGCAGAGCTCAGAGTTGTTGTCTATGACGTTTCGCTTAGTGAAATAACGCCGCACACATCATATATATATATATCTAACTGCACATTGATCAGACATACGCGGACAAAGTCGCGCGGGCGGGCGGGCGGGAACCCATCGCGCCGGTATAGGCAACTTGATCTTAATTGCCTAAAAACACAGCGTCACATATATATTTATATATATATATACGTATGTATCAATTATATGGAGCATGCGAACGGTGAGCGTTATTATATTTCTAGAGCGCGGCGAGAGGCTTGGGAGACTCTTTTGTGATATCATTGTTATTATTATTATTATGATTGTTATTGTCGTCATAATGTTGATCGTGCTTCGGTTTCATTTGGAGGCTATTAGCGGGTCTCACGAATGCGCCACCTGGTGTTAATATATGTAGTAGTAATAATATTATGGAAATGTGGTCGTCTCGAAGCCTCCGTAATTAAATGCCTGCCACTGTCCAGAAATGTCACGGTGGAGCGCGACTGAGTAAGACCGCAAGGGATATATATATATATATATATATATGAATATATATATAGAGAGAGAGAGAGGCGGGGAACGATTAAGTGTAAGTGCATATTCGGCGGAGCAGAGACGAACTGGGTGTGTGTGGGGGGGTATCGCGGGGGGAAGTCGGCGACGGCCTTGCGTTTTCGTCTCAGCAACAGTTTTCGTCTGCCAGTGTTGCGTGCGAACGCCTGCGTTCGCGTACTGCGGTGCCACGTTGGGGTCGGACGATTCTGCCCGTCCCGACGGCTGGGCATGGGGGCCGAATTTACATAGATTATATGTGTGTGGGGGCGCCAGCTAGTGCCAACTGGCCATCTGAACATCTTCTTTTCACAACTGGCGTTCAGTTCTGGCTGCCAGCGGCGGCGACAGTAAAGCAGAGAAGCATTGATGCGGCCAAAATCCTCTCTCTCTCTCTCTCCCTCTGTCTCAAGAAGTCAGTAGTGCTTCTACCATACTACACCCTGTGCAACAGTAACCATCAGCGCGTCATTGGCGCCGCTGCTAAACGCACAACACGTACGTACAACGTACCGTCGCCGATACAACTGATGACGGCCGCCATCATCTCGTGCGCCACCGAGAGCTAGTCTCTCTCTATCTCTCTCTCGCACAGGAGTGGCCCGACCGAAGGAGAAAGCAGCAGCAGCAGTAGCAGAAAAAAACGCGCGCGCGTTTTGGCGCGTTTGACGTCGTCGGACGATTCAGCTGACTGTCGCTGGAGCGGGACAAGCGGGTCTCCAGGCGGCTTCGTCCAGCTGGAACCCGCCGATCAGACCATACCGATGAGGCATACCCCATACACACACACACACACAGCACAGATACACACAGAGACACATGGGTTGGCGCCGACTCTCCTGGGCGCCACAGCTGGGACGCATTATCAATGGACACGATAGCGATTCGCGATCGTCTAGCTAGTCAGCCGCAGGTCGCCGCGGCGAGTTTGCGCTGTCGTCATTGGGCGGACTGCTATGGGCTAAGCGAGGAGCGAGAACCAAGTTCCTGAAACAATGGCTAGATGGCATCGTCCCGCTTGTCCAGAAAGAACCCTTCTGTGAATACGCCGCTAATTTCGCGCAGACGCCAATGCCGATGTACGAGATCGCCCCATGACGACAGCGCATAATATACCAGCTGCGTATATGATGCATGGCATTTGTGCCACGACGGTGATGGTGATGTTTGCGCGGCGGGATGGCATAATCTTGCAATCCTGCAGGGGTCTAACGCGGTCTAACTGAAGCCCCGTTGAGCGTTTGTCACTAATAAAGCGATTACACATTATTATGATGATGATTGCTGTTATGTCACAGTCAAGTAACGAGCGTGTGGTGCCACGTATTTGTCACACACGATAATGATGCTAGTGTTGCTGTTGCTGGTGACGATTCGTCCTTTCACACATCAATCAACAGGATGGATGCATTGATTGATGGATGGGTTCTGCCCTGACCGGCAAGACCGTGCGAAAGCTTTATTGTCACGTTGAAAACACGACGCATCTATCTCCGTGTCTATGAGGGATCGGTGAATGTCAATAATGTTAACTACAACCACTACTACTAACCACAGCTGCAACGAATGCTGTTTATGCTGGCATATGTATGGAGAGGGGATGGCGGGATGGTCGTTATGGAGTGGCCGCGTTCGTTCGGGACAACAACAACAACACCAACCATATTCAGTATCTTGAAATCCGTACACGAAAGTACGTCTTCTGAATCACTTGAACGATGGTTGAGTTCTGTCAGACAGATTCACATACAGAGAGGGCTGGAATCGTTTCTGAATATATCGTCGAGGGAGAGCTCTTTCTTTCGCTGCGAGTATACAAAGATTGCTTTGATTGACCTATTAGTAAAATGAAACGCTAATGAATTGTGTATTATAATAATAATTATTTGTTATTATTTATTATAATTATAATTCTCCGAAATGCAAACGACATGTACTATTGACTAATGCCCCCGCAGAGTACTCCTACGAAACAAGCTTCAAGGCATTTCGCACCCGGTGGGGATAGCCTTTATCGATTACGTTGGTTGACTCCATGTGTATGCTTCTACATATGCTTGTACCGGCCATATGGATGTGCGGTACGCGTAGGCAACAGCCACATGTTGCAGCACGATTGTTGCACGGTGTCATCAAATAGTCGCCGAAACAGGATCGAGAACGAACGAACCAGACGAGTTCGCCCAGCAACATCACCCATTATAATCGGCGCCTCCTCATTATCGTCGTTTTGCCCAATCGTATCCGCTCGATCGCCACCGAAAGCAGCCGAAATCGGCTATGCGTGTCTGTTACGATGACATAACAAATATACTTATTTACTCAAGGGCTCGAGGCAATGGCGGCTGACGACAGCGACATCAGCAACAATAGCGGTCTGCGGTCTCTGCGACAAGAACCTCGCCCCCGCCCCCCGCCCCGCGCCTTCGCCCGTCGGCTGCTGGGTGGCAGGGCCAATCGTACAATCGAACTCAGCTCATTCTTATATTGATCTCATCTCGATCATGGACGAAACTATGGTCTACTTGTGTATTTTTTTCTCGGATTTCTTCCGGGTTATCGCTTTACGCTCAGTTATCTGCTGGATTGCTCACTGGCTCAACTGTACGCCAACAATAATAAACACGTGCATCAGCGTGCTCCGTTTGCTCGTATCGGTCGGTGCACGACGATGTCGGGTTGGGAACTGTCCACTAACTCACATAGATGTTAGTTACGTTGGCTGGCTAACTCGGGACGGCTGTTATACGGGAGCGGCAGGAACTTGATCGTCCGCCACTCGAAATTTATGGAAGACTTCGTGTCACGCGCGCTCCGCTGATCGCTGACGGTTCCGTGACGGTTAGCGAAGAACTTGTGTTCATTGGGGGCATGACCGGTTCGCTTGTCTGACCGCCCGCGCGCAATCTCCGTCGTGGATCTCTGCCCGCGTCCACGACATCGAATTCGCGGGCGTCCGCTGCGGGCGACGCGCTTCAGTTGTATACACATTGGTTCAATCGCCGGCAGTGTGGCGATTTCCGTCGATTTCCGGCGTACGCGCACGCGATCGGTGCCGCCAGCACAGCCGCCACCACAGCCGCGGACTACTCGCGGCAGATCGTACTACTGCGGCAGCGATTTCTAGCTAAACGACTCGGTTGGACTCAGCCAGCCAACGATCCACGAACAAACAAACAAACGAGCAAGCAAGCAACCACCAGCCGCGCGAAGCGCTAACCGGCCACCTGCTGTTCAAGTATCCACCGTCATCGTCAGACGCATCACACAGTAAGCGAACGCCGTGTGCCGTTTATAATCTACTATATATATATATATATATATATATATATATATATATATATATATGCTACAATGAGCCAGCGAGCTGGGTCTCGCATCTTCCCGATGCCTCGTGGCACTTGCGCTCACGTTAGAATAGTATCGCGCATTCGTAAGCCCGACGCACGACTCAGTTCACGCAACCGCGCAGTACAATGCGCGGAGACACGATCTACGACGAGGCCGGAAACATGAATTCGTCAGACGGCGGCGGCAGCTAACCAGCCTTCGTTACGTTGCGTGTGGCTCCATGACGGGCGGGAAGTTGGCATCTGTATCGACCGGGCTGTTGCGATCAATCTCGGTGCTGGAGACTCTAGTCCCGTAGACATTCGACAGTGGAAGCGGGAGGGGAGGGGTTGTGATCGAGAGCGGCATTCGATTTGCCGTGATGTCCTTCCGACGTCCGAGAGATTCGGTCGACTGCGCGATTCAGGCAGCCGGTGTTGTACGATTGGCTTCGTGTTAGAGAGCCACATGATGTCGAGGCGAGCAGTGTCAAGCGCAAATGCAGAGAGAGAGGCGCCCGAAGGGGAACGAACGAATTGTCCCTTATCTATGATTGGGATAGTTCCTCTCTATCTTCGATTGTGTCGACTACATTTCCGTAGTGCTTCTACTGTATCCGACTGGTCTACGAGTTGGGCGAGCTTTCCCGAGATTCACTCACTCGATTCACATACGATAGTCTCGTCACCTGACGACTAATGACGCTAGCGGCAACAATCCCAAAAGCAATGTAATGGCGATACCACGTTCAGTCCATACATGCACATACGTACATCGTAGAACGCAAAATTCACCGTTACACGAACCCTGACAGACGAATTCACGCCGATACGCGAACGGGTGTCATTTTGTCATCGTCGCATCGTTTGTCGCTGGACGCCAATCGATCTAGCTAAGCTATCGTCATTTATCGTACATACTGGCGAACGCAATACGAGATGTCACCATGACATATTCATGTTCCTAGAACGTTCCCAATTATGATTCCACCTGTTCATGGTGAGACGGTGACCCGCCATGAGAACCCGTTAAGTATCGATGTTTATAGATCGATGTCACAGGCAAAACTCGCCGCCACGGCCAGTTTAGGCTGCTGCTGCTGCCGGCGATTTCTTGTTACTGCACTGCGCCGAGTTCCGGTACACCCTCGTCTGGTACGTGTGTCCGCGTAAACTCGATTCCTCTTTGCCGCACTCTGCGTATCTGTCATAGCCTTTATAAATAGATGAAATAGCGAATGCAATCCAAATATATATATATATATATACATATACATATATATATACATATGTATATATATATATATATATATATATATATGCCCGTGTTCATTCAGACCGATCAGAGGTGTTGCCAGCAAGTCAGCGGCGGCGATGCGAGAGCACTGGTGACTCGTTCTTTTGCGCAGCGCAGCTACACTCAGAGAGACAGAGCGAGAGAGAGACAGGCGTCACCGTCGGACAGAACGATCAAGTGGACGACACCGTTGAATACAGGCAGGGACAGAGAGAGAGAGATCGCAGCAGTTAATCAGTGGTCGTCGGTTTGGCTTGTTTTGAGAACAACGACTATTTGTAACCCTCCTTGAAAGCCGTTCTCTGATCTCTCTGCGCCGCTCGCGTCGTCACCATCATCATCATCATCGGCCGCAACAGCCGCAGTGGCGACGGTGATGCATTGGTGTCCTTATCCTTCTAGGTTAACCATTACTGAATCATGACAAGATGAGGTTAAGCTGTATGACTGTTGTTGCAGCTGCCACCGCCGCCGCCGCTGATGAGGATAGTTACGCAATAGTTACAGTAGTAGATGTGCAAAAAGGTAGCACAGAGTTGCAACTGTGGTGATGGTGTGGTGATCCGAGAGCGCTAGCCGAACGCGTTCCACGCCGTGCGTCGGTGAAGAGACTTTGCACTAATTACGCTTGCCTGTTATTTGTTGGCAATTAATCATAATAATAGAAATTATCGGTAGTCATCGATGAAAAACGCGTGTATGATCAACTGACGAATGGTGTGCGGGCTGGATGCGTTTTTGTCTCGAGAAGTCTCAGTTCGATTGATTTCACTACACCCAATATCATACCTGCGACCCGGGGAGCCTTCAACAACAACAATTCAAGCTTCAGCGACAATTCGGGTCTGGGTGACAGGCCGTGCCGAGAACTCGATCATTCATCAACCAGCTACGCGCTCTAATATCCCTCTAGCGTTCGAAATTCATTTACAGGCAGATGAGTTCGCTACGGGTACGCTGACAAAACTGGCTAACATCTCTGTATTGGCGATATGTCACGACCTTAAGCAATGGCGATCCTGTCGCACTGATGCCTACTGATGTCATATCCCTTGTTGACTGTCATTCGCCGGTTTCATATTTGATACATGCTGATGTTCTCACCAGACATCGCTGACTTATTGGAGCCTGGAATATCTGAGCTTGCGCTCTCCGAACGTGATACGTCTCCAAGTGACGCGCGCGCGCGCCGTTAATGGCTGATCGTTGTATTTACTTCTTAGTAAAGGCTGCTGACCAATCTTAAGCGTCTTAACGTTCGTGTGACACCTTTGCGCACCGTATATATATATATATATATATATATGTGCAGTCGTTCGGGTGCTTTTTGAGGAAACTCACTTGTTCAAGCGCTTTGTTCTCATTTTCCCCGAGTGGCTTTAACTTTACGAAGCTTTCTCGTGTGATGAAATGCGAAGCCGTAGAACAATCTGTCGTGCAGAGGATATCGAGGACATATTGCAGTCAACGGAACATGAGATCAAATATTATATATATATATATATATATATATAGCGGTGACGAGCTAGGTTAGACTAAATCAGCCGAATCTGTGTGTGTAGAGATAATAGTAACAATAAACATTAATATATATATATATATTATAATTGTTGATGCACTCTTTCGTGTTTAGCATTATCCGCAGCGTAAATATGGTGAACGATCTGGGTGGGCAGATTTTCTGTGAAATAAACAGATACCCGTCTCTTGTCATCTCCTCTCTCAGTAGTATTTAAATACGAGGACGGTTGTTCCGTTTCGAATAAATTCGATATACAGCGCGAATTATTGTTATCGCTAAATACATTTGTGCCTCGCCGATGGGAGAAGAAGTGCAAAAGTTGACGCTTTGTGACGGTCGCATCCACCCGCTCGTGAATTAATTATTCTATATATAAATGTGCTATTTTACGGTTATTGTACCGACTCGATTCAATATTGGAATCGTTCGCCGCTGGAAAATTACTTGACCTTAAAGGGTTCATCGTTCAATGGATCAACGAGCTTGACCTGACTACGCTTAGCTAGTCCTTCCTGTAACATACATATATATATATATATATATATATATATATACGACGTCATGCCTTGGAAGTAGTATATAACCTTAAAATTGTCTATGCTTATTGAGTTTAGTCCTACGAAACGGTGTGCTCCCATTTTAGTAACACGAAGAAATCAAGCGAATTTGTACTTTGACTATAAATAGATTGATTACGCGCGGACTCCCGTCAAATCATAAATTAAATATAATTACCTTCCCTAATGTGCTCCTACCGATGCTGGCTTCCCCTCACACTCGGTTGGCACATACAGCCCCGTATGAAGTTGTTGTTTTCAATCGTCTAATTATCTGCACCGAACAAAGTCATCATGTACTAGTCTCTCTATGGGACATCGATGTTTCGTTCGCGTCCACTTCTATCGACTCAATTGAACAATAGTTCGCCCTCGTCAGATCTCCTCCATTTCCTCCTCGGGCAGAGGGAAGACTCGCTCACACGTGAACCGATGAAGCGTATAGCGTAAATTCATTGTGATTTCGATTTCGCGCATGAAACTGATCGATCGCCTCACTCTACCCGGGGTGGTTCACTTTCACCGTCGCGAAGACTTAAACAATATTGTAATGTCGACTAACCAATCGAAAAAAAAAAAAAAAAAAAAAATATATATATATATATATCTATGTTTGATTCTATGGCGGATGTTGATTATGATTGTGCGTTATACAATAAACAATAATTATAGAAGTACAGAGAGAGCCTCTGCCCTTATTACGCTCGCCAGCAAAAATAGAGAATCTCTCCTTCCCGTTTAGATATATATATATATATATATATATATATATAATCTATCGTTGACTTCGATCTCTCCATCGAACCTCTTTTTTTTGGGGGTAGGTACGCGAACGAGATATAATTAGTCACCGGATGTGCTTTGTTCTCGGAAATATAGCAGAAGAAGCTTATTCGATCCTCGATCGGCAAAATCCGCGTAAATCTTACCACAGTGCGTGCAGCAGCCCCATGTCGGGCAAACGGAGCCAACGAAGTACCTTGACATATCGATATGCGCTAATGGAGATACCCCCAACAAGGTGCTCATCACACGATATCACACGCGATGGTCGTGAGCGTCCAGAGACGAACGATGTCGAATTTGACCTTCGTTATCTACGTAACTATCTGTATTCGAATTTTTTGGGGACCTCAACCAATGCCGCGAAACGTCAATAAGTCCTTGCGCCGGGTGATGTCGGGTGAAAGTAAACAGAAGTCCTATGCGTATAACCTTACCGAATATTCCATCCAATATGTAGAATCGCGGAACCGCTGCCTCTCCGGCAGTCGACGATAATCAAAGATATACATTATATAGATATATATATATTATAGAACCAAAAACAAACTTTATATGATATAATAGATGATTTGCGCCTCGCTCGCATCTGCTGGCGGCACCAGCGTAATCCGCGTGCGAATGTATCACAAGTGACGTGATGAACTCGGCTCGTGCGTGATAACAAATTATTATCTATTCTTATTATTATTATTATTAAACTGCGCCAATGGCAGCGCAGTGGGATGTATCATTATTCAATTCCGTCGCTCAGTACGAATCGCAATGATAAATCAGTGGTATGTTTTCACGCGTATTTACGCACGTATTTACGCCGATAGAAGCTTGTTTCCGAAAGTGTTCCTTGTCGAAGCAGGCGCGTCGCGTTTTTACGGCCAATGTGGCCGGTGTCAGCTCAGTGCCTGCAGCTCTTATTGAAATTGGTGCTGTTATTATTAATGGATACGGCCGTATTTTGGCGTTTCATTAAAACGTATAAGCGTTGTATCTATCATAATCACACAGCTGACGAAGACCGGTGGCGGCGGGTTGAGTTTGTGTAATCGTAAAAAATGATGAGAATGGTCGATCCATTTGTTGTAGGTGTTTTTTCTTGTTTATGTAATATTTAACTATTAATATTATTATTATTGTTATATATTGTCATTGGTATTATTTGGTAGTGCAACATCACTCATTATTCACTGCTCGAGGAGGGCAGTCTCTAATTTACCTTATACGATATATATATATATGTATAGGCTGCTCTACAAGGAAATCTACAAAGTCATCATTGACGAGCCTTGATACCCACCTACATCGGACAAATAGCAGAAATTCTCATTATTTATTATTTCCATTATTTAACCGCATTGCGACCGCTAATGATGCTGTCAGTCCACCCAGTCGCGACACGCCCCCGGCAGGTTATCTAACTTGTAAATGTTTCGTTTGCCTTGTCACCTAACAATAATTATTATAATTATCATTTGAATATATGCGTCGTCTTTTCTATTTGTTCATTGTGTTTACTTGCGACAAGCCGTGCACACACACGTATCTACGGCTTTCTCATCGCTCCGTAAGACGGATCCCTCCCCCCTGACGCCCCGCGCCCCCAGCTTAAATGCCAAATGTGCAAGTGGTCGGGATCGAACCCCAGTATTCACCTACATACGTCTCGTTCTTATTTCTTCATAGCGAAGCATTACCACCCGGCTCCCCGGGCTCGACGTCTCTGCTGTGTCCATTACATCCACCGTAGGCTTTGCTGTCCAGCGCGCTAGCTTGCCAACGCCATCGGCGTTCGGTAGACGACGCTCGAACGCTCATCGTCCGCCCCCTGCGGCCTGGCTCTTACACGAAGCCGATTGGAAACGGGCAGCTACCTGTTTCCATAGGATTCGCAGCGGTCCGCTGGACCTGTGAGCGAGTTTGGCCACATCGCCCCACCGTACATAGTTGCATAGTGAAAATTGCGCAAAATATGCTAGAGAAATCATTTTCACACAGGGATTTGTCTCGATTTGTCCTCCCGCTGTGTCTGTTCTTCGCACGATGTGTTGTTGCCTTCTCTCTATCGTCGCCTTCTCTCAATATATTTTGTGTGTATTTCTTCGTCTCGATGAACCGCCGCCGAAACCAGCTTTGTTGACTTTTCCCATAGACGACGGTAGACAGTGTCGGCTGGCAACGAAACAGCAGATTCGACAGTGAGCGGGGTCTCGGTTCGTTCGCTTCCGCCGTCGTTTGTCTGATATCGATGCCTGACCGTGCTACTTATCTATTATATCTCTGATCAGATTTCGACGACTTGAGGTGAAGTCGCCGGCTGCCGCGGAGGAGCACTGCCGGGGAAACGCGGTGCCACACTCAGCATACTCAGCTGTGTCGTTGGTTTTATCGGAAGATCGTTTTTTCAAGAGATATCTATCTGTGGCTGTATGAGCGTGTGTGTGTGTGCTAAAGCCGTAATTTCGCTTTGCGACTGGTACCCGTGGTGTCCATCCGAAGGGGGCGAGGGGGGGATTCCCTGCTGTGTGCGTCTATGTAAGGCAGACATAGGTAGCCCCTAACGATGAACATGCGAATTGCGTAACCCGAATGACAATAACGTTGACAGCAACAACACGGATAAGTACAGCAGACAGCTTACCCCCACACCCCCCGGGTTGACCCGCTCAGCTAAACTGCATCAGGAGTTATGATCCTGTTTGCGCGGATCTCGTCTCCGTTGCCTTGCCGCTCGCGTTGGGATTTACGATTCTTAGATGAATCTCTCTCTCTCTCTCTCTCATGTTCCGCCGTTATAAGGCAAGCGTGCTCCAGAGCCCCGGCTCACCTCTGCCGCCGCGATTAATGCGCCGCAGCCGTATACGGCAGCAGCGTTGTAGAACTTATTGCGTGCGTACATGCACCGTACGCAATTTGCACAAAGGTCCCGTTTGGCCCCTAGCGAGGTTATATCGTGTTGTAGCTAACGGCCGCCAATTCACAATTAGGCTGCTAAAGTCAGATCTGTTGTTGATTCTTACGATGATCGCTGCCGTTGCTGCCTCTGCTGTTGCTGGTGAATCGGCATTGTGAGAAGCGTTCGTTCCTACGGACAATGATGATGATGCGGTGGAGACGAGTTGTCGCTGTTGCGCGAAGCGAAGCGACCCACCCGCGACCGCTCGACCGCTCTACTGCTGCAGAGAAGGTCGACAAAGCGGGGGGGGAGCCGAATAGCGCCAACGAGGCCAAATACACGACGATGCCGGAGGGCGGCGGCAGCAGCAGCAACGGCCACCCCGACGATGACAACGCGGGACAAACAGCAGGGGCCGGGAACTGTGAAGTGACAAGCGAATCCTAGCACCATTGGCGAGGAAGCCAGCTCCGTCCGAACAACGGCAGTGTCGTTCGATCGGACGCGCTGCGGCGACCCTGTCCGAGGTGTGAAACACCGGATCCGATCAGAGATTCACAGAAGACGAGTCGGCAACTTGTATTTGGATTTTCGCGCTGTGTGGTGGCCGCGGCGGCGGCGGCGGTGGTGGCGGCCGCTGCCTTTTTTCCTTATTGGTAATAAATGTAAATACATATGTGTTAGATTCGCTTGAATCCGGTGATGTCCCCGCTTGCGTGTGGGCGCCCCCTCTTCCCTTTGTGTTGTCTTGCTCTGACATGGGTTCGCGTATGAGTCGTTGGGCTGTGGCGGCGGCGGCGGCGGCGGCCGACGACCCCATCAGCTCAGAGCAAACTCCGACTGTGCGCAGATGCCGGCAACCCTCGCTTGCCGCTTGCTCCTGTGACCGGCTTTAACTTTAGCCTTGACGAGGGTAACCTTTCTGGGAAGGTGGCAAATGTCACTGGTAGGTGACCATTATTAGCAGCGGTAGTATTTGGAGTAGTATAGTATTGTCATAGTTTGTGTTACAGCTGTAGTGGTTCATGTAGAACTGTCGAGCGGGATGGCGTGCGGGCAACGCCGAGGACATGAAGCCCTCGAAGGGTTTACGGTTCGAATACCGCAGGGCACATATGGTTTTACCGAATACGGAGGTATTCGGTAAAACCATATGTGCTTTTCTATTTGTAATAAATATCGCTGTACAGTACATTTCCGTCGAAATAATATTTAATAATATTAGGTGGGATCTCTGCTACAGACAGCGGTATCCATGAATCAGTTTTTAACGGCACCGAATCGATGGATCAACCCCTGTTACTCTGTTAGTGACTCAACAGACGTTCGTAGACATCCTTAAGCAAAACGGTCTCCTTAGGCGGCCTGCTCAACATGGATACGCCGTCTCTCACAATCCTCAAACGATCGCTGCCATAACGCGCTTGTCTGTGCACCGCTTATCATTGGCGAAATCGACAGATTTTTTTCCTAGTACGGCATCATCATCATCATCGACATCATGCCTCGCTAGAACTCTGCTTTGTTCCAGTGATATGCGAGGCATCCCTCGCCCTGTCTCGGTCCGACCCGCCTCCGTTGTTTGGGCGCGCGCGCGCGCGCTCACGCTGGATTTCGCCCTTCGTATCTCGACCTGGCCGTTGTATAATCGATCGCCACCGTTCGCGAAGACGTTCGATTCTGTTCTCTCGTTTGAACGGCAACCGCTGCCGATTTGACCATAAACAGCAGCAGCAGCAGCAGCGATGGCGGCAACGACAGCGTCGACGGCGATAACAATAACGACAACAGCAGCAGCAGTAACTGGAGCGGCGTGTGATGAATGTCTTCGAGTTCGTCTACTTGCTTGCTTGCTCAGCCTGTTGGTCAGTCGCGTCGTCATCGCCAGAAGCCGCAGCAGCAATGAGCTCGACGCTGTTCCCCTCGTAATTAGAACACGCCAGCCAATGGACTGTCGCACGCGCAGCGCAGAGGAGTCGCCAGCCGTCGTTGTCGAAACTGATTGGGCTTGACCACCGTAACGGCGCGGATGTCTGCAGGGGTCTGTCTCATGGCGCTGGTCGATCATGAGCACGCACTGGATTCCCCTTCGGCACCGCCCCACGCTCGACGACTGTTCGACATGCAAGCATGAACACGCACATACACACGCATAGATACATGAACGCGCTCGTACAAACGCGTAAGCGTGGTTGATAGGAGCAGTCGACTCGCCGCGAAAAAAAAGTGCTCGGTAGCTATGTACGTGCAAGCTGCTACTGCTGCGGCTGCTGCCGGCGATTCGCCATCAGAATCACTGCGTGCACCGTTCAACGGAGACACGCTGATCGGCGACAGCATAGCCGCATGCCGTACACGCCGTCGTATTGACAACGTTCGGCGTACGCGATATGCGTTCGTGATTGGACGGGTGGGTATCATCGACGAGGACGAAGATGTCGGCCGGCCTGACCAACTGACTGATACGGTTGACTTCGATTTCGGCGGCAGCTGTACCAGCGGCGGCAGCTACTAGGATCGGCCTCGCTTACCCACCGCAGAAGGTCTTCTTCGTATTCGACGGGATGGATACGCAGAGATGGCCACAAGCACCCAGCCACACATAGACGTGATTCTTCCGCGGTTCCATGCAAACACCGTCCGCGAGGCTCGCAGCGGCCGTCGGTGGACCGTCAACGCCGGCGTGTTTATACGTTTCTTTGTTTTTTTTTCTCCCGTTTCGCGCGCGTTTGCTTTTACGAAGCGGTTTACTCAGCGGACAGCCATTCAGAGTCGGATCACTGAAGATGGGTCGATGTTCGATCGCGAGAGATAGCGAGTGAGAAAGAGAGAGACACAAACGGATTGGGGAGAGTCATCGAACGTTTAACGCTGCCGGCAACTGCGGATCCTGGAGCAGATTGAACGCGTCGAGAACGATGCGCGTTCAGCAATGTGATTACCCCACCAAGGGGTAGCTGTGGAGAGACACATACGTGCTCAGATCTTGTAGATGTGCCACGTGCAGTATATTCCGGGAAGCGAGCAGAAGGCCCCCAGAGAAACCCCACAGGAGTGCGTGAGCAAGCCGCCGATTCCCGATAGCGGCATAGATGGATATAGAAGCGGCGATCATCGGTCATCTCGCTCGGATCCCGACCAGGCCCCCGATCGTCCACAGGCGTCACTGGCATTTTTATTGCTACAGTTTTTATTCCATCTGTTACATACATTCAGGGCCATCGAACAGCCTAGTATGAGCGGTGCTGGCGTCGCGTCGAAGTGCCGATTATTGTATTATTGTTGCACTGGCTCTTCGGCTGGCCCGGAACGCCGATTAGCTGTTCGTGCACTCGGCCCGATTGATCGCCGATCGTCGAGCAGCTTGCGCGGGCCGATGCAGCTCTTCATATATATATATATATATATATATATGTATATATATGTGATGTAGCGAGATATCCCCGGAATCGTGTGCCACTGTAATAGCTTTGGCGGCCATGGCCAAATCATTTCAGATCAAGATCCGATAGCAAGACAATCTGATGCAGATTTGGTGGCGTCCAAGCTATGAGTCGATATGAATTAACGGAGCAACTGACCCAAACAGGGATTTCGCCGTTCCGCTGTCATATGCGTTCTCTCATTTCTGAAGTTAATGACCAATCCACAACTCGCTGAAGACTTAGCTTCGCCATCGTAGGGTGTAACCAATTATAAATAGCTAGTGTACATGTGAGCGCGATTGTGCAAAGAAAAAAGACACATTGACCAGAGTCTGTTTCGAATAATTGCGCCATTTGCGGATACGCGAGAGCGAGA
This sequence comes from Stratiolaelaps scimitus, assembly GCA_019614645.1. Taxonomy (NCBI): domain Eukaryota; kingdom Metazoa; phylum Arthropoda; class Arachnida; order Mesostigmata; family Laelapidae; genus Stratiolaelaps; species Stratiolaelaps scimitus. The sequence continues at coordinate 1,073,810 of JABWDB010000034.1, read as the reverse complement.
AAAAATGACATTTGACGGACAAATTGTGTCGAATTCGATCGGCAATTTGTCGTTGGCGGTTTTGTGTTCGGTGCGTCGCCGCCGTCAGCTCGATTGAACCACTCATGAGAGGTTTGGAACATCACCTGTTTCAATGTACAGAGTGCGTCCGCATCATGCGTTGGCTAACTAGCTGGCTAGGCTCAACTAATTGATAGTCACTCGACGATTTGTCTGCTGAGCGTTGCATCAGGTGCGCCTTTCTCAATTCAAACGTCTATATATATATATATATATATATATATATATATATATATATATATATATATATATATATATATATATATATATATATGTATATATATATATATATATATGTGTATGTATGTGTATACTGCATAGCCTCAAGCAGGGGCGCGTGGGACTCCGCCCAGAGCGATGCGGACGGCGAGTTTGGCCGCTGAATATACTATGCGCCCATTTTGCGAAACTACGCTAAAATGGCGGGCCCCCGTTGTTTGACTCAAACATACATATATATATATATATATATATACATCAGCTTAATATATATATATATATAATGAAAATCATAGGACAAATTCTGCTGATGTGATTGGGACATATGTGCAGTACCCTTCTGCCGGCGGGTTGGGTACAGCCACGATCTTCGTACGCAACAGCATCCGTTTTCGACTCAACACCCGGCGACAGGCAGACAGCAACGAAGTGATGTGTGTGTGCTCTTTTTTTTTCTTTAACCGTTCTTACGCGTAGGCGTCACTTGTTGTTGTATCATGAAATGGGGGCGAAAATCGACTGTCTCGACGACGATGTAGCTGTTTCGAAGTCCGAGCAGAGTTCGGCTAATATCTCCGAGGAGCGAGGCGCGCAGGGGAGCGATTTTTTTTGTGTTGGCCGGCGCTTTTAGCGGACGCCACAGATCGACGGCGGTATCTTCAATCCCGACAGCGCATGTCGCCACGGCGACACATCGCCGCCGAGAGGCGGGGGTGGGGGTGAATGTCTCCTCAACCGAAGCCTCAGGTCCTCAGCACTTCGGCAAGCGCGCACACGCGTCAGTCAACTGAAGTCGAAGAAGCAGAACTTAATGGATGTTCAGAAATAACACTGACGTGTATCTAATATATCTGCGATACAACGAACGGCGTCTACAAAACATGACTCAAAGACTTTATGTGCAAAGCCTTTATGCGGCTGGCGTCCATTGAATAGGTGCATCGCGGCGTGCCGGCCAAATAAGCGCGCGCGCGAGCAGGGGTCGGGCTGAAGACGAGATTTCTATTTTTGGGTAGACTGCCTCCCCCACTAGGATAATAGTTCTCTATCTGATGTGAACAGAAAAAAACACAATTTTTACACAGTAACTTTGCGGGTGTTGCACCGGTGGGCGCGCTTACGAAACAGGCCAGATACAAATCAGCCTTTCGGCGTGGCTATTGCTCCTTCGTCATGTAGAAATATAGATACCTGCCGATCGGCGTGTTCAACGACCACTGTTGTTTGTTACGTAACAATAAACACTGTTCTCTATAGATGAATCGACAAGTCAATTGTGTGTATATTTTTAGACATTGTGTATATATATATATATATATATATGATATGATATACATCTGTGTGTCTATGTTGAGATTACTTTAAAATGCTGTTACAGCACCATTATGATGACTGTATGCAGCAGTGCTCTCTGGCTAAACCCTACCCGTCGTTTCACAAATGTATCACCGTTGCCAGTCCGCCTGATTCCTTTTCACCAGGCCTCATATCGGATGCGCACACCACAGCTATCCGTTCTGCGGGTCCGTCTCGTGCTGCACCATACATCCAGCGGAATAAAGCCTAACATATGCGTATATTTATGCCAGCCGATGGCTCTCGATGTTGTGTACAGTGACGTACACATGTATCACATGTACGTGCATCGAGCGAACACCGGAGCGCTTGCGATGTCCGCCCCATCTCCGCGTTCTCCCGGTTGCGTGAGAATTAACTGCTTCATATTGTACCTCGTCAGAAGGCGTCGTCTTTTTTTTTTTGTATATCTCTTGGCCCTGAACGATACGCGTTGTCGCTGGCGTCCGTGCATGGACATGCATGGCCAGCAGTAATATGCTTGTTGGTGCTGAATATATTTACGTATTTCGATGCTAATTTTACTGTTATTTAGTTGTCCGAGGGAGTACTGAAGTAATGCGATAAGCGATACCGGGAAGGGTGGTGCTGTTGAACATCGTCAACAGTTCCATAGGGGGGGCGGCCATGGTGTTGGCATGCATTAGCATGCCAACACCCCCCCTTTAAAACAAAAAAAAAAAAAAAAAAAAAAGTTGTCCGAGGGAGAACTTACCTCGGCATAGACAAGATTAGATCGATTGTCAGGAAGATTGTCGGGGGTCGCAAATTCGCACCTGTCCGTTTTGCCGGCGACCCTGAAACCGGTGAAAGTTTCTCTTAAAAATTACGATCTAATTAAGTAAGTCATAATGAATCGATCAGCGCTCTCGACAGCGATGGTGCTATCGGGCTATATTATCGCTATGGTGCAAATGATGGTTCCACAGCTATATTTGCAATTCTCTCAACACTGTTGCGCACTCACGCGAACGACGTGAACCTCCTCCATCGCTAGTGGCCTCCACGGATGAACTATTCGTCCGAACGCGCCACCGAAGCCTCTGACCAATGTCGTCCCCCTGCTGCGGTCGATTAGTCGACTCTCGACTGACTTTTGCTATCGGTAAAATAAAGCAGAGGCGCGAAGAAGCAAACAAAAGATAGGTGTTCCCTTCTCCGTTATGATCGGTCCCGATTGATCCTGGCAGTGGTCGCCGCTATGGGCAAGAGGAAAATGGCACCGACGGTAGGAATCGTCACAATGTGCCGTGTCTGTTGCTTTTCGTATTCCGCTTCGTTCACCTATTTGATAAAGTCCTTTCCCCTTTCGGAAGAACATCTTTGCCAGCTTGGTGGGCGAGCTTGCCGCGTCAGTCCGTCGCGGCCGAACTGTCAGAGGAATGGGACTAGTTCGGTTGTCGCCCGGCGCCGCTTACATTCACTAAAATCAATATCACAACGAGGCCCTGCTAAACAATGCAATAATAAGCACATCGAGATAAGTCTCGGCATGTTCGTCTTCCTGATTCGATCTCGCGGCGGGGTAGCGCGAGTGGTTTATTGTTTTATTTCGCATGCTCTTTACGGTAGTTCCGCGGGACGCTCATCGGGCGTCCGACCACCATTCGTCCGCGTTCGCTCTCCTCTCTCTCTCTCTCTCTGTAGCTGCGCCACTGGGCCACGATTTTGTTACACGAAGCGCGGGACATCCCTTGAACTCACTCGTCGTTGGATTGCTGCTCATGGGAACAATGCTTGTAGTAGGATTTAACCGAGAATAACCGCCGTCCGCGTGGCGCTCCACGAGCTCGGCAGAGTCGAGAGAGAAATGTCGGACAAATAGTCGAAAATTCGATTATGTGCGGGGACCCAAGCGACGAATGGTTTCGCGACGAATCGAGTCTGCCCCGCGTGATTTTCTTGCTGCGATAAGCAGCCAAAAAACCGGGGCCACGCCACGTGATCCCCCGGGGTATCCCGACGAGTCGCGGTCGACGAAGCCACGCAGGTGGACGCCTTTGAAACCGCTTACCGGGTGACACAGTATAACCAGTGTCGAAAAGGAGCATCGAACATTGAAAGCTTACAAAGCAAGCTTCATATCGCGAAAGGAGGCGAATAGCCGCAGGGGGATGTAGCGTGTTGGCCGAGGTTCATCGACATTTCGATGACCCTATTCGCCTAGTTAGCGTTTGCGCTTAAGGCAGATATGGTCTCGACATCGAAGCGAGCGTCATCGCGGTTGTCACCCAGTCGTGTACGACGTCGCCCTTCTCACCGCCCTTCCCGGAATGGGTTTCTTGCCGTTTGCTTGTGGTGGTTTCGCGCTTCGACAGCTAGCGTCGGCGGACTGTGTGGTCCGGAAAGGATAGCAACGTTGGCTCGTTGCTCGAGAAACCCTGATTCGGTGGACCGACAGGCTCTGGGCCTTTCCATTTCTCCCATACTGCTTGCTTCGTCATTAATATGATGATGATGATGATGATGATACTTGTCGTGTGATAACGCACTCGCATTTACCTGGAGTACAATCGCTGCCAGTTATTAGGGGGCGTCAGTCCCTCCGATACCAATCCGAGGCCGATGCCGTCTAAAGGTGAAGAACACTCGTCCTTCATAAGGCGGTATAGTGCGCATCATCTAATATAAGAATGAGTCAGGTCAGAATTACGACAACACGTTGTGTTTAATACGAGTTCGTCATAGAGGTAGTGTCACTCTTGGTTCGGGAAGCGTAAGGCTGGGAAAAATCCACGACAGCTTGCCAATAAGGAAGAGCTTGCTTTTATTGTACATATATATATATAAATATATGTAAAGTCGTGAAGGAAATGTCAAATTTTACCCGATAGCCATTAGGCAAATGGGCACGATGCGGCCAGCTTGGCCACCTACCACACACGAGTACCGTTCGCGCGTTTTTCCTGTACCACGTCGTATCACGTCCCGCCCTTGCGCCATCTCAGCCGACCCTCCGCTTATCTGCGCGCTCTTGGGGAACCGCTACCGCGAGCACTCTTATCATACTTTTGCTGGCACCGTTGGCTGACTCGCTCACTGGGAGTTGTGCGCCGTCTCAGCCTAATTTTCCGATGATTTTCCCTTTTTTTCCCGCGCCGTTGTCGAGGAGGAAGCTGCTTCCATTTCATCTGTGCGCGTTTGTTTGTTTGTGTTCTCGCGTTTGTGTTTGATGTGCCCACGAAATATCTCTCTCTCCCTCTCTCCAGTCGCCCGATGTTGACCTGGTCGCTGTGTCAGTGTTGACGTTTGTGTTCGTATTCCGTGAACGCGTCTCGATCGGCCGGTGGCAGCCGTTTGGGAAGGCGCCAATCGGCGAGCTCTTTCTGCCTTTCGAGAGAATGCGCTGAGGATCGAATATAGCTGAGGAAATTTACGATTTCTTGTAGCAGATCAGCTGCCCTAGGAGATGGTCAGCGTGCACTTTTACAGTTTGCCAACGAGAGACAGTTTGCTACTACGCACTTCTACAGTTAGGAAAGCGCAGTTATATGTTATTCGATTGTTTAGAACATATATAAAGCCCCAGTGACAACTTGCGCGGGGTCGATATCGAACCCACGCCTTAAGAGAGACAAACAAACTTTGAAATAAAGTAGTGTCCGATTTTAGAAAACGCGTGGCACACAAATGCTCAATGTGACAAAAATCCCACACACATCATCCGGCATCGAAAACAGCCGTCCATGATCGAAAATATGTTCAATATTATGGAAACCACGATCAAATCCGAAAAGAACATAGAGTCAACATGCATATTCGGCAAAATGGAGTTTTTAATGATCTAGCTCCCCTTGCAGACTATCACGCCACTTGTTCCATGAATCGAAACAGAGGAATGAACACAATGTTGGCTACGACGAGAAAATACCCAGTGTCTGTACTGATATACCTTTGAAATAAAGTGCTTGTTGTTATTTAGATCTCGGGCATTTATGCCCCAAGTGAAGCCTACGCGTAGTGGATCAGTCAACAAGTAGCTGGTTCGTTTTGTCGAGACAGCCTCAATGTTTTTTGCTGTGAGTGGTTGTTCTCACCTTTGAACTGTAGTCTTGATTCGATTTTTTTTCATACTGATGATGTGAATCCCCGTGTCCCGTTTTTGGTGGATATTGCCTGTGTCATCCGCGCGGGTTCATCTTAGCGGCGCAGAGCAAATGCATTTGCCACGAGTAAGGAATATGTCAAACAGTAGAAATCTGTAGTGTACAGTAGTAAACTGCCGAAAAAATGATGGTGTCCTGTGATTTCGTGTCCTGGCTGTCCTGGACCACCTCAGCTCGCTGCCCCTTTGACTCGTTCGCTAGTCTCAAATATACAGAGATGCTATATGTCTTTCTCATTCGTGAAACACGCTTCCGTCTCGACACGACCATGAACGTGTTCCGGCTGCGGCTATTCGTCCATGCGCCCCTCAACCTCAAGGACTTTCGCACTTCTCCACCCTCATTCGGTGCGTTGCTCGCTCTTGAAACGACGCCGCCGCCGCCGCAAAGAAAGCACATCGAAAACAACAACAACAACAGCCAGAACAACAATAAACACCCCCAGGGATTCTCCATGTGTCCCCAGCACGTGTGGCCGTCGCGTTCGCCAACCGTCACCGATCGGCTGTGTCACCGTTCGCCCCGGCTAAATTCGTTCGTTCATTTTGCTCGACTTCGATAGTGTCCTTAGTTGCGGCCCATTGTGGAGTTCATTCTTGGCTACTTCTTGGCTGAGGATGCCCACCGCGCGTACCGGTCCCATGGGACGATAGAGCGACGATACGCGGTGGTGGCCCCGGCAGCGACAACTTGTTGTCGTTGGGTCGTCATTCGCCAAGCTAATCTGAATCGCCATTGAGAAGGTGGCGCCCGACGACTACCCGAATAGAGACAGAAACAACAATAACAACCATGCGAACTGGGATCTAGGTCATGAAAAAATCGGCAGGACTATAGCAGCTGATGCTGCAGCTGCTGCTGCTGTTGCCGCGCTCGCCTCTCTCCTCGTAGTCCTCTACTGCAAAAAGAAACTCAGCTGGTCGCCAACGAGTCCCCGGGCGCCACACCAATGATATTACTATTATGATTATTAGTGGCGTTATCGCAGCATGATTATCTTCATCATAAGTGCTACATATTACGCTTATGCCAAATAAATTGGCTAATAAATAAGTACAGCCAACAAACGATATCCCCGCCCGCCCCCCCACACACCGTCCAGCACTGCCCTGGCCCTCCCTGTGTTCGGCTCTGTCGCCCGGCGACCCGAGTCGGCCAGTAGCGGACCGCAACGGCCACGCACATCGGGTCGAGCACTCACGTCGTAGTGTCTAGCAACACAAGTAGCCATTGAAGCGGCTTCTCGGTTCACAGCTTGTCTGTCTAGCTGGCCGCCTGCCATCCATCCGTGCCCATGATCCTCCGTCTGGTATATTATGACCGTGCGCGTATGGATGGATCGCGCGGCCGCGTGGGTGCTATACACATCGTGTCGTCAACAGCGCTGTCCATACACTCGCTGTGTCCAGCGGCCCTTTCACGCTGGTGGTTGTCGCTGACTGCAGCGTGGCCGATGGTCGCTAGCGTAGATGAGCGAGTGGAGCTCTCGCCTCGCCATGATCATTTCGAGTTTTTGAGGTCATTCGATAGCAGCGGCTTGTGTCGGTGAAGACGGTGTCGCGTGTATTATCCTGTTCGGTTTGATGGAGGCCAGCAGGCCGAAGCCTCCGGCCGCCCTTTTTTCTGACTCGGGTACTGCCGCTCTCCATGAACTATTGCAGCATGCTGTTATCTCATAATGTTCGTTGGTATCGTTCTTATCATTATATCACCATACTTTTATCTGTATGCATCAAAAATTTGTCATATATATACATATATATACGGAGATCTTTGATATGATGCGTTCCATCGACTTGCTGCCTCCTCGTCATTTATTTAACAACGCCAGCTGGAGCGTTTCAGCCAGCGGCGTCTCGGCCGGTTAAATTTTCCACTTTATCTCCTGTCAGCCACAAGCTAGCACGGCTCATCACGGTGTCGAAGGCGAAGATCGGCGAACATTATCGCGTTCGTATCGCCGTTATCTGCTGCACATATCTGATCCGATCTCGTTTGCTGGGCGACCAACCTGGTGACGCGGACTTGCCAGTGGATGAGACCCGGAGCAGAGGGACCGCGTTATCTGTGAGCGTTGCTGTTGACGTTTGCGTTCCTCGTAGCAATCGTAGTAGTAGTGGCCTGCATTTGTTAGTGTGACAAAGTGTGGCGCGTAATTGCAGGACGGGAGAGGATGAATGCAAATTGAATTCTCATTTGAGCAGCGCGCGCGGTGTCATTCGGACGATGGACCAATTACATTTAGAAATTGCTTTTGGAAACGATGTCAAATGCGTGTCGAATGATTCACCTTATAGATACCGATGTATGTCGTCATATCGACCCCCGTCGAGCAGCGCATAGGAGTACAGCTTGGATAAATAGGTCCATAAACATGTGTCAGGTTGCAGATTCAAGGTTTGCAATGGCATATATATATATATATATATATATATATATATTTATATATATATGTGTCAGCACTAAACAGTAGTGATGCAGAGTCTACATCATAATCGTATACAATGTATAGATCAGCTATACTGTATTTCAAGTTGAATAATTATATATTTGTTATTCTTGTTGTTGTTGTTGCTATTCATCTGTTGTCGATTACAGGGGCAAGTTTGCCACAGTCCGCCGTTGTCGACACATCGAATCTGGGCGTGATTTCGCCGCGAAGTATCTCCGGAAACGTCGAAGGACCGAAGATGTTCGACATGAGCTGATCCACGAGGCGCTGGTGCTGGCTTTGGCCGACGACTGCGAGAGGATCATCTCCCTCAAGGAGATCTTTGAAACCCCCACCGAAGTCATCCTCGTCCTCGAGATGTAAGCAGACCCCCTAGATACCTGGCCTACCTCCCCTTATATATATATATATATATATATATATAGAAACATATGTTCCGATTCCTTACGTCATTCAGTCACGGACAGCCATATCAAGATTGCCATGTTGATCTTGATGGGCCGTGACTTGCTTGTAGCGTGATGTTCTGTTCTGAACGGGTTCCTCCGGTGTACCACGCTATAACAGAACATATACAGAGTGAAAAATGATCGGCCAATGTAAACCCCGCAACGATGACCGTCTTCCAAGAGACGGCCCGGTATTAATACCCGATTAGCCTAGCCCGATTATACATCATCTCCTTCTATATACATCGATAACAAATAAGCCCTGGCAGGTGCACTTAGGGACCCTGTGAGCGACTGTACAAGTGATAAATATACTCTACAGTGAGTGACTGAATGATCTATGGGAGGACGACTGGACTCGAGCCGTGCGCTGCTACCATGACGACTTTTGCTTCGATGACGATTTTGTCGCCGCCGCCGCCTCCTCCTCCTCCTCTGCATCTTTAGCCTGTGTCCTGCGTGTCCTGTCGATCTGTCTGTGTGGGTGTGTGGGATCTCAATAGCTGGCCTGTTCGTGCTGTGGCCTTGAACTTCAGCGTCTCGAACGCGTTCTTTCTCTTTCTCTCGGACGGGACCGAGGCGTTCAGCGGATAGCTGTCGCTCTACGTCTATCATAGCAGTTGCATAAGCGACCCGCCCTTCTCGGTGGCGTCACGAAGCGTCACCGCGCCGCTGCCTGACTCCCACGTATCTCAGCCATTCGCTAGGAATTTCAAAACAAAAGCTTTACCCGAAGGCTGAGTAGTCTGAAAATGCGTATTAGCGTATGTAACAACGGTAAGTCGCGTGGTCACTTTCGAAAAATGCGTTCTCCTATCCGTGACTCACCGACCTCACGGTCTCGTCCCGAGTACGACGCTTTCAATACGACGCTTGCCTACTTAAAAAGGCGCTATCAAAGCCTAGGCTATCTATGCATATGAGAATATAGGGGTTCCACGCAATCACGTCACAACCGCACACATTTTCCTACGTGCTATTTGATCGTGTATTAAACGGTCTATCATCTGCATACAGACATCCGCTCGATTACAGTCTGCGGGCCACCCCTCGTGGGTTGGCTGCGAGGCGCCACAGAGGATCAGCCGTATGATCCTTCAGCTACAGCGCTGTTCAGGATGCGCATACAAATAACGACGCGAGATATGTCTCTATCTCTGCGTAGCACGTGTGTATATGTATACCTTTGTGTGCCTGTGTGTGTGTTGCGAAACAGCAATTGTTAATCATGTTCCCGGTTCTCCGTCGACGGCGTGCACTCCGCCGTTTGATCGAACCAACATGAAATTCTCGCGAAATGAGCCACTTGGTGACGGCTTGCACGCGACTCAATGGACACGATACGCTGGCGAGGTTATCGTATACAAGAGAATACATCGCATAGCGTTGTCTGTCTCCCATGCTCTTTCCCTTGGTAGGCAGTCAGCCAACGATAGTATGTATGACACCATAGCTCTTCCTCTCGATCGTCCGCGCTGCAGCATCGGGTCCCGAGAGGGCGCGCCTCCAGCCAACAGTCAGCAGGTCTGACAAGAAGCTGGTACAGGCTAGAATGCCTGACTAACTCTACCCTGCGCACTTCTCCCTGTCGATCGAGACTAGGAAGCAAGCGTTACTGTTGAACCCTAGGAGAGCATCTTCACTCTGAACCTGCTTGGTGAACGCTCTCGTCGATACGACCCTAGAGAAAGCCATTCATATCTCGGCTTTCGAATTGGAGAACAACGCTCGGGCAGTTGTTGCATCTGCAGTGATGTGCGCTCGCCAGCTCATCTGTACGGCTGGCAAGCGGCACCAAGCCAACCGCAGTCCACAAGACGAATGTCGTCCTGTTTTGCCCATCTACAAGGGTCCTTACAACGACGACTACTGCTGCCACCACTACAACAGCAGCAGGGTAAGGCCGGCCAGGCCCAGCCGTCCTGACCGGCAGGGGAGAAGGCCGCGGACGACATCATCAACGCCGCGCATCCCTCTTTAGCTTCTGCTGTATCGGCCTATGCTCGGGTGGGCCGAGAGCTGAGCTCAGTGTGTCTCCAGTCGCTGCGGACGACCAAGTCGGATGACCAAGAAGAATCCTCAGAAGTCGTCGTGTCCCTCTCCGAGTGCGGACAACATTCGTGTCGTTGCTCGCCCCGAGAGAGTTCAGTGTTCGAGCTTCGGTTTGTTGCTCGCCCAATCCGGCAAGTCTCAACATGGCGCTCACGCTCGTGTTTCTTCTCGCTAAATAAAGCCATCGAATCAATTGGAAACCGTCTGTTGAATGCAGTTGAAGCAGCTTACAGCTCGCAGCAGCGTTTCATGTCCTCTCAGCGTGGTATGCCCTGACGATTGTCATACCTTGCCCTACGTATAAGGATATCTGTTCTGGTCTACGACGTGCAGTGTTTTGAGTCATATGCGTCGTGTAGTTGTGCTGGTGACGCGATTTGTTCTCAGCGAATTGTTCACCTCGTTTATCTGTTTGAGCTAACTACATTCGATCTCTCTCTCTACGGTGGGTTACGTTAGCATCAATTCACATCAATTCAACGAATGCAACTATATTCAACGGCACTCCTCGTGAACTTGCGATGTTTGCCCGCTTTTTACAATCGGCTGAGTGATTGTGATTCATATTCGGTGAACAGGAACACTTAGTTTGACTAACAAAGAAAAAAACAATGAAAATCCAAGAGCTGTCAATGGCTGAGACGCATAGAGGGAGGGAGAGAGAGAGAGAAGTCTGCTTTAAAGGTTTCCGGGGTTAGGTCCCCCCTGTAAAAATGATGATTCCCGTGTGAACCTGAACGTGAGCCTATCAATGAGTAGCCTCGTGTTCAGGTGCACGAGCCACAAGTTGTAGGTGTGTCCTCGTTGTTCGTGCTGACCACCCGAGCGTTTATTTGTTTCGGGCTGGGGATAAAGGATGTTTGCCCCAGTATTATAGACGCCACTGAAAATAACATTGTACACCTTCGCCAGCCTCAGTCCGCGTCGACGCGAGGAACCATGACCTATAATTATGCAAACGTATTCTTGTTATTAGTGCACGTAGTTAATCTTTACTCGATTTGTAAAAGCCACATCAGACCAATCGGTCTACCACTGGCGAACTACACTAAGCTTAATAAGCGAATCATCGCGCACATACGTAGCGCGCGCGTTTTCGATGAGAATTCGGTGGCTATTATTGTGTCCCGCTTCAACACACATTCAACCAACCGCAAGCGTACTATTTATATATTCCGGTTACTAATTACCTTTTTACTGCAGGGCTGCTGGCGGCGAACTTCAACACGTGCTGGACTCCGAAGATTGCCTGCCAGAACGCAGTGTGCGACAGCTTCTGCTGCAGATCGCCGAGGGTCTCGCGTATCTACACTCGCAGCATATTGCCCACCTTGATATCAAGCCAGCGAATCTGCTGCTGTCGGCTGTGTGGCCGCAAGTGGATGCTAAACTTTGCGATTTTGGTATCTCGCGCCTCATCCTTCCTGGCGAAGAAATCCATGAGATTGCCGGAACACCCGATTACATCGGTACGTAATCAGAATGTCCACACAAATTTGTATATATATATATATATATATGTGTCTGTGTGTGTGTATATTTTGGCGGAGGAGTGTTCAGTGCTCTTTGTGAAATCGAGTTCCCTTCGTGCCCATATCACTTGGAACTGTTCCAGGACAAAGGTACAAAATATGTCTTTCCTCGTACTGTCTTGATTTTACCTACATGTGTACGCATGGAGAGAGAGAGAGAGAGAGAGAGATAGAGAGCAGCTCTCACAGGGAACGAGTCACGTTTGACGTAGTTACAATGCTAAGTTTGGCAAATACAAACCACAGTAAATATTGGATAAACATCAAATTGTCGATATAATTCACTCTACATGTATATGCACCCCTATATTCTCTGCTATTGACTGATAGATTGATATACAGACTATGACGATATCTGATTGATTGATATACAGACTATGACGAGCTAAGTTGTCTGTATTCCTTCGATATACCAAAAACCAAATCAGTTTCGATGCGCATTAAATGCGAAAAATATGATTAGATAATAACTCCGTGAGAAAGTCCATCGAACTAAGTGATACCCATCTGTTGTTTCTGCTTGTTCCACTAACAATTCTTCCAGCTCCTGAAGTCCTGCAATATGAGCCAATATCGCTTGCCACGGATATGTGGTAAGTGCCCCTTAGGCGAGCTGTCGTTAAATGGACAATATGATTTATTTTTCCCGCTTCCTGTTGACTAGACATCTACTTTCTGTTCTGACTACGCATTTGCACACATCTACACAAGCCCGCACACGAGATCGGACACCTCGTGATCGCTGGCATGTGTACTGTTATTCATAGAAGATAAGTGTACAATAAACTCGTATATAAATGTAAATGTTGATGATTTATATTAGATTCCACTGGTGTTCATGTTCACAGATTGAACGCTAGTCTTGACGGATCGTGCATTTATATTGTATCCTTGTAGCTATAGTTCATTCGCCGCGTGCTGGATCCAGCAAAATGGTTCCTTCCGAAATTTAATTATTAATTAAATTAATCCTATTATACATTACATGCATAATATGATTGGCGTTCCCTTCCTAGCAAATTGCTGCCCGGGTGTCCGCGACACTTTGGCCGCTATGTTTACCCGTACCAAATACCGCGTATCAATCGCTATATCCCACCAATGCGATGTCCACAATAGAGTTGTCCCGATGTTACACGCTAACACAATATCTCAATACTGAATTTTCTTCTGTACAACACCATTCTGCGCGTCTGCAGGAGTTTGGGTATCTTAACATACGTACTACTCACTGGCCACACCCCCTTTGGCGGCGACACAAAGCAGGACACCTACTGCAACATCACCCTTGGGGAGCTCGACTTTCCCCAGGACCTGTTCGAGGACGTCACCCCCGAGGCAGTTCACTTCATCACGCAGCTCGTTGTCAAAGATCCCAAGTTGGTTCCGCTCTTATCTGGCTATACTTTGTCTCTATGGTTGAAACAGTAGTAGCAGTAGTAGTTTAGTGGTAGCGTGGACGTTAAATGCTGGCTGTGGGTCAGCCCGAAAAATGGATCATATATTACTAGCAGAAGTAGAAATTGTTGTCGTCGTGGTTTTGTTCAATTTGTTGTTGTTGTCAAGCGGTCAAGTCGAAGCGATATTCACCGGCGTCCCGCTGTTGCCTTAAATCTTTTATCTTCGACTTTACTGTGGGATATCTCGTCGCATTAGGCGAAGGGTAACCGAGCAGTGAAACAGACGCTAAGAATAGTGGACATGGCAAATCCTTTACAGAAATACGCCTTGGATATTTGCAATTAAGACTACAATGATGATGATTATCAAGATTATACTGCTACGATTAGTATCATTGTTGTTGTCTTTCACACCCTATCTTCTCGTATCGCATCCATAAGGATTCATCTTTGAGCCGTTTCGAGCCTCGGACGAAAAGCGATCGATTCGAGGCCGTGCCCTTTGTTCTACCTGTGACATATGTTATTACCTACTATTGTTATTCTTATTCGATGATAACGCCTGCATTCTATTATGTTTATTCATTTCGCATTTCTATCTAGGAAACGCCTGAACGTAGGCGATGTCCTGAAGCATCCGTGGCTGACTCAGCCTTCGCCGTGCCCCTCGTCGATGTCAATCGCGCCCGTCATTGGCATTACGAACGATGAAATGAGCCACTTGATCAGCAACAGCAGCAGCAACAGCAACAACAATAATAAGCCAAACAGCATCAGCAACGGTTCTGGTTATAACCCCTCGGTCGGCAACGACCAGTCCCCAAATCGTCGACAGGAACAGGAGGCGGTTCAGCGTTTGTGCAACGCTAGCGAAGTTCAGTGTGAAACGCCGTCGAGTTCGTCGATGGGTAGCTGTGAAGAGAGTGACACAGAGATCACTATGGAGGACCAGCAACAGCAGCAGCAGCAGCAGATTGTCAATGATAACAACAATAGAAATGGCGGCTTGAGTCCCAATCTCGACAGCAACTGCCGCCGAAGTACCAGCAGCAGCAGCAGCACCCTCACGCGCAACGGTGTGGTCATTGAGGCGCAGGAGACTCGGTCGAAGCCGGCCACTTCGGTGATGGTCAATGAGATCATGACCCCAAGTGTTGCTGCGGTGGCCATTGATAATGTTGTGCCAAATAGCTCAGGGGACAATGGTGTCCAGCTGGGTCACAGCCAGACCACCGAGCAGCTCGTTGAGGTTCACGATAGCAGCGAGGAAGAAAGGTACGTTCATAGTTATGGCGAACGTAACAACCTAACCTTAACCTGTAGAGGTTTGTTGCAGAGACTGAAATGCTGTAGGTACTGGGAGAGTGTGGGAGTAACGTGCGGGGCACCTTTTGCAAAAGCAGATAGTCAAGGTCGAAGCTGTTGCCGGGAAATGTCACTTGTCACGGGGCTACGTTTGAGACGCAATTTCACGTAAACGAATGCCGCTCTAATGATATAATTCGTGAAGGGCAGGGACCGGCTGACAAACGACTATCGGGGTATTCGCATTTGATTTATAGCCGGCGCTTTGGGGATACACGTATATGTATATATACATATATATACTTTTTTTTTTTTCGAGCTGACCCTCAGCTGTTCCCCTATCTGACAGGCCTCAGCTCTTAACATTTTAGGTATATATATATATATATATATATATATATATATATATATATATATATATGTATATATATATATATATATATATACATATATATATATATATAAGACAAGAGCAATAAATTGATCGAGTTGAACCGTGTGAGTCATACATCATATCCCGTAGGGACGATGCTATGCTGGATTAAATAATACTGGATAATAATATTAATAATACTGGATTCAAACTCATCGAGTGGCGACCCAATGCTTCGAATCATATCATTACCATCAATTCGGAGTATCCTTCATCCGACTTTTCTGAATGACGTCACATCGTTCGATTGCGATGATCAATGCTTGTGTGGGCGACGTCTATCGCCCGCCAAGCCGCCCTTCCCAACTGTGGCCGACTCGATCTCAATCGATCTGACCCTTCTGAATTCTTCTTTCTTCTTTCTCTTCCACCCAAATCCTACCCTGACCGCTGAACCTTTTTCTGATCTAATGCAAAAATCATTCATAATGTGATTCGTCCAACGAAATCACACCACCACCACCGTATCTGACCCCGTCCGATCCATCCGCCCGATCTCAAACCCATCCCGCATTTTGTCGCCACTGTCCAATGGCGCCGTACGAACGACCCAACGTGCTGAAACACTGCGGGACCAAATGCGCGCGCCCGATCAATGTTCGTCGCCTCCAGTGAGTGCGAAGGCTCGCAATCCGAGTCCGATTCGGACATTGGGGAGGATGCGCCTGTCCAGATCACCGATGTGACGGACGAGCCGGAGAGTCAGGCCGAACTCGAGGATCACTCGGCCACGCCGATCGTTACCGACTCGGAGGACGTTCTCCAGAGTCCCAACGCGTCGCATAGCAATATTCACGTTTTGCATAAAAATCGCAAGATACTGTTGAGTCGACTAGCGACCAAGGAGCAACAGAAGTATCAGCAGCAGCTTTTGCGACCCTCGGGTTCGGTGAGTAGTACGACGACATCGAAGAGTGTGTCGGCCACGGATATGCATCGGTCAAGCGTCGTCAAGCGGCGACCCAGCAAGAAGAGTAAGGTGAAGAGCAAGAGCCAGTCGAACCTATCCAAGGGTAAAGACAAGTCACCGGATGTGTCGGGTCATAAAAGAAAACAGGACACGGTCGTTGAGAGATCGAAGATCGTCGTATCCCCGGAAGGCGTGACGATGCAGAGCGTCCGACCAAAGACGCCCGTTCCGAGGTCGCCGAAGAACACGTCCCTTAATCAGAATGGATTTGATTGGAAGGAAGACTCCGGCGAGACGAAATCGACTCAGGGCGCATCAGCTGAGCCTGATGTTGCGACGAACATCGGTGTTGATCCAGCGCCTGGTGCCGATGATACTAATGGACCAGCGGAGACGAGCTCAACGAAGATGTGCTCTGGCGAGGCGTCGTCGAACGGTTATCGAAAGATTAAGGTTACCGTTGTGCGGGAAGGCGAACCAGTCGTTGAAGAGCCTTGTAGCGATGACGCCAACAACTCGTCTGCATCTGTAGATCAGGTTCTTAATGGAAATGGCACCGAGAACTCGGCAGGTGGAGGCAGGACTGGAGACAGCTGTAAGAGCCGAGCGGATGGTTTCAGCGAACAAGACGACGATCGTTACGAAATCGAGAGCGTAACGTCTGAAAAGGCCCAAAAGATCGAAGGGAGGCGAATTCAGGAGGAGATCCGGGAGCAGCGTAGGCCACGCAGCCCAGAGCTATCTGTGTTCGATCGTATCAACCAGCGTGCGGCCAAATTCATGGATATTGGCCTGCCTCTACGAGGCCCCAAGAGGTCGCCCCGCTCGCGGTTCAATATGACCGATTTTGTCAATGCGGATGACTCAACGTTATTCCGAGAAACGAATAGCTTATTCCAGGATTTCCAGCTTAGACATGGCGATCTCATAGGCCGCTTTATGATGGACTTCCCCTTCCGGAACCGTGACGAGATGGGCCTCGGCAGGAGAGATCTGGAGAAAGTGCACCTCCGCGAATACAACGCACTGGCAAAATTCGACACCGGCTGGCAATACGAAAAGGACGTCCCTGTTCTATCCGGAGAGCGAAGGGGCAGGTGCCCCTTCTCTGACCGGCTGTCTCGCTTCGATGGAACGCCCCGACCAAGACAGAACGCAGACGAGGAAAAAGAGGCTACCACAGCAGCGTCTCTGTCCAGAAACGCCCTTCACAATGGCACCGCTGGTAGCCACAAGCAGTACGAGGCGGACAGCTTTGAATGTGAGCCTGACGTCGTTTGGCAGTATCAGGACAACTTGCCGATCCTGCGAGATCGCACTGGCAGAACCAATGGCCATGCACGTGGAGCAGCCCCGCCACGGGAGGCCGAGGAAGATTTTGACGTCGATGCCGATAGCATGTGGCAGTACCAGGAGAAGATTCCTATTCTCAGCCGGCCACCGAGAACTAAACCGGTAGAGCAGCAAACATTCGAGGAATCAATTCAGCATCGTCGACAGAATGCGCTTAGAAAAATGGGCACAAGCAGCTTCACGCACGCTGGCGACGATCTGTTTACTGCCGACGACAACGATCTGATTAGCAGAATCATGGGAACTGATTTGGGCGACGGCCTACCCGTGTTCAGGCGGGCCGGATACAACGACTCGTCAGCTGTCGATGCGAACGACGACGAGACGAACCTCGAAATACAGCCGTTGACGAAGTGCTCAGTTCAGAGGGCGTTCAACGATGAGGGCGATTCGTCTCTCGACCGGCCCCGGGGCAGAGTGAACGCCGCTGCGCACCGAGTTCGCGAGGCGATCATTGATGAGGATGTCGTGGCTGCGAGCAAGCCCAAGATCGAAGCAAAATGTGTCGAGAAACCGAGACGAGGAACAGGTGGGGACAACTTGAATCGACTGCTCAGCAAGCTAGACGAGTGGGCAGTGAAGATCAAGAACGTGCGTCACGAAGATGACGAGGACGATGATGACGGCGACGACAACGCCGGTGAGGCAACGAAGCCCATGTTCGCCACGCATAAGGCGTCCAAGGACACGGATGCGGCGGCCTCGTCGTCCGGACAAGGCAAGCTGGCTAAGCAACTGGCGAACGCCACCTCGAAGGAGCAGATGAAAACGCGTACCGAGAGCATCGTTGAGACGACAGGCGGCAATGACGCGTTCAAGGGGTACTCGGTGACGAGTTTCAGCAGCGGTGTGAAGAAGACCATGTGCTACCAGCGGACAGAGGTCAAGAAGGTCTGAGCAAATGTCATGTCTCGATGAGCTCGTCCAGAGGTAAATCTCATGTGTGTTCGGCTAAGCGGTGGTTGAGAATGTGAGGATTTGTGGGTGTGTGTGTGGTCTTGCCGTGCCGAGATGATTGATTGCCGGTTGGTGAACGAGTCGTTTGGGTTGACATCTCCTTCCCATTCTGCTTGTCTAGTAGAGTCTAGTAGATGCACTCGATTTGTTTGGGCCACTAATTGTTTCGCGCGTCGCGATCGGTTTGGCTGTTTCCGCCACTGCTGCGGTTACCGTTTGCAACTGCACTAATCCTCGATCGTTGTCGATCGTTGTCGAAAATCATCTCAGCATAGATTTTTCTTTAACACTGTTTCATCTTCGATGTGTGGTTTTTTGTAGGATCTCCGTTCCCGATAGCGCTTCCCCAGCGCCGGAAGAGGAGCTCCCATCGTTGCAGTCATCGACGTCTTCATCCTCGTCCGATTCACCTGTTCCTGCTAAGAAAGACAAAGAATGCGAGGCCCGACCCCCCAAGGACACCCCGAAGGCCAGGAAGGCGTCACTGCCGTCGGCGTCTTCGAAGGGCGTCTCATCCGGATTTGCTTTGCCATCGACGAACGGCAGCAGGGCGTTCCAGTCCTCGCCGGTCGATTATCCCACCTCGTTATCACCACAGGTCTCTCCGACGCTGCGTCGCAGCGTCGCACTCCCCTATCCGTCTAGGCTGCCCTCGATGAGACCGCTAACCCGGAGCACTTCCGTTAGTCCCGTCCGAACGGTGCTCCCATGTAAGGTTCTGTTGGCACCCAGCAAATCCCTGTCGAGTGCCTTATCCCCGCACCATCCGAGTAGCTTTAATAAGTTGAACAGCAACAGCAGCAGCAGCAACAACAACAATCACAGCAGTAGCAGTAACAGCAGCAGCTGTAGCCAACACCAAAGCAGCGCGTCGGCGACGTTCGGCCGGCGACCGGCTGTGACCTCATCATCCTCCTCGTCCTCGACCCCGGTGTCGCACACCCCCAGCGCCTTGCCCCGGCGAACCCCATCCTCCTCACTGAAACGCCCCCAGCCCGCCCCCATACCGAAACAGTCCAAGGCGAGCTCCTCTAGCTCCACCATCAGTGGACATAGTCACCACAACCACCACAACCACCCCCACAACACCCAGCACAACAACAGTATCAGCACCCACACGACCACTGCTAGCAGTCCATCATCGCATGCACTTACAACAAACACGGCGAGTTCCACTACTCACAGTTCTGCCCATGCGACCATCCCCAAGGCGTCGCCAACGCCCCGGCCGAGTCTGCTGTCCCCAACTGTATCGAGTGCTCTCAAGTCTTGTGCCGTCCCTCTTCGCGCGGTCAACTCACTAACCCGCTCCGACTGCGAGGTCCATGGCGGCCAGCCGCACCATCACCTGCATCACCGACGATCCCTGATCCTGTCGCCGTCCGTTTCGCCGAGTCACCACCAGCCGATCGCGCAAGAGAACAAGGCAGCGCCGACGAACAAGCGGAGCTCGCTGCCGGAGCGGTCGATGAAGAAGCCGATCAAAAGTAGCCCATCGCCGTCGGCAGCGCTGACGCCGACGTCGAGCTCGACAACGGCGACGGTGGTCAGGCGGGCGAGCGGCTTGCTTGACCGGCCCAAGACAACAGCGTCACGGAAGAGTATGGACCTTGAAGGGTTGCGCAGAAAGACGTTCACCGATGACATGCTCGTGTGCTGAGGTACGCACGAAATGCAACAGCTAAGTACGTAGTCTGCCGCCGGCGTTCGTGTGCGACCTGGCGACCCTCGCATCAACGCGGCGGCCTCTGACGACCACACGTGTGCACCAAAACACCACATTGACAGGATTGATCGAGCAGGAGGAAATTCAAAGTACCATTGCGTAATACGTAAGTCGGGCCACTGGCGGCGGCGTTCCCACGGTCTCATCACGTCTGTGGCAGCTGCCAACTCTGAAGCTGTCGTACGGCAGGTGATCGTCTGGGACACCGTTCTCGGTGGCTGGACACAAGCGTTGAGACAGAAACAAAAACCGGACGTAAGTCGTTCCGCAACATCGCGAGGCTTACTCCAGCTTCTCGTCTGAACAGGTCGACAACTCGAGATTAGCCTTTAGTGGTCACTACTTGCAGACGATGCTCGTCATATATCATAACGACATTCATAAGAGCGCGCCCGGCGACGCCCGGTACTCGGTGTAAGGGAGGCCGACGGTGATGGCTGACAAATAGTAACTCTTCGAGTAGTAGCAGTAGTAATAGCTGTAATCGTAGTAATAATGCATCATGCTTCGCGTTTTTCTTTGTACAGATGATTTTGGACAAAGCTTGTGAATACACATAGATGGGCTCTACACAGACCCGGGCCAGGTGTTGTCCTTCAATCCGGGGATCCATTATATATATATATATATATGCGCACTGAACGTCGAGCCAGCCACTCGAGTCGAGTCGAAGCTTAATAACATTGTATTATGGTTTTTTTGTGATTACAATATGTTATCATTATGATGATTATTATTATTATTATGGGAAAATTGATGATGAACTGTCTGTTGCTATTAGTTTGTCCATTGTAGACGCCTATTTTACTGCCAAAATAGTTCTTACATGTACCGTACGTATACGTGAGACACCCAACGCCATCGGATGTAGCCAGTCCGAAGATGCTTATCAAGCGACATGTTTTCCACGAGCGTTCTCCCCTCAGCCTTGAAGAAAATCAATGCTTATGCCTGCATCTGGAAAGTCGCCATATCTGGGAGGTCGCACGTGCTTTGCACGGAGCTGCTAACCGCCGGGTAATGAGGGCGCAGGGGAAATTGTCGAAGCGTTCGACGGACACGAGCTCGTCAGCTTCTCGTTCCGACCAAGACCCCCTCCGTGAGCTATATAAACACACCCCGCACGCCTCCCCCACATCAACGAAGAACCGACTGTTCGTGTCTGTTGGTATAGATACAGTTACGCATCCGGCTATATCAAACAATATCAAGCGGCTTCATCGCCGTAAGCACACCAGCGACAACAACACGAGATAACAACAAGAACAATAACAACGACAGGACACGAGCGAATCGTGCAGACTACCGTCACATTCAACATACATGTATAGAGGGCGCGAGGAGGGCCGCCGCCCCCGCCCCTGGGCGGCGAACTAGGCGTCTTAAGCTCTCGTTAGTAACGGTTGCCGTTGTGGTCTCAATGATGGCCTATCGACGAACGACAGCGCACGGCCTTCGTAGACGATCGAGTTACCGAGTGATAAGATGAGTGATATATTTATTTTGTCCAAGCCATCTTGCGGTAGCTGCCGTTGTAGTCGCTGCGACGTGGGTGTGCAGCAGGAGCGATCGCAACACGAACAACATTAATGGCCTTTGGTGGGACCTGCCCCGCGCGCTGTGCAGTGGCAGTCGCGCGGTTGGCGTCGACACTGTTGCTGGATGTAACTCAGATAGATGTTGGCTGACATTGGCGGGAATCAGTTCGGCGTGTTGAGGAACAAGTGTTGAAAGTGTGGTTGGCTTGTCTATTTTCATTTTTTCTTTGATCGTACACGATCGTGCCATCGTCCAAGCGTTGACGGAACTGGGCGGAGACCAAGCCAAGCTTACCCGAGTCGAACACGTAACAAATATGACACGTGTAGGAACAACGATATATGCTGAGAGTCCGCAACACCACACACACACAAACAAACACAAATGGACATACGATGTCCGAACGAGGGGTCGACGTCCAGCTGACGACGAGACCTTAGTTAGACCGAAAAATGTGTGAAGATACTAAAGACAAGAGAAGAGTAATAGAGAGGCGGGGGAGGAGAGACACCGATAGAGATCGAGAATATGAATTCGCCGCAAATCAGGGTAAGCGAAGAAGATATCGCCGGCTACGAAAACTGATCTGGCCGGGGCGGTCAGCGCGAGAAGGTCCCGCCGCCGTTAGGGGACATTAGCCGTCCCGCGCTTTTCGTTTGGGCCAACACACGTTCGCGTTCATCGACATGCGTCTTGGCAGTGGCCCGCGAAGGCGGGTAGCTGCCATTGACGTGGGGGCTCGTGCGGGGTCGCTAGCGAATCGGCGGGTCCCGCGCACGTACGCGAGGTTGTATGTACATACATCAGTGCGGTCGCGCGGATGAGTGAACGAGAGGTCGAACTAGCGCGGATGGGCCAGAGATAATGGGAGGGATAAAGGCACAACTGTACGATAGTAGACCCGGCATACATATATACTACACCCTATTTAAGACTACAATACATATATATATATATATATATATATGGAATAGAATAATAACAACAACATGTACAAGCGGATGGATACCGCCGACGCTGATGAACCGGAACCCTCCCCGCGGCGACTGATGTCTCTTTCATCATCTTCAGATATTTTGTTACCATATCTACAAATAAAAACGATACTGTTCATGCGCTATAGTCCGCCGCTCTCATTCGTGATTAGGTAGAATTGGCCACGTGCATGGTTAATGCCAACCATTGTAGCATAATGGGGCATAATGGGTAGTTATGGTGGAAATATATTATGGGACAGTGGCGACGCTTTGAAATATAGGAGGTTTCAGGTGCGATCAGATCGGTGTCCTGTGCGACGTGGGTACGCCAGTTCCTTGGAAGTGTTAGGCACATTTCGATTTGATTATGTGTAAGCTAGACATGCGTTGCTTTTGAACATCATCGCGGCTGGCAAGAATCCGGTCTAACATTTAACCTAAGTCCACGATACAACTGCGTTCGGCATTGCTTCATAAGACGGACAACCCCTTTAAATGAAACTGTGCGTCGGTGGAGAAAAGGAACTCGTACACCTACGACGTGTCTGCTTTGTCTAATTGCAAGGCGCACATGAATGCGCCACGCTACCGGGCTCGGGTTCAAATCCTGCCAGACTTGGAGAGCCCTGTGAAGAGTCACAGCTGAAAGTCAGCTCAAAGAACGTTGGTGTTATTAGTACTGAAGTTGGTACATCAGCCGTCGACGCATCGTCATAAATATAAAAAATTAACGCCAGATATAACGAACAAGGCGCATCTGTACATGTGGAACGGCTGTCGATACTTTTCACTGTATATGAACAGCACACCCTAACTTGTTGGTGTCCCTTGTTGGTGGACGTCCATAAGAACGTTATAGAACTTATTTTACAAATTGACAAGTTTTTTTCGGGAGACTGGAGGCTGAGACGGACACAAACTCAAAAATTTGCTTCGTGCTATAGGGCCTAGTGAACAGAAATAACAAAAACAATCCTTGTATTTGAATACACATATTCCGCCAAGCAACAATAGTAGACCTGTAAATGTTCGGAACACGTTCGACGATGTATTCAAATCTTTGCAAGAGCTACTCAGAAACGCTAACTGGGACTTCACGTTCTCCGGGTAAAGGTAAGGTAAAGGTATATTGGTTTTACTAAAGGAGCTGCAATTTTTTCCAATGCTTAATCTCTCTCTCTTATATGTCAAATCTTTGCAAGAGCTACTCAGAAACGCTAACTGGGACTTCACGTTCTCCGGGTAAAGGTAAGGTAAAGGTATATTGGTTTTACTAAAGGAGCTGCAATTTTTTCCAATGCTTAATCTCTCTCTCTTATATGTCACACAGCGGAGGTAGAACCTGCGGGGCGGGACAGCCACCAAAGGAGATATGGTCGTCGTCCCGGGCGAGGTCCAACCCTGCAGCGAGCTTCTTCAAGATGACGAGGATGCTCTAAAGGAAAGCATCGACAAAAGCCTGGAACAATTACCTTTCGTCGCTGGAACACGAGAACGCTCATTTCGCGTTTCGCTTCGACTGCACTTTCCAAGGATCCCTCGATCGAAAATGCCTCAGAGGCGACGAGCAAATCTGCACTTTGGATCGCTAATGTCAAACCGAGCCCTATCCGTTACTATCGACGTATCTCTCATCATCTTCAGATATCCTGTTCCCGTATTTTTTGCAACTAAACATTACCCTGGTTAACTACTATAGCTGTTCTTAGCTGCTATAGCGCCTACCTGTTGTTATGATTGATTACCGCAGCCCCTGGATTCTCCAAGTGTTTTGGCACCCCATCCCTCTCTGGCCTTTTCACAGTAGTCCCCGGACTGCCGAAACCTGCGAGTTCGCAGGCCCGAGGCCAACCTCGGACATTCTATTCTAGGACTCCTTCGAGATCAGGCGTCTGGCACCAGCACCGAGATCCGCTAACAGCGAGATCGAGAGCGCAATTAAACATCCTCGTCGTCGACTTGTGCAGAGGATTAGGAAACTCTCTAGGTATAACATAACATAACATTTGCGGCTTATTTCCGGAACTGCAATTTTACAATGCTCAAGTTCTCGATTAAAAAAATAGGGTAAAAGTAAGAGTGTATTATCACCAAATTGTAGATAGATATATATTATCTATATATAAATAATATATATATCGTTTCGATTTTCATCCACCCCAAGCATACGCTTATGCCCGATAGCGCTGAAGCAAACCCCCTGGCTGATCTGCTTGACTTACCTTGCCAACTCCGTTCTCTGCGTTCAGTATTGCAAACCCCGCTTTGTTCCCACCCTCGAAATTCGTCTTTTCATCCATTGGAACGAAGAGATCTTCATGTCGCCATTCGTCAGATCGAGCATTCGATTGGGGAGTGGGTGCGCGACAATTGTGTTCTATTGGGCATATTCACGTTTTATGCTGCACATATGTATGACATATAATAGCATGGTAACTGCATGTAAAGCATATTCTTTGAAGATAAGAAGGAAACAGTCTTCGTATCAATTAAATATATATTTTTTTTTTGAGCTGACCCTCAGCTGTTTCCCTATCTGACAGGGGAACAGCTGAGGGATTAAATATATATATTTATATATGTCGAGATTCAAAAGTTTGTCATTTCGACAACTATTTCCGTTAAGAGTGCGATAGGAATAAACTTAATGGCCAAGATAGTCTCCTTACGATAGTTTAGAAGAAAACTTGCAGGTAACATAACAGTAGTATTTTGCAATTGTGATCACGGCCATACTCGGATCCGATAATATCTAATATTTATCTAAATAAATATTAGATATTATCTGCCGGTGGAAACGAATGTCGACCAGAGACACGCAGCGCCTTGACTATGCCCGAGTCCTGCATCGTTGCTTCTGCTTAGCGGCCTGTGGAAATAGGACCCCCACTAGGTACTAGGTACAACATGTCAATTCATAGGTGAGCTAGTCCATAATTAATACTGAAATATAGCATGTTATGTATTAGTGTCGGACCTGTGTGTGAATACATTGTCGCAAATGAACTCGATCGGTCGTACAAATTTTGTGTTGAAATTGACTAATTAACACTGAAACACCCCCTGCTGTAGCAAAATGCAAACCTCTGAATGAGAGCTTTCGATGTTGAATTAAGCGACAACCCGTTGAGAAAAAGCACATTGAAGAACACTGAGCAGTTGTAATCGGCTGTAGAGAAGCAATGACAAATATCAAGTTCGACATCGGCATACGAATATCTGAGTACCTCTTCAATCTCTGGACAATGTAGGGTCATCTATGAAAGATTACGCAAACAGAAGACTCAGTGACCTCGGCAAGTTCTATTTCTAAAGCGCAGTCGATGAACACGAGGAAGACCTCTCCATAATACAAACGCATCGGCCCCGTAGTAAACGCACCCCATAGGCATCGTGCGCCCATCTGTCAATCCCAACTCAATTTACCACAGATGGCCTTAAAAGGATGCCAGTACACCTGGCAGATTTATTTACCGTGCAAACTACGAATTACGAACGACATGTTATAGGCTAACCCTTCGGCTATTCACCTGTTCCCCGCCTCACAGAGGCGAGAAACTCGCTCACAGACCTCCCCCCCTGGCTCCTCTGACTCACAGTTCTCGTACGAGGAAGGCCGCGTGATCCGACGTGCAACCACGACAACGCCACTAAGTCGCCTAGCTGTTGCCGTCGTGAGAGCCGAGCCACTCTACGTGCGTATTCTCCAGATGAGAGGTTAATGCGATCTTCTGCCGGACCCCGATAGACTATCCGTTCGATAACCATGCCCTTACGTCCCATCCCTTACGTCCCACATCCCCGTACAACAACTTCGCCCAGTTATGAATGCTTCCGTACGACCACGAGACTTTATGAGGTTTACGCAAAAGGCACAGAATCGCGAGAACTGTGAGAATTTTGGTTGTTGCAGCTGCTGCCGCTAATCGAAAAAGGAATTGGCCTTGGGTTTCGGTGGAGGTAGTGGCCCAGGTGGGTCCCATTCCTTGCGTCCGTCGTCCCAAATGTAGGGTTGAGCCCCAAACCATCTGGACGGCTCGCAATATCGATTCAATCCAAAGAGGGTGAACAGGACTAGCAGCTGTGCCGACAGTCCCAATCCAACAGCGACTGGCAGCGCGGCGGAGGTGACACTACTAAGTCCTTCACCGCCGCGGAGCTGGCCAATCCAGCCAGCTCCGGCCATATGAGGACACTGAGGTAGTCTGCCCATGCACGGCGAGCTCGCATGCGATTGCGGAGAGGTGGCGGCCTGATAATACGCCGGGACTGGCAACTGCGAATGGGCCGCAGGACAGTGTCGGCCACATCGTGGATGGGCCATCGTGTCCAAGCTACCTGAATTAGTCGTTTACCTGCCGGCTAAGTAGTTCGTTGTTGACTGACCAAGCGGTCGCCGTCAAAGCGTGTCGCGAGCGACCTATCTTTGACAGCAAATCCGATCGGGTCCCGAATCGTTTGTGCAGCTTTGCCGACCAGGAGGCTTACAGACGCGTTGCGTCAATCTTCATCAACTTCTAGTACCACACAGTACTAGGTGCTAGAGTGTTCGCCGCAGGGAATGGAGCAACGCGTTGCTCTATGGCCGGTCAATTTGACGTGATTCGCACCAGGAGGACGGGAAGGCAGGATCGCCCTTGTCACGTATGATTTTTACAACGAGGCCATTGACGAAATCGGTCTGTCATTCGTTATCTTCAGCGATTCAATGAAATCACTGAGTGAATGCAGCTGCAAGAAGTTATCGCGTACTGCGCTCCGACAGATTATACAGGGTGAGCCATTTTCCCTGTTCTCAATACGAGACCAAATCGACCACAATCGTAACCACTGTTGACTGTGGCCTGCAAGGCCGGGTGGCTTCGCATTCCTTCGAGTGTCCTGGCGCGACGTGTCCTCCTTTAACTAGCCTCCCTTTTGTCCTGGTATTGCATGGTAAAACGGTGGTACATGTTGTGATCAGACGTCGATAAACACATCTTGCGGTTGCCTCTCGATTAGTAACCATTGTAGTGCTGCTGTCCTTCGCAATCCAACGCCAACACCTCTTTCGTTGTGTTCAGCTTCAACAGTCCCTCTTGTGTCTAGCGTACTCGCTCTGTCAGAGCTGCCATGCACGGAGAGTACGATGAACAATTGCGTACGCCCGCTGAAGGTTACCTCACAAGAAGTTACAAGGGTTACCTCACGCCCGCTGAAGGTTACCTTCTTCTTATATCAACAGATGATGAGCTCTTTGGATGTAGATGAAAAATGAGAGATTTCTTAGAAACCCAACCACATCTGGTGTGGCTCATAATTACTGATCACATCGAATACGATGCACCATTGTAACGCCGTTCGCGTACGACAACCGAAGTATAATGAACGTAAAATTGATATGCAATAGCGTAAATAACGTGAACTTTCCGGTTAGCTGCACGACGAGCCATACGCCACAGGGTATTGCATACAGTGGAGGACAGTGTTGGCGACGATACTATTGCTAAATTTGCTTGAGAAATTTCATTTTGTAGCGGCCTACTGCGTGTGCGCATGTTACCTTATCTTGTGTAATTACCGTTTAATTCGGCTGCTTGTTGATTCTATCTCGATGTTTTTATCTCAAAGACACCTACCAAACGCCTGATTATCTGTTGTTAGCGTGGTGGCATATATACAACAGCAGAGCCGTGTGGTAACTGATTGATGAGTCCTTATAGTTGCTTAACCTGACAATGTTATAATGAACGCGATTAACGAGTATCTGAATGGGAAGAATTAGTGAAAAACGTTTTGTGACTGCAATGTGTCTAGATCCAGCTTAGTCGTAGCAAGCGAGGCTAATAATTAGCTGATATCAGTGTGGATGTATCTGCTCACGACCATTTATTACCAATTAAAAACATCATAATCATTATGGTAATAATATTAATAATAGCATTAACTAATTATTAGCTGTCTGTGTGCCTCTCTCTCTCTCTCGGTGTCTCTTGTCCACCGTCCGTGCCCGAGGGATTGCTGCTGTTCAACGTCTTGGAGAATATGTGCAAGACTATGAACGTCACAGTTGCATTTAATGTCTGTTCTATTTAATGTCCAGTTCGTCACTGTCTGACTTGGGAGACTTTGATCAGATTGTCGTAGCGCTCAAATGCATTGGGTGTGTATTTCAGTCAGGACGATCGCACAGTGACATTGCTCTGCCCATTGGTTAACTCACTAAGATGAGCTAACACTGATGGTGTGCTTGAAGGCGGGCCAACCATTGTATCGAAACACTCTTCGTGAATTAGGTGGTTCTTCCATCGAACGTAAGTGTTATCCTGAAGGGTGGCTCACAGCCAACATTAGCGCGTCCACGGTACTTGTGAAACCAGGGACATGTGTCTGAATAGGGACAGTTTCACTGTGTAGCGTAATCAAAATATCCCCATTTGCGTGCTCAAGGTGAATCATGCAAGATACGTTATCTCTTAGCCATCGTAGCCGCCTCGAAATCTGTACATCTCTCTTGTCATGAAGCGTATTACTGCTAGGGGGGAACAATCGTACAGCGAGCTCCCACCCTTGAAACATCGTGTGCAAGATCCTCTCACCTCTCCCGAGGTCAGCCACGACAAGATTCGGAACCTTCGAAGCATACCGCTCACACCCGATATGCTTGGGTATATATTGTCTTAAGGCAATGATGCCCTAATAATAATAATAATTGTTTTTCGCGCTGACCCTCAGCTGTTCAATCTATCTGACAGGTCTCAGCTCTTAACCTTTAGGTGTATTACTATGTGGACCTATCGGGGCCACCTTTGCTTATTCTCTTCCTTCCTCGTACCTGGCAAGAATCTGCAGATAAAGAAAGATAGAATCTTTGGAGTTCTTTATCAACTCCAAAGATTTTCTACGCGTCTGTCAGGATTTGAACCAGCGTCCCTCCGGTCTAGAAGTCCAAGACGCTCACAGGGGACCATCCAGTAGCTCGAATGTCATCCGGGCTGTCGGAGAGGCCACATCGAGCGGCATCGATCAATGGCTTCGTCATCGCTAATTCACGAAGACAGTAAGGCCAAATTGATACAGAGACGTTAGCGCTGAGAATTTCGCGCTTTCGAATGTCTACCCACTGGCGTCGAATGATGACGCATATGCTCAGAGGTCAGCTGAATAATGTAGCTGAACAATGTGCCTCCCGGACTCTGTTTCGCAAATCGAAAGCCAGACCAACTCGGGGTCGAACCTCCCCATGAGTCCACTGGTCCCCTCGTCCATATACGATATATACCCGACACTCGTTGTGTATACAGGAGTAGGCTATACTACCTAGTGAGCTATTACGGGATTCGTTGTTTCGCGCAAGTGTTGTCATCTTGTGTTCACCGATTATGTACTTCGATTCATCGACGTCGAGTTCAGTTAGCATCGGCTGGGTGCGCAACGACCCGTGTTCGTACAACGATAATAAACAGGTCGCTGAGACCTTCCCGGGTGAGAGGGCCTGTCGAACGTTTTCCGGGTTCAGTGCACCTAAAGGTCGTCGACGTGGTTCCATCAGAAACGCCAAAGGTAACCGCCCTAAGTGTTCGCCGACCGATGTCCTTCGTGGGCTTCGCGGAGCGGGTCCCCACTCCCGTCAAAGGCGTCCCCACCATCGCCAGCCTGCGCTTTACCCCTGGGATAGTCACGACGTGTTGAAGGACAGCCGACGCCGATGGCTACAGCACTACAAGCGGCAACAGCAGTCGGCAACTGCAGCAGCTAAAGTACAAGCGCTCGGTAACGTTAGGAAAATAGATAAGCGAGCTAGCTCTTGTGAATCGAGTGAGCTTACGACCGAGTCCGAGAGATTCGATGATGATGCTGCTGCTGCCGAAAAATTAGCCGATGGCTTTAGTTGCAACATTCAAGAGGTTCCAAAATGACAATCGTAAAATTTCCGCTTTTCGCCTATTCTTCACGGGTCTGTTATGGAAATTATGGGCGTTAATAAAGCTTCGAAAAGCGTCAAGCCGCTTCGGGGAATGTCCGCAGCAGACGTTAGTTTCTTCGAAATATTCTTCATAGACCGAATCGCCGGATTCGTCGCCAGCGTGGTCCGTGCTGCCCGCGCAAGAATCGGAACGCAACTACAGCGGCGAATGGTGACCTCACGTTGGCCGCTTGCTGTCCTCAGCCAGGGAACGACATTCGTTCTTGGGGGCGTTTGATCTATGATAATTATGCGCGATGAGCTAGAGTTTGGCTCTTAAATTGATTTGTCACACGTAGTGGGCGCTTGCGGCGTTGTTGGTATTGATGGTGAGAATTACGCAATGCGCGGTGTTGCTTAAAGCGTATTTGTAAGGTAGTGAGAAATGTTATGTATGTCTGTATCCTGCTTCCCATGTATGTCATATCCTATATGTCATTCCCATATGCCGCCATATCACTCACATATGCTATGTCCGAAGCTACACGTGCACTCGGTGCAACTCGGGTGCACGTGTAGCTTCGGACGGTCGATTTTACGGTGGGAACAGCAGGGGCTATTCGGCCCACCACACTGACAGACTGAAGTCGACGAGGGAGTTGAAACAGACCACGAATACGACACAGATCAAATCAGTACCGAGGGATGGCGGGTTTCTACACGAAATTGCATTCTGGAGTTTTCCGACTCTTCGTAGCTGAGCCATTTCGAAGACAACACATTCAAACATGGGAAACCCGAATAGTAAGGCTGGTCCACTGAACATTTCAAATGTTGACGAAGTAACACTGTGATGGCAGGTACATCGGAGCTATACTTGGGGGCTGTCCAGCTTCAAGAACTTAACGGGGTAGAACGACCTGTGTGTGCTTGCGCTTCGTCTGCACTGAACTCAGAACAACGGGACTATTTGACAGGGGAATAATTAGCTTAAGCATGTCTATTGGGAAAGGTACGGAAGGGAATCAATTTTTCGGGTTTTTTTCGAATTGAAGACGAGACTTGAGGACCACCAACCGTTGTACAGATTTCAACGTGTTATAATAAATTCTCAGGGGTCATAATAAACGAAAACCGTTCATAAATATGAATAGATAACCCTTTTATGAAAGCCATTTTGTCGCACCCCTTATTCAATACAGTATATGAATCTCGGATTGTTATATAGGTAGCGTCCCAGCACAGCTTTCATTACTCAGACATGTCTCACATGTTTGTCACAATGTCACCGATGGCGTATTGCCTCTGCGGGTACAACGATATCCAACACAAATCTCTTGTATTTTAGTCATCAGGCTACAGAGGTCAACCCGACTAACGTCTGTGTTCGTTGCTCTTGTAGAGTCATTTCCGCCATTCGTTGCTTGTCAATCCCGATGCCGTCGCGCATTAGTGTGCGCCTTGCGGAGGAGGAGACACGTAGACGCACGGGTTCGAACCCGTTTACCGTTGCACAGTTTCATGTAAAGGGGTTGTCCGTCTTATGAAGCAACGGCGAAAGCTGTTGTACCGTGGACATCGTTAAATATTGGCGCCGAGTAAGGCTGGAAAATTTAGATGGCATTCGTGGCTTCGAAGAGATCGGTTACTTTAGATTCGAGTGCTCGATAGCGGCAATCGGGCGTGTTTGACCAGCGATAGAGATGATCTATCGTACACTTGTTGTGTTATGTGATGCACTAGTAATGCCATGCATCGGATCCGCTTAGGTAGTGACGACGACCTGAGAAAGATCTGAGTGACCACTGCCGTTGACTTATTGCGCGCGCATCATTTTGGATGATTCCCTTTTCAAATTACAATGGTGAATTAACGATACAGCTGTGCTTTGCTCGGCATCTCTGCATCATGTCCACTACTAACGTTAACCAATGCAGTTACAATTGCAATAACTATACTACCGTACGCCAAATTAGTACGAGTGACAAATCCACCTGTAAGTCACCCTTGACTCATTATCTGCGCCTCATTTATCACAATTATAATTATAGCAGTAATTATTATTATTATTATTACTACTACTACTATTTGTCATTATCGTACGAAATTGTGCTCTGATTATTGAACTGGCTCGTGATGTCGGCTCCGCATTTCTTCACACCTCCCCGTGTTATGCGTGTTTATATTTTCGCAAGGTCTACTCTCTGTCATGTTTCGGTCTATTTTCAAAGTTGTGTATATCTGACCATCTCTCTACCTGCTCTTACCACCGCCGCCGCCAGAGTCGAGTCGTCTGTCTCTGTGTTTCTCGACCCGCCAACCTCGACCCACTTGTGTATGCAGTGCTGGCGGTGTCGTCTGTGTGGCGCATGCGTGAGATAACCGAATCGCCTGCAAGCCCGCCGTTACGCCGGCGACATGTTGTTGTCTGCTGTGCTGTTTCCCTCCAGTTCGGTATCCCGGCGGCGCGCTTAGCTGCTGCTTCGTGCGATTACGCAACGGTGCGATCTGTGATTGTCTCTGTCCAGTGGCACAGCTTGCTACCGTTATGTACCTTAATGATTTCGTTGGCCAAGTCGCAGGGTTCGGTGTAGTGGTGAATTCCATCGCTGAACTGATATCTACTCGGCTCGACCGGTTCTACGATATTCTCCTTTGTGCTGTTGGGTACAGGTACGTTCGGTAATTGAGGAGTTTTTCTGACCGTTACCAATACTATTCTAGGTAGGGATGACTTTGTTAGGTGTCGTCTCTTTCTGACCACCTCTATCCCTAGCTCTGTCAGCGCGAATCCTGTATGTCCGGGGTCTGATATCTTCGCTATAATTAACGTCCCATTATGTATTCGTGTGATATATCCATTTGGACCCAGTCGCCCGGTGGAAAAGCCTGGTGGGGTTCCTATTTCGTTGCGTCGTCATTGTTGGCGTCCCAGTGCTCCGTTAGACCTCAGGACGTCTATGTCCTGCGATTGTTCATCGCTGCGAGCACTTTTCTACCTGTCGTTTTCGATGACCTGCACATCTCGTGCATTGTCTTCGTACGCTTCGAGGGAACACCTAGCTCCTTGTTCTTCATTATTTAGGATTAGCACTTTTAACTTTCTGTTAAGGTCACTCTGGTCTGCGCCGTGTCATGTAGCGTAATGTCATGCATTGAATCGGCCTTGATAATGACGACCAGAGAGCTGAGTGATAAATGGCTTTGTTTTATTGTACGCGGATCCTTCATGGGTGCTTCCCTTTCCAAACCGCTTCTTGGCCGAATGCTTGAATATTGACAATATATCCAAGCACATTGTCAATCTTTGTACGCTAGATTTTTGGATAGTCGCATTTCGATACACTTATCTCGATGCCCTCGAACACACCAACAATATGACCCATGGCAGGGCAATTCCAACCATATCCCAACACTCCTCCAGTTGTGCTATTTTCATCAGGACGGTTACGATGTGATCGTCCGAGAGAAATCGGACTATACAAGACAACAAGGCCTGGATATATTTTCACCTATAAGTACTCCACTGTTCCTCGTTTCCTGGGCTGCCCTTCCTCAAGGAATTCACTTACTTGTGAAGGGAGACATTTATTTTTACCCGTTACCTGTTCGATAAGGAGGACGATAAAGCGAAGCTGTGACAGTTGCCGTTTCGTCAATAAACCGCATTTTGTATTGTATTATTGTATTGTTGCACCATCTTAATAGGTATATCTATAATAACACCGTGCGAATACATGATCAAGTTTTCTTTACTAACAGTTTGAATGAGTGTACTCGGAAGTTATTTTGTCTTGCAGTATATGCCACACTAGCAGAAGATGTCGATTTCTAGACCCTCCTTTGCATCAGTACGGATGTGGAACTCGTGCCAGAAACGTGGCGCGGACTTCGCGAGCTTCTAATTTCGAATCAAAAAAATTTCCAAATCTGGAACAACTTGAACGTGCCCACTGGATTTTTATTAAACACACACATTGTTTTTTTTAATCATTATACATATGCATTTAGGCATCATTATACATATGAATGGGCGAAAACACTTGTCATGACTGTGACTATTTGAAAAAGATTATTTGTTTATAGTAGATTATTAGTAGATTCATAGTAACAATAGCTGTCACCGTATTGTCTACCTTCTACAAGTGTATTTCGAGCAGCGGGCGCTATCAACGGCAAGTGTAAGTAGCTCCTTTGATTATGAAGTCCGAAGTTAAAAAATTAGCTTGTATTTCTCAGTCTATGCGTTGTTCGTATCGTTGTAAACATAAAAACCCGTGCAATTTATTTTGCTAGTTACCATATTATCATTAATCTTTGTTAGGTTTCTAAATGAAGATTGTTCTCGCTTGCACCAAATAATAAAGTTCATCTGTTCAATCTCAGTTATCACACACAATCGTAGTCGTGTTTCTGACTCCCTTGCATTTTTATTGACAAAATATAATAAGCGCCAGCTGATGATATGTATTGGCTGGTTATTATATGTGATCTAACCGACAGGAAATTGATACGTCATCAACAATCCGTCTTAACGAAACGGATACAAAAATCTACAAAATGTATTGCGCAATCAAGATGAATTAGGTCGACTCAACCCTATCCAGCTAAGTAACGACATCAAGGGAACGAACAATCTGTCGAATCTCAATGGACGCATTTACCGTCGAACGTAGCACGCAGCGTTGTTCAAGTATTGAGAGTACATATGCGCCTATGACTAAGCCGTTAACAGCACGACAGGCAGCGATCGGGATATTTTGAAAACCGCGGGCTCTCCGGTTCGAATCCCATATGAGTGGCACAGGGAAATCGATTCGATTCGGTCTTGAACTGCGCATATGTCAATAAGTTGTTATTATTGTTATCCAAATTGCATTGTAGACGCATACATGTGTTAAAATATATATATATTAGGTGCTGACCCAAAATAATGAGACTCCAATTGTCTTGCCCCGAATTCCTATTCTTGACCGGTTTGAATTCAAATTTGGCGGGTAGTGAGACTCAGCAATTAGCAAGCGAAAATAATTCCTAACTACTGTATGTTTGAATAAAACAGTATATATTAGCAAGCAGGCGGCGCGAAAGCCGCTAGTATTCGGCTTTCGTTAGGCGTTCGAAATGGCAACCGCCGGAGCAGGAGCCGCAGACTTGCATTTTCACAAGAAAAGTCTCAGGTTTATGTTTCAAAAGAAGAAATGTCTAACTGAAATCCATCGAAGGTTGGTTAGCATGCACGACCATAATGCCCTGAATCGACGACAGGTGTGCCGTTGGTGAGCGCAGTTTAGGTAAGGCTGCTGGGACATAAATAAACATTAAGGGCACCCACCTCTTCCCGAATCTCAATTCGACGAACGGATCGAGATAATCGAAAACGCTTTTGCGCAAACTAAAGCTTAGTCATTGGCGACTTTGTCGGGTAAAATTAGCATGAAACATGTCGTCGAATTATTAAAAATAATCTGAGGATGCGGAAAAAAGTGCAAAATGGGTCCCTCATAAACTCCGTCCTGGCCAACTGAAAATGCGCGAGGAAAGTTTGCGAAACAATTTGAAGAGGTATAATGATGTGTAGGCTGCTCAATGACAATGCTAGGGCCCATCGTAGCAATGAAATTACGTCCTGGCTTAAGGCCAACAAGATTGAGCGAGGGCATCCCCCCAATTTTCCCGATTTAAGCCCGTGTAACTATGATCACTTCCATCGATTAAAGAGGGCTATAGGTGGCAAAATGTTTGCAAACATCGATTTACTCAGAGAGGCCTTAAATAACGAAGTTATAAATGGTCAAGGTAAAGCTTTATTTGTTTGTTAAAGGAATGGTGCTAATCTGGCAATAGAAAAGGTGCATACCTAGCCGTCAGAAGGCTGCCAGAATTCTGGGACTAGTGTATAAATAAAATAGGTGTATACCTCTAGATTATACTAAAACATCTTTGTTTTAACTCACTTAGTTTAGCCGATATTGAAATAAGTTTCATTATTTTTGGGTCAACCTAATATATATATATATATATATATATAAGGATTCATCCGTTTCAGGTTCTTTCACTAACTTTCGACAAATCTCGTTACGTCGTCTGACATGGCCTCCCCTCTAAGATTTACCTATTCGCATCTCGTCCAGTAAAATGGCTCGAGCCGCCCTGCCGGCGCCGTATCTCTGTCAATATCTCTACGTGCCAGTTGACCGTCGCCTGCCTAACGGGGCCAGGTCCGTTTGATCGAATGGAACGCAATCCGCGCTGTTGTTCGTTTGTGCTCGCACAGTCGCTGCAGCACGGCGCCGATCCGCGTCCACGCACCAGCTGTCGTTATAAATGTTACTCGCTGCGACTCCTACAGTCGGATACCATGTAACAGAGATTGGCACTCAAGCGATTGCGTCTTCTGAGGCCGGAAGTAGTTCCGCGGACGTTAAATGCTGACTGTGGGTCATCCCGGAAAATATACTTACTTTGAGGTTTTCTGTAATAGAAATTTAAACGTGCTAAGTGTTCGTTCACATGGTCAGCTGTGGTGAGTTGGTTTGACACCTCATCAGCTGGCAGCGTTCGGCTCATAGCCTGTTCCTCTACCCTGACCCAGATGTCGTTCCTTGCGTAGAAGGATCTCGCTATTTTACTAACCCTATATATATATATATATATATATACATGCGTAGTAAAGCGGGTCTCGAGTCGACACACGTCGGTCATATTGCCCTCCTGTTGCTGAGCGACTCCTCTCCCGAATTTCACTCACAGAGAAGGAAACATCCACGAGCCTCCTCTCGACCTTACGCCACTGGCCACCAGACAGCGCCACACGCGTAGTGCCTCTGTTGTACGCATGCGCGACCTCGCCGAGCTGTACTAGGTAACAACGCAGCTAACGTGGGCCCTCATGCAAGGCAACACATCTATGGACAGTAGACAGAGAGAGAGAGAGATGAGGGAGGGGAGCTTGGGAGAGATTACGGGGATATCCTACAGTCTGCTGCGAGGGTTAGCGGCGGCGGCGGCGGCCATGCCCATTACAGACGTAACGGCTTGGTACAGCAGTGTGCCACTATACCATCGCTGATTTGGCGCGACCAGCGGACGCATATCGGCGCAAGAGAGTAAGAGCGATGTCAGGACCGCCCTCCCATGGACGTGCTGCGAACGAGCAAATCAATCAGGCTTGTCGTTCTCCTATATTGTTGTGGAAGTTCGAACAACAACAACTGCTCGCTCGAGTCGTATCAACACCCGTGTGACGATTGAGGTTGACGAAACAGGATGTGCAGGCGGACTGAACTCGTAGAGGGAGAACGCTTGGCATGATAGCGTTAATCTCGAGGAGGAAGTAATTCATCGGTGGAGGGTCGCGTTTCCGGGTGAGGACGAGAATCGAGGTGTAACAAGGAAGAAGGGAACAACGACGAGATAATAAGGGAATTATTGGAAACCGCTCCCGAACAAGGGGGTGGGGGTTAACTGTCGACGAAAACCGCAGACGAGCAACGTGGCAGAGGTACGCGTCATCTGCGCATGCTGCCTAGCTGTTCCCCCTGATGTACGTACCGCGGTTGGCTAATTATATCTGGAATTAGCTGTAAGTAGTAAGTAAGCACGTGATAATGACATTGTAGTAATATCGTGTTTATGGGTTCGAGATGTTCATGCAAACGGCTCAGTGGAGGTGTGTGTGTGTGTGTGTTTGTGTGCCTTGCTTGTTCGTCGAATAGCGTCGAATTGACAACGCGTAAAAAATCTGGGTCTCTCGACGGCTGTGCTGCACTCGGGCGTCAAACACCACTTCCATTACGGCATAGTTCGTGGCGACCGGAAGGTTGTTTCAGTTTAGTCTGTTGCACTGGAAAATGGGCGCGCAAATTTGTTAGTCGTCTAACGACCGGCACCGTTGTCAAGCATTTGTTAATGTATCACGTTAATTAACTAATAAATTGCGGTGGCACGTGCTGTTGCTGGAGAAAGTTAGAGAAACGCGTCCAGCAAACGTCTGCGAGCCTGGCCGCCTCTTGTGATCGAGTGGGTGGGTGATTGCGACGCCGGGCAGAACGGCAAGGGATGCATTGGATGATATATAAAAGAGCAGGCAGAAGTCTCGCGTGCTGGTTGTGGACGCCCGACTGTCGCGCGCTCTGGAACAGTTGTGCCTCGAAATGATCCATTTCATAGTGGATGTAGCGGGGTTCTCGTTAGCGGTCACTCGCGAGGTTCGCGCGCTCGTGTTGGAAACGTTACGCGAGTTCCGAATTGCTGCGTTCTACATCTTGCCTTTGACCCGAGCTGTTTGCGAAGCAGGCAGCTATAGCTTCGAACTTTCACATGATCTCATGAAACATGAATATGTCACGGTGGACACATTGTTACCGGTGATAGGCTTAGTTGTTTGGCACAGTTCACGTAATTTACGTCAAAACACACGGCCACAAGGGCTACGGCGAGAGTCCTACGCCAGGATCGTCTGCTCGGGGATTCTGCTGGCTCTCAGCCACTATACATCTTGTTCACTCGAGTAGTACACATGTCGGATAAAAGGACGCGACTCATCCGGAGTGCTTTCCGCCCGCTCCCTGAGTAGTGATGTAAATGCATATATATATATGGGACGCAAGCGTCGTTCGTATCGTATGATCCTGCGTTTGCATTATGGCTTTTTGTGTGTATAATGGGGATGTAATAATCAACCCCATAGGAGAATACAAGAGTCCTATGCCTGCTAGACGTTTGTGACACGAAAATCGAGATGTGAGTTTCTGAACAATCCGCCGAAGATGATCTCGTTTTTTCTCTCTCTGTTCTTTCCGATAGTTTCGGGCAAAACTTTTTTTTTTGCCAGCAGGGCTAATCTAGATCGTTGCCTCCCCCAACTCTGCCCTCAGTTGCGCTATGCGCTTTGACTTCAGCTTCGGGGCATACAGCCGAGTGTTGCCGTCACTCGGCATCAGCGCACCTCTGCATTTGCACACGCCTTAGCATATTGTTGTACTTGTTGACATTGTAGCGGGGTTCGTCCTTGCGTGATCGACTATCGCCGATAAAATCGATACGCGCAGCGGGCTGAAGCACCACCAATTTGCTGCCTAATCCTATTTTCATATAGATGTTTCCCGTTAGCACGCAATCACACTATTAATTGGATAAAACCAATCGAGGACAACGCCTCGCAAGCAACTTGCAGAGACACGATGAGAGAAATCCCGCTACCAACCGAAAAGCGTGCGCCACCCAATGGATGGCGTTGGGTACAAAGCGTCAACTTGCGCCACGGTCTTATAGCGGTTGAATATTCATTCATTGAAACATGGCTTACTTATTCCCTCCCTATGGCTAGTGTTTGGAAGAAATAATATTGGAAGTCACGTGGATACATGCACCGTAGTATGATAGCTACCTTCTGCCAATTTCTGTTGGTGGGTCTTTGTTGATTCGAGAGCGAGAAGAGTAACCCGAACGATTTCCGAATGTGTCTATTGCAGTTTCGGTATTGGTCGGTAGCCAAGCGACGCAGGAAAATCGATATTTGCTGGAGTACCTAAGGAAACTAAGCACTGGGATGGATTCGGACGCGTACGCAGCTTCGGACAGCGGAACAGTACGAACAATCTGAAAACTCCCGGTAAAGAACACCTCTCAACCACCACCAGCAGCAGGCATTTGGCTACGCCGCAATATACGTATGTGCATGACATATGACTTGGCGCAAACGAGACCGAGGATGGCATCCACGACACTCATCGTTGGTGCTGAAAATCGCCGACAAACCACTCTTGAAGGGACCGCTACGGCAAGAAAGGCCCGTGTGAAATTCACGCCCTATCGCAATAGTGGTCGACAACTCGAACAGTGGGCAGCCAACCACCGCAATGGCGACGAGGGAGAGCTTTCCTCACCACCGATTGCAATCAAGGCTCACGATGCCAACCCTGAAGACTCTGTGGGTCCGGACGACGAAGCCGTCACGCAGCTCCATACTCGATTAACTAGTGACGCCCAAGTTCGCTTCGTTCAATCCGATGTAGC
The DNA here is from genome assembly GCA_019614645.1 of Stratiolaelaps scimitus. NCBI lineage: Eukaryota > Metazoa > Arthropoda > Arachnida > Mesostigmata > Laelapidae > Stratiolaelaps > Stratiolaelaps scimitus. The sequence continues at coordinate 1,033,079 of JABWDB010000034.1, read as the reverse complement.
CGACATGCAAGCGCATATCAATAGCACACCATGCGTAACCAGTGACTGCAGGGGCCTGGTCGAGTCGAGAGCGTCTCCACGAGAGGAGTTCGACGGTGATCAAGGACGCACTTCTCAGCAGAGAAACCGAATGCTTGAGTTATACCGGCAGCAGTGTGAGCGCAAAATCGCCATACGGCGAATGGCGCAACGACAACGGTGTGGAGAGGCGGCACAAGCCGATATTGCGGTGAAGACTGAGCCCAACGATGCCCCTGTGGAAATCGATGCGGAGGCTGGTCGATCCGGATCGGCTTCAACCGGTGAACGGGATGGGCTTCTCCAACGGCTGCCCTTTGGAAATGCGGTTACCGCGGCCACGCAGGATGTTCAGATCGTTCATGCGAACAATCACAATCGTAGCTTCGGCGCCAACACCAACAACAGCGGTAGCCGTCCAAGCGGCGATGATTTCACAGACGTTTTAGATGGAACCCCTTCGTCAGGTGGGCCATCTGCTCATGTCAGACTTGTCAAACCCGCCATTGTACAAATGACGAAACCTTGCCATTACCCGTCCGGTGCTTCATGCGACCGAAGCACCAAGGAAAAATCGAGATCGCCGTCTTCCTCGTTGGAGCGTGAGGCGTACGATGGCAAGCTTGTAACATACGCGAGATCGTCGAAAGCTCTTCATGCTTCACCCTTGAAGGCTACACGAATCGTTACCTACTATCCATCGGTACGAGCTATAAGCAATACGTTGCCTGCCAACGCTGGGGCGAGTTCTCATCGAGTTCAGGTGGTCGAGTTAAACACAAGCCCAACCACTCAGGTGTCAGCAGGGATCGAACAGGAGAGGCAGTGCCGTCAACTGGATCGAGGAACTGAGCTTCCCACCCGACCGATGGACTTCTACTACAAGCATTCCCAGCAGGTCGAGGTTAGTACAACGAAGCCAGATATGACCGGTGTGCCTCCCAGCAATATGCCGCCCCTGACGCATCTGGTAAGCGGCACTCGATACGCAACAATTGCCTCTGTGACGTCTATGGCAACGGCGACGACGTCACCGACGATTGACCGCCACAATAGGAACATTGCAGACCTTCCCGGTCGAACTGATACCCCGCCAAACAACTCTTATGACGTCTCGAGACGTTGGTCGGAAATGACAGCATCTAAGGCGCTTGTCCAAAACAGCTCGACTACACCTGCCGGTGAAGGATTAGCCGCCGGAATCGGAGGAGCGTCAGGAAACAACAAGAACAGTACGTGCCACGTGACAATGAGCTTCCCTATGGAGGTTCATCACCCCCCGATCATCCATCCCGCTAACGTTCTTCCGCAATCGTCTACGGCTAAAGCGATGAGTGTGATTGCACAACCGGCAACGTCTGTCGTCGCAAGCCATTTTCGTCCATTGATTATAACGTATAGTCGACCTACCCTATGCAAGGACACGAGCGTTCTTCCTCAAGGAGGCCAACTTGGCTCGGCTAACCTTCAACGTATTTCTTCATTATATTCGCGAGCGATCGTCACTCCTAGCGCACAGCCGTCATCACCAGCCTCTTCGAGAAGATCCTGCGCGGGGTCGCTAAATAGGATTTCTGCTCATAGCTTCACTTCCACTGGTGAGGAATTAATGCTCGACGCGCTTCCGGGACCGTGCGATGCCTACACAGCGGCTCCATCAATCCGACACGAGTCAACTGGCCCAGCTCGCATCGACCTTGTCAAACCGATCGCTGGCAATGCCAGTGCGGCAAACGTTCGGTTGCGTACGGTTGTCGCCGACGACACGCGCAACTCCCACTGAAGCCACTCCTCCTAACTGGTGTGCTGTTGCCGGAACGTTGCTCGCCCCGGTCAGTCCTCGAAATGAAATCCCTTCGGCAATTCTGCCTCGTGTGATCGTCTGTCCTCTCGAGTAGGAGGCATTCGCGTTGAGTGGGCTCCCAGTAGGTCGGAGTCATCCAGCAAATGAATGCATATATCGTAGAACGCACGAACTTCGTTTTGTTTGTAAACACAGTAAACACCAATATCATTGTGCTTCGGCGTGAGGTAAAAAGGGCAGAGGCTCCCAGAAACGGGAGGCTCGTCCGTTGAGCGGCCGATGCAGCAGACACATCTGAACAGGAGACACCATGAAATGTCCTTCGGCGAACAGCGAAGGTGAAAACTCAGTGTGATATTGATACAAGTTTCAGTTGCGATTGCTTTCTTCGAGGGGAACCTACCCTGTATATTGCGAAGTCCCTTTGATCGGGTCGGTGTCATCGAGCCGTACATTAACACGTTATTATTTTTATTATTATTCTGATTATTATTATGATTATTACTAAGTAAATATTGTATATTTATACTTGGGTAATCATATTTATAATAGAGGTAGTAATGTGGGTAGCACGATATTGCAAAAAAGTTGCCATCATCGACGCAAGCAGCTGGGCGCAGTCACAACGAAATAGCCTGCATACGTAGCTCTAAGCGGCATCTGTTTATTCTGTCTTGCATTTTCGCATATATCTGATAAAATAAATGATAATTCAAAAACTAGAAGGTCATAGTCCGCCATGGCCACGTGTGTGCAATCTATTGTAGATCGTACGGCGGGGCAGGCGTAGGCCAACAGCTTCAACAAGGACTTTCATTACGCCTTTGTTCTTTCAAGATTTCACTATTCATTATGAGCGAAATAGATTTACGCTTTGCAACTAAAACGGACCAAATTGTCCGGCCGGAAACTGTATGCGTTCTTCGGCAATCACGCAGATTATACATTATGTTAAGTATTCGATATTCGCTCACACCAACGAAAACCTAGCGACCCAAAATATTTAGACACAAAATAGACCTGAATTCCCTATGATGTTTCATATTGGGTGAAACCCATTTCCGTCATACTCCTCACAACTGTTTACAGGTGGACGCCGTGCAAGACCATATATCACTGCTGCTTGTTCATCCATACGCATGCGCTCTATCAATTTGATGCAGATTTTCTCCTCCTCAACCCTCATATGAGACGGCCACCGGAAAGAGGTCGCCAATGGACAATGGGCTCTCAACATCGTCGTGGATACAAATATTCTCTCACTGAATATAAAACTGCGAAAAAGGATATCGCTCTGTTGTTTGGACAGGCCATTGATTGCTTCGCGGGCACATGCGCCGAGCCGCTCGAACTCGGCGCTATCTACTCCAATCGGCTGGTTGAGCCCGCTCCCAGCAGGAAGCTCCCCCGTCCGAGGAAGCTCTTGGCAGACCCGTGACCTCGGTGAAGTTTGTGTGGCCGATCCTTACCGCGTTCGTCATTGCCAGCTTCGTCTAATTTGGTCGACACCGTTGCTGTCTCACACCCGTTCGGCTTGTTTGTCGAAATCTTTGCGAGCACACTGACCCCGCATATCCGATTGATATCGAGTGTTGGAACCACCGTAGCCGTGATGAGTACGTGTTCATTTGTTCGGCAGCAGAAGGTCGTTGTTGACTTGTTTGTCGTCATGCTTCGACTGGTTCTTGTAGCCATGTACAAGAACGACATGAGTGCTACACTCGTCCAGCCCGATGGGGATATCGGAAAATTTGCGTCAACCGAGGGAGACGCTGTTTTCATTGCCTTACAGTGCGCCAGTCGAAATGATTCAGATCTTCTCGTTCGGTGCGATCTCCTCCCGGTGGAGGCTGTGTGCCCCAGAACTCGGGTATCGTTCGGCTCGAAACGCCATGACACGTCAAAGACGATATGTCAGACACCACTTACGAAGAGATACGTAGGCCATTAGGTGGGAGACACCACTTTGATCGGGGACCACAGGGAATATACGTCCGTGTAGTGGACACCCCGCTCTTTGTCTGATTCGGAGTCGCGGTCGAGTTAGTCACAAACATAAATAGCAGTCATGAATGAGAGACAACATAAATAGTTCACCTTAAGCGTGAGCACAGCCATCGAGTTCACACTGATAAGCGTTGGCGCGACGTGATCGATTTTCCATTTCGACTTCGTTAATCAGATGGTGTCAGATGCTATGATGCACATCTAAAAAGGAACACAATGAAAGACCACTTCTGTGAAATCCTGAGGTACCTGAGATCGGTCAGCATACTCCTTGTTCTCCGAGGACTTTCTCGATGAGCTCGGTCTTAAATGACCGAAGCAGCGCGGCACTTGTGGGTGATAATTGCGCTGCGGACTTCAACATAACTTCAAGACGCCCGTAAGACCTGTACAGTAAATATCAAAAGTCATAATTGCAGTGATTCACACAAAGACACGGAGTAGCATAGACATTACCGAGAGATCTGTGTCAGTGCAAGGATCGAACATAGAAGTACCAGCGCCGGCCGTGAGTTGCCCCATCTTCTATTAATATATGTGTTTATGCGCTTGCAATAATTGTGCACAAGAAATCCAATGATGTTCCACAAAGGCAAAGAAGATTTGAATTTTTTCAGTTTTTTCGAAATATTCGACACAGATTCTATCCCATATATTATTGTTACGCCAAACTTCCCGACTCGATTTCAGGTCGCACTTTTTGCATCAGACGTCTCACATGTACCAGATATGTAGGCATGTTTAATGTTCACATGCCGTATGCCGTAACCGAATCAAGAGCTCGTAAATAGTGTAACACAATTTTGTGTGCCTTAAATATTTTAATTGCGTTTTACATCGTTTGTTTTGCAGGGCCTAGTGGTCGGTAATAGTTGTACAGCACGGTCTTTATTATTTGATAAGAACGGTTCTAATCCCACAAGCATTGGTCTAATTAGCCAGTAATGATTTTCCGACTTCTCAATGTGAAGTCTTGCAATGCTGATCGTCGGATCTCCTCGTGCGGCTTCCTCGACGCTGAAATAACGAAACACGAACTCGTTAGACGGTGAAACAGTCATTGTTTTATTATTATACAAGCGTACTACTCGTGAAAAAATCTCAGCGGAAATCCTTTCGAATACGGTATCTTCTTAGATCGAGAAGTTACTCGCGTATCCCAGAATAGGAGTTTGTTATATATACAGCCGTATGACTGTGGTTGGAAGGAAAATCCGCTGGTCGGACATTGCCGAAGCTTACAACTGTAACCAACAGCCAAGTAAGAGATATGAGACAATGAGCTGAGCGAATTTGTCTCTTGACCAACATGTACGTTTTGCACTATGGACTAACTGGTCATGCACGCCACAGCGTATCTGCTATAGGTTGGTAGGTTCAATGGGTTCAAAAGGTATATAAAAAGTAGGTAATCCCTGAAGGGTGACCTTCGAAGTAATCCTCTGACGCCTTCCGAACCATCTGGGGGAGGGTGGGAAGGCGAATAGGATTTAGTGGGTTTGTGAATCCCACACGGTGGTGTTGAAGAACTGCTCAAGACGCATGCATTTCCGTTAACCCACCAAAAAAAGAACCTTCCCACTCAGGTCTAAATCTCATAGTCATTCATCGCATGCTAGCACACTGAAGTCCTGAAGGCTCTCGTCGCGTGCTGATAGGTACGATTGCTGCTCATAGGCTGAGCTCTGGGTCTGGCGTAGAGCCAGCTCGATGCAATCAAAGATGATCGCCTACTGTGTAACTCGTAGAACAGCCAACCGTTACTCGTCGAATGCATGGCAAGCCTCCCATTGTTCAATCTGTACCGAGCATCGACACTTAAATCATTCAAACAACAAAAAGCCCATCTTATCGCATAAGTTCAAAATCGCGGCGAAAATCGAACGAAATCTACTTCGCACACAACTAACCCGACGAAACCACGACAGGATCCCGGCCATCGCGTTTCTGAAGCCGCGATTTCGCCCTTTCGGTTTGCCCGTTAATGCCGTCGTTGGACCTGGTCGCTGAGCATTGCCAACACTCTCGTACGCGACCTTGCTAAAGTCCAGATACGGATGCTTCCTGTACGATGACGCGTACTTCGGGTCGGCTGCACTCGCTCCGCTTGGGCTAGTATATGCGGACGCGGAGCTCGTATGCTTCTTCGTTGTTGACGACGTTCGTTCCCCGTTCGCTCGGCGTTTTTTCTCGGGCGGCTTCGACGACCTGGGCAGCGTCTTGACGCACGATTTCGATCGAGAGCTACGCGAAGCTTTGACAGGTACACTTCGGCTACCCGAGCCGCGTAATCGTGGCCCGATAAGTCGCGTGCGGCAATGCCCCCTTGCCTATACAGTGGCAGTCAACATTGGGTAAAAAAATAAACCACGAGACCGCGGTCGGCGTAAAACAACAACCGTGTTTATTTGTCAAGAAATGAACACGAGGCGGCAATTTTACGTACGTAACAAACACAAGGAATATATTACTTCGCGTGGTTTCTCGTGTGGAAAGGCGGCGTGATATGGTGGGGGGGAGATAAATCCTGGATTTTCTTACTCTCCTGAGCAATGCCTAGTGTTTGATTTGCCATTGAGCACTGATCATTCAGAAGAAGCGATTTGGGAGCGATTCTTTTGCTGTCGTAGTATTTGAGAGGACCGTTAGGTTATTAGAAACGGAACTACTTTGATCTCATGTATAGACAATGGCTTCGATAGGTTTTGCAGAGAAAGAAACCACACCATAGAGCTATAGCATAAATAGAACATTATTGCTCGCTGGGTCAAGCACGAGACGAGCTCAACAAAGCGGTGAATTCGCGTCTGCAATCCTCACCTGATACTGCCTTGTTTGGGCAATGGAATATTATACAGCAGACTTAATCTTAGCGCGATGTTTAGATCATATACAGCTCTTAGGCGATGTAGTTTACAGGTAAGCCATTTGCCCGATAATTCAATTATCCTCGGTCAACATGGCGCCTCGAATTTTCCCTCTCGTTGATGAGCAGATGTATGTTTATAATTAGGGCAAATAAGCCCTGTCATGCTCTAGGCGATAACGTCTTATTGACCTAGTACCTAGGGGTACAGCTTAGATGAGTAGACCAGGTAAAGGTCGCAGGTTCAAATAATGTCGCGGGGCTGGCCTCAGGGAAGTGCACATACATCTTTTCCTCGGCGCTTCCCGCCTTAATGTCGCCATATACGGATAAGTGCGGAGAAATGCTCCTACTTTGGCCTCTTCAGATATATATATATATATATATATATATATATATATATATATTACTATTGTAAAGTCACAAAAGACAAAACACACGAAACAATGTCTTCCACCGCTCGTACGAATGATCAAATCGCCCTTGGTGCTTGGGTATATACATCTAGGATTACGAGCGAGCACCTGTTCTAACTCTCACTGTTCTACGTCAATGTTAACCCCGGCTCGGCGCCCTAATGAAATGCTCGACACCCTGGGTAACCTCTGCATGATGTGGCGTCAGGGGGAACTTCCGATCCGTCGTGTCCTTATGGCCATCCCTGTTGTCCTGCTTTCGGAGCATAGCCTGAGCGATTCTTCGGAGCGTCCGCCGTTCGCTTACGGATGGAAGGTCGAAGAAGTGATTACAGTCACTTTGACACGCCGAGATGGTCGTTTCGACATTGGACGAATCGCAGAACCTCACTGAAGGCTTCGGCCTTAGGCCGTGCTGCGACAGCCACAGGTCGGCATTTCGTCTGCCTACGGCCGTTGTCTCCCTAAAACAATCGAGACAGAAGAGAAATTCGTCAGAGGTAAGATGCTAATCAGGCATGTTCAATCGCACATGAGTCAAGCGACATTGGTGAAATTCAGCCGTTTCTTACGAGGGCAACGAGTTGAATGGAGATGGTGGTGTGGCATCTATAGCGAATACGACATTTGGAATGGAGCATTACACCAAGAACTTCCCTTTGTTTTTCTCTCAATTTAATAACTTTATTGACAAATCTGCAAGTAAATGCCGCACCGATTCGTATGTACCCGCTGGGATTCGAACCGGAGACCCCTACGGCTTCAATACACCGTAGGATGTACCGTTACCCCTACGCCATTCCGGTGGATAACACTCGCTGAGTTGACCTTCGGGGTAGTTAGTTACACGCTGACGCAGACAAGCTTTCATCAGATCACCCCATACTATTTTGCGATGGTCGAATTAGCGGCACGGGTGGTGATTGCGTTTCGGCTCGTACTGTTCTAGGGTTCTGCGGTCACGTTCGTTCACTATAGCCCTACCTCAGAATAGAACGCACCATAGGTTCTCTACCGTCGAGTGGCCGAATATCCGATATGCATTCGCTGGACGACGAGTCCGTCAAGAGGTGGACCGAACTTTCCGGACAGCTGAGTCGGCCGAGTAAACAAGACCTCGTGGGTGAGCCCGAGATCAGCGTCAAGCATGAGGACGAGCTGAGTGGGCTTAATTTTGAGCTGGTATCTGCCCGACCCGGCTGCTGCTGCTGGCTCTGGCTGTGTTGTTCGCCAAAGAAGAGCATCTTGCAACCGTCGGCGACGGCGCGCACAGCCACGATGTTCATAAGGCCTGACAGCCAACCGGAGTCGCCTTGTCCAGACTTGCTCAACCCCATCGACGATGCCATGTGTCGCGATGATCGCTGACCACCGCGATCCGGCGGCCACCGTTGAGATCCCCAACAGGCGAGAATGAGGAACTTCCGCGAAACCCGCTCTCCTCTATGTGTCGCTAGATCGATGGGCCCGCCCTGTCATTAACATTGTAACGGCAAAAATCACCGGTGTGATAGCACTAGAGCACAATTTTTACGGGGGGGCGGGGCAAACCTTGGAATACCCCACTGGACAATCAGATCTAGAGAATGCCTTTGGCAATTTTGCCAACGATTTCGTTGTTCTGTTGCAACGCATATTTTTGCTGTCTGTCTGTGTCGTGTATACGGTCGATCCGTCGGCAGCTGCTCGCTGACGGTGGCCCCGACAGGTCCTCTCATAGTAATACCTAAAGGTTAAGAGCTGAGGCCTGTCAGATAGGGGAGGCTCAGCTGAGAGTCAGCTCGAAAAACAGTTTTGCTCGCTGACGGAGCTAGCGTACGACTCTGCCGAGAAAGACGGTTTCGTGAGTGTCATCCAACTGCACATATACACACATATATATATGTATATACATATACATACATACATATATATATATATATATATATATATATAAAGGACGGTATAGATGGTCTCCATTGAAGTGGGCGCTCGTGTGTTGGGCACCAGTTTGACAAACCGCCGAAGTGACTCCCGTTGACTTTACGTTGTGGCGTCTGTGGCCGGTAGATTTTTTGCGGAAGGATCCCCTGCACATCCGCGCCCCCTCATCGATATCTGCTCCGCAGCAGCTATCGCGTGCTGACCTGGCATCGACGCGTCTGACGCGATCGTCCACGCATGTATTCAAATGTAAATGACAACCCCTCGCGTAAGCGTGTCCACTCATACACCGAAGGGTGGAGCTAGCGAGAAACATCGCCTTCTCAAGGCTGCTTATTCTCTTATAAGATCTTATACGTGTCGTATACGTCCAAGTTGGCTTCGTTCGGCAAATATCGCCGACCATTCACCATGGAGACGTGATAAACATATTTAGTTTGCCATCCCGAATGACGAAACGAGCGTGCATGATCAGGCGTTCCCGTTGATCCTAGTCGTCGGTCGTGGTTTTGGCCAACGTCGGTTTAGATAGACACGTTTAAATGGACAAAATTTGTTTGTTTTTTGCGACACAACGCCGTCATAACATCTGTGCTGTGGAGTCTGCCGATTCGAGTGGATGCTTCTAGCTAAATGACATCACAATGGATTAACATAACATTATAATCTCCAGCGGCCTGGGGATCGCTGGATGGGCTGTCAAGAGATAGCGGGTTCCGGATAGCTAGACGAGACTCAGAAATTGTCGTTTACATAGTTGAGTTCTCATTAACAGCTCACATCGCAGCAGTTGCATTTGGCTTACAGCATGGATGCCAGTACACTTCGTGCCAGCAAAACACAGTCCGCTTGGCCGCCGCCAGCACGCCACTGTCACCGGTGGTGTTGACGTTGTACAATTTCTCATCCGTTCAATATGAGATATCTCACACCACAGACATCTACGCAGATATCTAGACGGTATGGTCGTTTGCGACGGCACGGTGGTCATCGTTCTTATGTCATCGACGATGCACCCACCCCCTCCGGTTACGCGGTAGCTCGTGCGGAGCAGGCCGAAGCTAGCGAAGTACGCCGCCCTCCAGATAATCCACCTCCATTTACACTCTTGCCTTCGAAACTCCAGGTGGCCCCTCACGCCCTCCTCACTGCCAATCTCCTTGAAGGAGCCTATCGCAGATTAATCCGCGCCACCGGGGACAAGCGTGGAGGATCTTTCCTTCAGCATCGCCCGTCCTTCGCTGTGGGGCAGAGGGGCAATGCTAGACCTCGTCCCTCCCCCGGGGGCTGAGCATGACCTCGGCCTTTTTGTTTGAGAGGAGAAAATTTTCTTTAAACGCACGGACACCACCAGAGACACCTTCCAATCTCGATGAAAGTGGGCCCCGATCCAGTGCAGGTGAGGGGTTGACGTGGATGACAAAACGCCGCCTCTGCCAGCTAAAACCACTATCCTCTGAGAGTCGATCTCTTCCCCAGGCGCCGGCTCAACTCTACCCAACTGCCCCTCTAATCCATTGTTTTTTGTAAGACGCACCATCACATGACATAAGAGCTTGCATCTATATAACTATGCTTTAATAAACCTTGTCCAGGATTCCTGTGTCCCCATTGAACTTTTAATTTAGATTTTCTTTTATTTGACAGTTGGCCGCCGTCTCATTGTTCGTCGCAGCGTTCCCCGCCCTTGTTTTTCGATGCGAAATCGAAACGGATGGTAAATGGTAAATGTTTATTAGTTTATTAAAGGAGCTGCAATTTTACAATGCTTAAGCTCTCTTATATGTCACACAGCGGATGATTCTTCAAGCGTAGCACATATGAAGCGATGCGGCCTTTACTTGCCGATTTGTCAATAAAGTTACTAAAAATCAAGAATATATATATATATATATATATCGCCTACTTTTGCAATTGACTAATAAATAATCTCACGAAAATACAGCCATTTTTTTGGACACTTGTTTTTTAATAACGATATATATATATATATATAAATATATATGTATGTATACCAGGCACATAACGTCTAGATTTCGGCACACAATCAAATGAAATAAACATCTTTTATATTCGAAGTCGTTAGGAAAAGTTTGCGCTCCATCTATTGTGCAACGCGCATAGTCCAGTCCGTCGATATGAGCCCACTCGCTGTGTTTCGACCAGACCCGCTGCATCCGGCCGCGTATATTATCCACGCGATATTGTACAATGCCTGCTTCTGCTGCGGCTATTTCCGTCGCTCGTTTGGGGGCTAATCTACCATCACTATGACGGTGAGCGACCTGAACGGTGCCTTCGTCAGAATCGTAACAACAATCCGAGCGGATAACGACTCGGACGATGATCGTCTTGATCTTGATAGCGAGCCTATTTGCATTGGGGGATGATCGGAGATGGCCGCGGAACATTTCGGCAGGAAGATTTCATACGAATGTCAAGTAATTTTATCGGGACGCGACTATTTTCAACAGGAAATCCCCTCAATTGTTCGCTGGCTGCCGGGAGAACATGTCTTTCCGATGCCTTGCTAACTTCGCATGATTCCGGGTTTGCGAAACCCGCAAAAATATAATACATTGCACGTATGCCTTAATAAAGATGCCCTCGTTGTGCTTATAATATCAGCAGATACTTACAATGCTGTCCCGGTTAAAATCCTTATGTTACCTCAGATCATCAGCGCAGGCCCATGCTTGATAGGGATACACTTCAGTTTTGCTGTTCAAGATTTTTACCAAATGCCATTCCGTTCACTGGACAGCGCTCACTTCGCATACAATTAGTACCCACTTCTAGTGTAATTAATTTTTTTCAGGCTCATATTCAGGTCCAAACATTTAATTTAGTCCACGCTACACTGCTTTGGATACTGCTTCCTACGACGGTCACATCCCATTTAAATGCAAATGTGCAACGGTGGGCAAACCTGGTCAACTTGAAGCCTGCCTTTAGTTTTGCTGTTAATTGTCCTATCGCACGAATCCCTCTAAACTGTCACACTTATCGTCCCGTCGAAATGATCTCGTTGCAGCTAACAATCCAATACAGATATCGGCTAATTGACAGATCAACGAGTGTTGCAAAACTAAACAACATTCACGTTAGTATGCCTCACAAGTTCTCAGCCATTGTCGAAATGTCGACAAGCAACAATCATCATTTCGTGAGTGCGCAACATTTATTGAAGAAGTACTTCAAACTCTTCACTTCAGTACTTCAAACTGATTTCTCCCAGACGTATCGTATATTTACTATAGTTTTCTCGTCAGTCCAGGCTTGCGTACGAAGCAATTATCGGCATCGTTGAAGCGATTTTCGAGATAGCCGACAAGAACATCGAGGAATCCCTTAAATGTGCTCCGATATATTTCCATATGAAGAAGCTGATTCATTCCATGCAAGTCTTTCGCACGCGCAGCGTGTCCCAGTCAAGCCAAGCAAACCTCATGAGTAGACAACCAAGGTGGTTCGAGCTGTGACCGCTATGATCAGCACGTCCATACGTACAAACGCAACGCTCCTTAGAAACTCGGATATTTCGAAACGCCCAAATCTTATGAGTGGTTACGGCAGATAAGGCACAGAAATAAATAATGGCCTTGCGAAGTACAATCTTAACGAGCTCGGTCACAATTGCACCAAATTATAGATGAGGACGCAATAAGACCAGATTTAAGGTTCGCGGCCTGCCGCTTCATGTGTTTTGGCCTACTAAAATTTCTTTTCGAACCTGCTATGCGTTTTCCGCATGTTTGGTCACACTTACAACAGGGACGCCTGAAATCTCGAATACTGTTCATACCCCTAGTCGGACGATTATAATTCGCAACTCAAAACAGTTATCTTCATGATGCATTTTACACTCGGTGAAAACGTGTGCATGCTGCTTGATGGTCAATTAAATTAAATCACGAATTTCTAGGCCGAAAAACTCGATACACATGCCGCGATAAGCTGCCACAGTGGGAATGCGAACACACGCTCTGACCGTACGACGATTCTAAGCAAATTTCATGAGTATTCTCATATACTACTCGCCGAATAATGTCATGCCAACAAACTACCAGATGGACACCACTTCGATTGTATATGCGAAGCTCGAGGCAGTATCATATTCATCTATGTTAAGCATGTTATATATATATATATATATATATGTCACCTAACTAAATGAATCCCCTTGACGTCCACCTCAACGCCGCCACCACCACAGGCCCGACGCTGACGCACTTTCAAATTTGCCGCGCTCACCCGATCATCTTCCATCTTCGGAGCGCCGTCGGGACCTCCTCGCCGGCTGGGACGCGCCCCCTCGCGGCGACCAAGCGAAGCGTTCGTTTGTTTTCCACACAAACGCTCAGTGGCTAGTCTGCCCTGTGCCTGCTTGCCACCACACGCGAGCGCCGACCAGCCCCAGACCGGCCGAACGCAACCATTCGCTAAAGTTCACCGCATCTGCCGCAGAGAACGCGCCCGTGCGATCGTTCCCGCCACCCTCGCAGCCGTTCCGTGTAGCTGTGATTCGTTGCCTTCGTCCTGCCCCCGTGCCTATGTCATCGTATGCTGTGCGTGGAGTCGAACGTCGGTCCAGCGTCGTCGCGTAGCCGTGCGCATTGAGCAGAGAGCGAGCGAGCGAGAGACGAGTGCGAGAGAATCAGCAGAATCACATCACTCGATTGTGAACCGTCTCACGTCTGTGTGCACGGCTGGGAAGAAGCGTGCGCGAGTCGTTCGAAACAACATACATAGAAGCTTAGTGAAAAGTGAGTTGGGTGTTCGTAGCTTGCTCGTCGTATATGCCGCTTGGCTTGAGCGGTCGCTAATTAGTGGACGCCGTAGATTAGACTAGCGGTGACAAAACGGGCCAAGTCTCTGCTGATCCTCTCTCTGATCCCCCCATATGTACGTATATGTATGTTTGTGTATGAGGGAGATTGCGTGCCGTTGAAGCTGTGTCAACCAGCCAGCCAGCCAGCCGGTCAGTGGAAGTGGTGCAGTTTGCAACTGTTTTGTGATCAAGACCGGTTCCGTTGCATCGCTGTGGAGTGCCGAACATCGTCGACGTCGATCCACTACGTCAACGAACATCTCCTGGAATATACATTATTGAAGCCAACCAACATTCGAGAGATTCATCTAGCTCTGTGAAGGATAATATTTACTCATTTATATATCGTGCCGCGTTCATATATATATATATATATATATATCACATACCCGCGTGTGGTCATATCAGTGCGTCTAGACCATCTCTCGTGCACAGTACATGGGTCTTCAGAAGGCCTACGAGATCGCAATGATGAACGGAGATTACCAGAAATTCAAGGAGTCCCAGCCGACGCCGCCGACAACCGTCGTCAAGCTTGGTGAGTGTAGAACTACTAATCAGATGCGCTACCCCTAGTCAACTATATAAACGACGACAAGCGCCACAGGTGAACTTGACAATCGAAACCGGCTCAAAACTAGCAACGTCTCAGCTACGGCGAAGCTGAGCAAAAGTTCGACCGCAAACGCGGGTCGGGGTGCGTTTGCATTTGTCGGGACCAGCTAACGCCGAAGAGGTGACTTGAAGCGGCGGCCAGTGCATCTTGGTCTTGTCCAGAATAATTACACAGCAAGCGCATAACATATTTCTCTTCGGCCTGCTGCTGCTGTTGCTGCCTGCGCAATGACTATCCGTGTTAGCTCGGGAGAGGCCACCCGTTGACAATGCGTCGACTCGCCGTCTATAATGAGATGCTGTAACGCGTCTTGGACGGGGCGATGAAAACAAAAGTAGAGCGTTTAATTTCTCCGCACATCTATTCTCAAATGTCACATCCCGTATGGAGTCTATAGATATATATATATATGTATATGTGCTATACTCCGTGTAGTATCTTACTACTACCAGTGGAAACGACCCTGTATACTTAAAGAGAACATTATGAAATAGGATATTTCCCATAAACTTTGCGTGTGTGTGTGTGTCGGTCAGGCCAGACCGACGACCATTGCGAGCATCACTCGCTCGCATCTCGAGCCTCTAACACAGCACGCCGTGGGCAAAGTTGCTTACCGCTCTCCTCAGCGGCATTTGGCATTTCGCCAGGCGAACTCAGGGTGAACTGAGCGATTTTGTTTTTCGTCGCTGTTACCACCACTTTGTGGCTAGCCACACCTCAGCAAAAGTCACCGATGCCGTCGACTCTCTGGCACCAAGTTCGCATTAAGCGTGTCACTTCACCACAGGGGCAGTGTGCTCTCTCTCTCTCTCGATGCTCCCACTCGAGCCGAGTCCTCAGCTGAATCTTCATCATAACTTACGTCTATGGCGCCCTCGGAACTTTGTGCTGAACTGCCCCCCCCGCGCGGGGGGCATGTGCTCGAACGCACATGATCGCTACCGAGCACCGGGCGACGCTGCGCGTCGATGCAATGCGCGCAGAACGGCCATTCTGCGGATTCGGCCGTACACATGAACGTTGACATGTTGACAATCGTATTGGCGGAGCTGACATGCGGACGACTCTGTTGACTCGAAGAGAGAAGTTCAAGGTGAACACAAGCGAGGCACGTGCACAGAAATGTCCACCGATAAAAAACAAGAGCGTTTTTCTTTTACGCCGATGTGAGAACACCCTCACTGATCAGGTGGCGTCGTTGTCACGTTTGACAGTCGTATAATTCGTCGGGTGTCCACGTAACTCGGCGGAGTAGATCGACTGATGCTTGTTGTAGTATAATACAATATGTGGAGAATTTCCACAATTAGTTTCAAACACAATCGTCATTTAGGGTTTTTCTTGAACCGATCCTGGACGTACTCCATTGCTTGCTCTTACCTGTAGAGGCTGTTTCGGTTTGACGGGAACAGTATAATATTATATATATAAATATATATATATATATATATATATATATATATATGTGGTATAGTGCCCATTTCGGAGGTGTTTAATGAAATTAGTTTTGTTCAATCTGACAAATTACTAGATATGTTCATCTTCTAGCGACTTGACGGAAATCTTCCGTTGGCCGTGTAAGGCTAAAGGCCGATGTCTCAATTCAATGCCATCTACGAATATTTCTTTCACAGCTGTCCTCATGATTAGCTCGACATTCGCATATATATATATATATATATATATATATATAAAGATCAACGGAATGCTGATTACGTCTGATGCATATTACGACGTAAATGACGTTTTCGATATCCGCCCCATCATATGTATTCATTGATGCACGATTAGTGGCAGCGTGGCTAACTCGACGACGACGATCTGCAATGCTGTTATTGTTGCAGCTATCCGGCAAAGGCCGCGTGACGTGTGGAACGACACATGCCAATTAGCCAAATCAATTAGACGAAGCGTCAGCTGAATTTTACAAGGCAGAAACACATAGGCCCTCATTGACTCGACTCGGCCAGGTTCAACTTAGCCTCGAACGACGAACTCGGAAAGGAGATAACCATATTGGCCATATTTATGAAGGACAACAAATAAGCTAAGGATAAGTTTAGCGACGATAAATTTGTCCTTAAACTGGAATGGCCACAAGAGATCTTTCCATTTTTGCATACACAACAAATGTCGAGCATTGAGGAAAACAGTGGGGGAGGCTAGGTTCTGTTAGGTTGACGTGGCTAAATGATGGCGATGAAGCAATGCTAAAAAGCCGTGTCGTGGACGTTAAATGTTTAAGGCTGAGAGTCAGCCTGGAAACCTAGATAAAGGTAAAGCTCTATGATTTATTAAAGGAACTGCATACGATGCTTACGTTTTTTTAATAAATCAATACAGCTTTATCTTTGCTCTTCTATGTCATGCAACGGGATTCGAACCTGCGGCCTCTGCTTTTTACAGCCTCTGCTAGGTGTGAAATGATGGTGAAATTCAATTTGTGACTTGCGTTGATCGGTTGGCGCCTTTTCCAGTGATGATCCCATGGAGAGTATTGCACGAGAATTCAATCCATGAAATCGCCTTCGATGGCTGCGAGGCGCCCATGTCACCTATGAGAGATGAAGTTGACATACGAACGAATCTTTGCGTGAATCAGTCATTAAGTTTCAAGGTAACTCGCAGGACGGAGGGCGTCCAGCACAGGAACGTCGCTTCAGCTTGATCATCCAATGTATTCACATCGCTGAACTGCGTGTCGCTATCTGACCCAGCATCAGAATTCGAATTCTCGATGGCAAATCAGTAAATTATATACCGCATTCTGCTGAGCCAAAAATCGGTGACCCGGCGATCCGCATAACACTTATGAGATATGTATGTGTCCCTCAGAAATCATCTCATACAACCCGTGTGCAGGGCATCCTGAGCTCCAGCATCCTGAGGACAGGACCTTGATAGCGAAAGTCATCCTGATCGGGCGGTTGTCTTCAAATGTCCGATGAATTGAAACGAAATGTTTCTGTGATTGATTTTTTAATTTGCAATTCCTGATTCGATTGATTTGTGGACATTTACATATCCATGACACGAAGCCGCTGGGAAATTGTTTATGCGAACCCGGGAGCAGGGTGGAGTGTTTTACTCAGAACTGTAAGAGCCCTCGAAGGGATCCCTTGTCAATAGCTTTCTTCGTTGTCATGCCTGTCGTAAGTCACCCGATGGACTGGGTCTTTCTGTAGTTTCCGCTTAACTAACCCGTTCAACATCATCAACAATCGTATCGTCTAAACCTGCACAGCTACAGATTTGTCCAATATAAGTGTGTATTCATATACGAAAATCGATTTTTTCCACGAAACCTTTCTCGGGGCTCGAGTTTTTCGGCCAACATTGAACGTTCACGGAACCGGTTGAACAGCATCACTGAAATCACTCGATTGACATCGGCATTACGCCTGTCTAGAATCTCACTTGCAAATTATCACTCATATACACAGTCGCGATCTCACAGTGGATATATAGTCGGCCATCTATTTCTATTATGGTATACTGCGCAGTTCAAGTGGCGACAACGATACCAACACCAGCGGTTATCTGCATTCACGTATTCGACGTTCGACGCTTAGACAGCGCAAGCCGAGTGAATCACATTTACGAGGATGTTTATCGGCTGTCAGTCGAGTGGCGCTCAGCCCCCCCCATCCGTCCTCCTCCGGATCCATAGATTTCGATATATAATTAATGTATGTCATTCCTGTACTCCTGTACGCTTACGCCTCGACGCAGCTGTCCCTTCAACAGCTCCAGTGGGGATGGATACTTCGACTTCAAAGTAGTTCTTATTTGTTCTTTTTTTCTCTCCCCCTATTACGATTATTATTCGACGATTATTTGAATGTCTATTTTCTATATCTTTCTATCGCAATGACTGGGACATGGGGAAAAGCTGCGGCTGAACAATCATCATCATCACAAGTTCCTTGGCAGCGTGGTGCTATCGCCACGATGCGACGATACAATGTACGAATTCGCCTAATGCTCGTCTACGTTACCTTCAACTATCCAGAACCTTGCCATCCTCACCGACTGTAACGGGGGCCGCGGGGCGGGAGCGACATCGATTATCTCTCATCGTCGACAGTGTTGTTGTTGTTACTGCTCACAATCATTCAGTCGCAAACAGCAACAACAACAACAACAAGAGCAGATGGCGGGCTAAAGGATGACCAAGAAAAAGGGCAACGCGAACATTTTGATAAATCTCAACGAAATGGTCCGAAATAACAATAGCGGTGAAATAGTGCGATGATATTGTGATATACAATATTGATTTACGCCGATGGTATATATATATGTCACGCTATATATATATATATATATATATATATATATATAAGTGAACATACCGCATCGAAAAACTGAGGAAGAATACCCAGACCTTATCCATACGCGTATCAAGAGATGAACTGCTGGTGATTCCACTATTTACCTGTATGATGCAATAATGTATGCTATACCATCGAACGATACATCGGTCGTTCGTTCGATAACCGATGTGGGAGGGTGGGAGGGAGGGAGGCTAGCTAGCCGCACGATGAACAGGGATATTGGCGAATCAAAACAGCAATGAGCGCTTTGCAGGGACGGCTGTCTCACCCGAATAGCACTTGCAGTAGCTTTAACAAATACGGCTTGCGACAGTTCATCTGTATGCAAAAAGACTGCAATCTGGGACGGTACGCCAACGACGATTGAGTAAACCGCCGCAATACTTTCGAGTTGCCCAGCTGTTGCCTCTCAGTTCCGAGCTGGTCGCCCAGCCAACCCTGTTCTCCCATTCTAGACATTGTAATATCAAACGTAGTGAGCGGCCCTGTCGTGTCGTGCGAAGTCCACCCAATGAGCTCCGCCAACCTCAATATGGCTGTGAGACCCGTTCACTCGTTGGTGGCTGACTCCAGCGGCCAATGTCCACCTGAGCGTCAGCCCGTTAGCGTTCCATGCATCCAGCCTTCTCGGCTGCAACTCAATTATCAGCATGTCGGGGAGCAACCGCGTCTACTTTTGTCTTATATCCATCGTCATCGCTCTGTGACAGCGATGACACTAGTCCACCAGCACCAGCGCTGGCGGCGGCGGCGGTGGCGACGCCGAGACAATAACAACAACAACGTCATCGTCAATGGTAGCGACAGCGATAACAGCACCATCTCGGCCATTTTACAACCGGCGGGATCTCTCTCTTTTTGCAACGATTCAGCTGCTTCCAGCGTCGCCGTTCACTGACACAGACGTCGCTCTATGGCCTGTCCCGTGACTGCCGTTCCCGTCCTGGTTGTCCCCAAGCTGTTGACCGCCCTGATGATTACTGGTCAGAGAACGCTAGCTTGGCCGCGTTCTGCCGCCGTCCCGCGCGCGGTACGTGCACGCGCAGACGCTCGCGCAGACCAACGAGACAGGGAGAGATAGAGAGAGAGAGAGAGTGAGATCTGACCCCAGGGAAAAGCAACCAGCTCGATACAGCCGCGCCGCCTGGCAGCAGCCGCAGCACTCGGTGTCGAGAGACGACCGCTGGCGGCGGCGGCGGCTGCTGCTGCTGCTGCGATAGCTGGCTGTGTCGAGCTTGGAAAGCAGAGCTCGAGAACGCAGCAGAAAAAAAAGCAACACCCCGGGAACGAACGACTTCTGTGACAGCGGCAACCCCGTCGATTGCACGAGCTACAGGAACTGCTGTACTGTCTTGTTTTTACTGCCGCGACCGCCGGCGCTGTTCGTCTGTCGCTGCTTCGATGCGGATAACGCCGCTGTGCACATCGCCTATGGCTTTGTTGTTTTCTGGATGATGAAGAAGAAATATAAATAGTATATATAGATATCATGGCCGAAGATGGCGCACGAGGTTGGACATCAGAGGGGGAGAAAGAGAGAGACAGAGAGAGAGAGTTTGTATATGTGTGTCCGTGTAGTGTGGATAGTTCAGACGCAATGAACAGAGCTGCAATTCTAACCGCTATTTCATTCAGATAGGGACACAGCGCGGTTGTGACCCTCTGCCGTGGCGTCCTCCACGATCCGGCGTGTCCCGATCACTCTGTGTTATCTGTTATTATTCACGGATGCAACCTTTGCTGCTGTGGCGCTTTTGTTGTCGCCTTCATTGTATATGTTATGGTTTTTTTTTCTTATATATATATATATATATATATATATATATTTATTATCATTATTATTGTTAGTATTATTGTTGTTGGTGAGGAATCGCCGCTGCCATTGTGCCACGATGCTGCTCACCTGTACATGCCGTTACATGACGATCTTCTGGTTTCTGTGAAATCATCCGAACTTTACGTTCGAGACATTGTGACAATAGTTGATGACCCCTCCGATCAATATTTCTCCGATCATATGATTTCTATCCCACTACGATATGATAGGCCGAATAGAGAAAATAGCCCAGAGCCAGGCGAACTACGGGAGGTGCCGTGGTTGGGGAAAGAGAAACCTCGATATTTGTTTGTATCCACATCATCATTAGACTTGAATGATATCAAGCCATAGCCAAGCCCCGATCGCCGTCCCCCCTGGCCAATGAAGGGCTGAGATCGAGTGAGAACATGGACTTGACCCATAGCGGGCGGAGATGATGTTCTTATCGAGATTGTGGACGGTTTTGTTTTTGTCTCGTGTACGATTCGTTGTTATGACAAACAACCGTAAAATTCTATTATATATATATATATATATAAGAAGAGCATTTCCACTCGTGAAAAGCTCGTCGATATATGCGATCAACGATGATCAATAACATACCATGATCTCTATCAGTATGCGCTAAAGCTCTCGTCAGCGGGGGCTTGGCCCTCAACAAGGTTGCAGTACTATATTCTACCTTACATCTGTTCCATTGAGTGGGTCAAGTAAGCGGTCAGCCTGCCACTGTCACTAGTCAATGGCATGCTAATGTTATCCAGGTTATTAATTGCAGACAATATCGTGCAATTTGGAATAATCAACCAGTTACCTCTTCAGTGCCAGGGCTACTCGCCACTGCTGACTTCGGATGCTGCACACGATCGACGTCGAGGTCTCATCCGTTGTACTTCAGCCGATCACAATGAGACGATATTACAATGCTATCATTTGTATGATATCGTTTTGGTCGAAAATATTAGAATGGAGCAACGGTTTGAACACCAGGAGAATACATTATACTTAAAGTCTCTCTCGTGCCATTCAACCATATATATATATATATATATATATATATATTCTACGCTTAGAGTGTGTTACTTTATTATAATTACTCATTTAACTTGGCCAAAAATTGTCGCCCGTGAACATGTATTAACAACTACCAAGATCGTATTATGCTGGATACCACAGTACAGAGTGGCTCACATCAGCGGTACATATGTCGTCGCTTAGTTTCTACTCTAAGAATAGAATTCGCTAATCTTCCCAGCATGAATTTCTCTGTCTGGTGGGATTACGTTGTCAATAACACTTATGCTTTCAAACGTGAGTTGCTCCTCGAAACCCGCACTTTCTCCGCTGCTTCTGGTCCACTGTACGCTTGCTATCGCTAACGATATACAAATATATACGGCACATACACCCGTCGAGAAGCAATTCACCACTGTTGCGCACATAGTCGTCGTTGTCGTCGTTGTTCGTTCAGCTCGCTGTTCGGCCGTTCGTCGTCGACGGCAGTAACAAACGAACAGCAGACAGATGTGTTTGTCACGATCAAGTTGGCAATCGTCGTAGGCAAAGGCAACTCCTCAGCTCGGCAATCACCCCACCTCGATCGACTCGCGCAGAACAGTCTGTGGCGCCCACCACCATTTGCTGCTGCTGCTGCTGCTGGTGCTGATGCTGCTGCTGGTGCGCGGTGGCCGCGGTAACCGCGGGCAGGACCGTTTCAGTTGGCTTCTCGCAACGACGTCTGCTGACCCATTGTCACGACTTCGCCGTCGCTTGCTGCTCTGTCTTAGGCGGCAGGGTCCGACCTTCCTGCCCATTTCGCCTCGGTGAGCCGGTGTGTCAGTCAGTGCGCCTGTCTGTCTGCCAATCGGCCTGGTCCACTTTCGTTTTCATCGATGACAGTCGTCGTGAGCCAGCCTGGCTAACCAGTCGCCAAACAGACGACGATGGGCGGGCGGCTACGGATCCCGTGCGATTTTCGCAGGACGACTGGGTGGGAGGTGGCGAGATAAAGATATGGAATCTGAACGGTGCACAGCTCCGTTCATTGGATCGGCCATGGGCCCGTTTTGCGAATTTTGCTGATGATGCGGCTGTACGGCTGGCCATCTTGTCGAAAGCTATTGCATCATTGTCAGCATACATGTTGCTACTGATTGTAGTAGCATTGCTGGCTGGCTTTGTAGGCAAATTCGAGAAGTATATATATATATATATATATATATATATATATATATATATATATATATATGTATATACGTTCATTATCATCAATAGGCCGAGAGCACAACTTCTCTGGGGTGAGAGGTGGAGCGACCGTACCATGCAGGCGGTTAATTTGTCAAGACTACTAACATTCGTCCGTCATTACTAATCAATGGTAAGCTGCCAGCAATAAACGGCACTCACCACCTCTGCACGGGCGGGCAAAGTGTCTCGGCGTTATTTACGATCTCGGTACGATATAGGTATAACAAGTAACACATCTATATGGCAGTACCAGGAAATTGCCCCTCAATCTGGCGTCGAGACGATGATCGCATCTGGAATCTATCGAATCAGCAGGACCGGATAAGAGGCAATTTTACAATGGCCGCTGCAGCAACAGGAAACGTGCAAACAAAACTTCTCTCCTTGGTTAGGCACAGCAGGAAACGCCCAATACCCGCTGATCATTTACTAGTGTATTTACGATCTGAGTCGGTGGCAACTAGGCGACACCTGTTATTCCAACCTCTCAAGTGGCAGTGACATTAAGTCAAGCTAAAAGTACGATTTCTAGCATGTCAAACGGCTAATTGCATCGTGCCACAATTAGTAATTTAGCGATTTAGCGAAAAGGCATGGAGTAACAGACGACATCGGCACGCTCCGAAGTCGTTCAGGGACAGAAGGCAATTTACGGCCAGCCAAGATGTTCATTGTCCAATCTCCATTGGCTGATGCGACGTGTCTTCAGGAACAAAAAGGCAGCACTTGCCGCCCGACACTTGTCGACGCCAACAAGCCCCAGCTGGAGTCGCTCGGCAAACACCAATTCTCCTCTTTGCTCAGACGACTCTCGTGTAGAAACAGAAACAGAGTTTCAGTCACTAACTAACCGGGAGCGCTCCAATCCTTTGTCCTCATCCTCCTCCTACTCCTGCTGCTGCTACTGAATGGCTATAGATATATCCAGCCTAGAGACATCATTGGCGGTAATCGTCAATCCGCGAATATCTTCTTGCCCGCCGGCACCGAGCCACCGCATCGCTAAGCTCATTGCAATAACACAGCCAGCTTACGTTTTGTCATTGTAGCGCCCCGGTCTATGTTCAGCGTGCCTTCGTCACTGATCGGGCAAATCTATATATCATACTTCTGATCAGCATCACTTCGCGATCAGTGGCGTGGCTGGCTGGTTAGCTAGCTAACTAACTAACTAACTAACTAACTAACTAACTAACTAGCTAGCTAGCTAGCTAGCTTGCTTGATCTATCTATAATATATATCTCTATCAATCAGCCTGTTTTTGTCGTGTCGATGTATCGCATCGGGTGGGTAACCCACGGGACGCTCTGTCTCGCGTTGAGCTTTACATACGACTATGGCTTGTGCTAATAGTTAGCCGCCGTTCCCCCACAAAGCAAAGCACTGACGGAGCGATTGACCCTATCAATTGTTGCATCGCCACCAGTCGCGACCAGCCCCGCTGCAGCACCAAACGAGCGCAGCTGCAGCACCAAACACAGCCACGGTCCCGGTACACCCACCCGCCCGCCGACCCGACGATTGCTCTGCCGAGCTGACTTGTTGGCTCACCGGTTTTGTCTAACCCCGCTCGTTCTAGCGGCCTATTACAAAGCGTAATGTGTTTCTACCTTACGCAGACGGTGGTGGCCACAGCAGCAGCAGCAGCAGAACTAGGTATTTATTTATAAAATAAACGATATTTTCTCGTTCATCTCATATTCCCCGTAGAAGATCGAACGTACGGCCCTGTCATTGGTTAGTGATCCGTGCGCGCTTGTGTCCAGCTCTTGTCGCCGGGTGTAGTTTCTCCATCGACCGTGCGTCCGTCCTCACGGACGCAGTTCCACGTTCGACAATGGTACACGTCGTGCGGATGTTGGAGAACCACTCACCCACTGGCTACTGATTCGCTGCTTAGTGTTGTCGTCCATAGGTCGTCATTCAACTGAATCACTGACGGATTAAGTGATACAGGCTAGCTCCGCGCGTGCGCCGCCGCCGCCGCCGGCACTAATTTGTTCTGTTGTTGTCGTTGCTGTTGTTGTTGCTGTTGATCTCATTGTTGTTGCTACTGATCTTGTTCCGAGTTTCTGCTGTTGCTGCTGCTGCCGAGCTGGTCGTCCGCTGCCGGCGTTTTGAAATCTAATCGTTTTATCAAATGCTTGGCTGATTAACCACCAGGTGCTGCCCCAGCAGTTCTTCGCTGCGCCGGCTCGGTTCGGCTGTGCCCGACGCTGCCATAACGGCGAAATAATAATTTGAGATTGTTCTTCGATACGACAACACTGTTGTCCAATGTTGTCGACTTCGCGGTGCGGGCCGCGCCGGACCTGCCGACGAATCGGGTGCCTGTCCTAAACAAGCTCACTTCCACGTTGCCTCACCGCCACCATCTGACTCACCAGAAGTCGAACTTGGTCGAATCGCGCAACAACTCGTGCGCACAACCATCCACACACACACACACACATATATATATATACCCACGAGCAGTCAGATATATAGATAGCTAGGTAGATCGTAGGAGATAGCTAGACTACTAGATATCTCTGTTTTACACAAAGTTGTCGTCTCAACAATAGTGAGTCAGTCAGGCATCAGTCATCATCAGTGGTTGCCTTGAGTATTTTCAATTTGACGCGGTTGGCGGCAATTGTTGTCGAAGATTGCGTCCCCCACGCCCCCCCGGCCCGATGAAGTCGACCCGGTTAAACATTATAAATCAGCGCGCCGCACGCCCAATGAGCGACATCACGCGGAAGGTATTATAGAGCAAGGCAGCGAACGATTGGGAGGTGCTCGGGGTTCTCCGGGGGTCGTGAGCAGTGAGAAAACACAGCTATGTGACAACAGATAATGCGTGTGTATATATATATATATATAGATATTCATATTTATACTACTATGATGGTCAATTGGTCAATTAAGTATACTGTGCGGTAGTCGCTTGCACTTGACGGCAATTACCCACTGTTAAGATGGCCGCTATTGTGACCGTGTAGTGTTATATATATATATATATATATATATATATATATATACACATTTCAAAGGCAACAAAAGCTCGGCGATTTTACCCTGTGGCGAATCCCTGTCCTTCCGCGGATGTCCCGTCAATTTTCAACAAATAAACAAACCAACCAACAGACTGTTTTTCGTTCTTATATATATATATATACACGGCACTTGTGTTGAGCGTTGCCTCGAGACCCGCGTCCCACCGTAGGATCTGCTGATGGCCAGCCAGCGGCAAAGCAGCTTTCAGCCGATAGGGGGCAATAGTGGTGTTCACTCAAATCGACAGATCCCACAAACGCTCACGGACACCGGCTCCCCCGAGCCCCACCGAAATGTCATGCAGCATTGAAAGTTCAGCATTGAATGCCGTGTCGATACGCAACTGTGTGTATGTGTGTGTGTGTCTGTGTCATTATTAAATTTAAAAAAAGAAAAAAGTCAAAAGTCCAAACTGATCACGATCACAACAAAAATTGACTCTCTGGAGCAGGACGCTGTGCGGAACCGAGCAATATAAAGAGCGTATTTTGGCGGTTCGCTTTTGCCAAAATGTCACCTTTTTTTTCTCTCGTTGTCCTTAGAAGGCTGCTGCCGCAGGTGATCGTAATGGATGGGCGCCGGGGGTGTTTACTTGGGGGGTGTCTACTTGGGACTTAAATCGCCGCCGGTGTCCTGTTCTTGTCAACGAGAGATGTTAATAATTAAATTGCGAATTCATAATGAGGCATGATGGCTGGCGTCTTAGAATACGACAACACATCGTAATCGATTCTAGAGAGTGTGATAACGTCATTTGAATTTAACAAAGGTCCATAATCAGATAGGGACTCCTCTGGTTAAGTTCGAGGCCCGTTTCACGTGGAACAAATCAATACGGCGCTCCTGTATATGCGAACTGATCATTAATTTTATGGCCTTGGGTATTCTACTATCAGAGTGCGGTTCATTAAAAATTACCCTTTTTTTGAGGTAGATAATTGATTGGGAGCAATATCTGTACACAAATTCGATACGTTTATTATTGTGGCGTATGTGCTACTTTCTACCGAATTTCTCATTTCGGGTGACGTCTTCTCAGATTAAACCGCTTCGCCAACCATTACCTAACCTGCGCTAGAATTCAAACGCTCCCTTGAACCGTGTCAACAATCGTGATTTAGGAAATTAGTGCTATCCAATTTGCAGGGTCAATAATTATTCAATTTACGGCACAATTTGCAGCACCAATTTCCAATGACCATAATATTCCGATTGTTCTCGGCGAGTTATACCACGCCCGTACCTATCCAAGTAAAACGTTGGCACCAAATCTATATTCTCGATACGAGAATATGGCAGACGACCTCCGCTCGAAGGAGAGCAGTGACGCACAAGGTGGGGATCAGCACACGCATCGATGAACCGTGTGGTCTCTAGACATAGGTAACGGGTGGATACGATCAAGCACGAGTCTGCTGACGGCTGACCTCTGAACACCTCAATACCGTTACGTATCGCGGAGTACCCTACAGACTGTATCGTAGAAAGCTCCTCGTCCGCCTGCCATTTGATATGCCTTCGCCAACCCGTCGATCACTTATCGCTCGTATGACAACCGAAAATTAAATAAGCATCCAGTCGAGTGACTCAAATCGACACTAACACCACAGGCCAATCACCCCCACAATCATCAGTGACCCCCAAGCACCGCGGGGGGGGAAGGGGGCGTGGTGGCTTACGCGCGTTTTGTAAACTTCTCTAATCGATACGTCTGAAAAGAGATAGTTGCAAAAGAGCACGTTTTTTTTCACCGTCACGTTAGCATTGCATCGTGCGAAGATTCGATCGCGGGGGCAGCACGTCACCCCGCCGTTCAATTGGCTCCAAACCACCGGAATCCGTACGCCGGTGTCTGCGCGACGTCGTCGACGAAGATCGCCACGAGCAGAAGAACGACGATCCGCGCAACAATAGATGAGTCCACCGTCTCACGATCCGCCATACATCGCTATTCAACTTCAGATCAAGTTGTCTCATTCATTCACGAGCGACTTCTCGTCTCAACGTCGCGTTGCGGTCAGCTGAACGAGGAACTGCATTTCAAAATCAAGCCACAACAACGACATGACGCGATTGCGTTCCCCACTCGCCAACCATTGTTGACTAATTGCCATTTTTGCCCTTTTGTTCAACCGGACACCCGAGTACACGGACGCTCGCTCGGTGCGCGGCGTGTTGCCCCACAGCGAATGCATGACAAAGATGGCCAATTCTATGGAGCATCAGCACCGGCGCCGTTGTTATGACAAGGCCACAACATATTACCTCCTCTCTCTCTCTCTCTCTCTCTGTCCGCTCTACCTTTAGAACTTTGGGAACCACCGTAAGTTCGTTGGCAGTCCTCGGAAATGGCAGTCCTCGTATTTCAAACTGTTGCAGCAACCGTTGTACGTCTACCTGTCGATTTTTTTCTTGTTTTGTTCTTGTCTAAAACGACCGAAGGGTGAAAAACAGACGCGTCGAGGTGACGACGTCGTAGTCGCCCCGCTGGCGGCGGCGGCAGCAGCGATCTCCTCTCCGCGCGGCTGGCGATAAAATGGCTCGAATTCGGCGACACAGCGGCATAGACGCAGTCGTACGTGACGGTAAAGGCACACGTTTGACGTACGGGCGCGTCTGTTTGTCTTCCGTTGCTGTTGCTGTTGTTGTTGTTGTTGCCGTCATCATCATTGGTCTTCACGTGGAATAAGCTTGTGCAAACCGCATCACATGCCCATATGTAATAGTGTGGCCTCATTCTTGTTGTGTATCGACGCGAGCACACACATTGTACGCCACATTCAACCGGGCGAATGACTCTTCCTGGCGGTCTGTGCTAACTAAAGCGGTATTCACTTTAGTGGACAATCGAAATTTGATGAATTTTGAGGTTGCCTCTCTCAAGCGCCGCCCGACCCGTATGGGTCGTAAAAGACACATGCCCGTACACAGCTAGTACGTGTACCATTCAGTAGTATTTTTTTTTCTAGGTATTTTTTGAAAATTTATTCTAAAGTGATCAATACTTCTGTGGTCTGCCCTGTGATGGAGGCAGCATTTCGATGTGCTCTACCATTTGGGATTTGCTCAATAAATAGGAAATCGTTGCCAAACAAGACAAGACTTACATAGCTTTGTGTCAATACCATGGCAGAGTCGACACATCAAAATGTCGACAATGTGAGATATTATAACTGGCTAACATTCAATAGCCCTTTTCTGTTTTGCCACGAGCTAGATGACAGGTTCTACTACTTTACGTAATCTGCCGTACCATTATATATATATATATATATATATATAAAAGTGTGTGTGTGTGTTTATGGTGGTTGAATCAGATACTTCGAGACGAGTGTGTCGAATTTACCTCCCCCCCCTTCCTCCGTCCATTCAGAATCCATTTTCGCAATGATCTATCGCAGTCTCATGCCAATGTTGACACCCTGACGATTTCGTTGTAGTCCCGCGCCACCTCCCCGGGGATGATGGGCGCGACGGTCGCCACTGCAGCAGCACCAGCAGCCGCAGCAGCCGCAGCAACAGCAGCGTCACCGCCGGCACACAATGCCGCTCAGTCGCTTCCTATATTTCTCATCATTCTCATCACAATCACCGTCAGACAGCGTCATCAGACTCAGAATTAGCAGCCGCTGCCGCCGCCGCCGCTGCCGCCGCCGCCGCCGCCGTATTCGTTACCAAAAAGTCATCAGCATCATTCGAACGGTGGCGACGGTGGAAGGCTGAAGAAAACACACGGTCACCGTTCATTCGAAAAGCCGCCACCGCCACCGCCGCCGCCACCGCCGCCGCCACCGCCGCCGCTAAAACTTCTCGCGGTATTCAGCGTCGTTTGCGGTCGCCGCCGCCGCCGCCGTCGCCGCCGTCGCCCGCGTATAATGAACGGGGTGGCGGCGGCTCGCTTGAGTGGTGTGCTGCGAGCGTCGCTTCGTAGTTTCTTGACCTTGAAAGTGTTAGAGGTTGGCGGGAAACTGGCCGCCGTCACCACAGCTTCGGTGGTGACGGCCACGGCCAAGTCCCCGGATGGATGAATGAATCCCTACGAGTTGTCGGTCGTGACTAACCATACAGCGTTGTACGTACGTGCACACGATCGGTGAGCATTCAGAGTCGAGATACAGCCCGCGCTTCAACGAGCGCCGGTCGTCTGTGTGAGAGAGCGTTAGGCGGCTGACAATCGCCCCGTCTGTCTCACCATTGACGAAGTGCTGTCCGATTGTGCTGGCAGCCGTGCGATCGCGTCATCGTGGGTAGGTCGCTCGATAGCGCGATCTATCAGTTTGGTCCGAAGATAGGCCTCGGACCGCAACCTCCTGCCGCTAATATGCTCGGCTGGTGGAGGCCGGTGGCGTCGGCGGTGTCGTCTCAGCCTCGGGTACTGTCTCGCGCTGCTGACCGTCGTGGTCCAGTGACAGTGAGTCGCTGGAGACTCGGACACGGTCTTCCGCGGCAGCGGACACTGCGCTATGTTGTAAAGCGGTGTTCACACAAGCGCCCCCATTGTGTTCCATTGTTTGTGAGCGCGGCGGCTGCAAGGGCAAGCAAGGAAGAGATATATAGGAAGCATATATATATATATATATACCCTGTATCTGCCATAAACACAGGCACACACACACACACACACATATATATAATATATATATATATATATATATATATATATATATACATATGTGTGTATGTTTGTGGGTGTGCGGCAGGTACGGGAGTGTTTACACATTGTCGTCGGGGGCCGTATTGCGCGACCGGCTGCCGTCCCGTACGCTGCGTCACAACATTCGCAGGTTCCGCAGTGAAAAGGTGAGGTTCGGCCGCTGGCGGAGCAGCGTCGCTGACGACTCGGCTCTCTGTGCGCTGATCTACGCAACGTGCGTTAAGGGAAACGCCAGTTCCTTAGGATTCTGTAAAGTCAATCAGTGTCTCTGCGATGAAACCCGCCGGGCTAGATAGCTATAAACGAACAAGGGGCCATTTTCTGTTGTATTACACCCGTACACATCGGTCTGTTGCCGGTACACTGACGTAGTCTTATGCTGCGCCTGCTATAGATACGGACAGACAACGACACCGAACGAGAGAACGAATCAATGAATGGATGAGTTTTTAGTCGAGGGAGGAAGCAAAAACATTGCGCCGCCGCCGCCTCCGATGACAACACTTGGGTCATATGATTATTGTGATCTGCTGCCATCACATGGACGGTAACACTTTGCAAGCGAATGCCTACCTACAGATACCACTTAGTGACGCTGATGATTGAACTAGAGAGAGAGAGAGAGAGAACTCCGGGGCGTTGAGGGCCGATACACGACAACGTGTCGTGGTGGCTGCATTCGTGGGCGTTGAAACCCGGAGGTGCAACATGCAGGGGCACACACTTACGGGGGTTTGATCCCCCGAAACCGTTGGACATTTAAATTTAAGAAGGAAAGGGGGGAGTTCATTGTAAGACGCAGTGCAAAAAGCTACTCGGTAGATGGAGTTAAAATGCTTTTAGGCAGAAACGTTCAGATGGCTAACGATGATTGGAGCTGTTGTTCTATCGAATCGTCACTAATTACTAATTATTATTAGTCGTCGTACAGTTAATTCATAATAACAATTAATTAATTATTATTAGTCATCGTACAGTGGGCCGCTGTGTCAAGCTAGTGTCGCGATATTCTAGCTGCAAGTGAAATGGCACACGATCAATTGTAAAATGAAACGAAAATCTCCGATGAGATGAGATTTATCAGAGATGCTGAAGTAAAAACGCTGAACGCCTGTTGCTGCTTGGATCTTCACGGATCCGAAGCAGGATCTGAACGGGGTGCGCTGAGCATCGGAACACATCGTTGTGATCGTCCACCGTGTCCCGTGACAACGCCAGCCACACATGAACGAAATCATTACACAGTAAATGACGTCTGCTTGTCGCCGCTGCTTCACTCGTCTCGATGTGACCAGACAAATAGCTAGGTGTCGTAAGCTAATCGAAGTGTAAATCCCTTCCCCCCCTTCCCCGACCTGTGTTCGATGCAAAAGGCGAAGTGCGGAATCGCGGGCAGCTTTGCCGAATTCACCGGCAGGTTACGTGGTGTTTGATAGTATGACGCTAGCGTTCGAGAGGAATTAACGGGCAGAATGCGGCCGAGCTAGGGAGGCTGGAAGAGAAGACACAGCACTCGACACGATGCTGTCAGATGAACGCTGCTGGTATCCGCTGCCGGGTGATGATGACCTCACCACTTCTTCGTTGCCACGCTGAGGTATCGAATGCCGGCCAATGCGGCACCGTCGACATGCCACGTTCGCCGCCACCAAACACTGTGTCCCGTGCTAGTGTATTTTTGCCGTTTCCTGTCGCCAAATGGATGTACGCTGCGCTTGTCGAATTGTGGACGATCACCACAATGGATTTGATCGGCAAAATATTTCGCCGATAAACGAACAAACAAATCAAACGACGATATACGCGATAGCATTGGGTTACCATTGATTTTGGCTCAGCTAAGCGACCCCCGCGCCGACAAGAGCAAGCGTCACTCGTTGGGGTGGCCATACCGCAGGTTGGGGGGAGAGGCAAGCGTTGTGCCAGAAAAGATCGGCGAGTTGATTTAATTCGAGTGCCGCTCGTTTGAATTGTTCGCGGGTTTACCCCCCCCCCGCCCCACCACCACCCCCTCCATGGCCCCCGAAGGGATTTTCTGTAGTGAAGTTTTTTCGGTAAATTATAATATTACGTTGCTGCTAAACTGAAAATAGTCCTCACCAGCTGTTCTTCTCGGCGGGCGCGCGCGCGCCCATCGGCAACGGCGATTTCAACAGCTGTGTGACGGCGTACCGAGACGCGAGGGTTATTCTCGTTGGCGGGAAAAAAAATTCTGTAGTCCATCTCATCGATCTTACTCCGGCTGTTACAGCAGCCCCGTG
The DNA here is from genome assembly GCA_019614645.1 of Stratiolaelaps scimitus. Lineage (NCBI taxonomy): Eukaryota > Metazoa > Arthropoda > Arachnida > Mesostigmata > Laelapidae > Stratiolaelaps > Stratiolaelaps scimitus. The sequence goes on along the minus strand of JABWDB010000034.1, from coordinate 1,000,240 downwards.
ATGACCCATGGGTTACGTCGATATGAACTTTGTACGATCGACACTTTCTGCTAAGTCGTTCGTCACTGTGTTTGTGTGTGATGTGTGCGTGCATGCGTGTACACACATACGAGTCACAACAGAATGATTTCATTTGGTAATGACCGAGTTGGATGTGATTCCATGGGAACACCCGCTCTGACACCAAGGCACCAGACATACGATGTGAGACTGCGAACGATTGCATCGAAGGAGGATGCAGTCGAATAGCGTCTCATTTCAACGACTTGTCGATATTCGTTATGTTCCACGGTGGATTGCGTCAACGCGCGTAAACATTGTACAGCTGATCGTCGGAGTTGTACATTTTGACACCGACCAAATGAGCGTCGTCTTAGTCCTTATGTTCGCCCCCACTGGATCGCCGATGGTAGCTGCGAGCGTGGCTCGTCTGTGTGTCGTGGTCCGGCAGCGGCATTTTTGATGACGTCGCCAGCTCAGCAACGTCAGCTCATCGAACAGAGATGTACTTATGTCGTCACGTCTTGTTGCGCGGTTGATTGTCCGTTAATGACGACCTTGCGTGATTTGCCTAGCGCTAGATTTTTGAGCGGTGATTTCGGTGAGCGGTGTTGACCTGGCCGGTGATTTCGGCCGTTCAAGGTCATTATGGCGGAGGTTATGTTTAGCGAGCCAATGGGTCTTTTCGGGCCTGTATCTCATTGGTGGATAGAGGGAGAGAGAGCAGTGAATGTAGTGCTGACACCTCGCATTTCAGTCATCTTAGCAATCATTGCGTTTATGGGATCCGCTTTCAATGAATCCTATTTATCGCTATATATTTCGAATGTGAATCTTGTATATTGTGCTTGAGGCCGTGCCCGATACGCCACGGCACCACGACCAGCTTCGAGCAATTGTCGTTGAACGTCCGTAGTAATCTCCTCACTCAGTGAATTCGTCTGGAAGTCGTGTATCAAGTAGATAACATGTTTATGAAACTTTTTATATATATATACCTGACCTATAAACGACTATGTATCAGTCAGCTGCAGAACGGACCTTCTGCGAATGAACGGCTCATTTGTAAATCTATGCGGATCAGGCAGCACCAGCAGCAGCAGCAATAACCGCAATCTACTTTCATGGGTCTTATCGATCACGTTCATCCCTTGTGGTGTTTTCCAATTGTCGCCTTTGTCAGCCGGCAATCATCATGGTTATCGTTCCAAACGCCGCACAATGAGCGCGCTTCCGACAAAAAACATTGGCATCGAAGATACATATGATATATATATACATGTATATATATATATATATATATATTTTCTTTTTTTTTTTCCTCAATTTTCCCGATGATAGCATCGCTTTCCTTTGCAGTTGCTGGCAGGGCTGTCACTCAAGATCATCCTCGACCAATTTCTCATTATTATCTCAGTCATTAACGAAACTGCCTTCTCCTCTCTGCTCGTCGTCAGCCGCAGCCGCAATACCATTTACCTCGAAATCGCCACGTTTAGTAAATTTACAAATAAACTCATGTTTGCAATTCACACGCTGCCATCGCGTTCTTTTCTCGATGGGCTCGTATTCATCATCCGTACCACCTACCGCCAGTTCCGCTCTAGCTGAAGCATAAACAGTGGGACCTGAGTGCGTATACTTGTCTGATGTGTTTACCCTGTCGTACATGCTCATGTTTTGTAATATATATATATATATGTATATGTGTGTGTGTGTGTGTATTTCTGCGCACTTTGAGTTCTGTTGTTACTTTAATATAACACAATGTGCCATCTTTCGATTTGTTGCCAGCTGCGGCAAACTCGACTCAGGCGAGTACCCTCCCCTAAGTGTCTGTGTCATAACTCAAATTTATCTGTTGCTTCGCGGCGGGTCGGCGCCAAAACGAGACAAAGACAATGGCAATCGCTAATAATTCGCTTTCCGCTGACCACGCCGATCCGTTCCGAGGGCACGCACACGCACACACGCTAGATGATCAACCGTCAACCGGCAGTTGACCCTTTCGATGGGCGATAGCAAGCGACCTCCTCCCCTGCTCCTGCTGCTCCTCCTACTCCTGCTCCTCGTCAGGATTCAGGATAAACACAAAAGACAACCGGGTAGGTTGAGGCATCAGCTATCGTCACAACGGCAGAGGCTGCAGTGGCAGATCGGATTGAAGGTCCACGAGACTACAACAATTACCTTTCCTCTAACTATTCTTATAGAACATTGAGGAGGGAGAAGTAGAGAGAGAGAGAGATAGGCGCTGGGGCCGTACAGAACAACAGCAATCGCTCGTGGGGCCGCGCGCGGTTGATGAGCTAACTAACGTAAAAACTTAGAAACGTAATCGCGAGATTAAAACAATCATTGGAACAAAAACGACCACGTCGAACATGACGCGAGTGAGCAGTGAACCAGCGCCACAGGCTGTGTTGCACGTGGGATGGGCCCCGCCGACCTGGCCAGGACTCACTTAGCTTTGACCATTTCATAATGACGATGATAAGCTGACTGATGACATCGCCCGTATGCTGCTGCCGCAATTACGAACGCCTCCAACCGGTAATGGGCAAATAATTGCCGAACTTTCGGCGCGGGGGGGGGGAATGGGGGTCTGCGGGGCTCGGCGACGCCACCGCGCGTAGTGGTCCAGCGGCCGTGATTCCAGCCGTAGTCGTAACGGGTAGGGTGTCCGTCTAATCGCAACAGCGGCATCGTCCGCATCAACATCGTGTATGTCAACGAACCCTGATATAATTGATAGAGATAGATAGTAGCGCGTGTGTGGACAGCGCGAAGCTTGGGACGAAACGCGGAGTGAGGGGTGGCAGTGCGCGCGGATCGGCCGTTTTGAAGTACTAATTACACCGTGATTGTTATTAGATCTACAAGTGTCTAGTGATCATATACACACATATATATATATATATATATATATGTGCGCTGGATCACATGATGACAAGAGAGGGGACGCATGCCTCTAAATGCGCTTAAATAGTCGCCACCGAGCAGCACTTTAGCTACGGCTGCCGCTGCCGCGTTCGTGCGAACCGCGTCCGAATCTGGTCGACCGCCCCCCGGCCAATGCCTGATACCACGTGGGTGGGTTACACCAACCCATCTATGATACAATAGAACAAGATTGTTAAGGGCCCAGATAGGATGGTGGCGATTTTTTGACCTTTTTTTTGCTGTTGTTGTTTCGCTCCTACAACTCTCTACGGTATCAGGTTGATCAATGGCTCGATGCTAACGACAGGCGCAGGCGGGTGTCTATCTCATTGGTCGAAACAACGAATATATTTCGAATAGACTTGTATATATTTCGAATATATTTCTTATATTTGTTTGAGCAGATTCAAATAGTAGAACATTTTTATGCACTATCGCTGTTGCTCTGATGCGCTGTTGTTGTTGTTCCCTTCCTCGCGTTCGCTGTGGCGGACAAATTCGCGCCGATATTTGTATCTCCGTCGAGTGGTGGTTTGTCGTCGTCGTCAGCAGCCGAACGGCGATTAATCCGTCGTAAAGCGAACGCTGTTGGGACGTGGCGCGACCGCTGCTTCTTCTCATCGAATACGATATCATGTAATCGACTGACCACACGAACATATATATATATATTATATATATATATATATATATATATATATATGTGTGTACAGCCAACACAATATTCAGTTTCTACTAGATTTTGCATTTCGAACGCCTATCTCCCTCAAGATTAACGCTGCTAGCTGGACCACAAACGTCTGACGGGCAGTACTGCAAGACGGCGGCTGGCTGTATCTTGACGGCTACGAATCGACAATCATTGAAAGTGTAGCCCCTAAGCGCGTTGCTGGACGCACAATGCGTAAGCGATGAATGGAGACACGTTGACACGCCGACGACGAAGTACTCACACGCAACGATAACACCCTGACAGCTCGTATCGGACGGATCAGTCAGGTGCGTGATTAGCGGCTTTCAGATTCACGTTATTTCGAAAGTGTCTCGCTAGTTTGAGGCGGCTTGTGGTGGCTGCGCGACGTGTCCATTGGCCATGACTCGAGAAACTCTGAACCTGCGCCGATGATTGTGCGTTCGTCGAAGATATCGAACGGACCCTCGATTGAATGCGCAGTGAAGTTCGGGCGCGATTAGAATACGGCGCAGTAGTGGCTAATCTACTACAATGCGTCGGATAAGTTAGAATCTTGTGACGCTCAATTTCTTTGCTCAACAATTCGATACTATAGGTCGAACAGCACGAAATTAAACATCGAATCAAAATTAGTTGACGACGAAACGCGCCGCCCGAGAAAGGGGACGAGGTACGCTAGGCAAACAGCGCTGTTTTCTCATTAGAGTCAATTGCGAAGGGAGCATAGCTCCACTGTGACGTATAAGAGAGCTTTAGCATTGCGAAATTGCCGCCCGTTTAACAAACCAATAAACCTTCACCTTTACTTGTTGTCCGAGGCCTGGGGTCATGCTCGCCCCCGGGGGAGGGACGAGGTCTGCCATTGCCTCGCTACCCTCACTACGAGAGAGGAAGCCGTTGCAGAAGGGAAGATCCCACACGTCCCGGTGAAGTTACACATCATAATATATGCTGTTACATTTCATTCTGCCGCTTTAGAAGCCAGAGGGTGCAGGTTCGAGCCCCGCTGCGTGATAACATATAAGAGAGCTTAAGCATTGTAAAATTGCAGCTCCTTTAATAAACCAATAAAACCTTTACCTTACCTTATATCTAGTATTGCTGGCGGTCGAGCTCCACACAAGTCGAGCTAGCTAAAGGTCATAGCATATCTCTCTTGGCTTGGAGCCGAGTCATCCCTCAAAGCGACGGCAGGCTCCAAGCGACGAAAACTTGTGAATGCCGATGCTCACCGCTGCTGTTTCTGCACCACGAGAAATCGAACAACTTATAAAGGATGATCCATATTTATCCATATTTGATAAATATATATCCTCTTGATCTATATTGACTCGAACGGCGCTTGCGATACAGTGAGAGCTGACACAGGATAGAAGTTCAGCGGTTCGCCCATCCGTTCAGTCGAGATATATATATATATATATATGATCAAGGGTCGAGCAGATTTGCATCGTTTTCTTGTTAGTTTGCCGTGTGCTCGTGAATCTCAGGTAGGAAATAGGCAATTGCACGCACAGCTCCTGGCGTCCCACGCCGCCAGCGAAAGAGATGGCAAACTCATAATGTTAACATCCATAACATCACTATTGATTATCCTAGTTGGTTTCGTATATTCATATCGTTATTATTCAACCGCTAATATTTACTACACGCGGTTGCTCGCGATGCAACCACCGCCGCTCTAAGTAGTCTTGTATAGATTACTGCTCTAGCGGACTCTCGTCCTGCACGCGAACGCCGGCTCGTCAGTGCCTTGCCCGAGGAACATCCGGGCGATTTCGGCGGCTTGTGATTCGGCGGCTGTTTGTGCGCTATCCCATTTGTTGGCGCTTAGCAGCAGTGGTAATAAGCCGTTTGTGTCTTCTCAGCTTCTGCAGTAAGATGCTATATATATATATATATATATATATATATATATATATCTCCTCAGCAAGCAATGTTCATGAAAGGACATGATGGGGAACTGCATTTTGAGCATATCAGCATATTGGTTTGACCACTGTCATCTTTTGTGAGGAAACCTAAAAGCCACTTCGCACTCGGAAGTTTGACGATGTCACGAATGGCGAATGGTTTATAGTCGTTACGCAGCTTCCCAAGGTGGTGGTACCCTGGTCGAACGACTCCGTCAGTGGTTCGTCCCGCTCCGCCGGCGCAGGAGGAACTCCTTTGCGCCAGGGCACACATTCGCGCACATATTGGCCCAGAGGGACGCCAAAGTCAAACGGCTTGAGTATTGTAAAGGATTTATAAGGGTTATCGAATCCTCAATTATCGCGTCTGCCCATCTCACTGAGCTATTCACACTCCGCGGCTGTACGGCTCTCGTTCGAGATGCTGTTAGCTCAGTGCTGAATACGACGAACGGCCTGTGCACAAGCCAGCTTGACTTCTCGTTCATGTACAATAGGAATTACCGGATTACCGGCTAACGGGCCCAGCGTAGGAATCAGACCCAACGACTTTTAAGCGGGGATCGATGAGCCGTGTAGCTTCCGACGCATCTTGTATATCAGCAGCCGACACTTACTTGTACTTCCTAATGGACATTTTGCAGATAGCGCATTGCATCGACTTGGCATACAATATTATCGGCTTGTAGCGAGCACTCTGCGTCGACAGGTGAAGGCCAAGATCGGGTTAGGACAGTGAAACAACATTTGCTATTGAAAATAGGCTGCAGGACGCCCCAGGGCATCCATACAGTCATTGCTTGACGACGATAAGGCCGATAACGCTGTCGTTACAATATTATACGCCATTCATGTTCGCCTTGTACACACAATACAAACAAGGAGATTGCGTTCGCTTCGTCCGCTAATTATTATCATCATACAGCAGCATAAGTCGTCTGGGTACCTAGATACACCCGTATGGGCGTATCGTAGTTGACGTTGTCGCCAACTAGAATGCTACTATCAGGCGGACGCTATGCGCGAGAGCTATATATATATATATATATATATATATATATATATATATGCCTCCTGCGAGATGCCATATATAGTATTGTACTTCTATATAGTGTGAGCATTATTAGCGAATGTTGTTGAATGTGTTATGTACACTATTGACGATGCTTAAGGAGACATATTGGTGCGTGCCATTGTATTGTAGCTTATCTGTGTCGTTGCCATCGTTGCTCTTGTGTCATTCATAAATGCGCACACGGCGTGTGTAGGCGCGAAGCGAAAAGTGCCCAAGTGATAACGGATCTACGCGTTGACTTCTAGTGAACGCTGAAAGCTGTTTTGGCTGAAGCTGTCTCAGATCAATGCTGATCGCAGCTGGCTTGGAATACAGGGCGTAGTGATTGTTGGTTTTTTTTTATTCGTGTGTGTGTGTGTGTGTGTGTGACATCAGATCGCCTAGTTTTTATCGAATAGTCACTGATGTAGATGTTTTTAGCTTGCAAGTGTCAACTGGTCATTGTTCGAGCTTCGCTATCGTCTGCGTTATCCGGTCGGCAGCGAGCTTCGCCGCATGAGCTAACCAGTATCAGATTGATTTAATATCAACTTTTAATTTGATTATATGATTGTGCGTGGCACCACTACCATATCAGGTTAAGGCCGTCTATCAGATAAAAGCTGAACTTCGCACGGAAGCCATACGTGAGTTCTGCAGCACTTCTCAAGAGACTCACAGCTCACAACACTCGGACAGTGTCTGCTGCCGTCGGTGTCTGGTGGTGTGAAGTGTCGGTGACGAGGCGCCATACTTAGTCCCGTTAGGAAATCTCTTCAATTGATAACGAACGCTGGTTTTGTCCCTGTTCCGAAACGGCCATCCCCCCCTCCTTTGGCAGGCAATTGCATCGCGTTATCGGATGTCGCTGGCTGACGATAGACTCGCAGCTTGCAGCAAGACTTTATGCAGGTTCGTGTACGGCTAGATTCCTCCAGCTTGCTTTCCGGTAGCGATTCTGTGAAAAGCCCGCTAATGTCTCTAGCATTACGGGACCACACTATGGAGCCGAATCGAGTTGAAGCAACCGTCGCAAGGGTCCAGTAATAGGTTGGGTTCGGATCGTGTCAGACGCGGAGAATCCTTGAAGTTCTTTATCAGCTTTCTTTATCTGGGGATTCTTGCCAGGTACGAGAAGCGTAGGCGACATCGTCAAACGTGGCCCCGATTGGTCCTCAAAGTAATACCTAAAGATTAAGTACTGAGGCCTGTTACATAGGGGTAGAACAGCTGAGGGTCAGCTCAAGAAACACAGCAAAGGTCCAGTAATAGCGGCCCTGCAAGAAAGTGGCAAGAAATCGCCGAACAGATTTAACCAATAGAAAAAGTGACGGAAACGGACAAGACACAGCTCTTCGTCAAAAGTACACACTTCCATTGATAAAATTGCACAGTGGCTATCGGCCCTCTGCCTTTTTCTCTTCTTCCCTCGGCACAGCTGACTTTTCATCGTTCTTCCACTATGTCGACATGGTCCTGCGCATCGTGGTGCACTAGTCCTGCATCCTGCGGCACCCTAATGCCGCCCACCTGTCCTGTCTTTTCTCTTGACTTCGTTCGACTCGTGCGGACAGACAAAATGATCGGGTCAGCGGTACGACTGTGTATCCGAACAACAGTTTAACCATCCGGCGAGGTACTTCTCCGTCAACGATATAATACCTAGATACAGATGGTGTGGTATTGTTTCGCTAATGTAGTCTTGTGGAAACGATTATTTCGGCTATGACATAGACTGTTATGCCGTGTATATATATATATATATATATATATACCTCTTAGCTGGCCCGCGCGGCCAGCACAAGGGTCCTAATGTAGGCTAGCACCGTCCACTCTCAGCCATGCTGGGTGTTTATACACGGACAAGTCAGTGAAACCTGCTGTGATGCCGATTAGTAGAGCAAGTCAGCTTCAGAACACACTGTCGGATCAGGCCACCGATGTCGGCGTTCGCGTCGCCGCAAGCATTGTCGGGCAAACGGAACATTGCTTCGACTGCCGCCGCTCTGTTTGTCGGCAATAGGTGATGAATTTAGGTTAGGTAGATAGTTGCTCTTTCCGCAGGGCAGACTGACTGCCCGATGCATTGGGTGGCTGTATCAGGCGCCGAGTGGCTGTATTTGGCCATTCGATGAGCGGCAATGGTGATCGCTGCAGCGGTAGCGTCAACAGCGTCGTCGTAATAACGGCAACAGACGTAACGGTAAAATAAGGGCCCTGGATAGGGGCTGATGTCGCCGGCAGAGTTCTGAGTTCTGTTTCTCGGCTGCCATGTGGCTCGTCGAAATGCGACAACCACATAGATGGGTAGATACATAAAGAGATACCGACAAGCGCATCTCGTCAACATTGGACACGCCGATGTCGCTGCGAATATGATGATAGTGGCAAATCCCTATTACTGATGCTGCTGCTGCTGCTGCTGCTGTTAGGGCATCCAAGTACTGTCACTCAACGGGTGTCAGTCGCCACGGCGCCCAGATTAAACTGCCACGGTAATGTTGTAACAACAGCGACGATGTTGTATGAAGCAACGAACGTTGGCCAATATAGTGAAACTGGGCCAATTGGCAGCAAGTGGCGACGGAAGTGTTTGGGGCCGTCTGCGAAAATGCGAGATACATTCGTATATGTCCAATGTGGGAAAAACGCGACAAGACGAAGGAGTCAGCCAGCCACTTAGTCAGTCGGTGCGTATCGGAAAGCTCAAAGGGAGCACAGATACGAGCGGAGGTCCTCACACTTGAGGTCGACTCGAGCGGATATGCGGCTGACGTCCGTTGCGGAGATCCCTGACGTTGTCTCTATGGCCGCGTACAGTGTTTCAACGAAACGCCGGTGTTTTCGTGCCACCGGCACTGCTGGATTTCATTGTTCACACTTCGTGGCCACAGTTACACATCGGTGTTGAGTATCTCTTTGGCGTTGTGTGTAATGGCTTCATAGACCGCTACTATGGAAAGGAGAGGGGGCCGGCTCCGAATCATCAGCCGGTTGCATCACCGTTCGTAGGGATCCGTTTCGCTAGCTGTTGACTTATCTACATGCATATAGAACATATATATATAGATATATGATTTATTGTTAAATATATATATATATATATATATATATATATATGCATGACTTTGTTTTTTAATTAGCCTCGAGCGCAATTCGTCTGCTCGCCGACTTGCCTACCTGCCGTTGTTTCGTCAGCCTTCTCGCTCAGTGGCGCTTACCGCGGCGAAAATCTGATCACCCGACCGATGTGGCCGCCGCCGCTGCCGCCGCCGCCACCTAACCCGCTCACAGGCGAGCTGTTCATCTCGTTGCGACTCGTCCAAAAACACGAACGCCCGAACTGAACTCCCGGACCGAATTGAACCAAACAGAATAGAAACAGAAGCATAATCAATCGTTCCGCTGGGTCGGTCCGTCGATACGGCGAACGGTTCTAACAAAAAAAAAACGTCACCGTCAAGATGGTCCCAGAGAGGCGAGACGAAGCAGCCGCCGCAGCGGTTCGCGCCGAAGAGTTCTGCCTCCGGTTTTCCGCCGATGCTTGGCGCAGTTCGGGCCGAGCTCGAATGCAAAAGCATCAGCGCGCGCCCCCCCCCCGCCCGCTAGCGCGCAATACGCGACGAATATATGTATATATATATATATTCAATAATGACCAGGCAACTCAAACGACATGACGCGATATGCGACTCGATACCAGAGCTGCTGCTGCTGTTGCTGCCAGCAGCTCCGTCCGTGATATAATCTCCCCTCTCGTCCAGTAACGCCGGCAAACTTCGCCAGCGGAGCGGTGGCCGCTGTTGTTGTTATGGTATAACAGTAGCGCCGGACGTCAGGGTGGCGGGTATCTGCCGCCGCGCGTTCTCGTGTCAGCATAGCAAATGATTGTGGTAAGCAAACAGTCTTGCTTACTACTACGCCGCGTCTGCGGAGGGAAGAGATAGACAGGGAGAGAGAGAGAGAGTACAACGTATTCGCAACCGATCGAGGAGGAGGTGGAGGGATCGAGATGTTGCGGCAGCGGCGGTGGACGAAGCGGACGCTTGTTGTTGGGTCGTTGACCCAGTTATCAGACCCAGATCGTCGGGTCGTTCGTTCCGTCTGCTTCGTCGGTGCGACAACGCCGCCTGTTGATTGTTTTCATTTCGGCAAGGTGACACGATCCAGATATTCAACAGCAGCAGCAGCAGTAGCGACGTAACCATAGGCATCGCCATCATCATTCGTTTGTCGCGTCGACAGCGGCGGCTCGTTGTGGCTGGGTCTTGGACCGCCGCCCTGCTGGGGCTGGCTGTTTCGCTGTCGCCCGTTAATGGGCATTAATGTGTAACGAATGATCGTTGATGATGTTGAAAACGGGTGGGGTTTTTGCACTCGGGAAACACGAGCACAAGGACAGGCGATGGTCGGCGGCACAAAGTGGACCCAATCGAGGAGCCGCAGTTGACGGCATGGTGATTGATCGTTTGCGAGATGTCAGGAGAAGGGGCGAAGTTTCGCGTAAGAGCGTTCTTGAGTATCTCTGGTGCCGCTCGGTGTTGACGGCCATCAAATGGTGGTGCCTGAGCGGGGTCTCGGTAACAAGTGCGAGCGAATGTATTAAGTTCTTCTTCTTCTGACAGCTGACCTCGTGTCGATAGATAGACAAATCGCTTTCGGTGTTGCTTGCCTTGCTGGTTATCGATATTGCTCATCTATTGTACTATCTATATAGGATCAACAATTACGGCAGCCCTGTTCACCGATTGAATTTCCCACCACTTGCACACGCCTAATGACATTTGGTGATGAGATGTAGCGTAAGCAAAATGTATATATACATATATATGTATATACATATATATATCTCCATCTATCTCTCCCGAAGGCGCTCATCTACGTCGCACCTATGCAAATCCGGCCAATGATTCGCGTGTGCCGCTCATACTGCATGCGAACAATCGGCCAACAACAACAACAGCAGCAACAACATGCTGGCTTTAATGAATTGTTCGTGCGGCGTGTGCGTGCTGGTATGATTTTGGTGTACGGCAGCTTCGCTTTTGCTGCGTGCCACGTAACCTTTGACGCGCTAATAGAAATCGAAATGGAACTTTGCCACGAAGCGGTGATCTTTGTTGTTGAAGAAGCGACCTCTGATGTTTGCTCGGCGGAAGTGGCTATCAGTAGCCAGTTGCCTGTGGCCACTGCCGCAGTTTGCCACAAACTCCTTTTCGCTGCGTTTCTCCTATCAATGCCGGGGCTGCTATTGCGGCTGTATCGGCGCACGCTGTCCAACGCTACCTACAACGCTACCAGCTCGCTCCGAAATCAAGTGACGGCGCCGACGACGGATCGTGTAGAGCCCTTACGATCGTTCATGGTTGTTCGGCGGCCGAGTGGCTGTCGGCCCCCTCCCGCATCAACCTTCATTGCTTCGAGCCACTCGCGCTAAAGAGACGTCAGAGGCAATCGGCACTAATAGCAGCCGTAGTCGCGGTAGTCAGTTGATCGAAGGAGCAGTTGTCGAGGGCTTGAAAGCAGCCATAGCAGCGGCTTCTGCCCGAGGAAGAAACCGCAGCCACACACAAGCACACAACACAAACAAACCCTGTACGAGAAAGTGCTAGAGACATAATCTTCTATCGAATAGCTAGCGGTGGACATCGCAATCGGCAGCAGCGGTCGGGCGTCGGTTGTCGACCGTCGAAACAGTTAAATGAATGCAGAGTGACAACACAGTGACTAAAGTGTCCACGGGCACTGCCACTACCGTCGCTGCTGCTGCTGCTGTTGTAATCGTTCGCTAGCGCACGACCAGCTGACAACGATCAGTGTTGTCGAATAGATGCGGTCCGTAACTATATATAATATCATGGTAAATGCGCCTGGCTCAGTGCCCCCCACCCCCGCCGCCCACCCCAAGCGCACAATCCCCCGCCTGTGTACTAGGTAGCCAGTCGCCCAGGAGAAGTCAACCAGTAAGCGGCGCTGCCCTCGTGTGGCGCATCTCGTGCGGCGAAACAGGCGTCGCGCGGCTTATGGCGACGAATGCGCCGCTGCCGGCAGGGTGCTGCGGCCGGACCGCGATCGACCGCGACCGCGCAAACACTTCGGCTAGTACAACATCAGCACGCGACGGGAACGCCGATGCCGGGATAGTTGTATGACAACAGTCGCAGCCGCAGCAATAACAACAAAAGCCCCGGCAACAACAACAGCAACAAGAGCTGACAGGCCGCGAACGCAAGCGCTTGCGAGAACGTGCACCGCACAGAACGCCCCGCCAATGCCTCGCTCACGGACAGCCCATGGCGTACGCACGCGAACGACAAGGCTGAATGACCGAATTGTCGATGATGGCAATCGTTCGACGCGGGCGAAAGCACAATTGACAGCGTGGACGTAATCGGCCGTTGTTAGTAATGGTCGACATTTTGCGCCAGTGACAGTGTATTAACGGGTAACCTGCGATGGAGCCGTTCGTGTCTCATAGGTGTATGCGCGAGGACATTGGTTACAATGTCACTAAACTAATTTATGTCTCGAGCTGAGAAGAAGGTGAAATGAAGATCAACTGAAGAAGATCAATACCGATGATGATTGAGAGACCTTCTCAGCTATGGCTCATAATGGGATATAGCTATTGGTTAGCTTTGCCTGATAGAGAAGGGTGTATTATCGTTAATTATATTTCAGATGGAATTGTTTCGCGTTGTCACTTCTGGTTGTATTGAAACGTCGAAAAATTCTTGTACACGCAGTATACTAATGTGGTTGCGAACGCCGTTCGTATTAGGCATTCGCGTGACGAATTTACTTTGCGCTGTGTGTTCACAGCTTAGGGCCGGCTAAGCTCATTTGATGCAAAGATATCTTCGGTCTGTGTGTGTCGTCGTAGGTATACCCTGAGTTAAACAGGACTCGATGCATATAATCTAATTAACAAACAACGTTGCAAGGCGAAACTATCTCTTTGATTCTTTATCAGGGAAATAGCCCGCAGAGCTCAAACGGTCAGCCACAAAATAAAGCTATAATGGTTTGTTGACGCAGTTGCTGTTATCAAAGCTTACGAGTGCCGGTTATAGTATCTTACGATCGATACCCCATATTCTGCTATTGAAAGATCTAGTGTGTAACCCCGACTAAAGTGCGGTCACTTCTGCAATGACCTTTACTTTAGTCGGGGTTAGCAGTCAGCACCTGTCTAGACGTGGGCTAGGTTAGACCTCAGATCTTCACTGTCTGAAAGGCCATGCGTGCAAGTTGGCCGACGCTAGGTGAGAGGGAGCTTTCCACCGATCCCGGCTGTTTGCTAACGTCTTCGCTGCCCTAAGCTAGACCCCCTCGTGGTACGGCGATCGCCGCTCGTCTCGACGGCTCTACATAGATCACCAGACGCGCACAGCTGCTCTCGATATTGTGAATCCGTGATGGACGAACGGTGCCGGCGGGCTGTGTGGCGTCTGGCCTTTTGTTGACAGCAATTGTCCTTCTGACAGCAATCCCCGACTAGACTAGATCTAAGGCGACACTTCTGACATAATACCAAGTACAATAAATACTCTCGAATCGTCCACAGGCCACAGTGGCACATATATATATATATATATATATATGGCCTGTTTGCATATTTGCGACTGGTGGCCTGGGATCCCGGCGCAATATGTAGAATAGAAATAGCAAACGTCTCCTTGTGGCTGGCTAGTCTAGCCCAGCCACCGAGATTTGACCTAGAGTGAACGATCTATACTCATTGTAAGCTTACGGCAAAATTCGACGAGATCACCTCTATTTATAGTGTCGGTAGTGTTCACTGGGTGCTATTCCTAAATAGAAATCTTCCTTTTTCTGCGTTTACCATATGCGCTCAACGAAGCGTCACTGAGTAAACTATCATGTGGACACGTCATCCGAATTGACGTGATCGGCGTTACGGACCCGTCAAAGCGGCACAGTTGCACTTATCGCGGCGCGAGAACTCGGCACGATTGCGTGACCGTCTCAGCTCAAATGGCCACCGCCGCCGCCGCCGACCACATTGCGCCTTCGGTGCAAGCGCAAATCGAAGTGGCCCGCCTTTATGGGAAAAATCTGTTCGCCACTTCAGGCTTCGTCATCATCGATCGGCTGCTTGAAGACGGAGAGAACTGTAGCAGGCCAAGACCCTCGGTGGTGTAGAACAGGGCAAGACCTCTGGAAGCGGACGTAGTGCAAAGTGCAAGGTGGCATCATCTGCCATCGCGTGCGGAGCCTTGTTCCGAGTAGTTCCACTATCAGCTGCGGTGCCAGTTCATCATTGAATAAGCCGTCTATGAACCAGCACGCCACGGAAGCTGACGCGGGACCCGGCTCAGATGAGGGTCGATGTAAGCCAGCTCCATCACAACGGTTACCCAGTGACTGAGGCTTTTTCAGTCGAAAACGACCGCCGCGGATTAGCCGCGATGGGTCAACAATGGCTTGGAGGAAGGTGAAAGTCACAATTTCCCGATGGATGGATGCTTGATCCGACTGGCGATTACGCGTCGGCAATTGACAGCGGCGGCTGTTGCGACGGCGTCAGCAGTCCCACTGTGAGCATGGCTGGTAACGGTCGAATCGTGGGCCTAAATTGATAATCTTATCAGATGATCGGAGGTCGTCCTAGAGGTTTTGACTGACTGCTCTGCTTTCTTGCTAATTGTGATTAGTTGTGAGGGTGGGACCTGGGTGCATGCGCAGTTCTACACCGGATACGGTTATCTGGGTTTGTTTGGGTATAATCGCTATTAGGCGATTATAGACGAGAACAGGGTCACTCTTTATTCCTTAGCATCAGGTAACATATATATGTACATATATGCCCCCTGAATGGAAAAAGCATCCTTGTACGCACCAAGAGCTATGACTGGACTGGTAGTCGTCATGCGGGCTATCACCGCTTGTCTCTCCCTGCTAACGTTCAACATCATTCACATGTTAGCTGATTGCTAATTAAACGATCGATGTGTAAGCTCTCCGTCATATATGTATTTTGTCGATCGCGATCAATTTCGAGAAGGAATAGTTAATAATAACATGATTAGAGTCGTTGTCCAATCGTCGTTTGCATACGGAGCAGGTTCCTGGCGGCTGTTAGTCGGTCAGCCTTTGTCAAGCAAGTGGCAAGCATTGATTGGCCCATAAACCATACCCTTTGTCGCTGAGTCTCACTACGCTGCTAATGGGATTGCGTCTGTTGGTCAGGGCAGATAGGACTCGATCGTACAATGATCAAGAGGCATCACCCTGGCTGGTCTCCCATCTACGATAGCCCGATCATTCTATTTGGCTTTTGGACGGACTGACACGAATCAGCAAGCAGCATATCGTAGTGGTATAATGGATTAGCAGTAGTGAGCAACAACTGCCCCATCTCTAATAGATGTCTCATTCTATGCGTTCGCTTGAAGACGAACGAGACAAAACAAGGACGCCGAGATTGGTGGTCGGTCAGCTCGACAGATCGCAAAGCGGAACTCTCATAGTTCGGGTCGGCCGTATCGTGCGCCCGCTCGTTCACCCGGTGCAAGATAATCAGATTGTCGGTCGGCCCGAGTCCGCTAGACCCGTTGCCGTGCCTGGATGAGAACACCGTATTATCTTCAATGCCTGTAACAGCGTTATGCTGGTGTACCTAATAATCATAATAAGAATGGATAAAACACCGCACGGATCCCGTTTCTATTAGCTCGGTAGAGCCATTTTCCCGAAGGGAGCGAATGACGCAAGTGGTAGAACAGCAAAAGGAGAGGCTTTAACTAAGTCGTCTCACAACAACAGCAAAAACAAAAACAACAATTATGCTAATGAAACACCAACCTGTGTCATCACAAAGGTCGATTCAGACAATGTGACATGGCGCGGCTCACGTAACGTGCACCGTTACAACGTTGATGTTGTATCACCATATGATCCATTTTAATTTTCAATTAAATTCGTAGTATTATATTCGAGGAGGCATAGCATTTTTCAACGGACCCCGTTGATTTATGCCTAGGATTTCTGTCACATTTGACTAAAACGAACACGTTTTTGGGGCTGTTGTTTATTCGGAACTGATTAACTTTGGTGATTTATACTAACTATCCCTATTATCTCTGATCAAGTGTTAAGCAAAAGTATTCAACGGGTATGAATTTCTTTATCCAACAGCATTATGGCATCATTAATTTAACACAGCTTTGTACAAGAAATATAGTCAAACACGTTTCACTCGTTTTCGCCACTGTATAATGTTGGACAATATATCATATTGTGTTGTGAGATCTCTTTGTTGCGGTTGGGCCCCAAGAACGCAAATTCTGCGTAGACCAACTGACTGATGCATTGGCTGACAATGGCGTCAACGAAGCCGCTTCGTAATTAGTTACTTAGTGATTATCGACATTGATTTATTACCGATGAAGGCTGCCAATGATGAATGGATGCAATATCTTCTATTTCTTCCGGTGTTGAATTATAGGCGTTTGCTTTCCCTAGTGCCCTCTCCAGGGACGAACGACGTTCACATGGAGCTCTAGCGATTTTTGTAAAAGTGACGAATTCTCTGCCTTTGCAAAGCGAAAAAGACTTCCTTCTAGCGCCTCCTTCGCTGAATCAGCCCATTGTGCTTATGGGAATATATATAATATACATATATTATATATATATATTTCGTGGTGCTGCCTATAGGATATATATATATATATATATATATATGATGGCCAATGGCTTCTGAGGCGACTACTTCATAGCCGGTTGCTCTTTACTAATAGTATCTCTTATATAGCAACATTATAATAAAGACATTATACTGCGACAGCGACTGTGATATGTAACGCTACGGGCTGACTCCGCTCGTTGAACTCATAATTTACATCTAAAGCCCGAAGCACTCATTATCATCTTAATTACATGATTATAATGATTATTACTCGTTCAATATCGGCCCGCTGATTGCGGCTTGACAAGCGTTCACTGATCGACACAATATACAACGGGGGCAGTCAAGTAGACGTACATAGGCTTCCTTCGGAGACGGCGCACCGTACTCAGCAGCTCGGCGCCTAATGTTGTTGGCGGCTGCTGTTACCACTTCGGAAAATCGCCTAGCCATAGTTGAGTGTTTCCATCTTCAATATTATACATCAATATATTACAACTCCTGCGCTGGCCCCGGACTACTCCTACGATGATAGCTATCACATCTGCTAGATTACAATAATTGTTATTATGATTATTATTATTATTATTATCGTCATCATTATTATTATCGTCATTATGATTATTATGATCGTTGATGCGTTATGATCGCGCCATTGCGTCCCGTCAATGATTCCTATTCGTCTGGATCCTCCCCCACCTTCACACAGCCCGAATTCACAGCAGCGTTTTTTAGCGATTGACATGAGAGAAACCTTTGTTGCGACGATCGTATCACAATCGATATAATGTTATGAGGAAGCAGTGTGTTATGCTGCTGCTGGTGCTGCTGCAGCTGCCGCCGACCGGCGGAACTCTGCTCTTGTGTGACGGAACGGCTGCACAGAACTTTTCGACAAAAGATGTAGATAATTGTAAGCGGCATTAATTAATGTGGCGAAAAACACAACGGGTGGCTAGATTTAGCTGATTCAATGATGGCGTCTCTCGCTGTTCGCTTCGATGAGCTCGTCCCCGTCTCCCCTCGACGATTATGCGCGTGTATGCGCAATTAGCTGCTGGTGATCGGAAATCAATGACGACGAATGACTTGATTGGGATAATTCATTCATATCATCACTCACTAGATCAAGGATATATAATAATAATAATAATAATAACAATAATAATTGTTTTCGTAGCGACTTTGCAGACATTGAATACTGTTGACCTGCATGTATCGTAGACGTGGATACATTTAGCGTACACGATAATAATTACCGATCATATTTTATATCGTAACAAGAAATTGTCAAGTAATTCTCACTCAATCGAGATCAATGCCTTCTCTGTTCGAAGGGCAACGATACCAGGAAGATGATGCTTGTTCAACAAGTTGAGGTCAGCTTCATAGCTACGCTGAATTACTGCCTATATAGTAATTATTGTCAGCGCGGTGGCGGTCGCGACGGCAGGCTAAGTGGTCTCCCGCTGTAAAAAGTCGGCGGCCGCAGGTTCGTCCGAGTCCCGCTCCGTGATGAGGACACATACATATATATATATATATATATATATATATATATATATATATATATATATATATATATGTATGACAACTTGTTAAGGATTGTAAAGATTGCAGTTCCTTTAATAAACCAAAAAAGCTTTACTTTGCGAGGGACGTAGATGCTCACGTACGTGTATTGTCTAGTTACTCTTCGCCTCTGTATATCTGCTATCATTTGTTTTCATTACGATAGCGCCAGAATAAAACGCGAGCGTGAGGCTCAACTTCAACTCAAGCTGAAGATCTCACATCGAACGGAAGATCTCATCTTGCCAACAACGGGGTACCAATGTTTTTCTTAGCTGTATGATCGACGTGCTATAAATAATAAAAAAAAAATCTCACATGTCTGCTGTTAAAGAAAATCGCGTTGGTAGACATCACCTCACTGAGTCCCATACGCCCGACCTCGTCCCCCGCATACGCCTGTTCCGGGTGCTGGCAACAACATTGGCTCAGTCATCACATGCGAATTGCGTAAGCGCCAAGCGTCAATGCGCTGCGAGTAGTTCGTTCCAGCGGAGGATTCCGCCGTCGAGATCCAGCGTGCCCGAGACGCGAAGTTAGTCCCTCAGCGGATCTCGCCCAAGTGTGGAAATCTCATACATTGTACGTTTGAATAGTAGACGCCCGAGCGAGTAAATAGTACCTGAGGCGTAAAAAACGCTCCGAAAGCACCCATCTGTCAGACGAACGTTCGGAGCAGATATTTCTGATTAACACACACACACACACGCACACATATATATATATATATATATATATATATATATATACGTTTCGATTTCACCAGCGAGGCCGTCTCCGCCGCCGCCGCCGTTGTCGCCACAGATAAATTGTTGTTCGGTTTCTGTTCAATGTTAGCTTTGGGGAATCTGCGGAATTCAGCGCTTACCGCCACCCCGTCATCCGTGTAGCGAAGAGCGGCTCGAATGCTTTGTCCTGTATAGGTACCGCTTCTGCCGCTGCTGCTGTCAAAGATTAGTGTTCTTATTGTTGTCGTTGCCTCTGTAGCGTCGCAACAGTATCGGAGTTCGGCTGTGCCGTTGTTTGCGGGCGGCGGCGGCCACCAGCGACGGTGAGAGCTAAATCTGAACGGCTCCTTGGGTAGCTGGCAAGCTGAGCGTGAAACAGATTGAGAAGATTCGCTGCTCCCTCGACTTCATAATAATAATAACGCAGGACAAGTGTCGATACTCCAGCTGAATGATTGATTGCCTTTTTCTTGCCGGAATGCTGTGAGAAAGTGACCGATCACACGGTCCACTGCTCATTTCCATAAGCGTAGGGGTAAATTAGCTATTCATGTAGTCGCTGCTGCTGCTGCTGTTGTTGTTGTTCTTTTCTCGACAGATTGTGTGTCTACCTCGTTCCCGAGGAGTAATGTTTATGTAAAGCTTTTAATTATAGTATTTATGTATGAGTTCGATGTCGAACCTTGACAAATGACCAGGATGAGGCGTGATTACGTCGAATCGTCGAATGAAAACGCTAAAATTTTCCTTTGTTGTTGTAGGAACATATCGTTTATGGGGCGGGTTAAGGGTTGGGGGAATCTGGAACTGGGGTGAACACTTCATCTTTGGAGCTTGAAAGAGTTGATGATCCATAGGGAGAAATGTTGCCCAAGCGGCCAGGATATGTTGTCCAATTTGATATCCTCAATTCAGTAAATTATTATTAATTATATTCAGTGTATAAGTCAGTATATATCAGTATCTCTATCAGTATATAAGTCAGTCTTATAGTCAGTAAGTCGGTCATACATATATATATATATATATACTAGATCTATGTCTGTGTGTACGACTCTTAATATAGATTCTACGTAACCATGACAGTGTGATGGCAAAGCGCGATGTTGCAATTGCCCGCTGGCATCTTGTCTTTCTATTTTGTTTTCGATGGTCGATTTCTCCAAGCGTGATGGCGGGCGGAGAAACCCTTAGACGTGCGTTCTTCTACCCAAGATGTCCGCTGTGAATTTCACCGACCTATACCAATGGAATCATCGTGTTCATCGTACTGTTGATTTGGCAATAAGCATTGGATATTGAATCGCTGGACGATCCGTGTCACAGTTATGGGTACGTGGGGCAGTGTGTCTAATGTAATAGACTGATAGATCTATTACCTAGCTTCAAGATTCGATGAAGTTCATCTTCGGTCTTGGCGAAGATCAACTTCATCGAGTCGAACCTAAGTTCCCTGAGGTGTGCTAGAGGCGACTTCCTCCAGAGCGGGCTTTGCCCTTCACCGTGAGGCGATCGTGAAAACTCAACCGGTCCAACCATTTAAATGCGCGCCGGGCGGTCAACGATTCTTGAATGGAAATAACTAGTCAATCTGTGATATTGTTAGAATTATTCTATTGTTTATATAAATAACCCTTTTAGATTTGAATAGTACTTCTGGACCACGTGGCTCTGAGTTGATTGCCCCTAATGCTGAACAAAACTGATACTTTATTCAAATTCTACAGGAAAAGTATTCCACGTTATTATTATTATTATTATTATTATGAGCTATCCTCGTTGACTGTGTATAATATGTTCTCCATCTAGCTAGGGAGCCATTAAATTACCGTCTGCCCCCATACGATGACGCTGCCAACTGCATTCGGCGTAATCACCCGCAAGCACGACTCAGTTTACAGGCATTATTTCCAGTGTATCAGGACAGTACACGTTATCAGCTTCACAGGCCGTGTGAAGCCTGGGGCAGGCTGAATGTCTGAACGAATGACAAACATCGCCTCGCTCTGCTGCGAATCTCCCAGAGGTGGACCCGGGGTGACGGTATGAGTCACGAGTCGCAAGATGAGTGCAATGTATCGTTATGTCATATCATATCCACAATATGCCCATGCCAGACGCCCGCCATGGGCGGACACCATGTACATAATTCACAGATTTACTCGCTTTAAACGTGTATAGCTTACGCGGGTTCAAGGAGACAATTTTAGCAAAAGCGAGGAGGCGCGCCAGCCCCACCAGGACACACACTTACCTCGAAATAGAGACGCTGAGACCACGGGGCGAAACGGGCTAATACCGTGGAATTAACAATTATATATATATATATATATATATATATATATATATCTGTATATGAGTACATCACAGAACAAGGCGTGACTCAACCGTGTTCTTGTGAAAAACGTTCTCGAATTCCTGTCCACGAACGGGGGGCCCGATATTGGAAAGCTTGCTATCTGAGCAGCGGGGAGCAGCACATATACGACGTCTCAGCGATGAAGAGTTTGCTTGCCTTATATATATATATATATATTTTTTTTTTTAATACGGATTCGAGCGCGTCATTTTATTGTGAAATTGTAAAATTACCCGATTAATGCAAAGTGACAGGTTCGATTCCGCAAATTTCATATAATAGGGAACCTAAGGAAGAACGAGTTCCGAGTCATTACAATTATTATTATTATCAGGGTCAGCTGATCAGAGTCACAAGATACAGTTGTTTTGCCGTTCACCACTGAAGCTACCTCAACATTGCTCAGAGCACGCTGAGCGCCACGCATGAGTCGTCCGCGGCCGTCGACCGGCTTCAGATCGAGACGTGCCTTGTTCGCTTTGACAACTATTCCTTCGAAACACGATGACATCATGACCCCGTCACTTAGCCGGGCCTCCACTAGGCCCATTTACTCATTCACTTGCCAGCCGGCCAGCCTCCTATGTGTGGAAACGACCTCAAACCTAGTCGAGGCGTTTCGCGATGGGTCTCGCATCTCCCGGTTCTCAACCACTACTGACTCGGCAGCTGACTATGCTGAGAGGGACACACCATAAACACTCAGACGTCCCCGCTCTCCCCGACAGCGGCCGGGGACACGTTGGTCTTGTAGTCGTTGCAGTCGGCTTTGTTCCTCCTTCATCTTCTATTCTCTGTCGGTGCTATAAAGCATTCGAGATGACGACAGGGTAACTAGCTAGCCAGCCCTCTGCATGCCGGCTGTGCCATCAGCCGCGGTGGCCGACCCGAGTCCGTCGACCGACGGCGGTAAACGATCACAGTGTGTAATATAAAGAAATAAATACAACGAGCCAAGTAGAGTGAAGGAGACTACCACCACCCGACCCGTATAACGAGACATCGTCATATGCATCGGCGATGTGAAGATGCCGTCCGCGAGAGAACATCATCGCTGACGGCCGAACCGATGTCATTGGCCGGGGGTTGCGAACGGGGGGTGGCAGTGATACCTTAGGGGCTCTTGTCTCGGACACAAACGAGGAGACAGCGCTCAGGAGAATGTGTTCTCACTGGAAACACACTCACACGCGCCTAGGCAGCAGCAGCAACAACAACAATAACAACAACAGCAACAACAATAACAGCAACAGCAACAGCAACAACAACAACAACAACAGCAACAACAACAGCAACAGCAACAGCAACAACAACAACAACAACAACAGCAACAACAACAGCAACAACAACAGCAGCAGCAACACCAGCAGCAACAACAACACAGAAAAAGTGCTGTGCTCACGTTCGTGTTGCCGGATGATTACGTTTGCGCAGAAAGACGTCATCTGCCAGTCAGTCGATGTTCGTTCTATGCGATTGGTGTTTTCACAGAGAGGAATGACCTTCTGAAAGTGACTGTTCGATTAAAGAAGATAAACACAACAGGGTCCTCGGAAGGGATAATGGGGGAAGATGCGACGGCCTTATAGAAGCATATATACTCGATGACTTAAACCCGATGGGCACTAGAGTCTTGCTCGATTTTTCTTGGGATTTTCCTCAAACGGTTAAGTAGTGAACAAGATGATAACGTGTGACTCTTGTTAGAGCGGTGTAGTGGAATATATTTGACCATTAGTTATTATTATTTTATTGAACTTAGGAGATGCATAACCCATTGCCGATTGATCTGCATAAAGTAACTTGCTACCACTGTGCCATTTTACTGCAAAGACAATATATATATATATATAGACAGCCAGTGGTCGTTCACTCCAAATCTACATTTGATCCGTAATCAAACGTTGCTAAAACTGCCAACCAAGTACTTAGTGCCACGTTTCCCTAATGATAAGAAAATGATAAATTTCGTCCATAATTCTCTCATCATTTAGTGCGAATCACAAACATCAGTCCCCAGCAACACTAATAACATAGTAATCGTATGTGCACAATTTCCTCGACGACAGCGACAGCAGCAGCAGCAGCAAAATTGACCTGTCCCAGGGAAGCTGTCGATTTTCCTAGAAATCGTTCGAAAATAAATTGCCCTTTTAAAGCGACCTTGGCAATACAAAGACAATGCCACACCAGCAACTCGACTGTGGCTGCTACATTCAAATACGGCACCGCGCTCACCCTGCCCCGTGTGTCATTGTGCCCGTTGGCAAGCGTTGGCAGGCATTGTCAAGCTTCGACCGAAGAAGCTCAACCTCCATCGGCTGCTTCCGTTTCCGTCAAACAGCGGCATAAGTAGCAGCCGCAGGGGACTTTATGAGACTCGGTGCCTGTTGGCGGCGCCGAGACGGCCAAACGCGGTGTAGACGATTAGCATTTGGACGTAGCTGATTTAGCATAGGGCGGGGGGGGGCCCAGTTCACACATCGCCGAAAGATAGCTCGGCTCGCTTCTCGTCAACAGGCGATATACAGCGAAAATTGCTGAGTTGATTTCTGGTCGCTCGTCAGCGACCACGCCACATACTCTGTCAGGGTGGGGTCCGCGTTTCAGCCGCTCGTGGATATTTTCCGAGAGAAGCGGCGGCAGCAGCAGCAGCTCCGGTGGTCGTATAGGAACAGCATTGGTGGGGGAGGCGACCCTCAAGGTTTTTTTTTTTAGAGGAGGAAATTAGAGGAGGAAACTCGTAAGGTTTGGCGTGTTCCTACCGTCGGATCGCTTTCCCGTCAATGAAATAAAGTTTCATCTGATGTAATTATTGATAACGCCGCTCTCACGTATCCCGCCTTTCTGCTGATTCGTGCGAGCGGCTAGGTTGTTTGCTGGGTCGCTCAACGCGTGCGTATTCTGACAGAAACTCGAATGTTGGGTAAAAGCAAAACGCAACACTTAGGGTCTATATGTAATTATTCTTCTTCTTCTTCTTCTTCTTATTATTATTATTATTATTATTATTATTATTATTATTATTATTATTATTATTATTATTATTATTATTATTATTACTATCATGATATACAACTTGATTTGACAACATTGTTCATTTCAAGAAGAGCCTTTCTATGGAAACATAGTATTTTGTTTATTATTGTTATCCGCGATCTCCTCGAAATAGCCATAGCCGAACAGAGACTTAGCGTCTCGCCTCCGCGGTCCCCGGACGATTATTATCATCAATCTTTCTAGAATTCGGCGTTTATCAATGCGTTTCTGTTTTACTCGACGGAATCTCCTGCAAACCAGACAATCTGCATCGTAGAAGGCAACGGCAGCCTTTATACTTCACTCACACACAAACGAACAATGGCCGCGCGAGCTCTGACAACTACCACCACCACCAGATATACGATATCCAAAACCGGAGAAAGGGGATCTCACGCCTTTTGTATGTGTCGGTATCGAATCGAAGCGTCGGGCCAGCCAAGTCGAAGGGAGCCTGTGACAATACCATTCGATGGGCATTGGTAGACGCTCGGCTGTCGCAGCAGCAGCAGTTGTATCGCGGTGACAACGGTATCAACAGTCGCGAATGACATCAGGAATACTTTTCGCATCTTCAGACACAAACACATAAGTAACACATGAGCGAACGAGGCGCCGCGCGCCGATCCGGAGATCCGAATCCGAACCGCACTGACTGCCGCTCCGGGTCAGCTGGACAGGTTCCGCCCGGAGGCGTTGTGTCACCACTCGACATTGCCTCGAATACATACGTACAGCCGTCGCGGGCAGCGGCCGACGACAGTTGCTGATCAGCTCGAAGGCAAGCTGGGCTAAAACGTCCACGAGGCGTTGTTGTTGTTGTTCTTCTTTATTTGGCAATTTCTTTATCTCCTTCGGTTCCCCCCTCTATCCCTCGATTGTCTTCATCTTTGAGAAATCCTTGTGTGTTATATCTATTATATAATAATAATAATAACAACAATCATAATAATAGTAATAATAATAGAAATCCCCAAATTGTAGCTCGGCAGCGGCAATCGCCGCCGGGCGGGTCGAGTCAACGATCGCCAACAATCGAGTCGCGACAATCGCTTCCAGGCTCGTCTGGAAAAGTTCGCTTGTAGCCGTTGTTCGCTCCGCCACAGCGTTCTAGTTCTTCATCGACCAGATACAACAGCGTGTTAGGGCCACACGAACAGCTGTTATAACGACTATGATGGGGTTGATCCGACGAGCGGGCGGGCGGGGGGGTTATCAGCGACAGACGACGTAACACGGGCCCGAACGAGAAATTGGAAAATCTTCGGAGGCGGCGAGCGATGCGGCGACCTGGAGCGGAACGCGATCTAGTGGCTGCAATGGAAATATATTGCGAATATTTTATTTCTTTTTACTGCCTGCAACCTTTCAGCTCGCTGTGAAAAATAGATGAAGATCGCGAATTTGAAGCGAGATAGGCGAATGTACCGTACGCCGTAGTGAAGCTGCTGTAGCAACTTGTTGAACGGTGCCGCTCGCGGGAGAACGCTGATTCGAGTTAGCGATTGATGCCGATAGGGAGTTGACACCGCTCGCTTTATCTCTCTCTCTCTATCCCCGTTCATTCTTCTGATTACTGGGTTGGCATTGAGAGATTGCCGGGGTCAAGCCCTTCCGCCAAGACGGCATGTATCCTACATGCTGGCCGTGATGCCACACCGTAACAATAGCTATTATATATAACAAAGTTGGTTACAAATATCATGGATAGTGTCTCTCGAGCTATCGCGAGAGTGAATACTTTTTAGTGTTGTGTTTTTTTTTCGCCCTTTTTTGTTTTACTGTAATGGTACCCCCACATGAGACACAATTGCCTAGATACAATAGCATACATGGGTTGAGGCGGAGCATGGGTCGTCCATGCGAATCAAATTCAACTCCAGCTGTCTTCGGCCTCTTCACCTCAACGCACTCCCCGCAGAGGTGCTATCTCCTCCTATAAAATATCTCGGCCTATTTCTGCGGTACGACAATGATGACAACTACTTTTATATATACAGTGGTGTGAATAAACATAGCCCACCCCCTATATTTCAACAATCGTTACAAAGAATACACATTTGAGGCATTTCGTCTGTGTCAGATTAATGTACGTGTCAAATAACATATTTACCACAAAGAACAGCGCATACAACATCGCATGCAGCCTGCTACAACAAAATGTGTCATATTTCGGTGGTGAAAAATGATAGACACACCCTCAGTTATCGAGTGTTGAAATATAGGGGGTGAGCTATGTTAATTCACACCACTGTATATATATATTATATATATTTTTTGGGCTGACCCACCGTCAACATTTAACGTCCACGGTGACACGGCTTTCGGCGTTCATGCTTCATTAGACGGACAACCCCTTGAGCCCGGTGGCCTGGCGGTGCATTCGTGTGAGCCTGCCTTGCAATCGTAGGAGACGGACGTAGGTGCACGGCGGGTTCGATCCCCACCATTGTTGCACATTTGCATTTTCAAGGGGACGCCTACTTCCACTACTACAACTACTGCTGCTACTTGCTACTACTGCGCTATTCGCCACGGACGATACTGCGAATTGTATTCGGTTGGTGCACAATTATCCATTGTTGTAGCCGCTTGCTGCTAATTAGCGAAACTACCCCGCCGCTGTTGACCGCCGTCGTCCGAGACGCGCCAAACGGTGGCGGCTCCGCTCGCCGCAAGCGTGCCCGCAGCAGCGGGAACGTTGTACCATATTCGACTACCAACGGGCTGAGCGTTCGGCGAAGTCGATTTTTGTAGAATCCCTGACGTCTCAACTAGCATTGGCTAGTTAGCGTTGGTGTCTGCCGCTGCCGCCGATGCATGGACACGCCACGCGTATCTGACCAGAGGCATCCCCTTTTCTATTCGATATATTACGGTGTATTCGTATTGTTATCGCGTTTATCAATCGTGTAAACTGCTTAGCGGCAAGGAGTCCCACCATCTCCCGGCAGAGAGAGAGACAGACAGAATGAAGGCACGAACAAACAAATGGTAAATAATTATTGAAGATGAACAGCGTAGCCGGACACGTGAGACGTAGGCATCATGTTATAGAAAGGGGAAAGTCCTTGGGGAAAAAGAGAAATCCTATACAATTAGCAGCAGCAATAACAACATAATGATAATAATAATAATGAAATAAATCAAAAAGTCAACAACGTAATTGTCATCGCTGTAATGGTGCGTTGAGCAGTATAGTGGCGGGCGGCTAGAACAGTGGCGAATCTCAGCAGATCGACAAAAGCCAGGTGCAATGCACCCAGCAATGGGATGATTATTAACATAGTCTAGTAAATTGTCTGTGTAAGATGCAATCTAAGTAGTTTGGATAGAAGAAGACTATATAATACATATAATATATATATATATATCAACACTAGAGGTGGCAAGAACGAAGCTCATCTATATTATATTATTCATGAGCAATAAGCGGGGCATCGTCAGATTGTTGCAATTTTATTACAAGTCGCACTTACGGATGCAAGCAGCGTAATCCTCGCCGGGCCGATCACCGGACTGATGTCTGATGTACGCACAAGTGAAGATGACAGCTTGATCGCAATGGATGATCCAAACTAAGATCAGGCGTCATCACAATTGTGCTCTTATCCTATTGTTCGCTCATGGGCGGTTAAGGCGGAATGAATTAATGGGCCGGACTCGATCGCATGAGCGCGAACATATCGAAACCTGCAAAAAAAAACAATCAGAGTCGGATCTTATGATATCTCACCCATTGTCTCTGATCTATGAGAGACTTCATTGAGGTTCTGTTATCGGCGACGATCCGCCGCCGGTCGCCCCCGCCGCCACCTCACCTCGACGAAGGGTGTTAATGAAGGGTTTTTTCTTTCCTCCAGGTCCTACGTTGCCTGATAGGCTTCCGATCGAATAGGATTGAGTTGATTGAGTTACTACGACTACTACCACTAGCGCGGTGGCTTGGACGGCTGAGTGTTTGGGTGTAAAAAGCCAGAGGCCGCAGGTTCGAATCCCGTTGCGTGACATATAAGAGAACTCAAGCATTCTATGCAGTTCCTTTAACAAATCAATAAAGCCTTACCCTACCTTACTACCACTGATAACAATTATTATTTCATAAGAATTATTATAGCACCGTTCTGGCCTTTTGTCCTGATGCCCACCCTCTACGTCTGCCTCGCGATCCGCTAGTTTGAACGCTAATGTAAATCGTTCGTACGTGCTCGTCTGTGAGCGCCCATTGATTGGGGCGAACGTTTAGCGACGCCAACATTCTCGTTTCCGCTCGGCAACGCGTCGCCCGTTCGGGGCAAACTCGCATTATGAACTCGTGGACAGGACGGGGAGGAGGGCATGGAAGCTCAACAGCTTCCAGCGCCTGGATGATTCAGCGCGTTCTTCGGCTCGCGCACGTGCCATCCGCTGTATCGGCAATGACAATCGTTCGCCGCACAGGTCTGATGCTCGGACAACGATATCCGATGAGATCTGCTGCCAGGCCTGACAATGCAGGGTTTACGGGGGAGCACACGGGCGTGTGTGTGTGTGTGTGTGTGTGCGCAAAACGTTCGCTGTTACCGTCTCGAAGATCGCGATGTTCATTATCGTCTTGCGGATGCTGCTGCTGCTGCTGCTGCCGCTGTTTTCTGCTGGTAGTAAATGATGACATCAATGACTAAGATAACGCTGGTGGCAAGGATCGTATCGACTGTAAACAACAGGAGGACGAGCAGGAGGAGGAGGGGGAGGAGGAATTGCAGCATCAGCAGTAATCACCGTCGAGTCGGGTGACACGGTCGGACGTTCGTGAGCTCGAACGCTTCGTCAATATTTCTTCAAGCAAGTGACCAATCGGTGCGCATCGTTCGATCGCGGCTGGATTGCGTTGACAAGTGAATCTGAGCTTGTTTGTTGTCCTCTTGGCAGACGCCGACACAAATGGCTGATTCCCGATGTCGACGTTGGAGAGAAAGAGAAAGACAGAGCGAGAGACGATATCGACTGTTTGATTTGGCAAGTTGCCCCTGCCACGTGTTGTTTGCTGTCATGATCAGCGGAAGAGGATTCATCGATGACTAGGGCACGGTGGCGAGCGACTTGGTTCTTCTTCTTTTTTTTTGGGGCAAACTTTCGCCAGACGATACTGAACGCGCAAACGGATGAGATTTGTACGCGAATAAAGAAAACACCACCGAACATTTGCTAATACATCTATATATATATATATATATATATATATATATATATATATAACGTAACCCGCTCACGTTGGACGGTCCGCTGCAAAAATCGGCCCGAAACAACAAAATGTTCTAAAGCGTTTTTGGTATCTGCTCGACACCTCACGATTTTGAGAGTTGTTGTTGTTGCTGTTGTTGTTTCAATGTTATTGTTCCGTTGTTGTTGTTATTGTTGTTGCCGTCATTTTGATTTCTTCACGTCTTGTCGAACATTGCTTAGCACTCACTCGTAGACGTGCCAGTCGTCGTCGTCACCGCCGCCGCCGCCGACGTAATCCGCGCGGGCGCCGATCGGCCTAGAGTGTTCGTCTGAGCTAGGACGAGCAATTTGGGGGCGAAACGCGACCAGTGAGGCAATGGGTCTAACTATGAAACCCCTCGTTGGTCATTGCTATTCTTTTTTCTGCTGTAAATTCGCAAAAGTCGTTCGAAATTCTCTCACCGGCAACGAGCTGGTTGATTTAACACCTCTGCGGTGAGGCTGGACGGTGATGCCGAGGCCGCGCCCCCACCTCCCAGCATCGGTGTGCTCAGTGCATAGGCAGATGGATAACAGGGCTATCGCGGTGGTATCGTCTTTCCGCGCAGGGATGCTTATGGCTGGAGCGGCGTTAGTTAAAACAAAATGAATGCCCACAGGCGAATAGGTGCTGCCGTAGAGATTCTGCTGCATACCGCCGTCTTGTTGCTCAAGCTAAATATTTGAAGTGACTAAATTTCGATAGCAGTGCTGGTGGCGGTCCCGGGATCATGCGGCGAGTGGCAACCCAGCCATTTTTGCAAGGCTTTCCGCTTTAACGATTGTATATATATATATATATATATATATATATAGGGAGAGAGACAGAGTAATGTAAGCCGGATATTTATGCCGTTTGGTGATCCCTATGCGGATTACCGCGGTCGACTATAAACAGGATCGGTGGACCGTTGACGAACGGAATTTGTGCTAAGGATAAAATGAGATTTCATTAGACGAACGATAACCTGGATTCCGAAAAACTTTCACATCAACAATACGATTTGCCCCGATGGATTCAACCTGTAGAAAAGCGACCTTCAATTTAGGTGAAACCAACTTCTGCCAATGGTAGACTTGCCCGCCCCCCTGGCGTGGTATTGACATTTACCAATATCGTGGCAATTGTAGCCGAAATCATTTCGCACGTTATTATAATTAATGATCGATTCAAATTAACAGCCTGTTCTTCATTGATTTTCCAGATGCCGGTGTCGTCACTTCGGTGGATCCCGCCCAAGCGAAAGGGGTCCCGTTGCCACCTCGGTACGCGGTCTGTCCACCAACTTTGTTCATTAGGATAGCGGCGTTCCTCGGAGCCTCGGCAGTTACCCTCGGCGCCTATGGAGCACATGGTATGACCTCCACACGAGTCTCTCATCATTGTTTTTTCGTCATTAATTATCACTATGCACTGGCTGTCGAACTGACCGATTCTCCTCAATCGTTCCTCCATATGATATATATATATATCTATATGCGCAGTGAAGCCGTATGTATCCGAGACGGGTTCAACGAATAGATATCACAGATAATCTCAACACTAGTTAGACAGGAGACCAATAGGCATTAGGCGTCGGGGCCAATATTATTAATGAATCGTTGCATTCTCGACCATACGACAAAAATCATCCATCATTTTATATATTTGTTTCGCTTTCAAAGCGGACATCGTACGCATGCTCGCTTGCTGCCGGAAACCAGAGTATTTCGCGGGCGTGACCCCTGACCGGTCCTGCATTTGAACAGTGCCACAAAGCCTCCCGAATCGCTAGACCCCATCATTCCTGTCTCATACATGAGCACATTTCGCGGACGCGATCGCAATGTCTCGCCGACCCCCCGCTATCTCCCATGTCACTTGAACATGCGTGGTAAACACCTATGCTATGTCGGACACATGCGATGTCGGACGTGTTTAACCCAAGCAGAAGTTATCTCAATTATCTCACCTCATCCGTTATCGAATGTTTAATGGCAGTTCGTCGTAGAAGACGCCGTCGAAGCGGTTTCGTCTCGACCAAATTCGGCCGAACTCAATCTGTTCCCCACAACAGGCGAGAACCGCGTCGATTGTGATATAGTTTTTCGGCTCACCAATTACTGCACGAACATCTTGAAGATGATGACAACGCAATCAATTTCTCCGTCGCATTCTGTTTGTCCTGAACTATCCTGTCAGGAGTCGATCCTCACGATTGCTACCGATTGGAAAGCGACGGCGTAGTGCAATATCACTAGTTGCCGTGTTGGCACTACGACAACACGTGCTCTCACGTATGCGATGACGAGACACAGATGCAATCATTTACTATATATATATATATATATATATATATATTTATATATATATCGACATCGTTCGTTCGGTAAATATACCACATATACAACATGTATCGCATATATTCAGTACCTCCTGCTATCGGGACTTCCGTGATCAGTCAATTTCTATTATTACTAATATTTTACCAAGACACTCGCTGATCACTAAAGGTTGTTTATTACCACAGTGTCGCTATGGTTACTGATATTGTTCATAAGCTCGTAGCTACGTTATTCACGCCGTAGGCCTGAACATCCGCGACCGCTTTCCATTGTATTACATCAGGGCTCCTCCGCCGCCGCCGCTCTGTGACCACTGCGGAACGAAAATCGCGATTGACATCGCCTGCGACCCCAGTTAGCCACCACCAGTTCGTTGGCCAGACAGAACCCTTAGCGATAGTCGTCTCGCCGACCAAGGCAACAGCGTCAGCAACACATATACACACACACATATCTATATATATATATATATATATATATATATATAGACGCCTCATAGCCACAAACGACTGACAGACTGATGTTGTTTGTGCCCACATCTCTTTCCCCGATAGGACTGATTCTTTCTATTTGCTCTGTGCCGTGGTCCGCTCTTGCTGTTGTGTTAATATAACTACTGTCTACCGCACCCGTAGCTATCTGCTAGATCTATCCGAATATTCTATTCGGGATGTGCGACTGCCGGCGTTTGGCGCCGCCGCCGCCACCACCGCCGCTCATTATGACGAATGATTTGCTATTTTCGACTATATATATATATATATATATATATATATATATATATATATATATATATATATTTATTTACATATATATGGGTAATGATGTGTAGGGGTAAATCATTCTATGTGGTTGCTATTGTTGTTATTCCCGCCACTTCTGCTGTTGCTGCTTATCGCTATTATTAAATTCACCCCGGCAAACTTAATTGGTCTTGGTGGATCTTCTCCACCTTGTATATGTGTGTCTGTGTGTGTGTATATCTATATATTTATCCATCTATTAGTGTGTCAGTGTCTGTCAGCCTTTGCTTCACTATGTTGTTCATTTTCATCGTCATCCCCTTTGCCCACTCGAGGTTCTTCTCAGTTCTTCTCTATCGCGGCCGCCTGATTCATGTTCCTTCATCGTAGCCATCATTCACCTCTCTGGTTGTGTCGTTCATGTGTGCCTGTGCGTGTCTGTGTGTGTGCGATTGCCGGCCAGTTGCCGGGTGAGCTATGACGATTCGGCTGATGAGGGTGTTGCTCGCGTCTTTCGTTCGACTCTCACGAACCACCACCGCAGCAAGAGCAGCAACAGCAACAACAACAGCAACAATAGTTAAACAGACGGACGCTTGAACGAGCTGATACGGCCAGTGAACGGTCCGGGTCAACACGAGAGCGTCGTTGACTACTGAGTCCATTGTCGAGCCTGTCCCCTTGGCCCGGCCGTCCCGGTATACCCGTCACGCGTACGGGTCACTTGACGCGTGGGGATCCACTGTATGAATCGATGATCCAGTGCACTGGGCGACGAAGCCCTTCGCCCCCCTTTGCCCTTTCCCCTTTTTGATGATCGGGCCGACTACCTGCTGTTGTTGTTGCTGCTACTGCTGCTGCTGTCGCGGCTCTATAATACACCTACGACTCAATTGTCATGCTTGTGGCCTTGAGGGGTGGCGACTGCTCCAGCCATCTGAGGTAACGATCGATTCTTGCTGAAATCGAAAGTCCTCCCCGCGATCTTCACTCATCTCCACCGTTGTCTTGTCCGCGCTGTTTTTTGGCCGAGGCGGATTTTTTGTCACGCTCCTTCAACGGATCACTTTTACGCTTATATAAATTAAATGACAATGAAATCAAATCGAGAAGCGGAGATGAAATATCGCTACTTCCTCACCTCATCCCCCACTA
Organism: Stratiolaelaps scimitus; assembly: GCA_019614645.1. Taxonomy (NCBI): domain Eukaryota; kingdom Metazoa; phylum Arthropoda; class Arachnida; order Mesostigmata; family Laelapidae; genus Stratiolaelaps; species Stratiolaelaps scimitus. The sequence goes on along the minus strand of JABWDB010000034.1, from coordinate 965,820 downwards.
CCACCACCGCCGCCGCTGCCAGCGTCACGATCAGCGGGATCTTCATTAACAACATCAGCATCTTGTTACGGCTCTATTATTTCCGCCGGCGGCGGTTTGGTCGCTGCAAACAGCACCACCAGCACCGCCGCCGCCGCCGCCTCCTCCACCGATTCGCTGGGCTCACACACACACACGTGCGGCAATAGGCGCCGCACGACGCCGCCGCGACCCACGGGGGCCACCCGGGCGCGTTCGGCGCACACAGCAGGTACAACCATACACTGGGATCGCAGCCGCATCGGCGAACACCGTTCGCCTGCCCTTCCACGTGACGATGTGAAGATGCTAAAGATCACAGCGCAAACAATTATATAACGGTTCAGCCCGCGATCCTCAATTGTTGCGACATCGTTTGCGGCACCGTTCTTCTCGTTGTCCTCCGCCAGCTCCGCTGATCGTTTTGTATTTCGTTGGCCAGCCTTTGAAAGAGGTGGCTGTTGTATTTTTCCATATTTCCATTATCATTAGGCGAACGGGCGAACGCGTTCGTCGTGATTCGACTTCGGGTCGATCCGCGCCCGCGTCGACGCGCGGTGGCTGGCCCGTTTGAGTCGACGGCCTTTGGGTTTCGGTGAACATCAATCGTGAGAAGGGAATCGAAAGGGCCCTGAAAAGGAAAACAGCCGGGGAATTATATGAGACCGAACGATCTCCTCTCTCTCTCTCTGCCGACTATGCGAAATAGTGTAGGATGTCATCATTGAGCCACTTAGTCGTTGATGGTTAGTATATAGTAGCACGGGCCGTACACGGTGGCCGGATCAGTGTCACTCGTCGGATCGGATCAGCCCGGATCGAGTTCTGTGCGCGAGTTACGGCGGCCGTACGAGCTGGCTATCGCATCATCGGCAGAGCCCGTAATTGAGTTCTGCTGGCGTGTTCGTCTAGCGGCACTGTGCCGGGTGCAGTAATCGCGCACACGTCTGCATCAGATCATTGTGGAGACGTTGGTGGACACAGTTGATCTGCCTCTGATCAGACAGAGTATGTGCTTCTCCGATTAGCGGGACGATCCGGAGATGTGCGATGTATAAACAGCTATTGGCATCGTCGAAACCGCTCGAGGCACAGGGTGCTCAGAGAGATGTTTTGCATTAACCGAATGAAATTCACGCCACAGATATCTGAAATGATCGTGAACCGGGTTGCGGTGTTCGTGGAGAGGTTTCGCTCGAGTGGAAATTTTTGAGAGAAGCTGCGGAACGAGAGCAACGAATCTATTTTTTGGTGTATATATGTATATATATATATAATATATTTCCACCCCTAATATATATATATATATATATATATATTAGGGGTGGAAATATGTTTTGTCGCTATTTCAGAGGAAAACAGAAATGTTCGTAACTTTACTTCAGCAAAACTTCCCCGGATTTTCCTTTCATCAACTCTGTCATTGTCAATCCCAGTGTAGAACGATTATCGCATTTCTAGTGAAGCTAAATATAACTGAAACACCCTGTAGAAACAGACGCTTGTGTTCAAGCAGCCTCAACAAGGCTGCTGTTTCGAAACACCTATCGTAGACCCATTTGTCTGTTGGCTTCGTTCTTCGAAATCACCCATAAATTAAAGAACAACAAAATATCCAATTCTCATTAATTCCCCGTCGTGCACATCAGCCCACTTCCGATCAAATCAACGAAGGTCGCTTTCAGCTGTGTATATACTCGCTGTCTTGACCTTCAGCTGGCATCTGTCAACGTCTTCTAGCAGCAGCTCTTTGAGGGCGTCGTATGGCCGATCCGTGTTCAAGCCGAGAACAGATAGCCTTCAGCAGTGCCCGCACCGCTCGTGGTCATTGGCACCCGTGACCTCTGCGTCAAGCGAGCTGCTACAGCCAATGTCTCTCAAGCCGTCGATCGACGCGACGCGGGCAACCGAACTCTACCCGATGCCGTTTCCACTGATCGCCTGCTGAATGTCAATAGCCACCAGACGCTATTTCGATTTCAAGGCATCTATCTGTCGATCAGAATGCTACGCGAGTCAGTTACTGCTGAGCAAAGACTTCACTGACCCTGCGAAAGCACGGAAGCGGTACCGTCTCCAAGTCGCAAATCTGTTTGACGAGGACGTTCGAGTCGGGTCAGCCTCTCGGCAGCGCGTTCACATTCGTGATAGAAGTGTGTGTCTGTGTGTGTGTGTGCGCTTGTGTGGGTAGGGGAGGTCTAATAATCCCATTCAATTGCTTTCTCAACTTGTCTCGTTGCTCAGCTGACTTTTCTTCGTATTCTCTTTCGTTTTCTGGTTTCCTTCGTTTCTTCACGCAATTAATTTGTCGGCCGACTCGCGCGGACGCGACGAACATAGGGGGCTGGGTGACAAGCTGGGTCAACAGCAAGAAGCGACCTTAATTGGAAAAATAAATATCAGGGTGATTGAACCACCGTGATCACTGATTGAAGCTTGCTCCACAAATCCTCTCTGGGAAATTTGTTATGAGTGGTGGTCGTAGTCGATGTAAGGAAGAATATCACACGAACACCACCAGCACAGGCTGCGTGTACGCGATTGGCGAGTACCACAGGGGTTTGCGGGACATAACAGTAGAATTGTGTCTAACTATTCCTGTGGTATCAGATGCAACAGCTAGTGCACTCAGGCTCACGTTCATAATGACAATATTTAATTGTAAGAATAATAGCAATAATAATGGGATGACTGGGGGATGGACACCACTGCTTTTAGCGGCCACACTCTCGGGCAAAACACCATTTGCGTGAAGCACGGGATAAGTGCGCACGCATTTTACAGTGTGTTCCAAGAAAAAAAAAATATAATAATGATTATATTAATAGAATAATGGGTCATCTTCCTCCTATCCATGTTATATAGTTTTGAGACAGTAACTAATCCAAAACAAGGTTACAGCTTGTCACACCGAGTAGCTCTCCTTCCGTAACCATAATCGCTTTCTATAATTCCTCCTCGAATCTTCCTCTACCACTATATGTCTCTCGAAATGTTATTGTTATCGCTCTCCTCTTACAAAGTGTATATTCGAACTCTTCATAGTGCTGATACCTCCAGATTGTCTGGGGCACTCTCTCGTCTCAGTGCTTCTGCTCTTCAACTGTTACTGACATCTGATCAGTGCTCGCGAGGGGCCACTAATCATCTGCAATAGAGTGCACCCTCTTTCTTTGCTCTTGGTTAAATTCTAATTGAATATGTGGATTTGTATTTTTCTTCTGCCGACGTTCGATCTCTACTAGAAATGGTATTGCCACCACTCGGCGTCACCTGATTCGATCGACACTTAGACGAGAGATACTTTGTTTCCTGGCCATTGCCTGATAAACGTTGTATTGTTATTTTGAAGAGCAATACATTACTATGGTGCGCTATCGTAGCTAACCATCGACGCCGAACTGCCTGCGCTTCAAGAAGCTTTCCCTCTAAAGTTCTTGCTGGTATGGCGACGCTCGCGCGACACCATATCGAATTAAAATGTGCACACGGACAGTTAACTTGGCGACAAACGTATTGGTATGAGACAAATCATAATGTATTATGATGGATCGGAACTTCGGAACGTCGCTTAAAATCGATTTAATAGTGCTTGTTCGATGCTCGAAAAATCGCTATACCATAAGAGAAAAGCAGTAGGCAAAGTTAGCCCAAGGACCATAAGTGTCACTATGTAAGTGAGTGCGCGTCAGGATCTGACACCGCGAGCAGCCCTAGCCTGACGTCATACCGAGTCTCATCTGAGCCCGGTGGCTCGCACCCGTACACTCGATGGTGCTCGCCCAGCGCTAGCTCTTCTACGAACAGACAGATAGTGTTATTCGCTACAGTTCTACTGCATTACCACGATGTCTATGCGCGGGTGGAGAGCTCCGTCATTCAACCATACGAGGCGTGGATAGGCTCAAGGAGGGGACCCACGGCTGCGCACGCCGATCCGATCCGGCGGTGCCACGGGAGCTAGACTAGGAAAATCGCTCAGGGTGGAGGAGTCCCATCGACGAACGTCGCTGTATGCATTCTATGTATAAAAGGATACGAGACCTCCATCTTTCGGGCTGACGGAGGGGAAATCGCTCTCACGAGATGAGCACACACACACACACACACGAAAGGGATTTTGTGGTGTTGGCCGTCGTATGGGAAGAACAGCAGCGCTGTGGAGAGCACATTTGAGATTGTCACCCGAGTATGACAATGGCCTCCAGGGGGCACCGCGCAAAGAGATTAAGATCTTGAAGATCTTCGACATGTGGGATAATATAGGCGATTAGCAGCGTGGCAGCAAAACCGAAGATCGATGCCAAGAGCGGGGGACAATGAGTGAACAAGGGAATCTCGTGCGTGAGTGTGGAAGCTACTCTGCAGTGAAATCTTGGCAGACGCTTCGATGGCGAGGAGGCTCTGAGAAACTGGCCACGAACGGATAAAGGTAATAGCTCAGCGACGGGCTGGTCTGGTCGCGTTGTTCGCTAACGCAGAGCGGATAGAGAACACTGTGCTGCTAGTTTGGTTAAGAGGACTAGCCAGATACGCTGGCGTGCGTTGAGAGACTAATTACGCTATGGATGAAGACACGTAATAACTATGAATTTGCGTACAGCATCGAGAAATCAAATGGAACACGCACGTTATCTCTGCGGTCTGCTCATTGGTTCTTCTCTCTCTCTCTCTCTCTCTCGCACTCTCTGGGTGATCTTCGAATGAGGCATTTTTCTCAGCGATAACAGCAACTGGTGCAACGATAACGCTGACAATCAACGACAATGGGAATTGCCCATAATCGCAAAAGTAGCAAACTCTGCATTATTGACTGAGGGTAGCCTCACTCTCGTACGACACTCAACAGCATTACGCACCGCTATAGCAGATCTGTCGCTTTGCCTTACCATAGAGACGACAGCGATAGCGAGACTATACTAAAAATACTCCCCGGCCCTCACGGCTGTCTCATTCAGCCAAGTACGATACGCTGTCGCCTGCAGCAGGCAGTATCAGCACGCACCTTTTATACGGCCAGCGCCTCTGGTCCTCCTCTGTGGGATCCGTCGCTCGGTGATGAACGTTTGAGTGTCGCCGAGATGGGAGGCACCGTCATGCTTATTGTCATTCGAAGCCAGCATACACTATGGGTGTAATAGGAGTTCGAAAGGCGACGGCTACTTACTAACACTGATCATGGAGAAGAATCGCTCGGATCCTGGCGTTGGCCGAGTCGCGCTCGGACTTGCCGTCGCGTCAGTCAGATTATTCGATTGGCTTTTCTTTCTCGTTTATCTGCGCTGCCGAAGATCCGGTCTTCAGATCAAACAACATGAGCGGTGACACTTGTCGCTATTCACAATTTTCGTCTGCGTACGCACACTGGACCTTTATACTACATCGCACCCATGACGGCACGACGAAATTGATTATGGGGTCTGCATAGTCGTCGGAATATGACAATATATAATACCATAATAGACATAGCATTGGTTAGTATAATAGTTATTTTGAAATGCAAGTGTAGGTGGAATCGATGGCTTCGCCAGCTGCGTCCCAGAAATACCGCCACTATGCGGTGTAATATTATATAATGATATATAACATTATACTATTTTTATTTTTATTATTATTATATAATGTTGCATGTGTGTGGTAGCCGGCAATCTTTAGTTATCATTTTTAAAATAATTTAAAAGTATAATTAACAAGTAAATTGTATAATAAAAAAATATAATAATAATAATAATTAAATTAAGATTATTTTTTTGATGTTTTTGCAATGTACGACAATTTTTTTATGATGAAGTGGCGTAACACCTGTGACATCACTCGGACGAACTTTTGGGCGAAGATTTGTACCATTTTATTTCGAATTTGACAAATCCATTATCGATCATATAATATTTCATGTTTCCACTGCCAGGGTTTCTCTAGTGATTGTTGAGCATCTCATTCTGTCTGACAGATTCGACCTCGGCCATCACGATAGCTTCTAGATACGGTATCTATATACGTAATATACCCTTATGAATTTTGTGTACTTGATTGTAGCGTAAAATAGATGTACATATGTTAAATGTTTTTCCTGTATTCTCTGTTTGTGTGTTTGGCCCTCGACAGTCCTCAAGCCGGCGGGTGGAATGGCGACAGTTTTTCACACGGCGAACCTCTACCATTTTCTGCACACTCTTGTCCTGTTTATGGTCTCATTCTCCAGATATCCTCGACTGGTAAGTTGCACAGATTCGCACCTATCCCCCCTATATTTTTTTATATATATATATATATATATATATATATATATATATATATATATATATATGAGACTTCATTTAATAATACAGCGCTACGAAATGTTCATTATGCATCGGCTAATTCGTAGCCATTGTAGCCCAGCCCGGGGGTCGCAGCTGCCAAAGTTAAAGTTTTCCCGGATCTGAACACAGGCGCGGGAGGGTGGTCGATTCGAAGCCTGGCGATTATGTGTCCATTTTGTTTAGAGACGAAAGACTCCTCAAGCTCCCTTGATTTGCGCGCGCCACCGTTCGCTCCATTATGACGCGACCGGCTCCACGCGTCAACAACGCAACAAAGCGTCACCTGCACGCCGCCGACGCCGAACACACTTCGGCCATATCACCAGCCACATGAATATCTCACGGGAGCCAACATTAACATTGTGATGTGGTGCATTTATATGCGATCATGCGCTAATGGTGATGACGATCCGGACAGCGGTAATGGCGGTCGTGGCGGCAGCGTTACCCGGCAGAAGTCACCGTTACCCGGCAACTTTTCCGGAGAAGTGAACAGCTCCAGCGCCAGGTCTGGCGTCCGGGAGTGTCCCCCCCTTCGCTGACGACCAATGTAGATATATATATATATCGGCCTCTCGCTATCTCTGTGTGGCGTTCCGAGCAGTTTTCTTTAGCCTTAGCGGACGTAGGTACACGAGCGCTTTATTCAAAAGTCCGTTGACAGCTGACGATTGTCTGCGGCCGACGAATTCGACTTGGAACTTTACGATCTTCTCCTCATTATACTGCGATAGATCGCACTCCCCCTATATATATATATATATATATATATATATATATATTGTGATAGAAGAAGCTCGTCTCATCCACCCCCACAACACAAACGTACCAACCGTACCCATTAAACGTTCGTCATGAGAGCGAGGAGGCTGCAACTCCTATTGTCTTCTTCATGTTGGCGGTGCTCGCGACGCAATCGAAGCCCCCCAGCGTCGAGCGGTGGAAACCGCTCGTGGAACAAGCCGAGCTTAACTCTCCGGCGGCTCATTGTTTGCACATTGGCCCCTTCAGGACCACCAGCAGTCGCGGCTATGTATATATATATATATAATAGTCAGCATCGTTTGCCGAGTAAACGGTAGTCAGCCGTCGTGGTCGACCGAGCGAGGATTGTCTCCATCTTCGTCCAAATCGCCGCCCGTAGCCTCGTCATGGATGGCTCCCAATGACCACGGCAGCACGGTGGCATCGTCGGCAGGCGGCGATGGCAACGGCGTATCCGCAAGGCTCCATTATGGCGTCTGCGGCGCAATTTGCGAGTTTGCGCTGCCACGAGATCAGCCGGGGACAATGGGCGGACAATGGCGTAGGTTACCGACCGGCTAGCGCCGAGGTACGGACGCACTAGCCGGGATCGGCAGCTGGGAAACACTGCGAGAAAGAGCTCGAAGAAATCAATCAATGAATAAACACGAAGCCCACAGGTGATCGAGTGACCACATATTATAATGATGCCGGATCAATGGGATCATCTGGCAATTGTTCGCGCAGCAGTGGTAGCCATAGTGGACAGTGGTGGCCGATCGATTGCCGGGCCACTCCACGTTCGCTCGGGGGCCTGGCGGAGACCAGGAGCGAACGGGTCTCGTTTCGGTGTACACGCTTATGCGCGTGTGTGTGTGTGTGCATGTGTGGGGAGGGGGCTGCGACGGATGACGACTTGGACCAGTATCGGCGGAGAGTCGACGCTGAAGAGAATGGTGATCGGCCAGCCACGAAACGATGGGATGATCGCTCGTCCGGTGACGATTCTGTATGCGGCGGTCGATGAGCGCATATTGCGCATTTATACAATATAGTCGATAGATCGATAATTGGACTGGTTATCGAGAGAGAGAGAGAGAGAGAGAGCAGATAGATGCTGATGGGCACAATGCCAGCGTATTAGTTAACGTCAGGGTGACTGGACGGTGGTGAAATCATTATTGGGTATTGGTGCGAGAGATCAACTATCGTGAATGAATAGCGCACATCTTTTTCGCTGTCACGTTTCCTGTGAGTTTAGAATTTGTATATTGTACTAACCTAGCTAGGTCGAATTTGCTGATTGCTTTGTGGTAAATCGCTTTCGTTGAGGATTGAAGTCAGCACACACATATATATAGAGTCGAAATCCAACCTTTAAATGGACCCAGCATATTTTCGAAACCGTGACCTGCTCACCACCAAAGCAGTTCCACATTACTTATCATTCTAATAGCAATGTATATATGATAGACGCGCGAATTTCTTCGTCTACGCAACCAGGTTAACATTGGGATTCGCCCAAACAAGTTACATTGTGTGCCCTAAGCATTGCAACGAGAGACGAGCTGCAGCCGTGCTAGTAGAAGTAGTCGGCATCGTTGTCAAATAACAACTTTCTAGATAGAGAAAATGACATGGCTAGTGTTATCATTCATACACCAGCGGATGGTAGTGCCATCCTCCAATCTCGTACGTCACTACGGCCATAAAACTCATGTCGACATCCGGGTGTCATCCTCAAATTTTCTCGTCTCACCCGGACGAGATGCGCGTCACGTAAGACTCAGCGGACACCCGCCGGCGGCGGCGGCGGCGGCGGCGCCCTTTGTTCAGTGTTGGCGCGACGCCGGATGGGCAGTGGTCCTCGTCAGCCGTCGATTTTCGATGTCGTCGCCTCGAACTAGTGCAATTGTTGTAGTCGGCAGACGGTGAAACATTCGTCAATTCGTTGATCATCGTCGATCGGACGGAATTGATCTCAGGATTTTCGATCGACTTCTCATTTTTTTGTTTATGTCTATGTCGGGCTGCAGCGCGGCTCTGAAGGAGAGGACTAGCCGGCGGCGTCGTGGCTCGCTCGACGCCGGCTAATTTCCAGCTGCCACCTACGGCCTCCCCCCTCGTCCTCCTCCTTATCAACGGCGTTCGACGTTCACTACGTCTACAACGATCTATGAGGAACGTTCGAGAGCGACGGAGAGGCGGTGGAGCTCAGCATGAAGTCCACTCACTGTCCGTTGCCATCATGAATTCACAAGCACGTTTGCTTCCAGTAGAAGAAGAAGAAGAAATCGCTTCGTTTTCAAGGAGCCACGTCGCCGACACGACACGAATCGCTGAACATGATGAAAATGACTAAGCTGAAGTGTCCTAGTGGCGGTTATCATAGTGATGATGGCAACGGCTGCCTGCAGCTATCCGCTCATAGCGACAACACAACCGACGAGCGTTGCCCTCCCCGCCGAGCGCGTTGGCTCTCTGTTCCCGTTGGGACTTGGAACGATGGCGGACCCGAAGCTTTTCAACTGATATTGGCTGATTCGTCCGGTGTTGTTCATCGGCTGATTGTCTCTGGCCGGCTGCTTGGACCGGGCCACTTCGGAAACACTGCTCTGACGAGCGGCGAAGTCCAAGTAAAGGCGGTCGAAAAAGGCAATCGCGACAGAGGTGGAGGGGCGGGCAGGGTGGGTCCACAGCGAATCAATGAGTGTGAATATTTGCTATGGGTATCGTCTGGTGAACGTGAGGCGTTTCGCCGTATGCGACGAAATATGCGCAGCGGATTCAAATTCAAATTCAAACAAATGTTTATTGACGGAACTGCTATATACATGCTTAAGTTCTCGTAAAAATAATAGTTAAAAGAATTATTGCAACGTATATTTTATATATAAAGGGTACACATTTTTTTTTTGTACAATATGTAAACATTGGGTAAGATACAAAACAACTATCCACAAAAATATCTACATCTGATTGATAAAAAAATTTTTCACCTCCGCTGCAAACTTTTTTGCCGAGGAGAGTGAACGAATCTCGCGAGGAAGAGAGCCCCAGACTGCCGGCAAGCGATAAGCGAGAGCATGGCGGCTAGATTCTTTAACGGCAAAAGGTATCACAAACTCAGTTGGTCTGCGGGCCGTTCTTCGCACCACAGTGGTAATTGGGAAAGTAATGTCGTTTGGAATACGTCCCTTCGACATCTTAAAGGCAAGAATTGGAAAGTGATGACGCTTATGATGTCTTGGCCAGCTGATTCAAGTGCGGTACACTCGATTTATTGTGATTTGTGTATTCTCGAAGGGACTCTGTAGCTTCAACGTGGTTAATGCCGAAGGGTATGCCGACGCGAGGCTACAATATCTGAAATAATTAAATAATAATAATTATAATAATTCGTATAATAATAATAATAATGCGGTACACAGTTTTTACGTGACCAAAACGTCAACCAACAGTTAACACTGGCAAACTACGGAAGAGTAATGATTCGTTACGGAATAGCGCATCATTATACCGGCTTGATAATATAGACTTGACTCACAACATTATAGACTTGATCTAGAAATGCAAAAACTTCAAAAAATATTATTAACAAATATTTGTTATTTTACACAAAGCAAGTATTATATATAGATCGAAGAGAATAATAATCCTAATAATTTACAATACCAAAAAGTGAAATATCCGTCCTGATACAGCAAGCTGTCCTCGGTTTCAGGCATTCATATCAGAGAGACAGACGCGACTTATTAACTTACACAGATATGGCCGAGATAGACCAGGATAGACAATGCGGGTTGGGTTTCCGACATTACAACCGACAAAAATCAATGAGGCAAACATACAGTACTCTGAAATGATTAGAGAGCAGTGCGCTTGCTTCTTAACTGGACTGCACTAATTCGCCCCACTGGCGTTCATTGCTCAGCGTGCACTATACCACAAAGCTGCTGCTGCTGCATCAGCAGCGGCAACAATAACAACAACCACCACAACAACAGCAGCAGCAGCTCTAACCACATTTTTCAAATATTCAAATATTCTATTCACATTTTTAAACTATTTATTTATGCGACTCTCTGTTATTTGTTGATCTCTTCAGACGGGAACTCTGCTAATTCTCGGCATCATCGTCTTCTCCGGAACCTGTTATATGCAAGTGTTCACCGAGAACGCCCAGTGGGTGCAGGCCACGCCGTACGGAGGGATGCTTCTTATAGCCGCTTGGACCTCGTTCCTACTCTGAGGGTCGCGCAAACCTCTGCGCGCGGCATCACTTGAAACGTATATACGTCGACAATCAGAATGATAATGATGATTTAATATATATATATATGTATCATCATAATAGTTATACATATATATGAAAGTCAGAATTTCCTCCATTGCAATGAACACGTACTCGAGTATTGACCAAGTTCGGAGTGACGACGTCCGTACTCAACTTGTCATTCTGTGGCGGAAATTCACACACACAGGTATAATAACATAAAACAGAAAACAAAACAAAAATCCAGACATTCACTGAACGTCGATTGATCGGCACCATCATGGAAAACTAATGATTACGGCGGAAAATTATAAAAAATTAACAAAAAAGATAACGAGCATTTTAGTTCGTAGATACCTCGATGTCATTTCGTTGGTCTCAACACGACCCAGTGGATCTGTAGAAGAGAATGCGCTCGGCTGGAAAGGCGGGAAGGCCTGAGTGAATGCACACATTCGGCAGATCCATGGAACGCCGTTGAGGTGTAAGGACTGTATCGCCTTTGAGGTTAGGCACAAGGAAATTTGTTCTCTGTTTGGAAAATCGAGAAAACGAACTGAAAAAGCATGGTGCGAACTATATATACATATAACATTCGAGTTATATTAGGTCAGCCAAGCCTTGAATAATGGGTAGACTGTGGATAAGCAACGAACATCGACCGACAATGATAAAGAAGAAAAAAATCATACAATGAGTCGAATCACAGCGTAGAGAAGTTGTATGTTCGACCCCGGAACCAGCGAATTGTATCTATAGGATGGTGCTGGAATCCAGCAGACCCCGGTTCACCGCGCGGCCCTGGAGGCTGCCGGAGGCCCGGGGGGAAGTCGCGTATGTATAATATAAAAATGAGGATAAAGTGGAAATCAAAAACAAAAACGCTTCTGACCGACGCAGCCGTGACAACGTATAGCGTAGTGTTCCTCGTGCAGTCCGGCCACGTCCGAGCTGAATAGGCCGTCCGGCCGGCAGGCAAGCACGACCTAACAAGTACACACCGTTAGGATCGCAAAGAGAGGAATAGAAAACCGCCGAACTCCCAGCTATTATGAGAGACTGATATATGAGTGTGTGTCTGGCTGTTTCTCTGTGTGTGTGTGTGTGTGGGTGGGTGTGTGTTTGAGCGTGTGTGAGTTCGGATAGAGAGAGAGAGCGGCCAATCGAGACTGAGTGAATTTCAAGACGGTAACTGGCTTATCGTCGGCTCAAATAGGTAGGTACGCTGATGTCAGCGCTTAACAATGACCGTGTAAGGATGAACATACGCGCGAAAGAAATAGATGTGCCCAGTCTTGATAAAGGACACAGCGAAAGACAGCACAAGATACCCAAATGCTGGAAACATATAAACACGCTCGCTTCCCAGCAAGAAGCATACGAGAAATTGAAGAAATCAGGAGGACAATCCGGAAACAAGTACACAGCTGTCATGGTATCTACACCGACGTCACTGTAAGTTGAGGAGCACTTCGTACACGATACTGAATAATGAACAAATCGTTGTTAGTCAGCAGGCAGGACTACATTAATACATTGTGCCTATTTTTTGACACGCAGTTCAGCACCACGGGGAGAGAGAGAGAGAGAGAGTTGTGCAATTAATAGCCACTTGATGATGATTATTATTACGTCGGAACTAATGACAATTAGTCGCCATCACCATTATAATAATAATATAAATAATAATAGTTTTGATTTTCGATTCTATAACATGTCGTTATCAGCACGACAACAGATCTGAACGTCAATTTGAACGCTTCGCGCGGGTGTGAATAAATGGCATGATGAGCTAGTGCCTATTTGTAGTATGGTAATTGTATCAAGACATTGTAACGGTGTGGGTAGGACACCCACCAGATTATGACAGAGAGTGTTACGCGATAAGCGAAAGTTAGGCCCTCATCAAAGGCAGGAAGGCCATATGGAAGATCGATCATTTTTCATCCCGTTCCCATTGCTTAATATGACTCTTTTGAAAGGACTGCACGCATATATGTTCCCTTCTGGAAATTACGCCAGCTCTTCGCCAACCATCGAAGTGACGCTCTTTGAAGACCACTTTCCCGCAAAGATTCATAGGCGCAATAGGAAATTCATAATAAGTACAAGCTCGTTCCCAGTTTGGGAGAGCGTCAAGTATCAGCCTTTCTATTACGAATACTGACGAGTGAATCGAGAGCGAAGCGGCGACACGATAACAATACACTCGAGGAAATATTAACCTTAAATATTATACTAACTATTTTATAACCACGATCATACGAAACTGTAAACCAAACACTGTTAAATATCGGAAAATGCATGTGATTTTATATTCAATATATATATATAATTGCTGTCAACTCGTCCGCAAATTGCCCCCCCATCATGTTGCTCAACATGGACTCAACGTGTGTCGGTGCATACAGCCAGTGTACTCCAAGACACTGAGGCCCTTGATTAATGAATTCACATTCACAGATGTGATATGACGACAAATAACTTGACGACCGACGATTGTATAGGGGCGTATTGAAATGCGTGTAGGACAAATAGGCCGAGGCGCCTGAAGTAACGGAGTCGTCACCTCGTTTACCTCATTCGTACATTATTGCTGAAGGGGTAGAGTAGAAATGGTATCCACGCGAGCTCGAAGGAACGTAAATAACATGACGATATTGAAGTACACAGTACAGCAAGCAAGGAACTGTCGACGATTTAGTGACGTCTAGAGATATCGAGGGGTACGCGGAAAGGGAGGACAATATTTAAGGCAAAAGACATAAAAGAGTAGACCAAATAAACACTGATGAAGGACGATGATACAAAGGAGAACACCTAATAATAATAATAATAATAATCATCATAATGATAACAGTGGTCGTATGTGAAATAAAGATCATTCTCTTAAAAGAACGTAATACAATTGCTTGTTGTTTTATCAATTAGGTAGTTATATTGTAGCAGGATATATAGTCGGTGTTTCGTTAGCTAATGTTAAAGGCAAGTTCTCACCCTATGACGTAGAAAGCTGATTTTCGAAGTATGGTCATTCTCAAGATAGCCGAGGAGGCGATCGGAATCGAACCTTGTTCTCGGAAGAACTCAACGAGGCCAACTGTCGAAATCGTGAGGAAACTAAGTTAAGAGTCGTGATCGTTGATGGCATAATGTATTTCTTTAGGATGTGCTCCCAGGACTTTGTAAGAGCCTTGTGGGCCGATCACGCCGGCCGGCGGCCCAGGGCTCAACAGCATGTGTCATATTAGAGAAGATTCTACGTTCGCATTGTATATTATCTCATCCAGAAAAGTATATTTGACGATGACTGACAGGGTATTATTAGAGCCAAATCAACAGCCAACCAGCTGGTTCAGAACACGACACGGGACTGGGCATATCTTATTTTTAATAGAACGTGAAACCTCGACTGTATATCATTCGATTTTTCTAAGCTGTTTGATAGGCCCTTCCCACCACCACCACCGCAGCGATCTTACGAAGCGGCGTTTCGGCGTACGTAAGTAAATAGCAATCTCAGCTCACTGGAGAGCTGACAGTCAAGTCTTCCGCAGGTATCATGTGTGTGTGTGTTTGCTATTATTTTGTATATTAATTATTTACATTGAAATACGTTACTGAGATGCATCCCGTCCATAATTGTCGTCCTTACAATACGACATCATAGGCTCAATCTGATTCCAACAGCTATCGCTCCGGTAAGTATTACGCTCGCACGCTAATCTCGAAGTTTGCAAATGAAAGTTGGTTCGACAACAACGACGACGAATGTCTCTCGTTGAGGTATTGGGGTGATATAATTTACGAACAAACGAACAGCTCCTATAGTAATATTGCATTCGTTTGCTGCATTTGCGCTCGCTCACCGCGTATCGGAACAGTCGCCTCGTATCTAATGTCACCTTATCTCATCGTCCTCCTTATGAACGCTAAAGCTGACCCTTGTCCGGATGACCGATGCCCTTCGGAAGTTGGTGGAGAATGTTTCCGTGAGAGGGGATTAAGAATCAACCACTGAAAAACAACGATGGCCGGATCGGCCACAAGCGAAGATATCTGTTATACACATATTAAACAAGGCTACAAATACTAAATACGAGTGATGTCTGCGAGTTCATCATAAAGAAACTCACTATTTGGTCGCCACTCGCATCGATATACTTCAGAGTGACTCAAGTGAACAGCAGTGATCGATTAGAGGAACAACATATACCTCGAGATATCCACCTCGCCCAGAGCGGGAATCACCGGATTGACCAAGCACGTCGTTTGTGAGCTGTGCCTTCTGTGCACGTGTTGGCAGTGTCGATCGTAAACGCCTAGAATCATGAACAAAACAAGGTCAGCAACAAGGTGTTGCTTGCCTTCTCGGCGCTGTAGCGGTGGTCCTGGGCGCCCACGAAACACATGGTGAAACTCGTGGTGGTGCTGAAACTTGACTATGGGTTCGTCAAGCCCTTCATGAACTCGGTCCTGGCCAACTGAAAATTCGGTCCAGGCCAAAAAAAAAGCTGCAGAAAGAACCTGCGACCAGTGTATAAATAAAGGAGGTGCATACCTCTAACCAATAATAAAATAATCTTTGTTTTAACTGACTCAGCCGATATCGAAACAGATATGCATGCCGCTTTTTTTGGGTCAGCAGAATATATATATATTATATATATATATACATGCATCTATGTTTCTGTTAGAAACTATTCAAATTGAATCGCTTCATACAACTAAACAGGGGCGAAAGCTGCCGCCAACGTGTACACCAGCTCTACATGATGTGACTATGGGGAATAAATCAACTACAAACTAGCATAAATAAACAGAGCTTTATATTTAGAGAGAAACAAAAACGCGTCACAGCAGACATTTATTCTTTCGGTGCCTGACACTCAACATGTCCCTCTAAAATGTTCATGTCGTGTACAAAACGCGCACAGATTTACCGACACAAAACACCGCTGTCGAAGAAGGTGAAGGTAAAACATGAGTCGAATCTCCCCTCAGATCACCGAATATGACTCGATATATTGTACACCCCGGGGAGTTAAAAATGAGCGAAATTGCTTGCAGAATTTCTTCTTCTGTCGACAATTTGCAGCGTTCCGGTACGAGTTAAGGTCACGTACATATTAAGGTCTCCTTTGTACTCTGTCATACGTTTTAAGGACTTCTCGAACGTAGGAGTATGCAACAAAGTGCCATTGTGTTGCACCTATTTTGTACTCAACAATACCATCAGGGAGTGTTCTCTTTGTTAGAGAACTCAGCCGCCCGCGTGGTGGCTCCGACGACTAAGTCTCGGGCTGTTACAGAGCCGAAGGCCCCAGGTTCGACTCCCATTCGACTTGGTGATATATCTACAGAACCTAAGCACGGTACAACGGCTGTTCTTTTAATAAACCAACAAAAAAAACACGTTCAACCTTTGTAGTGATATAATTGTTGAGAAACAGACAACATTGAACAGCTTCAAATAATTGATATATCATGCATTTGACCCTGTGGAGCACGTTAGCTCTGCGGGTTCTTTCATCGATACCTAAACGGTGTCGATGAAATATATATATATTTCATCCCATATTCTGTACATTGTTTCCGACCCTGCGATTCATTCAACAGTTATTCAACAGCCAAATAACAATACGCCATCGATCCACGTCTTCATAATCATCAACGTTATTCATTGGAAACAGCGTATAGAAAACATTCGCGAGAAAATCTCGCTCGCCGACCAATGGAGTATCTCTATACACAACGATTGTACACACATATGTCGAAATTACTGCTTACAGCTTAGCCTCCCTCGACTCAGCTTGCCTGTGGCGCAGCGGTGGAGAGAAAAACCTAGGTATCGTTTGCTTTGTACAATACAAGAGGGATATCTATATACATTTTGTGTATGTACACTGCGAGTTACACTGCTTCGTCACTCCTTCTTCTCTCTGTATCTACTCTAGCGGTGTGATATGGACCGGCTGGATAACTAGATGTTTTTTTGCGGTACGAATCCACGAACCCTTGTCGATTTGTTGCTCGTCGAATCGAACTTTCGTCTCGATACCACACGTCTCGGCGACCGTTTCCGTTCAACGTGTTTCAAGATCTTCAGGAGGAATGTCGAAATTGAACGCAAACGGTTGCTCAACGTGGCCGCCGTCGCGCTCGTTCGGCGTACGGCTGCTTTGTGCTTGTGTGCACGCCGACTCGGCAGAAGGTTCCTCTGGTAGTGCCTCTGACAACGGTCTTAAGGGCGATTTCGAGGAAGGCTTCGAAGTCGACACTAGAGGTAGTTCTGACGGTGATTCTGGAGAAGGCTTCACCGGCGACCCCGGCGGAGACTTCGATGGCGACTCGGTGCAGACATTCGAAGGTGATCCCGTAGACGATGTCTCGGAAAGTTTCGGTGGAGACACTGGATAGGGTTTCACGGGTGAGGGCGTCGACGATTTTGACGAGGTCGCTGACGACGACGCGGCTGGCGAGGCTGTCAGCGACGTGGAGACAGAGGAGTGCCGAGCCGGCGGCGGCTCTGACGGCGGCGTCGAAGGGGACTTGTGGACACGCAATGCCCGCGCATCAGGCGATGGACGAGCGCTGTCGTCGAACTCGGCAAACTGGTGGGCGCCCGCTAAGATCTTCTTAGCTAGAGCTTGCTCCTCCTCTGCCATCTTGGCACGATAGTCGCCCAGGGAGTTTCGCATAGCGATCCGTTTCTTGATTATAGGCGTCTTTTTGCTCTCCAATATCTAGTGGATGACAAACGTATGACTCAAACATTAGGATTCGATTAACAGCTGTTTAGCAACGAGGAATTATTCAAAGATAGAGCTGTAGTGTCCAGAATGCGTTACAGATTGTCATACACATGTATATGTTCGCATCAGCCAAATGTTTATTGAGTTACCGTTACAACGATGTCGATACTTAAGGCTACGCTGAGTGTTCTCCTGTTCACACGTTAGGGTACGCTAAAGGAACTAACTTACCGAAAGTGCATTCACCACAGATTGTATTTCAGCTCTCGAGGGTTGAGGCTTCTTGAAGGTCTTCCGAAGGGCGGTTATACACCAGTCGAGCTCCTTCTCAAATTGTTCTTCGTCACTCGGCACAGACTCCGACATCGCGTATAGTCAGATCTTGATTCTTGACAGGACTGAAGAAATTCGAGCAATTTTCGCTAAAATCCAAATACAATACCAATTGTTAAACGGCGAGATAAATGCATACGAATATATTTGGCATTTTTGTCTTCTTACAATATCAGCTATGGGATGACTATGGGGTGATGAATTGTTCATTGCAAACCCACCGGTTACTCACAACGATTGAGCCAGCTTCACGGTAATGGGACTGCTTTTAACATATCGATTTTAATGTTGATTTTTTCCCCCAGAAATTGAACCTGATACATCCTGAAAAGGTGTTCATTAAAAAATACTAGTTCGTTATATATATATATATATATATTAGGTAGTATAAATAATTATTGTTAGTAATGATGACTAAGTGCTCTTTATATTATAAAGACAAATCGTTTACGATCTACTTTTAGGCCTCTTAGTGATTTTGGTTCATGCGCTAGCTAGCATTTCAACTTCAAAGAGTTTTGACGTTTTGTCACGCACGTTAATTGTAACAACATGTTCTTCGTGTATGGGTTTAGGCTGGCTGATCCGAAAAAGGATCTGAGAACATAATCGTGTGTTCGTACCATACAAATTAACCGGAAACAACACCATTCACAATATGAAATTGATCTCATTCACGCAGCTGGTGCCGATAATAGTAAACCCCAGACTCCACACCGGGATTGAAAAAGCTGTCGGCCAGCCAGAATTTTCCTCTAATATGAAAAGACGATTTTTTCATATGTGATCTCTCTATATTTTTATTCGCCTTGAACAAAGTGCGTTTACATGTATTTAGCCCGACGAATCATGAGCCGCAATCGGTTGAGAGATTGATACTTTTCTCACGTGTTTCCGATGCGTTTCGTCAAGCTGAACAATTCCAATGATGGATCAGTGATCTATCGGCCGCCTGAATATAATCATTTCATACAGATAGGTCTATGCAGCACACTTTTGATGGTGACCGCGAGTAATGACATGCGCATGTTATCATATGCTGCGTTACTGTTTAATACGGTATAGTTGCCATAGCTCATATGCGATTTGTTCCAGCCAGCGCAACACCATAATCCCCATTAGCTTATAAATAGTGCTAGCATAAATATAATATTCCACAATCTGCTCTCACGTTATGGGCGCGCAGTTTCATTGCGTGCGACCAACTACACCGTGTGCTGTCTATGACAAAGTAAGAAATACACAACGTGAACACGATTAGCGTACGCGCTTTGCCAAAAAGGTGAATTGAACTACCGTAATAATACAATATGTATTGTACAGCAACATGAAAATTCAACAAATTTATTTACACGACTATGCATATATATATATATAATATATAGATATATATATATATATATATACATATCTCACTTACATTGATTCTGAAATTCAGCCCTATGGAAGATGAACAAACAAATGATCGGCAAATGAATCGTCCGCAGGTTCGCCAACTCAGGTCGGCTCCCCAACCTGCTCAACATGATGGTCCATGATAACGTTCGACAGCAGAACCGATTCATCGCCGCCAGGTACAACATAATAGTATGTCGGGGTCTGACCGACAACCTCGTGGATTCCCACCGTCCCGATGGCCTCGGATTCCATCACTTGATCCGTTTCGACACCGTCCCCCGCGTCGACCGGGCCCTGCGCCACCTCCAGAACCACCTGCTCTTCAGCGAGCTCACCAGTACTCATAGCTGTGAGTACCTGATGCTGCGACGGATGCTGCTGATAATGCTGCGGTTCATCTGACTGAGCGCTGTTGACGGTCGGAGGCGCGGTGGCACAGGCGACATCGGGGTAACGATTTCGCAGGGTCGCTTTACTGGGTAGCGTCAGTAGGCCCGATCCGTCAGCGGACTTCAGATGGCGATACGCCTTCGGAGAGATCTCCATGAGAACTTTCGAGTGGCGCGCCATGAACGACGAGTGATGGGCGACCCTAGATTTGTACGAGAGGATCTGCTCGAGTAGGAATCTAGCCTTCGTAGAGGTCGCTGCGTCGTCGACGATCGTGCCTAACTTGTCCACAAGATCTTCTCGTGCCGCTCGGCTAGCTAGAACTGGCGACACCCTGCCGCAATGATCAATCAGCCTTCGCGTGAGCGCGGTCACCGCTCGGCTCGGGAAATCTACCTGGGTCGACACCGAATCCTTTGGCGGTAGCTGATCATCGGCGCTAATCTCGATATCCCAGACGTCCAGCTCGGCGTCGTCATAAGATGGGTCGTCACCGTCGGTCGCGGCGGACAGCCCCACACTCTGTTCTCCACAGCCACCTGACGGTTCACACGGTTCAGTCTGCAAGAGTCTCCGATTGCACAGGTCGTATCCAGCTACGCACCCAGCCGTACTCACAGTGGGAGCGCGAGTTAGAGTCGAACTGCCCGTCGTCCGACTCGTCGATATCGTCTTTGTTACCACTGGTTCGGCTGTTGCTGCGGTTGCTGCTGTGGTAAAAGCTGCTGCAGCGTGATTGTCGAAAATCACCGTTGGGGTAGCACCCCCACCATCAGCAGCACCCGGGTCACCGTCGAGAAAATACTGTGGAGCATCCTGCAATTTCACCTCGATGACGAGGGGCTTTTTCGCGAGCAGAGAGGTACGTGTCCCATTGCCGCCACCAGCCACAACTGCAACCGATGGCGGCTGTGCGCGCCGCTTGAGAATCGCCGGCGCACGGCGAAACGGTCCAGGCTTGGACATGGCTTGTTAGGCGGCTTGAGCAAGCGGCGAGCCGGTGCCAATCTGTGCCCTTGATTCGGCTCGAAATCTCAGCGGCATCGGCTACCGAAGTTCGATTTGTTTATTCACAAAATATAATAGCAAAATATATATATATCGAAATAAACCGTGTCATCACGGCGGATCGGAGATACAACTTACATTTGTGTGTTGTCGGTCCCGACGAACGACTCTTGATGGCGGCATGAACAACAGACACGGCCACTGATGCCACTTGATGGCGCTCGATGCGGCTGCGTCGGCGGTGAGATAGGCGAGGGTCGACAAAGCAAGGGGTACCAGCCGTTCAGTCGGATCTATCTCTTCCTTTCAATCCATCGAGAAATCACATTGTCAACAGCAGCAGCAGCAGCAGCGGCGGAAGAAAGAGAAACAACAGGAACAACAACAACATGGGCACATTTTTGGTCATCACACACCAAAGAAGATTGAATTCGCTCTTCGCTAACGTCGTGTAGCATTTCGACAATTGTTCGCTGTTGTGAAACACTGACACGGCAAATTAAGGCCTGCCGATCTGTCGCAGTCCCATGCGTGAATACGATGGAAACGTCATGAAACGCCGTAGGCTAGTCGAATAAACGGGTTCCCCGTTACGATTGCAGATTACGGCACAGCGCTGAGCTTTGAGCGCGCCTCGCATCGTCCTCGTCGCTGACAGAGGCCATCGAGTCGTCGGAGAACCCGCGGTAACCATCGAGCCGCGCCGGCCCCCTCCATCGACACTTGTGTGCTGCTTCTGGTGGAGTTTAAATCTCTCTCTTGGAGTGGAGTTGTCTGTATGTACATATATATATATACATACATATATATATATATACACATATATATATATATACACATCTATCTGTGATACGGGGCATTTGCTGTCTTCTGTATTTGTGTGTGAGTGTGTCTCGTTCTGTACGAGTTGGAATGGACAAAATTTCGATGCTCGGTGCCAACCGAAAAATTCGTGCCCTCGCCGCCACAGTAGTGCACTAGGGACACTCTGCATGCTTCGGGTGCGATTAGCTCATGGCTGATTAAGCACTGGCGCGGTGCTAGCGAGTGCTGCCAGAATGACGCTGTTGAGATTTCGGACGGCTTTTGCGGCCGCCCTATTCGCGCTCTGCGGACCGAGAGCCGACGGGATTTCGCACTGGATAGCCTCTGATGAGGGGGAGATTCGACCGCAGGTAAGTGCAACTGTAGCTAAAGTGTACACATATCTGTCGTTAACTGTAGCACATTTGGCTCTCGTCTGTTGTAAAATGATTAGTGTAGATATGATATCGGAGACATATAGGTGATGTGATAATGATCATACTAATCATAACGAGCGTATGACTAGTTTCATGGATTAGATTTAATATGAGATAAAACAAAATGAAAAATAATTTGTGATTTAGAAATTATTTCTAAAAATGTTGTTTATGCAAAAGGCCAGCGTCATATTCCCGTGCGCCTATAAATAATGTATGTAATATATATATATATATATGCTAATATGTAGTATTTAATGCGTATACCGACTATACTATGTTACATTTTATTGTATTATATTTATTTCATTGTTTGCACATACACTCAACTTGAGAAATAAACGTATAATAATAAATATATAATATATATATATATATATATAAGCGACGATGAATTAGCCTGTGAAGGGACGCTTTAGATTTAACCTTCGCTTCGCCTGGTTTTGTCGCGACTTATCGAGTATGCCAATTTAAAAATCAACATGTGCTTCTTCATTGTTAGTATCGCGGTACCTGCTATACAGACATATACGTTCAACTCGCTTGTTCCAATTTGACCTTGTTTTTTATGTGAATCAAATTTCAGTCGCCGTCAATATTCGCCCTTCGTTCGCCTGGCGACCTTTCAACAATTCATAGGCAGGAAGAGAGGTTGGAAAATGTCAAAGCTCTCCGAAAGGAATTGTTACAGAGAAAGGTGGGTAGATGGTCAGGCTGTCATGGGACGATCTTCATTGTTTCACTTCAGGAATTCTATTCGCTGGAAGCCGCTGAACACATCGTGGGCACGATGGTGGACCTCAATCAAGCAAGAGCAAGGCTCCAAGGCTTCGAAATGGCGCAAGGTCTATCATGGCATTGGGATTCATCGTTTGTACGGGGTTGGGGCTCGTTAGTTGAGGAAAAGGGTCTTTCATATATTTGTGGAAAAGCTTCCACCGTTTGGCGCTGAAAAGAATTTTGAGGATTGCACTGGTCACTTGTGTATTTGTTTTTTTTTGTGTAATTATGCAGATCTGCACCGATGTCTCTCAGCAAGTGCCTCCGCTATACAGCTGCACTTTCCGAGAGCGTTGGTGCTCACATCTGGACTAGGAAGTAGGTCGTAATTTTTAGCTTGTGAAGTTCGTCGTCGTCGTCGTTTTTAGCTGGGAGACACGGCGTCTGCCTGAAGATGTAGATTACCCCACGTCTTAACGTCAGGATCGCAGAAAGTTCCAAAAATGGGATAACTTCATAGACGACCAGTCTTGTACCTTGTGCTTAGGATTTATCAAGAGATATGGCATATATGCAGGAATGGACTTGAAGGGCTTGGTTCCCCCTCTTTAAACTACCTATCTGTTTTAGGAGGAAATCGATCGTTGTGAAGAAGAGGCGGAAAACACTGAGGAGCGCCTGTATGCTGAGGACACTGATTGTCAGGTAGGTTAGCTTCTGTGGTTGCTTCTGCTTAAAGTGAGAAACTGAAAAAACAGTGAAGTAGCTGTGGCAAGCAGGCGGCTAATCAACACTATGATTTTCTTTCAGGCTGCGGGTACACCGCTAACAGAACTGGATCTATACGTGTCGACGGTCGTTCCCTTTGAAAGTGGCCTTCGATCTCGCAGAGAAAGTCCCTCCGCTGGGCGAAGGTCGGCTGGGACACCCAACCTTGAGGCATGGAGCACGCAGCCTGATTGCACGCGGTACATGGGCCTTGATTTCAGCATGCACGCCTACGAACATCTTATGGTACGATGATTATGGGCCTTTTGGTCTGGCGTTGAAATGGAGTTATATTTGTAATTAAATATCGCTTTGAAATTATCGCCGTTGTAGGTCTCCGCATTGCAGAAACTCACATATAGAATAATATGCGATGATATATCGATAGTATTTATTAAAGCTCGTATTTGTTTATTTAAAACAAAGTTGCAGCCAGGCAATGACACGACGCTTGTTATATGCGTCCACTATAGTTGTGCGCTCTCTTAGTATTGTTTCTTTTGTGTGCTTTTGTATCTTATACAGGGTGTTCGTGAAAGGGCAAACCTCACAATGGTCCCAGAGACGGGACTTCATAAGGCGATCTCCGGTGGAGCGGGCACCGATGTTGAGGACATCGACTATTTCGGCAGGCACATCAACCATCTATTAAACGTCGAAGCCAACTGGGTAGATACCTTTGGTTCCTAGCGCCATTTTGTGATGATGGTCAACAAC
The DNA here is from genome assembly GCA_019614645.1 of Stratiolaelaps scimitus. Classification (NCBI taxonomy): domain Eukaryota; kingdom Metazoa; phylum Arthropoda; class Arachnida; order Mesostigmata; family Laelapidae; genus Stratiolaelaps; species Stratiolaelaps scimitus. Next base: position 941,150 of record JABWDB010000034.1, on the reverse strand, counting down.
ATTACCATAGGTGTTCGTCGATAATCTTTACAGTTCTTCGAAGCCGCTATTCTATAACACATTTCTCTAGCACTGTACTGAATCTGAATATGGACATCGCTATTATTATTATTATTTCTAGGTACATTTATTTCCGAAACCTTACTTCAAACGTATAGCAGATCGGTTATACTTATCTCTATCCTGCCCTGCTTCGTTTGGGTGGTTTCTTCCAGACGGCGTTTAACCTAGCGGCGTTATATTGGCGGGAGAAGGGGTCCGCACCAGCGGCTGTCGAGTGTCTTCGACGGGCACTACATGTATCTCCGCACGAGGTCAAAGATATCGCGCTCATTTCACTTGCCAACGTTCTGCATAGGGCGAGACTAAGCGACGAAGCAGCCATTGTCGTCCACGCTGCGATCGATATCGCGCCCGATAATGCCATCTGTCATTTTACGCTTGGTAAGTCCCGTTTCGGGGCCCATTTACCGCCCGTATCCCCCCCCCGCGTAGTATAATAGTGTCCTCGTCTCGCTAAGCACACATCAACATCATCATCAACAATAACCATCATCTAATTATGCATAATCATCACACGCACACACAAAAATCGTGCAGATAACGTATCGGTGACGGCCAATGGACAATGTCTAGAATAGACGAGAAGATGTGTTGGTCGCATGAAGTATTGGTCGGCAGTGATGTGTGCTGGTGGTCGTAGGTATCTTCGCTCTCCTCTACTCGTTCGTTACTCCTTGTTACTCTCGAGGTGTAGGTACTTCCAGGGCCACGATTGAATAACTAGCACAAAGGTAGCATCTTGCTTTTCTAGTCAACATTAACATGCTGCCGGACGCAATTAGTATTCGACATCTCGTCCCTTATTCGGCTCATTGGGTGCGATGCTGTCGCTTGCAGGTAATATCTACGCTGTTTTGGCAGAGTACAATAAATCTGAAATCTGTTATGAGAACATGCTGCGGTTACAGCCGGAGTTCCGCTCGGCGAGGCAACGTCTGCACGCAGTCCGTTGTCACGCGAAAGTCGAGGCCGCACTAGAAAGGCAGCATCACCAGCTACAGCAGGTCAGTGGGAAGTGGTATAGATTTGCATAGAGCACTGCGAGGGAGACGAGTACCTGCTTTTTTTTGCCGCTACGATGCCAGAACAACGATACAAACAATTATGCGTCTTGTCATTTCGGCGAGATGTATGTATGGCGAGGTTTCTTTGTCCTTATTAGCTTCCATGATTCGTGTGTGGAGTGTGAACAGCTTCGTTCACCAGCCTTCGATTAACCTGGCTGCTAATCGCCCCCTCAGGTGTTAGAGAAACTGAAAGAGTACCAGCATCGGAAGGAGCTCTACGTGCAACTTATGGGACAGCTGGTAGAGGAGGCGGTGCCCCCGCATGGCTGGGATGGTAATGACTGCAATAGCCATTCGAGTGTCACGGACGGTGGTGGGTCTTCGCCGTCATCTCCGCCGGACGATAATCGAGCCTCCGGCGACTCCTCACAGCCGAATGACTCAGCCCGGACATCGGGTGCCACAGATGGACGCGGTGGTACTGCAGCCGGTGTTGGAAGCAGTTCGGCGAACGCGGCTGGCGGGGCAGATGGCTACTGTCCGGGATCAGTCGACGAACCTCCGGGTTTCCCGTTCTACGATAATATGATTGATCTCCAGTTCAATGTGCGGCCCGAGGATCGTGAGCGGGCAAGACAGTCTTGCGACGAGAAGCAGCAACAATCCTAATAATTTAATAACAATCCTAAGAGAAGAAAGGACAAACGCGTTGGAAGTGTTTGAAATTGATACATTATGCAGTATATATATATATATATACATTTGAAGTTCGTGAGAACAACAACATTAATTAGCGTCGATATTGCTGTCGGATGGAGCCATAATTGCCACTCGGTTTTTAGTAGTGGCGCTGAGCGCTGAGGGTCAACTCTAACCTGCTTGTCCGCGTTTAGGAAACACTAAGGTGATATTCTCAGCGTTAACTCACTTGCCGTGATCCCTTTAATCACATTACGTAACTGAAACACTAGGTGAACACCTAATTTTCTATACATATATATATGTATATATATATGTGTGTGTGAAGGCTTTGGAAACAGACAACATGAACGTTGCCTGTATGTCAAGACTGTCTTCAAGCGGACACCCTGCGATAGACGGTACTGTGGCCAAAGAAGAAGTGTGAGGTTTGTGTAGATTTCACGCCAACGGGAGTATAAATTCACCTAGAACTGTTGATGGAGTTCTCGCCATTACCAGGCCACACATCTTCCGAAATTGGAGACTGACTTGGTTGCATTAGCTTTGGATTGCATTGCCGGTCACAATGCAGTGGTTGAATGGTGACGCTTTTAGGGGGCGCATTTGTTGTTGGCACTCCGACACGGCAGTGCTGTCTGCCAATGCAATGTAATGAACGACATTCGCGAACGCCGCCAGCCGCAGTCAATCTACGAACAGAAGATTTTTGTTTGAATTTTTGCGCAGTTTTTTGAAGGACAAATAAGGTAGACGAAGTTGGGCGAGTATTTAAATCGCTCTGGATCATTCACCAGGGGTGATAATCCTCATTTATCACACAAGTTGTTGTTGGGAAAGGCCCTTGTTATGGCGTAGTTTCTTCTTTTGCACATTTTGTTGTCACATTGTCAAGTTATAACAATCACACCTGGCGGTATTCTCTGCTCATTTCCGATGAACACAAAAAACGAAGTTGTGCTTGTGTTTCATTTTTGGTCTAGACACACAGCTCGAGTGTACTGTAATGATCTAATATTCACAGCAAATCCACCCGACCGATCTATAATACAGCTGGTCCAGCCGACCGATCAAGAATACAGTTGTGTCCAGCCGATCTATATAATACAGCTGGTCGAAAAAAAGAATTACTCTTGCGATGTCCACAGCAGCGCTCAGTAGTGCTCGAGACGGTTTAACTATTCTAAATATAAGATTCTCTCGTCTTGCCCACAGTCCCCCAAGACTGGCCCCAGGGGCAAAGTACACGCCGGAAGTTGCGTGTCTACACGCCCGGAGGTTGTTGTTGTTTTTCCTTCGTTCATTTTTCACTTTATATTCATATATATATATATATATATATATATATATATATATATATATATAGTTGCTAGTCAAGCCTGACAGGTCCTGTGAATGTGTACATTACCAAGGAGAGAAAGAGAGAGAGAGAGAGGGATCCAGAATACATCGATGACGCCGATCGAGACATATTGCTTAGCAGATCAACTAGGGCATGCCTCTAGAGATCGCCTTTCCAGCCGCGCTTCTCCTCGCCCCCGAAGAAAAGCAACGCAGTTTGATAGTAAAGCTGCAGTTGCATCAGCCCCGCTACCAGAGAATATACGAACGGCGAGGAGGACGAGGAGATACGATGTATACTTGATAGAACTATTACAGCACTTCGTGTCCACTGAGTGGATGGCGTTGACCAGTTGAAAGCGTAGAATGTGATATGATCACGTGTCTGTCTGTAATATGATTAATTAATAGACGATAATGATGTCGCCGGAAGATGGTGAATAAAACATAATGAGAATAGCCTTCTGCTATGTACTTAATTACTTAGGCCGAAGAGAGCGGATATACGATGGTTAGAAATGCAGGCGAATCGGAGTTGTCCTAAGCTCGCCGATGTGAAATGGATATTGAAGGCTAGCGAATCTCAGCTGGTCGATCATAAGAGATTGTCAGGATTATTTGCATAGCAGTTTTGAGACGCCTAAAGTAGTAATTGAGTAATACTAATAATGTTATTTAATTATCATCCTTTAAGTGTATTCTGTACTTCTGTACGACCTATAAAGAAGAAAGTCTGCATTAAAAAAACCATAACGTGTGTTGTTATGCCTAGTTTAGATATGACGCTAGTAATTCAATGTGAGGTTTATATGCGGAACTTGCAATGTACATACGTTCCTGTTCTCGTTCTAAAAATATGTTAAAAGCAAAATAATGTAAAAAAACGTGGCTCCGAGAAAAATACAATCACACTGAGTCAACTGATAGGGCTCTCAAGTAGTAGATCTGTATATATTCTAGATATAACAATTTCAGCTTCTTAAAGACAATATACTAGGAATTATTTACAAAACCTTATTTTGCTTTTAGGGCAATTTTTTTGGTTTGTAGAGTGATCGAATCTCGTGAAGAAGCATGCCCCGGACGGTATGCAGTTGGTAACAAGAGCATGGCAGCTAGATTCCTTAACGTCAGAAGGTATCACGAATACAGTCGTTCTTTTCCTCGTAGGAACAATCGGGAAAGCTATCTCACCAGGAGTAACTCCCCTCGACATTTTAAAGGCAAGGAACGCAACGTAGACGTAGTACATTACCCTCGCTTTGGGCAGCCCGTGCTTCTTCATGATGTCAGAGACAGAATCCGTGCGTCGTTTACCTAATATAGCTCTCTAATCGCATCCCCTTGAACAACTTCTCCTCTGCGAAGGATCCGTCTATAGCCACCTCCCCAGACCGATACATCGTAGCAGAGTAGTGGTATCAGCAGCATGTTATAGATACGTAAGAGACCTCCCAACGGGATACCGAGGTCTTGAAGACGTCTCAGCATAGCTATCACGGCCTAACATTTAGGCAAGAACGCGCCCATATGGTTCTGCCAAGGGAGGTTTTCATGCATGGTGATGCCCAGACACATCACTGATTTCATTCATCAAAGTTGAATCGGAACCATTTGAACAGTTCTTTGAGGTGAGCGAAATAGTGAGACTTTAGTTTTGTTGTTATTGATGTCAAAGCCAAAGCTAGCAAACCGTCGCACGATCTCTTCTACCCTTAACAAGGCTTTATTTATATCCTCTTGCACCTCATACGGCCGAATTCGTAACGAATGAATTGTTGAATGATTTTAGCGTATTCGAGTAGACGATAGAATATTAGGGGCGTTTCTTCGATTGCACGGATCCAAGTGCTGTTTTCGGGTACGTTTCTCATAGTTGCTCTAACGTGGAAGTCCAGCATCAAAAAATTGATTCATCAAAATTTTGATTTCATCAAAATTTACTAACCATTTATAGATGGCTGCAAACTATCGACTATTAGAGAGTGGTGGATCCGTTTTTCTCGTGGATTTCTCTACGTAAAATTTATGTACTGCGAAGGCTATGCATCTGGAAGAATTTAAAGCACGGGCTTAACCCGACAATTAGATGTGTTCCATCATGTTTAACTTCTAGATCAAATACTATACTAATATATTTTGAGGGTTAAAGTAAATGGATATCTCAGTAGTACTACATTCACTATCCTAACTATGTATACACGCGTGTGTACAATTGTACTTCCGTAAATAAACAAATACAAGATTGATTGACTGATTGATTGTATTAATAATTAACTAGTTAAAATCCCGTCGTGTGTTCAAACGAAATAGCGTTTAGATACACATGAACCGCGTCTACTGCGAATGTCTTGAGAATCGCCTTAAAGCGCAAAATCCGAAGTTACCGAGCTGACGGAGACGAGTTCGACAAGGACCAATTTCACAAATACTACGACGACTTATAAATAACAACTCGTACTGATTGCGAACATTTCGTCTCATAATCATGTTAACTCAGCGTCAAATCAAATTTTGCCGCCGATTTTCGAATGAGCGCATTGCTAGCGTTCTTTGTTATTGGTTGATCTCGGTTGAGTTCTTTGGCACAAACGAATGCCGGTTGTTATCCGATTTTGCGAACGTCCCAAAATTAAGTCCGGTTAAAGCGGAGCTTGTCTATCACGCTCCCTGTTCGTGCGGATTGGCGTTATTCAGTGCAAGCATAACATCTTCGTCGTGTCGATCTTCGCATTTACCCTAGCTGTCATGTATCGGCGACGACTTTAATCGTTCTCGGGTCCGACTATTATGGTGTTCTTCTTCGTGAAGACACTGGACGTACGAAATATTTAAATAAAAAAAAGGCGGACTATATCAAACGTGAGTTGGATATACTGTTACTAGTACTGGATGTTCCAATAGGCACAGTTGGTTGGCCAGACAAAGGAGCTGCTGCAGAGATTATGCGAACAAATGTCATAACAGAGGATGCCCTTAAACATTCGATGAGAGCTACGTTACGTACGAACGACGTATATTTGTTGCTAGACTTTTTGTGTGTGTGTGTGTTATGATAGCGTGTGATATCATATATATATATATATATATAAATATATATTTCTAGATTTAAGCTGTACTGCGATTTTATTCTGTACCGTAAATGAACTTCGTTCACCGAGACGGGCAACGATGTCTCTGTCATCAACTGTCAGCCGTCGTATGTCAACTGCCTAGAGCTATTTTGATTTTCATTAATTTATTCGTTCTCTATTCAATTTTTTGCAAATCTACTCCAAATCGCACCAAGACAAGTAAAAACAAATATAGCCATACGCGTTCAATATACGCCGAATGTATTGGTCGTGCGCGTTTCTCTTCATCATGTCCAATTGCCACAAAATAGGACGCTCTAGTGATACACTAGACCATATAGCGGTCTCGATTCCCATTGCTGGGTCGCTTATCTAAAATGAGTTCTGTCAATATGTTCATTGACTCTCATTGTACTAACCTCAGGCTCGTAATATATACTTGGTTTTGGCTACGACGTACAATACGCCACCAGGTATCAGGGCACACAGTCGGTGTTTAGTATTGCTACTGCGAACTTGCTAAAATATGATTCATTAATTTTTCCAACTGTTCAGATGGATTACGAATTTAAAGTGAAGACGTCGTCGGAACGTGAAAAGGTTGAGGACCAATTCGACTTTGAAGGGTGCAAAGTAGGCCGAGGCACCTACGGCCATGTGTACAAGGCTAGGCCAAAGGACAACTCCGACAACCGGGAATACGCATTGAAGCAGATTGAGGGAACTGGGATCTCGATGTCAGCCTGCCGGTAATTATATACATTAGTATTTCTATCCCTCAGTAGGGCGACCCTACAAGGCATGCTTACGACGTGATATCGATAAGGAATACTATACTACATCTTACATAATCTGTTATTTTCTATAAAGTCCTATTTGCAATGACGGTGATGATGACGATGATGACCTACAAATGTGTGGAGCAAAAGGGCTATTGCTGAAACTGTGATGTAATGCGCAGCGACACCTTCAAACGCCAGCGAGTCGAACAATAACTATTGTGGTCAATGTCAAAACTGAGGTGAAATTTAACCGTCCTAGAGGGCAACAACAGCAGGAATAGATAACGAGCAATATAGGCACCATCAGCTGGGTACAGAATTCGAGCATACTTTTTAGTCGCAAATCTAATATTTCTAGCTGCCATCGGTGATGAACTTAGCCAACGAGGTTAAGGTTTATTGGTTTATTGAAGGAGCTACAATTTAATAATAATAATAATATAATAATAACGGTAATATCTGATACTGTTCAGTATGTGGTGATGATGAAGGGGACAAGGGGATTTAATTTGATCCCTATTGCAACACTGCTGATTACTGCAATCACGCTAACAACACCACTGTGACCGTCTTTATTTGCAGAGAAATCGCACTTCTTCGTGAGCTGAAGCATACCAACGTGATTAATCTTCAGCGCGTTTTTCTGTCGCATGCGGATCGGAAGGTTTACCTGCTTTTTGATTTCGCCGAGCATGACTTGTGGCACATTATAAAGTTCCATCGAACTGCCAAGGCGAACAAGAAGACCGTGATCACACCCAGATCAATGGTTCGTTAATTTCGCTTGTCTCATAGGGTTTCACTTTTTTCAATTTTAAGGAATAAATACCCATTTTCATGACGGGGAATTTATTGTAATAAAATACTATATATATATATATATGTATCGTATTTTAATATACTAAATTTCCCGTTATGGAGATGGCATTGACTAATATATATATATATATATAACGGTATTCAACTTGGATTTAACCTGTTTTTCAACACTGCCACTGTAACACTTGGCAAGGGTGTCCAGTCATCGTGTTACAGGCATGCACTATATTAGATACAATTCCACCTTGACAAGAGTAGACCTTTTCCTCTCGAGGTCCCAGTATCCATTACCGCCCTATTTTTTTACCATTGCTCGCAGGTAAAGTCTCTGCTGTATCAAATCCTAAACGGAATCCACTACCTGCATTCGAACTGGGTACTGCACCGTGACTTGAAGCCTGCCAATATTCTCGTCATGGGCGAGGGTCCCGACCGGGGCAAGGTTAAGATTGCTGACATGGGATTTGCTCGTCTTTTTAATTCACCTCTAAAACCTCTCGCTGATCTGGACCCCGTCGTAGTTACCTTCTGGTATCGTGCTCCAGAGCTCTTGTTGGGTAAGTAACTTCGGTAGTACTGAATAATACCCATTGGCTTATATCCAATTGTAAGAATTCCGGCGGACCTGTAAATTTGACGGTGCAAGATGATCACGGAGAGATTTTTCAAGCTGAAGCATCATCCTCCATTGTATCGAGGTCCTTAGATGCGCAGGAATGGAAACCTCGAACCCATGGTTTTTCCGTAGACAGACGAACCCTGCAGGTACTATTCGTACAGTGTTTCAATGTAGATCTCATTCGTTTCGGCAAAATTTAAGGGTAAACATCACATTATGACAAATTAACCTTTCGTTCATGAATTTCTTCTAAATAAATATGCTGTACTCTCTCTCTCTCTCTCGTGAACCCAAGGTGCCCGTCACTACACGAAAGCGATCGATATCTGGGCCATCGGGTGCATTTTCGCTGAACTTCTAACGTCAGAGCCGATATTTCACTGTCGGCAAGAGGACATCAAGACGTCAAATCCGTATCACCACGATCAGCTCGATCGTATCTTCAACGTGATGGGATACCCAATGGAACGGGACTGGGAAGATCTAAAGAAGATGCCGGAGCATCCCACGTTAATTAAGGACTTCAAGCGATCATCATATGCTGGATGCTCGTTGAGCAAATACATGGAAAAGCATAAGGTGAGACGTTCTAAGACAAAAAAACAGACACACACACACACACAGAGACAATAAGGAACCCGAGCAGCATATTGTCTAATGGGCTTCGAGGTCACTCCTATTCAGATACTAAAATGAGTGCGATTCGTTCTTGCAACTAATAGTGCAATCTGTGCACCTCTGCGTGTTGTCTTGGTCTGCCACGTGCAGGTGACGGCTTCCACCTTCGTGACTCCATACGCTCATTCCTTATACAATACTGTTGATGCGCATGCAAGTTCTAGTATGTGGCTCGTCTGGGGCGCTATTCAGTGTTGAATAAACAAATTGTCATCACAGTGTCAATGCAACGCCAGTTGTCATTCGTACCCCCAGCCATCGTTTGGCAATTTCTTTAACGAGTGGCACTTTCTATCAATGCTCTGACTGCAGGTGAAATCCGAGTCAAAGGCGTTTCAGCTTCTGCAACGGCTTCTTCTAATGGATCCCACCCGGCGGCTGACATCTGAGCAAGCGATGAGTGACGCGTACTTTCTCGAGGACCCGCTGCCCACAGCGGATGTCTTCGCTGGGGGGCCGATTCCGTACCCCAAGAGGGATTTCCTCACGGAAGAAGACAATGATGCCGATAAAGCGAACGCGCAACAGGCGAATAACGATAAGGTTTGTTATCGCCAATTGTATCGAATCATATCTGATCAACATGAGACGTATTCAAGATTGTATTCTGCTGCTCCACTTGACATCGTGTAGTCGTTATCTGAACAGAATGCATCCCGTATCTGATCGCTGCCAACTATGTTAGACATTTAGGTCGAATTAGTTCCCGCCGGGGAATGTCCGGTTTTGTCGTCACCACACGTAGTACGAAGTACGAAATGTACAGATATCTCACCTAATCACTAGCACTGACTGTTATTATAACTAATCGGAATAAACGGAAGTCAGCCAACAGTTCTTGTTAGCTCCAGCTATGGTTCATAGTAATTGGAAAGACTCTTGTAGAGAGAACCGCTAAGTGTGACTACTAGATTACATGGCTTCCATCAGGTAACTTTGTATAACAGAATGTTTCCATAAACCAGAGATCAATTCTGTATGTAAATTCTGTGATAAACAATGTATCCCAAGTATCACGCAGGAGAATGTAGACAATCAGGGTATATTAGCCAGCTGGCACTGGTATTATTATTATTATTGTTGTAATCCATTACAGAATGCTGCGGATTCGGGCCCAAACGCGAAACGAGTCCGTCTTGGTCCCGGGCCACCGCCTCAGCCGCCACAGCCCCCCCAGCACAACTATCCTCCCCAGCGACAGTTCTAGCCCACATGACATGATTCGCTTGGGCATCACCAACGATTGAAGGGAGCGGAGCTGCATAACGACGATTACGAGGATAAGGATTGCGCGGATGATTGATAGCTAAGTCAGACATATATTGCATTGTACATTGTGTGTTGTACGGCGGACGGATGCTAAATAGCAGCGTGGATAGGTCTCGACTATGATGAAGCCGTTACACTTCGACAAAGTGGTCGGGATGATGTGAAATCGGTGTCGGTTCTAATCACAATGATAGTAATGATAATGACAATAATAATCAGGTGGCTAATCATTGTGGCGGTTTATGTTCCGAAGCCTGGTGGATTCTTTGCCTCCTTCGGTGATGGCAACGTATTGAAACCGTGCATATATATATATATATATATATATATAGTGATGGAAAAAATGCGGGTATTGGATAAACCGTTACAACCAGCCATAGGTGCCAGGCCTAAAATGACCTAAATAGTCCTAAGACGACAAATCGATACTGTGGCTATCGAAGACTCGATTTTGTTTCGACTGATACCGACTAATTTTCCACAATGAATATATCAACATCGCACAAGTTTCGAAGGTTTCATATTCTTGTAACATGCATTCACCCTATCACACATGCAGCCTAATATTGAACACTAAATAACACTTATAGGAATAAATTGTATTGCGGCAACGGGTGCCGCTGAAGAAGCTCACTTATTGATAAGAATGAAAGAAGCAAGATGTCGCGCAGTGGCAACCCCTCCATTCAACATTATATATATATATATATATATATATATATATATATATATATATATATATATATATATATATATATATATATCCTGTGTATAGCCCGATGGACGTCGATGCAACATAGGTCGATGAACAGACATGGTTTTCGCCACGGGAATCACTGTGAGACAGAGTGTGTGTCTGTGTGAATCACTGTGGTGCTCTACCCAAGTGATAAACAGGCGATTTGAAGCCAGCAGCGCTCACGATAGTGTTGAGTGACACAGAAGCGAATTGGTAGTTGGAGCGTGTATTTGTGTGTAGGCAGGCGCGCGGATCTATGAGACTTCCTTAAATTTCTTGAATTTCTACCGTTACAATGCCGCTGCTGAGTGAAGGACAAAATAGCGGATTACATAATCGGTCACTTGGCATACAGGACTGTGCTTGGGACCGAAGGCGGTCGGGTGTTACCCTGTATATAAATGTATAGATACATGCAAGTATATCTGTAATAGGAGGCGGATGATATGATAGAAGTTATATATATAAGGCACGGGTGTTCTCCAAGATGGACAGCCAACAAGGCGCATAAGAAGAACGTGTGAGAATATGATTCCTTGTTTTTGTGAATTTTCCATTATTGTTTTGTTTGTCCGCCGTCTATTTTTCCCTAGGAGCTTTTTTTATATATTTATATATATATGTGTTTGTGTGTATAATAATTCTCGTTCTTGTTGCTCACTTATACTTGCCTCTTGCCTGTGTGAATTTGAAGTACTGTCGGCCAGATCAGATAGGATCGAGGTGGCAATCGAAACAGCAATTGGCCGATGGCTGTCTGCGAAACAAAGCCATTTGAATCTCCCGTGGTGATCGGTCGTGAGGACGAACCGATGATGTTCGATGTCTGGTCTTGGTTAATCGTTATGATGCTGTAATTATTGTAGTTTTACTATTGGACTGAGATTGTCGGATTGCTGTTAGGGTGATGTTCTCTGGAATTGTACTACTTTTGTGTATACGACTCTCTACCTCGAGAGAGAGGAGAGAGAGAGAGAAATAAATCGGGCCGGTCGCATCGACATTCAAATTCATTTTGTTTTTACTATTTAAGAAAGGGGAAAGCAAGATTCACTCGACTGTTGAAGCCCATTCGATTTTGGACATCGAGAATAACCGCGAAGTAGCATGGGTTATCTATCCGGCCGGTGCATCGGTGTCGGCCAGGGGTGAAATGTGTCAATATTTTGCATTGCTAACATTGGGGTATATCAACATGTTGTTGTCAACAAGGATCATGAATGGGTGAACGCAGGTATTTGCCAAACACAAGCGAATCGCAGTATTGAAAATGAATGCCAACTCCATTAAAAGAGGTCGCAGACGCTCGGTACCTTTGAGCGTGTGTTTTTATTAGGAACCACGTACACCCTAGCCTTCACTATACCATCTCGTATATATATTCACCTCTCTTACGATGTCGTTAAACGACCTTAAAACCTTTGTGGACGGGCACTGCCTCCGGATAGGTTTTTTCTACATCTCGAACAAACTTCCGGATGTCAGCCTCAAGCACGTCGGGCTTCTCGTATGCGGCGAAATGTCCGCCGTCCTTGTGATACGTCATGAACGTCAGATTTGCGTAGACGTCGGTAGCGATTGTTCGCGGGCAGCAAGCCAAATCGTGTGGAAATACGCTATACCCGGAGGGAACCAACACTTGATGGCTGTCAAACAAATGCAGACACATTAGGCGCGTCCGAGGGTAAATTATATATATATATATATATATATATATATATTGTATAATAATAATAACACTAAATGACATTATTGCCGTTATCGAGCTTAGCAAATAGAGCAATCAACCGGAGATGGTCGCAAGCGTTGGAAAAAAGTCAACATTAACAAAGAAACGTTTCCAAAGGGGTATTCTAACATCAAGAATCGAACACACACACACAGGGGACATTAACGGCGAGTTGTTCAGCTGGTCACTTAGTGAACTAAACCTAACTCTCAGCCAACATTTAGCGTGTACGGTGCCGCTTTGGCATTGTTGTTTCGCTGTTCACTTACTGGCCCAACTGCATCATATTCGGAGAGATAATGTTCTCTTTGTAGTATCGCTGTGAGGAGACAATCGATCCAGATGCGTAGTACACCATGACGTTGGTGAGAAGCTCATCCTTAGTGAACTTTCTGGTTAAACCTCCATCTTCGAGAAGACGGAATTCACTCTCAGTCCACGTTGAGAACTTCTCGAGAATATACGCCGCTAGTCCAGCGGGCGAGTTCAATAGTACGAAGCCTGCCAATGTGTTTCGTTGCATAGAAGAGAAGATTATATCAGATCACTTATTCGCTAATCCCATATATACGGTCTTCATAGAGACCTAGCCATCCGGACTGTGGTCCACACTGCAGCATGGGTCCGTGTGAGGGCTGAACCGCTGTCTCGGCTTTTTACAACAAGCCGGAGGTGGTCGGTTAAAATGACAGCGTGGGAGACGTCAGATCGTTAACGGCTATAGCCACAACTACATAATGGTAATTTTAGGGGCATTTTTTAATCGATTTAGCTATTAAAAAAATGGCGTACAAGAGTTATACAATTTCAATTTGTTCTCCTTGTGTCAGAACTGAGACACTATCACGAAATCGGTGTTGTTTCGAGCTACGAAGAAAACACGTGGATTGCTCACAGCTGACTAATATGATAAATTGCTTGATTGCTCTCAATCAATACACTTCGCTTATACTTGAATATACACAGCCACTACTAGAAGAACTCATCAAATACTTGCCGATAGTATCCGGTTTTGTAGACTGTATGTGCATATAGCCTGTTTCACGTAGCAATGAAAGGAAATGCTGACCAAAAGGCACCGGCATACAGGGGGGCATCTCGCCATCGCCGACAATGCTCGGGAACCACGAGAATGCAATCTGCTTGAGCAGCGTCAAAGGGTTTTGCTGGTTGGCAAGTGCCATATTCACGTGGATACCACGGACACTGTGGAAATACAAAGGGTTTGCAGGGTAAGTAGATACAATATGAGCTATTTATGAATGGAGAAGATGATGATGATAATAATTATTCGGTCAAAGGCAATTAAATCGAGAGTGACCTCAAGCGTTTTTTTTTGTAATTCATTACACTGTCGTCATGTGTCGATGAAGCTACGATTAATATGGCAGTTATATCGTGTATTCTCAAGGCGTGAGTAAAATGGTTCGATAGACATATGCCGACTGCGGCTGTACCTCTCCGGATAGAGGACTCCCATGGCCGTGGTGATCCCTGCGCCCCAATCACCGCCCTGGACGTAGTATTTGGTGTAACCGAGTCGAGACATCAGCTTCTTGAAGATGCGTGCTGTCACCAATAGGTCCATACCTGTGAATGCAATGTTGTCGATAAACGATGAGAGTCGCCCAAATCTTAAGGCAATAATAATTAGCTACACTGCTAATTCATTTAATAATGGCCTTTCCTGCCTTTAATAAAGGCGTACTCCTCTTGTGCGGTATTGATTCTACGAGTGCAATGGACTGTGGTCGCCTCGCCTAAGGATTACCCACCCTGCTTTCTCGCGGGTTCCGAATAGGCATAACCGGGAATCGAAGGCACGATGACATCGAACGCAATTCCGTCGACCGGCTTCGAAAGCTGACGTGCGATTTTAAGGAACTCGACAAACGAGCCCGGCCAGCCGTGAACCAGCAGAAGTGGAACTACCTTCGTGTTGCTGTCTGCCTTCGTTGGAGAGCTTCGGAAGAAGTGGATTTTAATGCCTGAAAGAAGCATAAACAGCAACATTTGAAAAAACGTTGTCGCAGACCTTTCGCTTAATGGGCAATGAAAACTGTCGTAGGGGACGTAGTGAAAAACTGATTTCGTACTTGTATAAACCAGACTAGTGTGTCGAATACCAAATTGTCAGCGACAGAGAATCGTTGTTTGGAGCGTTCTCGATATACAGCATTGTTTGACAATCTGCATATAAGCGTCATTGGTTCTATGTTACAAAGACAGAACAATTATTATTCTCACAGAAGCGGGGATTATATGCTGAGTTACAATATTTACATATGCAAGTCTTTTCTTTGGCGTCGGGATAGACTTTTGTCTAAGAAGAAACGTTGTGAAAGCCGTGGACAGCGCTTATCAGTTTACGTGATGTTTATGTCACCTCGTCATAGACAAGCTTTTTCCACGTGCGCTGTTCATAGTCTTTGTGTTCAAAGAAACAATCGATTAATTAATTCCCCTAAGATTTAATAAACACTACGATAGGCAGATGTTTTCGACAGCGCCAACGGCCTGCGGAGTCCCAGAGGGATTTCAGTCGTCTTTACCCATGTTTTCCATGGATACGATCCCTCTACCCGATAGTCTCGGTACCCAGATATGGTCTGAGACCAATCTATTTCAAGCTTTTGAATTGTTTACTTGAGCCGACATGTGCACACATATCTGATATCATTTTAGGCATAACACCGCGATGTGTTCGAATCAGAAAAGGCGAGATACTGTTGAGCAGCCGTTGTCTCTACGTGTTATGATATGTTGCCGCAGCCATTCGAGTAAACATGACTCGGTGTCACTTTTCAATAATACAGTCAGATCGGACGACGATTAATCTTTCACGTAGTGTGTGTGTGTGTATAAAAAAGAAATATTATTAGAAAACACTTTCAAACTAGAAATCTCACTGATCCACGAGCGGACCTAAGAAAAATCACCGTTGAGAACGACAAACATTATCTCAGTTCGCATCTTCATCTCGTCATGTCTGTTATCTCTAAATGTCATGCATTTATTGCTCTACACGATAACATTATATCCAAGATTACTGATAACGGCACGCGAATAAAGGGAGCCGATTATGATGATGATAATAATAATAATAATGTGCCGTGGCATGGCTGCCCATTAGATTCTGCCGTTGTGCCAACAACGTGTAATGAAATATGCGTGTCGGCCACGTTCGGCTCGGTCACGCACCATATCTCCTCTACTTACCCTCAATCTGGGTCTGATAGTGCGGGTAGGAGTTGATCTCGGCCTCGGCCTTCTTGAAGTCGAACTGATTCCGCCAGTATTCAATGATACTTCGGAACGTGTTCAGATTGACGCCGTAGTGGTACTTGGCATCCTCGAGGGGCTCGACCCACTTCGTGCGTGAGAGCTCTTGCTTCAGCGTGTCCACCATTTTCTGATCGAATGACACTTTATAACTGTAGATAGCCGCATCGTCGGCTGGAGGTGCGGCGCCTAGACACGAACAATTGCCGACCGGATGCGATCAAGAACAAATTATAGTACTAATAATTATGATAATAATAATAATAATAATATATGCAGTAATCACATTGGTCGGCGTCCGATTGACGAACACAACAGTTTTAGCCAGCTCCCCTGGGAATGGTAATTTCAAATTTCCCACGGATATACTGATCCTCCTCCAGTGCCACTGCTGTCACCCGTAACGTACTAACTATGACTCGGATTGAAAATTTAGTTCATAGATAGATAGATGGATACTATTAGATAGTAGCTATGTATTTGAAACAAGAGTGAACGGTGAGGGATTGTGTACGAACCTTGCTTGACTTGAGCCGGACCCCAGTAACCTGTTTCGGGTAGGTCGAGTGGCACTATAGACTGTTTGTACCAATAGCCGATCCCGACAGCGAATATCGCTGCGAGCAGGGCTGAGACGAAGCCCAGCTTGAAGAGACGTGCAATGCAGCCCATCTGTTTCAACAACGGGAACCACATAGCAGCAAACAATATTTATTATTATTATTATTATTATATACGTACATACAACTTTAAACATACAATAATTAGCTGTCAGATAGGGGAACAGCTGAGAGTCAGCTCGAAAAACAGTTATACAATAATTAGCTGTAAGAAAAAAATGTAGTCGAATGCCGTTAGCGTTCTTATCTCATAGATGTTTAAATCATACACATACCATCATACGTATAATAATCATAAAACATATTTGTTTGCGACACGTCAAGTCAGCCATAACAAATCATACATATAATCTAATATGAATGATATACATATGGTGGTCGGAGATATATTGATTATTTATTGATTCAGTTGCTTCAGTTGTTGCAAGTTGTTCGACATTTTGCCAGGGAGATTCGTATTCGTTTCGAACGAGCGAGTGCGAGCGGAGAGCTACTGTCGCTTACGTCAGTTACTGACAAAGGACTGCCCAATGTGGTTGATTCTCTCGGCGAGATCGTAATGGGCGAATTTTCATGAAAAACATTAATGTATAAAGTCCATTCCATTTTATGGAATGGAAGCCAGTGACCGCAGGTTCGAGCCCCGCTGCTTGGTGACATATAATAGAGCTTAAGCATTGTAAAATTGCAGCTCCTTTAATAAACCAATAAAACCTTTACCTTTATAACAGTTATAATAGCAATAACAACATAATAATAATATAACAAAACCCTAATTGATCCCGCCAGATCTTGACCGTAGTCACGTCAACGCTCTCCAGCCTCTGGTCTTCAAGCTGCAGTAGAAGTGATCTCTTGGAGCTGACCCTTAGCTCCTCCCTGCTGTTACGTGACAGGACTCGGCTCTGAACCGTTTAGGTATTACTACGAGGACATGTCGGGGCCGCGTTTGCTTTATTTTAAACCTTGTCCTACATGGCAAGAGACAGAAACTGCTACAGAAAGATGATACGAGATATTCAAATACCCTCCGCATCTAGCAGGATTTGAAGCCAAGCCACATGTCCGTTCTGTCCGGCAACCGAAGCCGCTCACAATTGGAGAATCCACGGGACAGTAAGAGTGATCTAGGGAGGATCGGACGTGCGCACGGCTTGCGAAAGTGCATCTCCTTCAAACGTCTTTCCACTGAAGTGTGTTCGATTAAGAGGAGTCTTTGTTTAACTGCTTCCGGTACCATTGTGCGTGATTGGCCAAAGAAATGGCCAACCAGATATCCTAAGTGCGTGAAGCGTCAGATTAGACAGCGGACATTCTCTTTGGTAGGCTTTCACCCGGTCAGCCACGTCTCGTACGGCTATTGATGGAAGCCGGTTGAAACAGCGACGCTTTTTTTAGGGTCCAGACAGCACTAAGCCAGATTGAGCCCTCTTATCGATGCCGATTACTGGCTCGTTGTGTACGCCTCTCGAGCAAAGGTTCTAGATAGAAACGGCGAGAGAGAGAGAGAGAAGTCAAGCCTGAAGTTCCATTGACATTGATGGGGGGCCGCTCCAAACAAGCTAGATAGAGAAATGCTTTATATATCTCTATGCATTAACATCTAAAAGTAGGCAATCCAAAAAATGCAAGCCTGCCCTTCTCAGTTTGCTAAAAACGCTTTTATCCTTGCCTTCAGATTATACAGGGCCTGTTTAATTTCTAGGACGTTGCCAATAATATGGTTTTTTTTTTTCGAAAAAAAATATAATCACGTATACCCTAATACCAGTTGTTCATTTCAGCTTCACAGGATAAAAATACGGTAGACACGTTTCCATTCACGACCGTGTGTGTCTGTGTCTGTGTGTATGATACTTGATCAGAGACAAAATCCTTTTCGAGATGATATCAATCTTCTCGAAGGCACACACCGCTCGTTTGTCAGTTGGCCGAAAAAGCATGGGTGAAACTAACCTACGGCCCTAGAATAGAAATTTCATGAAAACGAAACGAGACCCGTTTCATCGCCCGTGTCAATATGTCATTCCCAGGCGGCGTCCAATGGACAACTCTGCCGTCTCATTGTTCCAGTGGTGTCAGTGACGCAGCACATGTTCAAGCTGCTGCGATTGAAAGCATGACTGTGCAACAATCAGTCTGTTTACTCGATAGGCTAGCTGTCTCTTAATCATGGACGTTGGGACGGCATCGGTCGGAAGAGCGGACACATTGCAGCGATAACGAGGCTGAGACGGCCGAATTGTGTGTCAACACTGACAGCACAATATCATAGTGATGTTTGTATCTTGCTATGCTGTAATAACAACGGCGATGTGAGCTGGGATGTGGTTAGATGAACGAATCCTGGATAGTTTTACAACAGTCCGTGTGCTTGGGGGAGTGGCCGTTGAACTTCATCCACGGCTCACGCAGGGTCTGCAGAGAGCTCGCGCAGTGATTCGCAACCTTTTTGTGGAATGGAGGCTGGTCCAGGAAGCGGTTAGGGTTTCGGTAATGGTCGAGTTAAGAATGACCTTATGGATTAGCGTCCGCTTACGTTATGTGTCCGTGATAAAACAACGAATCGGCACTCACTCAGGCAACCCACCTCTTTTCGCCCCTTGCTTTTGAAACCTTGGGCGGACCCCTCACTGCGAACTTCCTCAAAGGGGGGTCTACCATAGGCTAATCCGCGCCACCGGGGACAAGCGCGCGGGACCTTTCCTTCTGCAACGCCTGTCCCTCGCTGTGCAGAGAGGCAATGACATCGCCTTCCTCGGAACAATGTCGGCCTCGGCCCCGGTCCCCAACAAATCCCCCCACTTAAATAATTCCTAATTATTGTATGTTTGAGTAAACAACTCATTGTTTTTCTGCTCACTAAGAACTTTATTAACATATACATACATAAAGCGTTGTAAACCGGGCCAAATAGTCAATAGGATTGCTACTATTTCGTTGAGCTAATAACTGAGACAGCTCCGTCAATAGTGCTCGACAAATGTGGACTGCAAGTCGTTCTTCCACTATAAACGTCTGTGGAGTTTATCAAGACGTTATCATCGGCCCGCCGACGGAGAAACCCTCCTCAGAAGTCACTATTTACTTGAACAACGCGTAGAGTTCTAACTGACGACATAGGAGTTACAGAGAGAAAGAAAGAGCGAGAGAGAGAGAGAGCTATTCATCGAGTTACAGTGCCCACGAATAGAATAGATATGTCAAGATGCTGTTGCTACTGCTGCTGCTGCTGCCATTAACCTTGAGCTACGATTCAACGAAATAACGTTCGTTTTTTGCAACAATAACAATCAAATAACTCGCACGCATTAGTGAGTCCGGGCTCCCGTTATATTGACTGCTTTGTTGTGAAACAACAGCAACAACAACCACATCAGCAACAACAACAGCAACAATTCGAACAACCGCAATCATATACTTGAATAGACTGGCAACAGAGTGTACCGATGTTTTTTTGTCTTCCAATCAAGCGTCTACGCAACCCTGACATCGAGTCGTGGGACGATGGTAATTGGCCGTCTGTTCCAAAATCGACATCTCGATATTGAAGGTCAAGAGAGGTCACGAGAGTGGCCTGCATTAGTGTTGTCACAACAGCGGAGGGGAAAAAAAGGGTGCAGCATTTCCCATTCAGGGTATGTGATTGAAGGTAGATATAATATGTTCTGTATATAGTTGCTCTGTACGATTTGCTTTCCGTTCATCGTACACCAATAACTAACTCCTCCTGGAGCCGCCTGAGGACTCACAGAAATACAAGAAATCGACAAACAGCTACCCGCCGCAACACATCTCTCCCCACATCTCTCTACACACAACCGACGCTTCAGCACCTGTCGCTGAGTGGTCACTACCATGAGATCGTTTTCATACTTTGATGCGATTTCCATGGAGCGTATTTCGTTTCACAGTTACAACAGTAGAGTTTTTCTTTTTGAGAAAAGGGAGCTGTTTGCTTCATTTGCCGTGCAGTTTCCGTTGTATCGGTGACGGCTTCGCTGCTCGGAAATATTGATTCGAAAAAAATTCTCCCGGGGCTGACTTACAGCCAATATTTAACTCAGAAACCGAGGTACAACTGCTTTCAGCATTCATGCCTTCATAAGGCGGATCTCCCCGCCTCTCCCTGCCCCAAAGATATTGACTCGACTATACTAGCGCATCTATGCCGGAGTGCCTCTACCCGAACAGGCGAAGCCGTTTCCATTAGCGCTCGACCAACCGGCCCCTGCACAGCATCGAACATGTGCTCAAGACAAGGAAAATCTTCAGCAGATGCTCCTTCGCGTGCGATTAAGAGCGACGCGACAACGACATCTCGGACTCGATGCGGCAGCAGAAGAGGAACTACCGGACACAGAAATCCATCGCCCTGCCCTCCCCCTTCTGTTCTCTCTCTCTGTAGAAGTTATGAAGGTCAATCTGCTAATGGTTGACGAGCGCTATACAGCCGGAATCGTCCCTCAGTACTTGTGCAGTACTTTGCCAGTACGATCTGTTCAGTGAGGAGATCTCCCAAATGGATTTCACTTAGGAATATTCTGGGGTAAACTGCGTTTCGTTCTTCGTCTATATATACATATATATATATATATATATATATATATATGACAAACCCGCACGATCGGAAGGTGGGACCGGATGGCTTTAGTGGTACACAAATATATATATATATATATATATGATTCAGATACACGCACCACCGGCGGTACAGACGCCGGTTGACCGGGGCGATATTCATCAGCGCGGATCCTTCACATGACATCAACTTCGGCGTGTTACATGTTACGTTGCCCATGGTTCGAAAGTGCCGAAATGTCAAATTTCCGAGGCTCTTCCGCGCAACGCGGCCACTGCTGGTACTCGTTGCTCCATCTAGCCTCTTCGCATGTTACGTTGAAAGTTCCGATTTCTCCTCTGTTCCTGGTTGCTTTAGGCAACGCTCTGAAAACGAGGTGGTGTTTTTTTGTTGCCGAGGAGCATGTGGCGCCGATACACGCGTCAGACGACGTATTGATCCTATCCGCTAAATCGATCGGGTTCCCTCTGTGCGAACGATTCATGGCTCCGTCCCGATCTTGTCCGGGTCGACAACAGCTTTATCTGGTGCACGGTTCCTGCACATATGCGGCTAGCAACATGAGCAAATTGCCGATTATCCCACTGTGTGCATTTCGCAACACGGTAATAAGCGTCAGTATACTCTGCCTCCAAAAGGGAGCTCACCGTTTGCACTTTATCCAGGTGGTGAGGATCTCAGAGGCGGGATCGAGACAGAACGAGAATTGACGGGAGAAAATTTCCGTCCTCGGAATTAGATTTTTTTCTTTGTTTCGTTAGCCAGCACCATGGGTACAGAAGCCGCTCGAGTCGCGTCACGATGTGCAATGGACGACCCCACTCGTTCTGCAGTGCCACCTCCGGCGGCTGAGCATGAACAACCATTAGGAATTGTATTCTGAGACGGATTTCATTTCGGTGACTTTGGACACGATCGAGCGAGTTGAAATTGTTGGGTAGGTATTGTGACGGTTGATTTGAAATGTTTAAATTTCGTATTGACATTACTGTGTAAGTAAATATTAATCTCCAGTTGAGTTATCGCCGATATCGGCGATAGAATAGAAATGACGCCCTTAAGCTGGATGACTTGGCAGCCTTCTGGGTGCAGCAGCGAAGCCATCTTGTTATAGTGTTACCTCGAACTTTTGATTGACTGACACTCGAGTTGAATACTGTAGCCGCTAACTCAAGGGCTGGGCGGGACCGGTTTGGGTAGACCACTTGCGCAAGTAGACCGTAATCGTCGGCGGCGATAATCAAGGATATTGCAAGTTCAAGAGCAGTTTGACACAACTGCATGTTCACTGGATGTGACAGCCATGACGAAGGCACTCGTCTTCTCGGGGTTGCTCCAGCGAACGCATACAAAAAAAGCTACGCTTGGCAAATGTGGGATGAATCCACTATGCGTTGTCGCGCGCGCACACCTGTTCACACATCCACTCACTCGATTTGAGTTTAGCAATTAGCCGTTCGGGCCAATTCGAGCCTCAGTCAAGAAGCCTTCGAATCAGCTGAGCGTCATCGATCAATGCTGATTAAGATTATGTGCATTCGGGTAGAACCCGCCAATCAATGTTCGTCTACATCCGATAGCTCATCTGTAAGCCACGCAGCGTTTACTCAGTTCCATGTTCCATAGGCATCCCTCCGCTTCGTTCGATCCTACGAAGTTGTTCTAGCCAACTCGTATCATATACTCGTATCCATCACTCCGCCATCGCATCATTACTATATATAAACCCTGCCATTATCAACAGACATATACTAAGTTATCTACGATATCTCACCGTACTTCACCCGCAGGCACTTGTCACCGCCGACTAGAACGCAGTGGGGCAACAGCCGAGTCACTCCCGTTGAAAAGACACAGCGGCCGCGACCTCAGACGATTCTCAATTGCAGTTGCTTGTCGTTCGCCTCCTCAGTTCAGCTCAGTCGTCCAAGCATCCCAGGCGAGCCGCGCGCACCGGTCTCCACCGCACAACAAGCACAGGGAACAACAGCAGGCAACAAGCAGTCGAGCGGCGTCACTCCACCACCAGGCACACTGTCTGAATAGTGGCGCGGGCTTACGTGAGCTGACCTTCAACGGCAGCGCGGCTACGCTCTACAGAGCGCTGTGGCGGTTTCGTCCCCGCCGGCGATGGGCAAACAATCCAAGTAGACCTCGGTAAACGGCTGGCAACCAGCAACGAGCGGCGAGGAGACGAGACGGAGTCGACGACCAACACGCCGACGACAGGCTGATCCACAGCCGGCGGCGGCGGCGGACACAGACGAGACTTGATGGCGGGGGCCCACTCGCCGTTGACGCCGGCCGCGTTGAGCAGAGCTGCCGCTCGACGACGGCCTCAACAATAATAACAATGTGAACAACAACAACAACAACAGCCGCCGCCGCCACACTCGCAGCAGCAACAACAACAACAACAATGACAACAGCAGCAGCAGCAGCAGCAACAATAACAACAATGACAACAGCAACAGCAGCCGCGGCGCCTGAGGTGAGAGTGCCAAGCAGCTGAGATCGACGCGCGGGCGAGAGGATACTGCGGGTGACCGAGCAACTGCTATGGCAGCGGCTTATTGCTGGAGTGGCGGCGGCGGCGGCGACGGCCGCAGTAGCCCTCGCCTCTAGTGAGAGGGCAAGCCAAAATGGAAATAAAAATTGTCATCAATTCAACAAAATCCGCCCTGTCGATGGCACCAGGTTTAAGAGGGAGAGAGAGAGAGAGAGAGAGAGAGAGAGAGAGAGGGAGAGAGCGAGGTACAGAGCAGATATTAGGCAACGAGACACCACGCTACACAGTGAACGCCGATGATGTATCAGCTATGAGTGAATGACAAGTGTCAACGAATCATCGAGCAAGCGGTACAATGAGCCTAACATTTCGCGACGTCTCAGTGTCGTTCGGGGTTCAGTGGCGAAGTACTGCTTGCTACGAATGAGCAGATCAAATAATTGATCACATGGATGGAAGGTGAAGCTGTCAATTGATTCTATTCCGTGTCGAAAAAAAAAAGCATCCATGGGATGAGTCTGGAGAATGTTTTCGATATAAACGCGGCCGGCGTATTCTCGAGGTACAGTTTAATTCGAATATCAGGAGGCGGGGCGGAGTGGCGCCTCGTGCCGGGCAAGTTCGCGCTACGATCGTGAGAACGACGACACTGAAATTCGTCTTATTGCTTAATTAATAATAATAATAATAACGCTTTATCTCAAAGGTTAGGTTTCTATTATTATAAATTCAAAGGTTAGGTAATCTATTATTATTATTATTATTATGAGACCTGCTTGCTCCTTCTGCCGTATCGTAATTTTGATTAGAACAACACGCTCGTCGGTCCGTTGCAACGATTGATCCTTACTAATTACCCAAGCAGGAACAGCAGCAGAAACAAAAATATTGACCTATTCCCGCAAATATGCTAGCCGGCTATGTCTCCGGAATAAATTCTGCATATAACGTAAACGAAGATCTCCTTCCCGCGGACGAACGACCAGAGTGAGGTGTTCAGCCTGGCGCAAACGAATCGTCGAGTGTCGATTCTTCGTATCTTGCTTCTGATCCAATGAGGGAAGTAGGCTATTCCAGTTTGTGTGTGATTGTGTGTGGTCAGTTCTTGGCAATCCCCGCCCTCTTACCGCTAGAGGCCTCCGCTGTTCGCCGCGTTTGCAGCAGCACGTCACGAAATTTCGCCGATTATATCGAAGTTATTGCATTTACCTGAGGCCTACCTAGCCAGCGAAGAGGTAGACGAGCGCGGTGCTGACGATGGGGTCATGACATTGTGTTATGCGAGGTACGAACGATGTGGCGATGAGTAGAGGAAAATATTGCTCACCAATCTGCGCAAATGGAAATATTTCGTCGTTCGAAATTGAAAGACAAACGCCGCCATTTTCCTTTGGCACATTGCACCACATTGCATTGAGCTACTCTACATTGTTCATGCGTTTCTTGCTGGGAAGAGCATGTTGTTAGCGATTGTCGAGGTCCGGCTGGTGTTCCCGTGACCTATGGCCGATTAGGAGATCCAGTGGGAATTTGAGGACGGGTTTCTCGTCTCGGCGGCGGCGGCGGTGGCGGGGACCTTGATCAGTTGAGATAGAGGCGTATTGCCTACCATGCTATAACAGTCCACACGAACCTTATATGCGGTACGTATATGGTAAGGTTGTGGTTTGAGAATGCCAGCTTCGAAAAGCAGCTCTTAAGTGTTGTTCGAGCGCCCTATGTGGTAGGCCAGCGTCAGTGGGGCTTCGACAATCAGCCGAAGAATAAACGCGACCAAGACACTGTAGAACATAGAGATATTTGAGAGACATTTAATTACTCACGCCACTGTGCCGAGTGCAGTCCAATATTCACCTGTGATTGTGTTCGGGGATTTCAGTGGAAATAGGCGAATTAACAAACGAAAAAAAATAAGCGTATGAAGCCTGGCACGACACGAGTACACACACTCGGTCAGATCAATTGTTTGCCTGTCAATTCGACGAAGAAATCAGCAGTTTCGAATGCAGCAGGGCCGAATCTTGCACTTCTGATTGTAGTCGGGTGTCCGACGTCAAGAGCGAATGATAAATCCTGTCAATCTACTTACAGCCATTGATACCTATGCGGCCATGCAAATCCTGAAGATCTCGGGTGAAAGCGGCAGAACTATTTTTCTTTGCATACTACAACTACATACAACAGCGAACCGCACGTTCGTGTTACCATAACAATTGCAGTGTGTTTGCTGAAATCAGCAATATATATATGAGAGTGTCCACTCTTTGGCTCGACCCAGATCTCCAGCATAGGCCATCCACTCCCCTCTCTCTTGCCTACGATGTGCGTAGTTGAAACGATAGTGGTTTGACCCAAATGGAAAAATGCTGGTGGAAGAGAAAGAAAGGTGTTCCGGTGGCTGTTACCAGATGGGTGGACACGGGGGCGCGCGGCAACGATTTTCCACTGAGAACAAAATCCGAGATGGGATCTTCTCCAAAGCTAAACTGGAAGATCTTCTAGGGATCGCTGAAGAAAAAGCTTCGCCACTTTGTCCCCTTGAAATGCACGCTATTCAATGACGGACACTAAACGTACAAACATAATTCCGTAACAACCCGCGAGCGTCGGATACTAGACTAGTGTGATGCGCCATCTTATGGGGTTTCCATATACTCGTTTAGAAGGGGCGTTTGCACGTAAAACAAATCTTCTCCGGGATGTTTGTAACAAATCTAGGAACACGATAGTGTACGCAGTGAAACATATCCTTCACTAGCGCTTAGGTATTATACAGATTTCCTATAAATTCATATTTGTCGATAATGTAGGGGAAATACTGTGGGTAGAGGTCTCGGAATCTTCGAGGTTGTAGCTGAAAAAACAAAATGAGTGGCAGCCTAGTTTACACCCTTCTCTGGAGCTCATGACCTCAAGCGACCGGTAACAACGAGACAGTTCCAAAAGGTACACCCGAATACCGGCTCACGCTGCCGGTGGTCGAGAAGCCCCCTTAAGCAGCTGCAATTTGATCTTAAGTTATTCGAGGAGGAGGCCTTCTTCTGACAGATGAAATAGATGGTCAAAATAATCGACGTTTATTAGGAGCCTCATCACACGCACCTCATCTTGGATCTTCGCTAATGGGCTTCTTGCTAATCGGCTTCGTCTTCTGGTATTTCTTGTGTCACCTCGTCGACTTCCTCGACCGTCGCTGGGGTCGGGATAGGTGGTCTGGTAGGTGTAACGACCTTGAATCCTTGATGTGAGGCCAGCTTTTGAGGATAGGCCTTCTCCACGCTGATGACGAACATGCGTAGGTCCCTCTCAAAGTGGCCGGGATTTTCAAAGGCACCAAAATGTCCTCCATCTTTCATGTACGTCATCCACGTAAGGTTCCGGTAGATGTCACTTGCTATCGAACGGGGAACGCAGCTGATATCGTTCGGAAATACGAGATACCCGGCAGGAACTTTGACCCCTTGGCTGTAACGAACATATCGAGTGGTTTTACAGCATGCTCGGCATGCATGGTTAGGTGTATTCAGTGGTTAATTGAAAGATTACTAGTAAACGAATTGCCTGCAGACGCGGCCATATGCAATGCAGGAGAAAAAAGAGGGTGCCCAATGAGAGAATTGTTTGTCTCCGCTCAACAGCCATCATACAGAACTCACTGACCGCTTCCATTGGTTGAAGAGGGAAATGCATGCACTCGAGTAAAGGAAATCGAGTTCAATTACTTCCGAATCCTGAATGGTCGGCCCTGTCCCCGTCGGACTCTGCACCGGTGTAAATATATAAAACACAACGAACAGGTGAATTCACTCACTTAAACAGGCGGAAGATTGATCCGGAGAGCAAATTCTCCCTATAATATCGCAATGAGGACACGACCGATCCCGAGGCGTAATAGACCATGACGTTGGACAGCAGCTCATCCAGGGTGAACTTTTGCGTGAGGCCGCCGTCTTCACGTAGACGGAAGCCGTTCATAGTTAACGCCGAAAACCTTTCCAAGATGTACGCTGCCAATCCGGCCGGTGAGTTCAATAGGCTAAATCCTATAATTGTTGTTGCACAAATGACAGAGGAATAACGAATTTCGTAAACTGAAAACTCGAACGAGCTCTTGGTTCGCGGAGAATTCATCGACCAATCAGATATAAACTAGAAAGATAAGACATCGCGCATTGAGTGGAATCGGAGAAATGCTTACTCCGGTAGATCGAAAACAGACCGGCGAATCTCTTTCTCTCTCTCTTTCTGTGAAGAGTATTTCTCATTCTCATCGATAAGCACATTTACACTAATTCATGTACACTGGAGATTCCCGATTGTTCTATTCTGATGGGTGGGATTACCTTCATTTGATTGCACGAATGCTCATATATCTCACTAGGTTTCCATCATTCCCTCGGCTCCTTCCAACAGTTCAAATCAAACACCGAAAAACTAGATACCCACCGGCTGCGTCCGGCTTCGTGGCGTGCAAATGCATATAGCCAGTTTCACGAAGAAGTCGGCCCACGTAGCTGGTTAAAGGGGTCGGCATACAACTTGGCAGCTGGCCATCTCCGAGCAGGGATGGAAACTCCACAAACAAAAAGAGCTTCAACATGGTCCACGGGTTTCGCACGTTGGGTAAGACGAAGGTCACGTGGATCCCACGTAAACTACGCATAGATACAGGTGGGGCATTGGCGGGGGTACGTAACATTAGCAGTGGGTAACGTCTCTTCGTTGCTGGACTTTGATAATAATAATAATAATAATTAATAACAACAATAATAATTAATAATAATAATGAATAATTTGTGTTCGATAATTTCAGCACAATTTCGATCCTGTATTTACACAGTGCGGCCATTATGGCTTATGTATGCGCGAGCTGGTGAGTGAGCTTGTTGAAAAGTGTGCTCGAAACAGCATGTCACTCCAGTATGGACGACTCCGATACCTGTTCGGGTATAGGGTCCCCATAGCGGTGGTTACCAGTCCGCCCAAAGAGTCGCCCGCCATGTAGAACTTGCTATAACCAAGCCGAATCATGAGTTTCCTGAAGAGGTGAGCGGTCTTTAGGATGTCCATTCCTGCCGATGACACTCTCTTTCAATAAATGAAATACTGGTGATGCTGATAAATGACCTAGGTAATATATATATATATATAACGTAGAAATTGCCGTCCAATAGGTTGCAAGGGGTTCTTCAGTGCGATACAAGATGTCGCCTCTATAGACCTGTTACGCAAAAGGGCCTCGTCGAACGACGATGGTCAAACGGATAGTGTTCTCTCAAAAAAGTAAAAGCGCTCTGGCTCCTCTTTACGCATTGTGGTAAATGACTGATTTAATATTGACCGGAAGGGACTGTTGTCGACTCGACAGCACTATTACTAAAATGAGACACCTGTAGAAGCCTACTTCCAGTGAGAGCAGCATAGAATGAACAAGACATATTCAAAATTATAATAATTAAGACAAATACCCATATATATATATATATATATATTTATATATATTTATATATATATATATATATTGTATTCCGTCGATTCCAACATTGTGCAGATACAAATAGAGATATGTCTCTACGAGGCATAGTAAACGCACCTTCCTTTTTAGGAGCATCTGAGTAGCCAAAGCCGGGCATGGATGGAACGATCACGTCAAACGCCACCCCGCTGACGGGACGCGCGAGCTCGCGTGCAATTGTGAGATACTGCACAAACGAACTCGGCCAACCATGAACCAATAGGAGTGGAAACACCCTTACATCCTTGTTCTTTCCGCTTGCCTCGGCTGGGGCACTCCGTAGAAAATGGATTTTAAGTCCTGAGGCAAACATGAGAAACAAACGTAAGGGACACACCGAAACCAATGAACGACGTGAACACCGACCGCATCGGCGTACGCTGACGCATGCATGTTGAACATCATGTTATTATACATCGTATGTATAATTGGCAGCCTCCGAACATTGCTTGGCACATCTAATTTTAAAGGTAAATCTAAGCGGTTTTTGTATCTTGGACAGACCACTTAAGGCGACGACTTTCTATGCAACTAATACTTGCCCCATTCGGGAGTTAATCTCCATGATTCTCATTTCTCATTGAACAGCGCGTCAAATCGCTGCTATGGTGTTTCAATCGTATGATCGGGCTCCGGCCTTTGGTAAAGGCATGTTCAGACTACGGACCTAAACGCGAACCTCGGAATGCTTTTTCCATGTGGACTGACTGACCGCCCAACTACGATCAATCAGTAGTTACTACAAACCCCGTTCTAATAGTATATATATATATATATATATATATATATATATAAAGTAAAATCCATCATTCTCCGATTTCGCGATTTCCCGTAAAGCTACCACTGCAATTCATTATATATTACACTGCGGAAAACTCGAATGCAATACAATCTCATATCAGTGACGTCTTTCAACTGAAATATATAAACCGTTCCACACTCGCGCTGATTGGTGCCCACCTTCGATTTGCGTCTTATAATGTGGGAGAGCGTTCATGTCCTCCTCTGCTTTTTTGAAGTCGAAACCGCTCCGCCAGTGATTGATCACCTCCCTGAAACTCTTCAAATTTACGCCGTACTTTGACGCTGTATTTTCCACCGGATCGGTCCATTTGGTGCGCGACAGCTCCTCCTTGAGAGTCTCCACCATTTGCTCATCAAACGATGCTCGATAAAGGTAGACCGCCTCATCGTCAGGCGGCGGTGCAGCTGTTCGAATGTGAAATACACAATTAGTACAACGCAGCAGGTGGCAACGGGTTCGTTCGCGCGGGAGGACCACTTCTACGATGCGATTATGACATTCGCCCACTGCCTGCCTGCCGCCCCCCCCCGCGCGCTCTGTGGGCACAGAGGAACGACGAGGAAAGATGAACGTTTGGAGGGCTTCGAAGTTTTGATCCAAGATTTTCTGTAAAGGGTGACGCCCTCCAGGACAACGTTTCTCTGGTTTTGTCCTCGTCAATTGTTCATTAGCATACGCGCGCTACTATCCAACTACGGACTAGCAGAACTGGAAGGGAAAATCATCACGGAAGTCTTTTTTACCCGTTGACTCTTTGCTTAGCCTGTCGTAGGGTTTTGTGCTTATTCATTGAGGGCATTTATGTTTACATTTGTAACACAGATATATATATGTATATATATATATTCATTTCAACTTAGTTGCGTTTTTGATTTTTGCGACAGTGTCGAAATAGATTGACTAGAGTTATCTATTTGAATGATTCAACATTACTCCATTAGCTGATATGCAGCGAGAATGGTGTTGTAACACATTGATTAGCGTGTTTTTCAATTACAGCCCAATCTCCAATGCACTCGCCAAGGCAACCACTGAACAAAAGTGCATGTTGTCACAGCGGCGACTAACCGTTGGTAGTTATAGTAGAAACAAGAAGGATAATTATGCTGACCTTCGGTTGGACCCCAGTATCCGTCGTCGGGAACCGCGATGGACTCCATGTAGTGTACATGGTACCAGCCAATTGTGAAGGCGACCATTACCGTCCAAAACGCCGTCCAGAGGCCAAGCCGACAATACTTTCGAAGCAAACCCATCTTTTTGGGCAAACAGTCGATAAGAATAACTAAGAGAAAAAGTCTACACGATTCTGGTCAGAGTGTCTAGAAATTTTGGCTGCAACAACAGCAAAGATGATTATGCACGAAACTACCGTAGTCAGAAAAAGGGACACCTTATCTACGTCGTACTCGGATATAAAGAAATTCGTTAACATATTTTGAATTGGAAGTCACCACGGGAAAACCGTGCGTGCGGTAAGGACATGTGTCCCGACCGTGCGGGCGGTAAGGACATGTGTCCTGACCGTTCGGGAGGTAAGGACATGTGTCCTGACCGTGCGGGCGGTAAGTACATGTGTCCTCGATGGATTTCGGCGATTCTTCCTCCTATTCCGGAAGTGCATAACGCTGTAATATCTTCGTCTAGATTCGGTCTAGGAAACGACCCGACCCCCCCGCGCGCGCGTTTGACGACGCACGTTTGGTGCCTTTGTAAAAGTTACCTCGATAAAACAAGTCAGGTTTAAATGTTTGAACAAATCATTGTAGACTAGAACACGTGCAATCGGTGAATAGTAGTATTAGTTGATAGCGGACACCACGCTAACGAAGACTTCCAACCTTGAGCCTTATGGAATTTTGTGGTTCGTCGATCGGGCTCTGCTTGGTCCAAAAGGTTAACGCAGATGCACTAATCAAATGAATATGGTGATTGCAGGCGATGAAAAATCGACCTGCATGTAGTCCGACGTTTGCAAATCTTCAGTGATATAAAAAACAGCCCCCTAGATTCTCCCTGAAACACGGGATCACCACAGTGATCACGAACGACCCTACCTTAGAAGGGGTCTGTACATCTTTATTCTTCGCGGCCGCATGTCTCTTCATCAGTTCTTCCCAGAATTTGCGTCGAGATTCCACGTCCCAATGTTCCAATACATGAGGCGTGCCCAGCATAGACGCCGGCTTGGGTATACGAACAACAGGTATGCCGGACATTAGCTGTTCGTGGAGAAGGCCTCCCCAGACCTTCGAGGAGGCCCACCGAGACCAGTGCACGGAGAACAGGCACCACTGTTCCTATTTAACTAAACGGCCTAGTCGCCTTTTGCGTACTGTGCCTTTTCGATGATGGTCAGGCGCCTTTTAGGCGCTGGCAGACAAGCACATTAGGAAGCCACCAGAGGGCGCGATTATCCAGAATACGACAGACCTACAAACAAACCCGCCCTTCCCGAGGTGAAGTGTTTCCGATATTCTTCAAGGCAATCCCGAGGCGGACACCCTGACATTGCTCCGCGTCTAATGTTCATTTGATCTAAATATACAAAGCTTACCATCCTCGCCGAAGTAGGCATCATACGTTGAGGTTCCGTCATCCGATCGACGTATGTCAACTATGTGTAGAAAACATTGGAACCTTCAAACAACACAGGCTGACACTATTTGTCTGACTTTGTGAACTAATTCAGATGTTTACCAACGAGAGACGCGGGTGGTGCGCGGCAATTTTGAATTCCGTCTATAGCCTATAGCAGTGGAATTATAGAAGGTTCTGCAGAGATAAATACAAGATGTCATTTTCTTATTATTAAATAGCAAAGTTCGAAATATGACTAGCCTCAAGTCCACGTATGCACTCATTTTATGCACGTTCATGAAGATATTACTATAGGTAGTCTCTTCTGCGAATTTCCGGTCAGATCCGTAACTTGTCTTTAGGATCTTGCAACCCTAAGCCTCTCGGTGATCACTTCAGCGATGCGGTTGTAGCAGTCAAGTGACTCTCGTATCTTGTACAAGGTCTACAAGGGATGGACAACCCTCGAGACGTCGAGTAAGGCAGAGAATAAGCAAAGGTGGCCCCGACAGGTCCTCATAGTAATACCTAAAAGGTTAAGAGCTGAGGCCTGTCAGATAGGTTGAACAGCTGAGGGTCAGCTCGAAAAATTAAAAAAAAACCCTCGAGACGTTAAAGACTAATGGACATACATACACATTACCCCGGCGACAAGTGTCATAAAATGGCTTGGATTAAGCTGTATAGCGAACATCTAATGATCGAATAACTCATTCTATATTTGACACTCAAGCCCCCTCTTATGTCAACTACTGTGCCACCAGCCCCAGTTACGCGGTTACCGGTGTGGAGCGGACCAAGCTGCGCAAGTACGTCGCCTTTCAGGCAACTCACCTATTCTCTCCTCTCACCTTCGACACCATAGGCGGGCACGGCAACCTCACTGCTAATTTCCTCGAAGGAGCCTACCGCAGACTGGTTCCACGCCACCAGGATCTCTTTTTCTGCAACGCCTGTCCATCGCTGTGAGGCAGAGCGGCGATGCACTCGCCTCGGTCAGGGGTGGCCATGACGGCTTCGGCCCATAATTGTAATCGTAACGGTCCCCAATAACTGTCCCCAATTAGCTCATAGTTAGCTTTTGTTTAACTAATCGCAAATTATCATCATGGA
This sequence comes from Stratiolaelaps scimitus, assembly GCA_019614645.1. Classification (NCBI taxonomy): domain Eukaryota; kingdom Metazoa; phylum Arthropoda; class Arachnida; order Mesostigmata; family Laelapidae; genus Stratiolaelaps; species Stratiolaelaps scimitus. The sequence goes on along the minus strand of JABWDB010000034.1, from coordinate 907,325 downwards.
ATATATCCAATGACATACAGAAAATGATATTGGAATATATTGTAGGTGTAAATCCAGCGCATTGTATCACTTTTCGTACTTCGCGGCTGTATTTTTTACTCTCCGGCGCGATAGCATGGCTAATCATATTTACTACTTTGCTCAAAAACGATATTCACTCCTTCCGCTGTTCGGCACATTGTACCAACCACTCTCACAGCCAGGAGCTAGCACCCACGAAACGAATTATCAATTTGATTCTGGCCTTTGAAACAGGCGTATTCTGAGGCCTTTTTTTATTCTAGCAACAAAAAACATCTGTGTAGTTGTTTGACTTTCAGCAATTTATCTACAACCCAATAGCCGGATTGGTTTTGGGGAAACACGACTAATTCAGTAAGAAAAATGTCATCGAGTTCTACCTCTAAAAGAAAGGTCCGAAAGAGTGTCGAACCTTTTTTCGTATAAATGAATGATTTAGCTCTGGTTTTTTTTCTCTTTCAACCCTAATTGTATACGCCTGAGATAGATACACATGGCGGGCTGAATCGTACGCAAGGTTATCTACGCATGAAATGCTGTGCCGGGCCAATCAATCTTCGCGGTCCATCGACTGAACCCATCCGCTTCCAATCATAAACCGAGCGTCTGTAAAATTGTTGTCGTGATGTTACGATGCTCGGCCATTTGCTTCACATTTCTTCCAAGACGTCCACTGGACATGGAGGTCTCCACCCGCCGAATGCCTTCTCCAGATCGCGCGCGATCGCCAGCGTCAGTCGATCGTTGAACCTGAAAGAGTACAGTATAGACACCTCTCCGTGAGGAAGTGACCTATAACGCACTCTCAGTGATCTCATTTCGCGCAAAGTACGAGTGTGTCCCTGTATATTTCATACTTGTTTGTTCAGGCGTTTCTTTCTAGCTTCTGGTAAATATAACTCGTAGGAAACTTGCCCTACGGGGGAGGAGAGGGTACAATTCTTGCACCAATTATATGAATATAATTAATTGCCTCTGTTCTATCTTACAAGGAAGGAACGTAGTCGCCTATCCCCATTTCGAAAGACATTCAAAGATTCACTATGTTTCCCTACAAGGAGTTTCAAGGATCAGCTAAGCTAGCGAAGAAGTCCTCAGGAAGGAAAGCCTGTCCATATCCTACCCCGGTCCTGATTATCGCGATTCTCGGTTAGGACAAGAAACATCGAAACAACACACAGCGCTGCCAAGATGCGCCAGTAATGGTAGCACACATTAAGGGTACCCACCTTCGAGAAGCCACAGCCACAGAGAGCGGAATCCCTTCATCGTTTAGTCCAATCGGGCATATGGTCACGGGCATCTTGAGAATTGTGAATGGCGCTGTCAACGACAGGAAGCCGTACGGATGCAGTTGCGACTGAAGAGGGAGGACACAATGAAGACTTGACCATTAGACAATGACTGGCATTGTTACACTGACTTGGGATTTAATGTTACCTTTGAATATGAAGGGGTACGAAGTACCAGTAGGATGACTTAACACCCAACTGTCCCTAACTACTTCTATAATTACTGTATACATATATATATATATATATATATACATATGTATATTTTGTTTTCACAAATCGAAAATAAAAGCACTGCCACTTATATTATTATTATTATTATAGTATTTATTATTATATAATAAACATAATAATAAAACATAGCGCCTCGTACCGCGTTGTGGAAGGGGGCAGCACTGAGCATCGCTGGGAAGACGAGCACCCCGTTGTCTCCTAGCATTGCGTTCAGCGTTCGCTCGAGCTCCTCCAGCCTGTTCAGATCCTGGCGTCGCCTGTTGGCGTAGCGTTTCTTGCGGTAACGCTTGTCAATCCATGACATTTGGATTGCAGCCAAGGTATGGTACGAGAGGCCAGCTAACTTGAGCGACAGCTCACGCTTCGGATTAATACCCTGCAAATGCAAAGTGTTGCATTGAAATCTGGAGCGAGAGATAAACGACTAAATTTGCAATAGGTTTACATAACATATGTTCTGTTTGTTTGTTTGTTTGTTTTTTCTAAAAACTATAAAGTATTTAGACTATTTAGTGTATAGTCAAGGTGGTATCGCGTTCGTTTCGCTGAATTGAACAGACATTGAGAAAAGTCGTTGAGGACGCGACTACCTCGAGAGAAAGGAGACTACCAAACAAAGGATTGTTGCTACAAGAATGAGATAGCGTGGTCACCATCTGCCACGAGTGGTCTGTACACAATACACACAATAACGCTTAGATCCGGTCTGATAGCCTTACGGTGTGCATAGGTTTGTACACGTGTGTATGTGTGTGTTTGTATGGTTTCATAGATAGCTCGACACGTACGCACCTTCGGAGGTAATTTAAATAGGAATCGCATTGGTGGCACACCTAAGCGCTCCATTGTCGAAATGAAGAAGGTGAATCCGTCGGCGAAGAGCTCGGTGGGCCGCATCTCCTGGATCTCACAACCGTGCGTGGCAGCCAGATGAGAGACGACCTTTCGGACGGAGTAGCGCATATCTGAGCGAACGCTCGAAAAGTACGAGGCGCCTTCTTCGTCCATGTAGAACACGTTCAGCTTGGATATGTCCACCTGGGAGATAGATTGTGGTTTAGTTTGGGGACCGCCGAGAGGACTTTGCGTTGAATCGAACATCGGGACACGTATCAAATGGACGCAGCGGGCATTGGCAGCGATGCGATGCCCGGTGTTTTGCCCGTTCTCATTCATTAGACAATTGCTTTTTTTGTTTTGAGATAGACGAGGAAATTTTCTTCAAACGCTCGAACACCACCAGAGACATTGCGATCTCCATGAAAGTGGGCCCCGATCCAGTGCACAGGGTGGGGTTGGCGTGGATGACAAAACGCCTCTGCCTGTCTAAAATCACCATCCTCTGGTGAGAGTCGGCCTCTTTCCTAGAGTCGGCACCCTTGCATTAGACGCTTGCTTGTCGGGCCCCGAATGGCGTGGTGCATTCGTACGCTCCTTGAAATAGGAGGAAACTCGTAGGTGCTCACACGAGTTCGATAGTCACCGCTGCATATTCCTGCTCTAAAAATAGGGGTCCGTCTTATGAAGCAATGCCGACAGCAGTACCATTAAATGTTGGCTGTACGTTAGCCCGGACAATTTCCTTTTCAGACACCTTACTTCGTTCGCTTTGACCACCAGACCACTGAACCGAACAGCCGCTAGTTCAAAATCAAATCAATATATCTATACAATACGATAATATCTAATCAATGAGTGACAACAAATGAATCGGATACATTCATACCGGGGTATCGAGCTGCAGCTTTGACGGGTCTCTCGCCAGAAGTCGAAGGACGGGACTGAGATCTTCGGCGTATCGCGTCATTGGTCCAACGCAGACAATTGGCGCCATCCCTGCCGGAGGTTCCGGGACCAAACCCTGGATATCTACCACCTCAGCAGTTGGCTGAAATCGAGCCGGCACAACGCTGCAGATAAGTCTCAAGCCTCCCTTCGAACTTACTACGAGGCCAGATTCATTGTAGGCTAGGAGTGAGCTAGCGTTCACGGGCGAAGGTAAGATGAACGAAAGTGTGTTAACGGTCAACAGAATACAACGAGGCTGTTAGCGATTGGGAAAAGGACGCTCGGGACCCGCTATCACTCCATTACCTTGTGTCCAAACACGCCGCACCACGCAGACGGAAATCGAATCGATCCACAGGTGTCACTGCCTACGCCGATCACCGAAGCAGCCGCTCCCAGAAGGGCTCCTTCACCGCCTGACGAATTAAAAAGTAAAAAAAATTAAAATTGATTGACGATGAATATGAATTCTGATAAGGGTCATGTCACGAGTGGAGATTTTCTCGATACTCAGCCGGGCATTCGAAGCGGGTAGTTGTCGAAGCAGGGGAGAGGGTTGGTAGGCAATTTTCAGCACGGACTTTCAGACCTCTTAAACGACACGTATGTGTATAGCTAACATGCAGCTGTAAGAATGACATAGTTACCACTGGATCCGCCGGCGGTGCGGTGCAGATCGTACGGGTTATTGGTTCGGCCGTGGGTCATATTCGATGTTTCTAGCCACATGGTCATTTCAGGAACATTGGTCACGCATAGAGGGATGGCTCCGGCCGATCGCAGCATTCGAATACAAACGGCATCTTGCGGGGACCGTTCGCCCTTGTGGATAACTGAGCCAATGTCCGCGCATTGTCCTGCATATACACGCAGATCGTATTATAAAGGTTACTCAAATAAAAAAAAAAATATATATATATATATTTACTCATTAAAACTGGGGTTTAGTTATTGGGGGAACTGCAGTTTTTACACTGCGTAAGTTCTCAGATAAAGAAATATTGAGTTGTAACGAATAATATTTAGGTAAAGTGCATCGTCAATACATTCCACGAGCCTAATTCTCTTATGCCACAACCACATCTGCCAAGCTATTCACAATATCATTACATGAAGTAAGTCTAAAATAATTTTGTAAGGTACAAACTACAAGGTATAAACACAAGTCTGCATTAATATGTACATCGTAGAACTGCGGATTCCCTGCATTATCAGTTATGAGTGGCCTTCCTCACTGCGCATAAAAACGCCTTCGTGTATATATATATATATATAATATATATATACGTTCGGACACTTGTTCACCTGACAGCAAATGGAGAGTATGCTCGAATATCACCTGCTATATTTGCTGTAACAAATAATAATCAGTTGTAATATATATATATATAATTACGTAAAAAGTACGCTACATTTATGAAAGAATATTACTTTAGACCTGTAGCCTTCGGAACACTAAAAAGACCAGGAGTTCAGACTTCGATCTGTCTGCATTCATTAGCAGAAAAATTATGCGACGGTACAGAAGATCTTCATGAAAGAGAATTTTTAGTACAAATATTTTCAATATATATTCAAAGAGGTGACGCAATCTCTATTTTAGGTACGCCCATGAAGAACGATGGCGGTTCCTCAACCTCCCGTAGACATTACATGTCTCTTAAAATTAAACCTATCTTTAGTTGAATCCCAGTGGAAAACGTACACATCGCTGGGACGGCGCAGCAAACAATGTTATTGAATACAACCTGCTAAAAATTGAACAATTCATCTTAAGTGCAAAGCCGCAAGAAGGTGCTACTTCGGTAAGTACCATAGTTTCGTCCATCCCCTGTGGCCCTGTACTCGACACATCTGGGCTTTCTTTATCAGGTACGGACAGTTTTAAAAACAATCGAGGTACAGCAGAGAGTCAGCTCATAAAGATTTGTCTCTACATGATACGTCAAAGAATCACGGCCACAAAATAAACGCGTTTATTAGAGGAAAATAACAACTATTAGTTAACATTTCAGATAACGTACGATCATGGAAACTAGTTTACTCTAGTAAACTAGTTCCCATAATCCTAAGATAAGAAGATAATTCCACAGTCAGTGATCGTTTCAAAATCTAGAACGCAGAACGGCTAAATACCTTCTACAGAGTTCGACTCCTTTGTCGTTATGGGCACTCCCAGGAGAGGTTTCTCCTTGGCTAACTGAGATGGCGTTGAATTTCGCACGAGTTCGTCCGCACGCCGGGCCTCCTCGAGCGCTTGTTCGAACCTCTCCGACACGACAGCATTGAGCTGCGGATTCACCTCGCGAATTCGAGCTATGAAGACGCGTACAACCTCTTCGGATGTGATCTATTCACCATTTTATGCGCAACACATAAAATAAACACTGTGATACTAGGTAGTCTCGTACCCACGCGGTTGGCGGAGTCTCTGGCTACAATATGCCGAAAGAAGAAGGTGCATATCATTTTGAATATGTAAGAAAGTATGATAGTGTCTTTCAATCAAACTTTTCAATAAACACCGTGGTTTTACACTGCGAAGGCAGTATAAATGATCTCGGTTCTACTCACAACTTTCTTGCGGATGAGCGATGCAATTTGTATCCCGGAATACGTAAGGATCCGGTTGGTAATCGGCGGCAATCGTTTCCGACCGTCACGTACGCCTTGATGCCACAGGAACTTGATCGTGTGAAATATAAACAACAGGAAACAATGGAACGCCTCGGAGAGGAACGTCCGCAGACGCTCTAGTACCATTGTCCTACCGTAGTCTTCAGGGGCTCAACCCTGGAAGGCCAGCTACCAGCAATGACACCTGCTCAGAGAGATGAACAAGCACAGAGCGCTAGAAGAGTCAGGCAACGTCTCAGCTCGTCCGTGACAGCCCCCACACGAGTCGATGAGGGCCGTTCGATTAGCTAGTTCAACAATTCGTTACCGCAAAAGGAAATTTCTGCTTCCTCAAATTACCTCCGCCGTCGTCGTCTGCTCAATCGTTGTTGCTGTTGTTATTGACAACATGTGTGAAGTGAATAGGCGAGGGGTACATGCATAACACTGTGTGCGGTCAATGGCTTGTGAACACCTTGACAGCGGATTGGAGTTGGCCCTGAAGCAGGATCTGCAATAGAGGTCCCAATCCGTGTGTTTTTTTGGGAGGGGACGGAACGCGTTGAACGATATGACGCCCGTTCCGTATGCATCGTTGTAACCTTATACAATACACGTGAGTTATATCTTAGTCACGCAAGGCTCCCGTGTCAACGCCGAGTAGCGACACTAATGATGATGGTGGTGGTAGTGGCACCGTGCTTCGCAAACGGCCAGCATTTTAATTCAGCTGGCGTTACGTTCTGCGACGCGTTAGGCAACACTTTTCTTGCCCGGATGATTGTTATTCTTGACGAACATTACATTCGTACTGTTTCGTGCAATCATTACCTGTCTCTAATCCAATGATTTGAGTTATTCGTTATAAGGGAAATCGTCAATGCCCAAGCGACAAATCGTCGAGACAAACGAGTTTTATCACAGATTTGTCACTCCGCTCGGGCTGCAAACAATGTGAGCGATGATCGAAATCTAACATTTGAATGATATGTGCGTCTGAATATTATTACAATAACTGAAAATATCAAATTAATTAAAACCTCCTGTGTGTCGAATTGCGGTAATCCGCGTAATTGTCTGGTCATGCCGTAAGGAACGAAAGGCATTCGAACAAATATAGCAACGTTCGAACCGTGCATAGTGTGCCAGCCGTTGATCAGCGTGTGTCCACAAAGAGTTCATTATTGAAGCCCGAAACCTATCGTTTCACGCTGTGCTGGTACTCAGTTGAACGTTGATACGCTAATAGTGCCTTGGTACGTGTTCTATATTGGTCAAACGGTCACTTTGTCAGCCATATTGTAATTGAGCAGCATAGCCCTTGAGCACATCACGTTAACTAAGACACGTTAAACCCCCTGAACATCGGTATACCCCCGACATCGTTCCAGTTTACCCGCGTCGTCGATACCAATGCTTCTAAAGGCGAACGCAACGTTTCTACGACGATGGGATCAGCAACAGCGATGAACAATGCTCGAGACGGCAGCTTTCGTCACAATCATCAAAACCATAAAAGAATTGTGCACAATATGTGGTGTACATAATTTGGATGTACCTTTTATATGACATAGGAAATCGGGTTTCTGACAGCACAATACCTGTTACAGGTATTACCTTACACGCCATAAGGAGTGAAGCTTTCAGCTGGGGTAATGCCTGATAAAATGAACACAAATCAAGCGAGAAATAATGATTTTTTTTTGCCGCGTGCAACACCCTGGAACTACTATTGACGTTACGAATTCTACATCATGTCGTAGACGACTTATAAATGGATTCGGCCGTATTTCAGCTGTGACGGCGTGTTTGACACTGAACCAGTTTGGACGCGATCGAATGTGCAGCTCTGGTATGATCGCTTGTCTAAAGAAACTCGTTACCTCTGTTAACTCGTTACCATCGTCAATTGGGCGACTCCAGTTTTGGGCGGGCCTTTTAATTAGCATAAACATGGCGACGGTGCCAGTGAGATAAACAAGCAGCCAGCGAACACCGCCACGCTTCTCCACGAGACCACTCTGGCCAATAACAATTCGCAGACATTACCAAAACCACACACGATAGGTTGTAGCAGCTGGCTCATCGAGCGTGTCGAAGCGGAATATGTTTTGCCGAACCACATTGACAACAGCGTCACGCTGGGGGCCAGGAACTCAGTCACGGCACTGCGCACGCGCGCGCGCGCGCGCGCACTTGTGCTAACATCCATCAGTAGATTCATGCACATGCGAAGTTGATATATATTATACAGTACTATAACAGCACCACTTATAAATTACACCGAAGCGGTGCCAGCTGATCCGATTCTACTGTTCGCGAAGTTTGCGGCTTAATGAAATATCACTAATGAGAGAACCCAAATGCATTTGGTAGTATTACCACTTGGACTGGATCCTCATGTGATGACACACACACACACAGACACGCATGGGGAATGTTTCTGACAATGTCAGAAAACAGTCGACAGAATTCGACGCGATATACTGTGGCTATGCTTCGGGAATAATCCAACAACAAAAGCGATTATGCAGCTACGAACGACGAATTCATGTCCGTTTCTTTCGGTGCTGACGGTGGTATTGCAATATGAATTAAACTCATAAAAAATCATCACAAAATTTGCCTAGGACATACTTCTCGAACGGGTGAACTTCTCCGAGTATCAATCAATCTGCTATATTGTATTCTTTTCGCACACGGTATAGCAGCAGCAGCAGCAACAACAACAGCAGCAGCAGCAGTCACTGCAGCAACTACAACAGCAGCAGGTCGATTGTCAATATCTTCTACCGCGATCGCTACCACGGTAAGTGGTACCAGTAACAACAGCACGGATCCACTTGTTCGCTCCCCCGCCCCGCCCCGCCCTCGTATCGTCATATCATATTGTAATGCAAATTGCACTCCAGCCACTTCATCCGTCGCTGTCTCTATCAGCGAGTCCAACAGTACCACGCAAATATCTCCTATTGCTTTACATGTCTTTATCTGCCTATCAATCTCGACGCTCACCCCCTCGTAATCGATTCACAAATCGAGATATATATATATATATATATATATATATATATATATATAGAGAGAGAGAGAGAGAGAGATTGGGAGATCATCTTGCTACAAACGGCAGCCCCGCCCTACAGCTGACCCTCGGGGGCGCTAATTCCATAACAGGGACACCCACACGCACGCACATACAATAGCGAGACGCAACAAAGCACAACACTTTCAGCCAACAATGGCTCAACAAAACGACGAGGAAGCGACGAGGTATTTGCGTAGGGCCCATCGAACAAGTGCCCGCCCCATGGTGATGGTAACACCACGCGGCCGAACCGGCCAAGTACAGCGTTGGTTGCAGACTCACCGTCAGGTGTCGGCCCTGTTCGCGAGACGAGTAACTGGTTCGCCGTTCGCTGCAAATCGTCTTGAGCCAATGGAGGCATACGAGGACTTGGCCGACGTCGCTTCCTGACGGCGTCGCCGCCGCTCGCGGTCGCGACAGATGAAATGGCGCTTACTCGGCCAGCGTCGCCGATTCTATATCTCTATCTGCCGTGGCGTTCGGTGGCGTGCGTTGCCATCAGTGAGCATGAGTGGTTTGCCTTGATGCGGCGCGGCCGCGCTCGCCGTCAGCCGGCGCGTCGGAGATAACCAGCGCCAATCGTAGCGTCAACCGCGTCGCCCGCCCCCCCCTGTTCATGGGACGGCGCTCATCGCCGCTTCTCCCGACGCGGTGCTTTCGCTCTCATCGAATTCAAAACAAGATACGACTCCATGGGCGAGCCGACAATGCGGCACTGTTCGGTGTTACCGGGCTCATGGCCGGCCAGCTAAGACACGACGATGAGCGCCACCCGACAACGGCGTTGTCGGGCGGCGTACGAGCGTCCTAATGTTTGTGGGTATCTCGTTCTCGGGAGGGACGATTATGATGAGCTGTCATGCGAGTGTCACTGCAATGCAACACGATTGCAGGGCCGACAAGCTCGCGTGGTGCTCGCGCAGATCGACGCTGGTGTCGTTATATGTTAATAGATTGCAAAGCAACTCCAAGGAACCGGTAGGCTGTGCCCGTTGCTCTGTAGAATAGCTACGTGTACATAAGAAATCTGTTGGCAGATGCTGAGAGAGAGAGAGTGAGGGAAATAGCCTGCTACCGGTGTCGCGATACTCTCAGATGCCTGCCGCGTAGGCTCGCGCCGCTCGCACAGTGGCTGCTGGGCGAGGATCAAACGAACGCTCTTAAGTAGCCACGAATCGCTTGCGGCGAAGGCGGTCACACCTCACTGACGACTCAGGCGACGCTCACAGTCACAGTGCCACGGACGGATCTGAGTTGCTGGCCGACTTCAGAAGATCGTCTTCTGAGACGGACGCATCGATCGGGAGATGGATGCGACATCGGATCATCTAACGTTGGCCGATCTGTAATCTACGCAGCGTTAATCGATCCACAATGGGGCGCTCTGTCGCTGTAAAATATTTCATTATATAGCTATTTCTAATAGTCTCAATTGTGCCGCAATTAACCACAATTACTTAAGGTTATGGATGGCTATTGCTTGAGACACAGGTTGGATAACGTAGATTTTCGTGCCAACTCATTAGCGAGCGTAGTTAATAGTTAGACGCGATTCTGCATTGAACATTTCATCAGGTTGTCAAATTTCAACTCTCGATTTTCAGGGTTTCAAGTTCCGCAAGCAGAAGCAGCTGCAGAAGCAGCACAAGTCCGCTGAACAGATGTAGATCCCTTTTTAATGGCTTATATGGTCCGTAGTGCGTGTGATGAACGATGCATGCACTTTCAGCTGCGGGCAATCACTTTTAATGAATGGCCAGGGTTTTAATCAAATAGGTACCCGAGCATGTGAACTAATCCGACAGAAATTGTCACTAATTCTTAAATCGTCTAGCACAATGTTATAAATTCATGCGATAAGCACGTTGAAGTCCGCGAAACCAAATTTATAAACGTTGACCAATGACAAATATTTATTACAGTAGATCCATTCCAGTTTGTCACAGATATACATATATATATATATATATATATCAACTCTTCTCAATATATTTTGCCCGTATCGCGTGTTCGAACTAAGATCTCCCCACATGAACGGCTTGTGTCTGGCAGTGGTTCCGCTCAAGTTCTGGCAAGGCCTTCTCTATGTCACTTTCCATATTGAGGAAAGCGTGTTGTGTGCACGTATCCATCAAGATCTCGCTGCCATTGTGGAGGTCTCGGCAGGAGCGACCGATAGGGCGGCTGTTCTTAGGGGATCAATTTGGTCGAAGCACTGATACGAGTCAGTCTATCAATAACAACCAACTATGATAGATGTGGAAGCTCGTTGCAGCACATGGACAGGGGCGACGGATGGCAGAGACGCCCATTCAGACGGAGCAGTCACCCTGCGGCCTGAGGTGTGAATCCCGCAGGACATAAATGACCTGAAGCAATAAGAGAGCAGGCGCCGAGTTATGAGCCGAGTCAGGACTGCACGAGAGGGGGAAGGGCGCTGGAACAAAAGGTGAAAAAGTGAGAATTTTCTGCTGATTTTTCACATGAATTCGTTTGTTGGCCAATAAAAAGAGCACTTGGGAACTCTGTACGCGATCTGGGCAATTTTCTCTTAACGAATGGTATAGATCGAGGCGCAATTATCGATTGGCAGAAGGGTGATTCAACGAAAAAGCGTCCATAGCTGGATGAAGAGCATGAACGATTTTTCCGAGGTTTGAATGTTTTTTCTCTTTCCTAGAAAATGGCTTCACCAAGAAAATTGACTGTGCTCGCTCGTGGGATTTGTTTCTTCGTCTGGCCGTTTTGCGGTTCTGGTCGTCAGCATTCTATTGTCGTCGATTCGAATCGAACGATCAGCCGTCGGCGAGCAGGCTGAGATACTTCGACGAATTCTTCCCCGGGAACCAGTACCGGTTTCAACATGCTCTCTATGGCCCATGGCACTGCTAGCAGGTCAGCAGTAAATGTAATAGTCACTACCGTAATTATTGTCGAACCTATTATTTAACCGTCCAGTTAATTAGTAGCACCATTTACCAGCTAGTTCTCGTTTCAAAAGCGTACGTCGATGTCATGATGTTCTGTTCATTTTCAGACTCGAATTCCGTACTAGAAATTATACATAGAGTTTTCAATTTCAATATGCCAGTATTGGTTTAGAGCACACGCTGCTTAGAAGCACGTTTTTGTTCTAGTCAGAACATTGACGCGGTAATCACCGCAGGTTACGACCAACACCATAGTGGATCTGCTACCTCTGCAGCTTCGAACAACCCCTCAATGCCTCTCGTTAGCAGGGCCGGACCTCCTATACGATTATTATGAGATGCTATGATTAGATTGATTAGCAAGCGGCTAATCGCTCTGGGCCGCCGGCCGATTCATCTGACATCTTTTTCTGCACCACTCGTCAAGACACACCATATGGGCATAGGCAGCTAGCTGCAGGCTGTGGGACGCGGTGTGATTATACAATGCAGCCACGCTGCACTAATGGATTCGTTCTGTCTCGCTAATGGATAACATTCAAAAATCGGATAAAGCATTTTGTTCTTATACCGCCTGCGACACCATTGAGTACACGATCGTTAGACCGTTCTCGAAGAGGGATTGTTCCTACATCGTGTCAGTTCCGTGGCTCCACGTGTGTAGCATGTTGACATAGGCGACGGGGATTTGCAGGCGGCTGGGGACGGGGTCACTGGACGTTTCGAGGCCACCCTAAACACATGCTAAACGCAGCCACACATTGTTTGAGCGACTTTTGGGCTTAGTGACGGTTTTCTTTTTCTTTATGTATTTTGTGAATCCGTATGTCAGTGAAGATTTAAGTCATTGTATGATAAATGTAAAAATATCGTTGAATTGGAATCCTGTAGAATTACTATGTCTAGCTACAGTGGCTGGAGATATATCGCTCAGACCGAATGTAGTATCAAAATAGTCGCTGTGTTAAACAGCGAAACGAGAAGCCTGTTGTTTCGGGCCGTTTGCGAGTTCAGAGGAGAATCCATAAAAATGGGAATAATTAACAGACGTACCATCATTTTCACAAAGATGCCAGTATCTCTCGTGTGATGGCGACAAACGGGCTGGCTGGGTGCCGATCTTCGTGAAGACCGAGCTGGCTTATTCGCGAGTGAATTGCCCCAAGTGTGCATTAGAGACAATTACCGTCGATTTGTTCTTCCGGGGGTCATCCAATACGGGCCACTTGCAACAGCTGAGCGTTCAGAGAGAATATGAGACAACGCTTTAATGTGTTGGACCATATATTTCGACATGTAATGAGTGGATAGATTTGGTGACTTCAATCTCCTCCAGATGGATTGGAACCTTTGGGGATCTTTTGCTAGCTTAACCATTGCGGACGAACAGGACGAAACTAAATAGTTTCTCACTATTATCAATTGCTGCAGAGCGCAGTGTTCCTGGATTTTTATAAAATTCGACTCCCGCGACCTCGTGACATATAAGAGCACTTAAGCATTCTGAAATATGTAGCTCCTTTAATAGACCAATAAGCCCATACCTTACCTGTGTGCATCGAGAAAAATATAAAGCACACCGTGGATAGTATGTTATGTGATGCTGAGTCGATCAAAGTAATTGTGGTTGAGTCGTCTTATGTTCGATCCGACCATATCTCAGTAATACTTTCAAACACGTCCTAAGGTTAGGAAGAAGGTATCACGTCAATTTTTTGTCTATAACAAGGAGGGATTACGAGGATCTAAATATTACTATAGACAACACAAATTGAAGTTGGCTTTCAGGACTGCTGCAACTTTGATGAGGTGTATTTTATACTCGTGGTATAAGGATGGCATTTTCTCCGCGGACCTGTCACTGACTTTTCGAGAGCCTAAATCAGTCAGATCGCTGGACAGTAATATTATTCAGCTCAGTGAATGCCATTCAAGGGCTGCCAGCAATCAGTCAACGAGGCTGTCAAGCACTGTTGGATAAAGCTGATAAAGAAGGCGGACAACCTTATATGTATAGGAAAGAGCATGTCTGATATCTCAGGACTCCAAGATCACATTAACAAGTTCCTTTATTTCAGGAAACGTTCGCACTAAAGTCCTCCGCTTCATCCCGAAGACCGAGGGCCTCCTCGCAACTGGGGGTATCGAGACGGCAGTAACTCTCGAGGAACATTTTTAGCAGGACTTATCCATCAAGCGAGAAAATAGAGCATTCTAAAGCCACCCACTCTTGACATCTTCGCGGATGTTGATTCATCACCTGAGCACATGCATATACACCCACAAAAACTCTCGAAGAAAGAAGAGAAGCGATACTCCAGATGGGATTTCGGCATGCATATATAAAAGTCTCTCGGGTGCTCTGTTTGTGAAACGATACCTATCCTTATTCGCCGAATTGTAGAATACGACCCAGACTAGCAGATAATAAGCGCTCAACATGTTTCACGTCTGTTGCATGCAAAATCACGGAAAGCATTTTACGCACAGCAATTTACCGCTATCCAAGCCAACAGCATGTAATCTATTGGCAAACGGTGATTTTTGGCAACCACCTCAAGGTTGGGCCCCGTTTACGGCTAGATAAGGGAACTATTGTATCGGGATCTATTAGAGCTTCTGCCAAGGTACGAGGGTGTACGATCTCGCATTGTGGATTAAGCCGATTGCTCTATTCCTTACAGATTACTTCTTCCGCGTTCGAGTGAATGACCGTTCGTCATCCATGCGAACGGCTTCCTCCGGACATTCACAACGAGCTGTTCTTGACCCACTAACGTTGCATAGGATACAAACATAGCTTGTCAGGGAGTTAAAATATATTGCTGTCACTCATCAGAGAACGGTTATTAAGACAATCCTCTCCACACACTGGTAGGATATGGAGCCACGAAGCAGGTATGGCAGGAGGTCGCGGACGCCGAACTGACACGAGCCATGCAGGACGGGATCCGACGGTTTGTTTCCTACAAGCGCCTGGCCAGGGACAAGTGGGGGACAGAGGGAGCACACTAGCCGAAAGGATCCTCCGGGAGAAGGATAGGCTAGAACGGGCGCGGATAGCAGAGCTGGTCCGAAGGGAAAATGCCCGGAATCGACCCGCTGCGGCTGGGCGGGAGGGTCCGCCCCACAGGAGGAACTGAGGGATAGGACATGGTTGGTATCAACTGCCGGTCCCTTCAAGGCACTGACTGAAGTAATACTTTTGACAGTCCCGGCCAGTGCCCCAAGTCAAAATCGGTTCTGGGTTTGGTCAGTAAGAGTCTGACATTACCAGGCAAAAATACCTTAGTGTGAGGCCTGGTGTCCATGCAGGATTTACCTTTAACCTCTACCCAAAAAATTAGGGAACAATTATCAAAGACTGCAGCAGACGTTACTTAGCTATTCTTCGGAGGATGTCTCTCAGCTGTTCCCCTCATGTTCTAGGCCTCTTCTCTCAACTTTTAGGTAGTACTACGAGGACCTGTCTGGACTTTCGTTTGCTTTATTTTCAACCATGTTGTACGTGGCAAGAATCCACAGATAACAAAGATCATAACAAAACCTCAAGATTCTCCAAAGCGTCCGTCCTTGATTTCAACCCAATCCATCTACCCTCCCTGACCAGCAATACAAGACACGAACCCTTTCAAAACGCGAACTTTATTGCGTACCGTTTAATTGCGAGCTCGTTCTTATGCATCGCCTGGTGTACAGGTATAATAAGTGGCCCCAGCACTTTAGGGATCAAATGCAAATGAACTCTACATTTTTTGCGGTTGTTACCTCCGAAACAATTGTGTACGAAGTAAGTGTTTGTAATTTCAATCATTAAAATTACTATTATTATAATACTATATCTTAAAAGTTACCATTGTTCTGTATAAACGTGTTTAAAAGTAAGGTTGCACTGTACGGTTTCTAGTCCTTCTCTAACACAAGCGGCCATAGTGCCTAGTACTACAGTTGTGTATATCTTCTCTTTGTATCATATATCTAATGATAGTCTGTTTAGCAAGAATTGCCCTGCTCGTGCGACCCTTCTTATGCAACTTCTGATAATTCACATTAACTAACTCGTCAGCCTATCTCTTAAAACGCCCCTACACAGGAGTTCCTTGACAGCCGCTGTTTCCAATCGCACTTAGGGAGATGTGCATTAGCCACCCAGGCCACGCCGTCACACACCGTGATCCCCTGAGCGCGCGGTCGCTCGTTGTCATCTTGATTCCGGTTGTTAAATCGGTCTGCCGCGCCTCCAAGTCCATGCTCTAGGACAAATGTAATTTCATTTAACCGCGGCTTGAGTTTACTTCGAGAATCACGAAATCGAGACGGACTGCCCTCATCCCAAGCCCCCGAGGCCAACGTTACCCCCAAAACTCGCCAGCGCCGGCTCCTACAATTGTCAAAGAAACATCTCAGCATCTGCTGTAGGCCCAGTGTCGTCTCCGAAGTGGCCGTGATAAACGGAGCATTTATGCGTAAAAGTGTTCATCTCTCCTCACCAATCTCTTTCTCTCGCTCGCTCTCACCCCGTGAGTCAGCTGTGCCATTCTTGCCCAGGATGGAGGGATATCAAGCGGGCGAGTGCGCCTGAGCGGATGTGGGTTTCGCAAAGTTTGCTGCACAGTTGGCCGTTGGCCAAGGATCTCAGCGATGGGGATCGCGATGAACGGAGGCTGGTCAGGCTGAACAGCTCGTAGGACGGCTACTGATGCTGCGGTGGAAAACAAAAATCCGCTCAAAAATCCATCGTAACTGCTCGCGTAGACGAGTGTGACGGCTCTCCGATGTTGGCGGTTAGGCGGCGGGCTGCGGAGCGCGCGTCACGCTTGGCATCGTTTGAGATTGTTTTTTTTTGCTGTCTCCTCGCTCGTATTACTGGTATTTAGATTAGGGACTGCTGTTGCTTCTGTCCTGGACGTCGGTAGCACTTTGTTGGCGCGTTCAAACAAAGGCCGTCCGAGGAACAGTTGCAGTTCGTCGCGCTCGGCCACAACGATGAAATCGACGAACTAGGTTTAGGAACAAATGCCAATTTGGCCAGCATGGTTCGAAAATCCATCGAGATATCATCTTATTAAGCTAAGCGTTTCGGTGGCAGCCGCACAAAAACGTCAAGTTTCGTCTAATCTAAAGAAAACAAAGCGATCTTAAGGACGCTACCTGTTTGGTTACGTGAACCCCACCGTACACCATAGTGCGCCACCGGGCTCGACCATTTTCGCCTTCAATGAAACGCAGAAGTACGCGAGAGAATACGAGGTAACAAAGAAAATCGTTATTAACGGGATTAATTCATGGGTAAGGAAAGAGCGACGACGTCTGTTTCGCGTCGAGAATTCTACTGTGTGTTTGAAATTAGGCAACTTTTGTTGTATTTCGAAGGGGAAGTAACGAGGAACAACTCACATCAGTTATTCATGTAAGCACCAATGCCGATGGGTGATTGGCAAATTTCATGTTTAAGTGGAGGCAAGTTGGCAATTTCGGCTAACTGGCGATGCCGCAGGTTCGTCTAGCTACTGTACCGGAACGCAATTCTTAGCAGAGGCGGATATGTATAACAATGCGACTACCGTGTTCTTGGCAAGTTAATGGATAGTGGCGTGTTTTATAACAAATAAGTAATCATAGCAAGTCCCTTCTAATGTCCTCTTCCTTAACAAAAATAACCCTCAATATATATTATATATTTTTATATTTACACACCTTTTAGCAGGGGGGGGGGGCTATATACACCATATATTTTTGCCAGATATTTAAGTGACTCCTGGGTGAGGATTATTAGCCTAACCTATTTCGGCTGAGGGTATACGCAAAAAAAAACACCCATCCGCTAAACGTTCTCAAACGGACATCAACCATCTATCCTAGGAAGCTGTGTAAACACGTTTGTTTATTTGCCAACTGATCGAATTACGGCTCTCGACTGTGTTGATGTTCCCATCCGGCGAATCTTTCTCCGAGTTCATTGGTCCGCTTTGCTCACAGGAGTGCAATTGACATGTCAGAATATCGTTGCGTCAACAGGGAAGCATTTTATCACGAAAGTGCTCGTCTGTTTTTCAACGAGACGCACTGGGCTCTTGTCCTTAAAACGGTCATCAAATCGTGCACTTAATTGCTTCGCGACTAATGGGAACTAAGTTCCGACACATGAAGACAGTGTCTTCCTAGGTGCCTGTATTCGCCGAGGCCAGGGACGGCGACATTATCCATTATCGCAAGTTCGGCACGGACCTGTCACATCGGAACGAAGCAACTAGGAATCGACTGCCCGACATTCGCCCAAATTGAGCAGCACATAAACGAATTCATTTCGAAAACATTGCTTTCCCGGTAGAGAAATCGGCTTTCGGTTGTTCGTCAAGGTGACTTGTGTCCAGTGTGTTTTCATCAACGGTAACGGCGAACCCCTCTGAGCGGTCCAGCTATCTCGTCTCGTTTTAATCGAGTCCATACACTGAAACTAACTTTGGATTAAATAAATGGCTCCCGGTCACAACGACCGCCTGCGTTCTCCTTCTGAACCCCGATACAACCCCAGGGCAGGAATAGCTACTCCAAAAAAGGAACAGCCATTTCTCTACGTGGCTTGCACCGGTGCTCTCTGCTACGGACGCTATACATGTTCCCTGGAAAATGTTCGAGCCAACTGGGTCGTTCCCACCCGGGAAAACTGGAGAACGACGCCCGCCGATAGGCGTCACCGTAAAAGGTAATCGCCTGCAAGGCTGAACATGTATGTCAGGGATCGAGAATCGACCCATATTGAACAGGGCTAAGTGCTTTCCATCCGGGGTTGGGGCAAAATACAATAGCAATGTAAGAGACAAGCAGCGGAAGGGGCGTCCTTAAGCTAAAGCCTTACGTGGCGGACCGATCTTTTTGGGCTGTTAGATTTCTGGTGCACGCAGGTGGGCAGGCTTCACGTTGAGAACTGGATTATCCACCGTATCCATAACAGAGCATAATATAGTAACCTTATGAACGAACACTCGAATCACAAACAACAGCCGTTTCGGTTCGCATGTGCCTTCTCCCGTATCACCGAACCTGACGCTGTCCTTTTGCAAATCTCCGGGGTTCGCTGTTTAAGGGTCAGAGGCTTCCCGCAAGCGTTTTTATATATCTAGAGTAATAATCGTAACAAGTAGAGATTTAGTGGTATACACGTTTTAAGCATACGTTTGATTACCCATGGCTGGACGAGCGGAGGAGCATCGAACTGCAAGCTGCTATGGTGCAAGAAGTACCCCACAAACGCTTTGACGTTGTAGTCTGCGGCAGTTGATTTGACAGTTGATTTGGCAAACCTGGTGGTGCCCGGATTCGGACTCGAGCAACTTCCTCTCATATGAGAACAACGACAGCGAACAGGATGCGCCCCTTTCTCGCATCTCGAAGCTCCTTGGGGTCAATGGGTTATCGTCCACAAACTTTCGTCCCTATACAATGTCCTGTCTATCTCAATGAGTGACACAAGATTCGTGCGGGTTCAACTTAGTCTCCTGCCCCCGTTCCCCGACCAGATGACCGGGGTGTGGTTTCATTATCTGCGAACGCTCTGTGGTATTTATGGAGTATAGATCCCTGACTGGCCTCGACGTCGGCGGCATTGCAGGAGCTCGACGACTTGTTGAACTCTTGGGATGGTGTTGCTACGTGTGCTCATTCTCTTGCAATCGTGTGTAGGATTACGCGTTATGCGTCGAAAAACAGAACCCTCCGAAATGTTAGAGGTTTAAGGACCACGTTTGGTCGACAATGGACGATTCATTGCGTTCCAGTTAGAAAACGGCCCGGTGCTGACATTGAGACAGGGTGATATGCATGTCTGCACATCTTTTCCATTAATGTGCATCGAAAAGAGGCGCACATCTGGATTTTTTTTGGCAGAAATCTCTCTCGATCTCGTTACTATGCGGCGTGTGTCGACCGATCAAATAATATTACGGGAACGTTGCTTGTCAAATTCGGTCGGGTTCATGCGGCGGCGACGTCACGGGATATGAGTCACGTAAATCGGAGGCCGTTTATGGAAGGCCTCGGGAAAGCGGAGCACAAGTGGCAGGTGAGCCAGCACCGGCAGAGATCAACGATATCACGGATTGCGGGCTCACTATATCAGCTGTAACGACGGCATCTTCAGCGGAGCATTCAGGATGATGTGGGGTCAAGCAAATGGCCTAGGACCATGCCGCCTCTATGAGATTCCTCGTTATCCAATATAGCCACTCAAGGCTCCGAGGCGATACGATTCACCCGGGGCGATTACTTGCCAAATAACTGCCCGCCCTCATCTCTTTTGCCTCGAGAAAAGAAGATTCGCAATTGAGATCTCCGTTTTCCTCCGCCCAAGCTAGGAATAGTACGACTCGTGGATAAAAGCAGGACTTTATCGTGCCATAAGAACTCTATTCAGGCTTTCCTTTAGATGCACTCCCTTACGTGCTTGCCTATGTAATCGAAGCGACGTTTCGACGTTTCGGCATACACGCTGTAGCGTGAGCACTCTAACGCAGTTTCTGCGAAGTGGAGCGCATCGAGAGTGGGGAGCGGTGATCAATTTCTTAGGGACGAAGACTATCGGTCAAGTCGGTTAGCCTGCCGCCGGGTAAGCAAAGGTCGCCGGGTTGCAAAAGTTGATTCTTATACTTCGACGGTGTGTTCTAAGAGCTTATCTGTACAGCTTGTGTTTACGCTAGAGGAGGCACATTCAGCAAAATGAAATTGCTACTATACATGCCTTTGAACTCGCTGGGAGTCAGCGTTTTTGCAAATTACTCGAGGTCTTAACATCAGCTGATCGAGAGCCGAGTTACGCTTCGGCCAACGCGAATATCATTAGGCTCCCTAACCGCAATGTATTGGAAATGGTTCCCGTGGGTACTAGGTGTCAGTCCTTGCAAAAAAAAAACCGCACCTCAACCAATTGCCTAACCTGACTCCTGCAGAGACCGGCTGGGCGACATCAAAGGTGCGACCTGTGACGACCTGCAGCTTACACTCAATTGGCAAACAGCAGTTAGGATGCAACTGCTCTGCTGATGCAAAAGTGTCCATTCACATATTGCTATGGGAAAAGTGACCGAGGACAACCGGAACCCCCCGGCCGTAAGCCTGGAAGTATACTCCGCAGAGACGTTCTAGTCAATCGGGTCGACGTTTCGAGTTCTTTGCCGTGTTTCAACGTAAAGTCGTCGTCTTCTGAGACGCAAGGAATATCCGCATTTATCGGAAATGATAGAGGACCTGCCTAGCACGTGGCCTACTTTTTTGTTGGAGACGGAGAATGTCCATGCAGGCTAGGCTTCGCATTTCGGCTACTTGCCATGACACTGTAGGACTAACTCCTGCCTGATGTTTTGGCAGACCTACCCGCTAGACTCTCGATCCTTTCAAGCTTCACTCACTACCGGGTCGGCTCTTCGTTAATTAATACTGCGAGCCTTTCGTGTGCTTATATGCAGTCATCGGTATGCATATACACGCATATTGTAACTGTACTATAATCTAGTTAGGTATTTTATTAGTTAGCAAACAAAATTAAAGCGCAAGAAAATCCTCGTCCCCGTCGACCAGAGTTCCTGACAGACGGATGTCGCCCCAATATATGCATGGAAACGAACCGCTAACGAACTCGGAGAACCTAGAGCTCAGCATACGTAAGTTAATAGTAGTGGTATGCTTTTCCCTCTTTGTGTATTTGGTTGAACATATCATACATTGGGGTGCAGAGAGTCTATATTGCCAATCGAAACCGGTTAGCTGGGAGGTTCCCGAAAGAAAGCTAAACAATAGACAAACCTTCTAAGCTATAAGATACCGTGTGTGGTACTCTGTGTCCTTGAACCGAAGTGACGAGGCTAGCTCGCCAAGTGGCTGCTTTACAGATGATAAGCAGCTCGATCATTGAACACTTCGCTGAGGGGTCCATTCGCGCACTTCCGAAGATTGCGCATTTCGCCCGCCGAAAAGAACTTACTCCCGCATCCTGCACCTTTCCAACTGCATGAGCAATCCTGCTGATTGGATGCATCCCGTGTGAAATCCACTCGACGTCGTCAGCCAGCACTGAATGGCCCCAGAGACTAAGGTACACAGTACAGTACCAGATGCAGATAGAGAATGATGTTCAGCGGGAGACTGCTCACGAATTGCCGTTTCTGTCTGCTTGCCTTTCTGTGAACACTGCGCACAGATGTTGTGTCGTTGGCTGATGGCGAGACCTGAGCCGGTGCGTGAGCATCCCTCCGTGACTGTGGACTGGCAATAGCTGGAGTATCCGCCCAGGGAAATAGTAAATATAAGGGTGTGTTCGGCGAACGACGTGGCGAATACCAGGACCAGTCGAGGATATATATATATATATATATATATATATATATATATTGTATTCGGGATCAGTATTCTACGCTTTCTAAGGATTCTAACGTTAAGGCTGGACAAGCTCTAATTAAATATTATATATTTAAATACGCACAATCAATGAGCATCATGCAGTTTGATGTCTACATTGTTCTATTTAATCTGCTACATAGGCATCGTATCTGCGAAATATTATACCCACTTTTCAAATTAATGTAAGGGTTTGTTTTTCACGAAGGTTTCTTCATACCCCGCCTCAGGGCCATGCCCGAAATGTTACTTATGTAGCCCAGCCATAGCAATCCTTCTCTGTTATCCTCCATTGAGTAGTGCATCTTTTACTGCAACGGAGTTGTAGTTTCGGTGATACCGCAGCGAGAAGTATTAATAGTTCCTAGAATGAGCACAAATGCAGATGGGCTGATTCCCACACGAACTCCGGTTTCCTTCCATTCGGTTCGCCGATTGCGGCAAATGATACTCAACTCGTTCAGAGCCTTGGAGCCACGGGCGTTGATAGGGTTAGTGCAGCCAAGTAGCCCGCCCTAGCGCACGAGCATTTTATGGGGTATCCATCAGAAAACCTCGAGGAATCTGGAGAATATTAACAACTTCCTATGCCAGATACGCATTTGACGCTATATGTGCATGTGCGTTCGCATGTGGAACAATGTTCCTATTGGGAATGATTTCATTTTGAGTAATTCCTTCACGTAGAAGTTCCTAGATATAATTGAAGAACCAACGCCGCGTGGACCTGTTGATCTGACGATGTAATCGTGGGGTAAATTGACTCTTGTCAAGGGCCGCAACTGGCAGATTGCCAGCCGCGGGACACCGGTTGTGTTTGCGTTTCCGAGTCGATATCGTGCTCGATCTGAAATTTACGAGGCAAAGGCACACACACAGGAACATGTCCTCCCAATAGACACCGAGGCTCACCGATACAAACGAATGCATTTATGAGGAATTCCCAAAACGCGGCGTGATGATAGAATGGTCTGGCGGCAAGGAATCCCTAGAGCTATGCATGTAAATTGTACAAAGGCCACGGTTGGGATGGAGTTACTCCGCATGAGGTAGGCTGCCGAGTCGAGTGGTTTTTCTTATGTTTGTATAACCTGTTCGTTGAGTGCAAAGCTCCTGTGGAAGCTCCGCGAGAACCTTGTGCAGGTTGTCGAGCTTTTGACAATGCCGGTACAGGTGAACACGATACGATCACATAACGAGATAAAGGAGACCTATTTATTATCGCAGCAAAAGTCAATATAGGAGCCATGAGCTAAACCACTATTTCTCAAAGGTAAATCTGGTGTAGGACGTGGTGGTCATCGGGACCCTGAGCCGGGCTTCAAGGACCCTTTCGGCTCAACTAGGAGAAAAGTACAAGGACATTACAATATTATCAGCTATCTTATATATGGCAAACAGAACTTGTGGTCTCACATCGTAATCACATAATCATTGCACATTTTCGGCTATTCCTCCTGTCTGTACAATACAGCCATTGTGTTACATGGAGCTAAGGTTTCATGCGAAACAGAACGATAGCAGGACAAAAAAATCTGTTCATTCAGGTGTTCGGTGCTGTGCGTGATAAATGAATGATTGCAGCTGGTCGTCATTGCGGTGGTGGTGTTGGTGGCGGCGGCGGTGGTGGTAAATCGATTGCGATGTCATAAACAGAAGCGAAAGACATTCAGGGGAGTCGCGCAGATGAGAGAAATTCAGTTAGTTCATCAATTGAGTCTATCTTGCGCACTCCTGCCGCTGAAAGCGGTACCGTGGACTTTCAATGTTGGCTGTGAGTCAGCCTGGAATATTTACGCTACTCTGTGCCCTTTGATCAACATCAATGTGAATCTATATTTATGCTACGGATTATTTAGTTTGCGTACAATGCATACGTACCAAGTTAGCAAGCCATAATGTCAGGACACTTATGGTATTATATTCAGAAAAAAAGGCTTGAACACTTTCAGGGCAGTAGGTCTGCGACCTTTTTTCAAGGACAAATTGGTGAAATGTCTGAACGAAGCGGATCGGTTTTCAGAGAACAGGTATTCGCCTCTGTGCTCTGGGCACAGCGTTTCGGTTCACCTCCTCGGAGTATGTGAAGGGTCCCTGTCACCTTTGTCAGAAGACTACTTGAGTGCTCTCTTGATCTGGCCAAGCTGCCCCATTGAATGTATACATTGCCTGCTCGGCAATGTCCTTCTATACGATTATATGGCCCACCTGGTCGTGGATTGTCCTCCATGATGTGGAATCTTTCATTAAGGTCATGACCAGGTCTAGGCGGATGTGGCAAGACGAGGGATCTATCATGATTGTGATTGAACCTGTTCGTAGGCGTCGTCGTATTCGACGGTCATATTCCTGAATGTCATCTTCGTCACCCAAATCACACAGACGACAGACAGGGAACTCGTTGACTTCCTTATCCGGAATCGGCACTCTGGAAAATACCGTGTCTTCTGAAAAATTACGAGAGAGCTTAGGTAAAGGTGTCGACCGTCGTACGATTTCTGCAGCTCCGGAATTAGATGCTAGGTCCAGTTCCCGGGTTGCGAAGGAACCAACGCCTGGATCAAGCATCCAGAGATCTCTCCGTTGCCTCCTCGGGACAAAGGGTATATTGTTAGCTCCGCAAACTTGAGATCGCAAAGAGCCGTCCCACAACGACGTGAATTGTTGCCATACCTGCTCGACAAAGGTCAGTAAAGGCCTTGGCCGAGTTCTCAAAAGCCCATTTGATATGCAGGGTGCCCGTGAGGCATTTTTCAAGCGGGACTCCCACGTATCCCACCGTCGGCGAACATATTAGATAGATTGGGCGTCGAAAGTTACCTGTGAGATTTCGGGGGCTGTGCGCGCCGTTGAGGAAAACTGCTTCAGTTTTATCCGGCGAAACTTTGGCGCCTCTCGAATGTGGCCATTCTGGTTCGACGGCGCCATTCGTCGTATTCTGTAACTTACACGAACTGCTTCCTATGACTGTGTAAGTCAAGCCACCCGCGTATGCGAATGACTCGATAGAAAGTACTCAGGGAGGCGAAGTACACGATCGTAAGTCACATTACAAATAGTTCGGTTCGTTTAGGATGGATCCTTGCGGAACTCCAGCAAAGAGCGGATAAGTTTCTCTCACAACGACTACCGACGGTTCAAAAACATTCGATGTCAGTATTTATCAGTCTATGAATAGATATCTAGCGCTGCGAGGGAGTCTTTTATTCCCATGAGACTGAATTGAAGGAATTTCTAACATCAGAGATTACCCCTTAGCAATGGACGCAAGATTATCGGACTTATTTCGCTTCTTCCTGTTCGGCGATGTCCAAAACTTTCCGTATGGCGAGTGAGTTGAGTGTCCTGCCCTACACCTGTGGTGGGCTGGTAGTGGAGCAACGATTTCGCCTACTCGCGCCTTCAGCACGTATTCGACTGCTTTGGAAAGGCATGAGAGTATGCTTATCGGTATGAATTCTGGTGGATCGGTTCCGGGCTGCCTGCCTTGGGCAGTAGTGCGAGGCGCGCCCTTTCTCACTGGATCAGGAAGAACCGGTATATGGTCGGTTCGATATCATCCATCTGAAGTCGATGGGTAACCGCGGATGAAGATTTTTATTGCTTCTGAGGGGAGCGTGTCCGGTGTCGGGGCTCGCTGGGTCGCTTAATGCGATTAAACACCTCTTTGGTTTCAGCAGGTGTCAGTGGACTAAAGTGAAGGTTTTCTTGGGAAACGTCAACCGCGCAGGAATCAGCTATCTCTTTAACCAGAAGTCCACTTGCTTCGTGTACCCTTCCCACAAAGAAGTGGAGTTCGGCCTTTCAGATATTTTCAGTAGAGGCCTACCGCGAGTCGTCGTTCCACCAATATCGTGGGGTCCGGTGGGACAGCTTTGGATGGATTGATCTGCGCGCCGCTTCTCCCATATCGTCGAGCATCTTGTTCACTGTAAGGCGTTGACGGTGTCTAGAATTGGCGTTCGCCTACTCAATTCTTCTCGAAATTTCCCCAAGTCATATTCGAAGTGAGGCTCAAGAAGTGAGGCTGTCGAGTGGAGCCCCTTGGTTGCGAGAGAGGAACTGTTGTATTGTCAAAAGAGAAAGTGAAGTCTAGAGTCGAGGTCCGATTCTCTGAAGGTCGTTCCTGGCCTATTCATAGAGGTGCAGGTAAAGAATCGTAAGCTCAGATCGTAGCATATGGCAACCTCATGGGGAATGCTTGAAATTCGCTTGTATAACGTTGAGAGACATGATTGGTATTAGTTCTATAGCCTTCACTCGTGTGTTCCTGTGAACCACAGGGAAAGCGTGATCGAATGGGACGCGCAGTGGTGCATGTAGCTGCTGTGTGCTTGAGCCCAAGGCAATGTGAGCATTGCGGAACAGCGAACCACTTTTCGGCTAGTCGATATTATATCCAACCGACTTTTAAAAACAGTTTATTGCACGTGTCGCTGATCGGGTTCTATGGGAAGGATAGCGATTCATGAGTGGTCGTCAAGTTGATGACCACTCATGAATCGCCGATGATGGTCGATAGGCGTCAACGTCGGCAGTACGTAGCGACACAGATTTGGCCGGTAATGGGGCATGTTATTGGGGGCAGATTCGAATCCTGCCGTGGGGTTAACTATTTGTAGACTATTCTCCCGACAGCTCTCGTAGTAAGACCACAACACGGATGGGTACCGAGATATGTCTGATGGACGAAGGCCAGCCGAAGCCAAACTAGTTTCTATGTAAAAACATACAAGACAAGGCAAGTACTTCTATATTTTCAGCCAATGGGGACGTTATGAAAGAGAGTCCAGTACACGTTTGCCCGTGTACAAAACCAATTTCCCATCTTCTAAACAAAGTGTTTGAATTACAGTGGAAGCCCTATTGCGCATTCGTTATCAATCAAGAATACATAACACTTCATACTAGCAGTTGTACATGAAAAGGCGCACTATGTCTACAGGACAGACAGACGATTCATGCTACCCACTTCATCCGCTCAGGATTACGGGTTGCAATCCCATTTGGGAGGTGAGGGTCCGTATCTCTCATGGATCTCATGCATCACACGTTTTGTTCAGGAAACGAGCATTGTCCTAATTTCGAATAGTGTCTTGATCCCCTGCAGAGCTGAACTGAGCCGGGGTAACGCTGTGTGTCTTGCTAGACCAGTGATGCCGGACGGAGATAGAAGTGTTCTCTATTTCTGGTTTCCTGAGAGGGTCTCTACAGACGTGTCCGCTCGGCCATCCCGTCTAGCCGGGAACTCGCGAAACTGAGGCGAACCTAATGCCCGACATCAAATCCCTAAGGGCCTATTTTAGCTGCGCTGACAGTGCGATGCTGACGAGTCAGGCGGCGTTGTGACTCAGCACTGGCAGACAGATAGATTAGCATTGCTTATAGCGAATGGCTAGAATCAAGTTGGTTTTAATAGTTGAGTGTCGACGGTCAAACTGCCAAAGCTCCATGTCACTGGTCTAGTGGATCTAGCAAACGGAGTTCTCGACACTTTTGGCAGGACTGAGTTTCTGATTCTTGCCTTTTGGCCACCACGTTTACTACTACGAAGTCGTCTTGTAACGTATCCGCCACAGATGTTCGAATAGTAGCTTGTTCCACCGGAGGCCTCTTGAGAGCCAGCACTGAGAGCCAACGCCTGAGAGGGAGCCAACTGATCGACTGGCGTCAGTTTGCACTTTATAGCTGTACTCGTGCAAATCCATCGACAGCTCAATCCTTATCGAGCCATTGTTCATCATTGCTCATCGCGCACAAAACAGTTACAATTGATATTATTTAATGCATATCATGCACAGCAAGCACGGAGATCGTACGTTACCGATCTACCCCGCCCGGTGGTCGTATGAAACCAAGATGCGTAATTAAGTAAAGGTAAACGTTAAAGCTTTTGCCGGTTAATTAAAGGAGCTGCAATTTCAGAATGCTTAAGCTCTCTTCTATGTCCCGGTTCAGCGGGGCTCGAACCTGCGGCGTCCGGCTTCCGACAGCCCGAGACCACTTAGCCGTCCAAGCCATCGTGCTGACATTGTGAAAACGTTTCACAAATGTGCTGATATACCCTATACCTGCTTCGCCTGCGCGAACATGACCATACGTGAGCATACGTCAAATATACGATGGGAGTATATACCAGTAGCGGAAGCTGTGTCGGGTCGGACCTTTTCCGCATTACCGCCTCTCACTTCAATCGACACCGGCCTCTCCATGTTCCCGTACTTCCGAGTGTCACCGGATGACTCTAGCCACCCGTGTTCTCTCGGTAATCCTTCTTCCAAACGCTGGAGGGCCTTACTCGCTCAGTGGAACATTCCCCGAGTGGACGGCCGTGGCAGGAGCGCGGCGACGGGGGTGGATGCAGCCGAAGGACGAAGCTGTCCAACAACGCTTAGGTG
This sequence comes from Stratiolaelaps scimitus, assembly GCA_019614645.1. NCBI lineage: Eukaryota > Metazoa > Arthropoda > Arachnida > Mesostigmata > Laelapidae > Stratiolaelaps > Stratiolaelaps scimitus. The sequence goes on along the minus strand of JABWDB010000034.1, from coordinate 878,572 downwards.
GCACGGTACAAGCAACGTGCTGCTTTTCAACGCTAACTTTGGGTGGACTTTCGTTGGCGGAATCGCTGCGAGTTTCGAGCCCCGTGGGGTGCCTGTCCTCGATGCTCGGCGATGCGTTTATGCTGCTAACACGGCACTTTGCCTAGGCAGCGGCTGGCACGTCTAACTGTCCGTTTGCCAATATGCTCCCTGCCTCCGTCGCATTAGATACCTCTCTCTCTCTCTCCCTATCTCTCTCTCTCTTTCTCTTTCTGTAATTCCAGATTGTTGTTGTGTCAAAGAACGCTATGCGCTGTTCTGACAGGAGGAAGGTTACAAGGCACAGAGGAAAGTGTTAATAGCTGCTAAATTGAGTATGCGGAGAAGTTGAGCCTGTTAAAATGTATATATTATATATATGTATATGTATATTATATATATATGTATATGTATATATTATATATATGTATATATTATATATATGTATATGTATATATTATATATATGTATATGTATATATATATATATGTATGTATATATATATATATATATATGGATGACGAGTACGACCGCCAAACGCCGAATGATACTTTACTTACCCCTGTGTGACCCCTCCCCCCTAGACACCAGGGATCTAAGTTTACGCCACGAATACTCGGGCCATGCGATGCCAGTTGCTGCATTCGGCCTGGATAACGGGGCCTCGTCGGTCTAAACGGCGGCAATTCCTGTTTGCAGCCACGGACCACCCCGAGCTATCAACCGAGGAACGTGTCGCGATGCTGGGTCACGTTGCATGAAGCAAAACACGTCGACTTCAGCGCCGACTGGGCTGCTACGCCGTATTTACAAAGTTTGACAAGGACTGGGCAATCTGCTCGGCAGCAGCTTGTATAGAATCCTGCGGCCAAACGCAGGGATATGAATGACTGCGGTCGACCGACACTCAATTTGTAGCCGCTGTAGGCAGCATCGAATTGCAAGTGCGAGTCGAATCCGGAGTGGCGTCGCGAACACAAATCGGACAAACTGATGATGATTGAACTGGGGAAACCGAGTATGCGAGTTTGTTACAAGTATAATAAATAATAATAATAATAATAATAAACTTCGTTGGCAGGTCCAACACCGCATTGCTTCGCATAGTATTCGCTATGGGACATTTTGCAAAGTATCCGGTTAGTTAGTTGTTTGCCGAATACAACATTTACAGGCTAAGTACAGTCAACTGCAAGCGTTCTTTAGCATGACTCTTTCGAAGATTGCCCATGAATATGTTGGCTATTACTTCGATGAATGTAATAATAAGTGTAATTAAGCAACGACAATATCAGTGTCCCTGCACGATATGGGAGATTTTGCGGGAGACTGCAATAGGGTGGTTTATGGTGGCGTCCACTGTTTCAAAGCATAAGGTGGTTGATGACTCTGCTCGCCGACATCGATTCGTAGACTCAGAGTGTTTGAGACCGTTGGATCCTACCTCGAGGAGATAGTTAGAATATTCGTCCGCGATTCACCCAACTCGCGTGCGTACGCCAATGACGAGCAGTATTTCGACGGTGTTGAACGGGCAAGGCCGAAAAGAGTTCCTCTTAAAAAATTAAAACAATACATATATATATATGTATAATTACAACCAAGTCCAGCCACGTCCTGACAAACAGCTCTCTGGCCTCACCCCTTAATCCACTTTTAGCTGAGTTGTCATTTCACGCGCACGCTCATGAAAATACTCGATCGTTGTCCAACATCAAGAGACCCTGGGAGCTTTACTTAGCAACCACGATTCTACCAGCCTTGCGAAAGCAACACAGCAGGATGCGCGCTGTGATCTCGCGCACGCGCTGCTGCGGCTCTCCTTGTCGAGGATGACGACGACGACGGTGTGGGACAAAATTTGCATAGCAGGATCGGCAGCTTCTCCTCCGCCGCCGCAAAGAAAAATCCCTACGCGGCAAAAATAGGAGCAGATGTAATATCGGCCACACCCGAACATATATATATATATATGTGTGTATTGTGACGTTTACGAGTGGTGATAGTGTTCGCAGAGAACCGAAAGACCCCTCGAAGCAAAGGCTGAAACTTGCGCTATAACAGTGGTTCGAGGAATCGTCACATTGTGTTTCCAGCTGAATGGACGGTGGAGGGCTCTACTTCGCGATGGAGACGTATGGGTGGCGGGCAGCCAACATATGGTTCCGCCGTGCACATAAGCGGAGGGCTACGAGCCAAATTCGAGGACGAGGAGGAGGAAATAACAGTGGGATTTAATATAGAATAATAATAATAATAACTGCGCTTGGTTGGACAAGATCGAGTTGATCAAGTTGGCCGAGTTGGGCAAGGTCACTAGATTAACGGGCATCAGCCAGCTGGGCTTGCTTCATGAGCGAACCAATTGATTTCGTGAAGTCGTAAGGACATTGCTTTTTCGAAACGTTATCCTGATAATGTATCCAGATACAAGTGACAAGCGATTTCTGGCCCATTTACTAACGACAGCAATTTAAAATATCGTAGACTAACCATAGCCACATAGAATCCCCTTTGAAAATCTTCCTTTCTCAAGAAACACCTGCATGATGGAGAAGTTCTGTCATTCCTGATCCTGAAAAAAAAATCTGCGGGCATGCGAGAAATTCGCATTTGAAATAATAACTATCTCCCGGGACGAATACTGTCTGAGTGTCTCCTTGGCGAACGATTGGACTAGCACGCAAGGCTCTGCTGTCATATATATATATATACGCTGCTCGAAGGAATTGCAGTGTTGCAAGTCATATTTGTGGTGCGACTTCGAGATTTCTGTCTACGGATGATGGCCAGTAGGAAAGGGCCATCGATGAGAGGGGGCAAAATACTTGCAAGGCAGCTCATTCCCTTGTCTCAGCTAGTCCACGTGGCCAGTTATTTTATTAGATCATGTATATACAAATTTATGGTCGAAAGCACGCTCTCGTAGAAATCATGCGTACACACACATATCGAGATACATTCCCCAGGATACAGACCTGCGGCAGTGCTGACGGCGGCGAGAAATCGTAGATTCCTTTTAGCTGCATTGTATATGTATATATTATATATATATACACCTATGCACTTATGCGCCCCTCTCCGCCGAGACTTTCTTGTTGTCAGCTCGGGCCGACAGCGGCGAGCAGTGCCGGATCGTCGTGTGCCGATGCGCCAACGTTTGCAGCCACATGCGAACGACCACTACGTCCGAAATAACGCCACCAATAACAATAATAATCATAACAGGCCTGGACGCAAACAGCTACGTAGATATCAATGAGAAAGGATTGACGAGATGAAACTCGTTTCTCCTACAGTGGCTTGCGGGTGTCAATTTCTGCCGTGCGTGTGCATATCAGCAAAACTCGCCTAACGTTCCCCCCAAAGCTCGAGGTGCTGTGTACTCCGCTTCAGATCTTCACACACGAGGCGTCGTTGGATTATAATGAGCTGCCGTCCTTTCTGTCATTAATCATCAGGTTGTTTAATTAGGCAGCAGGAACTCGTTGTGAGGCGGCGTCGTATCTGCAACTGTTTAGGTGGCTCTCGGTGTCGATAAGGCGCCAAATGGTAGATTAGCGACGAACTTTCTAGTGTTCCTGTTGTGTGACTCTATCTATTGGAGTTTGTTATCGGCCAGCAGGTCTGCAACTTTAGCCATAATATTATATATGCATCTCTGTTGTATGCGGCGGCTGGCTGTTTGATCGTGGGAAAGTTTTTTGTTTGCGTGCGGAAATCATACCGCGAATGCAAATATCTCCTATACGTTATATATATATAATAAATGGCATCAATTTATATAGAAATATATTCATCGATGCAACATTATCTAATGCAGCCTCTGCACCGATGAATGCGATGTTGTGTATAGCGCCCCAACTCTCCATCATTCTCTCCGGGAGTTCAGTCAACATCGTTGCTTTTCGTTTGCAAGCTCTGAGCAAACTTTTCGAAAGACCTGTTGTGTTGGAAGGAGCTACCCGCATCTACCTGAGACCATGGCCGAGTTTAAGCCTACGACCTGCCACCTGTCTCACTAGGTGGATGTTTATATAATACAAATGCTTTCAGGCTGACTCTCAGCCAATATTTAACGTTCACGGTATTGCTTTTGCATTCGCTTCGAACGATGGACGCCTTACAATGCAAATGTGCAACACTTTTCCTCTTGCAGGCATGCTATGTAGGTGTAGTCCACTGACCTTGCCTCTATGAGTTGAGTGGTGCGCGAACCTCTCGCGATCGACGTTCGACGCCAATGCGATTAATCAGCTCGATAATAGGTCGCGCGCGCACTTACCATGCGGTGCTGGCCATCGTTTACAAAGCCCCAGGCGCATTCGTCAAATGCCGCGTGTCTACACCAGTTTTTCACTTGCGAAAATTTGAAAGTAGGTGAGTTTTTGAGAATATATAGAAATATGTGCAAGATCTAATAGAAAATACGTAAATACGGATCGAACCCGCACACCTGCATGCCCTTCTAACTAATGATACACACAAGTGATAAAGCTTGGCAGGTGCGCCATCGACAACACGATAATAGCCTATTCCCATAACGAATGACAAAAGCATGAAGACTCTTCAAAAAAAACATGATTTCTCCGTATGGACTCAAAATATGGGACTGAGGTTAACCAAGAAAAAATATCTTCGACGACGACCAACGTTAAACAACCCTGATGCCACAATCGCCTGGTGGGAACTCTTACGAGCTGTGGCTCACGTTCAATACGGCCGTAGCACTGACAATACGTCCCATTAATAAGAAGTCGATACTTTAGGTGGAGTTTTGTTGACCGTAAGGGAATCTTCATTTCCACGTGTCTTCCTTTGCCAGCCTTCAGGAAAGACGTTATTTTTCGTTCGTTTCTCTCTCTCGTTGACTGTCTCTCTGTCGCCGCTTACGTGGAGCCGAACCTGGCCTGGCCTCAGGTTCGTTGGAGCCGTTTACATTGTTTATTATTAATTAGCTGTAGCGCTTATGACAGTTGATTCATAGGAGAACACACGGCGTTGTTAGATCCGGTATGACTTGGATGCTATTCTTTTGGCGACAAAATTGAATTGATGTCTACTCATCAGATATAATACAAGGTCAGGCATCGCAGCAACGTCCGCTAATACCCTTCAATTCATCTCTTCCGTGTACGATCAATATGTTTACTTTGGTCAGTACACTGGAGAAATTAAACGTTAATGCTTGCGGGGAAAAAGAGACAGAGAGAGATCGAAGTTAGCAGACCCACTAGCTCGAGGCGATCGCAGTTACGGACCTCCCTAGTTCCGTAGGTATTACGTACGTCGGACACCCTTTGCCCTAGCGAACGCGTTGTGTGGGTGATCATAGACAAGTTGTTCCGAAAGGTAATCATTTATCTGCTAATGAGCACACATAATTATTCATTCATATGTTCGTCGCTGTTGCCGCATCGAGCCCACGATTTCAGAACACCATCTGCGGATGTCTGGACTGTATATGCAGCTGTACCACGATCCAAGCCTACTGAATCGGTTTGTCGGCTTCTATTTACTACAGCAGAGATCTGCCTTCTTAGTGGACGTTTCATTGAGGTATCATGTGTGTTGCGACAAACTACTGACCCCACATTGTGTGCCGCAAGTACAGATATGGTTTTAGTCAAACGGACAACCCGAGCACTTCGGCACTGCTGGAGCCTGTTCGCTCAGAGACATACAGCCGTTTTCAGCTGCCTCCGTTGGCGGACCGGCGGGCGACTCGGACAGCGAATGCGGAATATGATCCTAGCTTGGTGCCTTTTATATTTTCTATCTCAAATTATTAGAGTTTGTAATATCAATTATCTCGCGAGTTGACTGATAGTATCTAGTTAAATTGCAACGTTAACAAGAACTGAGTACCATTACAGCCTATACCACCCTGAGCCTTTGGTTCCCGCCACCTCCGCTGAAAGGATTCGGTTCTTGAAACACCATTTCCAACCTTTTAAGTAAAAAAATAGCAGTGTATAGCCGTGTCGGCCTGCAAGACTATCCAGATGCTGACAACGACTGATACGTATAATCTCCGGAAAGATGTCTGATCCACATGGGGATAGGTATAATTGTGGTGATATAATTAATCACCGTGGGGTATGCATTTGTTGTTTGAGCTTCAGTGTGTGAAAAATAGTCAGATATGACCATAAACGCGCTGTGTTCCGCTAAACTACTCATACAGAGCAACTTGTTGAGGTCACGTAAACGTTCAGTTAGAAACAGAACTAAAATGCTCTCACAGGGAGAATTCGAGAAAATGTTCCGACAGGCTTTCCAGTTTTGACTGGTATTTACGCTTCTATGGTCGCTCAAGGCGTCATACTTGAGCAAGCTTATAGGTATCATAAAACATAATAATATTAATATTATTATTATAATTATTATAGGAAATAATAATAATATAAATGATAATAATGTTATAACATGATCACCGCATGCGCATAGGTGCCTGCAGCTAGCTATGGAACTGGACGTTGGCATTATGCCAGAAATGCATCCTTCCGTGTCACGAATTCTGCCCTGGTCATTAACCAAGCTGCGTCGATCAGCGCAGGACCGTATGCTTGAGCCAATCTTGAGTAGTATCTACCATATCAGAATCCGTCGTCATGGCCATTTGCCACCGTGCACCATCGAGCACATGCAACCCTACCCGCTGTAGCGACCTCAACCGTCTTCACGGTGGCTTGAAGATCCGAGATGTTGTGATCGCGTCCCAGCAAAGTTGTACGTCCCGTTACATGGGACGCTTACGCACTCAGGCAATCTTACCCGGACAGAGATTGACACAAGCAACGTGACTCGGGCGAACATCATTGCATTTCTTGCTCGCAAATTTTTTCGCTAGGACTCTATTCACGAAACCTTACCGTATGCAACAAGCGAATGTGGACGAGACGAGTCGCGGCAGTTGCACGATGACGATGTCGTCGTCTGCCGCCAAATCGCAGCTGGCGTCGTCGGCCTCGGCAATGGCACTGTGTCATCTCATAGAACAGCTCCAGTGGTGGCTCGATGCCGGAATCAGCTCAGAGGACACTAACGCAATCCTTCCTGCATGGAAAACAAGGCAAGCCGAGTCCTACTGTTCATTATTTTAAGGCAGTGACACTGTGGCGTGTGATTCTTATTATTATTATTATTAGTAAGAATAACAATTATCATTTATAGGAATCATAATAATAATGAGAGGAAGAAGAATTATTATTATAATATTATTATTATTATTCGCGTTTCGAGTCCGGATAACAGTTTGTGTAGATTCTACCACGACAATTGACAAGTAAACGTTCGCAACAGTGACTTGAACAGAAGAGAGATCTCGCTGGCTATCTAAACGCCAACCCAACTTAGCAAAAACCCTATAAGGTCGATGTTGACCTTGAACGCTATTGGGGTTTTGTCGCCCGTTCATAATGTCGTCCCCGGCAAACTAATCACGACCTTCGTGCCTCATCTACAGTAGGCTATGTCAAGGAGAAGTTTATACTGAACAGAGAATTCGAGAACTCGCTTTATCTTCCTCGACGCCTATAAGGTCGCGAGGAGATTTTTGAGCTTAGAAAATTGCACTTTGCTAATCACAGATTTGTAACAACTGGCGAGCTGGCAACAAATGATGAGCAAGGGTAGGCTGCGGGTGGCGACGACCGGAGTGAACTTTCGGACGAGCTGTAGGTGCGCGGAAAAAGAGAAATATATATATATATATATATTTCTCTTTTTTCCACATACTTTTGACGTAGTAGGCTTTTACTGTTTTAACTTTCCAATTAGTTTGGCCCATTGCTGCCGTCATTCATCTGCTCGACTAACCGAAGCGACTCTGATACAATTGGGGTACAATATCGCACATCGGTCAAACGAGAAGTTCCGACAGTCTTTATCGTAATGGTGGTGCTATATATGCAATACTGGATATATAGGGGCTGGTCGACGTTCCTGAATGTGACTCGTTGCCACACAACCGGGCGACAATTGCGACCAGCTACAAAACGACCACTTCCCATGTGGCAATGTCTATAAACCCTGTTAACAAGTTGCGATGCGCGATGCGTGCCCCTTTCTATGCAACGATTAATCTAAAGTTGCCCGTGGACTTAACTCGTGGCGGTGCACATGCCAAACGAGCTTGACTGTCCGAGAGCTCAGGGGGGAGGCAGGTAGATGCTGGTCGAGACAGAGCTGTCCCTTAGACAGAGACGTGCAAGGGAATTGGGAAGGAGACAAGGAATTGGGCCGGTTACGAGCTGTTCTTCTCTAGCGTGCGTAACAATGAGCCAGTCCAACCAGGGTGGGACGGTGGTACTCCTCAAGCTTTGAACATAACAAACACTCAGTACCTGGTTCGTCTGTCGCCGTGGTGCCAGAATGACTGGACACTCGATTTTCATCTCTTGTACAAGGCCTCCTCGTGTGAGAGACTTGCTCGAGCACAACGCCTTGCATACGCTCATGATTGCCTATGCGCCCGACGCGTTTGATCGCAATGATTTGCATTTGTTTGCATCCAGTGCGTTTGGAAATACATGATCCCGCTGCGCCGTCAAAAAACGTTTCATTGTTCCGAAGCTATCGCAGCGACAGTTGGTGTTTCTCACCCGCACGCATGAGATATTTAAGTCTAATCTATTAAGCCTTACGCGCTTATACATATCATTGCATGGATGAACCTAATAATGTAGACGTTCGAGCCAAAACAACAGGAAAAAGCACACGGTCTTTTTTCAAAAAAGGCAGACCCATACCTCGACCATGACAATCAATGCGGGAGTGGCCATTTACACCCATCACATGTCGAAGCATTCCATCGAGTCTCGAAAGACCTAATTGATACGTTCCGTCGATGCCGCATCAGTTGCCGCGAAAATCATCGGCTGTTGAGCATTGAGCTCCTTAGGCATCATTAGGCTTGATTCGATATTACGATTCGTCAACGACAGGAAATGTCACAGCCCTCCAGTCACAATGCAGGAGAACGATTATCATCTGACACCATTATCTCGACAGACGACATTGATCAACCTCTCGTCCTCGAACGACGAAGTAACCGTTTATCGCCATATGGCAACTAACGAGGCTGGCTTTCTCCTGATCCAATAGCTCCGAAGCAACCAATGCTACACGAGCCGTTTCTCGGCGGCTCTTCCCTCGCTTATCGAGTTCCTCTGCCAAGGACACTTAGCTGATAACTGGCAACGTTGGCAGGCGACCTTTTGATTGGAGGCTGGCCCCGCATCGATTAGCTGGAGGAAGCCGCCGATCGTTCTGTCAGTGTTCACTTGGCCGGTGAACAGCTGCAGAAGCGTCCATGCCAAGCCTCGGGTCAGCCGTCCGCTCGTCATAGCACCAGGTGACGGCTATAGGAAGCCCTCACGGAGAAGGGGCCCAAGTCGAGGCGCCAGTCAACGAGTTTTACCGTAATGGATACCTAGGCCGTGGTGTGGATGTCGATGTCCGCGCGTGGACCGGCTGGGACCGATGCCGGGCGCCATCATCATCTCTGGAATGATAGCAGACCCTGATCGCACTCAACGCTATACCTGTTCTGATAACGGGAGGGAGATCCGCGCCGGTGAGTGGCGTCATCGGCGAGTTCGTATCACCGGATATCAACTGCAGTATACTACAGCTAAGACTAGGCGTTCAGGCTCACTGCCCCATTCGTGTACCTGCTGAATTCTGTGCACGCCTCCATCATGTAACCGGAAATCCCTATGCACCCCAACCGAAAGTGTAGCCGCAGTGAACGGGCCATGGCTTAACGGTATGCTCTGAAACTAACTTAACTCTCTCTCTGCTGAAACTAACGATTCATTTCTCTCGAAGCAAAAATACTGGTGGTGTAAAGCGGTGGTTCTCGTAAGCTGTTTGTTCAGATCAGCATGATCCGTTGTGTATCTCTTCTATGTGTTGGGGCTGTAGAGATGTTCCTTGGGTCTCAGGCCGCAGAGCCCAGAGAGAGAGAGAGAGAGATGGAGGGGGAAAAGACAGATGCACCAGCAAATATGGGTAGTACTCATTATCATCAATGTGTACGAGTAAAATCATTTTTGGTGTTACAACATAATTAATCTGTGTATAAATATGAATAATAAAGAGGGCACGGATGTTGGAGAGTTGTCTCGAAAATATCTCTAGCCCTAGAAAGTTGTTTCGTAATACACGACTTGGTAAGTGTATGCCATGTTCTTGCAGAGAATTCCGGGGGAGATTCAATCGCTTCGTAAAGACGAACACCTTTAGGCTGACGTGGCCGGACATTAGCGTGGACATCAAGGTGCTCGTAGGCCTGTTACTGGCGGCGCTGGAGTACGTTTGTATTCAGCGAGGCTGTTGGAACGGGCCTGTCAGGTTTGCCGGTTTCAATAGACATCGACGTCAGACGACGACAAGATACACGTAACTGATCGCCGACATTCAAACAAGCCTCGGTCTGCTCAGCTCCCAAAGGATACTGACCTTGATCTGATTACATCTGCCGTCTACACATCGCGTACGCCAGAACGCCTACAGTCAGAGAGATCTGGACACGCTACAACCAACATCGCAGAGTCTAGACGCAGCAATCAAGGCAATCTACAGGAAGACATATGCCTGCCAGCGGACGAAAGTCTCTGGTTCGACCGGGAGACTATTGGGTTAAGGGAGGCCTAGCACCAACCAGCGCCAATGGCTTGTTCGTCACCGATCGTCGTCCTGCCTTATCAGTTGTCCTCCTCTGGTAGATTACTTCGCCAGAATGTTCTCGACAAGCAGCACGATTCCGCGCGACAGTGCATCGTTTCGACTAAGAGGAGGGACACGACGCTCCTTGTTACCCTTCGACGACAAGGACGACCATACGCAACCCTTGCTTCAAAGGTGCCTCCTGGACAGCAGTTGCGAAGAGAACTACTACTGTGGCAAGTGTATGCCCCACCTGACGGCCAAGCGGTTAAGCTCGTATCTGGAGAACGCGTACGCAATTCCCAAAGGTTTCCATGGGCGCAGGAGGAATCATTAGATCTGCTACGCGATGCTTGTGTTCTCTCCGATGTCCGGCGAGAAAGATATATCCCGCGACATTCTGTCTCACGAACCGGCTGCCACAGACGGCACTATTCGTTGAAGAGGTTCTAGTGATGCGTTGTGGGTTTGCACTAGGTGCGATCAATACTGCGGTTGCCATAGTGCCCCTGTGTTCGATCTGTGCAGGCTGGCCATAGTGGCAAGCCCGGAGAGCTGTGCAGGCTGGCCCAGTGGCAAGCCCGGAGATAGATATATCAACGTCCAGCTTAGATAGAGCTCCGGAAAGCACAGCTCATATACCTGTGTGTCCAGACGCCGACGGGCACACCGCTTGTGTGATTTTACTCATATACTGTGTTACAATAGTGAAGGACGAAAGGCATATTCGACTGTGCTGGGAGACCTGGCCTGGACCGAGGCTCACCTAATGGTGGGGCCTCCGCGATCAATATTGCGAAGGCCCGAGGAGGAGGCCTTTCCGCCGTCCTTCGGGATGACTGTAACCTACCCCTCTCCCAAACTTGGAGAAATGTTTGGTAAAGTCGAGGTCATGCAATGTACTATATCTACCTGACAAACGAGAATACATTTGAATGTCTATTTCATACTCCATTTCTCTAATGCTGTGACTAGATCTTTCTCTTAATCGCGTTAGTCCCGAAATCGAAACACCCTAAATTCATTCGTTCCTTCGCACAAACACCGAACTCGAAATCTATGCATCTTGACTCGCTTGCTCAGATACTCAGCAGGGTAGAATGTTGGCATGCTAATCTGCGTAGCAAACTCTAGCCGACGACGCCCAAAACTTCAATTGGTGCCTACTTGTCTTATTGCCCTTTTCTACCCCTGACGGATTCTGTGCCGGACAGGGCCGGCTCTCGAGGCTAAATTTACCAAATGCGATCCTGCATCTTGGCTGGATATTCGAACCATTGTCGAGAAAATTTGTTAGCTCATTTTTTCTTTGGAAATCTACACAACACTGAAGGTTGCTCTCGCGCCACGGCGTTTGCCTCAGTGAGCGATCCATTTGCAGACGCATTCGCATTTTTCAAGCGAGTCTCAAACTCTTGTCTTTTTTATGAAAGCTTTTGCTCAGCTGTCTACCTATCAGCTTATCCGAACTGGCCCCCCTGCCCGGGATTGCAGCAGACCATTTTTGCAGGAGCACTTTAATCTTCGTAGCAGCGACAAGGACGACGTCGTAAAGATTCCGGGTCGCAACACAGTTTGTATTTCGACTGCAACGGTAAGTCCTTTCATCTGCTTTATACACAGCCGACAAGGATTTATGCAAATCTATTTACCGGAGAGCATTGCTGACGGGCGCTTATCAGCAGGACAGACGTGCGCACGATCTCTCTTATGCACTTCTTCAATGCTACTCGGTACAAGCGTAGTAGGCTTGGCAAGCGCGAATAAGACTCTCCAGTGGGAGAGGTTTCATTCTAAAAACGTTGACATTACACATAACTGGCTATTTCTCGCTTTGTGACAAACTCGGCAGGATGTTGTCCACCGCACGGTCTGCAGAGGACTTGCCTCGAGCTCTCCGAAACACGTAATCCGTATATTTGTATTATATATACTGTAAATCAATGTGCTGCCAATTCTGCAGTCGGTTCCCAGGTCTAATGTCGGTGCGACGATTGAGCTCAGCTTCGTGGGCGTAGTGAAATGAGCGTACACCTGCAACTCCGGGAAGTCATTTTGGGCATAAACGCTTAAATCTCAAATCATTCCAGCCCATCTTGTATTAAAACGACTTAATATTCTCAAATAGTTTTCAAATGAATAGAACGCACAAGAAGCTCATTCAATACACCGCTTACCGTTGACTCGTCACGGGTAGAGGTAAACACTAAGATCGAATTGGATGACAGTTGCTATAAGGTAACATACATTTATTCAATTCTACGAAAAGACAATCTAGCTTGGATTTAAAGACTCTCCCGGAGATACACATGATAAGCAGAATAGCCATTTAACAATTCCATATCAGTGGGGAGAAGAGGTTTAATGGTTAATAGAGAAAATTAAAAGGCATAATGAATAATATCGCCGGCGACAAGGTGTTACTTGTTCCTCTTTTTCGCTGTGCAGAGGCAATGACAGCCATCCTCCCCGCCGGAGCATTCCCTCAGGCCTCGGCCTGACATCCGGCTGTCCCCAACTGCCTCTCGTAATTATTGTATAGATTTTAAGACGCACAATCACCACCAGTGTCAGATGGAACTACAAATGTCAGGTTACGATCGCTTCGTGCGTTCGGCTGCCAAGCCGAAATGGACACGGCGGGCACGATCCCCAAAGCCAAGCAACTATCAGCATTGCCTAAACACTCAAGACTATTATGTAAAGGATCTGATTGTCGCGAATTTCTGCCCGCAAACGCCTTGTGTTATCGCAACTCTTAGACCCATGCGATTTCGGAGGACAAAATCATATACGATAAAAACACGTGAACCACGTTCAAAGTCAAGCACGTTTAAAGTCTCTTGAATCGTTGCCGCGTGGTTTCTTAGGACGCTCCAATTGGTGTGGCGTCCATCGTGAGAGACCTCAAAACCTCGAGAATAGAACAGGAATCAACGCTTGCAGCGCAATTGCTCAAGCTGAAATCATACGCGGGCACTCACTCGCTTGTGTCTTTACATTTGCGCAAAATGAAATGTCTTCTATATGTAAATACATACGTATGGAACAAACATGGAGCGAACGCTCACACGCTCACACTAAGGAGCATTTCTTCTAGTAAAATGCGCGTGTGATTTAGGCCAGATACGTTGTGCTATATGTATGCCGCCCTCACCATACACGTTCAAGGTTTGAATACATTGTCCAGAACGGCGGAACGGGGTGAGCATTTTAGCAAGCGTAAATTTAGTGGGTACCTGTACCTAGTTCCAACCTAGGTCCGCCTAGGCGCCCGCACAACCCTCGGACAGGAACGTATCTTATGGGGCTTCTCGCTCTCGTCGTAGAACGTAGTGCTGAGAGAAGAAAGGCTTGAGTATATGGCTTTGACATGTGTTACAGTCAACTGGAAATCAAGATGGTTAGCCAAACATTGCATATGATCCGTATTGTATAGGTAACCAACAAACAATTCGCCGGGCCTAAAAATTAACTGAAGCGATTGTTGACCTATATCGCGAACATGCACAATGGTAGTCTAAAATAGGTAACATAAAACTGTTTAAGAGCAATGATTTACGTAGATATTCTAAAATGAATACAATTCAATAAGGTTCTTCCGCAGCGGCCATGTATATACAAACAGAATGCTTCATCATACATGGGTCTCACTTCCCGAAGACAGTGGTCGAAGTGTCTACCTGCCTTAAGTATTCTGCTGCTTGTTTTAAGCGGCTTACAGCGAAATGTCGTGCTTGCAGTATTTCATTAGGGTTCTGCACCGCCTCCCGTCTGCGTGTACCCCAGTTCCCCGCAGTGCTGGGCACGCCACCTATTCAAAAGCAGCTTCTGTGCTGGCAGACCGTTGAAAACCGTTCGACCGTTGGGACGTACACATGGCGTTAATGAGCCGTGCGTTCGCCGCAGACCTTACTTTAAAATCCGACCTGATCATTACCTCTTCCTGACAGACCTTACTGTCCGACCACACTGCCTTCACTGTTACTTGCCCTCGACCAAAGTCAAAACGTGTCTCGGAAACGCGTTCGCCGCTCGGTTCGATATCAGAGGCGGACGTGTTTTATGTCTCGTGCAGTTTAGGGAGCAACTAACTTATCAGCACAAAGCGAAACAAAAGGACCCATATTTATTTTCGACGGTTCATAGGGGCAACCCCGCCAGCCCTGCGATGTTTTTATCCTTAGCGAACGAGCTAACGATTCGAGACAATACCTATCAGCTTGAGGCTGTTTGACCAAACGAATATCAGGGGCTGCTAACACCCTGTGGCTGATTTACGAATAGCATTGAATCTATGTCATGTATATTTGCTTATTATTGGCCTTCAGGTCAAAATGATGAGGGAGCTGTTGAACGCGACAGCATGGCTGATGCTGGATTACTTTTTTTTTAAGGGGTTAAAGGTAAACCCTGCATGGCCTCACACTAACGTATTTACCTGAGAGTGTCAGACCCTTACTGACTAAATCCAGAAGCGATTCGGACTTTCGGACACTGACCTGGACTGTCAAAGTATCACTTCAGTCAGTGCCTTGCAGTGGACCGGCAGTTGATTCAAACCAGACGCTGGATTACTATACATGTTCATCTTATATATAATACAATCCTACGCAGTAACGGTCACGCTTGGATTTTAATTCGCGCAGCAATAAAATGATTGATTTTCATTTTTCTTATGCTCCGTTACACAGAGTTCGTCGAGCTTGTCCTCCATGTGAAGTAGTTTGTGCGTATGTGTCGCGCCATCATTGGCAATATAGCTAAACGTGTGAGATACAATTATTACACATGGTGCACACGCAACACAACATGTTTGTCGATGATTTTATTATAAATGAAAGAGAAGTTTGATCCCACAGTCACAGTCGTGGTTGGGGGTATCACCTGGCTAGATCATTCATAGCAACGAGCAGCGCTCTACGAAACAAATTTCCCAACAGGCCCTTCTGCACGGGTGATCAAGCAACAGCACGTATTGTCGATAATTGTTGCCGTCGTTGCTAACACGAAATGGCTACACGATCAGCCCGCTCCAACGTGATCCTGATCGAGCCAACACCACGCCTGCCAGGACACCGACTGTGCACGTACACACGAAACGTCAACTACATCAGCTGTGCACGCGAGTGCACTTCGAGGTTATATTCTCTATTCTCAAGTGACGCCTGCGTGAGTCTTTGCTGTCAGCTCCGTACAACTGTCAGCACCCAGCCCAACAAAATGAAATAGATATATATATATATATATATATCTATGCAATAGCAGAGTGTCGAGAAACTAAGCGGCACCTGTTAGACGACGCGCTTGCACGCTAACGAATTCGCTCGCGACGAAGACAAATTGACCCGCGAGGGGCCACGAAAGTTTCTCCGGCGGCTGGAACGCGAGTGACTCCAGCACGATTCGACATCCCGCTGGGAACAGCCATATGGGTATATGATAGTTAGCACAATACTATGCTGCACACCTCTGTGAAATGCAATATATACAGTGAGGAGTGAATGAGAAGTGTGTTCGAGTTTGTTCTGAATCTGTTGGGCACTTGATCAAATGTCTCGGAAATCATTGGGTCATGCGCGAAATTGGCTCAACTTTAGCATTTTTCTTTTGTGCGTCTATTGATTTATTGGCAAACAGACGGCTAGCATTTGTGGCCGGGTAATCTGCGTAGATTACGTTTGGGTGTATTAGCAATGATATGAGAAGCCTTGTAAACACGTTTTACAAAAAAATACGTGCATTAACAAGTAAAGGAGGTAATAATTACTGTGCGCGACCAGTTGAACGCCTCTCAAATCGTGTTCCAGGTGCGCTATTTACAGACATTACCATGCTAATTATCCCCTAACTGATCCCCCAGCAGATATATATATATGTATATATATATATATATATAGGAAGTCAATTTCCCCTTTTCCGAGTCTGCCTGCTAGTGACATCATGGTGATACTATGATGTACACACATGATTTGCCCACCGACTGATTTGGCTTGCCCGACTACCGCAGTCTCCGTCAGCAAGGTTCGTTCGTCGTTCAGCGCTTGTCTGCACAGCGATCTGTATCTCCCTCCACTAAAGGCCATGCAGACGTAATTCTACTTCATCTCTCTGTCTCTCTCTCGCTCGTTCGCCTTTGCTTTGTCAATTTTTCAACCTGTCTTCCTGCAGTTCCTTGCAGTTCCTGCGCATCGAGAACATTGTCGCGCTCTTCTGCAAGTGACTTGTGAGTCCTCTCCCTCGCGTAGGAGTATGATCATATACGACAGTTTTAAGGACCCTGCCGCAATGCAGCCCTGGAAAACTTTCCGTTGTTCGTGAAGCTCGTGAACGCTCCCAGCGGTGTGCGCGCACTCTGTCTTCTGGAGCCGCTCGGGTCGGGGCAATGCGGCGGACCCCGGTGCTGTGGCGTCCTAGATAACATGCTGCGTCGTCTCTAGAGTACGAAACTCGAGTCGACCGACTAAAGTTCAGCATTTTCAGTTACCTTCCTTTCAAAAATAAAGGCACACGTATGCCTCTTGCTTGATAGTGTGTGTGTTATTTAGTGTTTGTTCTGGGCCTGAGGAAAACCGGCGCGTTCGTATGCCGCTTCCAAAACGGCCGCTTCCAAGCCAGCCCATAGCTCTGCTCGATTATCATGCGTTGGTCAGAAAAAGGCTCGTGGACTTTCTGGGAAGGGCGGGCCGTCCGGGAGCTTGAACGGTGCAGCGGGGCAGTTTTGTGTCCCAGGATGCAGGACTCAAATGGGTACGTCGTTTCTACCAAACAAAGTAATGCATATGGATCATTGTATACAGCATTGTCTATACGATATTTGTGCGTTTGGCCAAAGTCATTTTAGTCACGCTCCTGTTTAGTAACGTCATTGATAAGAGCTAGTTCAATTTGACCAGCGTTTTGCTACCAGACGAACTCTTACGAACAGTATGAAGGGCCTATGGGGAGTACCATAATGAAGCAGCATTATAGCTTAGGTTGTTCTGCTTCATCAAAGAGCCATATTGGAGCAAATTACACCGATAGGAATCGCTGTAAAAGATGAGCCCTATCCTCTGCGCCGGCTCTAATTAGCGAGGATTTAGGTACAAATTTGACGTTAAGTCTACAGGAGAAGAGGGATGGTGGCCCCCCGAGGATGCCACCACATCTCTAAGACGCATATGTCTATTGCATGCACTGCTGAGCCCCCCATAGGAGCTGTCGATGAAAACGAACGATAACAGCCATCCACAGCATCACACTGCACCATAATGCGACTACATTACAAATGTATGCAGTGCTCGTGCAGTTCCACTTGATCTTTTTTTCGGATATTTGGAGTGGCCGCGAATCAAACCAATGTTAAACACTAGTTCTTGGCCATTTATTGATAATCCATCCATACAACCATCAACGATATACGCGAACTAATTGAGTACTACAATAATATATATATATATATATATATATATATGCTTCTCGCGATGCTCGTATTTGCTCGCGAGACCCGAGTGAGTCTTCAGTCTTGCCCGATCTTCAGGCCGTCCACGAAATGACAACAAAGTTTGGTATCGTGTGAAAGTATGGACAAAGCCTTTGACATTCAGAACATAGTGCGAGCCTTATGCTACGGAATCACTTTCTTATCCAATTAAATCAGAGAAACCCTGAAACGAAGACGCACTTGCAAGAGAGGACGATATGTAATACTTAATATGAGAGACACGCCACTAATTAGAATTGCAAATGTGATGGACACAGAACAATGAAGGCGTCATTGCAATACGATACGCGCTTTTGCTGGTGCGGCAACCAAATTCGACTTTTGCTCGCATCGATGTTATAATTGCATCTGGTACTTCGTGACGAACCCCCAGATTTCGTACGATAAAAACGAGCTAAATATAGTCCGATTTTATCCGACATTTTAGCTTAGACAGATACGATAACTATTCGTCATACGATGCTGTGATATGTGATAGCAGTTATTAGAAAAAAATGCCTGCACAAGACTCGTCTCTGAGGACAATCGATCTACGCCAGCCGCGCAAAATCATTGGGTGCTCGCAGCTTCGATCACGATTCGCGCGAATATGCTTCTTTGACCATATTCCATGTAAAGATGTCACACAATACCCTGTTCATTGATCGATTCGATCAACACAAATGCTATATATATATGTTGTGAAGGATTCCTTGCGAATCCTATTGAACGCCTCCATACGTACGATTCGTCGAGTGTTTCGACACGATACGGCCCGAGTCATCGTCGAGCTGCAACCTGGTTCCGTCGCCCATTCGTTGTTCATAGAGACACTGTTCTCTATTGACTCGTGTCACACTGCTTACAGTACCTATTGTCGGCTGACATTCGAGAGCCTTCTGTGAAAAGCAAACCAAACAGCTTTCAGTGGTTTCGAGCTAGATCTCAGCTATGGATAACGATCGGGTCCGCTGTTAGCTTCCGTCGGCATCCCTTCACACTCAGGGTGTTTGACGTGTATTATTTAGGTAGCTCATCTTAGATAATCGTTCTCTTTCCGAACCATCCCGGGGGGGAGGGTGGTAGTGCGGCCTTTGTGAGCCCCACACAGTTGTGTTGGTATCGACCGCCCAACACGTATGTGCATCATGCATAATCGCTTAGTCCACCCAACGGAAATGATGATCATTCTCAGGATATTTCATGTGTCCCCTGGATGGTCTAGTGGTGACCGTCTTGGACTGCTATAACGGAGGGACGCGGGTTCAAGTCCTGTCAGACTCGTAGAATCTTTGGAGTTCTTTATCATCAGCTTTCTTTATCAGAAGATTCTCGCCAGGTACGAAGAAGGTGGAGAATAAGCAAAGGTGGCCCCGACAGGTCCTCATAGTAATACCTAAAGGTTAAGAGCTGAGACCTGTCAGATAGGGGCAGAACAGCTGAGGGTCAGCTCGAAAAACAATTATAGGATATTTCATGTATCGGAGTACTCAGTAGAGCAAGCTTTCTTTCATTAATAATATATAAGTATATATTTTATGATTCTAAAAATAATAATATTTTCATCAATAATTTATAAATTGCTTGCAATTGATGCAGCTGCAAGTTCGTCAGAAGTGCCAACGAAATCATTATAACCGCCTTCCATGCAACTGCCATCACCACTGTTGCTAACAGCCCAGCTTTTCTATACGTTATCAACGTGCCAACATCCAGCTGGGCCATATGGGCATACCAGATAGTGATGTTCGCAAAAGTTGATCCGGGTGATAAACTCATGCGAGAAGCAACTATTATATTATATTAGCGGCGGCGCAGTTCGCGCACTCAGCTCAGAGCCGAGTTACGATCAGCAGATGCTGTGCGTTTCTTGTCAACTCGCAGATGCGCGTTCACACATACCTAGACATTAGTGTCATTATTAGTATTATGCTCTTAGTGATCTAAGAACACACACACACACCATACGCGCACACATTTGCATTTAAAGAGATCCGTCTTATGAAGCCTTATGCCGGAAGCAGTTGTACCGTGGCCTAAATGTTAAATGTTGGCTGTGAGTCAGCGCGGATAATGTATTATTAGTGATCTAAGATATATGCTCAAGTTAATATATGTGATATCTGAGCGTTACATAGAATGCATGCCGTGCGCAGTCGTGTGCCGAAACATGTTCAGGCTCAAAAGTGCAGTCGAAAGAAAAGAAATTGATTGCAATCGTATGTGAAAAAGTACAGTTTACCCTATATTGGACCCAACAAACAACAATTACAAGAAAACAATGTCATTGGTAATATACGACGCAACAATGTCATTGGTACTATATAGAAAACAATATCATTGGAGGAAAGTTTGATTATTCTTAAACTGAGTCATGCGTACCCTCATTTGGATTTTTTGTTGACCCTATTGACCGTCTCCATCGAAGCTATCGTGATTTGCTGGAAATTCTCCGAACGACAAATAAGCACAGAGTTCGCCGTTGAGGGAATATGCGAAGTTACGCGAATAGCTCTGCGTTGCTTTGGGCGGCCTTTCGTAAAGGCATAGCCTCACAATTTTTTCAGTATGGCTGACAAACGATATCAGCAAAACACTCGAGACTTCTATATCTAGGGGCCTTCCAAGGGAATTTCTGCCGTGCGTGCCGTGCTGTAATGCATTCTCCCACAAGCTCAATCTCTCTCAGTGGCGATCTCGTGATCGCATTTCTGTCCGTAGACGGTACGATTGTGCAATTGGCGGCAATTGCTATGAGAGAGGCCACCATCTCAAAATCCGCCCAGTGTCAACATGACCCCATGAGGAATCACTAGCTGGACGGTGAACATCAGCTGTGCGAGCTCCGAGCTCGCTCCACCCCAGCGCTATCGGGGGACATATTGCTGCGTCACGTCTCAGAGCGGCCGCGCACCTCGGTGTCTAGCCGGGCCGCGCCAAACGATTGGTTCGTGGTTGTCCCTCGTCGAGTGCTACCGGGCAAGTGCACGAGTCCCAAGTGTGGCGAACTGCGCAGGGATAGCTTGCCGTTAGCGGAGAGTGACCTCATTTGTCTTCACGATGCTTTGAAGTCGAATTGTGTTCGAGTGTGTGTCGTTCAGTATGCCGAGTACGTGTTGTGGTTAGAGAATATTACTTTTTTCACATTGCCAAATAACTAAACGCGTTCGTGGTCATCGAACAATTTGCGTAGACCTTGATTCTTGTTACGCAAAAAACGATCTATTTTCATTCTTCGGATTCGTTTCCTATAATTACTTTTGTTATCACTTACCTATGCCTGATCTTTGTCAAATGTTCACCGAGCAGAGAAGACCACCTCACACCGTTGGCTTTAACTACCTGTTTGTTGTTAATGTGGGACATTATGGTCCTGTCTTTGGAGGAAATTGTGACGATTATGTTGCCACAGTATTATATCATCGAGACTAAACTGCCCTGTCGACAAATGCATTAGTTATTTTCGGGTGGCCCAAATGCCGGATCCTGTTGATTATCGCTAAGTTATATGGATACACCTAAACAGGGTAAACAAAAACATTAAAACAACCCATATGTCCGGTTGTAATTTTGATCGGCCGATCTCTACCCTAAGAGGAAACTGCAGAAGGCTTCTTTGTCTAGGACCAGCCGATCGAGATTAGTAACATGAGGAACTCAGAATACCTCTGCAATACTTGACAGAAAACGACAATATTTGTATTCGCGACAAATCATTATGCTGCTTGTTTATTTTCTCTCTTCTTAATCGCCTTTATTTACTGACGATGGTTAAATATTTAGCGAAGACATGGGCACCACATATATCTCTGATCCATATAACCCCACTTCGAGGGACAAAACATCGTCGAAGGATGTTTATTGCCATTTTGTCGATATGTGGTACACTGAAGCTTCGAGGGAGTTTCGGGCACGTTTTCGTAGTGAAGTGCAACCCTCTTCAAACATGGATGAAGTTCTACTCTATGGGCAAATTCTCTGTGCTGGCTGCGTTGACACAACGCCCTAGCCGGTAGGCCTGCTTATGGACAAATCTGCAGAGCTGGCTACGAACGACCTCTATGAACTGATCAATATGATTCGACATCAGGGTCGCACAGAATCACGGATCGCAGCTGAGGCTCAGAGGCATCATCGAAGAGGCAGTTTATGTGTTAAAGTTTAAACGTTTTATTGAAGGAACTGCAATTTTACCATGCTTAAGTTCTCTTGTATGCACCGTCGAGGGCATCGAACCTGCGGCCTCCAACTTTCTACAGCCAGAGACCACCTAGTCGTCCAGGCTACCCGCGCTGACACAATATTTACACGCTGTGGCGGCTACCCATTGATGAGGAGGATCTTGTGGACAGTTTTATTTATCTATGATTACTTGTCTGTTCAGCGGTCCTGGACGCCGCCACATCGGTCATTTTCGCTTAAATTAACCGAGGGACCAAGCGCGGACGAGCGTTCGATCAACGGAACGCTCATCGCACAGCGTTTCGCTTGGAGTTACCAAGTGGTGACGAACGTGCCCTGAATGAGTATCAATGGTGGGGATATTCGTAGCAAAGAGGGTACAAGTTAAACGCGCTCTCGCATATAAACACTTCTGTGTCTCCGCACATTTCGCATTCGTTCAACACAGTGTATCGCTGCGAACAAGCTGAATAAGGAATATACATGGTATCCTATGTAGATTATGTAGGTTAGATATTTGTCATTATTATACCATTGACGAGTATGTGACCCTAAATATTCAATATAATCGATTGAGGCAAGGAATAACTGATGATTTTTATTATAGATTAGCGGTGATTACAAATGCCTTCCGGCTGTAGCTAGGGGACAGCATTGAAAAAGTGGCCTAAAATCAGTTAATTGTCCACATATAATTTATCCTATTTATAGGTTAAGTGTATGCTCAGCTGATCTGCTGAAGCTCAGGAACCGAAAAGCTTCAATGAGAAAGCTTCTGCAAGGTTTGACTACCCGTGTAGAATCGCGTGTCCACCCAAAGTGGATGTGCCTTCATGTGTGTCTCTTGTAGCTTTCAATAAAACTCGATGACCACTCCGCAAATAGTGTAGAACTAGAAGAAAGCTTTATCTACAATTTGTGAAAAAAAACGAATTTACAATAATACACTATTATATAATTAGACCTAGGAAAATACGAAGCACTCGTCACAGTGTAAAATAAAGAATAAATCTGATTCGAACATTTAATTCCATTTGATTTTCGTTCCCTTTTTGTTTATGCTACACGTAAGATCAACTTTCTGTCGTATCACGCCAATACGTATGTTCGGTCTTTACTGTTCAAAGGAACCTCGGAACAGGAGCCAGTCATTCACGAGGCATGAGAAGAGAATTTTTCCAAGATATTGGATCGAGTCATTCAGTGGAACGTACTGCTAAACAAACAAAAACAAGATTAGATAATCCACGACATTTAAGCACTAAACACTATCGAAAAACATATCGAATTTAATTTCGAATAAAAACGATGTATATTCTCGTAACAAGGAAATATCAAGGCAAAATGACCACGCATCGAGTATCGTGTCTTTCGCCTGAACAATTTCGTCAGTTTTCGTCGGGTAGCGTAAATCTATTTGTGAATAAATTTAAATCTATTAAATAAAATCAACGTAAATAAATTTGTCTCTCGCAATAAATAGTGAAACTTTGAAGGCAGAGCCGTAGCCATAACGCGAGTCATTGTTGAAGCTGTTGGCCTACGCCCAACGTTAACCACAATATCCTCACCGGCTGCCGGGCCTCTAAGCCCATATTATATTTAACACAGAAGCGCTTGCCCCCGCTGGATCCGATTCGGAGAAGTGTTGGATATTCTTATCCACCAGCTCGGTCCGAGACGAGTGCGATCGATCCGAGCAGCGAAGAACGTTGCCCGCAATTCCCTGTGTCTTCCCTGCGGGCTATATCATAATAATTGACGCCGGCGGCGCCTACCCATCCGTTTCAATTCGAACCGCGCCCAGATCAAGGTTTTATTCATTTGCGGCAGCATTACACACTTGTACAGTGCGCCGTTCCTGTATTAGCACAACTACTGGCACTACTACAACTAGCACTGTTTATTGATGTTGCGAAAGTTTTTGATCAAATATTTATGCAGTTTCCGGCGCAATGATAGCCCCACCGCCCGCGTATCGGCCACGCCCCCACCGCCCCCACCGCCATCATCACCACCAGCATCATCATCACCATCGACATTGCTATCGCCGCCGTGGTCGTCGTAAAACTAATCCTGTCCGTGTGAGCGATTGCATACGAACGAGCGAGTTTGTTTGGATAACTGTCTGCGGTGTAATAGCACGCTGGGGTTTTTTTTTGTACCGTGAATTATGAGCGAATTCCGTCCCCCAGGCCCGAGTTCACCCCCCCCCCCCCCGCACCCCCTGAAGGCTGACTGGCTCGGTCCGTTCCATCAACGGCAGTCATTATGCCGTATCGCCTGCTCGTCTCGGTGAGCCCGTATTGTTATTTTGGTCACTAACGAATTCACTGCGCGCGGAGGCAGCGAGATGACGCTGAGTATGCTCGATTTCGCGTCAACCCTGCACGATCAAGCGTGGGGGGCTCCTACTGCAGTCGACGATGCTGCTCTGATACGGCTCGAACGAAGCCGTCTCGATTGTGGTTCGTAGACAGTTCCGGCTCGTTAGCTGCACCCCGGGCCAAGCGGTCCGAGGAGTGACTTCGGTCGCTTGTCGAACCCCGAGCGCTCCTTGGGCGTCGTCGGTTGCGCGGCTGGGATGACGCACGTCCCCGGTCACTACTTGTTCGTTTTTGGGTACACAGTAGTGGGGGGGCCACAATTTGCAAATTATGTAGTCCAGTTGGCCTACACTTGCGTCCAGCGTCCCTTGTGATCGCGACGGGACTGGAGTAACATCGGCACGTGGTGTCATTGAGTGTAACAAGGTATTGGTTACGTCGGGCCGCCACCCCGGATAGCTGATTGCTGGTAAATTCAGATGATGGCACAGGGCTTGCCTCGCCGTCATTTCCAACGCATTTGGCCGTGAACACACGGGCGGGAGGGGGTATCGACACCGATTCTTTATGGATTCATGGTCCATGACACTGCCACTGTGGAGCATAATGAAGTAACCCCATTGTTTTGTACTGGTATACGGGTGGGCGATACCTATGGACTCAAGCATTGGTGGAACCTTTTTTTTGAAGTAGCGGGCGCGGCGAGTGGACGCTTCGGTTGACGAAACAACGTTTAGAGCTTACTATTATACACATTTAGATCTAGAACGCGCCCCTCTCCAGCTCTGCCGGAGACCTACCGAGCAGGTAGGTTATGACAAAGCTGTCTCCACGATTGAGGGACACGTCACCTCCACGGGGGAAAACAAGATTACGTGCTCTCTCACCTCTCTCTCTCTCTCAGTCTTGAAGGGACATATGGCCTGGAATCAAGTCCTGCCAGAAGGTTTGGGGAATATTTGGATTGCGTTATCATCTCTTGTCATCTCTCGGTTCTTGCCAGATACGACCGTTTACAAATAAGCAACGGTGGCCCCGATAGATCCTTGTTGTAGCAGCTAAAGGTTAATGAGGCCTGTCACATAGGGGAACAGCTGAGAGTAGCGCTCAAGGCCACCCCCCCTCTTTGGAACATCGACTTTCGACTACACCTGCCCACAGGGTACGAGGCCACTATGTCGGGGCCACTGTTGCATGATTTTCATCCTTGTCACTACCTGGCAAGACTCCAGAGATAAAGAAAGATGCTAAGCAAACCCAAAGACTCTCCGCGGCATCTCGCGGGATTTGAACCCAAGCCGTACGACCCTCCTGTCTAGCACTAAAAGATTCTCACCACCAGACCATCGCAAGGGCATTCATGTGCAGTATTAGCCCCCTATAACAACAGGTTCGACACGACGCTGACACGTCGATCTGGTCTCCTGCGCGCAGATTTGTCAACAGAGATAACAGGTTCTATATGTACATGCTGATCAACATCGTCGAGTTTGCAACCGTAGATCGACCACCGACGGCTTGTTATAACCCTGACGTTCAACATTCATCGAGACAAACTTGGTATTTGCTTGTTTGCTATTTTATCATTTTGTTTGTCTACCAACAGGGCGCAGATTAATTGAGATATCGACAATCTAGTGCCACTACACATATAGATCTTATTGACATTATTCACAAAGCTCGTGGCAGCTGCAAAGCCGCAGTGAAGTGGACGGTAATACCCTGCCGAATGGATGGCATCATGAGCAAACGAATAGCCATGACCATATAAAGTAATCTCGCATTCGACGCGTACGATCCATCGATGCGAAACTATAATAACGGGCTGAGTAGCTGGCTTTCCGAGTTGAGCGCAGGCGTCCCCAATAAGCATTCAAGTGCCCGGGGATGAGTCCCGGGGAGCTGTGGGCCGCAGGCGCGATCCGAGAGGTATCAGCCGCGGCGTCGACCGAGATCAGTATCGAGTCGATATCGATCTGAAGGGATCGTATTGGCATCTTCGACTGATAAGGCACTGCTGCAGGAAGAGTCCCGAAAATGAGTTCTTTTATTCTTGCATCGCTGGCTACTGACATGTGTAGAATACGACGATGGGGTTTATGTCTGTTCAACGCTGGAAGGCAGAAGGGGGGTGATGGGTCCTCGCTAACGGGAGTTCATTTTCGGTGAGGTGTCCGTGTTGTGTTATTGAAACAATCGTGTACTATGCGTGAAATCATGTGAAAATTGTTAACACGTCTTTGGTTACGATTGGTGAATGTAACTGTTTTTCACAGGTTTGAACTGACATTGAGAGGTTCGCCTACGAGAAGGGGACCGGCCACGTCGGATACCACCTCGGAATTTCGATGTCTCCTGTATAACAGCTCAATGTGTATGTCTCGCTGTGTGTGTTTTCCCGGTGCGAGTAGCAGGAATCATCAGCCTTCGATCGGCGCACTTCGTTGCGAACAGGCCAGGTTTCCACTTGTGCAACAGTATAGAAGGGCCAGCTTAAAGGCAAACAACAAAGAAACGACAGGATCACGTGGACGACCCGGCACAGGCCACCCGGATCGAGGTCATCAATCAGGATCAGGCCGAGGCTGTTTTCGGAGTTGGGCGAGGGGATGAGGTATTCATCGAGATGAATAGCGAACATCGAGGAACTCGACGTCGAAGCTCTCCTGATAACAGACGCTATCGTCCCGATAATGAAATGTAGAAGACGTTGTATGGTGTGGATAGCGAGCAGTTCGTGCACCACAGCGGCTTTTCTAGGTCGGTCGAAAAACGAGCGTGAAAAGGGGAAATTGAAATAACGCCTGGTATTGGCACCGAATCGCGTTCACTGCTTGCCCGAAATCACGAAAGCGCTGAATACATCGAGGTGGCGGTACGCTTTTTTTTGGCATATATTTTTTTTTTTTTTCAAGCTGACTCAGTTGTTCCCCTATCTGACAGGCCTCAGCTCTTAACCTTTTTTTTGGCATATGTGCGTCTGTATGTGTAGTGTATACACTGGATGTATCACAACGTGAATGAACGAATCAATAGTATACTATTATATAAGGGAGTAAAAGAGATTCCATGCACCGCGTTATAGTACACGCATATGACGTGTATGTGTGGGAGCGGCCCTCTTGTTCTCGTAAACCTTCACATTTTAGATTGCGTGCTGATTTAATGATCATGCATTTGACAGTGGATCTGACACTCGAGGAACATCACGTTCCCAACCCCTATATTGTTATTGTGAGGCGAATGAAAAATAAAGAAAGACCGTAATCACTGGCTCAGGCCATGCGATGCATGATATACATACAGACTTTTTGTGTCCTAAAAAATGTTGACCCTACAAACGTGCGTAGGAATTGCATTGAACCACTTCATATGGCTTAAACTGGCCTACTGCTTATATTAGATTGCTCTTCATCCGCAAGTTGTGTGTGTGTGTATCTGTGAACTTCCGCAATTCTATGATAGACCAACCCAACGATTGAAGGGTACACTTTTTCCTCTGGTACATTTTTTTTTATAATTTTTTTTTTTATTTCTAAATACACATTTGCATAATGGCTCGTATTTCAGCACAAGTAAGGATTTATTCAGTAGATTTTGCCGAGCGTCAAGCTAACCTTTTTTTTCACATTTTTCTCTCTTAGTCTCATATTTTGTTCCGGGATACTCGACAAAATATATATTATATATTACATACATTTTGACACTGTCTAAATATGCATTGGCAGCACAACGAAGAGAACACTTGCAGGCGGCTGCCATTTTCGAGACTGCCCAACAGTCGTAAGTTGCGCCCATAGCAGTTGCGCAACTTTTCGCACATCCTGTATGCGACGCCACGCGCTCAAATGCATATACACGCACGTCTTCCAGCCGGAGCGAACAAGCATGAGACGTGTAACACGTTTCGAAGGGGCTTACTAGCAAATTTACAATGATCAAAAATCAAGGCTGTTATTATATTTCGTGGAAACAACACCTGGTGTTGTTC
Source organism: Stratiolaelaps scimitus (assembly GCA_019614645.1). Lineage (NCBI taxonomy): Eukaryota > Metazoa > Arthropoda > Arachnida > Mesostigmata > Laelapidae > Stratiolaelaps > Stratiolaelaps scimitus. Next base: position 849,915 of record JABWDB010000034.1, on the reverse strand, counting down.
CGATTGGGCCCCCAGCTCGGTAAGAGTCGCCAAAACAAAGGTCAAAGAGTGACTTATTACTTGTAGAGCTGCAGCTCTACGGTCATATAGCTATAATTCGTATTGGCTCAAAGGCGAGCAGGTCAGAGAAAGCTGAGTGTTTTTGGCCAGGAAGAACGTCGGTTTGTCTTTGTCCTGTTAGCAGATACTGTAGAAAAATCGTAGCAATACCAACGCTGCCAATGCATTGTTTAGTTAATCACGCATGTTGAGTATGTACGTTGCTAATATCATTATCAGCGAATGGCTACGCGGCTGTAAGATGACAATTCCTATGACATAATTTGTCACATTCAAATACGTATATACATGTATATATATATATATATATATATATATATATATATATCAGAGAAACAGATTCGACGGTGGTAAAATCAAGTCAAAACCAACCTCTTTCAACGTAGTGTGGGTCGGTTTTTGTAAATGCTTACAAAATCTCAGACGACTCCCAATCTAAGCAATGTACAATATGTATGCGATTGTATAACTATTTTTCTGCTACGTTTAAGCGCAGATTAAATGGAAATCAACAGAAGCCAAGATCGGACCACATGACTGGTCAAGCCACGCTCTCGACCAAGTCGTTGCTGGTGGACGCCGCCGGGAAACAGCACTCCAATGAACTGAGTTTCGCTATTTAAATTGCATCCTGCCCGATATTTGCACAGACTGAATCGATAAGTGTAGAAAGGCAACTCGTATCCGGCGAGAGCGACTATGAGACTTGCACGTCATTTTTTTTTGTGCTGGGGATAAGAAATGGACGCGCGTATTCGGTGGACGCGTAAACTGCTATGCTGAGGAAACTGTAATTGAGCTATCGCCATCATTCTGATTAAAGATTCACTATTACTACATGTATTCATTTTTTAATTGGTCTGTTCTCTCGAGATCTAGTGAATGCAACGACACCGAATCATTAGCGTATGCTCTCTGCGTCTTACCAAAACGCTGAAGTGTTCCACCGCTTTTTCGTGCGACCTGATCGCTGATTTGCTATGGGAAGTGACCTTTTGTCGGGGAGGGGGGGGGGCAGGCTGAGTCGAGATTCATTTACGAATGAATGAGCCTTCATACAAAAAATGGGACCGCTCCGACTGCTCCGGCCTACCAAGAAAAATATCATCATTGTTGAATAAGACAAAGACGCTCATTGCGTTTACGATTCGATCGCCATCGGTTGACTTTTTAATACATCGACGCAGAGGTTCGGTACATAGCGTCCACATTCATAAATAGAAATAAGCACCCGCAATGCTCTAAGCAGCCACTGATGCGAGAGATAGGTTGAACGTCCATTAGATAGCTCGGCCATCTCGTCGAGCCCTGTGGCCCGGCGTCATGTGTCGTGTGCGCCTTGCAATCGGAGGAGAGACACGTAGGTGCACGGGTTGGATCCCCGCCACTGGACATTGGCTTTCAAAGGGGTCAATCTTGTGAAGCAATGCCGAAAGCAGTTGTACCGTGTACGTGAAATGTTGGCTGAGAGTCAGCCGGGCAAATTTTTGGATTTCAAATCAGCTCTGTTCACTATGAAGTGCATGTGGCTCGGAAAAAAGACGTATTAATTATTTGGTGGCGGGGGGGGGGGTCTAAATTTTCATATTGTTTGAGTGAGTTCCAGTTAAGCACGACCTGGTGATTCTCATCGGGAAACTCTTCAGTGAGTACCTTAACGGGTGCCTGAATTATGCCTTGTGGTTGTCATCTCTGGGACAACACTCCCTTAGGTAATTTCGACTGAGAGCCTACTCATGATATACGTGTACTTATGTGAATATACCGCACCGGCGGATTTCCTCTACAAATCCAAATCCGGCCGGCGCCGCGGCGATTATGCCCTTGATAAATTCTTTCAATCGAATCCTGTCATAAAGCTAGAAGGTTCCCTAATTCTGCCTGAACACCGATACCCTCAGGAATATGGTATCATGTAGCCATTTCGTGCATATCTGGAGTGTATGTCGCTTCATTCCAGTACTAATATCCCATATATGTACCTATACCGAACGCCGAAGGCACTACGGTGGACTAGGTTCACTGAGGGCTATGAGTCAGCCCGGGAAATTAAAAAAATATGTACATATATATGTCCAGATTATAACAACCAACCAAAATCGATAGCCCGAATGGAAGCTGCTGCCAATCGAAAGTTGTCCTTTAATGAGTTTGCTCATTGCGGGGGTGTTTTGGATCACAGGTACATCCTCAGCTATCCTCTGCTCAACACTACGTTGGCTGGAAGTAAGCGCTTTGACTGCAGCTAAGAATATCTTGCTTCAGCTATGTCATCTTATATGTATGATACATATCTCGGTCGGGAGAATCGTACATATGGATTTTGTCAAAATATTATATATTATATAATGCGTTTTTTTATGCGAAGCGTCGACTAGCCCAAGGCAAGTAAACTCGTCCTGATGATGAGTAGTCGAACTCGATACGATGCGGGTAGTCGCATACGTAGTCGCCCATAGACAAGCAGCATGAAAGACATCTATCCAGCGGTTTTTTCTTCTTTATTACTGCTTATGCATGTGTCTACGCGCTGACACAGCCCAGATAATCATTGGGTTGAGAGCAAAGCTGGAACAACGTGTATACGACACTTTGCCGATTTTATCAGGTTAGGGTTTAACTTCATGTTCGCGTCCAGAGTGACTTCGACGTCGGCTTGCAGATGACGGCTAAGGAGAGGGCCGAACTGGCTTCAGTCACTAACCGTACGGTAGCCCATCGAACAACCGGTTCTATAGTTAGGCTGCGGATACCTGCTGCTCGCTGGCAGGAATTATCCTCTGACGAGGCACACCACACTCCCAAAACTCGTTGGTTGTACGGGGTCGGGTCGGGGCGATGATCAAAAATAGCTCGATCCGGCGCTTCATCAAAGACGACGCTGGACGGTGCCGACGCCAGACGCGTACACTATTATCTCAGTCGTTTTGCACACAAGCGAATGCAGTTAAATATCAAATATAGGAGAAATGCCGAGAACTGTACTGATCCCAGTGTCCGGTATGTTTGATTAGGTGAATTAACAATAATCATGATAATAATAATAAAAATTGAGTTAGTTCTGCCCTGAGCATAACATGTCTATGGTGTCAAGATACCAATTTTTATTTCGGGACCCTTTGAGCAGAGTTCCGGTAGAAGGCTTCTTTTTCTTGCGGGGTCTAGGAAGGCATGATGCTTATTCGTCACACATCAAATGGAGATTCATGTGCGGGGACTTTGAACGAACGAAAGTCGAAAGTTTGGTTGGCTTGTGAGTCTGGTACAAGGCTGAGACTCGTAGCACGTGCCGCGAAGACAGAATGTACAATAATCGTCTCGGGGAACGTTGTCATCGGATATAATCGATTCATTATATTCGTACGAAATAAATAGATACATCTCTGTTTTAATACATATTTCTAGCGATATGCTTTCTCTGCTAATCTCCTGTCTCGGCCTCGTGTTTTCATGATTATTACGTATCATCAGTTGCCGTATGAATCAGGCTATCGTACGTTCAATATGAGAACAAACATGGCGTTCGATCTTTCACACAACAACATCACTCGCAGTGATCATTTTCAATTGAACACATATAGCCATTATTTTTCTCATAGCTGATCCACATAGCTCCTTTTCATGGCCGAAAAGCTTCGCTACCGCTGGTATCGCTGCTTCCAGGGCCTATTGTGTCAGTCACGTCTGGACAGTGCACATACAGCTGCCCGCCACGGTATTTCATGTCGGGTCTAAACACCATGTTTCAACGCTGCATAATACATACACCACGTCACACGATATGTAGTGTTAGTGTAATTTCGTCATAGAATCTGTGAATGGCCATGCATGTCAATGTTCCAGGCCACGGTGCAATGTTAGGAATCGTCTCGTAGCATTAACTAATGGACCGGTGGCACGATCTCCGTTCGCTCCCGCCAAACACCTGTTCAATCACGTTGTTCTAAAAATGCCGACAGGGAATAATAATAATACATTTCTGGATAGCTCTCTCGCAACCCCTGGGAAAGCCTCAATCACACTTTCACGGCTGTCAACCATGGGCTCATACAAGATAGTCGATCTTTTCTTTGGGGTGAAGCATTAAACTGTTGAACGTAAAAATCAGCTAGGCTTATATTCTTACCGCTCAATATATCAGAGATTCAACCGTTTGGAAACGCACCGATGTTGACTCAGTTGATCACCATTATTTATCTCTCTCTCTCTCTCTCTAGATCTTTGAAAATTTCAGCTCTCACATCGTCCATCCGCTCATCAGCCGCGCGTTACGTTATAACGGCATGACCGCCTGATTGTCCGGTCTTCAAGGACAGTCGCACCTTCATCAGCAAGTGGTGACACTGATACAGTAATGGCCGGGTAACGGACCTCCGAGTTCATTCGAGTAGCTTGTGACGGGGAGAATATGACAAACATGATTTCAAGCCGGATCACACTCGAGCTGCTACTGGTCGTGGTCTCGCTTCAATGCCGAATCCAGTCAATTCGGATGTCCCCCAAGGAGTTTCCCGCATACGATGCGTGTACAATTACGCCGCTTCGTGCAGCGGATCAATTCACACCGGCGAGGATTGCAATACCATTGTTTCGTTGTCTTACCAACCGTGTGCTTTTTCCGTACCATCCACCACCCGGCGTTCTGGTGTCACTTTATAGACCGCTCTGCGCCATGGTTCAGCTTTGCCTTCTGTCATCACTCAGTGGAACGCTTACCTCACCCCGAATTGCTGTCATTCTGAATCATGACGACATGCTTGAAATGACCAAATGTCTTCGGTCGTTCTATGTGATTTTGATGAAGATGGGCGGATGGAAGTACTATAAGGTTGGTAATTAGCGTTGTTGAACTTACTTAGGCAAAAAGTGTACTACGAAATGGTGTCCTAATCCCTAATTTGTTTAAGAATACTGCTCGTTACATCCTTTGCAGCATCCTTGTGTTCTAATGTCTAGATGAAGACCGTGTGACATACAAGAGAGCTTAAGCATTGTAAAATTGCAGCTCTTTCAATAAACCAATAAACCTTTACCTTTACCTTGCCGAAGTAACACAGCATAGGAACGAATAGCCACCAAAGTCTGTCCCCACCGTAGTGTGGTTACAGCTGCAATAGGGGTTTCAGGGTACGACCTTTACGATAATGGAATTTTCTCCCAAGCGATAGATACTCCAGCCATAGCCGCGTACATATTGTACTTTATTACTTGTTAATTAGCTGCACTAACTCGCTACCCTTCCTCAAATTACATCTCAATTTCTCTTTCGAACCATCTCGACAAGATCTGGTCTGACAAGATCCCCTTTACACACAATTTATGTGCCACCTACCAACAGCCACATACCAGGACGGAATAACTCATTATCGACAAAGCTTGATATTCAGTATTCGATTACTTCTTGCCATCGTACAAGTTGTGTTAATTGATAAGGTTGTCAATAATCGAATGCGGCCTGTCTTTCTCTCCCATACCCACTATCAGAGGCGGTTTGGTGCCAATTAGTACGTTCGACAATGATATGTGCAGAGCTGTGCGCGGGTGCTACTCGTGTAAGAGTATGCCAACGGGTGAGAACTCATGCCACAGCCTGCCAATGTAACAAAAGTACCAAATGCGGATACGAATGTGTCCGCTTGGTTGTCTTGTCACTTAGTATGCTATCCATTCCGTTTAAGCGACGTACGTGTACGGAGTGTGAGCATAAATGACGTATGATAAATGACGCATACTCGACCTCGGCACTCTAATTGACTGTGACGTTGCAACTTTACATATAACCGGCTAATTCAACAGATCCTATTAGCGGCGTCTGTCTAAGTAGGTCTCCCCGCAGAGCACAAGCTCATCTCCGCGCACGTTCATTATTGCTAAACGGTGCTGTTTATTCGCAGAACAGTCTGTTTACCAAGCTGTTTATCTATCTCTGAGTCTGTCTGGCAAGCTGGTTATTTACCAACGAGTCTAATGTTGGTCAAGCTGTTATTTTTATTCTCGAGAACGAGCGAAACAAACAATTGTGAGAAATCTACCGTTTGCCGAAGATACAGAGATGAGCGCTAATAAATATCTAATCTGTCAGAGAGACCATGTTGAGCGCGACAGTTTTGCCAGCCTGGAGGGCCCACCTCTCGTCCTCCAACGCGGTCTCCTTTAAAATAACGATGTTCGTTGAACACTTCGTTAAGCAATCGGCAACTTCGTCGTCAGCTTCCCCTGTACCATTACTGTACTCACTCCAGTGAGTCGCCTCCCATGAATTACCAACATTACCAAGCACATAGATTACTGCATTTATTCGATGATTATGTCATGATTCATCTCTCGTTGTAGTTCCACAGCTCTACGTAGCACAAGCGCTCAGCGATGCATGGACACACGTTGATATTGCAGTTGACTCGTAGTTGAATTGATTTTTGCATCTTTAGCGATTTGTTACTCATGTGTGTTTTCGTCTCGGTTAGATGCAGGACTGGATACGGGAACAGGACACGCCTCGACATCGAAACGTCAGCCACGACATCATGCGGAGCGTTGTAACGGAGGCGTTCATGGCGGCGATGCTGTGTCTTGACCAGCAGCACATCGATTCAGACATTCGGGTTACGACCGATGTCGCGATCGCTATCCTTCGATGGGTCATGGAGAAGGTTTTATAAGCGGTGCGGTGTCAGCTCGCAGACTCGCAGACGGCGGCGTCCGCGGTGGACACGACACGGTTTTATACGAAGGCGTTTATACACAATGGTATACATAGCTAGGTTAGCTGTCGTTGTCCCAATCGTTAGCCGCCGTTGCTTAACGGCTGCTTATCTAGTAAAACTGCAGTATGTTGATCGCGTTGTTTTTGCTGGCAGATCGATCGAATCGGGTGGAAATTCATTAGCATTCACCACGGAACGTAATCAACATGAATTCCGTGATTATACAACGTACGAGGTGAGGGTCCTTGCTCGGGGAAGTTTCGGAGATATGTGCAATAATCTGGATTGCAGTGTGTGTATTGCGCTTTGGTTGTCTACAATGAGTCCAAGAAAATGTCACGCAAGTTACAATTTGGGGCGGATACATGTACGATATGATAGTGCTGATCATTACAATGGTTTCATCGCAAGGTTCAATCGTCTCTGATCCGTGTATTGTTTTACCTTAACTGATTCTATGATCCGGCAATCCAATCGCAACGCTTGGCTCCAGGGTTAGTACTCAGGGTTAGCGTGGGTGGCGCTCCTAGATCATGTTCTAAAGCTATTGCAACATGATTGCGCATCCTCTGCACGATCAGCTTCTTTCTAAATCACACTTTCCGACAGCTCCCGTGTGCTTCGGCTTATGTAAATATGCTATTATATAATAGCGTAATAGTGATTACGCTGGCGAGTAAAAAAAATATCACTTTAATAGTGATATTTGTTTACTCGCACGCCATCTATTTTTTTTTTTTTTTTTTGATCTGACCCTCAGCTGTTCCCTTGTTCTTCACGCCATCTATTACCTACTCGCATTCGATTGCATATAGTTTGCTTACGCCGGCGAATTCCCCCGAAATGTAGCTGAGTACTTCGAACGCCGAGCTAATTACGATGGACTCCCGCTCCATCCAATGCTATTCCTCTTGTATGTTATTGCACGGATATCGCCGTTCTCAACTACCGCCGTCTAGATAGGTCGCAGATCTCGCCAACAACTGCACGTATCCGCTCTCGTTTCGGATGAATCGATGTGCACACGTCTGTGCGATAGAAACACAGTCGATATCTGCGCCATTCGTAGGACACACCTCGCTGGAAGTGCACGTGAGCCCTTTATACGAACGAAACACGCGTGACAAGCGCCCCACAACCTCCGCTAATCTATTACTTCCCGTGCGTGTTCGTATTTTGTCCAGCTGTGAACGTTGACCACGGTGCGCTCACCAAGACACCACAAAATACTGACCCCGCGCCGAAGGTCTACCACTTACCAGCTCGCGTATTGGGATCGGCACGATTAGCGCACGAAAGCTTTCGAGAAGACCTCTCCTGCTAAAAGACGCTTGGCTCCCCTTGTTCGTATAGACCCGCAGCTGTCGCTGGGCTGATCGGCCATTCGCTGAAGCCGTTGTGCACCTGTATGCTATTGTGTGCAGGAGAAGCCATCTCGACGCCTGAGTCTCCAAAATAGATTCGAGCAGACCTTCCAATGTGTCGAGTTGACAGCGAGAGCGCCATCGAGGGGCAGATCGAGGTAATTTTCGAGCGAGTTCTGGCCGACAAGAACAGCTGCCTTTTCCATGAACATATATATATATATATATATATATATATATATACATATATATATAAGCTTTTATTTGTGGTCAGGGAAAAAGGCTCTGCCAGTGTGAGCAGACGCTATTGGGATTCATCTCGAAGAGCGGGGACAGCGCGCACTGGCAGCGATATACATAACCATAACACGATGATACATTCGGTCACTGTAGACCTCTCTAGAAACGGACGGAGGGCTCTTTAGGAAAGTATATGACTAAGTAAAAAGCAGTACACGGAGAGACTGAAAGCTTCTCGCTAAATTGCATAAGGTGCTGCGCACATGAACGGTCACGGTTCTCTATCTAAAGTGGACGTTTTTGTCGGCTGACCGATATGAGCGGGATGGCGCGCGATCATACGAATGGAAATGTCACGAATACATTGGTTAGGTGTTTGAATCTAGCTAGCTCCAGCTTAGCTTAAAACCGATCGTGAATAATATTTCAGAGTTTATCATATGTTATCATGCAATGTGATATTGGTGGGGATGTTTTGAAATCATATAAAGACGTTGATTAGACATGATAAGGTCATTTATACCCACATGAGAATAAATATCATTCTTGCATTTAAATGACGTATAAGTCCTAGTCCGGCATTTGTGAGAGAACAACAATTAATAAATGATTCCCGATCATCCTATATGTTCAGACAACATTCATAGGTGACTCATGAGTTCACCTGGCGGTATTTATATACAATAGAACTAGCTTAGACAGAACCCAAGAATCAATTATTACCAACTCGTTATTATTCGTTGGTAATAATTGACAAACAGTAGAGTCGTACGCAATAGGAGGTAAAGTGTCTCGTAACAAGATCTCTATTATCGCCTCTGCGAACCATTTCAGTCCCCGTACAGACGAATGGGGAGTGTACGAAAGACAGCTGTTCAGCTGAGTGCTTTTGCCTCATCCATTTGGCCTCTGCTCGCGCTTGGAAGTTTCACGATGCTTGGGGGAGGGGGAGCAGGGGGTCAAGAGGACGCATATGTAAAGGGGGGTGCTCCTCGTCTACGAGAGTTCCTCTGAAGTTCCGTACCCGCTCACTGCTGTTCGGACTCGGCTGGATGAAACGGTGGAGGTGAAGAGAGGGCATACTTTCCGCGGGACGTCCTTCGTTTGCGATCAAAATAGTCGATTTGATCGGTGCTACTATCGTGCTCCGACAGAGAGACAGAGGTCCGAGGTTGAAGCCAAGCGTTAGCGGTAGCAACTGCTGCTGGTGGTGCTGCTGCTGCTGCTACTGTTGGTAAAGGTCTACATCTGACGTGGTAACAGTGACACTCACCTATGAACGATGTATGCTATACGATATATGGGCTTCTCAGGCAATGTGCACTTATCAGGTTCTCCCAGCCGACTGTGTACACCACGTTGACGGTGCGAATGGCCCTCAGCCGTGACGTGGTGGACCAGTGAGAAATTGCCGCGTTTTTCGTCCGCCCACCTTGGACACCATCCAAAAACCACGCATGCCTGAACACATCAGATCTCCACACTCATATGGAGGCGATCGCGGTAGGCGGATGCAGGAAAAGAGAGAGAGGGAGAGAGATCGAGCGAAGGTGAACATGGGGGAGTGCAGCACAATTCAGCATCGTAGGAGACCTCGCCAGCGTGCGCTCAACACCATTTGCTCGCTGGTTGGTGAGGGATGACGCTGATGTGAAAAGTCGCGTAAAGTTTGTCTAGTGTCATCGAACCCTGTTTGTCATTGAGCGGCGAACGGGCGACGAGATGGTGGGCATAGCTGATATCGATGGGATAGGAGGCGTAAAGTCAAGCGAAGCAAAAATGCCAGCTGTGAAAATGGGTACGGAATCGAGCATTAAGTAGCCATTTTGAGCTGTTCTGAGCGTTCGTGTTTTGGGGAGCAATCAACGAGAGGTTCTTGTCCTAAACAAATTCGAATTTAATAACAATGCAATTAACGAACGATACTTATATAGAGGCATTTTCTCATTTCATATGATTGTCTGTGTTGTAAAAATAAACTTATTACTTACTATAGAAATAATTTAATAGAATAATAATAATAATTAGAATTAGCAACTCCCCAACACCTTCTCTAAGACAATTAGTAGAAAAGTAGTTAGAACAGGGTGTCAGGCCGAGGCCGTCACAGGTATCGCCCCGACAGAGGCGATGTTATCGCCTCTCTCCGCACAGCGAGAGGAAGTCGCTGCAGGAGCAAGGATTCTCCGCTTTTTCCATTGAGAGGCAAACAAGCTATTAACTTGTTTGTTTTCCAATGGATTCGGAGCCACCGGATAAAATACCACGTGACGATTGTATTGCACGCAACGAATCAATTATCCGGAGAAAGGTTCGTATGAGCGGTACATAGCAGCCTATGCATTACAGCGGGACGTTCCGTTGTGGAACTACAATTCTCGAAAGCAAGATGCTTATCTAGTTTTCTGCTAGGCTACTATTCTTATTCATTTATGAGGCCAAAAAAATGGTCAAGTAACCACAACAACAACAACTACTACAACAACAACAACAATAGCTATATATTCCGCTGTAGCTTAAACGTTTATGTTGACTTGAGTATTGGTTACGGTATATTCGGTAGTTTCGGAATGGGATGCGATGGAAGACCGCCGGAAATGACAATAGTTCTTGCCTTGAGGAGAAAGCGCACGAGGTAACACACCTCACGGTTGGCTGCAATCGGCAGCTCCGATCTGTCAGAGAGCCAATTAAATCGACGAATTTAGATCGTCTTTGACATTGTTCCCATTAACATAGCGGCGTTGTGTTTTAGTCACTGTTCATTAGAAACTTAATAACATTCTCGTATCATGCAATCGAGATGTTGCGGGCTCGGACGTTGCGGGCTAGCTATTCAATGCAAATTTGAGAAACGAAAAGTGGTACGAATTCAATTCTTCTTGAAGAGACACTTCTTGAAGAGAGCGCGTTCTAACTTTATTCTTCGCTCTCTCTCTCTCTCTTATGGCCCTCCCCGAATCCCGGAGTCACGCTCCCACGTGACGACGCGCACGCTTACATAGACAAACAACGTAAATGTGACCTCACATTATTCCGTAGATTCCGAGTTTGAACGCGCATCGAACTTGAAGAACGCGAAGAACCTCTTCGTGGGCATTCAAGTTCCGATTCCTTGGTTTGAAAATTCTGGAAAGCGTAGAAAATTCGCTAGAAGAATAACACGCCGCTAAAGACGTGATTTCGATAGTTTACGCATGAGAAACGGCGGTATCGTAGAGCTTCCGGTCGCGTCGATATGGTCGCCGATCCTAACGGGACCCTTGAAAGGAAGTGCGGGACACGGCTGGAAAGTTTGCTTCGAGCTAATCGTAAATTCCGTTTACGTCTTCAGCGCGCTGCGATGACGATTTTACAGCGTACACGATTATGCCACCACGGGGACGTGTATAATCACTTGCAACTATTCGCAAAGTTGCAACTTTATTGCTGAAAATATTGCATTTTGGGTCGGCACATAACATTTTGCATTAAAGTGTACCATAGATATGTGGAAACATTCGGAAAAAAACAATGTCGCGATTAAACTAAATCGTTGAACAGAAATTCCGAGGACAAATCTGTCGAGTCTCTTGATGATCCCTTGTGTACTAACGTTGAAAACGACTAGTTTTTTTCGTATTTTATTTTAATTTTCACAGAAATCGAATTTCGGCCGCTTGTTTCTGTTATGAACCCGGCTTACTAACCCCTACCATAATTCTCGTTATAACCCCTCTCACTGACCCCTACAATAATCCCCGTTACCAACCCCTGCTATAACCCCTGTTTACAACCCCCCCCCCCAATTATGGCCCTCCTATGATTGACCAATCTACTATCGACCCAGATTGTTGACCCCCGTGTTACTAATCTATATTGGACTACGGTGAGTACTCAACAATACCCACGTGCTAAATCGTTTCTAACTCATTAATTCATTCACCTAATCACAATGCAGCAATGAATGACACTGTGTAAAAATCAAATCATTTATTCAATCTAAAAGCGCCACCACACAAACAGAGGCCTGCTGCTGGACGTAACCCGCAGTTGCCACGTCGCCGTTGTCATCCTCACATGCTCCCATCATAGCCATTTTGTCTTTGTACATCAGTCAACATCTCAATTGTTCCTCCTGTTCCGGTATCGACTCATTCACGCATACACGTTTACACGCGAGGGATGAATTATTATTGTTGCCATTCCTGTTGTAGAGATGATCGCGATTTTCAACACACTCTCAACCGCGGAGGCCGAGCGCATGCTTGAATCGTTTCGTACACGCGTAGGGTCTTCAAACGACTGGCAATCATCGGCAGAATTATCCAATCAGTTCGTATGCACTTAAGACACTTCTGCTCGTTATGACGCGGCGTGGTTGCCACCGAGGTAGCGCCGTCCATTGGACAACGCAGCTGTCGTACACCTACACCTCTGACCATGTCTTTTCATTACTCCCATCAACTGTTGGAGCCATTATATATTATATATATATATATATATATATATATATATATATATATGTGTGTGTGTGTAATCAAAACGCTTAACCATGGAATGGTGCATATTACATTGAAATCAGTATGGGTTTTAATGCAAAAATACCACGTTCGAGATAACACATACGAATCAAGAAATATATCAACTCATGAATAGTCACACACACAGACAGAAACTCACCGTCCACAACAAGATACCACAGTTGTTGACAGTGCGGCGAAACAAATCCCAAGACCGCGAGGGGTGCCCGCACGATATCCGTGTTCACGTCTCTTGGCTGACGTCTCTAACATACGAAGATCGTCGCTACATCTTTCCTGCCATTTTTCTTCTCAATCCGAGTTCTTATCGACTCATTGAGAGAGATCAGCTAATGAGGTCAAGCCTCCGGCAATTAGCAATCGAAACACAAATGTAGCCATGACACCGCCCTAGATGTTAAATGGGATGACAACATTGGACGGTACACCGGTTCCGTGACAGTGGTGAATAGTCGGAGCCCCTATGTGTTACAGCAGGCTTAGCCAATCGACGCCCCGGTGATGGCCGGGGGCGGTGGCAAGCTAAAATGGCGCTTCGCAGAATAAAGACGACAGTGGTCGCATGAGCAGTCATTGACGTCGCCGCCCCCCTACGTATTCCTCATAATATGTAGCAATATTGAAAATAATTGGCGATTACAGCTATCATCACTATTCATTATCGAAGTGTCACTGCTCATAATGTGTCAGTGTACCCGCTTCTTTGTATGGCGCTTTATGAATTGGTACATCTCTCTGCCAAACTCGTAACGGTCGCCTGCTGCTATGAGGCTTTGTAGAAAAAACGAACGCACCACCACCCATCGATATAATAATAATAATAATGAATAATTGATAACACATAGACATATGCATATAATATGCGGGTAACAAGGCATGGCTCCACGGCTTACGGCATATCGCGCGAATATGCAACAATTACAAATATCTGCATGAGTTGTTCGTTCGAGTAGAGATATACAATAATATAATGTATAAATGATCATGGGAAAATCGGACACACACACACACACACACACCATCGGCCGCGTTACCTTTCGTTGACTGCCGTTGACAGCAGCTCGATCGGACAACTCGAAGACACACGTCAAAATAAATAACACTTCATACGTATACCATTCATACCTAAACCATTGTAATAATAGAATAGAATATATATACCAGGACATTTAGTCCAAACGATCTGATCTAACTAGACCTCGGCCACGTGATTGTGTTCCAGAGACCGTGAGGCGAACGTGGGCTAAAGCTTTTGACGCCACAAAAACGAATTAGTCACGTCTCTGTGTCTCCTATTTGCGTACAATTATATATATATTATATATATATATAATATATATATATATATATATATATAATATATATATATATAATATATATTATAGCTGAGATGGATTGAAGGAATGTAATCGCTGCTTACAAATATCGACGCAAATCGGTGATCACGCAAGACGTGCCTCTAGAGCAACTTGACGCTAAACAAATGTACACGCATATACGTATGTATATATGAATGTATGCATATATTATAATTAAACTCTGTTCGGTGTCGCCGTAAGCGCAAACATACTCCTCGTCATTGCTTATACATTGTTCCATTGCACAAGTGGAAAAAAAGACGCTTCCTATACCACGAGTAGCGCTTTTCTCTGTAGATCTACAGATGTAGATATATATATATATATATATATATATAGTAGACGCTGAACGTCAGGTGGCATCACACCAACAATCATAGTCATTGTGATCACTAAGTGCCATAGCTACAACGTTTACAGAACATACGCGTGTTTGGCGCGCTTATGCTACGTACGATGTTATTTTTCCATGTCTGTTTCCAGCTAACACTGCTTATACAGTAGATATATGAGTGGGGACCTTTCGAAGGTTGCGTTCGAACGAGGAGGGGTTCACTGTTGCTTCTGCAAGGTGATAATTTTCAAAATCATATGACCTCAAAATGCTATAACGATCCAATGATGCCTAACGCTAATCCCCGAGTTCCGGGTTGGCAGATACGTTGGACGCAGCCAAGGATGTGTCCGCGGTCTCGTCATGCTCAGCATATTCACATATGCGGGCAGGTGTAGCGTAGAGTTCAGCATCGGTCGGCGATGGGGTAGACTAAGTGCTATTCAATGCAAGAATGATTGTTGTATTTGTTAATTGCAGCTAATTCAAGAGGGGGGAGGGGGATACTTGAAGGGGACCCTACGATGTCACAAATGGAGAGATGTTTGGTGAGAGATACACGCTTGATGAATAGCACGCGCCATCTCTGCCACTGCGCGTGCGTCGAACACTGCCAGCGCGCATGTGGCCGAGGAACATTTGCATCATGTGGCGGCGTTCATTCGTCCGATCAAACGAACACCCTATATATATATATATATATATATATATATACCGAGGGTGTTGTACAGTGATATGATCTTACATGTCAGAACGCTTCATCGGCTCACCCAGCATCGCGCGCTTCTTATCTTCCTCGATGGTTGCCTGTATATGTAATAACCGTTGTAAATGTAAAGATATCACAAGGGTTGTGGTTTATTCAGTGGCTCGTGCCTATATACTTGTAGCCAGGCGTATGGACGAAGTAGGCTTCTTCTGGCAACCGAGTGCGTTGTAACTGTAATTAGCTAATTACTAATCGCTATAGAATACTGTAGAACTTGACAGTCCCGTGGCACTTAGGTAAGAGGTGTTGTCTACACCGCAACGCACAGCTGTGGGTAAATCGACATCACACGACAAATCTATGCTAGACCAGCAAACGAGAGAGGAATCACTTGAAGGGACAGAGGCTAGGCATTAGTTGTAGTGCAACGAGTTTGTTCGATTCGGATAAAATAATAATAATAATAATAACAACAACAGAGTGGGTTGTCCATCTTACTCCTGCAGCATCTGTACACAGTCAATGGCATACGTATAATTAAAGGATTACGGGAATAACGACATTCATGGATAACCAGCGCATATACTCGCTTGTTCTAGCTGTAGTAACGTAAGCTAGAGTTGCGCTATTGTTATTATTCTTGTTACAGAGTACTCGATTCTCTCCCTCTTCCGAGACTAAATGCAATTCGAAGGGTCAGCCGGTAAGTGACCGACGAGGCATCATTATTCAACTTAGTGATCTCCACTTTGCTTAGTGGCCTTGAAGTCCGTATGTTTTGTCGTCTCGAGCAGCAAGCTGGTCATGGACATTGCCAGCTCATAGTTTCGCCTTTATATAAAACCCTTACGGCTCTCCGCTATTTCTAGTGAAGAACTCGCACGCATGTGTGACTGGCTGGCTAGAAACGATGACAAAATACGATGCTTGAGAAGGACCTTTACGAGGTCTACAAGAGGAGATAACGTTAGGAATAATTAACAACGAGGTAATTACACATTGATTTAGTCACTTCAATAGCAGTTGGCCTGATCTCTAATTGTTCGTGGGTAAAAAAACACGATTAACAGGGAAATCTCGACATCGATTGTGTTTTCACTCTGTGCGGCCAAAATCAACGATCCATGGGTGTCCCTCTCAGAAGGGTTCCCGTCATTAGCGATTTTACATAGCTATGGCCTTTATAGTCAAGTTTCGGGCCACGGCAGACATTGGCGACGTCCATTCGCACACGTTCGCCTCGAACCGCCTCACCATAGTTCATTGTCAGCGAGAAGTCTCGAACGGACCCGTGACCCTCCTTGGGGCTCTGTCGCCCCCACCGTCTAACAAAACTGGCAAGCTATTCATGGTGGTTATTCATTTCGCGGGTATGTATATTATTTGATTATGTATATATATATATATGACCATATCCATGATTATACATATATATATATAAATATGCTATGACTTGGAAATTAATGGAGACCGCTTTCATCTTTGACAGCGATTGCCGCGATCGATTGCAATATTCCCAAGTACTAAACACGAAAGCACCAAAGCGAACTCGACGTTGAAATTCATTTCTAGGTCGCTAATAGTTGAGGTCGTTGTTTCATCGTAAGCGATCGTACATTCTGACGTCTCCCGTCGGCCTCCATTGCCACTTGGACATTGGGTACGCTGGGGCGGGGGGCGGCAGACATTGAACGTAGCCGAAATTGCCATTTCTTCTCTGATCACGAACGTGGGCAAAATCATGTGTGATCTCTTCCCCTCGATGAAGAGGGACAGCGCTGTAACTAGCTCCAATTTATTTCAATCGCATAGTTGCTCACCAAGGCGTCTCAGCAGATTGTCGGAGTCACAGCAGAGTAACTATCGCCGCCGTCTGTCCAGCATCGATACCAGGCAGGCCAGACACGAATCAACACAGACGCTGGTGACGAACCGGTGCGGCAAGATGTGTGGTGGGGTGACGTGTGTGACGAAAATTGAACATCATATGAACGATTGACACCATTAATGCCCGTTGTCAACATTGCACCTATGAGATTGTGTTGTTCGGCGTCCGCCGTCCCCATCAAATTGCACCGATCACGATACGCGAAAACATGTACATACACAATCAACCAAGGGAATGCATATAGAATCAAATGTAGTACATATATATATATATATATATATATATCGGGAATGTTGAATATTGAAGAATATTGTGGAAAACGCACGGACCCATTCTCAGTCCTCCTCAGGTGCTGCTGCTGCTGAAGACCTAGTGAGCACGTTGACTTGTTCGCTTCGGCTGATCGTAACGCGCTAATGAAATACAAATCATGATAGCCTTAGTGGTAATTGTAATCATGGAAACTGCTAGTTTTCACAATTCCACTATACTGGCGAACACTACACCCCCAGTCGATGTCACTTCCGCTGTTATTGTTACCGGTTAGTGGACCGATCGTCAATCTGCCGACGAGCCTCTCTCTCTCTAGAAAAGAATATCTCACTCGGTATGAGACGTCACGTTTGACACCCGCTCCTGACAGCCATAACGCAGGGGGTGATGTCAAGAGAAACGTACGAAGAGAGGGGTCAGGGTTCGGCCTGCGACGATACAGCCATACGCGGCACATCGTCGACCTGCGCAACGACGATATGAAACCCCTATATAATCACAATATATATGATACTGCTTGTGATGCTGCTACCCGGCGGGTGTCGTACGCTCGCTGATCGGAGGAACATGTGTGTCGCCGCGTCGCCGCCACCGCCAAAATTGCCGTAATTCCTATTACAGAGTTAAAGTGATGCGAGCTCGGGCGAGAACGAGAATGCCACGAGAGGCGCGAAGGTGTCTTATGCTGGAGACAGGAAGTACCTGAAAAGGATAGAGAGAATAGACGAAGCACGAATTAGTAGTAGGTAGTTAATTCATTGGCAGGTCGGCAATGGCGTACCATGGCCACAACCAAGAGAAGAGACAGCTTGGATAGGTAGACCCGATGTAGCAGGTTCAAGTCCTGCAGTGATCCTATTGTGGATCTTGCCACTCGAACATCCCTTTTAATAATGCTTCCGTAATATAGATAAGTGGCGAGAGGTGTCTGATCGAGAGGGGTCTCTGGGGGCTCTTCAGCCGTCAACGAAGGTCGATCACGGCGAATCGCAGGAATTTGCACTCTTCGTAAGACGAAAAACTTCGTACGAAAAGGGATCGCGTGGATAAATTGAGAATCCAGTATTTTATAACAATAATAATAATCATAATAATATTAGGGAACAAAATAATCGATCGGCGAATGATGGCGTGCCATTCACGGAGGTATTGTGTATATTTCGGAGAGAGGGAGCTATCGAATTTCCGCAAAAACATCCTCTATCCACAAGACGTGTCACGTCCCACATCGCCAAACATGGGAGTCCTCCATCCATCAGGGGAGAAACAACAGCAACGCTTAAGCGAATAATAATACATTTTCCCTAGGCCTTCACCCACGAGCTCCGCCGACCTGGGGGATAACTTTCCGCAATGTACATTTGCATACCGAAGAGCAGGCTGGATGGGAGGGAAGACAATTGAGTAGAGGTCTCCTGCCATGAACTAGGCAACTTTCCAATCTCTACGAAAGGACACGCATGGCGGCTGTCTAGCCAAGTAGTGCTGTGACACCAGGGCCCCCTCTCCTTGCCACTCTCAGTATTATCCAAACATCTCCCTTCGTAATTTTCACCTGGGGTTCGCCCCGAGAGGAATGTGTCACACGATTTCACACACATGATCATTTACCGCTAGCGGCAGTGCTGACGCTGTCGACAGGCGTCCGAAAACGCGGATGGGCCACTAGGCCTGCGGCGCATTGCTCCTTTGCCTGTTCGGTATGCGAGGGCAGGCCAAGGCTTTCTTTGCCTGCCCTCCTCCTCCGATCGCCGTCCATTGCCAGCACAGCTTCGGAGCTCATTGGAATGTACGGAGATCAGGACGAAGTAGGACCTATGGTGAGGTTCCCTGTGCGCCTCGAGTGATAGATATTTCGATGTCATTTGCCGCTGCCCGTTCGGTCGTGGAGGAGGCCGGCGAGGAGGGAGAGGGACTTATGACACATTTGCAATGAAATCCTAGAGTGACCTTGAACTTAGATCACTTCGATATGGCGCGACGATGAAGGACTGACCTCGTTGACTGTGAATTGCGAGTGAAGCGCATTCGAGGTGTCGTCACTTCAGGAGTATTTCAATATGTCTTACTATTGGGATGTTGGTATCGACGAAGATTGAGCACATTT
The DNA here is from genome assembly GCA_019614645.1 of Stratiolaelaps scimitus. Taxonomy (NCBI): domain Eukaryota; kingdom Metazoa; phylum Arthropoda; class Arachnida; order Mesostigmata; family Laelapidae; genus Stratiolaelaps; species Stratiolaelaps scimitus. The sequence continues at coordinate 830,355 of JABWDB010000034.1, read as the reverse complement.
TGGTACGTTGTTGCTTTGTTTTGTACGAGTCACCACGTATATATAATGCTTATTCGTGTGTCGTAACCAAGATGACTTGCCGTAGAAGTATAATGTTTACTTGAGCAGATCGTTAATAAAATACAACGCGAACATCAGCCGAACTTCAACCTGTTTCCAAGTCGATCTAGCGTGTCCCGAGCGAGGCGGTACATGTTCGTGAATGATTCACGATCAGTCGGATATTAGCAAATGGACTCGAACGAAGGTGATTTCAGTTAGGTGCAAGTTCTCATCGGCATCGGTTTTGCTTCAGTTTGGCGATCATCTGGTTTCATGGCGATGGTTGCAACCCACACACATGTATAAATACTCATTAAAAACCCACACTAATCACTATAAAAAGAACTTCATTTATAAATACTGAACATGTATATGCTCTGTTCAGTTATCCACTCATGCAAATGATGCCGGGTACGCGTTGACCGGCACTTATCCGCAGACTATTCTACGACATCAGCGCAAAAATAAATCGTTTATAGCGCAGGCTCCAAATGAGCAAAAAGAACCGTGCCCTGGCTCACCAACACGACCCCGAAACGTCGAATAGACTAAATGTCGTTGTCGAAATTCACCTAGACGCAACGTACGTATTATTAATTATTATACACATAGTCATACACTCAATAATTTCAGATGTGCAATAATAATAATAATGATAACAATGCACATTTCCAATAATCATTCCTCGGTAGCCGCCACGTGTTACACGATAATACAGTATCATTATAGAATGCGCTTCTCTTCTCTGCGTTTTCATTTTTCACACACGTCTTTCCCCCATTTTTCTTCGGCATAAGAAGGACTTGAAGAAAGACAAAGAAAGAGGAAACGCCTCGCGCATCATCAGTAGCGATTAGTTAGTTAGTTAGCAAGCATCGATTCGACGTACCATTCTGTGAGTGCGGTGACCCCGTCGAGTTGATCGAGCGAAAGAATGAGCTGTCCAAGTAGTTTTCGTTTGGCGTTGTTGTGGTTCATGTTCATCAGCCTCTTGTTCATGTTGAACACGCTGGAGCGCTTCGTACTGCGGCAACGGAGTTGCAGCTGGAGCGAGACGAGGGTTAGTTCATGGGGAGCGACGTCCAATTCCACCCTGTTGCAGAAGATCGGGGCAGTTATTGCCAGAGAGAGAGAGAGAGAGACGATGGTAAAGGGGTAATCGAGTCGGAGAAGAAAGATCACAAAGAACAAAAGTACACGGGCACATGATTAGCCAGACAATGGAACAGCTAAGAAAGTCTAATCTACAATGAGGCACGGGCGTCCTACGTCCCGACAAACAACAGGACGCTCGTGCCGAGAGGCGCCATAGCCTGAGGACATCTTACTGACGGCGATTCGTGGACAGCGAGCAACCTGGGCGCTGGCCTCGGAATGAGTCCTGCTAGACGAGTTGGGGGTTGGCGGGAGCTCGGCTTGAACGAACTGTCAGTGAACTCGCCCGCGAGTTCATCGCGGGCCCCATTGAATGTTCATTGAATGCGAATGAGCAGCGTATCGCCAGCGTATTCAAGTATCAGTGGATGCAGCTTGGCGTGGGTTGTTCAGTTATGTATTGATATTACACATACGTTTATGAGAGAAAGGTTAAAATGTAAATATAATCATAATATTGCCATAGGCTACAGGGAAACGGCGACTCCGAAAGAGATTGTCAGACATTTACGATACAGCGAGACGAGCGTCTGTACACGTATCAAAAACAATCGTGGACTTTAAATTGGCATTTATCGACGGAATCGCACTGCTAACTACGAACGCACTTGCTCTCGCTGAGATTCTCCCTGCTCCTGTAAATATCACAGTATATATCCCGCGGCGAGCAAACAGCACGAAAGTACACTACTGTTGAATCGTACAACAGGGCGCAGTGAACGTCCCATGGTGTCAGCCTAATTGCTAAATTTTGTTACTGTTGTTCATGGCTCAATGAGATAGCTATTATAGATGAAATACACAGTTAAAAAAAAAATATATATATATATATATGAAGTACTCTTTGAGAAATTCTTTCTCTTTGAGAAATACAACCTCGCAAGCAAATCCCATCAAACAAAATCTAGGTTTGGAGATCACGCGTGAGTGATCTCAAAACCTAAATAGAAAAAAATTCTGCTCGTTAATTGACGAAACTGCTCTGGACAGTCTCCTACCCTTCCTCTGCATTTATCCAAGCCACATCACGGACCTATTACAGTGTATAGTGCGAGTGAATGTATCGGTTGATCGTTTGGGCCGCTAGCTAACCGGTGCGGAGTAGCAGTGCGGACAACTTGAGACAAGCTGATCTCATCTATGATTCCGTTCACCGTACCAGTAGAAAGTTGGCGAGTGTTGCATTTATAATACGTTGCAGTGTGCTTCCTGTCAGAGGAGCGGGGAGCGTCACGAAGTTTGTCGCTACAACGCCCACACACCCCACTCGTGTATGAACTCGGCCGTGGTGGCGCCATGACCCCGCTCTTGCTCATCCATGTGGACGGTCTCGGCGAGCCCATGCCCGAGTCCAATCCCCGTATCCCTGAACAATGCCATCCAAACAATGTAGGTACTCTATACCGAGGAAACTCCTGCGAAACACGACAAGACAACTGGGCGCGCGTGTGCCACGCTTTTGTCTGCCAGATTCACCCTCTCTCTCTCTCTCTTGCTATCTCTCTCTTGGTTTCTCTCTCTACTCTTGAACTCCGACTGGGCGAAACTGCGGACCAACTTTAGGCCGCCTCGGTGGCTGGCCATAGCTCATGGTCGAGTTGTTCCTGTTCAAAACTAGCAGCCTGTTCCTGTTCAAAACTGGCTGGCTGGTAACCCAGCAGAAATACCGTATAACGCCATTACCATCTCATTGTAATGAGAAACTATGGCGGTCCTGCTGCACGATATTATGCCGTACGCACATACGCTGTACCGCGTTTGCCCTGGCTACCAGTCCAACGTGGAGACAGGAATAGACACTGAGGTACAGTCGCCTCCGACGGATCATTGACCACGCGCTGTGCCTGTACTTATGGCCTGTGCCCAGTCCATCTGTGACCGTGTGATCCTGTCGCGACCGCAATACACCACGCGAACTCCGTAGGGCAGTTTCATTCGACCCGACGTCCGTGTGCGTCCACTGGGTCGACGTCGCGACAAGGCCAAGCGAAGCGGAGGTTAATTCTAAAGCGTCCTTTCGCAGGCTAAATTCATCGTGGCTTATATACATATATATATCTATATATATATATATATATATATATATATATATATATATATATTATTGCACACATGTGTGTGAACATAATAGTGTATAATCCTGCAGAGTTGGGATCACGTAATGGGAGAAGTTGTACACCATCTGAGTCGTTGATGCTACTGCTGGAAACGCGTACGCGAGGGGTCCGGACCCGCCCAGCCGGAGCGTATCGCGCTGATGATGTTTGTCGGACATGAATACCGCAGGGCAGCCGCTCACTGCAGACACTTTGTGCTTTGTGACAGGCCATGTTTAGGTAAGGGACCATCGTCATGTGTCTGTGTTCACGGTGAATGTAACGACGATGAGTCGTCGACCATGCCCGCTAAGCTACACAGCACAATAGTTTCCTCCTCGATAGAGCGATATCGCGTTCGGTTCCACGTCTACCAGCCGTGTCTACAATGCCGATGCACCCTTAATACAATAATGCATTTGGCCGAGTCCGTACGATCATCTGTATTCAATGGGGAGCAGTTATTCTCAATGGGGAGGGGAAGACGGCGAACCGTAGACTCAAGCCACTGTTCATCATCGACGACATCATCAACCACCGCATTGACCAGCCACAGTCACGAAATGAGCTTGAATTCGAGGACTGTCTACGGTTTGAAGACAGACGCTCTCTTAACGATTCCGCGTGCTGGCTCTCGGTGGGCGTACAGTCTCGAATACATATATGCATACATATATGATACATTTAGATTGGGCTAGACGAGACCCGCATGTGTAATACGACAAAGCAGTAGACGGTGGTGGTTTGTTTCTTGGCCAGGTCTAATAATAACAATTGAGAAAACAATTGTCAATTATGCAATCGATATCCACGTGAGTCATTTTCGATGACGCTTCGTCATAATTTCAGAATAACGCCAAAATGGTAGGCGATGTGTAATTGTAGTAATAATAAAATTTTTAATAACACCATAAATAGTTCGATGTCCGCAGGCTGCCACGAGAACTACTACATTGCTTTATGTGTTAATTAATTTCTTAACAACTTCGTATCACAACGGCTGGTGGCTGGATGGCGTCCATCTCGCTCCAGCGGTAATTGATTTCAAATTGATTAGGGTCTAACTCGCAGGAGAGATGGTGCCAGGGATTTGCCAATTGTCGTAGTCATTCTTGTCCTGAACATTTCAAGAACTTACAGTAGAGGCTGCACATGTTCCGCTGCGAAGTGGATCTATTACCGTATTAAATAGGAAGGTCTGGAACAGCTACGGGGTGATCGATCCACCGCACGCTGTTACTATCGAGCAACGCCCAAAATAGAGCTACATCTCTGCTCGAATTCGTTAATAGTATAATAGTCGCCCATCATCCGCAATGCCTAAGATCTATCATGTGATGCTACCATATAGTGTTACGATGTTGCTAGAAATAGCAACCTTGAGGTAACTATACTTTGGCCTTCCGCCTTCGAGAAACTGCCTACTTTCCAAACGGTTCGGGCTCTTTAGAATTGAAGGCCCTCGTCAGCTTTCAACTGGAAACTTGGATTCAACTCAAGCAATCTTCAGCAGTCTTCACTATAACCACAGGCTGAAGTCACTGCCCTCAAGGGCACGCTGGCAGACCTCAACGCGGCTGATGGACAAGATAGAGGCTGAGCTGATAGACCGAATTTGTAAATCGCGTCGCTTGCGAGCTTCGGCTAGCAACAAACTGTTTAGTAGCAACAATTAAGCTTGTTATTATTATTATTATCATTATTATTACTGTTACTTCTCTCTATTCCACAATTTGTGGGCCAACAATCGGTCCAAATAAACGTGTACCTAATATTCGAATAAATTACATTCGATGTTTATCTCGGCTTTTACAGGTCGCAAAACGAGCGCCCGCAACCCTCCGCAACCATTAGGATCGATGTCCCATCATCAGACCTATTGAACTCATTATATATTTAGACATACGTTGTCTAGGTGTACTTGACTCGGCTCGTGTTACGTTCATATCTGTTTACGAAAGGCGTTACGCGCCGGTTAAACTCAGCCGTTTAACATTATGTTTGGGTACAACGATTTTGTGAGCAGGACAAAAGTCGGCAGACTTCATCGAGCAAGCAGACGCTTAAGACGACAAGGGCATACGAAGTTGGCACAGCCATCGTCCTGTATCAGGACAGAGCGAGTGTACGCAGCCACGCAAAAGTTCCACGATCGTGTTGCGACAATTGATTAGTAGCAGCAGCAGCAGCAACAGCCGACCACGATTGGTGTGCTACACCCAGATGCACGAAGATGCGCTTGCTGTACGAAACCGTCGGCCTTGATATCGACCAGCATCGCAAACAAGCCGACCTCGATGATCGACTTCTTACATCGACGGCGCGTGTGACTTTACTGAGCATGGACTTTTCCTGTCTCGTAGACAGGGGTGGGTGTCGGCGGCATCGGGGTCAGCAGCCGGGTCTAGACGGTTGCCGCATCCTCATTAATGTCACATATGAGCAGAGACCTTCAATTGCATCTCCCTGCCACGCCACTCAGATCAAAAGGGTCGGTTGCATCGGCAAGCTGTCCACTCTATCTAGCTACCGAGCATTCGAGCATTGTTCGAACGAACGGGCGTATTTCCATAAACAGCACAGCTATACAATAAACGAGAAGACGACGAACTCCATTAATCTAATTAGATGTGGAGATTCATTAGGCTTGAGTGCGGCCTCGGTAGTTTTTGACCGAAGCCAAAAATTAATTTCGCCTCGTAACGTATCATTACGCCGCGTAAATTACGAATACGTCGCGGCTGCGTTTGTTCAGCCGTTCGCCTTCGCCCCGAAGCCACCATAGATTAGTATTGGTAACTACCAACTCATTGTGCCGACTCTGCAGCAACGAAAATAGTCGAGAAAAATCATCTTCCCACCCAGACGAATATGAGTCCAAATGGGTTTCAGCTAGGCTCGAGGCTGGTTCAGCAATATCGCATACAATACATTAAGTGAGGAGCTGCACCGCGGACGAGTATCAACATTCATCCATGAGTATATTTGTTATGTATTATATTTGAAGACATTTTCGGACTAGGGCTGCATTAGCGTCCAAGTTGTTTTTGTTTGGTACTAGTGTAAATGGGGCACCGAATAGATGGCATGCTAGAATGCTGCCCGGGGTGGCACAACGCCCGCCACAATAAATTCGATTCGGATATAATCGTGCATCGAGGTACGGCTTTGGATTGTTCAGATGGAACATACGAATCGGTTTTTCCCCCCCATTTTGTTCATGTGATTTTTACTAATGAATATGCTGTGTCTATGCTCAGTGAGTACAATGCAACGAGACCCGCTGATGAGTAATAATTATCGATGAATCACCACTACACGCATAGCACAATAGATATAACAACCTTAATAGAAAGCAACCGCTCCTCCCACGGCCTGTTCTGGCCTGTCTGGAAATATGCGGGTGTCCAAGTGGCAGCGCCGAGCTACCAATCCTAATGGACCTAACACAACCCAGCTTAACATTCAACCGCGTTTCGAGCTGCCAGCCAACGTCACTAGAGGTAAGTGAACTGACTATCCAGCCGGAAAACGGATGACGAATTGGGCGGACAATTAAAATAATATCTGGACAAGATCAAGGAAGAAAAGTCTGGAAAAACCAGCTCGCTCATGCGTATGTTATCTTTATACGAATGCTGAACTTGGCGATTGGCGAAGGAGTTCACCGCAGACTGTGCATTCACACATTGGCTTCTGGGGGTCAATGTTGAGTCCATGTGGATCCGGAGGCTTAAGTACGCAGGTCTTCGTAGAAGATTGCGTAGTGAACAGAGGTGAGCTTTTTAGGGTGGCGTTTACCTTCTTGATCTAATTCTGCCATTTGGAGTAGTCAGCCTTGTCCAAGACACGTCTGTGACGGTTGCTTCTAATATGAAAGCTCTTGAACTGGATGAAGGTCTCAGGAAGTGTGCCTGTGCATCCGCAGTTTGTTGGCTTTTTGGGCAAAGGTTCCCCTCATTGTCAGCCTCATCAGTTTCCTTACGACGCTGCACTGCTCTTTCGCTGACAACTCCTAGACGATCGATATCGTCAAGCGACTGCGCTATACGAGCTAGGAAATCTACACGAAGGATCGGTCGAGGAGGCATCTGGCACCAGCAGACACGTTACAGTAGCTGTTCCATTACGTAACTACGCCAGACGCAGCTTCCTAAAAGCCGATTATGAGGATATCATATACGCAAGGAATGATAATGCCAGAATAGACGATAACAGGTAACTAAGCCAATCACAGAGGCAAGCGTTTTGTCTTGTTCTAGCTAAATATGTTTTGTAATCAAAAAGCTGTTACGTTTATAATGGCCATCCTGGTAATTAAACACATACTGAGTCCTACATAGAAAGGTACACAGGTAATATTTCGTTGGGAGGCGCTTATACCTTAGCGCTGAGAGTTAAGGCGGCAGCCCTCCTGGATCTCGCAAAAACATAATTTCCAGTTCGCCTCACTGAGAGTGCGAGAAGGGCCAGATATGTGTTACATTTTCGAGCCGAAAACCCGGCTTAGGAAACAGAAATATATATATATATATATATATTTCTGTTTCCTATATATATATATATATATATGTATATGTATATGTATATATTATATATATATATATTACATCGGCGAGGCGCGATAGTCGAAACGGGACTTCTTCTCTTATACAGCACTCAGCCCCCGACCTACCTCGACTTCTAACTAACACGGCTTGACCTTGTTTGGAACAATGTAATTATATAGAGGAGCTACCGCATCATGTGCAAACTAATGTACCAATGTCTTCTATCTACCCCCTCTCTCTCTCTCTCTCATCTCATTGAGCTCTGATCCTCACAAAGTTCCGCCACCACTGTTTCACCACCACACCACTACAGCGTGTATGCGTCCGTATGTGTTCTGTCTCAAGCTGAACTTTACTGCATCTTCGTATAATGTTGGTCAGCCATACATTGTAGTGACGTGAGAGTAATTGGACACACAGCAGATGCCGTTGGCCTCTAGACGCCCGCGAGGAGATTGCAAGCACGCTTGCGTCAAGGCTGCCTTGTTTGCAGGCCTATACGCCCGCTGCCCTTTCATCATCATGGCGTGTCGCTGCGGGCGAAGCTTGAAGACAAGGCCATGAGGTTATGGCCATATTGCGCCGCGTGTGTACCCCCTGTACCCCCGTTTGCCCCCGTATACACAGCGTGAACACGTATACGACGTGTTGTATTGTATCGTCGATGGGGGTCTAATTAGCCAGCAGAAAAATGGTAGTCGCACCCGACGAAGTTAGCCAGCCAGAGAGCGAGAGAGAGTCTTCTCACGAGCGATTGCGGTGAGAGGTCTCGGAGCTCCCTGCTTCCGCCGTTTGCAATAGTCCCATTGACTAGCGTACGATATTCACTGTCCGAATGACGTTTGCGGCACAACAGTGTACCGGACTGTTGGACAGTAGCGAATCAGTTCGTTGGCGGAGAGTAGCCGAGACATCCAGGGACGGTCGCAATTACGCTGAGTTGAGTTACGCCCAAGCCGCAAGTCGGTCTCGCCCACCGCGAACCGCGGCGCAAGGTGCAAACAGGCTGGGAGGGAACTCCCTCTTGAGCACACCGTATGGGAGCGCTATTTACATTTTGCCAAAGCGATCTTGAGGATGCACTCCAGTCGATGGTTTAATATTGGGATGACACTGCGTGGTACTCACAGGATTCTACCATAGACCCCCCCCTAGGATTCGAGGAGTCGAGGCCACCTTAGGTACGCTGCGTGGCATTTACATATCCTCCTTTGTATCTTGCAGTGCTATGGCGTGCTGATATAGCAGCGCAATGATGACGGTATAGATCCACAAGCTCTCAACGTATAGGACAGAGTGGGTGTTTGCCAAACAGAATCAACGGATCAAATAAGGCTCGAGGGGAGCTAGCTCGCTTGAGGACTACTTCGGCCTGAATACGTATTTCGACGCTGTGTAAAGGCCTTAAAAAAGATCTCCGTATGCATCGCTATAGACGGGCAGAGATTGTTATGGATTTCTGGGACTTCGTAGATAGCACTATCCGAGAGATAATAGGTTACTATTTTTTTTTATTAATTATATAGACAACACTTATATAGAGCTTAGTTTTGCTTGAAGTGACTCACGTCTCGTCGAAGTCGACGACCCCAGTAGAGGTGACCCTGATTGGCCGAGTTTTATGGCGACTCTCCTTGTGCTTCGTAGTGTCGCACGGACTCAGCTGCACCTTGACGTAAACTTCTTCTTCATCGTTTGCTATTACTGGCGGTGGTAAATCCCTGTGAAAAGATCACATAGACATCACATTATAGCAAAGTATTCACCGAGTACACGCCGTGTAATTTGCCAATGAATAGCCAACGAGTACCAAGATCACAACAGGCAATAACTCGTTTATTATATTAGACCTTTGAAAGATCAACTGAGCACGTCGAGCAACTGGCTCGCCACATTGTAACGGGAGAGAGAGGGAAGGGTTCTTTGTATTCGCGAATTTCCAATATATATATATATATATATATGTGTGTGTGTGTATATGTATACGGCCGAATTAGCAACTCACAGGGGGAACTTCCCCTAAGAAGTGCTTCGGTGAAGTGCAACCATGTTCTCATCAATGTATGTACGATCGGCATGGCACTTCTAGGAGGTAAAGGTTTAATGGTTTATTGAAGGAGGGGGGCATTGTTCATTTGCTCGTGCATGACAGCCTAGATGACCTAGGTGACCACGCGTGCACGCTGAGTAGATGAATGCTAGCTTACTTGACTTGATGAATAACGCAGACTAGTCGATTTCGGGGCGGGCTGTAACGAAGGGTCACACGCATCTGTGTGTTCCACGTCGAGGACTTGCTCAGGCCGCCCAGCGATGGGCTGAAATCACAATCGGGAGGAAGCGCTCATTGAGTACTGTGTGTATATATTCGATTATTATACATTATTTAGCATTATATATATATATATATATTTTTTTTTTCGAGCTGACCCTCAGCATGTTCCCCTATCTGACAGGCCTCAGCTCTTAACCTTTAGGTTTTACTATGAGGACCTGTCGGGGCCACCTTTGCTTATTCTCTGCCTTACTCGTACCTGACACGAGTAAGGCAGAGTATATATATATATATATATATATATATATATATACACTACTACTAAATCAATCGATATCAGAAATATGAGGATATATGACGGATATGAGTATTCTCACTCTCTCTCTCTCTCGCTCTCCCTCATCATGGTACGTACTTCATTATGGTGGGTGTTTGGAGATTCGTTCGGGATCCGTGGAGGGTTTCGAGGATGGGTGAAATGGTCGAATGGACCATCTCGTCCATCGAGGGTATCTCGGCCTTCCGCGGTGTCGGGGGCACAGCACTCTGCGTTGTGATCGGCAGAACGCCGCTCCCGGATGTCGGCGTAGGAGGATGTGGATATGTGCCGGCTACAGAGCCACCATCGCCGGACAGAGGATAGTCCCCGCGTTGCTCCGACGAGCTCCGTGAGTAGCCGGGCGTAGCTGAGCGGCCAGTACCGCCAAACGTGTTTCCACTGCTTTGAAGAATCTGAGCGCCGAACGAGTCACCGGCATCGACGGGTAGCCACGGGCACGTGACAGCGCGCGATGATGGTATTCGTGGAGACAAAACGAGGAGAAAGTTCATAGAAATAGATGATGAGATAGGACCGATTCGTACAGTTTGAACAAGGAATGCGCACGCTCGCTAAACGGTTTCTTCATTATTATAATATCGATTAACGGGTGGAATTGTCGATAGGACGTCGTAAACCTCGTGGTCGTCAAGCAGGTCGATCGCGTCACGCGCACTTGATTACGAATGCGTATTGTTATAATTGTCCTAGTATGGTTTTACAGTATTATCTAATTACATATGAGGGAAAATACACGAACGATGTTCATTCATTTGCCACTCGATCAAGTGTTCGTGGCAGGCTAACGGATATTTGCATGAACAAAAAAAGCACGCTGGTCGAAGGACACTCTTGATTGAAATGATCACAAAGTAATAGCTTAGATTAACAAAAGAGCGTTCCATCTTCTCGTTCGAGTGCACATGGTGATTTTATGCATTTCTGCATTCGCATGCATAGGTCCAACTTGGCAGGCAACGGCCAGCGAATTAACGGCAACGAGTGCAGGTGATGGATATCAGTGCATTAGTAGCACTTTCGTTACACGAAGTCAAATGAACTCCGGTGTCGTTCAGGCGTCCAGAGGTCCAGTCTTCCTTAGGCCGTTAGCTGTGTCCGAACTTCCTTCACACGCATTTGGCTTACGATGCTGCCACCCACCCTTCCAAGGCGGCGAACGTGGTGTTCTCGTTCGGAGAACAGTGTCCCTCGATGTGTCGCGTGTCCGCGCTCAGCTATTTTTGAATTTCAAAGCAAACCTGCATCATGATCGATCCGTAATTGACGATAATGATGCTATGCTGCCACTTGCCGAGCGAGTGAGACACTCCAGGCGCCCGGAGCGTCGCACGTGTTTTTAGTGGCTGCATCATATTTTGCAGCCTCTGATGAAGCGGCCACGACGGACGGACGGTCGGCCCAAAGGTCCGAAACACTGATGCCGGTGGTACGTCTCATTGTTCCAACATCGACTGCATCCTCTCGTATCACCGTTCCCCTCGATCTGTTCCCCGCCCTCGGTCGGTCTGCGCTTATAGACGATGCGCTCACGCCGTGCTGCGACGTGCCAAGAAAACAAGTCGGACAGGTCGGCGCAGCGACTAATGGTCGTGCATTAGTGAGGTGAATGTGGTTTGGCGAAGGCGGTCCACCGTTAACCGTTTTACTTAAGGCTGATATGGGAGATGAGCCTTCTGAGCATATCATGGAACGTGCATCTTGGCCGAGTTCTTCCGACTAGTTCAAGGCAAGACACCGATGCTCGTGCCGAATTACGCCGAATCGATTCGACTGCACCCGCCTAACCCATATGAACGCAGGATGGGAATGATCGGGAATTGGAATAGCCTCTGGACGTTGTGGCTCAAAGATTAAGATTAGCAAGTTCTGGATCTCGTTCCACAGGGAGAATGAGGACTAAGTACGCTGGGGTGGTGGGCGTAGAGGTGACCTCGCTTGGCACGAGCCTATTCTTGGGGTGACTCTGATGATGGTGATGATGATTATATTTATGATGATAGTGATGACAAGAATTAGCAATCGCACGTTTTTTACGTGTACATTTTTATTACATCGTTCCTAGTTGTTGTTGTTGTTTTCTGCACAAGGAGAATGCCTGTCAACGACAATAATTTTTAGGCTGTCCTTCTTATTAACGAAGTACGAACGACCTAACCTCGGGAGGTTAGGTCGACGTTAGGTTTGCACCGCACCCGCCAGAGTGGTCGGCGGTGACGTTGCTATCGGGCCATTTCAGGGCGTACCGTAACCCACAATGCTGGGATCCATTATTACGGGAAATCCACGAGAGGGGTGTCTCTTGATAATTTCTATAGACACCATAGGGGGATGTGGTAATTTTGTGGCACGGATTGTTTGCGGTGCCCGCCCGTGTATAACCTCGCGCATCAGACCTAATTAAGGTAACTTGATTCGAAGTACTGCTTTATACAGCTAATTAGTCAATCGACCAATCAGAGGACCTGGGTGCTATATCTAACTGAGTGCTGGTCCTACAGGCATGCCCCGCTGTTACTAGGCAAAATGCCTACGCTGGCTATATTTGAATTGCACATTTCCAATGGCAGACACGCCCACTAGGTCAACTGGAGACACATAACACGCTCTAGTTCGCTTCGGATGCTTCAGAACTAGGCGTATTCGTTACCGCCGACGTCACACTAGGTCTGTTACACTTCAAGATAGCACCAGTTGACATTGAACGTTTGACACTCTGACCGAAGTCGGAACAGATCGCCCCCGCAGCGTTCAAATGCGATCTGACTGCTCTACCGAAGAATTCCTTCATCAAACGAACCACGCGCGCGACCCATCGTACGGTCTAACATCATCATTACTCTAGCGAAAGACACCTAATGCATTATACGTCTAAATGCGTTAGCAAGGACACAAAACCTTTCGACGGTGAATCATGGCCCACTACATCAAGCGCGCTCCCGTGCAAAATTAGCGCGATTGAGCCTGACGTGTACAACATAATATGTACGTCCCGCTTCTCCAGATACTCCTGCGTTCATTACGATTCCATTAGTTATGAATGCGTTTCCATGCAACGTGCGTGATAGCGGCCTTTTCACGTGATCGACACCCGAATTAGTGTAATATATCCAAGCACACTTTTGCATAGAAGGTTAGCTCAGGCAAAAAAAAAATGAACGCCTTAGGGGCGGCTAAACTTACAAACCTTCTATGAAGCTCTTTCAGAAGGAGGACAATTTTATTCCGCATACATTCATCTATATACGTCCTTATGTTAAACATGGAATCAGAGAATGGAATATATATATATATATATTTATATCGATAACAGCTTTTATATATATATATATATATACGTACGCGAAGCTGAAGTGTGAGCATAAGTTTGGCGTTGTTGGTTCCTTTGAGTGCGAGCGGCTCGTCGAGACGCATGTCACCCTCGCGCAGGAGTCTCGCCGTGCTGACGGAGGCACTGCCAACACATTGGCCGCTCTTGGTGTCGAGGACGCGCGCGTTCAACTCGCCGACGTCGGGGTTGGCACAAAGAAATGAGAACGTCTCTTCCCAGACAGGGTTGACCGAATTGGCCACAATGCCACTTCGGTGTTCCTCCTTGTCAACGCTCAGCACCACCTGACACGAGGGCTCCGCTGCCTTCGAGCCCACCTGTTCCCCGGGCGACGCCAGGCACGCGAGACGAAGCAACGAAAGGTCGAATAGGTTAGGTTTAAGGCGAGGGGGAAGCGCCGAGGTGTAACGCAATACACACACACACACGGAAGGTTACTCAGAGCGAATGACAATGCATGTATGACTGGTGCAAGCGACGGTGTGAACATCGTGACGTGTGTATACTGTACAGGGTGATCAAGATTTGTTGTGGCGATGGCGGCAGCATGTGATCGTAGCACGATTGCGGGTTGTCAATCTACTTAGTGATGCGAACGACATCCTCGTCCGATTCGGAAGCGGGTGTATTCCGAGGAACCGCAGTGATATAGCTCAACTGAGGATTTACTCAATTTTGAAAAGCTTTTTAATAAAAAGTATCAGATCGTAGTTGAAAACAAAGATGGTCAGAGGTGGTGGTGGGGGGGAGGGGGCAGGGGTAAAAGAATATGCTGGCCAGTTGTGCGAGCGTGTGCCATTTTTCCGTAAATCGGCTCATTGTCGTCGGCGACTGTACGCTCCTCGTCATCTTCAGCCACAACTCATCAATGCATACGTCGTCGCCTGTAAATTATTCTATCGAGAAATATGCTCCCCCTATGGTGAACATGTATATTACAACGGAAGCGTTGCGCCGTAAACATGTGCCGGTGCCAAAACAGGCAGCGAATATTGGCCGCCGTCGTGTTGAGCAACGTCTGTCGGCCTTGAATCTGAGCGAAAACGCCCTTCCGGTGACAGGAAGTTCCGCTTCTTCCCGTTAGAGAACACCTGACAACTGGGCCGACGACGGCGAGACCGCCCGCCGAGATGGCCCGGATCGCCCGAGATGGAATACATACGCAAACTGCTCGAGTGTGATCCGGTGAGGGTTTCAGTGCGGCTGTGCTCGGCATTGCCATGTAATACAATAATAATAATTCACTGTGTATAACTGAAAGATCACGTTAAATGAACTGGGTGGATGATCGCGTTTCATGTAACGTAGCGTACATTATCCGAGACCATCGCAAATCGGTCTGTGTCTGTGTGTGTGTGCGCTGAACAACGATGTGGGCATTACCGTGAGCGTTACCGTTTCTTCCTCTTTATCCTGGTGATTAATTAATACTATGGTAAATTAAGCAGAGAGAGAGAGAATTTTCCGAGCGTCGTTCTTCCGACGGAAGCAGCAGACGTGTTCGGTATGCAAAAACAAACAACACATGTATCTAAACTCAATTGGACGACCTCCGTGGAGAGCGAGAGAGAGAGATCTATAGAGCTATCTAATTTCAGGCCTTCTGTGCCAACCTTACTGTCTGGCGAGACGTGGTCTTGGAGGGCCCGTTTAAGGTCGAGGGCTAGATTCTTGAACGGCGCAAACACTTGCCAAAAGACCCCATAGTTACTTTCAAGTCCACAACCCTCCCCGCGCAACTGTCGCTCCTCATCACTTGTCGTTATGGGCGAATCCGGGTCGTTAAATGGAGCAACCAGCTAGAGGATTACAAGCCAAGTAGCAGTAGTTAATCATTTAGTAGAAAATGACGATGAACCATTTCTTTTTTTTTTCTAGTAGGGAACTAAAATCGATCGATACACTAAACGAACACCCCATGATAACCTGGGAGATGGACGCAGGCCAACCGTAGACCGCTGCAATCTCTGACGATAAATGCAATTGTATCTATTCCATAATAGTTCCTCCACGTATGGAGTTCGTATATCGATGGTGACAGCTATTGAGCGTGTCCCTACAAGTGCTAATGATCGGAGCGATGCAGCTGAGTGCACTGTGGCCATCCACCAGTCTATCCAATGGTACAACTTGGTTGGCAACTCTTGTTTTATTTTCTTTGAAACGCGCCCCCTGACTTCCACAACGTTACAACCCTTCCATCTATCGGATCTGTGTACGGATTCGCTTCAGCTGGCCCTCAGCTGTTTCTGGTATTATAGTATTGGCACGTTTTTCTACAAACATTTTGCGGACACCCAGCCGTGGCGGCGTTGGTTGCAGTGCGGTTGCTGGTTTCGCAGGCTGATAGAGGAAATCGTTCGTGCCCTCTACTAAGATATTTTACAGCTAAGTGACCCGCTGGAGCAGCTCACGTTCTACCGTCCGGTCACAACGACGAGACAGCGAGGCTGCGCAACACGATACTAGTTCAGTGGGCTTGTACATCTTACGTATCCTTCCGTATTTCCCCTATAGTTCTACGTGAATAGCCAGCAAACACCACGATGCAATAGGACATCCAGCGAGACACGCATGCACGGGATGGACACGTCCCCCAAACCAAAAACGATTGCACCAGCAATGGGCCAGTATGTGAGATATGCTTATCGGCAGCCACCACCGCCGCCGCCACCGACGACCAGGCCACACTGCCTCAATACTCTGTTCAAGTATCTGTCGCGTGGAGCACAGTGCGGAGGCCTGTGCGTGCGTGTACCATGTATATGTCGGTTGGTATGATTCTGTCATTTATGAATGATCGAATCCGGCGTCGTCAGTTACCGGAAGTGAGGAGGCGCAGTCCAGGAAGACAGCGATCAGGCCGAGCGAATGCTGGTGGTTGGTGGTCAGCGAGCGTTTGTACTCCAACTCCTGCAATGGATGAACGATGAATAAATCAATAAACGAACGGGGATCGGTTGACGACACGAACACACCATCGCATCGCATGAGAGTTATTATATAAACGCCAACAAATCAATGCCGAGCAAATGATCCGGTCGCTCAGAGCGCTCGTAAGCTTTTGGTTGTCGGCGTTCATCCGACAAAAGCGTTCGTATCGCTCTTTAGCGCAGTTCGAACGGTCACACCAAAAACAGTGAGTAGACTCGATTAAAGGCTAAGGTCCCAAACGTAGCAGGGAGAGAGAGAGAGAATAACCGGAGTTTCGAGAGCGCATCCAATGCCGCCGGTGGAGACATATTACTATTACTCATGCATGTAGGGATCGGCTCCCAGTGGCGACTGATTATTGAATTGTTGACAATGTAAATTATGGGCACCGGCGAGATTCTCAAGAGACCCAGTGCCAGGGCTCACATGTCCCATCTGATTCAGGTGCATTAGTATAGCATTTACCGTAGCGCTTCCACTGCCCCCATTGTTGCTAGTATGCAATTTGATTATCATGGACAAGTCGAACACTGAAGTCCTATAGAAATAGAATAATTTTGAATCCAGACAAAAAAATATGTATATATATATATATAAATATACACAAAAATATGATAATGTGTGTGACTATTATGATTAATATATGTGATATATTATAGAAAATATGTAATTATCAAATTGAATATGCATTAAGTATCCAATGGCGGCCAATGATGCTACGATACAATACCCGTTCAAGATCGGCAGGGTTTGGACTAAGGGTCACCCATTCGGTACGGATGTGAATTTGTCCACTTTTGACCGCCTCGAGCTTGAGCCACTGAAACAAGATCGCGACATAATAAGTACATTATTATTATCATTATTATTTACCTATCTATTATAGATCCACCAGTACAAGGTACTACTGATTCGATTCATGTCTGCTCTTCCGAGATTTATACAGGAGTTTCACCCCGTCGGATCATTAGAGTCAGGGTATAGGTTGCGTAAAGGTTGAAAGTTGCCGAAGAAAAAATGCTAACACATTTTCTATTCGATTCTGTACTCACGTAAAGGCTATAAGGGCTTCGGAATATAAGGAGATCGCGATCTTAGAAATAAATACATTGATTGAATTTCCCACCCGCATCTACGTGTAGTATAGTACAGGACACGAGTGCGAAAATACGAAACGAGTCCTGTTAAAGATGTATATACATCTCTTCACGGCACTCGCAACAAATCATAGATACATTTAACTCCTCTCTGTCTCTCTCTAGTCGACGAGTGGTCAAAGGTCCACTCCCTCGCTGAGCGTAGCACTCGGTTAGGTGAATATCCTTCAATCAAGTACCGCCCCCCTCCCCCAACAAAACTGCAGGCCAAAAATAGTAATGCTCCAGATATAGAACGTATGTACTTATCAGTACCCCAGCTGAAATCATGTTCTAGCCGACCTAGCGTGCCTTCGGATAGCGTACAGCTGTACGCGCGTTGCAATATCGTTAGCTTCGATTCGAACTTTCACGCTCAGTGGAAGGCATCGCGATTATTTCCATCACCGTTCTCTCTCTCTCTCTCTCTATCTCTCTCGCACCCCCTCCCACTCACCATATCTGCCGTAGACTTTTCAGCGAGATCCGGTATGCTGAGGGCGCTCCTTCCAAGGAAGTCATCCTTCGATGACTGGTCTTCGTCATACACCTCGATGTCGAGCACCGACCCGGGCAGCTGATGGACGACTGCTTCACACGAGAAGTCCCATCGAGGCGTGATCGTTGAAGGGATCACCTGGGTTCGGTATTCCATCTTGCCAACTGCAATTCGTATTGCACAGAACAGATTCATCAGAACGTCGCGCAGTACATAAATTTAAGGCACTATTTCTGCCGCGCACGACATGAGGCATCTTCGCTCGAAAAAGAGTCGGACTGTCTCTCGCCGTGGACGGCTAAATCGCGCTCGGTGTAAAAAGCCGCCGGCCGCCAGGTTCCCGAGTCCCGTCAACTGGCGTGTCCCTTGAATAAGGTGAGTACTTAAGCTGAACTATATACTTCGGCCGGTTCGGCGAACACAGAGAAATCGGACGACAATTTCGTTGATGTAACGTGAGGAACGAGAATGGGCAAGGAACAGCGAAAACAATGTACGGAGAAAAATATCCTCAAGAAGAGCAACAACACCGAACGCGAAAATCGAATTACTATAGGTCACATGAGGGCTATAACTGAATTGAAGTCACTTGAGGTTTCGAGGAAGAAGAATAAGTCTTGGTCGTCCACATCGAACGATCGCGTACGAGTTCCCTCGTTTAACAACGTTGTACGACAGTACTCCAGGGAGGTTTTTTGGCCATGTCAAACGTAAACTTGTAACGCGCTTTGACGTTACATAGAAAAAAGAAAAGTTCACCGGCGAGTTCAGTCAAATTCAACGCTTTCATTATACCAATTATACCATGTTACTCTGTCTTTTTGCCTTTTTTTTATACAGAGGTTATAGGCAAACCCTGGGCATCACTCTTCACTTTCAGAGTATTCGAGTGGTAATGTCCGATTCTTACTGACTAAACCTCCAACCGATTTGTGACTTGGGACATTGTTCAGTACTTGTCCATGAGGAGCTACTGTGTGAACAATTGCACTCTGTCTATTTCGTGTATAGTGTCCGGGACGTTAGCAGGCCCTCATCTAGCCGTTCGTGGTTCAGGGCCGTCATGTATCGGCCGTCCTGACCGACACAAGTCTACTTCAAACGATGCAGCACGGAGTGGCAGCAATATGGCATCCCCAAATGATACATTCGGCCCTTCTACCGAACACCGAATGTATGTAGCCGTATCAATTTAGTTAATATGCAGAAACCTTCCAAGTATTCACACCTTGTCTCATAGCATCCAACGGCAGATCAGCCGGAGGGGAACAGCTCGGCATAGTATCTCCCGTTATCGATCGTTCCTCAAAGCCACTTGAGAGAGAGGCGGAAGAAAATGGCACAAAAGCAAAATAATAGCAAGCACCGCTCCTCGCGAATGATAAATTATGATGGACAACTCGCCGGCGAACGAATGCTAACGAGAGTGTCAATCATCCATTGCTAGGATACTTCCCAGCATTTACTGCCCGACATGATCCGAAGGAATATCATCGCGGGAGTCATAAGGGGAATCGGAGTAAGCTGGGAAATGTTATTGGTTTGTTACGATGATGATGATCATTATTATTATTATTATTACTATAAGACAATGGTTGCAGTGTTGAATTCAGCCGAAACGCCTGGTATAGCAAGCAGCGGAGCCAATTTAAAGGGGAGCCTAGTTAGCGGCGAGAGGTGACTAAAGTACAGAGAAACAATCACCAAATGAATCAGCGTCTGTGATACGAACGTGCCCGCTACCACCCGCATGCGTCGACCTTGGGGTTCCTCGCCTTCCCAACAAGCCGTTACAAGATATACACACGTACCTGTTAAAACTGCGTACGGATCACTTTTGCCCATGCCTAGCATCCCGATGTCAGCTTTTACCAGTTTGGCCGCTTCGATCACCTGAGGATGGAAGAGACTTGGGTGAGATGGGGCCGGGGAAGCACACGGTAGAAATAATAAAATATATGTATATTATACTATGTATCTATGTAAACTCACTATACTCATTAGCTGTACGCTTTGTAGGAAGTAGGCTTGAAAGGCAAGGTGGTGCCTTGAAAGAGGCACATTTCACATAGTACTGTCGTCTCTGCGGGCGTTGGTAGTTGTTATCGCTATAGCCCATCATTATTTTGTTCTATCTACCCGTGTATAACTATGCACCGGTTGATCTATGCAAGACTATTGGTTAGTGTTCTCTAAGAGAATCCCTTTTCATAGTAATGTTTATGGCCGTTCATATTAGACGTATGATAACCAGTTATTGTACACTGTCACGTATACAGAAGTTTAGTCTTTAGTAAAATGTTTAAACGCACAGCCAAATCGAAATAACGGTCTGTGTTGTTGGGCATACAGCATTTGAAAGAAGTGCAGCAATACTGCTGGCATATTTTATTGCGGAAGTCACGGATGCGCTGTCCAACAAGACCACAATACTTCTGCAATACATTCGGCCATTTTAGAGGCCATTTTATAGACCCTCTACAAACAGCAAATTACTCCCGTGGGACAGTGCCCGTTCACCAATCGCCACAACACATTGGGATATCACACTCCCTCCCTCTGTCTCTCGGCTTCGCTCGCGTTCGTTCTCGCCTGCGAAAATCGCCGAAATAGGAAACCGTATTCAATGCCTCGCCTGCGATGAGCATCGGGCTCCGCAATTGCTCTCGCGAAATGTGCAGCAGTCCCCGCTGCCTATCTTCGTGGGTGGTTCTTCTCGAGCACGCAGAACGCGACCAGCATGAGAGTATGGGAGATGTAATGGGTTCGCATCGCGGGGGAAAAAAAAAAAGCAGCTGGCCGAAGCAACGACAGCGGAACTGAGGCTGTACACAGTTGTGGCTTGTGCTGAGCTGGATTCCCTAGGCAATATTTGCGGTCTTGAATCGTACACCGAGCGTTGCACGCTGAGCAACGCTCGTAAATGTCGTCGTAGTGAGCTTAATGCGTAATCTATATAATAGCTAGAAAAGAGCACTGCGATCAGACAACGGTCGCGTCAGCGTTGACAATGTTCTCAGTTAGGAATGAACATGGCGCCAAGGATCAATGTCGATCATTTCGCTTGATTACGGATCGGTAAAAGTTGACCTTCATTAGGTAGGAGAATATCTGCTGTACGCCAGAGTTGTCCTGGCAGGCGGATTCTACGTCTGCAGATGAAACAGATTTGTAGGCGACTGCAGACAGTATCATCGTCGTTTAGAATCCACCCCGTGGATACAATGTAAAGCAAAGTTCAGGCCTTCAACAAGCAATGTACTCTTGACAATAAGCTCCCACGTGTCTTGTTATCACTCTCTCGCAGCGACGTCCGCTACCACGTATATTTAACACTATAAAAGATAAAGGATAATGATACCGACTCGCGGAACGATCGTATTTACGTCTAGACGAGGCTGCGGTGGCGGCGGCGGCGGCGGCGCCGTCGCCACAACACGGCGGAGCATGATGGCTGTCAATATCGGTTGGTCGATTACCTAGACACGTATCGGGGAATATCAGAATATCCCTGAGACAAGCCAGACTATACCGCGTATTGAGTTAGCGAGCAAACCAATCGATTTGTAGGCTGACGAGTGGCGCGGCACCAGATGGCCGTGCGGAGGTATCTCGGCGGTAACTAACGGGAACCACAATGCGGAATAGTTCAATCTGTGTTGTCGTCTAGAATCCTCGCAAGGACTGCTCGCTCCGAAGCTGTTCGTCCCCCAGGTCCGGTGATCTTGCAGATGGCCACGCGATGTGACTCTCATGATTATGAGATTTATTGGATTGGCTCTCTCTTGTCAGTTCCTGTTGTCGGCTATGACGCAAATGAAATCAATTTCCTTGGCGAAATATTCGCCATCGTTGTTGGACAGCGATTGCGCCTAATGTCGTCAAAGCAATGCGAATTTCTGACTAGGTAGTAGCTGTCTGTGGCCATTTGTTGTTTTCAATCGGCAATCTACGTATCAGCAGGCGACCTGTCATAATGACGACCGATGTATTCACAGATATGCACAGCGAATGTGGGCCGACGTCCGCGAAATCGTCCCAATACAGCGGCACTGCTGGTGACTGCCGAGTAACGAACAGCCGCAAAGACAGTTCGTGATTGATGTGCGAGTATGAAGAAGTCGACAAAGGCGATTATGATGATGATTATTACTATTATTATTACGATCAAGATTAATATCTCGCATGCAGATCATCATTATTATTATTATTATTGTATTATTAATTATGACTGATCGGATGTCGCAAACAAATCCGCGTCCATAAGGTAGATGGAGCTGCTCCGCTTGTACCGTCGTATCGCGAGCAGAAGTTCAGCCACAGAGGCATGTCGCGCCTACGACGCGGCATTGGCAATAGTCAACACGGTGGTTGGCGTCGGTGGCCGCGGGCGTTGGTATAATACCATCGATAGGTGCCAGATGAGAAGAAGGATCGGCCCGAAACGACCCCGTCAAAATAGTCACAGGTCGTGGGCGTTCTGGAGGGTAGAAACAGAAATGGTTTTTCCAAAAAAATCGCGAGGATTTCCAAAATCATTGGGGAAATCACCAATCAAACCTGTGCCAGAATCTTGCCTGGAGGAAATCAAATATTGGAACATGACGAGCTGCAATTCAGGTGTGGATATTTTTGCATATGTCTGACTTCAATGGCTGCCGTATTTCCAACGTTTGACCTTTTGAGGATGTTGACCCTTCGAAGAACACACCTCGCGCCGCTCGGAGGAAAATCGAATCCCGAATCCTTGTCCGGAAGCTGAGAGGCGGTGCATGTTTATCGTTAACTGGGGCTACCTGTAGCTGGCCTACCATTTCAAATGTTTTCTCATCCGACTGATGGAACTACGAGCGTCTCCATGCTAATTAATTGCCCACTGGAAGTTCTCGCACGGTTCTCCTTTTCGTCATCTATCCCCGTTAATTTGCCATTATATACAATAGAGATATATAAAATTATAAAACATAGATAAAAATGAGCACAGAAGCATAGAAGACATATAAATCATAACACTAAATGGTGCCACTGACCTGGATCCTTAGGACGCCAGACGGAAGCGAATACTTGAGCGTATGAGCGGATACACTCTCGATCACTCGGTGAGTATATTTATTCGGCAGTACCAACACCTGGGAGATTTGATCGGTGACTGCCTTCTTGAGCAGGTCGTTGACACCAGGAATCTCCATTATTTCGCCAACGTTCGTCAGCGTGAAGTCCACCAACTGTAATCGACGTTAGGAAAAACGCGTGACTCATAATAATTACAAGTAAAAGAACAACGGGAATAGAGAGATTGTGGTCGCAAACAGAAAATGCTGCCCATTGGCCCACAGCCTCATGGGCGAGCTCATAGGGTGGTGATACGTGTTAACTCTCATCAGCTCGGCTCGTGAATGACGTCTCACTTGCGGACTCGGTTGTTGTTTCTGCTGAAGTTCCGGCTGTCTGAGAGCCGACCCTGAACTCGTCACTCGAGAGGTGACAGAAGCTCGGCGATCGTGAGACACGCCGTGCGTGTATCTTGCATTTGTAGATTTGTAAATAAAGTTGTTTTTGACGGCGATGCGGGAGTGAAGCCTTAGCAGGTTGTAGAGGAACCTGCCAGGTGGCTCGACCATTGCTAACTGGGGTGTGCAGGCGAAGCGCAGTAACGTAACTCCGACAGCCTATCTATAATAAATCTCTCTAATTAATCATCTCGATGCTGGTTGGCTATAATATTATAAACCATTATACTTGTATTGTTTTGCCATGCTATAATGCAAGATTTTAAAGTGGAGGTGCCACTCGTGTATATATGTCCATATATATATATATATATATATGTAAGTGGACGCATTGTATATATGGAATTATGCTATTTTATTGCTGCACCTAACCAAGGTGATGATAATAATAATAAACTGGCGTAGGCAAGAACAAGGCGAATCCACGCTCACATCATTCCCTATCGAACTCCACTGCTAACCGACATCACAGGATGATATTCAGCACAAATTGGACACACCTGTGAGCGTTTTTAGGCATACCATGGTTAAGGACATCACCGATCAGGGTTCTGAGGTTTCTCATTATTCTTTGTCGAACAGGCATAAATTGGCAGTTGACTTTCGTTGAGAACTTGCTTGGTTGCGTCGTTGGTGGTGGTGTAATCTGATACAATTTATTGCAACTGTTCTCGTCTGATGGGCGGAACCACGTCATCCAGAGATTTGGTAGGCGGGGAAATTGACGAATCGAAGAAAAAGCCCGCAAAGCGAAACATATGTGCCAAGAAAATTAGGCCACGTTCTCGGATTTGCATCATGCATTGGCTCTAGAAAAAGGCAATTCTCTAAATAGGTGACTTCTCCACGACTGTTGAGTGCAGAACGCTCGATTCGATATCCCCCCCATGATGGATCTCCGATTCATTTTCGAGTTGAGGCAGGCTTGCCAATATTCTCGGTCGGTCTCGGATATTAATTCTGACGACCAGTCAGCCGTTTTGACTGATTTGCCAATACGTGCCTCGACGAATGCCATCAGAAAAGCGCCGCTTCGCCGAACATATCATATACGGCTTCTGAGACATGGTGTACTCGTACGAAAAACCACCGAGCATGACCCCCTGCCCCCGGCTTACGTTCCCGTGCCGATTCACATCAAAACTAAGGCTCTTTCAAGACACCACTACCGTACCCGCCCTGCCATATGTTTATCTGTGTTTAGCCTTGTACATGATCTTATTGATTGAGAGTTGGAGTAACGCTAATTTGCCACTAGAACAAAATACAGAGTTCCGAGTCCTATTGTATAATTTGCAAGGCTTTAGCAATCACGATGATCGACAAACATCCCGAATTCTCATGGGGCATATGCGGATTTTCACGAAGGCGCTTAGCATCATATCGCAAATGATCATCCACCGAATGACGGACCTTTGCATAACCAATGAAGCTCGGCCGATGAGCGAGTTGAGAATTAGCAATTATTCGCAATTCCACACAACTGCTGTCGGTAGGGTAAGTCCCGATGTGTTCTCACGGGAGATGAGAACCTTTACGTGCGCAGCGTATTGAATTAAGGAACCAAAGAAATTAGGGAACCAAAGAAGTTAAGGAACAAAAAAAATTAAGGAACCAATAAAATTAAGGAACCAAAGAAATTAAGGAACCAAAGAAATTAAGAAACCAAAGAAATTAAGGAACCAAAGAAATTAAGGAACCAAAGAAATTAAGGAATCAAAGAAATTAAGAAACCAAAGAAAAGATAGATCTTCTGGTCAATACGATGAAAATTCGATTCGATAACGCGGCAACGCCAAAGGGAGACAATGGCCCAGGTATTGAGCGAAAAGGCCAAAAACTAGTTCCAGTGGACGTCACCGAAAGGTTTAGCGTTTGGGGCATTGTTTGGCGAAAGGCTGCTGATCCACAAGGAATGGTAACGATCTGCCCTATATTTGTAAACATGCGATTCGTTACGGTTGGTCCTGGAAGGACGCAGCTCTCAGCAAACACAGGACTCGCAGAAGCTTCACCCGAGCACTGTTAAGGAATATGCCTACAAGCTCTTATAGTCGTTGCGTTTTGACATCTACAATGCAATACATGTGAAAGCCATGCACGCGCGATGTGAACCTTGTCACTATATATGATCGAGATTCGCCAGCGGCCCCTCACGCAGCCTGAGGCGCACTTTCCCCAAGTCCATTTCATATAATCCGGTCTGGTAGAAAGAAAACGACCCATTAGAGCTATTCCCGTGTTTCGCGCTTTGTGTCACACCAACTGAGTTACGCACGGCCACTCTGGCCAGGCATCGTACTCGCTTCGCTGCGGAAGGCTTACCACCTCACTATTGCAGGCGTGTCTGCACCGACAGCTCATAACGACGACGGATGATCAATCTCAGTCGTTCCCTCCTTGTACCACCCTGGCTGTCGATTCCCACGTACTTTCAGCAGGTGGGTGTAAATACGCCGTTGTTGGTGACGTCTTTGTATTTTTCCAACTTTGTGCCACTCCGCCAACGCTCGGGTAATTGATACGCAACGTGTACACGCAGCCGAGTTACATCTGTCCGCTTGTGGGACAGCTTAAAGGGAGTCACCGAGGGGTTGGCTGCTTGTAAACGTACCGAAGCTGACACTAATGCGAAGTCCGGGACATATGATAGTATCATGTACTTGGCTGTTTGTTTGTGCTCCTTTGCGCTGAACCAACGAAGAGAAGATTTCGAAAAGATCTGCGAAGGCTGAGGACATCTTACCAACACCCGAGTGCTTGTTCTTGGGAAAAGCATCACAGAAATATACCGTATATCGTACAATAGAAATTGTGTTTGTGTAGAAGTTAGAGTACAATTCAGTCATTATAATGCGGAGTTATATTTTTTTGTGAACTCGTATCCAAAGCAAATCATTACGAATAGTAACGTCATTTCGAAATGTCTCGCATATATTTCCATCGCATTGTAACAGCTTATAACGGTTCCTTCGCATGAGCACCGAACAGGTTATTTCAAATGCTCGAGGAAAAAGTCATCTAGTTTTTCTGAACTCCTTCAATCAATGTGACTACAATTATAGCTATAATAGATGTACGCCAAAACGATTTTGCAAAAATGAACGCCAACCTACCGGAGGTCGGAGGAAGCAAGCTGTTACCCCTCCGACGAGTGGTATCTGCTTGGTGAGGGGGCGCAGCTCGACGCGCAGAAGACCACGAAGCTGAACGTCACGTATGCCGGCCTTAAAGCCCTTGATCTTGATAACGAAGCTACAATCGCCGCTGTAACTGAAAACCCGGCAGGGAACCGACCACATGGTTGAAACAGGACGTATGACACATCATACTCGAAATACGCAGAGGTTGGTGACATGTGTATTGGGCCCGTGATACGACCAAGCAGAAATTGGAACTGAGAACATGCTTCTCCACCAAACTATCCTAACCTACTGATCAATGAGAAATCATCAGAGATGCTGTATACCCGAAATCGCTTGAATCAGATATCGCCCATAAGAGAATGTCTATCATGGCCTAGTTATTATGGGACAGATATGGGCCGCAGCAGTTGGAATATTTGGCTTGGCTAAAACAATGGCATACGTCTGAACGAGGGCCAGCAGGAATTCACCCTCATAACAATTTATGAGTGGAAATTCTTTCATTAGTGAGATATGATTTAGGCTCTGTGTAGAGGCTTGCCCTCTTCAAGAATCTGAGTTTACCGAGTTACATCTGGGCCTGTGAAGAAATGTTTACTAAAGTGTCCTGCACAAGCAAGGTCCAACCCAATGTTGTCATCCGTTTTTCCATGCTGTACCAAATTAGCTAGTTCTTTTATAGCGCTCAGTGAAGTGCAGCTTCCAGCCCTCTATATTACTGACAAGGCCCAAAAACCCACCCACGGCTGACAAATGACCTCGCTGCTGACAATGGGCCTCAGAGAGATTTTTTAGGTAACATCCTTATGTGCGTTTCCTTCTAAACCGACGATCTATTTGGGACAAGTCTGGCCATTATATCCTAATCATATACCGTATGCCAAGACGTGCTCAACAAAGAAAAGATTTTCATAGAATATTCCCTTACATGAGATCCATGTCCATGATGATCTCGTTGCGGCCAATGTTTTCCTTGTAAACCTTGATTCCCCCGACTCTTGGCGACTGCAATAGCAACAGAAGATATTAGTTATAAGAAGACTATATAACTAATCATATTTCTATATGAGGCAGTATTTTGCAATAAGAACGACTGCGTCCAATGACTTCGTGTAGACAATCTCGGAAGATATACGCTTTTTGTTTCAGAGGTAGGGCACCAAGGACGAACATCAAACACCTGACATACGAAGACAGCTCTGTAACTTATCAATAGCGGATCTATCATAGCTTCACGGATGAGGCTCCACCTTTACTCGGTGGCAATTACTCATAGAAATTGCCCCCAAGTCTGTCGACTACCACTGTTTGAGACTTCCCCACGCCGACTGGCGGAGGTCGCGGGTTCGAATCCTGTTGTGGGAGACATCCTCCTCTTTATAGACTACAGCGTAGTGAGAATGAAAAATCTCTACTCCTCTCTATCGTTAGTGGGCCCAGAGTATTAGACTGAACTAGCAAATTTTGAAGATGCTTCTGCGGATAACGTCTAATTATAAACGTAACTTCCATGTAACCTAATTTCCAACGAAATCATGCGATAGTCCCCCGCTCGCTTGCTTTACTTTCGCGTTATCCCAACTAAACCAAAAAAACACAAAAACGAAAACCGAAGCCCGAGAGTTCGCTGGTGACGTGTGCACGTCAATAGGCAACATGACGGCAAGCGAAACTGAATAGATCCACGGTTAATTGCATTATCGGTAAGAGTTACCTCCACCCGATGACAACTGCATCCCTGTGCCCAGGTTCGCGATACCGTGCAATTAGCTGCGGCAATAATGAGCAATCATTAAGCAGGAGAATGTAAAGATATCTATCTGCCTCCCAACATGAAATAAGCATATCCTTCACAAGACAACAGGTGCGCCAGGTCAAGGCAACGTTCATTGGTGTGGTGCCATCTTAGCAAAAATCCCTACGAGCATGGTCGAACAACAAACTATCACTCTATAATTCTAGACCGCTACTGGCTAATGCAGCATTTCGCAAGCTCTGTGATCCTTGATGAGCAATGCATCCTACAGCAGTCCCATGGACCGAGGGTCCGAGATCCGCGAAATGCACATTACTACGAAATCTGTTTCCTGGATCCGCTTCGAATTCGCTCCTGCTGCCTAGGTGCTCATTGTTACTGAGGCAATACAGAATGACACAAGCTCACCGAAGTGAAAGATCGCATCAGAGAATCCGACAGGCTCGCCGAGATCGTCAAGCAAGCGAAACGCACTAATTCGAAAGTGATCAGCTACGCCCGACTGAAACAGAATTACCTATATGCTGAGGCAAGCATCTCGCGCGAAAAAAGTCGCTATTATCGAAAGTGTACAATATCGTCCACTTGTAGATGAGGCGATTTAGCGCGGAATGCAATTAAAAACATACTCGAATCATTGTGAACAACGGGGCGCGATCATTCACGTTATCTGCTGCCCTAGATTATCCCCGTTCGTTGGCAGGCTTTTAACTACCGTGGTCACGGGAACATCTGACGCCGGTTCCCCCCGACACCAAAACCGAGTCTCGCTATAAACCCTAGTAAGGTATTTCTGACACACAAGCTCGCAGCCGCTATATGTTAATTAGCTAACAATATCTTCGTGTCGAGCGCATCGAAAACTACTGAACCCTCGCAAATCTTTCAGTCCGTCGTACGACGGTATCTCGCTCACAAATCGAATAATCCAAGGGCGTAATGACCAATTAGCATAGACAAGTGCAAGTTCCGGCCATTATCATTGAGTTGACTTCGAGCCACCCTTTCTGGCTAGCTAAGCGCGCGAGGCGGTCCGGCCTAAAGCCATGTTGTTTAACCGGCGGAAAATGCCTCTGCTTTCAGCACTTCATCAAATAGCATCTAGCGTACACTCCCCGTTAGCTCGGACCGACCCCGAGCGTTCGCTACACGGCCTGCCCCAAGTTGCAGGCACACTCCACAAGGGATGGCGTCTGTGTCTTCGTCGTGGCTCTCCATCGATCGAGACCACACAGGCCACCACGCGCCCACAGCATCGAAAGCAGATACCTCTTCTTGCAGACTGTATCGTATACCTGTAACTAGCCATGATTAATAGGCCTGGACGCATATAAGCATCATAGTAGCTTCGTTACGCCTATCTTCAAAAGTCGTTATTCGTTGGCCATTGGTTCTACCACTGCAATACACGAAATATTAACAATACTCATGTAGTTGCAGGTGTACTGTACAGTGTGCCCTACGCATATTGTTGCGCATTGGGGTCAACTACAGCATCGAATGCGTTCCGCGCCATACGTATATTTTTGAAAATAACAGCGTCAATTGGTCTCGATTCCGGACAGATTTGCAGCCACCTATCGTCGACGTGCGCTGGTATACCCCGGGGGGGCACTTCGATGACGTTGTTTCAGGGCGCTGACCATACAGAGTCGCGAATGGCTCGAGATATATATGTGTTGCATTCGGAATGCGAAATGAGATTGATGTTCTGATTACTCGGGAACTCTGATCGATCTATCGATCGCTACAAAGAACGTATCATACGACAACGACAGATACATAGCGATAATTGTTGCTGCTCAAGCAAGCCTCGTAAAGCATTTGCTCAAACCTGCAATAGTTAATCTCATTTATGAATAGCTCAAAATATTAAATAACTGAAGTGAAGGCATGTTTATGCTCGGCGAATGGCACATCAATGGCATATCTTGAAAATCTCTTGAAATATGCATAGCTGATGTTTGAGAGTGAATACACCCTACAATATTGTGATAAATGTCATCGACTCATTAAAATTCGTATCATTTAGCAATTACTATATATATATATATATCTATATCTCTTTACTAAAGGATAATCATTTTGAGGTAACGGTGACGCTCATCAGTGCATTGCAGGATTCTCGCTTGAATATATATATATATATAATATATAAATATATACACATATGAATATATGTTTCCGACGAAGAGAAATGCTGTACAAATCGAACTCACCATATCGCCGAGGTCGATCGTCTCGAATTTGAAGCTCTGAAGATAACTGGGCAGAGAAGCTCGCAGCGAGGGTTCGACAACCTCCACAAGCATTTCTTGCACGTACTGCCCAATGAACGGCCATAGTTGACCAAGCATCTGCAAGAAGAAAGGCTTCTGTTCTATATTTTCTCACGGTGTCTATGGTGAGAAGCTTCCCAAAGGTTAAATGTCCCATAAATACGACTATATTTCCTACTTACTGCAAAACAACAACTACTACTACACCGACATCGTTACGAGTCTCTACGCAATTGCCACCATAAAGGATTGTTAAATTGCGAAACCCTAGTTAAGATATGTTCATACGTGAAGTTTCTATGCTCTGCCAGCTCTGCCGCTTCTCGTGCCGACCCCTCGAATAACATAACGGTTGAAGTAGACAAACGATTTACCGAAGAAACAACAGCGGGGCCCCTGGCAGTCGAGGTACCTCTATCGAAGAGATGCCTAGCAATTTCCCGAGCTTTGCGGGTGGGCGTGTAACACGGGTTTCGTAAATTTCTAACTCCCACACATCACAGGCACTACGGCTGAACGGGGCATGTGCATTTCTAAAGGCAGCGTCGAAACAAAACAAAAAACCGGGACGAGGCACACCCCAACCCGGCAACGAGTGAGGACCGAGGCAGCGAGGATGAGGTTAGAGAAGGCTTCTTCCTTCCTCTCCATGGACTGGTGTGGGCGACCGAGGCGACCGGGGTCCAAGAAACGGATCGATCGTCAACGGATAGCCCCACCATGTGACCCGTTCGAGGTTGCAGAACACGCTTCGCCGTCGTGTCACGTTTCCAAATCGCCCTCCGGCTGATAGGCGCTGACAAGCGCAACGAGGTATCGTTGCAACAAACGTAGTTCTCTTTCATTAAAGCGAGCCACACGAATAGTGCGAGCACGCCTCTCGCTCGACGGCTGCGAGCGTGCCCTAACGAAGACATGCGTACGCCCACAAAGAACACCAGGTGTACGCCCACATTACGCAGACCTTTGAAAAACGGGGAGAGACATCTTGGCAAACCTTTTGCTTTTCCTGGCTCTTACGTCCTAACCTATTAAACCTACATGTTATCGTTGCCTATTTGAGCGATGATCATTCGCACAGGGTGAAAGGTCGGCGCACGCAGGAGGGAAAATTAATGCGGTTAAGTTAACAGAGGAAATTAGCGATGCGTGTCTGAAGTCAGGGCAATGACGGAGACACTGCGATGACCATTACGGTCTATGAGATTTTCTGCAAGGGAGGACGCTTCAGAGGACACAGCGGACATCAAGGGCCCGGTTTGATGGTGTTTCCTTCGTTGACGTTACAAAGCCTTCGGAGCTGAGCCGAGCCCTGCGATCGGCTTCAGCGATCAGCTCCATGTTGACAGTACGCAAACAACGGTTGGCCAGGTGTCGAAATTACGCCCCGCTCTAATGTATCAAACGACTAACAACGACCACCGCCAAGGACCACCGTGTTACTATTCAAAATCTGACTGTCCACTGTAATCATCCAGACAGTTGAAATTAGCACATTATCCTTCGATTATGTGCTAATTTCCGCTAATTCCCATAAAACCCGTTCTCAACCAACAATTATATACTGATACAAAGTGTCTATGAATATTCCGGGCTGACCCACAGCTAACATTTAACGTTCACGGTACAACTGCTTTCGGCATTGCTTCATAAGACGGACCCCTTCAAAGGATACCAATGTCTGGATGATTATGATCCACAGTCAGATGTCTAACAACAACACTGTTTTTAGGCGGTGGTCGTTGTTCGTTGCTTCGGAGAAGAGGACGGGACGCAATTTCGACACTTGGTCAACATTTGTTTGTATACTGTCAACATGGAGCCGATCGCTGTAGTCGATCGCAAGCAGGGCTCGGCTCAACATCGAAGGCTTTGTAACGTCAACGAAATAAATTTCATTAAAGCGGGTAGTGTGGTGATGCAAGCCGATGGTATGATCGAAACGAGATGCGTTCGAACTAACAATTTCTGCCCCTCGGAATAAAGAGACTTGAGACGGAGCTTCAACGGGAACCATTCTTAGAGGCATATAGTAATTAACTGGGAGCATTCCGGCTAATAAGAATGAATATGAATTAATAGTGCTCAAGTGGCGATTCAGCGTGTCGTCCTCATTGGCGACGTTTTTACCAAAGAAAACTAACAGAAGAGATGATTCATGAAAGGGCATGCCGTAAAGAGCACTAAGCCCCAGCCGATAGAATCGCTTTCAATCATGCTGTCCAATCAGGGACACCATCGCTGCTATCTCTGATGAAACAGGCGCTGATATGAAGTAGTCTCCCATCGAGCGATCACTTGGCCTCGGCTCACAACACACTGGGTGCACAGCATTCACAGATAAAGCTCTCATTACCCATATCGTATACGCGCATCCACAATAAGTGTAAACTTTCTGGAAGGATTAGTTGCATCGCCAAGATAGATCACCGGCGACTCGCCGGTGGATGACCGGAGGCGGTCTGAGTTCTGAACTTGAGCGCCTAAAGTTTGCTTGTCGCGCGACCTGAATAAGCGGCGGCGAGCTGTTAATTAGCTCATGTCTTCTCTTAGGCTTGATGATAAAAAAGAGAGAACAATGAATGATCGACGATATGTACCCGCTCTCGCAGGTCGCGAGCGATGCAGACCCGGAAAGACTACTACAGTACGTAAGGAGGCATACACTGAAACGACCTGGTGACGTCCGGCATATTAGTATTCTGGAGAGTTGCTCATAGGGTAGATAACTTTTTCATCAAATGTCACCAACAGCCACCGCCGAGTGAGGTAAATTGTCGAACACAAAATGAGCTTGGCTTGTGTAGCAGGAGGGTCCGATTATGAGTTTTCCGATGCAGGCAGAAACATTATGGCAATCATCATTTCGCCGAACATGCCACGTCAAAATCACCGCCAAGTGACCACGTAAATCCCGCGAGCATTCTCCCACTCGTGTGCAAAGCGATGCTCTTCTAAGGAGCTGATTTTCCCTTAAAAAAATGGCAGGTCTCAGGTAGGCTTCTCATCGCGTCACATCTTGTCAGAGGCACACCGAAGGTCCCAAAAAATATCCATGCCGCATCTCGTGCCCGTATAGCCAAGTCTCTAGCGGTTTGTCGTACAGACGAGGCTTACCTACTGCTGGAGTGCGTTTCAGTGAAACCAAAGATATGCCTATCACGCCGCGCCTCTTCAGATAGCAGCAGTAGCCGCAATATCAGGGGAGGGTACGATGAAATCGGCGGGGAGCTATCGGATATTGGAATACAGTAAGTGTTCCCGCTGGCTGTGAAATAACGGTGTCCCCGTCGACAGAGAGGTCTATACCACAAGTTGACGCCACGTTGTCAATGTCGATAATAGGCGTGCTGGGCAAATCACGTCTTTACTGAAATACTCGATACATTGTGTGATTCGTATAATTGCAGAAGCCAGCGGTGAACTTGTGCCGTTTACCAAAGTGCGATGTATTGCAAACGAAGCCCAGATAGGAGCCGTTAAGAACAGAAATTTATCGGCTATATTACTGGCTGACGTTGGCAAGTGAAAAGCGATTTTATTTGATCTATACTTTTTGAGAGACATACACTCAATAGCTGAATGCACAAGCTGTAGGTAACCTGTTAACACGTGGACCAGACACGCGATGCGTAGGCGTGTTCTGTCTCGCTACGCAATACAATGAATCAACAAATGTTTAGGACGACGGCAGAGATCCCACCGCGATTGATTTCAGCGTTTCTTACCTTATTGAGCCATTCGCACCGTTCTGTATCTGGGAAATACACCTGAAAGACAAAACCGAACAGAATTTAACTAGCTGATTCGTTTCAACGCTTCGGCAAATTACGTTGAGTGCATTTCTATACGAGGGATGAGATAAGATTCTACTGTAGATAGTATGTTCAACAGATATAAAAGGTGAACTCGATTGGATAACGTAGCGCAGTGGTCACCCTACGTTGAGCAAAGGCCAAATTGTCGGCTCATTCAATTCGATTTAGGTCCGGCCGCAGCCACGACCAGCGAACCTTGCTGCGCGCATTTCCTGAAATGACCGTTACTCGAATACTGCCCTACCTACGTGTACACGGTATACTCAGTGTTTGCGAGTACAGAACATAGCCTTCGGACTCCGCCACTCTGGTATATTGAACGAGGGCGAGGAATCCCAGATCCCACTGATCGCAGGCGCCCACAACAAACCTCCTATGCATGTTGAGAGTCCACTAAGAATTCGTGGAAGGCACGAATGTCCGGGATACCTTTTGTGGAAATCCGGTCTGAGGCACCACACGTCCACAATCGTGGGAGCCGGTGAAGGTCAGAGAAGCGTCACTCAGGAGCCCGCGTGCAACTACAGCCAACTCGTAGAGAGCCCGTTTCGGCCTTATGGTCTCGAGTTGGTCCCAGGATAGTTGCGGTCAAACCAAACGGATTTAGCTATTCTACATTTGGGTTTACCTTTCTTGTCCAAGACACCTCATGCCAGTGTAGAACTTCTCGGAATCACATCAAGTTCAGTTAGCGATTAAAACTCTGGAAATGTCAAGAAATAATGACTGTCACGGCAGTCTCGGTGATCGAAGGCTTCTCTCCGAAGGCGAACTAGTGCTAGCGTCCATTATCTCTCTATCCTGCTTCTACTAAGCGACTGGCCTGGTTTGATCGGCAAGCTTTATCAGGGACAACAACTTAATCCGGACAACCCGAGCGGGAGCACAAAGTCGGATTACATCATTATGTAAATAGGACACGCAGGTGAAATTTTATTCAGGCCATATTCAAATGACATTGCTTCTATTTTCCCTCTTCAATGACAGTGATTTTGTGTTATCCCACTACCGTGGCGCCCAGGGGAGGGAAATCCTTTCAAGCGTCTCGAAAGAGTTTCTCGCATACAGTAAACTTTGGGTAGATTCACCGTATGCTGAAACTGCATTGCACTCACGTGAGGAAACTCATTTTCCAAGTCTATGGAGATGCTGTGAAAATTACTATGGGTCTTAGAATATTCAACTACTTGGCTCGAAGCGTCTGCCGTGAGGGTGCCTGCTTAATTATGTCATCGCTACGACATAGTCGCCACACACACACAAAAAGTGCCGACTTTTTTTCCCTCAATGCATAGCATGACAATCCTAGCGCGGTGCGTAACTCCTACAAAACCAGCGTACGATAGCGGGGACGATAGCGAGCAAGGCGTGTATCTAGTCATAGCCGCTCATTATCGTAACGACACGCAAACGACAACCGGCGACACAAACTGAACGAGGGAATCCTTGCCGGACCTTGCTAAAGACGTTCGTTTTTTGTGACACGGCACACAAGGCTAGTAGCCAGAAAGTCCGCGAATCTCCAGGGAACGGCACGCGACTCAGGAGAGGGCGTCCATAGCGTTATCGTTATTACGGAGATTGCGACAACATGCCAAGTCATTTGAACGGCATGATGTTTCCTATATAGCCGAATCTAGGAGGTCGACACCGGATTTTCCACGGCATGACCATTGTCTATATCGTCCTTTAATCTATCGCGTTGTACGGCGAGCACAAGGGCTCAACAATATCAGCCTGTTAGCCAGTCTGTCAGACCTCGTCGATTTCTCCATATTAAGTCATACGGTGTCTCCTGTAAGGATGAGCTAAGGCTTGCGTATACAATTGGAAGGATACAACTTGAGAAGGGTATCCGCAATGCTAAGTTTTATGGTAGCATCCCCGTGAGCGCTATCGAGCTCTCACTCTTGGATCCGTGGACACAGCGATAGTTCATGTGATTTCGCAAGCGATTAGCACACACCGCACTCTAGTCATGAAGTGG
Source organism: Stratiolaelaps scimitus (assembly GCA_019614645.1). Taxonomy (NCBI): domain Eukaryota; kingdom Metazoa; phylum Arthropoda; class Arachnida; order Mesostigmata; family Laelapidae; genus Stratiolaelaps; species Stratiolaelaps scimitus. The sequence goes on along the minus strand of JABWDB010000034.1, from coordinate 793,504 downwards.
GAGGGCATCACCATGCTACATCAGCACAGATCGTAACCAGCTTCGCATTGGGTCGGCTCTCAGCATTGCACAAGAAAATCTCCGGGTGACTCTCCCCATCCCACTTGACAGATAAGGTTAAGGCTTGTTCAAGCGAAGCCGTCGCGCTCACTCTCGCATAGTGACGCAAATCATGCATGTACAATGGGTCTATCGAAAGAACGCCGCCAGAACTCGAACGTTGGGGATGCATTGTCTTGCATCGAGAGTCACTTGAATTATTAGCACGTTGAGAAGTGCTTCCATGTTTAGTTCCACTTGCCAGCCGAAGTGCACAGCCGCTGAGAATTTCCAGCTGCAAATTAACTTGATCAAGTTAACGTTTGTAACGTCTCCTATACGTTCCGAGCTGTTGGAACACTAAAGGGTAGCAATGAAAGGTGACAGTTTTCAACTGAGAGCACCGATGTCAAAGGCTTCCGGATGGGGGGGGGGGACAGAAGGGCCCTCCAAAGCCAGCAGCGAATTGAGGTATTGCATATCACCGATGTCTGATCGCACACAAAGGCTCCACAGAACTGGGTCAAAGGTCTAATACACGTGGAAGATTGCAAGACAAGCTTTCAGCGCTCAGCTATTCATGCGACCACAATCTCCAACCTGCGTGCGCCTATTTTCCCTGAGATTTCACGCAGAAGGATCAGGCGTCACTCCAGGCTTTTTCTCCATGACAAAGACCTCTGCTTACGGAACAATATGTTCCTGATTAAAACATTAACAAAGGCACACCACTTTTCAGTGCGATTTTATGGTTGGTTAGAACATGAGCGCGAGGATTCGTTACTATAGCTGTAGTCGGACGTGCCTAATGCATCATATCGTTGGGTATGATTGACATGGAGACCAGAGACAACAGCGCCACGAGTTGTAATCGTTCCCTCGATCCTCACAAATCGTCGTCTGGCTAGGACATGGCCACAACATTGCCGATAAGCATTTGATGCACACCAGGACCGCGATCGGAATTGGGAAGTAAGCTATGAAAAAAAAAGAGGCCCTTACATTCGCGACCATCTGCAAAGCTACCAACTAGCAAGGTCCTACAAACGAATACATGACATTTTATATATTACAGCGTATCCGTTAACTAATGCGCATATCAAGGCGAGCAGCGCCTCTTTGAGAATCGATTCCTGGTGGCAGTTGCCGGCAGTACGAGGTCCACCACGTCTTCCCACCAAGTGAAACACGCCGCTCCATTTATATGCGTTTGCTTCTCCAGGGAGGGAAAAGGCAGGGACACGCTCTGTGGCGTTTTGACACAGTTACTTGCCAGGACCCGTAGCAAGAGTAGGCATCAACCGAGGCTGGAGCCCGCTGACTGTCGGCCGGCGTGACATTGATTTTTTCGACGTATCCCTTTACGGGATACGGCAGCAGCCGTAAATTGTCACAGAATCGTCTCCGTAATTGGCAAATGATTACCGCCATCTGTACACATTTCGCGCATTGACATCCAGGCGGCTCCGGGTTCGCTAGTTGGCGCGGCTGGCTCTGTGCCGCATGTTCGTAACATGTGGATACCTCTGAATCGGTTATTCCACCTGCTGGCGGGGGCGGGGGAACCTGTCTGCATTAGCTCGTTGTTTTCAGGAACAGCGCCCTATGAAAAGGTCGATTCGAAAACCTGTGTCGAGTAAATGTCATCGTTCTAGTATCCTCGACGTACTGTAGATATAGAGGTCGCTCCGGAGGAAGGCGGGAGAGGGGTCACAAAGTAGGTTGACACTGACTGCTAATACCTGTCAACCGGCTCCTTTTGGAGGTGCTCTTCGCTGATGAGCATAGCCTCTCGGAATGAAGAGCAATAGCTCTGGATTTGTACGAAAGAACAGGCCCGGATCGAATCACCCGAGTGCGTCGCATTGTCTAGCGTATACAATTCAGGAAAATAAAGGGATAGCTTATGCATTCCTCGACTCGTTACATTGCTGGAGAGTTCATTATTTTACTTTGGTTTAGTGCGCAACATACTATCTACACAAAATTTGTCGGTCGAAAGTGATATTAGCATGTGCTATATATACATTATATTAGGGTGTCCGGTTCAAACTGTCTGCTCGATAAATGCCAAAACAGTAGTATGGTTGGGATCTGAAAATACACAATATATATATATATATATATATATATGTGTGTGTGTGTGCGATTTACATGTCTTAGAATGATAAAACTACAACAGAAAAAACAATGATAGAGTTCAGCTTTTAAAGAAGACGACAACTACAAACTGCAAAATGTATCTTGGTGAAATTTATACTTTTGATATCCTCGTAATTATGATGATGATCATGGATGTTCGCCGTTTCCACTCCCAAATTGAAATAAATTGCTTCAATATAAAATTATAGTCGACGTCGTGTTTCTACAGTGCGACCCCTCAGCGGCCCGAGTTAACCGCTTGGTTTTTCAAATCCTGTCAACCCGCTCCAACTCGAGCCAAACAACAAACTTATAACTTACCCAGCTTGGGAGATCCTCGAGCAGTGTTGAGATGTTCTTTTTGTCGAGGACGAGCTTTCGCAGAGAAGCTTTGGCCTTCATCTGTTGGCGCAGGTGGCAGCGTACGGCATACGCTACGGAACCAAAAAGCAACCACGACGGTGACAGACCAAAGTGACCTGCAATTCAGGACGCATATCAGGAAGTCATCGCTGTTACTGATGCGTGTTTATTGCAACGTACACCAAGCGGATACGTATTGCAACTGTAATAGAGAACGGTCTCAGCGGGCATACCGTTCGGAATATAGGAAAAAAGCATTAATTTTCGCGAAATATAGGATTTTATTTACCGTGAATCCGTAAGGACCCGCGGCTAGCTTGTGTCGAATACCTACAGAGCTTTGCTATAAATTCCGACCTCGACGAGAGAAAGACGTTCTCATGGACGTATATTGTGGAAGACTTTTTTTGTTTACTGTTGTGTGCGAGCAACTGCATTGTGTTGCCACAGCAACAAGAGCTCACACAACAATTACAGGACATCATGGCGAGGCCCGAAATTGTTCCGAGGGCCTGCCGAACATTGGGTAGCATGTATTTGTGGAATGGTAGCCTTCGAAGGACAGCATCAGGTTGCCATGCAGTTACAGGGCAACGACCGAACAAAAGTCGAAAAGACAATACCTTCTGCGGCCATCCGACGAGTGTAATTTCTGTCGATAAACCGTGGACCCTTTACGATGACAACAGTATCGTCTTCGTCGGGGAAACATTGCTTGGTGGTTCGGAAATCGGAGATAAAGTCAGCTCAGTGGCTGTTGATGGAGATTCACCTAGAGTGAACAGTAGATGGAACGCGAGTCCCACCTCTCATAACGTACTACCTAATGCAATTGTATATCGAGCATTGCATACCCCAGCGTGTTGAGGTTGACCCACGATATTCACCCACTGACGGAGCACATTTAAGCACGTTGAGCTAATCAACTCTGGTGTTCTCGAACTCTTAGTTAACATGACAATTGCTTAACGGTTAGCTTGTATCTAATATGTGGTTACGGCGAGCAGAACCAATCAGTTGATCATTGATATACGACCGGTGCTGTTGGTTGAAAGGCCCAAACTTTCGACGTCGCATATATTAGCAATCCAAGCAGCCCGCACGCTTGGAACGTACAATGGCTTGCGTGCAGCGTCGGGCTCGCTATAAGCTTCAGGGAGACGTTCGGACGTCTCATATATTCTTCCACAAAAATCATTGGTCAAATAGAGGCAATTAATATCAGTCATTAGTATCTAGTGCAGCTGAAGCACGCGATGCTACTCCCATTGTATGTCCAAACAACGTAGAAACGGTTCGTATATTAGAGCACATTTTCTTAGCGAATTTACGATGAATCCGGATTGCCTTCGAACACCTATTCAATGCGGTCCGACCCTACATATTGTCGAATCTCTATTAAAATCTAAACCTCAGTAATAGCTTCAAAAAGAGCATCCCAGGAGTTATTCTTTATGTGTTTTTATCATACTCGTTCCCTGGTGCAATGTCGCTTTAAGCAGCCAGGTGTTCTGGCGAAAAACAGCCGCCTATTTTCTACATGAATATCATGCCCGCCTTTTTAGGCAACACACTATTTGCTTCACGTCTGGTACGTATCTTGCATGCGGCTTCCGCGTACAGTATGAGAATGCATGCCGGTGGACTTCGGCAGCATCGGAGTGCTGCTCCCGACGTAACGCCGTGGCTTCTGCATGTATTGAATACACAAATTGAAGAGCAACATATATTTTGCATATGACTCCGGTAAGGCTCGTATTGTTAACCAAACACAGGGGCGGACACGGAGAGATGACGTGACAGACATAGCTGCGCAAGGATTTGACGCTCGCAAGCAGTAATCAGCTTATTTGTATGACACGAGGTAAGCACTGAACGTGGACTGGAGATGAAGGTGAAATGTAGAAAGAGGAGAACTCACCGATGAGATAGGCGATAAACCCCACGACAAAAGCTTTCCCCATCGCTTTGAACGTGTCAAGGGAGAGTCCGTTGGGGCCTGGATCGACGACCTGGTGCTCCCCACTGCCTGGCGAGGCCCCGGGGCCGCCAGCGCTGGAGCTACTCTGTGTCATGTTGTGTCGAGTTGGGCCTTGTAACAGACAACTCACGAATGACGAACGTGTGGCCACCAACTGGAAAGACAAAAGGAAACTCGTCAACTCGAGAATATTATTGTAATAGCACAACTAAGTAATCGGTAATTGTCGGAATTCTCACGAATAATGAGGAAAAAACAATGCCAACGACAGCCAAATGAACCACCGAAAAACCAGCTTCCCCTTTATCAAGCTTGGTTTGATACCGGGCGAGATATTTGCCTCGGGCAGTAATATCATATACGCTACGTAGGCCAAAGAAGTAGACCCAATGGCTATGCCTTCGAAGGCTTCGTAGCCGAATACGGTCAATTCTTATCATATAAGAGACATGCAAGAAAGGGGGAATTATTTATTTAAAGCAAAAAAAAACAATGGGAGGGAATTCAATTGAATTGAACAGCTGCGTCCTAACCGCGCCAATCGCCGCTATGTTTGGCGCCAATTGGAGTCGCGTTTTATTCGTTCGATTTGCCAGCTGCATTCGTACACCATTCATCATCTTGAGGGATAATTTCTAGAAGTAGCATCCCTCAGAAAAGCGGGAAGCCGCTTTGGCGCATCATTGCCGCGTCTCGAAACCCGTCCCGTCGGAGAAAAGCGGCCCTTCCACAAAAGAGCGTTTCTACGCCACCAGACATCTAGTTTTCATTATCCCAGCAGCGTCCATGAGAATAAACGTTGAATTTAAATGTCTACCTGTTCATTCATCAGTCATTTTGCAGTTACCGAAAAAGGCACACGCATCACAAAAAAAAAGACCTCAAAGCTACACACCATTTATCACCATGACTGAGGTGAGCGCCAGAGGACAGCGCAAGGGTCGCCTTGACGTACAATTCCACGGCCATATGCCAGCTTTCGTACGGCCGTGGGAAGGGGATGTTGGATAAGGAGTTAACGCCATCAGAAGCATGGCCTTTCACAGAATGCCCTGCCGCAACCAGGGGTGTAAGTGGACGCAGTTGTTCTACATCGTGAGCGATACAGACGATACGTAACGGTAGACCCTGATTGCCATTACGTTCCGTAAAAATGGGACGCAAAAAAGATACTCATACTCACTCATCGCTACAAAGTACCAACGAGAGAAAAAGGTTCGCCCCTGACCACTTAACCGGCCCGACTTGCTAAAGCTTACGATGTTCTCCTAGGTGAGCCTTTAGTGTTCTCCCGGTTGTTGTATGTTCCACAATCGAACGCGTACACAGTCACTTAACAAGGTTTCAGCTGTTGTTTCTAATTTTTCTTAGCTGACCCCGAGCTTACCTCCTATCGTCTTGCAAGGTTGGATCTAACAGGGTCCAGCAAGATCGGATCGGACCTGAGAGCCTTCAATTTATGGAGAGGTCGCCGGTTACCTGTTATCAACTCTATGTGATTCTTCTCCATCCCCTCCTAGGCCGGGTCCGGGGTCTCGCCGGGTCACTCATCACTTCGTTGGTTCTCCGATAAACGCGCAGGTCTCGCGCAATAGCTGGTGCTGCTTGACGAAAATCAAGATAATTTGAGATGATCGTAAATGCCGCAGCGGACAAACGTATCAGAGGAGGTTGGAAATTTGGAAATGAGTGGCGCTAACAGCAACGATTTCAGCAGCTGAGCTGGGCTGTCCGTCCATGTGTACTGTAACAACTACGAGGGAAATTGATCAGAGATAGCTGCCTTGGGTTGCAATCCTGGTGTTTTTCCGGCTTTGAGAGCTATTGTTCAGAGTAATTGTAGCCAGGGACTTTTGTAAAATGTGCATTCGCTCAACATTCAGCGAACAATCAAAAGTTGTAACTTGGCCGACGTCTACTTCTGGCTAGCACGGCCAGTGAAGAAAGTCTTCTAGAACAGCCATGGGAACCTCTTGGTATTTTACCAGACTAGCTACTTGGGGTACCACTAAAGTACGGACGTGCATCGAAGTTCATGGTTGCAATTGATTTGATGACCGGGTTCCGGTTTGATGACCTCGAGATTTGTGTGCCTAAAAAATAGGGACATCTGAAGACTGCCCGGTTCCATCGACTTCTGAAAAGTCTATCTAGTGTAATAATGTGTGTAATCTACTGTGTGTAATATATATATATATATATATATATATATATATATATATATATATACAAAACGTAAATTTTGCATTTTTCATTTCATGCTCAACTTAAACTCTTGCAGAAGCGTATTCCACTGCAATATGTTGCCGAGAGACAACGGACACAAAATTTTAAATAAAATGGAAAGACAGGGCGACAATATCATCTATGTCGCGACAGGGTAATAATAATCATAATCCATTCTGACGGATGCAGCTATCTCCCTCCTCGCGGGCATTTCCAGCAGCTTCCCCTGCAGATAATAGTGGTGGAATGACCCTGGTCATTCTCAGCAACGTTCTTATCTATTCCACGCATAGATAAGATGTGTGTGACAGCCTGGGATGCACACTGCCTGTACCATGTAATTATTTCCTAGCCGTCATATATATATATATAAATATATATATATATATATATATATATATATATATATATATATATATGTATATAATGAGACTTAAAAAGACTTATAATACCTATCACTATGACATCGCTTCGAGTGGGACGGGCGGGTGACGGAAGACTTCCGGTTGCGACAATATTTCTTGTACCTATGCTTTGTTGGACTTAACTATCGACAATGGATTGTTTACAGCCAAAAGTAGCTACAAAGAAAATTGAGGATCAACATAAGATCTGTGTTCTGTCAACCATAATAATTGTAATATAGGGGCTTCGTGCGGTGCCCTAGTAATTATCACGACGTGTATCGTATTAGTTGTAACAATACTGATAAGTGGCAAAAAGTGTCTACTGCGAACAAAAGGGCCGAGGTTCGATGGCCGTCGCGGGCCGCAACCCTCGGGGCTCTTTGTTCAATTATTTATCGGTAGTTGCTCGTTCCATTATTCCCAAACGGTTTTCGGTGCGAAATTGAATTTGACCAATTGTGTACAGCGGGCTGAAAAGCCGGCGTCGTCCTCTTGTGCGTATGCTTGCAGATTGATTGGTAGCACACTACGCTAGGAGTTACTTGCAACGTGGATGAACACATACTACTCAAAGGTAATGACATTACTGCAATGCTCCAGCCGGAGGGTAGGATTCGCGCAGAAGGACAACGGAACACCTATGACTAAATTAGTGCAGCAACTGAGCAGCGTTAGTTCCGCAATACGGCTGGCGGTAGGCGGTTGAACGGTGACCCCGACCAGAGCCACAGCAAGTACCGCCCTAAACGCCGCCATCGCGAGGCAAAGTCCGTGGGTCACTCAATCGACAACTATTTGCAATAATTTGAATCTGCACTACCACTTTGTGATTTACTGTAACATTATCCAACCGGCATATACTATGACGGTTAAACACACCCGCTGTGTCTAGCGAGCACGTAATTACTCTCAGGGCACTCATTAGATCGTCCGCATTTATCAATGTGCCGAGCTCATAGAAAAGTTCGCCCTTGTTGCTATTGTGCTTCTAATACAACCCAATAGTAAATGACAGCCCATCAACAGGAGATGAACTGGGTGCCAACGGCCAGAGAGGAACAGGCCCAACAAAGGAAGGGCGAGAGAGGAGAGGGAGGACGCGGTGGAGGCGACGTGAGAAGCAACGGGATGGAAAAATCGATACACACGAGCGAACGCACACGGCAATCTACACAAATGCCCAACTGATGTTGCTATTATGTTTACTCCCGAGTCTTCGGGGCTAGCCTGTTCGGGACGCACCGTCAGCCAGAACGATTCTCATTTCGGTGACAGCGTAGAGCGACGTCTCATAAACCGCCATTGATGAGCGCCCGCCGGGGCAACCCGCCTCTGTACCTAACACAGTTCTACCTCAGCCGACATTGATTTCATCGGCTTCCTGCTGGTCGAGGCCGATGGTGAGCGCGGACGACGTTGAGCGATCCGCACACACGATTCGTGTACGGATATAGATGAGCATATCGGAGACATCGGTGCAGTAGTTAACGATAACAAAGAGATGCCGCATCTTCACCCGCAGTTGGCACCTGATGGCGGTGCCTGACTGATGAGTACGTTCCAAACGCTCACTCACAATTGCACTATTTTCACTGTCACTATTGCGTGTGCACGTAAGATTGCCATCTTTGGCCATCTTACTATAATGCCGCCGTGCTGAAAACTAGCGTGGTTGGTATCATGACTCGTGGCGAAATCGCACATCTCGAAGTCGACGATATTTGCGGATCAGCCCAATTCGAGGCCAATTCGAGGCTTATTGTATTATTTCGTTGCAGTGATGCAGTCTCTGGGCTCGTCTCCCTTCGCCTAAGGTTCGAGCAGCGAATGTTTCATTTATCCCACTAGCTAACTCGATCATTATTCACTGCCTCCAACAACTTGCTGATTAGTACACGTTATGCATTACGAGCGTCTCTCAATACCCACTCCCCCCATCGCTATATGTACGGGTTTCGCCACTGTCCACCGCTGGCATATTATCCGACGTTGAATAGCACAATCATTAGTGAGTTGGATAGAGCCGAACGAAAAGCGGCTTCCTTCGGATCTAACCGGGTTCGAAGCTATAATTACTCACATATAATTACTCACATATACGCTGTTCGTTCTTCCGGCGGATTATCATATAAGAAAGGTAGATACGTTCAATATGAGAAGAAGTGATGCTTAGCCTTCAAGTAACTGCAAGTTTCGTAAAGAAAATTCCCGCCGTCGATTAAAATCTTGCGGCGCCGCCCCCCTGCAGCCAGCGTTCCCGGTAACGCCGCACGTCACCGTACAGTGCTTCAGTAGAGTGAATACTATAAATTACCTCGCTTGCTCTGACTAGTTCAGTGCTATCTCTTAGCCTCCACGGTGCACTCCTAGGTGGTTCCGGCGCATCGAAAGGCACCCACTACTAAAGCGTGATTCCGCTTGCTTCGTGCCCAATAGCAACCTTACTTTATCTGACAATATTCTAATGGAAGTTTCAGTGGCATAGGTTCCGCCGTCCAAATTCCTATCCCAGAATCTAGCAAGGTCTAAATTTGAGGTCAACAAGAACGTGGCGAAACACTTCTCGTTAACAGCCATTTAGCGCAGTACAACGGTAGCCTAGCATAGGGTTAACATGTACTATTCTGCACCTGCACAGCCATACCGATGTAACATATTTCAAGCGGAATTGCTGCAGAATACGCACACATTTCGACCTATTTCCTCGAAGGAACTTTAAGACACCCGCAGGACTCTCTCCGCAATCGTTCAGCCGAGAGGGAAACGGACCAGATCCTGGCCTTACGACCCTGAATGCTCCTCACATACTCTGGTCTCTCTCGTGGAGGAACCTGCAGGCGGTGGTTAAGGAGGAAGTGACAAGGAGACTAAGGTAGAGTATAGGATATCCATGTCTGGGGTACAGGCATCTGCACGCCCACGTCTCGATGTCTGTGCGTGCGAAAGGTCGTCGAGAACTGGAAGGACCCAGCAAGGGCACAGCAATACAGCAATACCAGTGCTTCAGATCCATTAACCACTGAGGGTCTCAGACAAAATGGGTCGTCTCGTCGAAACGTAGTCACCATTCGATAAGTGGGTATCCCATTTGAGAGGAGGCTAGAAACGGGTATCTCTCTCTCTCTGTCCAATGCCCTGATCTGTTTCAACGGTACGATGATGATCGTTAGTCTAGGAATCCGCAGAGATTGCCGGCCGACGTGAAGCAACCTGAAATGGCTACTGGACGAGTGCTGTTCTGACGTTCACCGTACTCTAGGTAGCATATAAGAGTGGCCCCCTAGTCCGTCTTATATGAGGTAGCATTTCAACGTAGGCACGCGCCGCCGACTAAGGTATGAACATCGAATGGTTGAGAGAGTTGACGTCGATAGAGCGTGTTCGTATGGGTCCGAACGACAGATGCGATGGCTGGCCTGGGATTCGCTTCGGAGAACTCGGAGAACGCCTGGAGATGGATTGAGGCTGTGAATTCTTACGTGCGACGTCTAAGCTATATAAAACGTTTGGAAGAGCTCTCCAAGCCTACGTGGAAGGTGTATGTCTCGATTTGTCTTTCATATCGAGCAGGGAACATGGTTAAGCCATTGGCTCACTGATCGATATGGTCATTTTTTCCATTAAGTCGAATATGGAAACATGCGAGTTAAATATGCATTTGTGCTACTGGCCACCCTATCTGGAATATAAATGATGCTGGTGTATACTGAGTATTGCAAACAAAGCAGCTGTAGAAAGTATAGGTTATCGTTATCATCACGAAATTATCAAGTCATAAAATGTACAATGTTACACCCCTCGGGAAGCATACAAATACCCAGCTAAAGCTGGTGTTTCCCAATCGACTCGGTCACACTAATGAACACCCAGTGGACGGTTGTGCCACTGAAATTACAGGAGGTCGACCGTGAACGTCAGAAGTCCGATTTACTGATCAATGTGCGTTTATACTGCACTCAACGTTTACAACGGCGTTCAACCGGCCGTGTCCTAACACCCTGAATGTGTCTGGGGGCGACATACACCCACAGACACATGCGACTTGCCACAGCAAAGCAATGAATCACTGATCTCGTTCGGCAAGTGGGATCCCGAAGAAATGACTTCCACAGTCGGTCCCGTAATCAAAATGTACTCCTATTTCCTCAAAAAAAAAAAAAGTAAATGGGATCAGTAATACATCCTCTTTGCAGCTAAGCCACCTTGCCACTTCGCTGTAAAGCGAACTGTATACACCGAACATTACTCATGTCGCCTATCCTGCGAATTCAACGGGGGCTTGAATCTTGCTTCCAGCGCAAGTTAGTACCGTCTGCCAGCGTTCGGCAAGTATGCATCTTGGTCAGATCGTTAGTGTGCTGGTGTCACAAAGGAGATACTGCGAATGAAAATAACCTCGGTCTCCCAGCAAGGGAGTCAGATAGGGCTGGAAGGCTTGCCCGCGTGTAGAAGGCTGAGCCTTCGGAGCCTCGTCGGACGAAACTGAGCAAATGGCCCCGGAGCGGCAACACTATCCTGGTTCTAGTATGGCCATTCCGGATAAAGTAAGGGAACTGCCGCCGTTCTCGAACTACGATCACTACTGCTACCGCTACCGCGACTTCTCTTCTCCAGAATACGGAATCAGGGGAAACATCGGCGTATACGGCAGGCCTACGCTTTCTCCGGCCAGCTCAAATGGAAAAGTGTTGCAGAGAGAGCTACAACCCAGCTTGATTACTCATTTGACCGGAAACAGACCTAGTAGATGCTTCCTTTTGGGATTGAATAGCAGCTCGTAAACCAGATAGCAGCATTTTTCTTTCTTCTATATTTTTCCTTCGAATACCGTAGGTGGATTAGAGGAGGCTCGATGCGAAGACGGTGTTCAGTTTTCGGTCGCTTGGCAGAAAAGGACAATTTTACCTGTTTACATATAAAAAAAAAATTTAAAAACATATATATATATAAAATACATGTATATATGTACACGCATTTGTAGAACATCAAGTTAAATTTAAAATCGAGATAAAGCTGCCACATACCACCGTACATATGCATCTATGAAATACACACAACCGAGCGGTACCTGAGTGAGTAATCACCGTTTTCACAGTCTCGACTGTGTTTTGAACGAAGCGGCTATCGAGTCGAATACAACAATGAGTGTCTGACTGAAAATACCAACTGATAGTCATGTTATATAGAATAGTGTAGGCACAGTGGTATATATATATCTATATATATATATATGAGCCAGAATACACAGTCAGCATGGAACTTTCCGTTCGAGTGCATACTTGTTAAATAATTTGCCATGCCTTCCCTTCATCTTTCCGGCTTTCCTGCCATTATTGCTATTTTGTCATGTAAGCATACAGCAGTGAGAGGGACAGGGAGAGAGAGAGAGAGTCGTTTCGTGTTCAGATATCTCGGCGTCGCTGACTAGAATGCTGATTCGCACCAAACAACGCTTGAACATCATGGTCTGTCGGACTCTAGCCCATTGCGACAGCACTTGGAAAACCGCAGACTATTCCTCTAAACATCGTTGGCTTTCACTATAATTGTAACTACATATAATGTATATTTTTATTATAGGTCATTCCTTATTATATGACTATTATATATCTATTAGATATATCTGGCTAGTCGACGTCGCCGAATCCGAATCTCGTGGCGGCGAGGCCAGTACAGACGGCAATAAAAAAAGCCGACGCACATTTACCCATAAAAATCGAATCGCGAAGGGCCGCAGCCACACATTCGAGCTTGCACAAAAGGACTTTTGCAAAAGTGTGTTCCACTGCATCGGCAACTGAGCGGCGAACCGCATCGGTTTGCTTGCGATTGCCCAATACACAGCGGAATACGACTGCAACTCGTCCGGCAAGTTGTTCATAACAGCAACCATGTGCCCGGAGACCTTGTTCGCCCGTGAGATTCCCTCTCGATGCATCAGCCTAGCATCTAATCCATGTAGCAAAAACGTCAATCTGTTATGTCCAATAGAGTGTCACTGCTCCATAGTCCATTCACTAACGTGCAGCGGAATCGTCTCTTCGAAAAGTAACGAGTAAGTCTTCTCCCCTCCGCTATGATTCGAAATGCATGCCCCATATATAGCAACGGTCACCTCAGGGACAACCTCTCGGTGCAGATGGGTTCCCCATTTACAAGGTCGCTCGGTCATTGGATTTATTCAGATGCCACGCACAAAAAATAACAACACTGCTGCAAAAGTCCACGCGAACTTTTCGTTTTCGCTGCCACCGCCGCCCGCAGTTCGCTCGTGTCCCGCGATGACCTTGTATAATGGTTAGGTATGTTCGGACTACGCTGCCCTGGATGTCCAACGGGTGAACACGCGTCGTCGGACAACGCACGCATTTTTCGCAGGCGGACCTCGGCACCTCGACACTCGCTCCGACAACTTCACACGACAAATGTTCAGGAATATGTTGAACTGACGCAGTCTCCAAGTTCTTCACCTCGATGCAAATGTCCTCACGAGTTGAAATGAAGCCGAAGAAGCACGCGAGTCGTGCGGCAATGAAACCTTCACACAGGTTCGTGGGACTTGTATGGCGTTCGCTTCGAGGGACGTCATCCAGTGTAACCGATTTGTTTATCTACCTATCACTTCTATGGTCTGGCTATACGATTCAATTCAATTCAAATTTCAAAATTCAATTCAATATAATTCACGGGTTGATCCGCGCCACCGGGGACAAGCGCGCTGGCTGTTTCCTCCTGCAGCGCCTGTCCCTCGCTGTGCAGAGAGGCAATGCCATCGCCTTCCTCGGGACGTTGTCGTCCTCACCCCCCCCCCCCCCACCCCCATAATCCCTAAAAATTCCGACCTATTGTAACGTTTAATATAATAAAAAAATAATAATATAATTCAAATTTCAAATTTCAAAATTCAATTCAATATAATTCAAATTTCAAATTTCAAATTTCAAAATTCAATTCAATATAATTCAAATTTCTAATTTCAAAATTCAATTCAATATAATTCAAATTTCAAATCTCAAAATTCAAATTGAATTCAGTTCAAACTGAATTCAATTCAATTCAAATTGTAGTTTATTGACGGAACTATAGGTTTTTTACTATGCCCAAGTTGTCGTTAAGAATATATTAAAGATGATTATTCCATCACTGTGCGAGCATATAGTGTCGACAGCATTAACTACCGCAAAGTTACGAAATATAATTTGAAAGTCAGGTATACCAATAATTCGTAGTATAAAGCTTAATACGACTTCATATGTGTAATTGGAGCGCACTCGATTAGCCATAATATAGGTATATAAAAATATATATTAGCTGACGGCGTAGTGGCTATTTGCCAGCACTTAGCTTGACGGGTCGGTCTTACGAAGCCTGAACGCTGAAAGCAATTGTACCGTGGACTGAGTTAAACGTTGGCTGTGAGGCAGCCCGGGAAATGTACTTCTTTTTTTATACTGACGAGCTGACGAATCTCGCCACTCACTTCTGCCTTTGGATGGCATAGGCAGTATATATATCCCGTGAGGACGAGATGGAACCTCGGTGGCGGTTGCACATTATTGCACCGCAGCCTTAATATCGATATTAACCCCCATTGGCGGACACTGTCGAAACTCAGACTGGCCACAGCTGGTGGACCGCATCGCTTCGCTACGACCATTTTGTGGAGGTTTCAGTCAACGAGGGACATCCGGCCGCTGCATAGATCCTGCTCTATATAGCTTATAACTAAAGGAATAATGAAAAAGCAACGTTATTTCATTACAAAAACGTGAGTGCCTCTTGAACCCGCTGAACGTGAATTACCTGGATGGTTTTCATGGGATTTGCACTGGTATAAGACGTGATTTGGGTGACATCGACAACAGCTGAGACCTAATAATAATAATTATTGTTTTTCGAGCTGACCCTCAGCTGTTCTGCCCCTATCTGACAGGCCTCAGCTCTTAACCTTTAGGTATTACTATGAGGACCTGTCGGGGCCACCTTTGCTTATTCTCTTCCTTCCTCGTACCTGGCAAGAATCTGCAGATAAAGAAAGACTGACTGGATTTGAACCAGCGTCCCTCCGGTCTAGCAGTCCAAGAAGCTCACCACTAGACCACCCAGGGGACAACAAAATATATATATTAGCTGACGGCGTAGTGGCGGAATTGACCTAAAACCATTATTGTTCCCAAGGAAAGATTCCTATTCAGGCATCATTTTGTCTAAACTGATCTTGCCGGTATATGCGCGCAGATTCAAGCGGGCGATACAAATGTGTCTCCAGCAAATTGATGTGGCTGTGTATCCCATCATGTATTCGATCAGCGTGGGTCTGATCAACGGCGGCCGACAGACGACGACGATTCGGGGCCGATATTTAATGCTATTGTGACCATTTGACCGAGATACTGAAGATGTCCGAGGCCACTGTAAAGCATCATGCTTCAGCGGATTGGTCACACTCGGTGGCCGGTGCAGGTGCTAAATTATCAGTACGTGTCGCTGTGGAGGAGCCTCCTAATAATAATGGGTTTGGGATGTAATCAGTGCAGTTTAGTCAACGCAATAAAACGCTTCGGTGGTCGGAACGTGCCGGCCGGTCGAAGCTAAACCCACCGATTCGAGAGATACAATACAATGAGTGCGAATAACCTCGGTACCTGCTGAGGCCAACAGGAGGTATCTTTTGGACAGAGTCGCATCACGAAGGGTCTTTCAGACATAGGTACCTAATTCACATAAATGGTGTCGCGCAGTGCGCAGTTCATAGCGGAGAGATCTGCGATCGTCGTCTTCGGGAACTGCACCGACAGAAGGCCGCAATCAATTACAATTACGTGGCAATCGCCGTCAAGTCTTTCGAGATCGAATACACACAGTATATCTATAACTGCACTAGGAACGTCAATCTCTTACGAGATCTCGCCTTGAATCATTAAGCATACAACAAAATGCAGTTCGGATAAACATCATGATGGGCTAATTTGCAGTACTTCCAATTTGTTTTTATTAAGTTCCGCTGTAATTAGTCACACTCTCTGTAGAATTTTCTCATCTTACACACCGTCATTCCGGTCTCGTTAGCTCTTCATTGCGTTGCTCCTGTGATCGAGGCCTGCGCGCGTCCAACGGTGATCGAGGCACACGCGAGCAAGCGCGCTCTTCCTGTATGTATATTTTATACATTACGAACCGCTGCCTAGGTCATCATCCTATTGCACTCGGTCTGTAGCGGCCAAGGTCTCTCCCTTCTATAAAACCTCATAGCAGTTCAACGGACACGAGGCCTGAGTCAGCGAGAATACCTGACCGATCACTGGCCCAAGCCGCTAACACGATTCCGCAGGTCAAGCGTCGCTGCCCCGTCCCCGAGAATCGAGTCGAGTTAGTGGGTGGGTGGGTGACCATTTCGTTCAACGAATCGCTGATGAGCTATAAATGTTATTTAGACAGACGGGAGCGACAGTCAAACATCGCCATTAGATAGATGATAAAAAATGACGCCCGTCCATATATCTCTACGGGAACGCGGCATTGTGAAGGACAAGGCGCGAACGATTGCATCTATCACATCTGCTGTTAAGGCGAGTCGCTATGCAGAAGTGAAAATTGTACATGGGACGGAAGGGCGGTGCTTCTAGACGATGTTTATGGACAATGATGATCTGGCTGACACTCTGGCTCAGAGACAGGGATAGTGGTACGCAGTTTCCCTGGTTTAGATTAAGTTAAACATTGCAGATTGACAATGTATAATTTGTTTATCTTTCGTGGTGTTGTGGGAGATTCTGCGGATAGAGGGACGCATGGATGGTGGGATCGCCTTTTGCAAGCTAGCCAGCCAGCTTATCTAATTGAATGTTTATGCAGATTCATTGAGGAGATGTTGGCTCCACCTAAATCGTTGCAGTTTGCTGCGACGCCCATTGCTTATGATGGTGTTTGGCGGCGATGCTGCGGTCAGGCTGCCGCAACACAGTGATAATATACTGTATTTATATAGCGGTAGATCATCTGTTCAAAGCGATTAATTGCTCTTATTTCGGACGATAAAACTCCGGTTTACTTAACCCTTCTTCAAGCGTTTGCTTTTATCCGGATCATACTTACATTTTGGTCTACGTTACAAATGACCGCAGCTCGGCGATCTCAGCAGTTGGTGGTCAGCGTCGACGATGAACAAACGCTCGGAACTCAACAACCGAACAACGAAACTAAGCGTCAGTGGACGCCGTTAGCTACATCTACGTTCGTGCGAGGCCAGTCAGTATGACCCCCTGCGTTGTCCCGTATACGGGCGACGATACACCGAAACAAGCTGACTTGCCCTGCTATCGCGGCGAAACGACATCCCAATTGCTGCCGCTGAATAGAAAAATTTCCACATTCACGAGGGCAGCACCCTGCTCCCGAAGGGTGCTCACATCTGCGCGGTCCTCATTCACTGCTGCTCACTTGTAGCAGCATATAATAGCATCACGTCATGCGTGGGATATGGAAACCGTCCAAAGGCTTTTTGTCGGGAAGCATTCTCCAGGAAATTGCCTGGAGCACTTTGAGTATGACCGTGTCCTCTGTGGTTGACATCGCCATATGGCTACGTCCGGTGGAAAAGAAGTTTTTGTAAATGCCATATAGTCATACATATATATATATATATATATATATAATATATTAGAATACTTGAAAAGGTCCAGACACTGGGGGTTCGTGCGCTCAGAAACACGAAATCTATGGACGGCTTCCAGTGGAGTTTGGGTTCAAATCAACTGTGTTCATTCTGCAGAGGCAAATATTCTGTATCTCCTGATTAGAATATGATACGCTGTCCGCTATTCACCGATCACTTACATTGTACCTTGGTGCTTATTTCAGGTCACTCTTAGCCATGGATTTGGCTACCGGTCATATATTGGGTGGTCGGAAGCCCTCGCTTCTCATTGAGATGAAATCGCGAGCGTGTTACGTAAGACGTGACCGGGAACGGATTGAATGAAGGTTTGATTCGATTTTCACTTGCCCACGGCCGCCAGTCAACAAAGACGAATGAGATAGGCGTTCGTACGCTGCACTGCGGGGACAGTACAGCCTATCGTATGAGAAGTTTCCTTTCAATGACTAAATACCCCGTTCTTGCACCCGTTCAACCCTTAAAGTAATACCCACCAATGGTCAAAGACCGATGGTTCAAGTGGCCTGAGTGAATATTCATTTATTATTCATTCGCATTGCTTGTAAGCTGGCGAGGTTAGCGCAGGTACCCTCTGTGGCTCTATATACAGCTTTTTTCTTTTTTTTTTCTAAGCTGACTCTCAGCTGTTCCCCTATTTGACAGGCCTCAGCTCTTAACCTTTAGGTCCCTCTATATACAGCTTGGCCTGGGTTAACCTCAAACGATTCGGGCGAAGGACGATGTCGTACGTGACGCACTTGGGGTGATTGAAAACCTCACGAAGTCGCATCGGATGTGAAGGCAGCCTCGGTGTCAATTCTTCGCTACAAGCAGCCTCTGAAGAAAGGGCTTTGATAAGGACTTGACAAGCACCCGAAATCGACCCGATCTACAATGTACATATAATATCATATGTTTATATGTCTAAATGCATTTATCTAGAAATATACAGACGTCTTATGTGGATACCTTATTACAATAGATAAGGAATAACATTCCGATAACCTGCGATCCAAGCATGTATACCGATATCTGGATATCTTGCAATCCGAAATTAAATTAAAGAGAGAATAGCCATGGAGGAAGCAATGGTTAGTCCACATTGAAACAAATCTGACAGATATCTCATGGAGAGACCCTTTGTTCTACTCGAAGAAGTGACAATATTTATGATGCGGATTTGTTGAGTATACAGACGATACAACCTGTCCTTAGCTATTTTTCCGTTTTAAGCCTGTCACGCCGTAGGCTAGCGATGCGACCTACTTGTGCTGATCATCGAAGCGCGCACTTACCCAACGATACTCCATATTAATAGACATCCGAAAGTCGTCTCGTAAGTATGGTAGCCTTCGCAAGACCTACGCGATCTTCTAGTTTTCCTTTTTACTATTCATTGCGAACCGCTTACGTGTAATCTCTTCGGAACCGCATCGAGCAGAGAAGGGCTGTCGCAGAAGACAGATGGCATCACATATCCGGGACATCAGCTCGATATCATCTTCTGTACTATCAGACTCTACCATAATTAATATCCTATAACGTCCCAAAGATCGCTTTACAGCGTGTAGCTAGATCGACGGGGCATGTGTGGTTTTTTTGGTAGGCTGAGCCATGTGCTTTATCAGAGAGAATTAAGTGCATAAAATGAGTCTTGCTCGATTGCCCCCCACGCTGATAACTCACGCTCACATTACAGAGGTTGTGAGCCCCACTAATCTATAGTCGATCGACTGTACGGTCCGTCCGTGCGAAGCTATCGTTTTTGGCAAATATCCAGAGTTCCGAGTGGATGGAACTCGATCTTACTGATGTAACAAATATGTTTCTCTCGAGCACACGAAGGACGATACGCATTGGTCAGGCAGCAACTCACACAAGACTGTACCCGGAGAAAGGCGCCTTCCTGATGAAGCTCTATCTATATTCGCTTGCACAACTCGAACGCAGTTTCCCTCGAGAAATGCCTCAGTGTCGGCAGTATGTATGTCGCGCACCATCACAACATGTCACTCGAGATTACATTGCGACCATCACGAGAGCGCACGGGCCACAACCTCTAAAAACAGCGACATCCGCACTCGGCAAAGTTTGAATACATCCATGCATCGATCTCTTCGTCACGAGAGACGCCGTGGCGGAGACTCGTCCTGTTTTCAATGATTCGGCGTGATTCGGCCAAAACCCGCATTGTGCGGGAGAAGGCCGTGGGCGCTTTTCCCAAACCATGTTTCATTATTCGGCCTGTCCGGAGAGCAGGTCGCGGCAAAGATTCTGTTTGTTTTGCTATCGTTGCGACGTCTCTAGGCATTCGCAGGATCCGAGGCGTGGGTGCGCCGCAGTTCCGCCGTAGTGTCTGTCGGAGGCAGCGACGAAATTCGGCGCTTGCCAATTTGAAAACAAAATATCAGAATGGGATTTTCGGCGTCTCTCTGTAACGAATGCTGCAACCTTCGTCACGCCGCGTTCTCGTGCATTCTCTTTGTTCAGCTGGTCGTTTTCTTCCTCGAGATGCGCTCGGCATCTATCAGTGGACTGGAGAGCGCTTTGGTCCTTCAGGGCACATGGAGCTGCGCAAAGGTCGACACGGCTGCGAGGGGTTTGCACAATCGTCGGGCCTCGCTCATAGGAGCGACAGGTACATGGCAAGATGCTCATCAACGAAAAACAAGATGGTCGACGACGATGGAGCGTTTCACCTCAAACGAAATGTCCAACACTTATTCGACGATTAATTCAATACAAATTCTCGTTCATTGACCTTTAACGGTTGCTGAACCATTGCCTAGGCATGCACGAATTAATGGGAATAATTCCGTGAATTTATAGATATTTTCATAGATGTTTTATAAAGGTGGGGCGTCTGGGCACAAACTGGCCCGCGGTCAAGACGACACGTCCTCCGTGATAACGTGTTGTTCATGCACTCGATGCGAGCTGCCACAGTTGGGCGGATGGTCTGTGCGCAATGTAGATTATTCATACGAATGTCGACAAAATTTACTTTCGGTATGATTTGCTTGTATTCTTTTGTACATCCGAGTATCGGGATCATGGAGCAGCTCATTGATGGATGGGTGATTACGTGGTTCCCTTTCAACACTTCCCTTCTTTCGTATGAACTTAGCTTATCACTAGTGTTCACTACACCACATTTCGGTGTAGATATCAACATATCATTGTTTCAACACCACACAGCAACTGCATCTATCCGCGGGCGCACAGATCGACGCGTTCAACTTCATGATGTATGCGTAGAATTTGTGAGTGACCCCATGCGTAGAATTTGATAAGTCATTTTTGAGAGCCAAGCATAACCGCAGCAGTACCGTGGACGTTAAATGTTAGCTGTGGATCAGCCCGAAAAATTTATAATTTATAAGATCCAAGCATAATGAATACGGCGACAGCTCGTTCGCAGCCTGCCCCTGAAGGGCAGGCTGCGAACGAGCTGTCGCTGCTCAACACAAAATCTCCTATTACTGATTAACTTCACACCCAGCTCTGACTTTTAGAGTCAACGTGGAGACGTTGAAGTTTCGAAATTAAAATGCGAGTTGTTGACGCGATCAGGCTTTGGAAGGCTTTGGAAATATCAAGGCTTTAGAAATATCGAAGTAACCACAATCAGAGTTAGTGTTAGAGCTCTGATACAGCGCCCAATCCTATGTCAGCTGAACGAGCTGGGTCATAGTGGGCTTCCCCCAAGTAAATCCGAGCTTGTCAACATCCGGCAGGTTATTGGGTGATAAGTAGAATAGTTTTGTATTCTGTACTCGGCAGGAGAAAGGCTGTCAGGGGTAGGCTGAATCTCAGTGGAAGTTTGTATATCTTTTGAAAAATAGCCTCATCAGAATGGTTTAATATTGTGCACCCTAGGCTGTCACGGGGCATAAATAGCGCACGCGCCACTATTAACACTTTATTCAAAGACGTTGCTAAAGGCTTCAACCTTTCGTGTGTCACAGCTTCTTACCTACCATTTATTTTGATAGCGCCTACACCATCCCTAGCCTTAGATACGCTTGTTTGCGTACCTAAAGAGTGTTACCTTTCCTTCGAGTATTTGAAGGTTACCTTTCCTTCGAGTTTTTGAAACTAAAAGCCGATTCTTGTACAATCCGCGGTCGATAAGAAGGTTTGGAGTGCAACATGGGTGAGTTCACGTATGAGGCGACGCAGGTGCTGACGGGCCACGGGCAGTTCCAGACCTACATGGCTAAGATCGGAAAGACGCAGGTGGACATATGCGTGCTGTGCGACTAGGTGGACGACGTTGAGCACGCGGTGACCCAATGTGTGTCACTAGCGGCAGCCAGGCAGGGGGTCTCGAGGGAGGTCGTGGGGAAATCAGTCAGAGAGCTTGTGGCACATATGGTCAAATCGAGGGAAGCCTGGGCGGAGGTCGTAGACTGGATGGGGGATCATCAAGCTAAAGGAGAGACACAGAAGGGCCCGAGTGAGCCACCAAAGCGCCTCCCCTCGGGGGGTCTCGGAGGTCCGCTCCACCCTTAGCTAGACCGGCCTCCCCCGCGCATTCCCGCTCAGGTGGGCCGGGTATAGGTGGACCGAGCAGCCGGTACCTCTCGGGTAGATTGGCCAGCGTGTTACGGGGACCTCCTCCTTCACCAGTCTCTCCCCGTGCATTCCCGCTACGGGTCGGGGATTAGGTGACCGAGCGTCCCCCGGCAGTACCTCAACACGGAAGCCAAAGTGGTCATAGGAGACTAAGGCACCCGGCTATAGAACACTAGCCGGAGCAGTACACGCCTTCCCCAGAGATCGAAGTAATGCCAAGCGTACCGACTCTGGGGAAGTGATACACTCTCAGCAGAAGATGGTTTTAGCAGGCAGAGGCGTTTTGTCATCCACGTCAACCCTGCACTGGATCGGCCCACTTTCATGGAGATTGGAGTGTCTCCGGTGGTGGCCGTGAGCTTGAAAAAAATGTCCTCCTCTCAAAAAAAAGAAGGTTTAGATAAGAAGAGATTCAGGTGTGCATTCGGGTCAACCGCTATTAATGTGCTTTTCAATATGTCTTTGACTACCCTAGTGTTTTTTTAAGAGGTTAAAGGTAAATCCTGTATGACACCAGGCCTCACACTGAGGTATTTGTCTGGTAGTGTCAGACCCTTACTGACTAAACCCAGAACCAATTTTGACTTGGGGCACTGACCGGGACTGTCAAAGTATTGCTTTAGGTGTTGAGAGGATTTACCTCGCTTTTGGCATGAATTTGCCCTTCATATAAATACATAGCAACAATGTCAACAAAAGATTCGAACATATCGCTTCCGCTACGACATCCCAAGAATCGATCACGCCACGAGTGGTGGATATTTTCTCCTTATTTCCACGTGGAATTGTGAAACTGAGGCAGCTGTGATTTGCCCTTATGGCTGGTGCACTTACAGTTACGTTGTCTACGATTGCTAGCTCTATTGTCAGTGGGAGATCAAGGAGAGAGTCACCCTGTGTCAGTTGTTCTACCAGTTGCAAAAAGCCGTTGTGGATACATGCATAAATAAATGTGTTTTACTTGGATACAGCATCAGGGATGACAGTGCTTAGCCAGTCCATGTTGTTAAGATCAAGATCCCCGCGAACGATTACAGGACTGACAGAGTCGGAGAGTACATCAGACCACTATGCACACTGTTCAATTTTTTGTGAATTCTTAGTGTTGGAGATTATTCGTTACACAGCATGAGACGCGATATAGGGCACCGTCCTTGAGCAGCCTCCATTGGACCGAACATTATCGAAGAGGCAACATGTTTTTTTGCTATTTGCGTACGGAAATCAGTTGATCAAGTTTTTCGCCTTCGGCGTTTTACTAGCACAATATGAACGTTTGAGCGGGTTCCATATGAAGGAGGATTATATTTTTATCCTTTCTTAATATTAATACACACCTAACGGTGGGACTTGAGTGCCCAGCCACATCATTCTCAAAAAATAACTGAGGTAAGAAGCACACGCCATTCTACAACAGACATCTGAACTACAACAGTGAACCGGCTGGCCTAGATTCGAGCTCCGTTCTTCGTTTATAGTCCTGGTTTATATCTGCGTTGCAAGAACCTTAATCCAACCGTGTGTGTTTACACGAGGCATTGCCTTACAAGTTTCCTGTCGACTCTACCACGTATGCTCTTCTAGCTGAACCGCATAGCGAGGGCCATAGACGACGGTGGCTTACAAGGCCTAGCCCAAGACATTTTACACTTTGACATGGTTGTCGTCGTCATATGCTGCGTTGGGGGATCAACCCGGATCAACCTGGAACGCCGTCCGTCTCAGGAATACTAACCGTTTTAGCTCGCCTTGTCCAAGAGAGCCTTTCATTGGCAGCGCTTCATTGGCCAAAGGGGAAGATAATCCCGCTGAGGAACCAACTCTGCACACGAACGACCGGTAGGCCTGTTAGAAGTGTGTAACTTTGTAGATCAATGGTTGTCCCTTGAAAAAAAGTATGTCCCATAGCATGTTCTTTAAGACCTGTCAACTTCTGGCCTTATACAGGATGATGGTAGCTTAGCAATGGTCGGTTTAACGCCTTTGAGCAGCCCGTCAAGAATGGACAGGTTAGGTAGATAGGTGTAGCTGGCCGAGTTGTTAAGGGATATACGCGTTTAAGGCTTCACACCGCAGTTGTAGACGCCGCTGAAGTTAATGCCATTGCTTCGGTCCAAAATTAACACGGTCAAACAATGGACGTTCAATGAGACTAGCCATGGGAAAATATGTTGAGTGCTCTCATTTCTGGTAAGTAATCTGGTATATCTGTAGCTGACCCTCAGCTGTCGCCTTATGACACAGGCCTCCATTTGGTGTATCTACATTCTGCTAAAATAGCTTTGCTGTAGATTCGGGGTGATAGCAATTTGACCACTTCGAATATCCAGACGATATTCCGCCGTATTTTCCCATAATTAGGTCACGACCCCTTGCCATGACCCTTGCTGCATCGACTCGCCATCGACACCATTCCAGATCAACCCTAACAGGGCCGCTGGATAGTTCTGATCGTCAGAAGTGCGACAGTCCAATTCATCCGTCGTCCACTCGAGTGCGACGATCATGCAATCTACAATGTGCAAGTATACAGCCCACGAGGTAATGAGGGCTCGCCCGCCAACACTGCCAACTCTCCCGCAGCGTTGGGTCTTCTTCCCGGCGAAAGGCAGAGTCGACAAAATAGAAAAAAAAACGACACGTAAGAAACTCAAAACGAGTTCTGCTTGAGGGTCCAAATGATCGTTGCCGCCTCACGGTGGACTAATGCACTATTTTCATTTCAACACCAAAGTCCAAACGATGTTGTTCCAACGGGAGCAGCCCGCCAGGGTAAGCGTAACTACCGACGACGGTGGAACCTCCACGGGGTGAAACAGGCAGGGGCAACTTTGACACTCGGTCGGCGTATCGCGACCCCGGAAGGCAACAAGCCCGGTCCCGAGAGACACACGAATGAAATGAGCAACGCGTTCTACTGAGAACAATGCTCCGCCCAACGTCGGGAAACAGGAAAAAGGGTTCTGGACAGACCAGCGACGGGGAGGTGGATCTATCCGAGACAACTCAGCGATGCTGACGGGATCGACGAAGGTTGGGATCAAGCGAAACGCACAAACCGAACGCGAATAATAGAATACGATGTCATAATTTGTTTTCCGTGGCGATTATTAATGTTGGCAGAAGCAGTTGACTTCTATGTGAACTTATATACATAATAGCCAGCATAATTGTGCCTAATTTATTATGCTGTTTTGTTATATGGCGCCCTCATCTAAATAAGCACCTCGATACCTTAATCAGGTTGCAGGAAGGATTAATTCACAAGGCTATATATATATATATAAAAAAGTAGAAACGAAGCACTATATGATATCATTAATAGCATCCGTCTATTTCTTCTTGTTGATTTCTCGCTGCCGGCTAGCCTGCAGTCCTTCTCCAATGAGACACATAGTAACCATTTGACAATCATTATTGATAACTTCAACAAGCTATCCCACGGTAGATACAATAGTAATAAATTCGAGTCCTATTCAAACAGGCCGCAACTCGAAATTCAAGATGCAAATCACACGTAAGGGGTATCGCAGCCAACTAAAACGGCACACATATAAATTTCAATATCGGCTAAACTAAGTGAGTTACAAACAAAGACTTTTTTAGCATGACCTGGAGGTATGGACCTCTTTTATTTAAACACTAGTCGTGGAGTCCTGGCAGCCTTCTGACGGCCAGGCATGCACTATTTCTATTCTCATTTATAACTTCGTTTGCATACCTTTGGCCACCTATAGCCCTCTACAATTTGCAGAAGCAACCTTAGTCATACGGGCTTAAATCGGGAGAATAGGAGGTGGGGAGGGGGACGCCACCACTCAATCTTGTTGGCCTTAAGCCAGGACGTAATTTCATCGCTACAATGTGCCCTAACATTGTCATCAAGCAGCCACACTCGGTGCTTCGTATTGCCATGCCAATTATTCATGGGTCCCTTCAAGAACTCGAGATATGGAGCTGGGTCCATTTTTTCCTTTGGGCCCTTTAAAATCTCGTAGTAGCAAATTCCGTTGAAATCCATGTCAAGTGCTACCATTACTGTTGGCTCGAATCGATTCGGTACTGCTACCGTCATTGCCTGTTCACCAGGTCGTAGCCACTGTTTCACTTGATCGTTTTTCGGCCCCCTATACAGGCTGACCCATGTCTCGTCCACTGCAACGGTATGCTTTAAGTGACCCTTTTGCTGCTTATGGATCATACGGGTTTGTAGTCTTGCCACACGATGCACTGTGTTATCCACACGCACAGAGGCGGACGTCTTGGATATAATGAATTCAACTTCGCCGTCTACCATGCTGAAGAAATTGGCACGAGGTCGTGGCAAACGCATGGCTTGAGAATTCTCATATCATTACACTTATAGCCGTGAATTTTGAAGGACACCTTCAGCTATAGTAGGGAGATCATTTGTTCTATATTGTAGCACATGGTCGAATGAACATGCCACCGCTTATGGTGAAAGAGATTATGGATTAGTCGACTTTAAATCCATACCATTCGCAGCTCATCAGAGTTTTCATCCATTTTCGGCGCACAGAACAACACGTAAATGCGATTTATACTCGCGGTCCCCTAAGAAGATCCTGGCATAGTCCTTCGCGAGATCAAACACACATCGGAGATGGACGCCCAAAACAGCAGTAGGCGAGGGAGGCGGCTTCTGCCTCCTGTATACTATGATAACGGGATCGCCTTGGATCGAGGCTGCCCTGAAGTGTTTGAAATGGATACTATTATATATATATATATATATATATATATGGAGGAGTTGCTGGGAGATTTAAGTTATTCGGCTAGGATAAATAATAAATACAATAAATAATACAACCAGTCACTGGATTTCCTATGGAAGCTGAAATCGCCAATTGATTTGTGATGCTGCTCTAGTCAGCCCGCTGATTCTGATGATATTCGCGTTGCCCTTTTCAAATATCTCGCCCCACACAGTTGAAGCGCTGTTCAGAGATTCCCTCTCGGCTTCTATGATGAGTCCATCACGGCCGATGTATTTCCGCCTACATAGATACAAGTACGAGAGAGCACATCGTGCAGTTCTCCGGAATCGCAGGGCACACTGAACCGGATAATTGCTATTTGTAGAGTCAGCTCTCCTCAGACCGTCGGACAGCCCCGTTACCGCACGGGGCTGGCTCGATTTCGTCTGGCGGCCACGTCTGAGTGAGTCGTTGGCAGCCACCAACTTGATGAGCCGGCTATTCCACTAGTTCGCGGAGAAGTTCGCAACTTTTGCAGGCCGACAGCGAAAGTTGCATCTGTGCCGTCGGGCAAGCACCGCAACTTCACTTACTTTTCAATGTGAAAACCACCGACGCTTGTTGTCAGACCAACGCCCGTGGGGGTAGTTTGAAGGGCCTTCGAATAGAAAGGTTAAAGGAAACATTGAGGTGCCTTGGCACAACTCCCAACACAGGCCCAATGCAGCGTGGCGGCTTACCCAACCTGTCGACGGACGTTGCTGTGCAAATCGACCGAGTTGTATTATACATCGACCGAATATCCCTGTTGATTGAGCATTCACGCCCTCAGCTCGTTTCGAAACCCGTTAAACTGACTTTAGTGCTGTATATTTAGCAAGAAAAGTTGGATTTCGAACCAAGAGAGTCGAACTGACTGAAGCCAAATATCTTAGTTGCTCCTTGAGTGGGTTGGTTTCAGAGAGGCTATGCCCTTTCATGGTTCTAAGTTTAAACGCGGCGCTAGACATGCACGGTTGCCGGCTGTAGTGTATATACTAGTGATGATTTTGTATTGATAATTAACGGGTTTGTTCCATATATATATACATCATATATATATATATTTATCTTATATATATATATATATATATATATATATATTATATATATAATATATATATATAAGTTCTTTTACAAGCTGACCCTCAGTTGTTCCCCTATCTGACAGGCCTCCGCTCTAAACCTTTTAGGTATTACTATGAGAATCTGTCGGGTATATATATGTATATTTTTTTTTGTTTAATTTAATCCATTTTTCTTCAACGATCGTACGACGCTAAGCAATAGATTGGCGAGCTAAAGAGCGCGATAGGGTACGCAGGCTCAAACTGGCTCCCGATGTTCAGTATTTTCCTAAAATGATTATACTTCATTGAATATCACTATCCTTAACAACAATAAAATGGTGATCCCTCGTGTCATATTTGCTGTTCGGCCTTGGCCACCTTGGTGGGAGATTCAAATTCTAGACCTGTGAGCTTGTTTGGTGTTTTCCGAGTGGCAAGAGTCATCGTTCTGCCGGCTCGTTAGGCCGACCGGAAATGACGTGGAGATCAGTGGTACTCGTTGGGCCACCCTTCGCCAGACTCACGCCATGCTCGGAGGCATATTACGCGTTGAAACGGAGACAGGATCCCACAGCAGGATCAGGCATTCGGGCTTTCCGAATCGGTCTAAATGTTTTCGCTTATCTCCCCTCTAGCCGTGACGGTACTTTTTTTATATCTGGCAACCCAAGTCAAGAGCAATATATTTCTTGAGACAGGGTAGGAGCTTACCCGCCTGCTAACCCTGAGGGCCACCGTGATCTAGCCTTTTGCGGATGTTTCTATTGCCATTAAACCTCACGTTGAAGGTATTCTATTATACAAAACACCAAGTCAGTGCAAGAGGTAAAACGGATCTCCGACATAACTAGTTGCCCATCTGGGTAGCAAAAAGGTTTGAACAAAAATGGAGCACTTCAAACACCTGCGTCAGCGTTGTTCCGCTCGCGGAGCTAGCGTTTGACCACTGCTTTCCTTGTCGCACTCGAAGGAGACCAGCGTGCTAAAGATCAAAAGTTGACCTTTTGAATCGTTGTGGCGGAATATTTAAACTCCCTGAGGGATTCGTAGGAAGTTGGCACGCAGTCGGCAAAGGCCACGTCGTGTGTAGAAACCTTTTAGTCAATTCTACGGCCTTGTTACTTTAGCGAGCCGGTGCTGTTCGCCTACTAATGGCCTCCCTCCGTAGGCGTATAAGCCAGTGCAGTCGAGGGCAGGACTTGCTGGGAGTTCGTGCATTTGCAGATGGAATTATTTAACAGGGGAAATTTTCTCTAAAAGGTGCCTGGTAAGTCAGACGTTGCCAATCAATGCGAGATCGATTTTATTTTATTTTTCTTCTACGAAAAGATAGCGTATAAATGATATGTCTCTTTTTCTTGTCGAGTATTGCTTAGAATATTGTTCCACTTGAAATGTTTTCCTGAGAATTAATTAACGATACTAAAATCGCTTCGCCTGCCTCGTTCTGAGATGACAGGATGAATCACCGAAATGCTCTGTTCGTATTACCATTATTATTTTCATTATTATTATTGTTACTGTGAGGGCCATCGAACAGTATAGCGGTATGGTGGAGAATCCCCGGAAATTGGAGTACGCTAAGTGTCCCTCTGCAGCACTACGTTGATCTACCAGTATTTGAAACCGTAGAAGACGACACTGCTGTGTTGGTTGAAGTTAGCGTGTGTGCGTGTTTTTCGTTTTGTTCGAGAACAAGTGGTCTGTCAATAACACACACCTGTGACACGGGCTTCTACCGATATTCGTAAGGGATTTGAGCGCCTATGCAAGCGATTAGGTAGCCGTCCTCATTCGTTCCACAAACAAATATTAGCTGTGTACTCACGTACACAAGTCCTTTAGCCGACCCTATGTGAAGGCATCGTGACTCGTGCAAGTGAGACGCAGGGGACTGCGTAAAATTAATTAGGGAGCCCATAGGATAACTTGTCGATCTCATAGGAAGTCCAAAGGCTCCCTAGTGGTCTGAATCATTTTGCAATGAGAAATAGAATCTCCCAGTATATATAATAAAGATAATATATATATATATATATATATATATATATCGGGGGCTCCCTTCTACGTGGAAGGCGTGGGGAAAGCGGGGTAGATATTCCGCCTTTCCCCGTAAATAAAAAAAAAGTGGCGAAGTGCACACCTTGAACTATTTCGAACTCTCGGCACTCAGTGTGAGTAATAAATAACTACAATACAATATGTCCTATACAGTGTAAGGTAGTGGGCATTTTTTAATTCAAGACAAACTTTACTGGGAGCGCCACTAAAGCTTGACTTTAATTAAATTAAATGCCCACTTCTTTACTCTGTTCTGGTTGTCTCGAATTAAAAAATGCCCACTTCTTTACTGTCCTGTAACTAATATCATATCTGCGTCGCCCGTCAAGAGGACGTTGGAGCTCGCGTTTGTTCGTTCAGCGAGCATTTGGTCTTCGGCTCTCCATGACGATGCCTCTGGGGCATTTCCAATTTCTATTGTTCGGCATTGCCCTCTTGCTCTCCTAGCGGCAGGACAACCCCGTCACATAAGCAGGACATGAACGCCATGAAAGGAGTGATCCTGATGCATCCCGTAAAGCGACTGTAACGAATAGATGAAAAGGAGAGCTTATATAAAGTAACGGATACCTCCCTCGAACACAGACCCACCTGCGCCTATCTCTGTTCAGAGTTCCTCTAAAAGCTCCCATTCCAAAGATGAGGTGGCGTAAGCAGTCGTTACGGTCGCTTTAGAATCGAGCGAAATCGATGTCAAGATGGGGAGAGTATAGTGCCAGACGATTTGTCATCGAGTTTCTGTTTCTGCCTTTGCCAATGTCGCTTCGCCCATCGTCTGTTCGACCAGGCATTCTCGTTTCGACCTCTACGAGAAAGCGAGAACAGACACCAGGGCAGGCACCAGCACCGGCTAGGCTCGGTACTGCTCGGTTTGGTCTGGAAAGGCGAGCCCGAAATATCATAGCACAGAACAGTGCCAATAACTATGATAACAACGCAGGCCAAGTTGACTCATCACAAGAACAGAAAAATGCACGAGGATATCAAGCGTTCCCTTCCAAAGGAGAGACTCCTTGGAGAAGGGTTATTAGCTCCTCTCAATGCATTTTCTTTTTCAGGTTATTCAATACGGCTCTGGCTCTGTGTTAGGACTATGGCATGAGTACCACGGGCTTATATCACATAGGACTACTGAATGTCACACCAGATACGCTGACGTTTGGCCCATCGTGCATTAGAAATGGCGTTCGAAAATCTCTATGTATGACCAATATGAGCTCAATATGCCCTGCGAATGTTCTCAGGCTGTTTCTGCCTGCTTAGTAGATGAATTCGGGGCAGGGGTAGGGGTCCGTCTTACGAAGTAATGCTAAAAGCAGTACCGTGGACGTTAAATGTTGGCTAAGAGTCAGTAGATGAATTCTATCTTTCTAAACGATTGTCCAAGACAAAGGCCCCCGGGGGTATATTTTGTAGAAAGTCTTTCCCGCGCTATCTTTCCGGACCAAGCTTCCTGCGAGCTGAAAAGACTCCCATAGAAAAGGGGTAATGACCATCAGCCTTTGTGATGGGTAGATTCGCTCGTGATTTCCTTGTGTTTTACCCATATGTAGGATTTTGAAAATATCGCCTAGAGACCCTGCTAACATGGTAACACTTTTAGAGAGGAAGGCATAATATCAGAAACGTAAAGTCAAAGCCAGCTATGATTTCGCACAACACTATGTTCAGTTTGGCAGTTTCCATCGCGTCTGCCTTCGGTATCCCTCAAGTGATAAATCATGCCCAGTCGTCAGGCATTGAAGTATCTCTGTATCCATTTTTTTTAATGAGGTTCGGGACAAAATCCGTTATGGACACCTGGCCTCACATCTGAGGTGTTCGCCTAGGTAGTGTCGGACTCGCACCGACTAAAACCCCGAACCGATTGCTAATTTAGGCCACTGTCAGGAACTGTGCAGGAAGAATACCTCTGATAACAGCTTGCAGGAACCGGCAGGCAGATCTAGGCCACCCTATCCCTCGGTCCGTCCTCTATTACTCGTCCGAAGGTCTGCGCCCCCTGGTCACCCGGAGCTGGTGGGTGCTCTTCGTTTCCTCTGCGGACTAGCTGCTCTATCCTAACTCTTTCCAATTTGGCCTTCTCTCGAACGATCCTTTTGGTGAGTATCTTGCCCTTGTCCCAGATTAGAAGTATCTCTGTATCCTGTCGATCAAATTCGAGACCCGAAACTAATATTAGCAGTAACACAATGCACGCACTTTCAGCACACGTCCAACTGCATCGTCGGCTGCATATCTGCACTTAACCAGTGCAATAATTATCCAGTACGATAGTGATCAACCGTCTAAATGTTCAATGATTAATTTATCAAGCCATATTAACGCTGTGTTCTGAATGCAGATTCTCCGCCGTGAAAGCAAGTGGGAGTAAAAGTCTCTTTCCCGTCACGGACGGTGATCGCTTCAGCGGAATCGCTCGTCAACCTGAGGCTGCGTATTCACAATTGACGTATGCTCGTATCTATTTGCCGTGTTTATCGAATTCGTTAATCCCCCACCGCGAAGGCAAAACTTTCATCATTCAAGGGTCATTTGTTTTCGACACAACTGATATCAAGTCGATGATCGAAATATTATATAGTAGTTATCACGCCAGAACATATCCTGCTGTTCCACTATACAGCGCAAGAGCATGGACGGAGCAGAACTGCGACAGATGATCTGCACATATATACATACATACAGCACGAGGTGGAGTCTAGGCCCCTTAAGAATATTAGCGAGATTTCGCTGATATGATGCCGAAACAGGATTACCCTGCAGGAGTTGGCCTACCGTCGCGACAGCCGTATCAGGCCGAAGGTGTTGCAGATTTGAAGAGACCTGAGACCGAAACCCCGCGGACGCGGTTGTTTCGACTGCTTCAATTGAGGAGGCTTCGAGACGGCCGGAACTTCAATACAAGAAAAACATCCAACGCGCCATTTACGCCAGTGTTCAACCTTTCTATGGCTCCTCATTTCTGACTCAGCCTCAGCGTCCAGAAGGAATATCGCCGCAGTCCAGCAGCAGTTACACAGTCTCTTTACGACTATACAGTGTACGTTTTCTGTTCCGTCGTGGAACAAGGACGAAGCCCTTCTGCCCACGTTCGCTGTATAAACATTGACCAGACTCTAAGAAGCCTCGCCAAACGCTTGCCGCCGCTCAATACTATTGGGTTCCAGTTAGTCATCATTTTCAAATCACATCCGAGCTAAACTCCCATTCAAAAGTCATCTACGTAGCAGCTGTTTGTTTTCTAAGTCGAGTACAGTTGGCGCTGTCTTATGATAGCATTGTATAGGGCGTGCAGTGCAGGACAGTCGCAATCTCTTTCCTGCCGCCAGATCGCAATAGAAAGATCGGAGATCGGCCAAATTCGATTTCCTAAAAAACACCGATTTTTCTTTCTTTCTTCCTCTCTCTCTCTCTCTCTCTTTCTCTTAAGCACGAATGGTTTTTTTTTCAGTCTACGTCGGATCGGCCATCGTCGATGCGCTGATCTTTTGAACTCCCTGCATTGGTATCTAGAGAGAGGCTTTGAAAAGAGTGCGCTTTCAGATAAAGCACTAGCCGCATTGTGAGTATCCGGGAGTCGTTAAAGGCGTTTCAGCCGGTTTTTCCTATAATGCTTCAATGGTATGACACGAACCGAGCACGGTATATGGATTAAGATTCGCAATTTGAACGAGAAATACTCGAGAAATGAGCTGGTCAACGCTAATTAGACGCTGGCTGAGCTTGCGGCTGAAATTTCATGCTAAGCATGCCCTCGCTGAGATAGCACACTCGCTAATTAGTGATTATTGCCATGACCTTTTGGCACAACGAAGAAAGATGGAGCCAACGCTCTCTGGTCCAATAGTAATCAAGAGGGTGCAAGAGGGCGGTCTGCTTGCGAGTCGCTGACCCCATAAACACCTCGGAAGATATAGAGTTGGGACGTATATTTGATTCGTATATATATATATATATATTTATACGAACATATATATATATATATATGTATGCTCGATACCTATACAGTTGAAGCTAGTGAACAATTTCTTTGTATACCGAGATTCCCATTTAGGTCAGCCTCCACCAAACCACTGCTATAGCTGTCATGTGTGTGGATTCGCCACTATTTGGCCAACACTCGCGGCAACACCTTCACGAAATACGAGCCCGAGCGAATCGCTGTTCAACCGATTCAGGAGGTATCAACGAAGTGCAGCATCTCATGACACAAAAGCGTACCCCAACTAAGATATAGATATCGACAACAGAGAGAAAGTTTCCTCCTGTTAAACTGTGTTTTTAACAATTCGTATAATCACCACTCCCGCTACGAACGTAAACCGCCGTCGCCACCGTCGCTCTCGACCCTATTCACTTAACGTAAATCTAGTTAGCTTGCACATCGAATACTTTCGTCACAATTTTCTAATGTCAAATCGTCAACCTCACGCCCCCAAACCCCTCGGATAGGCAACAGTATCGTCGTATTTAGCCGTGCCGGAAAGCGAACGTTTCCGCCTGACCCGCCGGCGCGAGATTTCCACCTCTGTTTGTCGTTACACATCGTCGACAGCGACACGACCCGCTCCCGTTAATATTTCAACATGTGTAGGTGCTCCGTGCTCCGAACCCCGGCCGTTCGTTCCAATGTGTCCTTCTAGAAAAAAAGGCAAAGAACACCAGGTGGCATACGTAAGTCCGGTGGCAACGTACCCTGACAGCGAGTCACTCAGCGGATGTGCTCTGTATTTCGTATCGATCCGAGTGTCGGGCAGCGGCGTGTTTCCACTCCGACCCGTACCCCCCGTACCTGCCGGGAGTGTGGCCGGGAGAACAATACCGCCTCTGTACGTTGTCATCTCGCTGTCGGGGCGAATCGCTGTGTGTATCGAACGTGTCGCCAGGATAAAGGACGTCTGGCCTTCGAAACTTAGGCCTGATATTTCATTGTGGCGTTCCTTGTGGACGCCTTATGGAACCCCCCTCGACAGGCACTTAAACGTACATCGTTCCTGCGTTTTTCAGCGTTATACGCATCTGACTATCTCAGCTTGGATCGAATCCTACGACATTGGTCGATGGACAGATGATGTTCTCGTCTGACATTTTTGCCAAGAATTATTATTTGTGCAATTTATAGTATCCGGTTGACGGTGATGTTTGTGAATAAGGGATAAAACAACAACAGCAACAACTATATATGCAGTTGTTGTAATAAAAAATATAAGTAACAACTAAAATAGTAGTAGTATGTTCAATTCACTTCCAATTACTGATATTATTTCGCTCCTGGGACCGCTATTCCACGCTGGTTCCAATGTTGATTAAATGTCCGTCATAATCAATCATAGCGCTAGGCGACTAGATCTACTATGTAATGTGGCCATTCCAGTACGGATTTCGCTTATATCGCACTATCACATACACGCTCATGTTTGCTACAATTCCAGATGGTCCGCTCTTCTGCGTTGACTCCGAATTATCTCCCACCCTCTGACTCGTATCGAGTGGCTATCCGTCATAATAGGATCCAACCTAGAGGTCCGCAAGGGTCCTGAGGAGGTTCGCCGAACCGTCATCTTGCTATTGTAACGGAATGGGTCTGCCATTCAGTTCAGGCCCCGCCTGGTAGACAGCCGCCAGGTGGTAAGGCAATCTCGAGTCCGAAGCTCCCAAGAGGATCCGTATATGGTATCCGAACCTTTCAGATTATAGAGCCTGGCAGCGGGAGCGTCGCGGCCGCTAGGCTCAGTCGAGTGCAGGACATGGCGCAACACATATCTTTCAGCTAGACGATGTGGCCTGCCTACAAAAAAAAACGATACAACTCACACAGTTGACCCGTCAGTCAACACATCGTATTATCAACCATAAGTTGCCCGCAGCTAGAAATATCTAGTGTGCCCATGATGTAGGGGCCTCTTGGTGCAGACCTCAAACATACACATGTTTATCCGTATAAAGAGGAACATATGCTATTGTATGATATTGAATTGGTGGGACCCTGTCTACAAGTGTCGACACCTTGCGAGCTTCGTATTTCAGCGCAGGTAAAACACAATCACATAGCTCGTTTAAATATTATATCCACGGTGGGCTACAGACGAGCGAACGACGCACTCTGTGTTACAAATATATAGCACGGGGTCTGTTTTCCAAGTTACGTGTTATCTAATCTAGTTCTAGGCTGCAACAAGAAGCTCCCTTGACGTCTGCCCCGCTGGCTATCGATGCTATTCAAAATAATTGCTAATGGAATATAGCTGCTTAGAAAATGGCTGGGTTCAGTACAGCGGACTTCGACGATAGTCCATCTAATATTGATATTCAAATAGCATGTGCCCTGGGCAGCATGGGTTTTTCGCTAATCGTTTGCTATGCACTTTTTAGGAAAACTTTTCTGCGGCCTATACCACGAGAGACCCGAGTGACAATAAATAGCGGCGACCGTTCCCACAATGTTCGCATTGTCGACTTCGTACGGGAGTGTCACGCCTCAAACTCTCTATCTATCCATCTATTAAGTGGACAAAAGGTTGCAAAATGTGATAGAGTTAGGCGAGTCCACGGGCCGCTCTGCGTCCACCGGAGCCAGCACGATGTTAACGCCGACGTCAAAGAAATGGCCTTACGGCTCGGAGCCTTGCGAGACCATTTACCACCTCGCCGATAGACGACTAAGATATCCAGCGGGCTAAGTAGGCTCGCCGAAGAAGGGGTATCTGCCAAACTCAGCGTTTCGGACACAGTAGCCAGTGGGCGAGAGCGAGAGCCTTAGCTCGCCTGAAGAGCCGGCCAAGCCAACGGGTAAATAACGGGTCGGAAACGACTTTCTTTCGCGATGTTTACCTGAATGCATTACTGCCTGCACCCCAGGAGGTAGAGATCCATAAGATCTACGTGTGGACACACTTCGTCTGCCGACTAACTGGACTTCGTCGACTTTCGTAGTGGACAGGCGAGTGCTTGCGTAAAGGTCAAAAAGGGCAAAGTACTCTACAGAATCTAGTAGCATTAGCAACGATCAGAGATGAGCGTAGTGTATTATCGTTTGCATACCCTATATGCTATGCGATGATGCGTCGAACTCGAATCGCCCGAATATTCTCAGCATTGGAAAACATACAGCACGTTCAGGTTAGTCCAGTTTGGATACTCATTTCGAACTGAGCCTCCAAACAAATAAGTCTTGGATATGACTTGATATATGATCGTTTATTTGAGCGTACCCAAATCGTCATGCAGATTATAGGAGAGAGCACACCAGGGGAGTTATATGAACGTTAGCATACTCGATTATAGTGTGTTATTTATAGGCAACTAAAGTCGGCCAGATTCAGGCCCGTTGTGACTAACTCAATAAAGTGGCATGAGATAAGCCGCAGTAAAAAAAACGCCTAGGACCACAGCATCCCGCTGCTCATTGGTCTATATCATGAATTCGATGGCTGGTGCTCTATCGGACCGGCAATACCGCCAACGTAATCACGGCAAACATAGAACTCGACTAGTGCTTAGCTAAATATTGATGCGCTCACGTATGGCAACGATGAAGTGTACATGCCCTTGTTGCGTCCCTGGGCAAACCCTTATTAAGGCGCGTCGAAGTGCACGTCACGTAATAGCTGTGAGTACAGCGGGGTGGCAGAGAGAGGCGAAGAGCTGGCGGGGTTTGGGGGTCCCCATGTCGACGAGGAGATCAAGGCCGAAATATCGCGCGTCGCCCCTGATATAGTCATGATGGCAAGACACTGTCCGTCAACTTGTTTGCACCTTGTCTACGCCGGCAAGTTCTGGAGAGCGAAACCGTACACAGTAAGCGACAGCGCAAATAGAAAATCCCAGCGAGGATTGCCCACGGCAGAGAAGAGCAACGAACCCAATACATATAGGGTGAAGAACAGACGAGTTTGTGTAGTCCTCGTCGACCTAATAAGCGGAGTGCCTTCTATTCAAGGCTCGCAGGTATGTTTTTGTAATCATAAATTAGCAATAACCGCTATGACTCGAATAAATACCACTCGAAGAACGGTGGTGGCATATAATATGTCGCCACGTGTCCACTCGGGCATGAGTCAAGCAAATTTAGTGGGTGGGATTTTTTTGGTACATCCACCAAATCGTCCGGACCCTGCGCCGGCTGGTCACCGGCCGCTGGTCACCGGCCTTTCACTGGACATAATCAAACACACCTCAGATGATTTCTTTGTCCATAGATCTCAGCATTCTATATAAGAGGAATAGCGAAGCTCGTGGATAAATTGTAGGAAGTCTTCAAACAGAAGGGAACATAATTTTTTGGAAAAGATTTTATGTTTAAAATTTGCTCGCTTTTCGCTACGGACCTATGCATCAACCCCACAATATAATACTACCCAACGAGTGAAAAATGAAAACACTCAGTTTCGTTGATATATTATACAACCCGTAGAATTGGCGCTAGCGTTCTGCTTCAGTGTATACACATAAATATATATATATACATATATAGCACGAGATCTCTACTTGAATCTCGTGCTTAGACGATACTTAGTCGTAACCTCATTCAGCGTGCGACCCTGCGTGCCCATACATCAACATTTTCGGGCGGGGACAATGAAAAATAGAATAGCTGGCGACGCCAACGTTATTATTTCCGAAAAATGAGGCCTTACGCAAACACCGCCATAATGAATCATGCCCAATTAGCGACACCGCTCCAAAATTGGCCAGGATGCATCATAGCCACCTACGCAAAGTGAAACAAACAGTGTTGCCTAATTTGTTTCGTTCTCAGCCACAATTCCGTTGCAGTTACCCATCGGCGTATAGTGGTGCAGAGCGTGTCGGAGGATGTTGGTACACTCGAGTTGAAAGCTGCCACAGGTGATGTAAAGGTACATTGGTTTATTAAAGGAGCTGCAATTTTACAATGCTTAATATCACGGCTGATGATATTCAGGAGGCGATGCATCACAACGCTAACAGCGGTCAATATTCGCAAGGCAATCTAGATTTAAGGATCACGCTCGATACACGTCAACCTTATAATAGATCTAATCGTCCGTGCAGCTAAATTAAATATCCCTGCGGGTGACAGCCATCTGATGGTGCATGGCCACAAGTTGAGAACTAAGGCACCGTCCGATCAGATTTGAGCCGAGGAGACGGCATCATAACACTTTTCAGATACTCGGACGCTCAGATTGAAATGAACCCATTATGATAATGTGCTTCTGAGAACGGTATGCAGTGTGTGATAGTAAAGATGATCGAATGATTATTTAATATTTATCGCCCATTCACCTCAGGCGACATTTGCTCGTAAAAAATATGAACAAATTCTGCATCTTCTAATACGCTTTGATTAGCCTTGTTAAATCGCCGATACACAGCTCGATACAACGCGGTAGCGGCACTTGGCCCCGACACTAACCGCATGAGAAGCGCTTTCTGCTGAACCTTTAATACGCCAGCGACACGCCTCAAGTTGAGTCACGCGTAAAATACACTACCTACACGTGAGCACGTATCTTCGCGGTCCCTTTGCTAATAGATACGCTACGGTGGCCATTGACGTCGAACGGCATGAAAAGAGGCGAAGCGCTGGTTTAAGGGCTACGATTTCTCTACGGCGGCGTCGGGGGACGACATCTTCGTTCACGTCGAATGACGCCACAGGGAGATGCTGTCAGTTTCAACCGTAGACGTCTAATCGCTTTAATGGGTGAGCTCAAGGCCCAACTCAAATGTGCGCGTAATACTAAAATTTCTCCGAATGTACACACTCGCGGACGTTGTCTTCTCTCGGTCGGGGCGGTCCTATCCAGGCCATACGAGCATGCTAAGGCAAACATGAAACAAAGTGGTCGGTTGAGCAGGCAGGAACAGCGGTCTAAGGACCGGAGAAAGTGTCATTCTACATATATATGGAGATAGAGAGTGAGAGAGAAATAAGGGTCTACTCCGAGGCGAGCTCGAGAAGACGACAAAGTGCACACTTCGCGCCTATGTGGTATAGTTGCTCCCCTTTTCTTAGGGGACGACATTCTACATTTTTCAGACCCAAGTGCCTGTTTCGGGCCCGTGTCGTTCTAACTAGACGGACTTCGCCTCGCTTTCGTTCGCAGTCACCTCTTAATAACACAAAGTACAAATGTCCGGGAAGGAACGGAATCGTCGCCGTTTTCAAGGATCGTGTTAGTTCAACTCGAAACGGAGGCCGCTGGTAGCAGGGAACAACGGAGCCCCGCTCAGCAATGGACTCAATCTCGAGATGGATACGACGCGTGGAAGAGGTCGAATCCAGCAGGACAATATATAGATAATGAGGACGAAACCTCTGATGGATAGTGTAATTAACGCAACGCGTGAACATGCACAAGTTTACGAGCCGTTAGATGGACATTGTCCATTGAGAGAGGGCAATTGTCCGCATTGGCCCACGATATTGAGAAATCTAAGAGTTGCGAATATACAAATATAGAAAATGTCGTGGTTATGACGCGCTCGTCTCGTATGCTGCCCTAACGCCGATCTTCGATGTTATTTTAGTTATGATTCAAAATTCAGTTGACCCCATCCGTCCCGTAAAAGGCAGTCAAAGCAGTAGGACACAAACACAAAAACACACCATCCTTGCACACATTGTTCCGCATGAAGCTTCATTGCAATCAGCCGAACTTGGCCTTAACAGCGACGCCATCCATCGCTGTCGGCAGATATATGCGGGGCATTTCGGTTAGCTAACAACTCATGATGCAGCTATACTGGATCAGACAGAGACCGATTTTTTCTTTGTCTCCGAAAAATGGCTCACTCAGCATCTGACGAGGCAGTAGACAATGAACGCATCCCACTGATCGAAAGAGCATGACCATGCATAATTGTCGACGGCAGGCGCAGTTGCAATAGCTGCTACAACAACAACACTCTGTGCCGTTGGTAAGTGCTGTTGGCCCGGTCCGCACTTTCCATTATCTCTCGTCACTCTTGGGCGATTCCTCGCGTCGCTAACTAAATGCAATACGAAGCTTGCGAAACATTGTGATCGACCCTCCGGGAAAGCCATCGGAGAGAAGTCTGCGTTGAATTGTTCCTCTGCGAAAGACGACGAGGTGCACCACGATTGCCATGGTAAGCGCGTGCTCCTGGCGTGGACTCACTCGTGATTGCTGCAGTTTCCTCCGACGTTCGTTGCTCGACACAAGAAACAAGGGAGGGATTAATGGGTAGAAGTGATCATTTGACAACCGAATGATAACCGCAGGTTATCAGATGGCGGACAACGCCAAAGACATGGGCAACCGCTTGCTACTCGCGCGGGAGACCGCGACGCCATTACGACGCTTTATACGGCACGCGCACCGTCAGCGCATGCAAGGATCCAAGGGAGAAGCTGTAAGCGAAATTGACGCTCCACTGAGCGACTCGGGACTGACAGAATGGGAACCACTTGGGCACGAATACAAGCAGAGCACTACGCCGTCTCATGCGATGCTACCGAGGGAGGAGTGGCGAGAGAGCTGGTGAGACGAGCGCGTCCAATGCGAGCCCGCAATGCCGAGACGATGTATTTGATGTACAATGAGCTTAGGCATTGTAAAATTGCAGCTCCTTTAATAAACCAATAAACATTTACATTTTACCATTACCCGTTACACAGTGCTAGTCCGACGGTGTCATCGGATGTATGTGTGACTGAGTCCCCCATGAAGTCTGTTAGAAATATTATTATTCCCTTACTACGCTACTCTAAGCATCACATAGCCGGGGTCGCGTCGGCGGCGGCCGAACGATGTAATCGGCTCACCCAGCTTACGTTGCAAACCGCCGTTTTCGTCCCTGGGCAACAAGCACACCAGGCGTCTTCGGGGCAACGAAGGCGCTTGTTGCAGTCGAGTGCGTCTCGACCACTCTCTCCGTCCGGAAGATAGATTGAGCCACTAAACGAACAAGAAGGAAATCGTCCGTCATTTCCTGATTCACTCAGAATCCGATTTACTTCAGGGTGGCGGAGCCGGACGGCTCGGCTGAACCTTTCGGAGTCAAAGGCGAAACCTACCTGAATGGTATCTTTCGTGTTCATTACGTGTTTTGTATTGATTGTCTGTCATAGCCGCTGGTCAGCTAACGGATCATCGATGTACAGCAACTATATGCCACAGCAACTTGATTTCGAAGGCACAGTTTGTGCTTGCCGACAGGATGAGCAATCTTCAATTCGCTGCGGTTTTCGTTCGGAAACCCTTCGCGTTGTATCGGACTCGCTGGTCGCGCGAACCTTCGAGTGGCATTCAGGGTTGCAGAGGGAATGTATTGTGTTTTCGTCAGAGGAGAGTCTCATCGAAAAAAAATCCTCCTTGATTAATCATAGCACTAACAACAGCTAGCTAGTGAAGCCCGTTGTTCCCGTTGCAACTAATTGTGTAGCCACGACGCAACACTACGCTGTTTAACTGTACGTACTCAACCTTTCAAGGCAGGACAGAGTCATGCGTTTGGAGATACTTCTTTTCTATATAGGATATCAACCGATC
Source organism: Stratiolaelaps scimitus (assembly GCA_019614645.1). Lineage (NCBI taxonomy): Eukaryota > Metazoa > Arthropoda > Arachnida > Mesostigmata > Laelapidae > Stratiolaelaps > Stratiolaelaps scimitus. The sequence goes on along the minus strand of JABWDB010000034.1, from coordinate 750,720 downwards.
GCTGATACCGTGACATCGTGCCAAACGGCTCCTATCGACAGTAACCTAACCGTAAACGTATAACCTCGCGTAACGTATACTCCGTCGACAATTAGGCCATTAGGCTGCCGCTGTTCACTTGCACACCTAGTGAGTGTGTGTGTGTACCTTTTTTTAAATCTATGCTCATTAAGATGTTGCTCGGCGATTTGAAGTAATCAGCTGTGCGCTGATCTGGCGCCTGCTTCCTGTTCACTATCGGTGTAGCTGAACCTCGTCTCGAATCGACGTTGATGCACGAAGCACGTATTTTGCGTCGTACGTTGCAGTATCGCGTAGAGGTACCTCAGCAACATTTCGTTGGCCATTTGTATAATTGTTCCAACGCATACGTAACGAACGCCAATAGCCGAGGTCCACGAGCTGCGGCCAGGTCAACACAGTCATCCAACGAGGTACGGTAACCTCCATCGTGCCACACGTTATAGCGTGACTCAGCGTTACTTTTAATGGACCCGCATTCATCTACTGAACTCATCGGTACATGACGATAAATGAATGAATGGAGATCGACAACTTCCATGTGAGTCTGCTCCTGTGTCGTTTCGAAGTGTTCGCTGGCAGGTGGATCTTAAACTGAACGGATGTCAAGATGCCTGTCCTGAGCTTGTGGTAGTAACATGCGCGGCGAATCCGATTCAAGTTCGATGTTGTGATAGATTCATTCGCTGCTACCTGAAGAAAAAACCACCAATGGTGAGCCATTGGCAACTAAAGCTCGCATAATAATCACATACTCACGTGTGAACGGCCGCAATTAGTATGCGGATGGCGTGATCTAGTGAGAAATAGCATGCGAGTCCAACAAACAGGATAAAAATGCGTGGAACTGAAAACGAGATGCCATTTGCAGAAGGCGTTCATTTTTAGCTCTAGTTAACAATAGTAAATATATAGAACAGACATCATATTAATTATAATTATTGCATGTATTATATCATACATTTATAATTACCCTTATTATTATTATTGCTATTATTTTATTATTATTATTATTATTTCCATTACCATTATTTGTTGGCAATGGTATTGCTGTCCTTTTTTAATCGACCTCCCACTAGATAGCACAGTCCGACGTTCCCCGTCCCTGCCACATGTGTGCTAGACTGCAGGCAGACCCCTCTTTAGACTGGACATTGCACCACCAATCACGAGGCCCGAGTTTCACCATTGTAGATCGGCTAGGAATCAGGTCAGCCACCATCGAGACGACTAAATGAACAAGTGTATTGTATGCCTGTGTGTGTGTGTGTGTGTGCTGTACATGACTGACCGTCTCAACAACGGGTCGATAGACTCTCGACCGGCAACCCACGGCCATTGGAAGTGGCTCCCAGCCACCGCTAGATGAGTGCGTCGTATCGCATCAGTGCAACAGGCAATGAAAGCAAAATCATATAGTATACAATAACGCGAGAGTTACTCTCCTACAAAATGCACCTACAATCGCCCAACTACGAGGATACAACATGATAATTTCATGTTGTTCCACAATAGGCTTTCAAATACCGCGAATGGTTCCCTTCGATATGGGCCGCCATGGACACGTATCCTATTGCGAATCCAGTGGCTGTCCTTTCGCGCGAACGGATCGAACTCGGGGCGCGTCGATGTCGAGACTTCTCATCTCAATGACCAATTGCGTCCCAATCGCTATAATCCACCCGTGTCGCCCTAGCCCGCTATATATGGCAACGCCTTTACGGTGTTCCCCGGGCGGTAGACTCGTCCAAAGTGTCACAATAACAGGTAAAGCTATCTGAGTGGTGGTGGTGCTGGCGGCGTCAGCGGTGCGACAATCACACGCAGATGGCAGTGGATACAGCGACCTAAACAACGTGGACAATGGACCTAGCCATGCTACTTAACACACACGTGTATACACACACACACACACACACACACGCAATTCTTTAGGGGCGTATTTCACAAAAGGCAGACTTGATATCTCGTGTGGGCAAATCGGAATGAAGCCACATATCAGCCGAGAATATGCGTATAACATATGACATATCACAACAGCGAACTCTGCTAGCAGCAAGAACAACAGTAATAACAACAACAACAATATCGCCTGATTTACGCATTTCGATTGTAAGATGACGCAGTGTGTATGGAACAATCATCGTCATCAACTAAAGTAAAAACACACATCATCGCTAATTGAATTCTCATTATTCAGTTCATTTCTCGGCGTCTAAAAGTGTCTCGTGCAGCTTACTTACAGTTTGCATCGACATCAGTTGAAGCATTCATTATTACACTTATGTACATAGATCCCTGTGTGGCCGATCTATGATCATTGTATCTATTGTCGCCTACCAAATTTCACTACGAACTTTCACCTAACCCTATTTATCGTCCATGGTGCCTAGGCAACTTTTAACGACAGGCAGACAGAGGGAGAGAGACAGTGGAGAGGTGTTGCCATTATCTACTATTATCTACGGCATACATCGTCCACTATCGTGGCGATTATGCGCGATAATGAACCACAGCGGCATCATGAAACTGTCCAGAGTTCAGAGTCCCGGTCGAGTCTGTGCAGTGGGAATTGTACCCGCAAGCGCGAGCAAACTTAACTGCGGCCAAACGTGTATACATCGCTATACATTGTGCAGACCATAATTGTCATATGTATACGTATATATAACTATTTTAGCCGGCAGAAATATAATTATTTTATAATTAGGCAAGTGAATTTATTGCCTTTTTCAACCTGAATATCTCCTGCAAATCGTGCGTAGTGACAAGTCGAAGAGGAGAGTGCAGCTTTCAAGCTAAGTTTTGTCCCAAAAGTACTCGTGTCATCCTCCACAAAATGACTTACGTTCCGCTAAAGCAAAAAAACACAGATGGCACTGATGGAAACGGCCGGCAAACGGGTCAAACCCGAATGCATGAACCGCGAGGCGATCGTCAGCGGAAGAAACTAGTGTAAAGTGTACCATGTGTTCTGACTGGATTCATTTTCGGTGCACTTCCCTCACATCGGCGGACCTGCGAAATGGTCAGACCGTATTTGACATCCATCAATGATCTATTCCCCTGACACGAATGAATCGTGGAGTAAATGGATTGTTCAACCCTATTCTGTAAAACGCCTTTGAATAAAGCGTTATTATTATTAATTATTATGATTAAGATGTGTCTTATATATATATATATATATATATATATATATATATATAGTAATACCTACAAGGTTAAGAGCTGAGGCCTGTCAGATTGGGGAACAGCTGAGGGTCAGCTCGAAAAGCAGATATATATATATATATATATGTATATATATATGCCAGAACATGAGAACTGAATTTTCCCATCTGCATTCAACTACTCGTCCAGTCCGCCGAACTTGCTGTACACTCACTTACCAGGCAGACCGTACCCGTAAACCACCCACGACTTGCCGTAACAAAGGGCACGCCATCTCGCGGATGATCGAACTGCACGCCACACCGAGGATTTAGGTGGCATTATACGCCACGAGGGTGGTGCAATACTTTCTCTCCAAAACTCCTCCTCCTCCTCCTCCTCCAACACCAGCAACACCAGCAACACCAGCAACAAGCTGAATCATTCGGTGCGCTCCGGCAAAACACTTCGGCGTTATGGCACTGTATGTCTTCATCGAGCGCCGGCGCACCTGACGAGACTGACACACAAGAAGATATTGTCGCCTAGAGACAATATGTCACTGTCATTTTTCTTGCGTCGTTATTGATCTCTTAACGACGACGACGACACCGATGATAAGAATGGGAAGGTGCTTGTTGCTGTCGTTGTCTCTGCTGCTGCTGCGGCCGATGTCGAATCGAGAACAAGGCGACGATCGCCACATGAATCAGCAGATCAATCAATGTCATTTATTCCTTCTGCCGGTCTGTGCCGTTCAACGATTCATGCCGAAGCGGCACAATGTTCACCTTGGGTGTATTGACACAATTCCTTGAACATCTTGGCAGTTGTTGTGGTGGTGGCAGTGTGTTAACGAACCTATTATACAATAGTACAACTTGCTAAGGAATACTAAGGCTTTCAGGCTGACTCTCGCGGCTACATTTAATGTCTACGGTACAACTTGCTGCTGCTGCTGCTACTGTTGCTTGCGCAGTTTTGCTGTGTTTATACCACTCCAGGGAAGCATTAAGCGGAAGCTGGTGCACGAAAGGTGGCCGTGGAGTTTTTTCATAGGGAGTTCAATGAACCACATACATATATATATATATATATATATATATAGAGAGAGAGAGAGAGAGATAGATACATATATATATATATAATTTATTTATATAATCACGCATGTTGAGTACGTGTGTACCATTTCACAGAGCTCACAGGGCCTCTGACTTCACGCAAGGAGAGAGTCAGTCGTTCAAGCCACGTGAACCATATATATATAATTGTTTTTTCGAGCTGACCCTCAGCTGTTCCCCTATGTGACAGGCCTCAGCTCCACCAACCATATATATATATATATATATATATATATATTAGACGCTCTCACTAGAGAAAGAGTATCAAAAATACGTGAGCGTTAAGTTTTCTATGTTTCGACTGAATCTTCCCTTGAAAGGGCCCCGCTAGCGAAGTTTTCTGCATCATCACGCGGGGTGCGGTGCTTGATGATGGGCGACGGTTGGGGGGGAGGTGGTGGATATAATGATTTTCAGAAGAACGAAGAGGCTAAATATGTGGACAACGTTTGTTGGTCGCTGAAGCCAACGAAACAAGCGCCATGGGTCTTTTACAATGTTGGCTGTATAAAGAAAGCACATTTCACATGAGACACGACACAAGAAGGGTAACCAAGCCCAATGAGATCATCTCCAATCAGAGCTCAGGCCATCCTTCGCGCATATCCGCTGATCCGTCCAGCTGTCGAAGCTTCCTACGACTCGAACTGCTCTCGTAAGCTAAAACAGCCCGGCGCTGCATCTCCCCACGTGACTTCGTCCATGCGCAAATGCATTTCAGCCTAGAACTGTGCGTATAGTGCGAGTATTCTACATTACCCCAGAGTCCTTCGCTCCGCGCACGCAAACACACGGCGCCTGCCGTGATGAAGCGCCGCCTCGCAGCGGGACTCCCTCGACGCACGCGTCGAGTCGAACTGCGCGAAACGCTGGCAGCCACTGCAGTGGCTGCCCTCAAGCGGCAGTGCGAGAATCCACAAAGGCGAAGCGGGGGCCTGCCACCCGCCACTACTCGTAGTAGTCCCTGCTAAGAAACTCAAGGCCATCGAGAGATATTTATTTCTTCGTTCGTTCGCCCGCGCACATTGTTACAGGGCCCGGCTTGCGTCAACGGCGGATGGCGGCCCGGAATAGCTGATGCAACGACCCTCGCACAAGGATCACGAGGCCGGTTGCCGGTACTGTATCATGTGATGATAAGCAATCTTCTTCCTGCCGGGGGTCGCCCGGTGGCAACTGCACCATCAAAACGTAATGTTGACGAGCCTGCAGACAACCGAAGCTGGCATGACGGCAAGGGCGCGCGCATGTGCGTGTGTGTGTGTGTCTCACACATATATATATATATATATATATATATTTGTCATATGGTGGAGTTGGCGGTGTGATGGCGGCTGTCCAGCCGTTGGAAAGAATGAGAGACGAGGCAGACCCGGGCGGGCGGATGGCAAGAATAATGATGAATGAAACAATGGGACTAATGGAAAGAGCGAAATTCTCGCTTTAGAGTGCCACCATCTGACTGAAGAAGTGAAATTCTCTTTGACGAAGTTTGACAGTATGGTATTATTATTATTATTATCATTATTATTATTATAATAATAATAATAAAACTAGAACGCCGATCGTGTGCGCCGGTCACAACATCCATATAGTATGCAACATATATACATATTTAATGTTTGAATTGTTATAGATGCACGTACCACGTGTTGCTGGGCTGCGCCTCGAGAGATTGTATAATACCTTCAGTATTGCATTGGATGTGCTGCAAGTTGTCACACATAGGCAAGCCAAAGGTATCTATTGATCGACCTCATAAGTCTTCGAACATCAACGGCACTCACGGACGCTCAATGTCGACTGGCGATGTTGAGTATTTTGTGGACCTTCGCGAAGCCTTTACACCTCTCATTCTCCCCCTCTCTCTCTCTCTCTCTCTCTCTCTCTCTCTCGCCATCCATCGGGGCCCACTTGTGGCTAATATGCAAAACAGGCAGATGGTGTTATAGGCTACATTATTCGCTGGCCTCGCCATCGCTGCGTGTTGAGCTTTGTCAGCGTGGCCAGGCCGCTGGCGTCCGCAGGAACGGTCCAGATACCTGGTGCTGGTCGCGTGCCCAGCGTGCTCTTGGCGGCGGTTAAGCCGTGTATCGTTCATTTCATGAACGAGTCCATCTTCTTGTTCCTTTATACGCGACGCCATTGAGTAGCGCGAGCGATTCTTCGGGGTCCCTGCACTGCTGCAGGGTCGTTGTGGTGACTTGAAAGGCTCAGTCTCAGCATAATGCAACGCAGGCGTTGTGCTTATATAGTTTGCTGTTGAATATGGTCCTTATTTAATAAAACGAGATAGGAGATGCTGACCGCAACTCGCAACTAAGCGAGTTACAGCCAACATCCCTCAGCTCCTTATATCTGAGCACATTATACCGTACTCATATAATCGAGTCGAACGGAGGCGTATCATAAGCTTACTTGGACAATCGTGTAATGACGCTCGAAATGCCGCGTCATTGATTCGTTTCGCTTACAGCATGTAATAATTAGAGTTACCACAATTTTGATTGCATTATTAGGGCATATCATTCGAACTTGCCGCTCTTTAAATGCCAATAATTTTTGAACTATATGAGAACTAGAACAAAGATCTCTTGCTATGAGTTAGAGGTTTCTCTCCGGCTTTATTCGCGCTCTGGTGGGAGTTTTACGCTCCACACGCTTTTTCATCTGCTCAGCCCTCAGTATATGGGGAACCCATTTTGCATTGATTTTCTTCATCTTCAGTATATTGGTGATAATTCTATGACACGTCACCTGAGGAATCCCAGTTTCAGCCGACAAAGACTTCATAGGCTCTAGTTTGCTCAAAAGCTGCCTTGATTCTTTCAATCCGTTCGTCATACCATAAGTATCGGCTGATTCTTATGCCATTAAGATTGATTGTTTTTGTGATCGAGATATGGCACAGCATGTAAATGTAGAAAACAGAGTCCGTTAAATATTATATATATTTTTTGGAACTATTATAGCGTTACCCTAGTTGTTTTGGAAGGCGGCTAGTATAGATTATCGATTAATGCCAGACACTGTATATCCAAATATCTTTCGGATCGAGTGTAATCTATGAAGATAAACTGCGGAAGTTATTAACAATATACAACATATTGCCAGATTCTGTTGATGAGCAGGTTGGTATACACTTGATTTTTTTCATAAACAAGTATATTTTTTTACATCCATTCTCACTAGCAGGTTGGACGTCTGCATAAACGTGCGACCTACGCTCTCCCTTAATCTCTCCGCGCCCAGCCCGTACATACATAAACTCCGAGCAGACTTGAGCTATTTCGCTCATTAAGGAGGGCGTTTTTCTACGTTTCGACAATAGTCGATACTACGATCCACCCTGATGTGTGCCACCACAAACCGTAAGCGCGGTGGCTTGGACGGGGCTGAGTTCGAATCCCGTTGCATGACATATATAAGAGAACTTAAGCATTGTCTGCAGCTCATTTAATAAATCAATAAAGCTTTACCTTTACCGTACCACCGCACGTAAGCGGGTTCCGCCAATTGGCGTCGCATAAGCTAAAATACAATAAGGGCCACCTCTTCGTGGTCCCGTCGGGAGGCATGACACGTCCCAGCCCTTCGTCGCTAACGATCGCCGGCTTTCCGCGCTAAAAGCCCACGCGGACTGATTGAGCAGGAAAATGGGACTCCATCTAAAATATTTCGACACAGCCAAACAGGAAGACGTTGTGCGATAATGCTGAATTATGACAGGAAATCTTTACTCAATGTTTCCACGGTCACATTACGTAAAGGTGTAACCATGTCTAAACGACCTATGAGCATGCCACAGTGGTCGTTGCGGACGACACCGTATCATGAACTCGCCACGATCGTAACACAAGTTTGTGTGGGGAGGCAGACATAAACTCCATGCCTACTCGGCGGTTCAGTTTATGCCTAACGCGGCAACATTACGCTTTATGCTAAGGTCACTCTATGCATATGACACGTAGACCCCAGTGTGAAATAACGCTGGTTGTTTTGTTTAATAGCAGCTAACTGATACCACCGAGGCCATCTGCTGGCCAAATAATTCTGGGTTACCAACCATTATCTATAAAATACACTATATATAAATATATATAAATATAAATACACTATATATATATATATATATTCCCCATCAATAACGATGGATCCGATATTGCACGCACGTCAACTACACGCATTACCTATTGAGGACAATTTATTCAGTTGATTGTATAGAATTCACTCCCCCCCACCCCCATAATCCCTAGAAATTCCGAAGCACTGTATGTTTGAATAAATACATTCATACAATGATTAAATTCACTCGAGCGAAATCTATCAGTAAACGCTGTTGTTTATATTGTATCCGCATACGCCGTATATCACCCGACGATGACAGATCACCACCGTTTGCATGTCTGCCTGCTCCAGATGTTATTAATATCGGGACAGTTTCACCCATGTAGTCGGAATTGTCATTTCTGACCCATAATTTGATTGAATATCAGGCCAAAATAGTTCATTTCTATCGCTATCGACCTATGCCGTACGCGGTCGGGCTCATTTTTGAGCTCGTTTCACGTCGTAATGTTGGCTGAGAATCAGCCTGAAAAACCTTAGATATGCAATAATTGGCAAATATCATCGAAGACGTCCTTTAACACTAATTTGGTTTGCAGTCGTTACAATAGCGTTAGTGTCTTGATTTCAACTCCGTCGCCACGTACACTTCTACAATCCAGCACTTGTATCTTGCTGGAAGCAAGACTAATCCTGGTGAACATTTAGCGCATATGCTTTATAGGAGTTGCCTAGCGCTGCGATACTGGTTACGAATCGAGTCGCATGTCTCGTAAACGTATATTCAAGTGTCCGATAAGTTGAGATGGGGTGCACTGACTCAATTGGTCCGGTGAGCCGCGGTTCGCGAATCGATGGGATCAATCAATGAGTTATAATATTAACTGTGTGGTTTCGCTCAAACAGTAAGCATGCTGAAAGCAGTCCGACTTTAAACTCTCTAGGCCTTCTTCTCTGAGTAACAGAGACCAACCAGGTAAGATCTGCCCGTTTGCATAGCGATACAGGATCGTTACGAACCTAACTTAGGTAAGCGAACACTTGAATTTTAATCTAATACTAACCAAGGCAACCCTTTTGGCGATCCTCGAAAAAAAAACCCAAATGGGAGTTCGCTGCTGGGTCATATGTCGTTCGCTGCCGGCCAAATGAAGGTCTGCCCTTGTAGTGGTCGTATTTTTCTTTCGTTAAAAAGTCGCCCTTTATAGAAACAAGCCCACAGCTAACACCAGCTAAGACTGAAACCCTTCTATACGTCGCGGACAAAGAAGCCAACTATACCACTGTACTATGTAACGCTACGCATCTAATATTCTATTCCCGTTCCTCTAAGCGCTCAACCTCCATTAATTTATTCTAAGTCCTACGCATACGGTAAAGGCGAAAAGCTTTTCGACATTGCTCCTGCTATCAAATATATATATATATATATATATACACCTACCGTGGGTTTGGTTGGCGTGGCCTAGTAATATCGTACGGAGGGATTCCGGTGTTAAGCCTGATCTGTGCCGGTCAGGGTCAGCGTTCCCCCATTCAAGAAAGTACGCGCCCCTACTGCGCATGGAGCTATGGCACTCCGGAGTTGGAGCATGTGAAGCTTCGAGCTCGTATTATTCGTTCACCGAAGTGGTGTAGTCAGCCACAGCATGTTTTACATGATAATTATTTTGTTTGTTTTAGTTTTACATAATAATTATTTTGTTTGTTTTAGTTTTACATGATAATTATTTTGTTTGTTTTAGTTTTACATAATAATTATTTTGTTTGTTTTAGTTTTACATAATAATTATTTTGTTTGTAGATTTACATATGTTTGTCCCGGTAACGTCATCTAATTTCGTCTATACGCATGGACGAGGGAATGACTAGCATCATCTGCGAGCGTACCCTGTAGAAAAGAAATCTATGATAAACCTTTGCGCCTACGAGGTAATAGTGTGTGTTCTCCGTGAGGCGCATAGGTCGTTACGGAGCTGGTGGTCTCGTGATTGAGCTTTCGGTCGCTGTCACCCATTTGATCTCACAGCTCGATCACATTATGGATGCCGGTACCCATGGCATAGCGAAGTCTGATATGAAACTTGGTCCTTCTTCGCAAATTCGCTTCTCCTATTTGTCGTAAGGGCTCGACCATGATGTCAAGCTGAATTGCAGGAGTATGTCCAATTCTGGCCACAAATAATCGTCCTACTAATGATGTAACTCTGCCAAATTGCGCATGAGGACACGACACTCGACAGTTGACCTACAACAAAATCTAACAACGAATGGCCGACCGGACCGTTAGACGACCTAGGATTTTTTCGAAGAAAAACTCGCCCAACACGCGAGACGATCGTCCGCTTAAATTGCGTCGTTCGTTTTCCGCCCGCCCGCCTGCGCTGGGAGCAGATCTCCGAGGCAGGTTAGACAAAATAGCAGGCAAGTCTTTAGGCATCTTGGTGTAATCAGCAACTGCTGTTGCTGCTGCTGCTGCTGCTGCTAGAATCAGCCCTCGCAACTGAGGGGTCGGTCGTCTGCTGCAAAACAGGTGGTAATACTTGCAAAGTTTACAACGCACGCCGCTAACAGCAACAACAACAACGACACAAGGAAGGATACAAAAAACCGGAGAGACTACAAAGTAGACTCAAGAGATTAAGATCGAGAGAGAGAGAGGGAGAGACGATTAACATTCGCCCGGGTTGTTTTGGCTACTGTGGAAAAACAGGAAGCTTGCCGAGTTCAGCCGGCTTCTTTACGGGTCCGCGCTCGTGGTCTATCTAGCCGATGTACGTATACCGCCGTAGCATTTAGTAACACTGCAATAGCCAAGTGCGTACGCCCTTGCCAAGCTACCCCCTATGCTCACGCGTACTTCCGGCGTCTCTGTCGACGCTTCAAGATGTACGTGGTCGCCATACGACCTCGTCGCCCCGCGAAGATACACTTAGACAGCTGTTCGACAGTCGTATGCAGATATTTATAGTCTACTGAGGCAATGCCTACATCGACGTACACATACACGCGAGAAGAACCGCTACGCGGGTCGACCAATATCAAATACGCTGACGAGTTGAGTGGCGAAAATCGACGAAGAAAAGCGTCGTCCCCCGTTGTCAACACGATGTCAATGCTATGCTTACATGCATGTACCAGCAAAGTCGAGATAACGCCCATACTATCGGCGTTCTGTGTCGCCGTTCTGACGATCGCGCGCGCATACGCCTCTGCCGGCTGATCTGTTCAGCACACAACTGCTCCGCGTCATGATCAGGGAAGGGCTACCAGAGATTTCTAGTCATCCAGAATTGTGCGAGGTGTGCGCGTATACAGTACGTATACAAACCGCACGAACGATCGGATTCGCCAGGCCGAGGGAATCTCTGCCTGTGTCCGTCTCACAGTAATCGAATCTCGAGGCTGACGCCTATCGAAATATGTTAATGTGGACAGTTAGACAAAACGATCAAAAGAACAACCCAGCTAGAAGTAGTCGATCGATTGGCCAAGTCGATGCACATTGACTCATACCCCGCCGATGTGTATAGGTATATGTAGTGTATAATATTGTGTACGTTCGACTTCCAGTCATGCTCTATTGCGTCATTTGGCGATATCGTTTCCGATGCGAGCATCCATTACGGACACTGTCGAGAATGGTTGGGATATTAGTTCACTGTTCGGCTTTTTGGCTGCGGTTTGCCCGCAGTGGCCGAGATCGCTTTGATTCGAGAACAGCAACAGCCGAGCTATACGCCGCAGTGGGATCGAAGCAAGCTGCTGAATAAAAGTGAAATAAGCGCGATGGGATTTGCCGCTGGCGAATGCCGCTTCTGAATGGGAAGTCATTTGAAGTTAATGTGCTGCTACTGCTGTGGAGAGAGCGTACGCAGATCAGTACTTTTTTTTTGTGTGTGTTTTAATATATACAATAATTAGTGACGCAGTTGGGGGCAGGCGTATCAGGCCGAGGGCTGAGGTCATGGTCCTCTCCCAGGGAGGCGATAGCATTGCCTCTCTTTACCTCTCAGCGAGGGAAAGCCGCTGCAGAAGGAAGGACTCTGCGCGTAGTTGAAACTGCTGGTACTAGCTGAAACTAGGCTGAGCAGTTTGGTAGATTGTAAAGCAATAATTAGCAAAAAAATAATAATCATCTGGCTCACGCTTAACTATAATTTCACTGTTCAGAGATTTTAATCTGAAAAATTCGAGGACCACCTCGCTGATGGTCGCATGGTTCTTGCTGGCAAATCGTGTAGGGTGCGTCGTCTTTGTTTCTGCTATACTCGTACACAATGTCAAATGTTCCGCCCCATCTATCGGCCATCATTTGCGGCTGTGCGGCCCTTAGTTCTTGTCCCGTGAGAGATCTCTCGATACTTCTCCATATAGCGGCATTCCAATGGCAAATGTCGAGAGAAAGATCCACATCTTCCACAGAACGATGTGAACATCCGAAATAGGACACATTGGGCTTCTATCGGAGGGCGTGACCTCTCTCGTCTTCATTATCGTCGCCAATGAAGAAGTTGATACATAACTTGCACATGTATACATATTATCGAGCGGGGTTGCCGTGGGGGCACGCGGAGGAGTTGTAGCCCCGGGTAGTGTCCGGTTGAAATCACCACGTAACATAGATTCGGAGCCTGGCGGAGTGCTGGTGCATTCGTATGCGCCTTGCAATCGGAGGATTGGCACGATCCCCGCCGTTGTACATTTGCTTTTTTTTAAGGGGTTGTTCGTCTTATGTAGCATGAATGCCCAGAGCAGTTGTACTGTCGACGTGAGAGCCAGCCTGGAAAATTTACTTTTTCGGTGATATAGATGGCTGAAGCGGATACATAAGTACAATAGTTCCTAACTATGGCAAGCAAATAACAACACACACACACACAAAGGTGATAAAAAATTAAACATCAAAAGATGCATAGTATTACCTTTATACAATGATTTGCTAATTATAGTGATTCTATTTGCTAATTATAGTGATTTTGATTCTGTCGAGTCTGGCGAGCTCGTCCACTTATTGTATCTATTTAGAGAGCTTGAGCACAGGCATACAGACGCAGTGAGATCGACACTCAAAACACAGACATATAGAAAACTTAAGTATAGCAAAACTGCAATTACTTACTAAACCAATACACCATGTCAATTCGAATATAAATCGTCTGTTTTAATTCAATTGCAATACAATGCAAGGTTTGGTTTATTAACGGAACTGCAGTCTTATCGCAACGCTTAAGTTCTCGTAAAAACAATAGCGAAAAAGTGTAGTCTCATGGATTATTTCAAATGCTACCGATTTCTGGAAACGGCATTATTTACATCAATTTTTTGATTATCATAAAAGTAACAGTATACAAGGGGCAACGCCCACACAAATTATATTCAGTCTATGCATTAATCGCAATTATAAATAAACAGACTTTCTCTGTTTCGTTTCATTATAGTATACCCCAAAGGACACCTCTAAATTATTTACAAACGATCTTCCTGACCTCCCGCGCAAACACCTTTGATGATGTAAGGGTTCTAATTTCGCGACGTAGTGAGCCCCAGACTGCAGGCAAGCGGTGCGCAAGAGCATGGCGGCTGAGTTCTCTTATGACAAATGGTGTTTCGAAGGTTGTTGGCCGTCGGTTAGATCTTTCGACGACTACGGTGATTGCAAAAAACAAGTAGGCAATAAATCGGCATATTCCACGTTCACCATGGGCGCATAGTATATCACCCACTATTTAATCCGAGATTCGATTGGTTTTATCATTTTCGAACAACAATCCCAAAGCTAGCTTCATCGCGAGCTGCTGCCGGCGCTAACTGCCAACATCACTATTCTTCTGTTCTATTATAAGGCTCAGATTAAACAGCCAGGGCAACATGCTGTCCTTCGACGTTGTTGTGAGGCTCAAAAAAATGGACACGTACGAAGAGCATTGCGCCGCATCATAGTGCCCCTAGCTGTCGTCTGGAGCGCTGTGATGCGGCCGTACGCCGTCAGATCTGTTACGCCGTTGCTGATCTGACGTCAGCCGCTCAGATTAGGCGTCATATTATACACGGAACGCACAGAACCGGCAACCGGGCAAGATAGTCGAAAAGATCACCGTCGACGTTCAAGGCAGTCAACAATCCGCTTTCTCCCACGATGAGCGGTGGCCACACGAAAAACTATCATACAGTCAATAAACGACAGCGCATCGCCGTTCGCGTTGATTATCATGTAGGTAGGCATTCTCACTGCATCTCGATGCAGTTGTATTCATGCGTTCATGCTAAATTTGCTCCACTCCGCCAACTACTCGCTTTACAACCACAATTGTAGAAACGAAGCCGCACCAAGCTGCCTAAGGCCTTAAGGCACATAAGGCCTGACCATCCTAACGAGGGATCAATGTAAAACAAAGAGAAAAAAAACTAAGGAAAAGCTTTCGACTGATTCGAATCGTGGCCCTGTTAATGACCACTTAAGTCTTGGCTTTTAGTCAGGCGGAAGCAGCCGTGTGTCGAATCCTCCCCTCAAAGACGGCTGAAGTGCCCACTCGCCGACAAAATGCCGTTGGATACCGACAAAGGAATTGAAGAAGACCAGACGGGCAGACGGTAGCAAGAGTATTGTCATGCCTGGTCAAGGCTGGTACACCATAAAGCAGGGGCAATATTCGATAGTAAAATATCTCGCTGGCTTACTGGCAGCTACTGAATTGGCCGCTTTGAGGAAGCGCATAAAAATGTACGACAATCGGCCTGGTACACCATACTGAGTAATATTACATGTATATATATATGTATATATATATATATATATATATATATATATATGTATATATATATATATATATATATATATATATATATATATATATATATATCGGGTGCGGTCGCTAGAAAACAAGCAAATCGAACAACTGACAAGACTATTATATATCAATGATTCACGCAAAACGCTTTTATGCCTGTCCACCTCCCCCTCACAATTACCACCGACCAATTCTCCTGTGGAGCTCTTGAGCAATCATAGCAACAGTCTCGCCTCAGTGCCATCGTTCGCATCCTCAGCGGCAATAATGATAAAGTAAGATAAACGTGTAACACAATATCCGCAGCGAGCGACGACACACGCTGACACTCGGGACCCATAGCAGCTATGGCATCTGTTTTCGTTGGCCGTATTCACCGTCCGAATGTAGCATACAACGGCGTGGTCGAATCAAGACGGCGGGTACGTCCATGAAATCGCGTTGAAGGCCAATGCCGTTTAACGCTACAGAAATGTGTCTCTACCTTGTTTTCGTGTACAGTCGAAATGAGGCGCACAGACTGTCAATTGGCAAGTACCGCGATCGAGGTGGTTATCGCTTAAATGGAGCTCTTTGTTTCTTGTAGCACCGTGGACGTTGAATGTTGGTTATGAGTCAGCCGTGAATATGTTTCTTTGGTTTGCTTGTCTGAGGGACACTTTGTACTGATCTCTCCTGTTAGACGTCGTAGGTGGAACACCCGGCATTCGAAGGAGGTGAAATGACTCTGAATTTACTCATGCATATATATATATGTGTGTGTGTGTATCTGTATGTAATGATATGTTTGCATGGAGGAGCTTATGAATTCATTATAGTATATTATACGGCGCGTTTTAATAGAGTAGGATCACTGTATACGGTCAGCTAGATAATGCGAGCTGACCCTACTGAGTATCTTGCTTCGTACGCTAGGTATCGGTCCGAACAGCTTAGTGTACTTGGATGACATTAAAATAGACAGCATGCATGCGATATATATATATATAAATATATATATTATGCTGAATATTACGAATTGGGAAAAAGATCACTTCGATATTTACTAGCTTTCACGGGTACGAACAGAGTATATCGAGGTAAACAACCTCGTCCTGGCGCTATACCAGGAGAGGTTAACACAGCTAACAGTTAAATATACGCATGACATAATATCGCTGTTCGGCGGACGCCGGTGGTTGGGCTCGTTGTGTATCTTGCTCGTGAGATATTCCCCTGATCCTCAGTTTAACTGGACTCCCATGATGACACCCAGAAGAGAAATGAAATATCTACTATTGTACGTAGAGACACAGCTCAAGACAAAAATTAAAACATAAAGCTACTGCCAATTATTGTGATAATTTCTGAATAATGGCATTTCTAATAATAATCTCATTGTCGATCACGGCTAGTACTATTTAGCTAACGATATCTGGAGCTTCTAGACATTGGTTTGATGGAAGGTCCTCTGTCACTTAGTCGAAGGGCCGTTATTAGAGTGGCGCCGCGGGCGAGACAGGCCCATTCTGTCCTGTTCTGTGAGCCCACGAGACGTCGATATCTGACGACTCCGTTACTGAACGTACACAATACTTCGCCAGGCCGTGCCAAGGGTTTTGGGTACCCTCGGGGGACACATATGTATGTCCGAGCATTGCCCCTTCGAGGATGCCCCGTGACGTGTCGGTCTAAGCCGGGACAGCCGGCTGGAGTAGCTGACAAGACGTACCACCTCGTCCCGCTATCGTCATGCATCAGACCCAAACCGTGGCCGTAACGGTCGCCGAAAACCTGCCGGACGTTATGCAGTCGTCCGAGCGCGGTGAACACCCTATACGGAGACCATCCAAGCAAGTCGATGCCGTTCGACTTGAGATTCTAGGCAGCTCTATTGATTCGGATCAAACAGGTTCATTTCGGTACTGTCCCCCTCGGCTGAGGCAGGCTAGACCGTCTAATTTCTAACAGACGTGATCGCATAATCCGTTGGATTAATCCGTTGGCCGGATTCAAGATCCGAAACGACCACTCTGCCCAAGGGTGATGCATCTTCCACACGAACGATGTCCACGAGTATTTTAATGCTTCTTGTCTCTCGGAAGTGAACTCCTTGAGTTGTCTCTATTCTCAGCCACGATGGACCGGGATGGTCATGGCGAACGAACGCCGGCGTCTGTCGATAGCGTCATTCGACCAATAACATCACGGCTGATGGGAATAGTGGCTCTGGTAAACTATAAATGATCCCCGATGTATTGTCCTGTCACAGACAATTTATGCCAGAATGGATATCATCCTTCGCATTGTCAGAGACAACGATCACAGAGCTAGTTTTTTGTGCGCGGGCGATCCCAACATGATCGCCTGTGAACTGGGTTAACTTAGCATATGAGGATGTCCATTTGGACCGAGCATCAATGAGCTTTTGATTAGACATAATCCACATTGGAAAGCGCATCACCATAATCAATATTTGACATTGGATGAAACGAGCGATCTACCTAAGCTTAACCGAAAGGCTGAAGGTTGGCACCTTTCGAATGTGCTATATAATCGATAAATATACCATACAATCCACAAATCTGTTCTTGTAGACTTTCGTTTACGTCGACGCCCCGACGATTGTATTCGCTCGATCTTAAGTGTTCATCTTTCTCTAGTCGGATATAGAGTTCAACTACGAACCTGTCAATCCACCAAATCCACCTCATCATGATCTGTACGATATTCTAGATGAGTGTAGTATATATGTGTGTGTGTGTATGCACGCGTACGTTCACCAAGACATTCAAGATAAGACAGTCGAAGTCATTAATTAGTCCACATTTCACAATGTACAATATCGTCTAATGTACAGTTGTTCTCACCTCACGTATTATAATATAGTGGCACCCAATTTACCCAATGTGTACTACCACTATTACTGCTACTAGTACTACTACGAACTATTGGGCTCACCACAAACGCGTAAGCGGTGGAGTGTCTAATATCTCCTCCTCGGTAATTTCGCCCGGCTCACGTCACCCGTCGTCCTCGTATCGTGTCCAACGTCGAACGTCCCCAGGGTATCCACTAGGAGAAGGGAGGGGCCAGTAGCCGAATCAATGAAGAAACACTATCCACTATAGAGATCCATGTATCGAGTACATCGACGAGGCAAGATCAACTCCACAGTGTTGTCAGCATCTCGAGATTTTTCCCTTGGCTCCTTCCTGCCGTAAATAGAACATTTCAGTCAGGTTTTTTACTGGCCTTTACCGTCACGCACTCACAGCAATCACTGCCGTTTATAGCACTCCACACATATCTCTTTGCCTGCCCGTTATTCCTTTTCGAGCACAGCTATCACGACACTAGCTACGCTATAGCAGTAACAACGACACCGTACTGGATCGCGTCGAATCTACGCTGTACGCGGCTCGTGCGGACATCGTCACGATATCGAGCTGTACATTGTGCCCGTTCACTCGTGCAGGTTCACTATGAACACGAACGCTCGGTTAGATGGGACCTGATATCGCTTCTGCCGCTGTCAGCCGTCCGGACTTGGTGTTCAGGTGGCGGTTGGCTTTTTGGCGCGGGGACACTTGCTGGCCGCTACAAGGCTTCTCCACCATTGGCAACTGTTGGTGAAGAAAATTTACGCATGGCCGCGTGGATGACTCCCGCCTGCGTTCCTGTTATCGACGGAGTCAATGGCGTAGCGGCGGTAAGAGGGGGTCAGGGGGACGGGGTTGCCGCTTTCACGTTGTACGAGTGTGTCGATTTTTGTGCCGCCCGCATAAATTCGAGCCCGGTCGAGGGTAGGGTTCACCAGGACCGAATCGACACGATTGGTGACAGCGAGATGCAGGCAAACGGGCTACCACCCCAGGGAATCGTTATGGGTCATAACAGAGACACTTATCTGTTCGATTGTTGCCGACTCCGTACTGTATCCTGCTGTAATGTGCTGTAGCTACACTGTATACACAAGCAGCTCTCAGACGTCATCAGGTGTTGTCGTATAGCAACGTATCACAGTTGAACTGTACACTGTTTGGGTACACTACGCATGCCAGGCCAGCCAGACCAACCAACCAAGCGACCGACCGACCGACCGACCACCTGACCGCCGCCCGTACCAAAGGCTATCACGTTGCCTACCAATTAACCACATTTGCTTAGCAATCCGATTTGTGATGAGCTCTCGGACGTTGTAGCGTCTGCCCCCTCACAACAAGCCTCGCTGTCAATCAATCCTTCGGGAGCCCAGGTTATATTCACGGCCTACATTTGCCTAAGTCATTCCCGTGTTAGATACACGCAGCATCAACAGTAAGAGGAGCAGCAGCATCAGCAGCTGTCCCCAACAAACTAGCAGATCAGATATCTATCCATTCGGCGATCTGTTTCCACGACCGTGTATCCGAGTGATTATGGCCTGTCCTCTGCAATGGCCTGTCGGTGGCCTGTTTCTCCTTTTCAGTGTTGAGACTCTGCTTCTCGCTCTCTCTATCTCTCCCCGCCTCTCCCTAGAACTCACTGACCCTGGCTCTTCCTCTTGCTTAGAAGCGCCCACTCTCGACTTCGATTCCAACGGCCACTGATGACACTGTCATTACCACCACTTGTTGTCGTTCCTGTTGTTGTCACAGGGCAACACTCTACGTCGTGGTTATCGTCCCCGTCAACCTGTTGCGCTTGCCACGTTTCTTGCTGTCGATTCGCGGCTCGGCGGAATCTTCTCGTGGTTGGCCACGCCGGCGTCTCCTTACTGTCACCAATCCGCTTTGCGACGGATCCCGATGTGATCGGACCGGATCCACGTTGCGCTCTACTCCGGCCGACACGAACGGCGTTATCCCACAACGGAGACGGTGTGAACAGCGATCAACCGCAAGGGATTGCTTATCGGCGGGACGGCCGTACGCTGATGTTAAAGGACATCAATTCTACACATGTGACCAACGGCACTGGCCAACACCGTAAACGGAGAACACATCCACTCGATTTTAATCCAAAACGTTACGCAGCCTCGTAGTCAGCACAATCGTCCCGAGGAACCTCACTTCGCGGCATCTCCCCTTAACCATGCGAGCGATACTTCAACTGCCAACGATTCGAACGCACCCTGCCAACCTTCAATGGTATTCGCCGACCATCACTCTCAGCCAGTTAGACACGCAAAACATCGACAGCCGCCGCCAACGCGACCCACCAGACAACTAACGATGATCTGACTCCCACAATATCAGCACACGCAACACTCTTTCCTGCTCTCTGTCTCTCTCTCTCTCTCTCTCCGCAGACAGCGCAGTTCTCTTTTCTCTGACAGAACTATATATATATATACACATATATGCATATATATATATGTATATATGTGTATAGGTGTGTGTGTGTCTCGAGGCCGCAGCAGAGTAGAGCTGGTCGAGCCGGCGCACGCAACGTAATAGTAATCGTAGGCACACAGCAATTCGCGGAGGCGAACGCGCCACTGGGCGCGCTAGTCCACTACCGTTCGCCGGCTGTCCAGCGATCGAGTGGCCCGCAGACGTTTCAACAGCAGCAGCAACAGCACGAGGAGGCGCAGCAGCTCGGGCCGCGTTCGGTCAAATCTGCTCTACGGTTGGCAGGGCAGAGCACTACTGCGGCAGAAATCGCGATGGAACCCTGTCGAGTCGCAGCCGTGGCTCTCGCCCGATGCTGCGGGTCGCAATCGGTGTCCAGCGACGGTAGGAGCGGTCGTCGCCGCCGCCCGTCTCACAGTGCTCGTGTGGCAAGTAGCTAGCTACAACTGGTGCGCGTTCGCCGTCACTTCAAGGCGGCGCGCTGCACCACGATGGGATCGCGGCAGCGGTGGCGAAAATGACAACAAAACAAGTGGCGGCGCCCGCCGCGTCGACGTTGACGTCTGGCTGCGGCTGCGGCCGCTGATGCGTCGCCGACACCGACGGCGGGTTCTGGCTCAATGCCTTTGCTGGCAATGTTCCGGCTGGCGGTTTTCTCTCTCTCTTCCTCTCGCTATCTCTCTCTCTCTCTCTCTTCTCGTGGCCACGTCGCTCGCGCAGCTCTCCCCTGCCAAGGTCCAAGGCGAGCTCGCTAACGTGCCGGTGCTGGTGGATACGATGGTGCCAGCCTGAACGGCGGTGGGCTCCAGTGGCAGCGGCGACTGTAGCGTTTCTGCTTTTGGCCCGCCCCCTCCTTCCCCCGACGACCGTGGCCGCAACGGCAGCGACGGCAGTGGTCCCGCGGTGGTCCTGCGGATAGCGTCTGCCGACGCATCGCACGAGCTTCACGATGATGAGCTTGTGCCGACGACGACGCTCTGGGATCCTTTTCTATTGCTGATAGATTCTCGCTTTCTCTGTCTCTCTCGCTCTCTCTGTCTCGCTCTCTCAAACTCCTGCTGTGTCGAACACGCGCTTTCCACCCCTGCGGTGGTGTGCCAGCCGCGTCGAATCCAAACAGTCTAGCTGCACAGTAGATACAGTGCAGGGACCTGTGCAGGTATCCGGCTCCTCCGTTTCAGCAGCAGCAACAGCAGCAGCAGCAGCACAACCGGACACAGGATGACGTTGATGTCATCATCGCTGACTCACAGCACTCGCCTGCGCGGATTCTCACCAGCCAGGTCGGCGTCAGACGAATGCCGCATCTTCAGACGCGACTCGTGGACGTTAACTATCATTCATGGCGATATCAGCTGAACGTGTGCGGGCATTTATCCACCTATGTGATTGTACGTATAGCCCCGCGATTCCCGCGGCAGAGCAGCGACGACTGGCTTGGCTCACGCGGACGATGGCCCAGCTCGAACGGGTGCCACGCTCGAACGTCGTGCCGGGAGAGGGTCCACCGGAGAGGGTCTCGTATGAGTTTGCCTACGCCGGTTGTGAGGAAGGGTCCGCCGTTGTTAAACATTGAAGGCCACTCGACCGGCCGACAGCCGCATTAGCTAGGGGCAGTGCTTACCATGCGGTAGTTTAGGGGGAGGCGGAGGAGGCTGGGACGGACAGCGATTTGTGGGGCGTAGGTGGCACACTTAATCGGATCCGAATTATCCGACCTTCATCAGGAATGAAGTGGGGCGCAGAGGCAGACACACCCCCGGACATCGAGTTGCCTCTGGCAGCGCGGCGACCAGCGAAGCTGTCACACGATTTCTTCACGAGAAGTTCCACAATGACGAACGACCTACAAATGCTGCTCTACCATATCGACTAAGCTACGCAGAAGCCGTCTGTGGGGTGGCAATGCACGGGCTGATATGAATGGGCCGTGATGCCCAAACAGAATTTCAATGCATCTACACAAACTGAAGTGTCGAGAATGAGCAGGCCAGCGTCGTTCTCTGGTTTCGCTGAGGCGCGGGGGACCCGACGTCGAAGGCGTTCTGGTGGAATCGCAAATAGATCTGAGCACCCTGTGAAACACCCTGATCAATACAAGTCAGTGTTACGGTACACCGACGTGGATTGCACTGGATCGGGGCCCGCTTTTATGGAGATTGAAATGTCTCTGGTGGTGTCCGTGCGTCTGAAGGAAATTTCCTCCTCTCAAAAAAAATCGGATTGGGAATAGAATAGATAGAATATTGATTAATATTAGTATTATTACTATTATTATCTTTAAAATCATTATCATAAATGAGTAACTTGAGTCCTCACGAATTTGGATCCCATTGATTCGAGCTCACTTGATCGATTTTTCATGAGAGAGTGAGTCTCGAGCGTCCGGAGGTGATGATGATTGTGTTAATATATTTATATATATGTACGTTGAAAGCAGCTTCGGACACCACACGGTCTTTGTAATTGTGAATGCAAGCAACCGCATAGATAAACATATTGCTCACTATTGAATGTGTCAACATGCCTATGCACTGGTACGCGACGCTGCTTCGTCTTAGAGGGGAGTATCCGGGACTGCATCAACCAATGAGCTCACGAATGGAAAAGGACGTCTGTCCGAAAAGAACTCCGCTCAGCGATCACAGACGAGATCAGACACTGGCGTCTCTATACGAACCCTTCCGAGTTCATGCGGGAGTCTCATTTCATGTGCTTTTAGCGCATTCGACCCTCGACAGTCGTTCTCAATCAAAAGCAAATAGTTCTCCCCATCGAATTAGAGATAGTCGATAGAGATTTGTTTTTTTTCCCTCCAATATTCGCCAGAGCTCGTCCCACTGAATTATTCACGATGAGATAAGAGACAATTGAAAAACCCCTCCTACTCCTCGATTTAGATCGCTCGATTCAAACTCCAGAATCTCCTACGTGTCCCCGTGATGGCCGAGGCGGTAGCATTGCAATGGCCTGGCAACACAGCTTGGATAGTTGGCCCGTCGTCGTGGGCCGCGCGTTCCCAGTCGCGGATTGGAATCGCCTGGTGGTGGCCTCGGTTAGATGCGAATTCACCTCCTCCGCCATTTAGCCTTGTGGTGATACCATACCTAGGTAAGTGGCTGCCTAGACGCTGGGGCTTGGATGGTTGGTATGAGCCGGGGGCCAGCTGCAAACAGCGGTCAATATTTTCGTTCGTATCACATTATAATTAGAGACCGCCCACTGCATTGACAACGGTCTGGAGAAAGGTGGCCATTGCTACCATGTTCGATACTGGTTTCTTTATTCTGTTGTTGTTGTGCCGAAGCCGACCTCCCGTTCCATTTCGACGGTCGGCGTCGAGTATACTGCGTACGTAAGTAGATCTCAATTCGTAAATTATGCGGGTGCAAGTGCTTCCTTCCCAAGGGCAGGCACATGGACTTTGAGTGACTGTTGTACCGCTCACAATTAAATTAGCCACTAACGGTGCGATCTACCCAGCGTCTAGTTACGGCGCAGTTGAAACGAGACGCCGTCCGATCTTCGGAGTACAATGACTTGAACAATATAACGATTTCTGGCGTCAACCATCCACCCAAACGAACTGCGAAGTTTCCGCTCGTTTGGTCAACGACTTGCACTATCCTCTACGATACAAAAGAAATTACCGGCATCTCCGTTTATCGATTTATAGCATATTATTTATCTGTAGCATATTATGTTGGCGCGCTGCGATAAGCTCACTGTTTCGTATGCGAGTGACCAGTTCTTCGGGGACAAAATTCAAATTAGTGAGAGATCCAGCCGCGTTAGCATTGCTATTAGTTCAGAAATTGGGCATTGATCATTTGTTAGTAACTTATTATATTATATATATATATATAAATAATATATCACCAAATCACGCCAACCTCGATTAGTGATACCTATCAATATTCGAGGGGAAGTCGCTCCTTAACACTTGTCGAAGTCGGTAAATGGAGCTAGATGTATCGGAGCGCTGTACGCGTTCTGACGATCCCGAACAAGTGGAACGAAAGTGTTTCGGTTGAAAACAGAGCAGTCCGCAGCAAGACCAGTCGGAAGACTATTCTAAAGAAACTACGCAGCAAGGTAGAGTTAATCAGACCTCATGGCTGATCGAAACAACGAACCCCTGCAACGCACCGGCCCTTGCCTGATGTTCGTAATGTAGGATACGTATTCGAAGGCTGCAAATGAGACTGCGACTGCAGCGCCGAGCGCCGACATCAGGATGTTGTCCGGACGCACATATCGACTGCCCGGCAGCAAGGCAGACGAGGGTCGTGGGAGAGAAAACTTACCGATTGGTAAGATATTGATGTTTTAGATAGAAGCCCGAATGCTTGCGTCCCCTAGGTCGTCTAGTGGTGAGCGTCCTGGATTGCCAGACGGGAGGGACGTATTGCTTGGGATCAAATCCTGAGTCGGGAGAAGCTTTGGAGTGCTTTTGTCATCCTTCTTGATTCTGAGGCTTCTTGCCAGGTACGAGCAAGGTGGAGGGAATAAGTAAACTTGCCCCCGATAGGTCCTCACAATAAGACCTAAAGGTTAAGTGCTGAGGCCTGTTAGGTAGGAGAAGAGCTGAGGGTCAGCAAAGAAAATATTTGGGTAGAAACCCGGTGGCATGGTCCAATCGTGTGGGCATTGCAATCGGATGAAATACATTGGTGCACGAGTTTGATCCCCGCGGTTGCACATTTGCATTTGCAGGGGTCCGTCCTATGAAGCAGTGCTAAAAGCAGTACCGTGAACGGTAAATGTTAGCTGAGCGTCAGCTCGGAAAATTTTCCTTTTGAGTAGAAGCCGAATATAATAGGCCGGAATTCGTTGAGGTGCAGGTGCGGGTAGCTTACTGAGGCGCGAATACTATATTTTCTCAAGATAGTGCTGCTTGAAGGGTCCATACGAGGTCTTTATGTTGCCGAACTGTTCTCAATAATATTAGAAATAATGAAGGACAACTTGGCGCAAAACAACGGGCCAAAGTCCCGAGACACGAGGGGTGTGTGTTTATAATAAGAAGTTACCTACTCCGAGGGTGGATTTGTTTTGAGCTAATATCATGTAAACGTGTGACCAGTCTACTGACTGCGACTAGATGTGTCTCAGAATATAATAATACCAATAATATTAATAATTATTATTAATGATCTCTTGCCTTAGTTAGTAATTAGAGATATATCTACATTGGTAAATAAACCCAGTCTACACCGACTTCGGGAAACATATCCCCTGGGGGAGAAGCCCTAAATATAAAGAATAGAAGAAAGCTACACGAATTAAAGCACCTTCTAGCGAACCACGTACATACGTCCAATTCCTGAACGACACCTGATTGGACGAGTGTAGGTGGTTCGCAAGAAGTCGCTTTAATTCATGCAGCTTCCTTCAATTCCAGAACGACACTAGATTAGGGAAGAGATAGACTCTCAGCAAAGGATGGCTTTAGCAGGCAGAGCCGTTTTGTCATCCACGGAGATTGGAAGGTGTCTCTAGTGGTGTCTGCGCGTTTGGAGAAAATTTCCTCCTCTCAAAAAAGAACGACACCAGATTAACTGAAAGTAATTGAATCATCAGAGGAAAAAAAAATGTCCATCATGGCGTTGCGTTTCGCGCAAGGTTAGCCTTCTGCGTCCTACTTCGTCTGGTCGCCACCTTCTCAACGGCTCAGACAACAATTCCACTGGATGGGACGAACAGGGGGGCGAGGGGGGGTAGGTTTTTCGTTTCACGAAAATGAAAAGGAGGGCATGAAACACCGAAGTCGCCTGCCTTACCTCGGAGCGGCAGTGTGCGAGGGACCGTAGTGGAGTCGAGTGTCATTTCTCCCAAAAGAAGCGAACGAACCTGAAAACAGGACACCTACTCCCAGGAAATTCCCGACCTTGTGATCCATGGGACCACTATAACATGTGTTATCGTGTTTATCTATTCATAGCAGAGCGCAGCCGAATCGTGCAAGTAATGCCAACCGCCAGGGACAGGAAGGATGGTGGATTAAACAGCGGCTCGACGCCGTCGCGCGAATTGCCCAGTGGTCTAAACCCTGAAGGTTGTATGGTTTTCGGTTTCAACTGAACTTTGCACTGTACAGCCCACTTCGAGCTACCACTCACGACAACGACGACGACGCCAACAACAACAGCAACAGCAACGACAACAGTAGGGGGTGGCGCGATCTGCAAATGTTTATTCACTTAGTTATTTACTTGTTTATTCAAGGTTTCATTCATGACAGCCACATGAAATTGGTGGAAGGAAGAGCTTCGAGGCATCATTTGTAACGGGGGGATAGACAATAGTGTGTCGTGGTTCAAATGACTCTTTTCCAGTTTCGAAACAAAATCAACATAACATAACTTCTTTCACAAGGGTCGTTCACTATTCTGTGCATGTGTGATGCGCTATTAAGGGTTGTGTGGCTTATGTGGGTGCCGACATGGGTCGCGCTTCAACGAACTCTTATAACTCATTGGATGAGTCTCAGAAACAGACTGGAAGGCTATGAGAGCCTTTCGTACGGCCTCGATCGCGAGGTGCAATTAATGTGAAACGAACTACAGCGCTTTAATGGCTCAATTAAACTTTTCGGGTAAAGGATGTGCATAAGGTGACCAGCTTTTCCTTGTCGGACAGCATCGCTCCATTGGGCACCAGCACGGATTCTGCTTGAGCGTACGTTAGGGTGCATTTTGTCGGCAAATGCCGGGTGAATCAAAATTTCGTGTACTCAACAAACGTCGATAGTACAAAACGAAAAAGTGTTTCCAAAATTTTACTACCACTAACAATTCATCTCGGGATCATCCCTGGGCACAACGTGAGGACTTAACTATAACACACCTTGCAAGCATGGATATAGGTCAAGCATGGAGATCGTATCAACCGCACTTTACGTAAGCAAATTAGCCTAGCTAAAGGTCACGGAACACTGGCCAGTGAGAATAAATCTCAGCATACCGTCCTCTGTGGGTCTTGTTTTCCTTAACACCACTATAAAAAGAGCCTAATTACTTTCGTAGCGAACGTCCCATGGCCCGTGTCCGTATCAATCGCCCATCTGCTCTGAAAAAGATCATCTGCCCTGCTCTGGGGGCACGTGTTGGGAAATCACTAAAAACAAAGGGATCCTTACGATGTGCTATAAAACATCCGCATTAGGTTAATCAATTAGAACGAGGCGCGATGTTACTGTGTGCTCAAGAGTATTTACTTGTATATTCTTAACTTGTATCTAAATTTTACTCTTTCGATATCTCTCCAGTGAATTGCGCACTTCTTCTCGTCAAATTCCAACTCCATGAACTTTTCTTTTTCTCCACAAACATACGACATCGCTTGCACCCCTTATAATAATGTCCGCAAAGAGTAACATGTTGGATCTAAAAACATTTCGAACCCCGTCAAACATGTACATACTCCGGAACTTTACATTGCTTTTACAGATCGCCCTCGCCACTGATTCTACTATATATGTAAGGCAGGAATAGGGAAGATGGGCACGGCCATCCCTGTCCTAGCCTCCGCTTGCTCAGCTGAAACCAGAACATACTTAGCTAGACACCGTTTTCCCACTTCTAGAAAAAACATAGCCACTTTGTACTCTACGTTAGAACATGTGGGCAGTCTTTTATCCTACGCCCTGATCTGAAGCTCACTTAAACCCACTCTGTCACGGCCCAACGATATGACATTTCTAACCTTAATCTTGTTTCGTAGCCGTTCCCTGAATATATATATATATATATATATGTAGATCAAACTTTATTCAAGGTATAGTTTATCTGTTCACATCGGATTCCCTTGGGGTTCGCGAGTGATCTTCAAGCGAAGCATGCCGTTGGCAAGATATTTCTTAGCAATGAGTATGTAGGCTGACTTCTTTTTTTCTATCTGACAGCGATAAGCTATGTTCCAACATACAGAATAGTGTATCCTACTTAAGAGTTGTTGATGTGGTCGCAGATGCACGATACTTTGAACTACACTCATAACCGTACTGGGTTACTTGGGTCATCTGGAACTAGCCTGCGCCGCGTTTTGCTATAAACGTTAGCCAATCTGTCAACGAATCTCCTAGGATTGAGTTCTCCGCTACCGTTATGTTAAACTGTTGTACACGAAGGTTAACCATCGACCAAGCCATACTCCTCTTGCATAGGAGCTCAAAGGACACAGCATCATTTCCACTAGTTTCAGCTATCTTTTCGGTTCCTTAACTAATGATATTAATAATACAACTGTGATTGCGGTTCTCCAACAACGAGACCACTCCCACACCTCAATCTGCCTCTTCCTCTGTTAACACGTTCAATGACCACTGTTGAAGCTTCCCCTGTTCCTGAGCCACCGTGTCTCCTCTCCTTCCCAACCTTATCATTCTTTGCACAGGTGTAGATCGTCGCACCGATTCATCATACCATTTAGCGCCCAAAATCACTGCATCTTTCTACTCTTTCAATGTACGCTTTCTCAACCCTCCCTTAGATATACTTGAATCGACGTTTTTGCTCGAATAGGTCGCTGTTAAATCGGACGACGTCACGACGGACAAACAACTGAATAAGGAATCCTCTCACAATCGTACATTGATGAAGTTCCTTGTATCATGCTTGTGCGTCTGCATAGAGAGAACGACCGGAAGCTATCGAAACATTAGATCGACACTCGCTCCCGGACTAAGATGAATCATGTTCAGTCCGTGCTCCGTGGTGACGGACAACTAACTCACCGCGGCCACCTGTAGTATGTGCAACGTGCGTAAGAGGGGCACCCGTGCCACTGGCGAAGTGATAGATAAAAATTACCCGTTCCCCTTAAACTATGCTTCTATCAGATGGACGACGTGATAGTCGGCCTCGATTTCTCCAACCTGTGAACCATCCAAAGTGATGGGGTTTACAAAGTTCAAAATCCGTTCGCAGCACAGGACTAACCAACCTCTATTCCTCTATCAATTTTAGCATGATTTTTAGACGTTCGTTTTTTATACGTCCCTTTTGGATAATGAAAGGAGTTTACTTAAACCTAGTAATCTCTGGAATAGACTACTAGACCGGAGGGTCTAGCGCGTAGCTAATATTAATTCGCAACAGGCTTATAAGCTCGATAGCCTAGTCGATATCGAGCAAATCATTCGGTAAGGGAATATCCTTTCATGTGGAGTGCTAAACGTTGAGATATATGGGATTGGCAAACTGAGGTGTGGGCGTAGGATCGTCCACGAGGCTAAACATCACAATTCACGACGTGTAGGAATCGAACCTGCGAACAAAAATCCAAACCTCAGAGACCTCGTCTACTCTGTAAGACAACACTGTCACTAATATTAAAGGTTAATGAGACAAAAACACCGGCCCTCGGTGAAAATACGCAACATGGACGCAAACAGGTTAAATGAAGTGTTTTTTTTTGTCGACAGGAGTTGTACGCGTTACAAACTCTACTGCTCTGAACGTGCTTAACTCAGGCCGTGTGAACAACCGTATGTCTCATCTACAAGCGGGGGAAAATGGTTCTAGTTTCAGTTGACATGCTGGCACCTTGTCGATACTTCAAATAGTGCGCTGTCTATATTTTGGGACAGGCGTTTAACGAGGTGACGTACATTTTGAAGATTGAACTATTGATCGGGCATTTCCACGTACCGAATGTCTGACTAGATTGTCATCTAATCGCATAACACAATCGCGTTCGATCAGAACAACAGCAACCGCCAATTGGCGTTGGACGTGATATCGCCGAAGACGGCCCCGTCTGCTGACGAGCGCTCGTAACGAAATCACTTTCGTCATTATTTAGCGGCTGTTAGCTTTTTTCGTTATTTATATCTGGTATTGTTGAACACATCAGACGGTGGGGGCAGGTCCTTTTGTCAGGCAACGCCTGCGTATCTCTGCCTTGTCGAAATCTGCGCATTCGGTATCGGCTTCGAGTTTCGAGCGAGCAAACGAGAACGAGCGTCGGTGTCTGTGTGCGATTCGCGTTTTTCTAACAATCGCGATTTGTTGTCGCCAATCCTTTGTCCAATCGACACTCGGACGGCAAACGCTTACATTTGCATATCCCGAATGCGTATAATGCGTAAAAAACGACTCAGCCGAAGGAAATACGTGTGGCCTACGTGCTTACGTGTGTGTGTTTCAAGGCCGTGCGTTCAATAGGGGCGTATCGACAGGGAAAAGTGGTCATCAGCATTTTGAATTCAAAATGGATGAAATTCAACGAAAGGCTACAAGACGACGAATATCGCGGAGGAGCGTCGCTGATACCGCTGATGATTAGCGGTCGGACGCCAGCGCCGATGATGGCTTGCGGTGGACATCGACGAACTCGACGAGAACTTCTACGATCGTTTGTCCTGTATAGTGCAGTCGGCATTGGTCGGCCGTCGTTTCGAGACATTTCTACGTCTTGGCATTGCTCGAACGGTTATTGCTAGCTGGAATCGATATCGACCTGAGTGAGAATTGTAGTGTTATTGTGACTCAAGTGCACTCAACGAATTTGTGGCTGCGTTGATTAGCTATATAGCTGTGTGAGGTAACTATGGGCTTCGAGCATGCTCTGCACAGGATCGGCAGAGCGGGGCTAATGGTGGTGGTGGTCGCTGTGGGGACGACAATTTGTCTCGTCTCGCCCGTTAGATGGGCGGGGCTGCTACGTAGAGCACGTGAAGGGAGGGCGGGGGGCGTCAAGCACTCGAGTCGTGTGTACTTCGAGCGGGGTTAGACGCTAGAAAGATGAAGGCCCGTCATTGATTCGACACCGGATTCGAAGGTGGACCATGCGACGCTCTAGCCTAAATACCTTATATACCGATGAGTCTGCGCTATCGAAATGCTTCTACTCGGGGAAAAGGTCAAACTCGGCATGGTACACTATTTCGTTATGATTAGACAAGTTCTATATTATTTGCAGGCCTGCTTCAGGGCACGATGGTCGGGCCATTGAGTGTGTGAGCAGGCCTCGTACCGCTCGCTAGTGTTGACGTGGTTTTTTTGTCTGCAGAAAACACACTCCACGACTTATCCACGAGTTCATATTGTGTTAGTGGAATACCCGTCGAAACATTCGCTGTTCGCAGAATCCAGTCAGGTGTCTTGCTCGGAACATTCACCAACTATGTATTGGGTTAAACTCGTTCTGTACCCTCTGTTTTCTGAGTCAGAGCAATCAAACGCAATCCCTCTCGATCTCCCAAACGATATCAAATTGGATTGTAGTCTCTAAATCCTATGTCTTCGCTCAACCGTGACGCCAGACCGGATAGTACTGTGCTGATATCAGACGTGCCGGCGACTACATGCGACTGTACGATGAGTTCTTGTTTTGCGCTGAGAGCGATACAGCGATGCTAGATTACTTAGACCTGAAGGGCTATTGTTAATACTCGGAAATCTCTTTAATTCGATATATATATATATATATATATATATATAAGGAGTTAAACAGGTCTCTTATGTGGACTGCTAACTCGTAGAGATCTGATTATCGGTATATGATAAGTCAGCTCCTAGTTCGATTCTACCTATACGATATATATATGTAATATATAGCTTCTATGTTTTTACCGTAGACGGATGATATTGCAGGCAATACATTCCCCAAGGTGGTGTTGATTCATATACAAATGGATAAATTCGCAATACGTGTCGTAATGTGCTCCACGGCGTTCGCCAAAATCCAGCGCGTCGTACTAAGTTGATTAGTAATAAATATGTGCCATGCTACATTCGTTGTAAGAACCTCGTAGCATCGTTAGCTGTGTCGAATCTATAATTATCTTTATCTTAGACATTTCTATAAAACGCTGCTAGGCATAGCCTGTTTGTAGAATTATATTATTTCATAAACCACCAGAAGCGGTTTTATCGTAGCCCATGCGATTATGACTGGTCGACAAAGGTGTGTTCCGGATCGGCTAAAAATCATGAGTTTTTACTATGGGTTTCCACACTTCGTCGATGCCAAACGGAAACAGTGGCCTGCTCTCATATTCTCTCCCTACAATACCTCCTTTTTGACGATGCACGATGACGCTCGGTTTCATTTTTTGTGGAAAATCGGTGATACAATACTGGCATTTTCATCAATACGTTCTGCATGAACACAGATCCCGATATTACCAGGGCGGTTATTCAACCACCTCCACTCTATGATGTCCTTCGTAACGGTCTTCCATCTAATGCGATCCGGATCAGATAAGCAGAGCGGCTACGATTGTAAATAGAGAATGGCCAACCCGAGACCACCGAGAACCCTGTCCGACCTGTCGCCCAACTAAAAAATAGTCACGTAACCGCCCTAGACGGCTCTCCGCAGGCACACTCGCACACCGTGCCATGCGGAGGGCAACTGAGGCGGGCGGCCGAGGCCTCCGGTGGCGAACTAAATAAAGGCGGCCCACGCTAGCCATTGTATAATCCAGCCCGCTGCATTGGCAAAAGAACGGCGAAGGAATAAAGACATGTCGATTCGTATAGCAGCAAAGGCCGTGCACGCGGTACCACCAGCTGTTTGTTTTTTGTGAGATACAACAGCAAACTCATGGACACACGGAGCAAATCGCTAGAACACATCGTGCATCGCATCAGCCTGGCCAAATATATTAACACATGATACTCACTGCTGCATATATGAACATGTACAACTTTGAATGTATATATATACTATATATATGTATATATACATATATATATATATATATATATATATGTATGCTGTACCTTGAAATTATTCCTGAGCAAAGATTGCTTTTGAATTCCGAAAGATATGCATTCAAGAGGATTCTAGCACTACCTAAAAGGTTTTCGGGCCTTAAACATTTAACGTCCACGGTACTGCTTTCGGCATTGCTTCGTAAAACGGACCCCCTTTAAATGCGCCTGAGCGTTTAGGCCTCTCAATTGAGACCCACATTGCCGTCTGTAACCATCACAGTCGCACGCACAGCATGACGTCTTCTCAGAATGCTCAATTGCGGTGGGCCAATGTTCCTCATCCCGTGACGACATCGAGGATAGCGTACGCATTTCGATTACATATGACGTCCGCTATGACGAACTCTATACAGAGCCGTAACCCACTGAGGTTCCAGCCCCCGACGTTCATAAGGTGGACGTCACTGGGCAGATATTGGTCTGATCGATAGCAACACACAGGGAGTCGTCCATATGCTACGTCCGCCATTGAATCCCACCGCAGAGCCGTCCCCAGCTGACAACAATGGGCTGTCGGCGTGGTCGCTCTCTGAATCTACATTACTTATATTTATCGAGGTACATATATGCTGAGCAGGCAGACGACATAGTGTATAGATCGACACAGTGCCGTCGCACGGCGTAGGTGATCGTGGCGGCGGGTACGCGCACGCCGCAGCACTACAAGACTTTTAGCGTATCGGCGCGACAAGGATATCAGCTCCAACGACCTCTGGGAAACGGTATTGGTAACGCGTAATTCTTGTGACGCACCGTACCTACACGTGACTGTTGGCCATTTCATTTCGTTTCAGTATCGACGCTACGTCAAGTCGCAAACGCCGTGATAAGTGATGCCCGCTCACGCGGTAGAGGACTTGACAAACCTGACGAACAACACGAGGGAGAGTCAGCGATTCTGGCACCGATCGAAGGTAGAAGTCATGACAGTATCGTCCGTCTATCTGTTAGGCTAATGACGATGCCCCATGCTAGGAGTTACGTGCAAAGCGCGTCTGGAACCGCAACGATTAGAACTTGTGAAAATTCCTATCGGAGCATAAGCATAGAAGTAGTCTTAGACGAAACGAGATCAATGGTACATTACCTTTAAAGTGCTTCGCTGAGGCCACCATTTGCAGCTACATCCTCAGTCAACCCCCTTTTTGCATATACCGATTACTCCACTCAGCGTCAATTATCACACAAGTCTAAAACTCATCGTCTCCCGGACTCGAATCTTCGCATTGATTCTGTCCAAGTATTGCACACTGCACTCAGCAGTGCACTTCACACACCCAGTGTCAATGATCGATTTGCCATTCTTCCATAGCGCAAAGCGCAGACGGACAGAAGGTCCCGTTCGATCCAAGTCCTCACGCACACTCATAAATAGACACCCGGTATTTGACCATTACGGACTGCGATAGCTAAGTCATACGGCGTGTATACACTCACAATACACACCCATAAATAGAATCAGTAAATGTCCTCGTTGTGGCCCAATGTGTGTCTGGACATTACCCGTTTAAACAACAACAACAACGACAACAGCAACGATGAAATCGCACGTTATCGCCGAGCGTCATTCACGCCTTCTGGTCAAAGTGCCAACTGCGTGTTCACGTCATATATATATATATATATATATATACATACATACATACCTATATATATATATATTGTATTGCAGTGGCATTCACGTATGGGCCGGTCACGCTACAATTCATTGATTACGGTGTCTGCTATCGGCTGCAACAGACTGTCGATGGCAAAATGTGTTAGGCTAACGCTAATCTATGATGGCATGAGCGAATACAAATATTGCCTATGTACATTAGGTTCGCGCTATGATGCGTGAACAACGCGGCGTATTGAACGCGTAACTAACTAATCGGTTTCTGATGATGATGATGGTGATGACACTAATGGTTTACTACGTCGTTGACGCACGATGATCACTTTGGGAGAAGCTGAGATATGTGTGCAGCTCTGGGAGCGACTGCTCAACTGTCCGAGGCTGCATTAATAACTAAAATGACTAAAACTGTGCGATAATAGTTAGTGGGCATTGACCCGAAAACAGGCAATGTCGCTAGGTTAGGTTATCGTCAGCTATTGTGATTCTATATTATACGTAGCATTTCCCGTATATGGTCCAGTGGTGAGCACTAGTCAGGAGTGACATACAGCCTGATCTCAGAGACTGCCAGACGCGGAGAATCTGCGGATGAGATAGCTTTGGAAGGACTGTTCATGTGACGAAACATATATACTAATAATAATATTAATAATATATATATGTTTCGTCACATGAACAGTCCTTCCAAAGCTATCTCATCCAAAGATTCTCCGCGTCTGGCAGGCTCTGAGATATATATATATATATATATATATGCATATATATATATTATGCATTGAAGACTGCTGTACAAAGAAGCAAGGCCATCACCTCCCCCGGAAACTATGACGAAGAGAGAGAGAGAGAGATACAATCAAAACGCAGGGTGCTTCAGTTTAGCGCAGAGTGGCAATGCTAACGAAGTTCATGAACTTTATTCATTCATAATTGTCAACGGCCTCTCGCAGAGCCTTTGAACCGCAGTTAACCATATGTTACTGTACGTCTCGCCGACGGACCGATATCTTTTTAACTTACGTCTCATAGAATCAACTCAAATTCTTAACACTGACGTAGGCAATGATTCCGTTAGAATCTGAATAGAAGTTCAGTGATTGTCTCTATGTTTGGTCGGGTTGCGTAGACCATCTCTGCATGCCTTGTAGTCTTAGGCACAATACAGACGACACCACTCTCCGCTGTTAGTCCGCTGTTCGTTCGACCTAAGCAAAATAAAAGGACGCAAAAATACAACAAAGACAGGAAACCCACATTAAATATTCAATGAGGTTTCGTTATACTCGAAAGTGAGTCGCGAGCTCGCGACCTCCGTTCTGCCATAGCTCAGATTGATCCTGATTCTTCGTTCGTCCGCTGGCTATGGCTTCGGGAGTTCGCACGACACATTACAACATCAATCCGCAACCGTTCCCAACGCGACAAAACGCACCGTTCAGTGAAAACCTGAGAGCGCCGGTTTTTACACAGCTGATACGTCGCGACGGATAGTTGAGCTGGACAACGTTGGTGCACAGTGTAACTGAACTGAACAACTGACAAGGCAATTGACCTGCTTTTAATTCTCACACAACCGAGCTAGCCCGGTGAGCCGACCGAGGCAGACAATGAGTCGGTTGCGCAATCTTAGAACAAGTAAGCCCTTGAAGCTAGATGATGTTGAAACGCCCGATATGCACGTCGTTCATCTCATCAGCGAACGACGGGCGACAACGGAGAGCTAGCCCGCTATTCTGTTTTTCGAGCTGACCCTCAGCTGTTCCCCTATCCGACAGGCCTCAGCTCTTAACCTTTAGGTATTACTATGAGAGGACCTGTCGGGGCCACCTTTGCTTATTCTCTGCCTTACTCGTACCTGACAAGAATCCTTAGATAAAGAAAGAATGCTAGCCCGCTATTCGATGCGAGTCAAAGATAAAGGGAGAGAAGGGGAGATGAAATATTGCTAGAGAAAAAACTATAGGCATTTAATGATTCTCATTGGCGTTAGGCTGCTCCACGCAGCACAACCTATCCAGCGTGCGTAAGTAGGGTTGCTAGCTCGCTTGCACGTAGCGAGTGACTGCGCGAATTCGCTTACCGACGCTCCGTCATTAATCACGCAATCTCTCGTATGGCCGAAATCTCCCAGTAATGCAGATAAGTGCCGGCGGATGTTCACCTTTCTTCAAGACGGCAAGTTTGGCCCTCTACCCGAACTTCGCCACAGCCACACTGATTACGTTATCACTCAAACATTGGCACGGAAGACAGTAAAATCCCTAAAAAGAGTTGGCACTCAACACAGTCTAGCCAACGTTTACCATACACCACTGGGCGACAACGCTACTCGGGCTGACTAGATGTCGTAACCCTGCAAACTTGCATTGCTCTCGACGAAGGTACAAACAAAGTGTGTCATGAACAAGTTCATCTAAGTAATCCTTAATGGCATTTATCCTTATATTGTAGACTTGCGCGTTTTCAAACCTGAGACCTACCGATTTTGTTTTCATTGTGGATATACTTCGGCGCCTAACTTCAGCACTCCCGTTTGTTCCTATTCAAAAGCTAACTCCTGCAGGTTCCCTGCAGTTCAAGGCTAAACACAGAGCATATGGCGTATATTTCATCGCACCTTGCCAGCTCTGTCATGGGGGAGTATAACTATTGGCTGGCGGAACAGGCCTATAAGAATGCAGTGGTGCCCTGCTCCGACCGCTCGTGTTTCGGAGATATCACGGTGGCGAGCCTTTTTATATTCAGCATAATGAACTGTTTTATATAGATGTACATGCGGCGCTATGCGGGTTTAGGACATAACAACAACCTTAGCTAGACCATAAGGCTTCCTGTCTAGCCTGCCCGTCCTTTCCCATGCTTGTCAACCGGGTTAGACGGAGGTTCTGTGCGGATTACACCTTAGGCCCTGTTTAACACTCGAACAGCATCCTAAGAACACACAAGCACACACACGTGAGGTCGAATAGACGCAGGTTAAGAGCTCGCCAGGCCACAAACTCAGGTCTCTCTTCAATCGGCTGAATGGCTGACAGCATAGGAATGCTTATATTAATTGCAGGTGCAGATGAACGAATGTACTAATTTCGATCTATTCTGTACTCGCCCGATGGTTACCTCGCTTGCAATAATGCATCTGATACGATTGCACACTTTAGAGAACACAATTGCATTTCAATTGCCCTCTTTCACCGTCTGTCCCGTAGTACTATTTCACTAGATGCCTATATATGCATAAGATCATAACGTGTGAATAAATTATCAATTATGTACTTCGAAAAAGTTCCCTGCATGATACAGCTGTATGTAATATAGATGTTCGAGTGTGGAAATTAGATGCCATAAATAACTGGCCCCTGGCCATCCTGCTTGCGCTAAGAGTGAGCTGGTGTACCAGCCAATATAATAGTCTACATGCTTCGCTTTCCGGCGTGCGGCGGAAGCCAACAATTCCAGAAACACAATGGCACGAATTTGTAAATGCTTCAAGTTCAGATCCAAGGTCGTTCCTTACAATAGGGAACGACCTTCGCCGTTGACGGCACGAGATCAACCAGCGTGGCGATTTTAAAAGTGGCATTTAGCGAAACCGGCGAGTTAAGGAGAAATTGTGGTTTTTAGCGCTGCCAAGACAACTGATAACAACTTCTTAGCCAGACAGGATCAACGGGAAGGAGGAGTGTCCGGTCGGACCCCCAGGGTGATCAATCACTATTAGCGGCAACTGTCCTTTAACGATCCCTTAAAAGCTAACGCCACCGCTGCAGGAGCAAAAACGTGGGTGCAGTACAATCAGAGATGTCTTATGCTGCCAGTGATATATTGACATGGGGATACACTACTTTTGGAGACCATTTTGGCCAACAAAATGAATGCGCCTTGCAAATGTGTTTATCTGAGATGACAAGAAACACCGAGGTGGCCAAGTGATTATGTATTATTATTATTATTAACTATTATTAATTATCACTCCGGGTTGACGTTTCACGTTTAGGCTGGTTTACTAAATGTACACTCATACCTTTAATTTCCTAGTAATCCATGTCGATATAACTCTTATTGATGGATAGGATTGGCCTGCCATAGAACACAAACAGCTGACGACAATGTGGGACCAAGTGTCTTGCTAGTTTGCCCGGGTGAGATTTCATGTACATTTCTCAAAGGGTTGACAAATATAAATCCCCTATGTGACGATGCGAATCAGGGCGGGCAACGCTGGCGTGGTGGTTGAACAAGTGAACAGTAGTGCGTACGATGCACTGTAGTCCGATTACTCAACGAGACTAATTATTCTAATTAACTAGGCTTGGCTCATTCGAATGGTTTCATCATGTCTCATCTTTTTACGGAACAACGACGAGGTCTGTAGCGCTCGTTAGCGAACGAAATATTCCAGAACGTCAAAGCCACTTTCCGAGCGTCGGAAACGGATTCGCTTGTCACTCGTTACTAATTAATCGTCAGTTCAGTAAATAGCCCGCGTTCAGTATAACTGTAGACGTGTAAGGGCGAGGGACGGCGGCAGACCTCAATCCAATCATGATGTACTAACATAGTTAATTAATGCTATAGCTATATCTGCACAGCTTGTTCAAGTTGCATTGTCGCGAATATGGATTCAGTGTGAACACTAGATTATAGTGGTACTTATTGATGATACTATAGCGAATATATAGTACGGGTATTATTGACAGCAACAACAATAATAATGCTGTCATGTTATTTTATGATCTAAATGGTTCAGTGTCGAGCGATTGAATAGAGAGAGAGAGACTCAAGCGAGGCGGTCGCGACCCGTTGATTTAGTATTATTATGTGTTAAAATTGAACACTATTTCGATATTAGAAGGATCATTTCTGTCAGAATCAAACATCTCTGCGTAACGTTCACCACGTTGAAATTCAACGGAGGTGATTGCCCCTTATTTTCTGGCCACTGGCCTCCGACCAGATAATACCTTCATGGTGTCACCTTCGCCAGCTCTATCGCTCTCTGTTGTAAAAATAAATGTCAGCACTTCAGGTTTCGTAGCGAGTGCTTAGCGATTGTCATGGCATCACTTAACCTAGAGACACGAGACTGAAGCTGATACGCATGAAGAAATCGAAAGAAGACTAAAATTGTGGAAAGAGAGCGACCTAGGTCGTCTCGAACTCTTACGGCTTCGTGCATTCAGGTGATGCCTATTCTCAGCAGCAATTGCAGATTCGAGTCCTAACCACCCCTTAGAAGAGGAATAGCCTTATTGAACTTCAATGAAGGTCATCATCTTTGTTGAAGAACTTGATGAGAACAAATACGATCCAACGGTGCTGAAGTGAGGCTGTAATCACTGGTAAAAAAAAGGTAGACACGTACCAAATAGTTACAACAATTATGTAGTGAGAATTAGCTGTCTGCCAAAAATCAAACGCATTGTATGGAAACCAGTTCTACTTGAATTGAAATTTAGCAATATGTGTAAATCAGGCAGATGCCAACAGAGAGTTCGCAGTCGGCTGCATCATACGGGAGAGACACTGGCAACCACCATGGGACGATGTCGACACTGGATCCAGCTGGGACGTCTCCAAAATCCCCCTACTTCGTATGTTGAAGACTCGTGCACGCAATATAAGGTAGAGGATGTTTTCTTCAGTTGCTAATCCCACTCTCGACTGCTGTACCAGCGCGGCCGCTCCACGAGCGACCCTTTCCCGCGGCCCTTCGCTTGGCAGACAACGAAGCGGGCATGTAGCTCTCGACCCCTAACGAGACACCATCAAATCGCATCCGAGAGGCTAATATATAGGAGAAAGTCACAGTAGGTAAATGAGGAGAAGGCATAGGGGTTCATTGGGGAAGTGACCTCGTGTGGGGAAGAGGTAGGCGGTTGTAGGCGTAGGAGCGCTCAGCGTTAAGTGAACGGGTTCGCTTAGTTCCGTCAATTCACGCGGTAACCAGGACCACATCATTGTACGAGATGTAATTGCTACGTGCTCTCGAGAGATTGCTTTTTCGACCCGTACGATAACTGCAACGCTACAAACAGAATCAGCGAAGAATCAGAAGAACATCCCCTCTCGACGATGTTCTTTTTGGCGGCCAGGAACAGCGAACAGGAAACGAGGCCGCATTGCATTGCAGAGTTAGCCTTAAGCTCAGTGCACATTATGCGTTTTGTTTTTGCCTGTTTAATTTATGCATTGGATGACAAGGCTGACGTATTCGGCTGCTGCTTGTTTTGTGTTTGTCTGAGTTTTGCTACCTCGTCTCGAGAATCAGAGGTTTCCGGACTCTTATGGTTGCTTTCTAGCCAGTATGAAGATGTACCGCCACTCAACCAAACCCGCCGATTCGACCTTGCCAGCCGACCTGGTGAAACTAGCGGAGACACGTCCAGCGTCCCCAGCAAACGTCCTGTCCTGGTTGGCAGGGGTCATATACGCTCGAGCTACGTGATTGCGTCGTCCTACAGCAACTGCGTTCGAGAGATGGTAGCCGAACGAGCAGATCATTTGCAGGACACAAGTGTAGGACACCTCCATTACGATGGTGTGTAAGGGATGACCGAATTGACGTCCGCCAGCGAAAACATTAAATCTCCGCATAGCAACTGATGGGATTTTGAATTGGTGCCTAAACATATATGTATATATATATATATATATATATTAGATGGACTTAGACGTTCTGCCCAGAATAAACAGACCTAGAGGAACAACCATTTCACTTCTAGGACTGTTTTACGAAATCCTCGTCTATCGCAGTGTTCAACTCACTTCGGGACGGGTTTTTTTTTGTCATTTTTACCATCGAGGTCAAATACGGTGGTTTGTTGCAATTGGTTGAGGACTAATGCAGTAGTATGTCAATCTCGTGGAAAATGCGGTTTGTCATCGGTGAACATGGGATTAGAACATACATTCACTATCGAAAGAACAATGAGACAAGTGTCACATTCGAGTGGAAGAGGTGGATTCGTCCACCAAAGTTCACGAGTTCGATCCCACAGTTGCTCATTTGCATTTCAAGGGGTCCATCTTATGAAGCATGAATGCCGAAAGCGGTACCCTGGACGTTAAATGTTGGCTCAGAATCAGCATGGAAAATTTACTTTGACTTGTAGCTGCAACGACAACAGTGTGTTATGTAGTTGAGCAGTTCTATTTCTGAACTCTCGATGGCGCCAGATGTGGAATTAGGTTCTGGATCTCGTTGCGGGGTGATGTCTACTTTACCTAACTAGTTCACCATTGAATCTCGGATTTCTGATTGTTTGTTTGGATTTTTGCCATGCGTACCTTCTAAGCAGGGCGTGTCTATGATGTATTATATGTATATAATTATTATATTTAGTTATTGTAAAGATATTAATCTTCTAGTGTCTACCCTCAGACTCAACTCTTGTAGCATACGTCGTTCACATCACAATCGAATAAACTTTCGGTAGATAGTTCAGGGGCAACTGCGTCCAATACGCGACCAACGACCTGCTAATCTTCCTCTTCTATTGAATCAGCCTATTTTCGACAGTATGTCATTCATTGGTTTCTCAGATACGTGAAGTTCAATCATTTTCATCTAAGATACAATATATATATATATATATATATATATTTTTTTTGTGTTCCATACACAATATTGTAAATTATTAATAACAACGACTCCGCTGAGAATGACAGCAGAGGGGACCAGGAAAAATGTCCTTTCCACCTGTGCATAGAAACTTCTATTCCTCTCTACGCGAACAGATTTTTATGTTATCATCTAGGTGCTATTTACTAGCGGGCTCTTCGGAAGTGGACCAATGCCAATCGAGTGAGTTAGTAAATAAAAACCTTCGAATTTAACGATCGCATCTATGTAGGGGAGAAGAACGAGAGCCCCCAGGAGTCCCCAGGAGCCCCCAGGAGAAAGTGATTTGATGAAAACACAGGGACACGGCGCCAGTGATGGGTAGCGTCATACAGGTCGACCAACAGAAACAGCCGATCGGAAAATGATTACGGGGTATGCGGCCGATGCACTAGAGAATCTGTTGAAGTTTCGTGCGCTTGCCTTGAACACGACAGCAGGGATGGAACTTCCGAGAACGACAGCACATTCGTACGGGACCTGCAAACATGTCGTGTTTTTTTTTGTTGCATAAGGTAGTGTGAGGCACAGTGGAGAAGCGTGATGATATCGATGTAATCTCGCTAAGTGCGAGGTGTAATCTTGAAGCACACCAAAAAGGAAACAGGATAATTCAAGCGTCTTCACTTTCCTAAACGGAGTTAATTCCGTTGCACTTTTGAGCTGGACTTTTTAACACTTTGACGATGTTGTTTGATGTTGCTGTGTGTTTTTAAGATGGGGTTCCTATGTTTGTACCAGGTTCACGGAGATGACAGTACTGAGGTACGGTCCTGTTTTTCTCCGATACCCCAGCCCTCTCCCTCTTCATGCAAAAAGAAACGGCAGGTTCGCAGATTATATAATACATTGCCCCACAGTCTCCAAAATGCGTGACAAAGCTTGACCGCATTTAACCAAACGCTTAAGAGTTTAGTATCAAGAAATCTAATGCTGAAATCGAACTACCAACCCGCTCTAATATGCCATCATTCTCGAAGCTCTATCCTTACAATCAAGTGCAAGGCAAGCACAACCTTAAACAGATTCTCCAATGCATAGGGAATGGTAATCATTGCTCTACCTGCTATTTGTTACTCGACCTATACGATGTTTCCCGCCACTGGCATTAATATCGTATACTGCATTCGCATCGAATCAACTTCGCGAGTGTGCGTGGCGGGCTCTCATTACTGCTGC
Source organism: Stratiolaelaps scimitus (assembly GCA_019614645.1). Taxonomy (NCBI): domain Eukaryota; kingdom Metazoa; phylum Arthropoda; class Arachnida; order Mesostigmata; family Laelapidae; genus Stratiolaelaps; species Stratiolaelaps scimitus. The sequence continues at coordinate 707,105 of JABWDB010000034.1, read as the reverse complement.
CCCATGCCATGGTGTATACGACCGTTGAACTCAGCCGCCTGTATTTCCAAATTCGCTCTGTTTGTTCGCATCGTATTCGTCTCGAGCACTCGTTGTTTGACCTCCAAAAGGTTCTGTGACTGCTGCTGGCTTCCTATTCTGATTATAGCTTCCGATATCCGACTATGAGGTGGTCTTTGATAGCACCAGCCTTGAATGCATTTGCGATTTCGTTACGGGACTGTCAGGCAAATGAGTTGGACTGAGGTGCTCCATGGGTAATCGTAACGTGGCTCAAACATCAAGACAGACACGTTTTACATTAAATAAGTGAAGCCGAGCTGGCGCTGACATGAGTTTCGCATAGTGTGTGAATGTATTAAATCATGTTTTCACCTATTTGAGACCGAAGTAAAGATAGCGTACATTTTAAACCTGAATTTTATGGTGCTTCTCTTTGTATTCGTGCTGCCGTGGATATGTGTGCTACACATTTGTACCACTATATTGTTGCACCGGGCTAATATGTTGAGCTTAATTATTCGCGGTTCCCGGCGGTTGTCCGCAAGAACTATGCCTTTGGTCTGGTGCGTCTGCTAAACTTTGACGTATTCCGGAACTGAAGAAAGAACCTCACTGATCTTCGAGCCCCTGGCTCATGGCCATATTCACTAATACACACTAACAGTATCTACACACATCGCCCGGGCACAATTGTTAGCAACTTGTTTATCAAAATTGCTTATCAAATCGTGTAAAATGTTAGCCGAAAATCGCTATGATGGATCGAAATGTAAGCTACTGTCAACAAACGAGAAGCACAAAGGATGTACGCAGGTCGAAACTATTAGGTTAGTTCATAAGTTCCCGCGCTTTTTTCTCTCTTTCTCAGCCAATTTTTTTATACCGGCTCGCTAGGATTTTTCACTTTTGTTCGCGAAAAAGTTCTCGAGCCATATTTTGAGAGCCTCTTTACTGTCAAATGTATAACCACTAAGATTATTTGCCAGCGAGCAGTAAAGGTGGTAGTCTGTCGGGGAGAGCTCCGGCGAATACAGTGAGTGCAAAAGAACCGCCCATTCAAGCACTTGGAGAGCCTTCTTGACGATTTTAGTGGTGTGAGGCCTGGCATTGTCGTGCAGTAGAATGACTTGGCCTTGTGTCTCGTGTCTTTTCTCGCGGATAGCTTGATTTACTCTATACGACTGGGCTATATAAACCTTCTTGACGAGGTTATAAAACGAAGATGGTCAGAACGGCCAAACCATTGCTGAGCGCTCCTAACACTAGTAGAGTCCGCACCGTACATAGTGCCTCGGCAGCTTTTTGGCCTCGGCGAAAGGCGAAGAGGAGCAGGTGTCGAAAATGCACTTATTTTCCACGAGGCACATCCATGTTTGGAGCCTCAAATTGATTGGATTTTCTTATGTAGAGGAGTGAGGGCGCTTTCGAAAGCTGCATAGAAGTAAACAAAAGGAGAAGGCAAAAGTGGAAAGCCCACAAAAAAAGCGGGAACTATATGAACTTATGAACCAACCTAATAGTTCTATGATTGAGGTTATTGCAACTTGGGCACTTTTACAAGGAGCAAATACAGAAGCGGCGTTGATTCTCGACAACATCTGGCCAGGATACACAATAGCCGTTGAAGGCACCGCCTCCTCGCGTGCGTCTTTAGTGACAACCTTGAAGAGTTTAGGGGTTCGTTCAAGGAATGATCGTTCTGTCTCCTTACTAACAGGACCCTCCGATCCTCTCTCCGGGACTAGAACGGGCTGCCTCCCGTTTTCACAACCAAAGACTTAGTCGTCCAAGTCACCGCGATCCGTCAATACGAATAATAATTACTATTATTATTATTATTATTATTATATGTTACATAATCACACAATTATTAGATCATTTTGCAAGGCCGAAAAGCCACAGCTTGTTATTATTATTATCATCAAGTAACACTGATCTTAACTTAGCGACTTGACACGTAACAACCGTAGTCCCTCAGTGTATTCATACCGAAGTTCTACTAAGTGGTTAACCACGTTTAATTTCAACATTTACTTTACTTACTGAGCTAGGCAGCGTCTGAAGCTGCACCAATTTATCAATTCGTCATTCGGAACTTGATTATCCAAAAACTACATTATTGCCTACAGAACGTTTACGAGATTTGGCAGCAGTTAGACAACGTCGTGGAGTGTCCGCTAGGGCGTTCGAGCAGCTGTTCGTTTGAACAGATGCTTAGCTCAAAATCCGACCTGCTGCCTCATTATAATTATTCCTCTGGTCCTAGTTCCTAGCTGTGGCAAATTAATGTGATACATAAATGTGATACATCCGTATTTGACCGTTTGATTTTACCTCCTCCGTTTCTGCAGTATTTTAGAGACCCACGTAATTCTAGACACGGTGAGTCGGCAGAGCAGGCACTAGCGATCACTGACGCCGATCCATATGTTTACCGCAAATGCAAAGTTTGGTCTCAAATTTCTTCCCACTGTTCAGTAAACTAGGCACTCCTTAGGGAGGAAACGTCCGCCAGCATTAGGACGATTACAGCTGCGCCGTATAGAGACCTCACTCAGAATCTCATCCTTCCAGGCTCGAAGCTGCTCGAGGAGAAAGCCTCGAAGGCTGTCAGAATGTGCGGGACGTTAGTTTAATAGTCAGATCTATCACGGTCAGAGCTGTCAGACAGGCGTCCCGCGATAACATGGCAAAACCTTAATCGTGAGGCCTGCTGAGCATAATGATGCATGTTCCGTTACACTCACAAAAAAAAGCTCGGCCTTAAATTCATAACGGCGTTCATACAGATAGAAACACCGCACAGAAACGATCATACAACTGAATTCAAATCATAACGTGTACAATATCTGCTTGAAATTAAGCAGCGTTAGCAGCGAACGGCAGCGAAAATCAGACGATCATATCAGATGAGGGATTTCTAACGCATACGAGGAGGACAAAACCCAGATACTCGATTAACTGCATCGACCTCCGACCACTGATTATGTGTGGAGGAACAACATGCCAACAGTTGCCATTGCTCAAACCACGTCTCGTTCGAGCTCGTCTTTCAGAAGCCGGGCATCATCCGATACGTACGCACGCCCGTCACACGCATGGCCACACGCGCTGAGACACTGAGATAATCGCTGCTAGATAATCTATTAGAGAATAACATTACTGTGGATGCAGTGGCTAGGACTTTTTTTCCCCCCCAAAAAACAACGTTTGTAAAACTGTGCCTCAATTCCCTCAATTCCTGTGTCCTTCAATTCCTACTTCAGACCAACAATGCCACGTAGCTGAAGCTTCACTTCGAGGACGTTATGACAGACGCGTACCGGTCGTGTGACTCCCGCTTCGTGTCCAGATAATATGCTAATATTTATCTCTCTGCTCGTTCAGGAAGATCTAAACAAAACCACGGGGCGGAAGAGGTCAGCGTACCAACGGTTGGCATCGGTTCGCCCGTCCCGAGATAGCTGTGTCAGCCATAGCTAGAATGCGTTGACGCATTAAAACGACGCAGGCAAGCGCAACTGCTCCTCTCGATGTATTTATATGTTCTGATGAGCTCGCGATTACGAGGTGGCATACGCTCGCTGTCGACGACTACGGCGTCGCTAACCGACTCGTTACTCTGTACGGATGAATTCTGTGTAAATTTAGCTATAGAATATTTGTAGCCTTCAGTGGCTTCACGACTACCAAGTAACTCGTCCATCCACGCTCGTTGGAGATAGAGGATTACTTAGTGGCGGCCACCCATCTGGTCATTTCCGTTTGTGGGCTTGTGTGTGAAGTTTTGTGTTAGAATATCGAGAACGAAAATATACAGTAGTAGTTCGAGTATATTGATATTGTTGCTGTTGTTGTTGTTCTTTTGGTTAGTCAGAACGCACTTGTGTTACGATATAGAGTGATATTGCATGTAATGCAATACCCCTACTACGCAGCTAGCTGTGAGCGGTTGTAAAATGTCGGCCAATAATGACCAGACGATTTAACTGGTCATCATGTGCTCACCCAGTATATTTATGTTAGATATGAGGTAGAAATCACCAAGTGTTTTCGAAAATGAGTTTTTTTTTTACCCATCCATGAAATGGGTCAAAAGTGGCTAGTAGACAGTGTGGCTAGCAGTCCCAGTGATTCTATCCCACCCTGTATACTAACAATTTCACGTGAACATCGAGGCCTAACAGGATCTATAGGGTCTGGTATCTGATACGATTTCAGTTTTCGCATCGAAAAGCTGATCGCAAAGGGAACATGCGCTCCATCATCCTCACATCTATTCTGCTATTGGTCTCCAATGGGCGTGAGTATTCGCGAGGATAACAATGATACGATGAAGAATAAATATCCCAAAGAAACATTAGATGTTCCTGTTATGCGATTGACGTTAGACTCTGAATGCGTTCGTTCGTAAATGATGTTACCATCAAGAGTTACTGTGAACAGTCGAATATCTGATGGAATCTAATATGATATGATTCTAATATCATTTTATAGTCTAGCTTCTGCCTTTCGTTGCTGTTCATGAGGCAGATCGGGCTATGAGTGACACATGGGCAACTTTCTAGCGATCTAGATACGCCACAATACATGGGGTATTCCGAAGACCTGTCATCTTTAGAGGGATCGGTGAATGGCCACCTATGAGATATGTCTATCGAAGTAATGCCTAAGAACTTCCAGAGGTTTAGTGGGTTTGCAAGTCCCTCATGGGTTAGGGTTAAGGTTTATTGGTTTATTAAAGGAGCTGCAATTGTTACAATGCTTAAGCTCTCTTATGTGTCATCACACAGCAGGGCTCGAACCTTATTATTATTATTATTATTAATTATATTTATTAGGTTATTTACTTTTAGTCACATAGTGAGTAACGCATGGGTATCGTGCATTGACGAAACCCTCGTTGGACAATAACTGATGAAACATGTATTCATGTAGGTTCGAAGGAATAATATCACAATCAAGTAGAAATAAAATCTCTATTTAAAAGAAAAGTGACAATAGGAGACGGCAAGTTTGAGAGTATACATATTTTGATAGCTATGTTATGTGATATTTGGGTTTCAATTATACCACGACTTTCAAATCATATGGTTAAATTCTGAGTTCAACGGCTTTGTTTCTCTCGAAATAGATTTGCTGTTACAATTGTAGGACTGGCCACATCAATTTTTCTTTCACAGTTCTAGTGAGCGCGCTGGCTGCGCATAACCTGACGGATATCTGCTCGAGGCCCTGCACGGCAAATGACGTGCGAAGGCTAAACCAACAGGTAGGCGATATCAATAGCTCCACTACATTCGGTGCAGGAGGGCATATGTTTGACCGTAGGAATTATATATGGTAATTGCTCATTGTCTATGATCCCTCAGCATTGCCGTGTTATTCCCCTTCAGAGTTGCCTCGCCTCGTCGGCAACGAAGTCGATTTAGAGTTCTGGAAACACACCTAACTTCGTTTCAAAGACGATACAGCTCGTTCTTCGCCTATTGAACATCAAGCAGTCACGAATTGTTGCTCATGTAACGCGAATCGATTCTGGTGCAAACCGCTGTCTTTCCCACTCCCTCTAAAGTGCAGCATTATGTGGCACTATACTGTGTGTTTGTTGCTGGCCCATGTCGATCCCCATCTTTCGTAGCCTCTCGACGTTGGCTATTTTTTGTATTGCTGGTAGCATCGCCCGTATTTCTCGAAGAGCTAGTCCCAACTGACGTGGACAAAGATAGCCTCGATTCGCTGTAGGTCGACGTTGAGGGCACAAACTTCTCCTTAAACGGTGAATAGAATTTTGTGCGCAAAACGTGACAAGAAGAAATTGTCGTTGCATTATTCTCTGGGGAAGCAATACCCTATAGTATAAGGAACTTGTCGAACGCCTAACACTAACCCCTTGTTACTTGCACATTTGTTTGCTCTTAAGCAATGCCTCTCAATAGCTTAAGGTTTCTTAAAGGAGCTGCAATGTAAAATTGCAGCTCCTTTAATCAACCTTTACCTTTATTATTATTATTTTTACTCACTTGGTCACGTCATGCCATTAATACTAATAACAATGTGCTGATTGTCGCCTTGTCGAACTTTAACAGGTCACCAATAGCATGCAGTATTACTTTACGAACACGAACCAGTGCATATACTGTGATGTGGAGATAACTGGAGACAAGCTCAAGTTTCTCGCCTTCGAGAACGGTCTCAAGAGGGAACGTGTAAAGTAAGTTCAAAACTGACGAGGGAAGATCCCAGGGTTATCTTCGAGATATCGTACTGATATCGTTGTAGCAGTCAGGTTTCAATGTGGCCAACACGACCGAGCTCATCGGGTCAAATTTTCACATTATGCCGATTGCGTATTCACGTACCAGGTATTGGTCGACAAAAAATAGTTGATCCTAAGCGGTAGCGTCGCCTTTTGACTTTGTTCTTGTAAAACTCTATCTAGGCATTTTATGCTTCGATCAGGACTCTGGTCCTAAACTCTGGTCCTTTGAGTTTAGACCTCTAATAGGACTCCACTACGCATTTTACTATCCGATTCGCAGCGTGGAACCTTCCCTGGGGAATGATAGCTAACAGTCTGATATATTTATCTCTTTTTGTAACCATACGGATACGGTCCGTTCTTTCTGTATAGATACGTGTTTGAGAACAAGAACAATTGCTACATCGATCGTCGCGGGAATCATATGGCTGTCCTAGAGCTGCAATCTTGCAAAACCGTATTCGTTAACTATGAATGCGTTCCAAGTAAGCATGGCCAGCAACAAGCGCCCCCGCCGAAATTCTCATTTCCATTATAATGTTTAGTTATTGTATTGTCCTGCCGAAAGTAGTTTTACCGTTTGACGTCAAACGTTGGCTGTGAGTCCGTCCGGAAAAGTCTCTGTGTCGAAGGGTCTATCTGCCTTCTTTTTCGTTCTGACGCTCAGCTAATATTTAAAGTACACGAACACTTAGTTGACGTCATCTAGCATCATCATATCTGCAAGGTAAGCTAAAGATAAAGGGTACATTTTCTTGGTTTATTAAAGGAGCTGCAATTTCAAAATGCTCAAGCTCGCTTTATATGTCATCACGCAGCGGGGCTCGAACTTTGGCGGCCTTTGGCTTCCCTCAGCCAGAGACCACTTAGCCGTCGAAGCCACCCCGCTGATGTTTCACTTGCTGGCTCAACGTCGTCCTCGAAAGGGTTCGATGCCGGCAACCATATTTTATGTAGTATGGTCGCTACAGTCCTCCCCCCCGAGGCGCTCGCCCACTTCTCCGCCTCCCAGGAAGCTGCCCTTGACCAGACGGGCGCCCGCGCTCGGGTCCCTCCGGACAAACAGAGCAAGCAGCGGGCATGGTCCGATGCCCTGCACCAGGAGCTGCGGGACTCCCTCCTGGCCTCTGCGCCACACGCTGCTGACCAAGCTCGCCTCCGGGCTGTCGACAGGCCTGGTGCGGGGGCGTGGCTCCACGCGCTGCCCTCCTCGTCCCTTGGTACTGCTCTAGACGATCGCTCCCTCCGCTTCTGTGTGGGCCTTCGCCTCGGGGCCCCTGTAGTTGCGGCCCACAGCTGCGAGCGTTGCGGGGACCCCGTCGCAACGAATGGCCATCACGGTCTCTCGTGCGAACGCAGCGCCGGTCGCCATCCGCGACACACGATGCTTAATGACACGCTCGTGAGGGCCCTCCACTCCGCCGGTATTCCTTGCACAAGGGAGCCACAGGGCCTCGACCCCTCTGACGGCCGCCGCCCTGACGGCCTCACCCTTGTCCCCTTCCATCGAGGGCAGCACCTGGTTTGGGACGGCACTGTGGTTGACACTCTAGCACCCTCTTATGTCAACCACTGTGCAACCATCCCCGGTTACGCAGTAGCGCGTGCGGAACGGGCAAAGCTAAGGAAGTACGCCGCTCTCCAAGCAACCCACCTGTTTTTCCCCCTTGCCTTTGAGACCTTGGGCGGGCACGGCCCTCTCACTGCGAACTTCCTCGAGGGGGTCTATCATAGGCTGATCCGCGCCACCGGGGACAAGCGCGCTGGCTCTTTCCTCCTGCAGCGGCTGTCCCTCGCCGTGCAGAGAGGCAATGCCATCGCCTTCCTCGGGACATTGTCGTCCTCACCAACCCCCCCATAATCCCTAGAAATCCCGACCTACTGTATGTTTGAATAAATCATCTGTTCAATGTATCATGTTGTTTGCGGCTGAGACGTGGCTAGCGGGTCGATTACTCAGCGGATGTCGCGTGGCGCGTTTGCGACTCGCCGGTTCGTAATCACCGTTTGATGCATGCCCTGAAATGTACAACGGACACGGCATTACAAAGAGAATTGTCGGAATCGACTCGGCACACAGCATGGAGTTGTATCGGAGCCGGAACAGCTACCAATGTTTCTCCTAGGCAAATATCGTAAGGGACAGAGTGACAGGAAATACAGTTACATTGTAGATTTCACACGGGTTTGCAGGTATCACACGACGGCGATCAAGCCGACCTAATCCTTCAAATGGATGAAAATGAGGGCGTGTCACCTACGTTTGTAACGATCCAAATCTGCATAGGTATATCAAATAGCTAATATCGAGCTGGACGATTCAACCGGAACTGATCGTTAGGCTCGTTTTCGCCTATGAGAATGGCGGCGATAAACATGGGTCAGCAACTCGCGAGATAGAATTACTTAACTCAGGCTGAGAATCTCACTTCGTTTACATTTACAGACGGTCCGCCGAACATCTACTTCGTGATTAGCAAGAACGGGGTCACGTCACAGTGTATCACTGCTGCGCTAGAAGAAATGGATAAATCTGGCCTTCATTTAAGTGAAGCTGAAGTCCGCGCGTGCGTCACAACTTTGAAAAACAGACTCCCATAATTAGAGTCGTCGACAACGGTGGCGTCCTCTCATTATAAGACGTCTCCAAGTGGTTGCTTGCAATTTCCACCTGCCAAACCTAACGGGTAGACATAACTGACAATGCCTAACAAACGCTATCATGATTAACAGGCAAATCATTGGCAAGTCTGGGAAAAGGATGCGGTTTGTGCAATTCATGTAGAGAAGACGACTGAATAGATTACGCATTGCTAACTAATACATATTATGACCTTTTAAAAACAAATTACAAAATATATGAACCATCTCAATTGGATGCCGATCATACGATAAAGAAATTAATAGAAAAAAATAATACTTAACGGTTTAACCATTGTCACTTTAATCAAAATCGCGGAGATTTCGAGCGTCAAAACGACTCTCGGGAGTCCAACTGGTCCTGCATATGTTAATAAAGTTCACCCGTTATTGTTTGCATAAACTGCTCACTGATTTCGTATACAATTTATTATGCAACCGTCTCATTTACAGACATTATAAATACGAATATTATTTGAGAGCTGTTGCCTTCGAAACGCTGGGGGCACCAGGAATTCAGTCTCTGAACTGTCCACATTCATTGGGAGAGAGATTATCCTCTGTTATAGAAGATCCTCGTCAAGGAGAATATTTAATGCGAATCATTTTAACAGATTCATATGTCCTTCGAATATGTCCTACGGCTGTGTTCGAATAAGGACGAGTGGGGATCGGAGGGGTTACCGGCGCCCCTGCACCGGGAGAATTTTGAAACAAGGTAGCACCTGCGAAGCTACGAGGACCTCAAAGGCGGACATGTAGGCCGGCTCTAGTGCAAGTGTCTTGTCAAGGAGGGCGCGGGCAGAGACGTCTGATGAAACCGGTGTATCAGCTGATGGTACAGAGGCGACTGATGTGCCTGCCAGTGTGGCTGCAGACATCGGTGAGAAGGAGGGCACTGGTGTTGAAGACAAGGAGTTAACAGTAGACACCGATGAAGCACTCTCTGGACAAGGATGGACACAGGTTACGAATAGGATGCACGATTAGGGAATCTGAAAAAATTCGAGCAATAGTTGAGTCCATTCTTGAAAATGCTATGGGGAAAGCAATGGGAATTCTCTGAGCTGTTATGGCAAAATGAGTCGAAAACACCGACAGTGACTCTACAACTTTCGTGGGGAGACCGTTCGAGGGGAACCTTCTTAGATTATGCTCTAAAATGTTTAATCTCTTCCCGCGATTCAAATCAGGTAATGAGCTCGAGCAAAATTAAGCGCGCATTACATAGGTAAGGTAAGGCTTTATTGATTTATTAAAGGAAATGCATAGAATGCTTAAGTTCTCTTAATGTCATGCAACGGGATTCGAACCTGCGGCCTCTGGCTTTTTACAGCCAGAGACTCAGCCGTCCAAGCCACCGCGCTGACGAGGTAGACGACGATTTCTCTGAGAATGAGATCTTGCAGGCTTTAAAGCATGCTGGGGTCATAGCAGTTAACCGCCTGCTAGGGGCCTCGGTGGCTCTCTCGGGTCTCTCCTCCTCGGTTCTGTGTCTCTCCTTACTATCCTTTAGCTTGATGGTACCCCCCATCCAGTCTACGACCTACGCCCAGACTTCCCTCGATTTGACCATATGTGCCACAAACTTCTTCAAACACTAGAATGTCTCGTTCTGGTTGAAGGAGACCAGCCGTGACCTCATTTTTGTCAACGTTGATTACGAGGAGTTGTATCAAAACGATGAATAATCTAAGAACGATTATGTCGTTTGCTTATCTGATTCCGTGTTCGGTGATGGTCACACTTTTTATCAATATTTATAAAACACTATAAATACTTGAAAAACGCAAGGTATTTAGTCATTCTTTTACTAGACCTGAGTTCTACCCCCGATAATACATGGCCAAAAATAAACACCAGTTAGAAGGGGGCTGTATTGCATATTTGGCACAACATAGCTCGTCATATCGTTTAACGCTGAAACATCGACAGGATAGGATTTCGGCTGTGAACAATCTGCGACGACAAACGAGACAGATACCTAATCCAGAACAGCTGTCACCTAATTAAGCAGCGGCGCCAGAGAGCGTATGAGCAAATACCGTCGGACGTGACGGGGCATATTGCATAGCAAGCGCAATATGCCCCCTTGCGGTGAAATATTCCCTATCAACTGATAGGAGCCCGTGAATAAATCGCGTCAGGACCTTGATAAATTCGCCCAGATGGTACAGCATGAGATCGGGACGCATTCGTGTGCGTGAACTCAGAGCAACGGCGGTGTCGCTATCGAAAAGTGCGAATGTGAGCTCTCTTGTAACGTACTCACGCGGCGCCAGCCAAGACGAGCCGGTCTGGGAGATTTAATGGATAACACATGTTAATAGCGGGCGGTCCACCCTGTCCCGAGTCGCGCTCATCCAAAGCGCACAGTTGCAAGCAAGCTCGTTCTATGCCGATCACAGACTAATATATGACTTACCTTTAAGGTCCTGTTCCAATTCCAAAAACACATCACAGTCGTAGAGGTGAAACCATGATTGGGTTATGTCATTTTGATTCATTACTACTATGATTTTTGCCTCTACCTTTTGATCATTGTGTCACGGCTTGCGTATACGTCGCAGATCATCCAAGCTTAGCCTCAAATGTTAAGGCACGGGGCAGCTATAGTCTTCCTTTACTGGAGCTTGTAATTAATGAATGAAATGAAGCCTGATCCAGGTCGACAAACAGAAGCTGCCAAGACCTAAATGAAAAAGGCATACGTAGCCGTTCATGTATTAATTACCGAGAGCCACTTAAAGTAGTGTGCGAGCTATCTTTAAGAACAGGCAAATATTAACAGTTTGCTACTAAAATCGTATCGCTTCTAATAAGGATATACGTGTCTTGGTAAATGACAATATTGGACTGGGGCTTGTTGGAACTTAAAAATTCGTCTTCATACCACAAAGACTCGCTGTTTACATGAAGGTCACAGCAGGGAATCAATGGCTCTCGCTGGGAAAGGCAACATACAGACATATTTATGCATTCTGAACCAAGCAGCTGTAATGCTAGCATAATGTGATTGCAAAATATAAATTGTTATATATTTAAATAAGTTTTCAACCATGTCAACACGGTATATACTCTACGAACTGAAAATTGTTATAACGATTAGGCTCCTTCGTTGTCCTGAACATCAATGTTCCACTGGGTGGGGTCAGAGATACTGGATAATGATAGACTCCTTAGGATTATTAAGGATTCTTAATAAGATATACAAATGTCATAACCTTGAGCTCCAGCTTCGGGCATATCATCTTATATAAAAGTTAGGCAACATCAGTACTCAAATACGGAAATCATTCAGTATTTATTATTCAATTATAAAAGTGGGCGACAATTGTATCCGCTGAACGTAGAATACATCCAATAATATATGTCTTTGGTCAGGTCTGGTGAGTGTCTGACCTAAACGTACCGATCGAGCAAAAACTCAATAAAAAATCTATGAGTTTTTATACTTAATCTATTTAAGATTTCATAATGGTTATTAATGGATAAACATGAGACACGAACATTTTGAGTTTATTCTATGCGTTCTAAGAAAATAGTGCTGTTGTCATATTTTTACAAGCACTATATATATATATATACTATTGTATTGTTTTGTATTCCCTTTATTATGATCATTCGGTTAAAGAAAAGGTTGCCTTCGTGACTCACCTATCATGATGATATGTTTGACTTCGTTCTAAGCAATGTGGTTCTCATTATATCTGATTGCGTTTTTAACATCAGTTCCGTCTACCATTATGAATTCTCTCCCATGAATATGCCGATACGTACTTCCTTATATGATATCTTTAGCCAAGAGTTCGTCTACCCTAAGACTGTTCGCTTGGGGGTTAGCTATGTGCTATAGGATTACGATAGACGCTGCACACCGTCCCCTTCACTTGAACCGTAGTTCAGGCCGCTGAAGGATGAGAGACGAAAGGCAGATATTCGAGATGGTTGCTCCCGTAAAACAAGCGCACTATGCAACCTCCCAACGAGGCAAGGCTCCCCTGGACCACTCTCCTAGTGGAGAGGCTTATTTATGCAGGTTCTTTGCCAGCTCGTTGGCACAAGACGTGACCTTGTCCGCGTCTAAATTAAGAGCCGACTGTTCAAGTTCTTCAAGCACGCCAGTGAGGCACTTAGACGTAACTCCGTTCTTCGTAATCACGACATAGACGTTTGGCTCCTTACCTGAGAATGAGACACTGCATGAGATTGGTGAAAGAAACAGCGTGCCTCATTTGTAACTGAATCGTACTACCGGTTAATTTTCGCCGATCTGTCGTGCTGAAAACATCTGCGATGGTAGCAGATTTAACCACCTGGAAACCTGGAGAAACAAGACGTCGATTACGTCGTCATACATGTATCCGCCTTGCCCCGCTTGCGTCAGAAGGTGTCGGGCGGTATCATGATCGCGTTCACTGCTGTCCGTCAGCCGATCGATATCGGCTATCAACGTTTGCAACACCTATCGTATTTTTTGTACTCCCAATGTTTACCTATATATATATATATATATATATATATATATGTATGTATAGACTGTTTCAAAAAATCCGCCCCTTCATCCACTGTCTTAAAAGCACAATATCGAACAGCTCTCGGTTAGAAAACAATTAGATCCCTCCTTTACTCCCGTCCGTTTTAACAGTTGTTTGTCTGCGGCGCAGGGCCTTGATTGTGGAGGTGCCGCTGGCTACATTTGTACCGCAGGAGTCACATGTGGTTTGGCAAACCACAGTATTTGTCGAAATCCACGAGTCAGCTGGAACATATGATTGTCATGGGAGTGCTCACCGAAAATTGTATCAGACACAATCTGTCCCGTTCCGCGAAACAGTCCAAAATTTCTCCGACGGCTTAATAATTCTATACTCTTTATCAATTATCAGCCTTGGTTACTCAAGTTGCCACTGTGTATACGTGACAAAAAAATGCTATCCTATAGTCCAATTCTTTGTCAATATTGTGTTTGCGGTTATATTATTGTCAATATTGTATTTGCGACGATACCTGTTGTCCGTAAAGGTAAAGGTTTTATTGGTTTATTAAAAAAGCTGCAATTTTACAATGCTTAAGCTCTCTTACATGTCACACAGCAGGGCTCGAACCTTTTTTTTTTTTTTTTTTTTTGGACCACCCACGACCTTGTGGGTGGCAAGTTTATTAAGACAAAATTACGGAACATGTACATGATTACTTCGTAATTTTTGGCTGTGTTCTTCTTTTCTTTCTACAAACGCCCTTGCCGGGCCATCTCCGCACGCTCCTTGCGCGAGATGGCCTCCTCTGCAAACTCTTGCACTGCTTCCCACTTTTCTGCACTCTGCAGCATGTGCTGTACTAAGTTCTGGGTGGTTACTTTGTCTTCTATCTTCCGCTCCATCTTGAGTCTTTCCTCTTGGAACGCTTCACACTTCAGCAGTGTATGTTCTGCGTCGTCCTCTGCCCCGCTGTCGCAGTGGACACAAAACGGCGATTCTACCTTCTTAAATTTATGAAGGTATTTCGCAAAACACCCGTGCCCGCCGAGCAACTGGGTAAGTCTGTAAGTGGTTTCACCATGTTCTCGGTGGAACCACCCGCTTAGGTCGCGGATGATGGACTTGGTCCACCTCGACGTCCCTCCCTGCTCCCACTCTGCTTGCATCTCTCTGATGCTTTCCTCTCTTACAGCGACTGGGCCGGTATTGAGGTCTCTGCCCAACTTGGCCCTTTCTTCTACCTTCAGGTCCCAGGGGACCATCCGGCTCAGGACCAGGGCCGTGAGGGTGGCCGTGGTCCTGTATGCACGGCACACGCGCAGTGCCAGGACACGCTGCGTTTTTCTTAGCGCTTTCACGTTACACTTCTTCTTCAGCGCCTGTCGCCAAACCGGCGATGCGTAGAGCACCACCGATTCTGCAACGGTTGCCAACAGACGCCTTTTCCCCTCGCTGGCACCCCGTGTTCTCGGCATGAGCCGGCAGAGGTTTGTTGCCGCCTGCTCCGCCTTCTTGGTGGCATATCGTATGTGAGCACTAAAGGTCATGCCTTGGTCCAGCATGACCCCCAGATACTTTACCTCCTTCTTCGGGGTGACCACTTGGGTCCCGTGCATCAGGGCCATGGGGACATTCAGCCGTTTCCTCCCTATTAGGAAGATGGCCTCTGTCTTTTCCGGTGCGAGGCGAAGCCCGTGGGCGGTCATCCAAGCTTCCACCTGGGCGATGGCCTCGTTCGCCTTCCTTTTAATGTCGCTTTCCTTTTTGTCCTTGATAATGAGCACCAGGTCGTCTGCATACGCCACCGGTGTGACCTCTTCTGGGTAGTCTAGCCTCAGCACGTCGTCGTAGGCCACGTTCCACAGTATCGGCCCTAAGACCGATCCCTGTGGTACGCCCGCCGTCATTTCGTGCTCTGCTCCGTCCCAGTTGATCCTCCGTTCGCTGAGGTAGCTGTTGATCACCTCCTGGAGGTATCGCGACACTCCCTTTCTCTCCAGCGCTTCGCACACCGTGCTCCAGGGGATGGAGTTGAAGGCGTTCTTCACGTCTAAGAGCACCGCAAGACAAAATTTCCTTGTCCTCGGCGTTCTTTCTCTCTCCTCTTGCGCCAGTCTCATTACGCTTTCCAGAGCGGTCTGCGTCGATCGTCTCTTCCTGAAACCATGTTGGGCGTCCGAGAGGAGGTTGCCCTCCTCCAGTTCGGTCACTAGCCGTCTCGCTATCACTGCCTCGAACGCCTTCGCCACGACGCTAAGCAGGCAGAGAGGTCGGTAAGCCGAGGGGGAGTCCAACGGCTTACCCGGTTTCGCTAGTAGTACTAGCTTGGCCGACTTCCACTGGGTAGGAAAGGACCTCTCTGTCAGAAGCTTATTTACAATCGTGGCGAAGTAGTCCGGTCTCTCTTTGATCAAGGCTTTGATCGCTTCTGGGGGAATACCATCCGGGCCTCCCGCTTTACGGGCGGCGATGCGTTCCCCAGCTTCGCGTACCTCCTCTTCTGTAACAGTGGGTGGCGGCGACGTGTCATGGTCGTCTTGCTGCAGCCTGGGTTGATGGGTAGGAAAGAGGTGCCGGATGGCCCTCATTCCCTGTTCCCTCGCCATCTTGGGAGGGGCCGCGCCAAACCTCTTCATGACAATTTTGTACGCGTCTCCCCATACATTTGTCTCTACCTGCTCGGTTAGTTCTCTCCATTTACTTTCTTTGCTTCTCCGTATTAGGAGCTCATATTCGTGTTTCCTCAGCTTGTATTCTTGTTCTATCGGGGGTGGTGTACCTCCTCGGGTAGTCTCCCTCCGTTGTCTTGTGTAGATTCTTCTTACAGTGTTGCACTCCCGTCGTGCTCTTCCTATTTCCCTCGTCCACCAGTATTTCGGCCTCCGGTTGCGGCCCGCCGAGTGTGTCACTGGTGCTGCTTCCTCGCACGCTTTCTCGAGGATCTTTATGAGGTTCCCCTCTGTTCGTTCGTCCTCATGCGCTTCGCACCATCTTCGGGTAGCTTGTCTAAGCTTGTCTTTGTCAAGCCGTTTGGCTAGCCACTGTCGCCGCTGCTGTTGTTGGGGGGCCCGCTGCAGAGACAAGTCGAAGCTGATGTAGTGGTGGTCGCTGAGGGATTCCTCATCGTCCATCGCCACCCAGTCTGTTACCCCCACCCCTCCAGAATAAAGCGTCAGGTCGATGAATGCCGTCTGTCCCCTCCTGGAGAAAGTAGGTGTTAGCCCGTCGTTTGCCAACTCCAGGTCTGCTGTAGCCGCCCATTCGAGCAGCTCCCATCCCCTCGGGTTTGTGGCCCTGCTCCCCCATTCCGTTGCCGCCGCGTTGAAGTCACCGGTGACGACGAACTTTCCGCCTTGGTGCATCACGTTCTCAATTTTGGACAGGAAATCGGTGAACTCCTGCAGGGATCTATTCGGGGAGAAGTAACAGCTGAACACTGTCGTTCCCCCCGTTTTTACCCAGGCAAAGCCGTCACCTCTTCCCTGTTCTTCTATTGTCATGCTTCTGTCCACTATCCAGACAGCCGCATCTTCTCGCTCGTCTAAGAGCCAGCCTTTCTTCTTGGCCAGCTTCACATTGGGTTCTGTGACCAAACACATGTCCACTTGAAGCCTCGTGGCTGTTGCCTCAAGTAGATCATGTGCCAGCCGGGCCCTGTTCAGGTTAACCTGTAGAACCTTAATCATTTTTAGGGGTGAGGGAGGGGGACCCCGCCACTTTCGCTGCCGTCATTGCTTGGGCAACGAGCCGACACTCGTGGCGTGGTGAATCCATCCTTGTCTACAGTCGCCCTCTTCTTTCCCCCACGGTTTTTATCCGCCACTGGTGCTGCCACTGCCTCAGTTGCTCCGTCGGACTGTGACGCTTGAGCCGTCCCTGCTGCGGTCTCTGAGGCACGAAGGAGGGCCTCCCTGTTCCTTGCTTTGGCTTCTTCCCGCAGCTCTTTCAGCTTTGCCGCCATTTTCGGGCATGTGGCGG
The DNA here is from genome assembly GCA_019614645.1 of Stratiolaelaps scimitus. Classification (NCBI taxonomy): domain Eukaryota; kingdom Metazoa; phylum Arthropoda; class Arachnida; order Mesostigmata; family Laelapidae; genus Stratiolaelaps; species Stratiolaelaps scimitus. The sequence goes on along the minus strand of JABWDB010000034.1, from coordinate 689,741 downwards.
AGTAGGCCGAGTGTCCCTCCACTTCACATGAGTGGCAATACCAGTCCGGCTTCTCGCAGCACCGGGACACATGCCCGGTGTCTCCGCATCTGTAACAGCGCTTACCGTCTAGCCGTTCTTCACTGCAGTTCTTGGCCTGGTGGCCTGGTTTCTGACAGCGGTGGCATACCGGCAGCTGGTGCCATTCCTCGGTGCGTGAGGTTTGGCCGCAGATCGTTATCTTGCCTTTCGCGATGAGGCGGGCCGCCGCAGAGGTTGGCAGACCGACAAGGCATTGCCATCGTCCTCTTGTTTCTCGCGGTTCCTCGGTACGGATGGGTATCCCCGTCGGTAGTCCTAGTTCCTTCCGCACTATCTGCTCTATGGTTCTTCTATCTGCGAGTGCATAGACGTCTCGCAGGACAACCGACTGCATGGGTCCTACGCCCTGCTTGCAGTCAACTGTCGCCTTTGCTCCATTCCGGATAGCCTCGGCGAAAGATTTCCCTGCGCCTGCTTTCGACTCGCTTACCCTAATGATAAGGTCACCCTCTTTCGTCGTCGTTATACCCCGATTCAGAATTCGGACTCCGGCTGCGTCCGGGTTGATATGCTCCCTGATGGAGCGCAGAGTCTCCGCCGCACTCTTTCCCTCCAACTTCTTGATCCAGAGCGTACTCTGCCCCTGCCATTTATTCTCAGTCTTGTCGCCTGTCGCCCTGGTCGTCGTTTTGACGCTCTGCCGGGTGTACAGCTCTGCGTCGCATCCCAGCTGTCTGCACAGCGTCTCGATCAGCTTACGGTCGAGTTCGCTGTTGTACTCGTCTGAGATGTGGACTGCCATGTTCTCGGTCCTCGTCTCTCTTTTACCTGCCGCCATGATCCTCCGCAAAAGTCTGACGAAGTTCTCAGGCGCGGTGTCGTCTCGCGGAGACATTCCTATTATCAGCGCTCTGGAGGCGGGCGGAGGTCCAGCAGCCGATGCCTCCTCGTTCTCCCCGATTATTTCAAACGCGTCCTGGCTGCGTAGGACCGCCACCCTCCCAGCCGGGAGGCTAGCCGCGGCCGGGGCCGAGGGGAAGGCGGCGGCCAAGCGCGTCAGCAGTGCCGCGTCTTTATCCGAGCCCTCCCTAATGAGTAGGGCTCGCGTCTCCCTCGGTTCAAGGACGCTTTTGTTCGTTAACCCGGCCCTAGCGAACATCTCCTCCGGCCATTCATTCCGGATGACCTTCATGATGCTTGCCTCAGTCACTGCTGTCTCAATACCCGTGTCCAGCCGGGCGATGGTTTCAGCCTTTCGCCGTGCCTCGGCGACTTCCTTACCGACTTCTTCCTGGCATCGTTGGCAGGTGACTGCCTCTGTCGGCGACGGTCCCCGAGCCCGGAGCTCCGCGTTTTCCATCTCGAGGTGCGCGATGATTCCTCTCAGTCTCGATTCCTGTGACTCGGTCCTGGCCTTAGCTTCGTCCTCCCTCGTAGAATCGCGCTCTTTCTCTAGTCTCTTGGTTGTGATGACCACCTTCATCAGTTCTTCCGTCGCAATCTTGATCTCCAGGCTGGTGTGTGTGTACCTTTTGCAGCATGCCTTCAGTACCTTAGACCAGGTTTCGATGGCCTCCCTACCATCTTCATACTCCTCAATTTCGAGCAGTTCTTCCGGCCACTCTGGGGTCGGGAGCTCCGTGATGTTTTTACCTCTAACCAGTATCTTGAGGTGGTCTAGCCACTTCCTTCCACTTCCTGTCCTAAGTTTGACGCCCTCCGGCTCCATCTGCTTCGACGCCGGCGACAGCTCGAGCTTCCTCTTCTCAGGTGCCTTACTCTCTCCTTCACCGCCGATATGCCTCCCCTCCATTGGGGTGGTGTCCGTGTCAATCGCTTCGCCCGGGCGGGCTAGGTTTTCAGCCGCGCTCGAGCTCCCGGTTTGCTGTTGTACCGGTGACCGCTGCACCCCGCCGCCGCTTCGGGCGAATGGGTTGCTGGTGCTTCCGCCGCCGTCGTCGACGCCGCCGCCGCCGGCTCCTTCTCTACAACTTTTGTCGCTCATCTCAACGGCCCGGCCTTCGGCCTAGGGCTCGAACCTACGTTCATATTATTATATATACCACGGACAACAGGTATCGTACTGCCCGTGCGTAAATGCTACTAAATGTGTGGTAATTCAGTAGCGAATATTATAGGTGATTTGACGCTCGTGTGACAAATCATAGACCCTTGGCTAACCTGGAATACACTCGTAGTTCAGGAACACAGCGTCGCACGAAGTTAGTGCCACGGAGGCCATGTAATGTCCTCGGTTATCGATGTAGCAGTCGTCCTCATTAGGAAAGTCGTAGCTAATTACAGAAAAAGAGATTTGTTGGTGGATGGAATGGATGAGAGTGCCCTCGCAGCTCAAAGAACAAATCCTCCTTATATAAGCGAATGAAAACAACGCTTGTCTAAGCAACGCTTCGCCTGCTACGGCTGTATGAACTGGATAATTTGAGGAAATCATATTTTATTCGGAAGCATATCCGTGTCCCCGATTGACATGCCCCACGGTATCTTCCTCCTCCCAATGCATTTGCTAGACTGCTGTTGACTTTTCAGAGGAAGTAGCATGCCACTATCCAATTGTAAATACCGTAAAGGACTTAGCCTTGTTTTTAGGGGCTGGACAAGCTCTGTTTTAAGTTAGCGTGGCGGAACGAACTTCTACAATCAGCACACCCTGTGACACCCCTCAACAGACGTACAAAAATATTGTGAGCGAGTCACTGTCATACTTACATCGTAGGCGGCTCGTCGAGTCCCTTTTCGAAAGCAATGAACTTGAGCTCATTTTCATTTTCTGTAATATTGGAGTACACACACTGCTCGATGTTTGTAAAGTAGAACTGCATACCGTGCCTGATCTGTCGAATTCACACACAGCAAACAATTACACCATGTTCTTAGTACTGTAAGCATAAAGTATGTTAATTGCTGAGCAACTTGAAGTGTAGTGGCTCTTGTAGACGATCTTCGAGGACACTCTCGTGTTACCTGTCTTTAGCTCGTATACCTTACCTTTTGGTTCAACCTGTGAACTTCGCTAGCTGAGCAATTCTTCTCGCAGACCGAGAGATCAAGCTTAGCCAACGCACCCGCTGAAATTCATGAGTAAACAAGAACGCTGTCAATCCAACCTGGCCATTTTTGTAACATGAATTTATTTATTCAGATCACCGGTCAGAGAAGGCCTTCCCCCAAAATGAGATAGGCTGCACCCAACCAACGCAAGCACAGTCACCTATGACCCGGTGTTGAGCGCACACAAGGGTTACAGCGCTGATTCATATATATATATATATATATACTTCATAAAATACTCCTGTTTCGCTGTACTGATCCAGCTGTTTCATCAAACCGCCTATTAGGTGCTGCAATTTACAACGACCTTGCACGCAGTATAGTGAGATAAAATTAAGAATTCGAAAATACACACGCCATAACACAATTTTGAGCACGCTTTTTAGGACTGCATCATATTTTCATCTATTAATTAATAACCATCTCATCGATCACCCTTGATTATATATTGTACTTACGACTGCTGACCATGAGCAACACAGCGAGAACATAGGCAACAATAATATACGTTGTCGGCATTTTGTGCGACGACTCGTATCGAGACACCGAAAATAGATGTTTCAAGCAAACCCGCACGATGTAAAGTGACACTCGAACTGAACTGAGGTTGGACACGATGCTCGAGAGTTACTAAAGTCCAATTACTATACCTCGTATGGGCGTTAGGACAATAATTTAAGCGGCCGGATGTTACAGCTGTTGCTTCCACTGTTCTATAAGCGGTCATGAAACGTCATTGTCCAACTCGGCTGGCACGATCCCGCAAACATGGACACACGCACACTCATGTGACAGAAACAAAGTTCAGAGGAGCACTAAATTATAGACGGGCAGCGAAATCGTCATGAGAGCAAGACGAACGAGAGGCAGAGTACGAAGAGATATGAAAAACGCTAAAAATAGCCAAGGCAAGATGTTCATGTGGTGGTCTAGCTGAATCTAGCGAATGTATAATAGTATAGCTATTCATTAGAATGTTCGGCTTTGCAAGCGAGTGGCTGGCAGATTATTGTATTGTCCAAAAATCTGTTACGTCCTTGGGGGGTGGGGCAGGGTTTCAGGTCGCGGTGTTCATGGTCCAGAGAGGGACGAAGGGATTGCCTTTCCGCGTAGCTAGGGAAAGGCGCTGAAGAGGGAAGCATCCTGCTGGCTTGTCGCCCGTGGTGCGGACTAGCCTATGGCATACCCCTGGACGGGGTTGACCATGAGGGGGCCATGCGGTCTAAGGTCTCCTAGGCAAGAGGGGAGAAGAGGTGGGGTGCCTGCGGGGCAGCGTACTCTCTAAGCTTGGCGTGCTCCACACTCGAACTAGTGGTCGCACAATGGTTGACATAAAAGGTGGCTAGAATGTGAGCCACGGTATCGTCCCAAACGAGATGCTGGTCTCGGTTAAGGGAGGGAATGAGAGTGAAGCTGGCAGGGCGGCGCCCGTTGGTATGAGTTAGAGGTACACTCCAGCTTGATCTACACACAGATTCCACCGCGCGCTTGGAGTTTTGAGATAGCCAAATATTTACCATTCGCCTTTTCATTTATAATTTCGTTATCAATTGCTGTTGTGAGTAAGTCGACGTTTGCATGTGGAACCCCGCCTATTGCTCTTCTTAATGCACGGAAATAATCATAATCACATGCGCTTAAATCAGGAGAATCTGGGGGTTGAAGCCATCGTTCAATATCGTTCCCCTTCATCCAGGCGGTAATTTCAGCAGTGCGATGGGGTCTTGCATCGTCGTCGAGTAACCACATTCGGTGCTGTCGATCCCCACGCCATTTGTTCATCGATCTCTTCAAGAAGTCGAGATATCGGGGAACATTGAGTTTTTCTTAATAATAATAATAATAATACTATACAATTGCATACCCAAACATATAATTGTATCCTTGAAAGTGCCATCATTATTAAGAAGGAAATCACATTCACCAACATCTGTTAAAGAACGCTTTATCGTCCCAGTATCTAAGCTTACCCAAAATGAAGATTGCTCTACCTCTGTGCATATATATGTATATATATATTAAAAATCTTAACATTAAATATTCTTCATGACTAGGATCTCCTATAACAAAGAATAATCTCTCTCCCAATAAATGTGGACAGTTCGAAGACTACACTCCTGGTCCTGCTAGAACATCGAAGTCTACCGCTCTCAAGTAATATTCGCATTCGTAACGTGTGAATTTAAACGGTTGCATAATAAATTGTATATGAAATCAGTGAGTAGGTCATGCGAACAGTAACAATTGAACTTTATTAACATATTCAAGACCAGTCGGACTCCCGGGAGTCGTTTTCAGACTAAACCCCAGCGGTTTGTATTCAAGCGACAGTGGTTAAACAGTTCAGCCATTTTTACCTATTAAATTCCTTTATCGTATGATTGGCATCCAATTGAGATGGTTCATATATTTTGTAATTTGTTTTTAAAAGGTCATAATATGTACGAGTTAGCAATGCGTAATCTATTCAATCGTCTTCTCTACATGATTTGCACAAACCGCATCCGTGCCTCAGATTTGCCAATGATTTGTCTGTTAATCGCGATAGCGTTGTCAGTTATATTTACTCGTTAGATTCGACAGATGGCTATGTGGAAATTGCAAGCATCCACTCATAATGAGGAAGGTCACCTTATTGGACGATTTTAATTACGAGAGTTTTTTTCAAGAGTTGCTACACACGCGCGGACCCCAGCTTCATTTAAATGAAGGTCAGATTTATCCATTTCTTCTAGCGCAGCAGTGATACACTGTGACGTGACTCCGTTCTTGCTAATCACGAAGTAGACGTTCGGCGGACCCTCTGCAAATGTGAACGAAGCTATTTAGCGTTTCATCAAACAGGTGGTCGAAAATACGCATGCCACTTTAGACTAGACTTATATTGAGGACAAACATTTCGAGTAGCATCGGTGTGAAAATGTGTTCATTTCGTCGTCATCTACCACCTGACAGAAACACTGATAGGACACTGTGGACTACTGTTTGAAGACATAGCCAATATTCAAACATCCCGCCAAGATGCAGGCGGAAAAGGGCGGCGCCGCAAGGGACATCACTCAGCTCTCTGATCGTCATCATCTAAGCAGATTCAATGCATGACATAACATGGCGCAATCGACTGTGACCTTTAGAGACTGTAAGAAGTGCTAACCCGAAATATAGGCCGTGATCAGAAGACAAAATTGTTTTGATTTTTCTTTCTTCGAGTTGACCCTCAGCTGTTCCCCTATCCAACAGGCCTCAGCTCTTAACCTTTTAGGTATTACTATAACGACCTGTCGGGGCCACCTTTGCTAATTCTCTCATCAGAAGACGAGACAGCGTGGTAAGCCTCACAGCGTAAATAGAATTAGGGAGACAACTCAAAGATCCCCGACCGAGGAGCAATGAAGGTGACCTTTCAGAAAATTGGACAATCTTTTTGAAGTCCCGGACGGATTATGGGCTCATAAACGGACGACCACTATAGAACTCTACAAGCCCTTTTCAAGAGAGCTTGCCAAGCAGGACTACTGTACAACAAAGCAAACTACTGATAGGAATGCCAGAAGTAAAATGCATGGGCCATATTATCAGCAGGGAAGGATTAAAGACTGACTTAGAGAAAAATCAAGCGGGATACTAGATATGCCAGCGCCTAAAGACGTCAAGGGAATGATATATGCTGTCGTTTGTCCCTAACCTCGACCAACTCATAGAAATTATGCAGACTCAATTAGAAATAGTACGAATTTCAATGGCAAAGCCAACAAGCCGACACTTGCTTACTTTAATAAGGCCGCACCAGTAATGATACAAACGGACGCGAGCGACTACGGACAAGGGGTAGTACTTGTCCAAGAAGGTGAGCTCGTAGCATACACATCCCATTCACTAAGTACCACGGAATAATAATACTCAGCCATAGAAAAGGAGTGTCTGGCCACCCTGATGGCGTGTAAAAAACCGAGCACTACATATACGCACGATTGTGATCATGAACACAGATCATAGTATATTTTCAAAGCCGATAGACTCGTGTCCAAAAAGACTTCAACGGGTACGCCTCGAATTAACAAAATACGACCGTATAGTAAGCTGCATACTAGGGAGGAAAAACATTGTAGCATACTCAGGCTCTTGCGGCAATAATCGAACGGATGCGACTCGAACTAGAAAAATCTCACCTAGCATATGACGCGATGTGTCACCATATCTGTAACACTATGTGCATACTGGCCCGGAATAAAACACAATTTAAAGAACATGGCGGAGATATGGTCTCTATTCAAGCGTCGCCCAAGAAGCAGCCAGGAAAGGAAAACACCCAAGAGGCGCCAACGTCCGTTGCTAGTCAGCTCTCTGATTGTCATTACCTACGCTGATCCAACGAATGCATGACATAACACTAACACTCTGTAGATATTTTAACTGCTCAATTCAGTGCTGTCCACAATTCAAAACAGATAGCTTTATGATCTTAAATTCCGTTTCGAAATCGATTAGATAGTTTTCGTGTGGTAAATGTGTGGTAATTCGGTAGCGAATATTATAGGTGATTCAACGCTCGTGTGACAAACCATAGATCCTTGGCTAACCTGGAATACACTCGTAGTTCAGGAACACAGCGTCGCACGAAGTTAGTGCCACGGAGGCCATGTAATGTCCTCGGTTATCGATGTAGCAGTCGTCCTCATTAGGAAAGTCGTAGCTAATTATAGAAAAAGAGATGTGTTGGTGGATGGAATGGATGAGAGATAAAAGGGTGCCTTCGCAGCTCAAAGAACAAATCCTTCTTATATAAGCGAATGAAAGCAACGCTTCGCCTGCTACGGCTGTATGAACTGGATAATTTGAGGAAATCATATTTTATTCGGAAGCATATCCGTGTCCCCGATTGACATGCCCCACGGTATCTTCCTCCTCACAATGCATTTGCTCGACTGGTGTTGACTTTTCAGAGGAAGTTGCATGCCACTATCCAATTGTAAATACCGTAAAGGACTTAGCCTGGTTTTTAGGGGCTGAACAAGCTCTGTTTTAAGTCAGCGTGGCGGAACGAACTTCTACAATCAGCACACCCTGTGACACCCCTCAACAGACGTACAAAAATATTGTGAAAGAATCACTGTCATACTTACATCGTAGGCGGCTCGTCGAGTCCCTTTTCGAAAGCAATGAACTTGAGCTCATTTTCATTTTCTGTAACATTGGAGTACACACACTGATCGACGTTTGTAAAGTAGTACTGCATACCGTCCGTGATCTGTCGATTTTGCACAGCAATTAAGCAACACGAATCTTAGTAGAACACTACGTATATATCATACGGTCGCACGGCTATTTAGCAACACCAGCAGGCGATCTGCGTGTACTGGGGGGCAACATTATCATGTAATCGCTCGCGTCGGTCTTCGCGGGCGCCATCCTTCCATACTCGGGTGCGGACGACGGCACAACGGAAGGCTATCAAGAAACGTCAACCTACTGTGGGATTGAACAGTGTCGATGGTCACTTATTACCATAGTAATTTAGGCACAGTGTAGGATGTCCCGGCATCTTGCAATTGAGATCGACGAGGCCACGGCTGCCTTCCGACGAGGAAACAAGCTGCAGCCGATAGTCGCAGACGTTTTCTTGAACCTCAAAGAATCCGAAGCTGAAACGACTATGCCCGAGGTGTATATTCAATCAGACTGAATGGTGCCACCCAGCCCGCAACAGCCATTGCGGATTGCGAACGGTCACCGGGATCTGCTTTGTACACATACAGAACCGCAAGTGATGACTGATTGCCGAGCGATGGTGACCTAGCAAACCTGCGTGGGAACTCCACATGTATAGTATGTGCCTGAACAGCTGCGTTGTTCCGCACTTGCACGAGCCGTGAATCGCCAGCGCCGGTGACAAGCGCTGGAATGACCCAGGCATCCAAATACGCCTACAGATGTGAGTGTCTCTTGTATTTTCTGCTGCTTGTCATGGACTTCCCAGAAAGACTATGCGTATCCGTTTAGACAAGTCGTTAGGATAAATGATATGGATGAGCCCAGAGGGACTCGACACGAGATAAGCCGTTAATAATTCTGGTGTCATTTGTGGATGGACATGGAAGAAACAAAGGTTGACCGTTGCGTTGCCATGGTTGGCACGTTCCATTTCGAGATAGGGTCGACAGAGCTGAAGAATACCTATAAATGCTGTGTAGATGCTTAATTGGCGTAAAAGTTAGGTTATCTGCACGGCGAGTCTGGCTTGCATTATAAACTAAGGGCAATATTATCCATCATATATATATACCGTAAGTACTATATATAATGGTAAGTACTATATACATATATATATATATATATATATATGTACTTTTTTTTAATTTTCCGGGTTGACCCACAGCCAACATTTTTATTTATATATGTACTACTACCAGATACACTACTATAGTATAGTAGTATATATAAATGTACTATTTTACTGCTATATATCGTCCATTCAAGTTTTGTGCGTCAGTGTCGTCAAAGGGAACTCAGAAAAAGTGAAGGACACTATCTGTCTCTGATTAGCTCAGACATCTTACCTTTTGGTTCAACCTGTGAACTTCGCTCGCTGAGCAATTCTTGTCGCAGACCGAGAGATCAAGCTTAGCCACCGCACCCGCTGAAAAATGAGTAAAAATGCGGTCAATCCAACCAATCGCTGCAACTTCATATATATATATATATATATATATATATATATATATATATATATATATTTATATATATATATATATATATAATTTTCCACAAGTTAATCTGGATTTGCTGTACAGTTGGGGAAAAAGTTCACAAAATGGAAACATGACCATACAATACTTTCAAACTTCTCTGCACATAGATATGCATTAGAATATTCCCTGTAGATAGGAGACTATTTGATTCTGTTAGACCTCTATAACTGTTCAGTTGTCTTCCTCTGCATTACTTGTTTATTAATCGATATTTATGAGAAATATCGAAAAGGTCGACTGTGTTGATTACCGGACAGCATATTGTCTACGTCAATGCGGAACGTTTTCCAATATATGATTATGCCGATAAGCAGTTAAAATATACGTTACCATTGGATTATTTACCTTCGTTTTGATGTAATTCATAATAAATACTTCATAAAACACTCCTGTTTCGCTTCATTGGTCCAGCCGTTTGATATTATAACACAATTGTGAGCATATTGTTAAAACTGCCTATTTCATATTTCCATTCATTGTTAATCGCCATCTCATCGATCATCCATCCATTATATATAGTACTTACGGTTGCCGAACGTAACTAGCACGGCGGAAATACAGAAAACGAGGATAAACGTTGTCGACATTTTGCGACAACGACTCGTATCGGGATCACGATGTGATTTCCTAAGCAAGCGCGTACGATGTAAAGCGACACTCGAACTAAACTGAAATGGATATTAGGCTCGGAAGTTACAAAAGTCCAATTACCGGCTCGTGCGGGCGCTACGAGAATCTATTAAGAGGCCGGATGTGACAGCTGTTCGTTATCCCGCTATATCAGCAGTCATGAAACGTCATATTCCAGCCCGCTCTGCGTCGCAATCTAACACGTCCAGACGCAGCGTCCTATTGTTTATGTTTCTCGGTGAATGTCCTCGAGAGGCGCATCGTTATCACGGTTTGCATCGAGCTCGACTGACTCGATACCGTAAACGCGAACACGCACACTCATGTGGCGGAACCAACATTCAAAGAGGCAGTAAACACGAGACGACCATAAGAACAGACAGGAATACGTACGAGAGAAGACTAAAGGCGAGATATTCGAAACGCTCAATGTAACTAGGGAAAGATACGAGACGTTAAATAAATGAATAAATAAATTAATAAATACATATTCATCTGGTGGTCTGGCGGAATTTGCCGATTCATTACAAGCTTTGGCTTTGCAAACGAGTTGCTAGCGGATTACCTTCTTGTCAATCAGGTATGCAGGGTTAGTGGAGGTGGGACAGGGTTTCAGGTCGCGGCGCTCATGGTCCCGAGGGAGACGGCGGCGTTGCCTCTCTGCATAGCTAGGGAATGGCGCTTGAGAAGGAAGGGCAGGCCGATCTCACTTGCAATAGGCCGACAGGCTGTACTTCCCATTCATAGCGACCCAGTCCCCCAACCGACCGCAGCTGTGGGCCGTAAAACCGGAGAAGGAGGTCGTCTAGGGTTTGGTTTTTGATCGTTCGAGCCTTAAGGAGTAACAACACAGGATTTCCTTTGTCCTGGTCTGAATGGGCTCTTCTGCACCGTCTTCAAAACAGCATGACCTCTGCCTCTTCCTTTCCTAAAACCGAACTGATTTCTTCAGAACAGTTGACTGAGTGATACAGCCAAAACAGTGATCTGGATCAGACAACTTGTAATTTCGTATGGCTGAAGTTAGACGGCCGTATTATACAGCTGCTATTTCTCCGCGAATAAGAGCCGAACGGAGTATCTGGCATTCTTGGGGACCGCGATGTCAAAGTGCAAGCACAGGAAAAAGCGAACGTCGTCGTCGCCGGCGATTTCAACGAGGCAACGGTGGCCTGGGGAAACTGCCTTTCCACTCACCGGGCTCCAATACTTTAAACTGATAGCCCAGAGAGACTTACACAGCTGCACGACGGCCTAACACCGCCTTTCTATCGGGACGGCTAAAATTGTCTAAGGGGCCAATGGCTAAGCGGGTGGCACGAGCTTGAAGACTGGACAAGCCTCAGCGACCACCTCTGTTTCGAAATATAGAGAGAAGACAGAAATAACCTCCCCAGCTGTCCCGCAGCGGATGAACGCGCCGTCATGTACAAAGCATCGCAAGGAGAGTCTAGAGAAGAAGATCGTTAAAGGCTGCGGGGAGGGAGAGGGATGAATGACACCAACGAGGGGAATATCATGAGAGCGGACCACAAGGCATATAAACTGACGCCCCCTGAAGTGCACCCAAGGAGTCGAAATATTGGTGGAACCGGGAAATAGCGGAGGCCCAAATAGAATGCAACAAGGCTAAAAGAGCCTGCGCCAGAGCCAGAGGGATGCCGACGGCTGAACAGCGGACTCAGTTCAAAGGGGTCCGTAAGAAATTAAGCAAGAAAGCCAATATATATATTGTATATATATATATATATATATATATATATATATATATATATATGTATATATATATATATATATATATATGTATATATATATATATATATATATGTTGTATATTATATATATATATATATATGTTGTATATTATATATATATATATATATATATATATTGTATATTATATATATATATATATATATACTTGGCTTTCTTACTAAATATTGTACCATTCTCAGATATAGGCGTGCTCTTCGACGGGACCGTTTCTCATTCTATAAGAAACGCTTCACTAGCTTTAAAAGGAATTCCGCGCAGCTGTGGAAGTTCATCAACTCGTCCTGTGGTAGAAGTAATAAGATTGCTGGGGCTCCGCGCGCGCTGAAGATCCCCAAAGGTATGCTGGAGACACCACAGGCCGTCGCAGATGAGCTCAATAGACATTTTGCGTCGGTAGGAACGAGGACGGTATCTGGCATTCACTTGGAGGATGATATCAGCCAGGAGTTTGAAACTATCTGGCCGTTTCCAAAGAGAACTTTTACTTTTCAAATAGTCAAGGAATTTGAGGTACAGACGGTTATGGAAATTACTAAGACCTCGTGGGGCGTTGGCGTAACTGGTATTCCAAGTCGGTTAATAAAATTATCTTTTATGGTCCTGGCGCGCCCACTAACTCATCTTATCAGCTTATCTCTTTGTACCGGGTCTTTTCCCCGTAAGTTTAAAGATGCATGGGTTATTCCGTTGTTTAAAAATAAAGGTTATCACAAACTAGTAGGTAACTATCGACCCATATCGTGAGTTGACTACTTAAGGTCATTGAGAAGATCGTTACTGTAAGTTTGGATCGACATCTCTCTAACTTGAACTTCTTCTCACCATGCCAATTTTGTTTTCGCAAGTCCCGTTCAACCGACTTGGCCCTTGCGCATTTACGCCACGAAGTGTCTACAGCGCTGGAATCCAAGTACCTGTGCCTTGGGGTTTTCTTGGTTATAGCGGAGGCGTTCAACTGTTTGCGTCACTCCCTCTTCTTGCAAATGCTCGAACATCTTGGATGCAACGACATCGTGTTATGCTGGTTCAGGTCGTATCTGATGGACAGGCGGCAGGCTGTGAAAGTTGGGTCAGTGACATCGTCTTGGGAAGTCCTTAACATTGGTACTCCACAGGGGTCCATCATGGGGCCCTTTATGTTTATCATTCTGATCAATTTTATCTTATTAAAGATAGCGAAGGTTGTTCCCTGTAAGACAATTACGTACGCAGACGACACGACACTCCTGTTTCGCATCAGACCATCGTCGGACCAAACAGAGTTACTGCTTGCGATAGAGAAAGTGGAGTATGTAGTAAAGATATTTGGGAGATTTGCTCTAGTCGTCAATGCGGGGAAAACCTGCCACTGAAGAGCTATCACTCCTAAATGCTACGCTGTAATTGCTCGCATTCGACGTCTTCGAGAACTTGGGTTTCCGAAGAATTGCCTCTTGCTTATCTATAATTCCTTGCTAATACCGACGTTGGGATATGTCTTGTCAATCGGATTCAATGGATACAAAGAGGTAGCAGATAGAGGAACAGTAATTCAAAATGATGCACTTCGAGCAGTGTTTGGAAGGACCCGCAGAGAGTTTGTTGCCGACATCTATGGCAGATACAGACTCCTCATCGTAGATAAGTTAAGTCAGGTTTCCACCGCAATTCTGGCTTTCAAAACGATCAATGGTATTATCCCACCCGATGTCGCGTTCCCCATTGTGGCCGTCGACAGAAAAACTTCTCGCCGGCCAACAGAGTTTGTACTACCTATAGCCATCAAAGTAACTACTTGCCAGTCTCTAGCTTATCAGATGCCATTGGTTTGGAGCTCGCTCCCGAAGGAGCTGAGGGACCTCACCTCACCTCTACCAGGAAGTTTGCCAATGAGATAAAGAAATGATTGCAGTGATAATGTTATATAATTTTGGGAATCAAATAACCTGAATATTGGGAATTGTAAATAATTTTAATATGTGAATGTAAATATCTGTTGACAGAATAATCGATTATAATTGTGAAAGTGTAACTGCATGAACAATTTGGTGATAATACACTCTTACTTTTACTCTACTTTTTTTAATCGAGAACTTAAGCATTGTTAAAATTGCACTTCCGGGAATAAACCGCAAATGTTATGTTATGTTACGATTGCCGAACGGAAATGCAGACCGCAATAATAGCCTTTGTCGGCATTTGGTTCAACGACTCGCAACACGATATGATTTCATCAGCAAGCCCGCACTATGTAAAGCGACACTCGAACTGAACTGAGGTGGATATTAGGCTGGGAAATTACTCAAGTCCAATTGCTAGCTCGTACGGGCGTTAGGACAATATTTCAAGAGGCCGAATGTGACAGCTGTTGTTTGTACTGCGTTATAAGCAGTCATGAAACGTCATACCCCAGCGCGAGCTACGTCGCAATCAGACACAGGTGAATTCAACTCGCGTGCGCCAGGGCTGACTACTATGTGTTCATTGGCGACTAGAAAAACCTAACTGATACACATATCATATGCACATTAACTACGTCCGCGATGGGAAATCTGCTCTTACGGAGATTACTAGTTGTGAATTCGAACCAAGCACTAACGATAGTACTTTTCATGAGATGACAAGCAGTGTCATCGCAACGGAATCCGCGAGTACTCCAAGCAGCTGTGGCCATTTGGAGCAGATGGACACTGGGCGTTCGGGAAACGCTATTAAGCGGGTCCAGAAAAACAAACCTGGACTCCAAATAATAGAATGGCTTGTATCCCGAACTCCGTAGAGGTGCCTTGCTTAATGCATTGATTCACCCACACTTCTTTGGACTTCCGAGCATTTTTATTAAGAAATTATGAAGGTGCCACTGAACGTGCAGACTGTTGTTCAACTACCTTATTGATTATTGATGTTAATGTAAATACTCACTCATCCAGAAACTTGCAACATGTAGTGGACAAAGTAACTCGCCCAACATCTGGCACATGCATCGATCACACAGCGATTGGAAACTGTGAGGGATTCGTTGGTATTTCCCGGTTGATGGTGTACTCCATTGTTCTCGGATCATTACCCGGTCGTAGTCACTTTATCGGGAAGGACTTCTAATGATCAAAGCCTTGCCCCAGACGTTGACCTTGGCTAGACAGCATAGTAGTGCAGGTTCATTGTTCATTCTATTGTACAGTTCATTGAGAGGTTGGATAAACTTAGTTGGATCAATATCTACGATACCGATGAAGTCGATGGAGCGTTCGACGCCTTCACCTCGGTACTGTCCAGAGAATACGAGACATGTTTCACAACCTTTGAAAACGCGTCCATTCCCCGTCTAAAGAGATCTCAGTTTTCAGCGAGTCTCCGAAGGCTGCGCGATACAGTTGATAGATTGTATCGATGGTACCTAAAGACAAGATCCCCTGAATCTAAATCTGCATATTACCTTAGGCTCCGTAGATACCGCCACGAGCTTCATGTTGCCAGAAAAACATTTTACGAAACACTTTTTGGCCAGTTCAAAAAGGATTCGAAAAGGTTGTGGGGATTTTTAAATTAAACCTGTGGACGTGGTTATAAAAACGCGACTCTCCCAAAAAGTCTTGTAGTGAATGATAAGAATTTGACCGACTCCCAGGAAATCGCAAATGGGTTAAACGATCACTTCGCGACAGTTGGTTCCTGAACGGTGGCCTCACTTCGAATAGATGATGACATAAAGGAGGTTTTCTCGAATCCATCTGGTCGGCTCAGGATTTGACGTTTGGCTGGTCCGAATTCGGTGTCGCTGAGGTTCAGGCAGCTCTAGATTTCACAAGGGCAAATTGGAGCCGTGGAGCTACGGGTACACCCAGCAAAGTGGTGAAAAGGGCGTCCACCGTATTGGCTCGACTACTTGCTCACTTATCGCTGAGACACGGTAAGTCTTCGCGACGTCTGAAGGATGCTACGATTATTTCACTATACAAGGGTATCCCGTTGGACGGCCTGTTACATATCTATAACATGCTGCTGATTTGTATGTGCCCAATGTATGTGTCCATTGGCCACATACAAATCGAAACCATAACATGCTGCTGGTACGGTTTATCGGTCTGGGGAGGTGGCTATAGACGGATCCTTCGTAGGGGAGAAGTTGTTCAAGGGGATGCGATTAGAGCTATATTAGGTAAACGCCGTACGGAGTCTGTCTCTGACATCATGAAGAAGCACGGGCTGCCCAAAGCGAGGGTAATGTACTACGTCCCCGTTGCGTTCCTTGCCTTTAAAATGTCGAGGGGAGTTGCTCCTGGTGAGATAGCTTTTCCCATTGTTCTTATGAGGAAAAGAACGACCCGCAGGCCGACTGTATTCGTGCCACCTTTTGCCGTTAATGAATCTAGCTCCCATGCTCTTGCTTACCAACTGCCTACTGTCTGGGGCATGGTTCCTTACGAAATTCGATCACTCTTCACATCAAAAAAATTTGCCGTAAAAGCTAAAGGATTTTTTGTAAATATTCAATAGTGTGTTGTATTTGATGAGATGAAATTGTTCTATATATCCAGATTTACTATTAGAGAGTCCCATTAGTTGACGCAGCGTGATTGGATTTTTCCAGGGGCTACGGGCTCTATTTTATATTATTTTATTTTTAACATATTTTTAAAACGAGAACAGAAGCGTATGTATATTGCAAGTTCCGTAAATAAACCGCACATTTAATCTGAATATGTGTATATTCCACGTACTCCTGCATGATTTTATCAGAGTAAATATCTACCATTAGTAGACAGTCCATAATCGATCGGAATTATATCCGGTTCAATTTCTGTCCATTAAACCCAACAGGGCGTTCCCTCGTACATAGCTTTCATGTGGGCCGCTCACTATCCTCATAATGCTCATTGTATAAATAATAGTATGACTTCTAGTAAAAGTCCTATAATATATATATATATATATATATTTATGGTTTCCTGATGGACGACCTTTTGTTCATTCATTCCAATCCTATTAACTCCTCCTATTCATCCACACGATGCCTACGTGCTTCAGACGTGTCAGATTGCGTCGTCATTATCACTATACGCTAAATACATCATAATCCACCTGAGAGTTATATCAATATTATCAGCAATTACAATGGAGAGCGGCGGCGGCAGCAACAGCAGTGGTGCCAAATTAACGAGAGAAAGGTGCAGAATATCGTCAGCTAACTAGGACATCTGTAAGCAATAGTTGTCATTCTTGTTGTAGCATGATGTCTCCACTTTTATTGATTGAACCACCTTAGGTGCTGTATCGTCTGTTGGTCAATTTCAGCTATCCTGGACAAATAGGATATAGTGCCTGTCTATATCAAACAACATCATCAACAGCAACAAAACAGCGATCAACGAACGCCCGCTGTCTAAACATAACCCTTACACAAGCGGCGTTGCTCAGGGGCTTATTTCGTCTGTCTTTCTTATCGTCCTTCAACAACCCGACTGTATATATATATATATATATATATATATATATATATATATATATATATACACGAATGTGCTACTGATCCATTATAGTCACCATCATCAGGATTTGATAATCAACATCGTCGTTTTATCCACAGCAGCATGTCGTATATATATATATCTGTCTCTAACATTTTAGATGGTGCAGATATAATTGATAGATAGACATATATCCGAGAGTGTATACTAGCAATTATCGCCGTTGTCACATCCGCTTCAATTACTATTCACAAACATATTCATGATGTCCTCTATATTGTATTGTTTCCCGTTTTTTGTTTCCGCGAAGATATGGCGGACGAGACGCGCATGTGTACACGATTATCCGCACCAACCATTGAGAGAGTATATATATATATAGGCACTCAATGGTCTCTATGGTTACGTTTTATGCAATTTTACTACTGTACAAAGGTGACAATGAAGAAAATTGTTGTATTCGCACACTGTAATATGAACATACGCGTCCTCCTGATATTAAAATCGACTATGGGTACCCCACCAGCACTCTACTGACAAACTTAAAATCGCTTCCCAGGGCAAAATGATGGTGACAGAGACGAGCAAAAGTAGACCAATAATACGTACAGTGTATTTAACATGCACCATCCTTATAGCCATCGTCTCCTCCTGTTCATCTAGAAGAACTCTATGTTTTACTTTATTGACAGCGTTCAGCAGCTCACGAACTGAGGCCCACTTCTCTCCAGGTTTTCCCTTCAGCCTGAATTTTCTTCTGTCAAATAGTTTCGATAGCTTTTTTTCCCACCTTGGGACGGCGCTGCGTTGGCTTTCATTAGTGGTTATTAGGATCGGTATCATTGGTAAAAGTGCGTGCTCACGTAACAATGTCAAGGTTCTGCTGGGTCTCATAATATACTCAGAGGGGCGTTTATCTCGGTGTAACTGGCCATAACGGGTCGCTGATCTTTTCAACGGAATGCCAAGCCCAAGACGAATAATATCTGGGTCATTCGTGCACAATTCGGTCCAATTTCTGATTTGAAAATAAGACAACCATCGGATATCGCTCTCTTTCTTGCGGTAGGGCAGGGAAAAGTACTTGGAGTCAGCTTCTTTAAACCCGAGTATGTCCCTCTCAGGTTCAAGAAGGTCAGAGGTGACCTCATTTTTGTAAACGTTCATTACGATGAGTTGCAGCAGTACGAGGAATAACCCGAGAATGATTTTATGTCGTTTGCTGATCTGATGCTGTCTTTGGTAATGATCACAGGTGCAGCGATTATCAACTGGATACGCCGTTAGAATGCTCATGAGCGTTTGAGAGATAAGATGAGCCCAGGAATTTTTCCAACTGCATTGTCCAAATGAGGCAAAGCCGGTAACGACAACGGAAACAAATATCAGTCCTGTGAGGGTCACCGGGGTCAGAGGAGCAACGAGAGCTGACTCGGACGGTTCGACGACAGCAAGAGGGTGCAGACAGCCATTCGAATATATGTGGCCAAGATCACCGATGCTAAGAGAGTCATTTACTGACCTGGTGAAGCCCACCAGTCTGCTTGTTTTGGTTGATTCATTAAGAAATGACTGCTTTAAATGTATCGATACCTTGATTACCCAATCACCATACAGAAGAAACGAAAGGGTCGTGCGAGCGCTTTTTATATTCAGAATACTTCGTATCGTCACTTTTCCCGTGGTTTGTATGGGAAAACGAAACCTCCTTCGCGTAGACTCATCATACCAAACCGGGAATAAACCGTCTACCATCCAGTAGTCTATCAAGCGGACCTTTCCCTGAGGTTCATTTTGAATAAGCACGTGTGGGCAGTACGTTCTTCCTAAAGATTCCCCTGGCGATCTATCATCAGCAATTATGAAAACTACAAAGGACCTTACGAAAAAAAAGAACTCATTCATTTTATAATCAATTCTAATTTGTGGGCATTTATAGATGATGAGCGGTTTAGGTACCCTGACTATGTTGGCGACTGTGGAAATGTTCGGGTCAGCACCCAGCGTTGTGTATACAATCACTGCTATGTCCCAGTCTGATGAAATAGCAAATTTCTCTTGGATACAGTTACCAAACAGAACGAGCGATGAATCTTCGACGGAGACGTTCTTCTGTGAGGCATACCTACGGATGATACGCATCAGACTATTGGATGAGGCGTTCCCTCGGTGATTCTTCGTTGTCGCGATGCAGCAGACAATGCCGGTGAAGCTCAAAAGCAACGCCCTTAACGATGATCGTTGTGTTTTGAGTGGCGAAGTCATAGTAGCTGTGACGGAAAACAATTGACGTTGCAGGGTGCTCAGTTTACACCTTGAATAGAAAAGCAATAATTATTTTTAACTTTGAGCACCTGAATTTTAAATCTTATACACTGAGTTATAAGATTGTCGTAAGTAAACCATTGGCAGAGGCAAAAGCACCAAGTTTCGATATTTTTCAAAAAACCTTGAAAAATATCATAGCTTGGTGTCCCACCAGGCTAAGTTTATCAGACAGTGTTATCCAGTGCAACATGTAAATGGTAATATATTCTGAATGCCATGACAACAACTTCAAGGCTCCTCGAGACACCTATTCAAAGAGTTTCATCTTCTGTGTGAATTAAACAAATGCTCGTCTGCAATAGACCTCGAGCTAACTAGCGAGTTCGTGCAACAAGCTGCTCAAAAGTGTAGAGTTGTGAGGGGTTTAAAGTAGAGAATTCAACACTGAATTCTCTACTTTAATGGGTTGCATCGAATTATATACGGCGATTGATTTTATTACAATTAAAATTATATTGGGTATTTTTTTCAATAAGCGTAATTTGTTTTTAATAATACATGTTGGTTCTACGATAAATGAGAAGATTAGAAAATATTTTACCTAAATCCAAATGCTCTCCTACGATAGCTTGATATGGCGTATTATAGTTTCAAAGAACCCTTCATTCCAATTAACGATCCCCGATTACGACCGAACTAATGACAATACATTTTCAATATTCGCATCGTTTAGATCATTATGGCTCACAAACACTATTTCGCTTAAACAGATCTGAAAAGTTGCACAGCATTTTCTTAGCGGATTATTCATGAAGCACTACGTTTATAAGGTCTTCAGTTCGCTATAGTTGGCATATTGATGCATCTTTTATAAAGGTCTATCACAGGTGAAGGTTACCACGCTACTCACTCTGGCAAAATGACTGGGCGGCAATATGGTACAGCGAACATAAACAGTTTGAGTACGTACAATAATCTAATGTGTCCGAAGCCCTATGGGAAGTTTCCGGGAAGGGGTGTACTGAATGTGGGTTTAAGCAGCGGATGCTAAACTCCCAAGAATGCAGGGAGATGTTTGGAAATTGTGCTATACCACCGTTCTCGGGCACAAAGAGATGATAGCATCCCGTGTAGTATCAAGGAGCAGCTTGGGCCAAATCTCACTGCCGTATAATATATCCTATGGCGCATGCCTGACACGTAGCAAACCATAGACTCTCTCGTGTTAATTTCGTCCTACACAGAGTCCAGTATTATTACGCATGAACTATTTCAAGGTGTGGGACCCTTATATACGTAAATACGTTGAGGGAATCGAACGCGTTTTGCAAAAATCTTGTCATAGAATTCGCAGACGATGTAAGATCAATGACTACCTCGTTCACCTTGCACCTGTCTAGGCACGGATCAGACGCTGAAAAACCTAAACTGATGGATAACCAACGGCACTTGTGCAAATTATAACAAAGATATAAAGGCATTCAAGACACTGAACTAATATGGAGATGAGACGATACGTGAGCACCCGTCCATATCACATAATTAATCACTTATGTTGAGTAAGTATGAGTGATGCACTGCCACGTTTATCGTTGCCACTTGAAATAGAGGAGCACCTCAATCGTTACCTCAAGCGTGAATAAATATGCAGGCCCAGCGAAGCCGTAGGACGGCAGCAAGCTCTACCGCGTGAGTAATTAGTAATAATAATTATATATATATATTTTTTTACTGTTTTTTTAAGAGGTTAAAAGTAAATCCTGCATGGACACCAGGCCTCATACTAATGTATTTGCCTGGTAGTGTCAGACCCTTACTGACTAAACCCAGAACCGATCTTGACTTGGGGCACTGACCGGGACTGTCATATATTTTTTTTACTGAAGTGTATTATATATCTTTATCTATATTAATAATCTTGACAATCATTACGGAACTGCCAAACGATTAGAACACTTACCGCTAAGAAGTTCAGGACACTGAAATAATATGTTTTCTTGGAGACTCGCCGGACAGACTATAGGTGAGCGTGCACCCGTAACACATAAAATAATTATACTTTCTTCAATTAATCACCCACTTTGAGTAGACATAAGTGATGCACTACCACTTCTATCGTTGCGACTATTTGAAACAAAGGCGCATCTGCATCCAGTGCCATCACCACATGCGCGAATAAATGTACAGGCCTAGACAACTCTCTTAAGATACGCGGTGCCCTTCTCGAGTTTCAGCGCGAGTCTCTCTGTGCGGATTCGTGAGACGGCAACAGCCGGGATCGATGCCGACGATCCCACTCAAGATTCGTATATGAGCCGACCTTGAAGCAATCGAGCTAAACGTATGCTCATCTGCCGTACATCTGAAGTTGGACTCTCTCGCAGACAGAACGTGTAAACTTATGCGCATTTAAGAGAAATAAGCATATGCAGGATATGAGACGTTGGCTTCAACGAATATCGAGAACTGACCTGGCCTTGAATCGGATTTTGCACATTTAGCTTGGTCGAAGTAATGCATGTAATTTTGATCTAGATACAAAAGAGCGAGAAGCGAAGTTGAGAGATGATTTTAAATATGTATGAACTTCCTTTCCTATACTTTATGGTAAGCGGGTTTCAACGAATGTGCAAGTTCACCGTGACTTTGACACTGGTTTTGCAATATTCCGGAAATTATTATTAAATAAATCATTCATCTTGCGAATATGCCTTTATTCAGAAGATGAATGATTTTTTGACAAATATTAGCTTAGAAAACATTCTACGGGCTATTTTAATCGGATTAAGGTTAATTACATTATGTAACATTCTATTCATAGTAAGATTAATTAATCCGATTGCTAAACTTTAGTTTTAAGGGGTTTCTGAACCAGTCCAATGGAACTTCTAAGTACGAGTGTGGATTTCATCTCAAGTACTGAGTAGTCTTTTACAAACTTTGTCATACCATCGTTCTTTGATGCCAAAATATGGCATATCACACTATGTGACTAACAGATAAAATTACAGCACATTCCGTACATGAAGGTAGGGCGACTCGAAGTTAATTAGTTCTACATTGCAGACACATGTTTCCCCTAGGCCAATTTCGAGCATAGCAACCAACTTCTTCGTTATAGCTAATGCATCCGTGATGGTAAGACTGTATCTGTAGATTCCTCCCTCGAACGCCTCCCTGAAAGGTTCCTATTGAACAGAAGAAGGGTTGTAGAAAAGAATCGAAGACGGTTGTTTGATGCCTGTGTTTCCTAGTCAGTCGGGTGGTAGACCAGTGGACCGCAACCTCGCTCAATGTACACGTGTGGGGTATTTGAACACAGTGGTTCGGTGTCTGTGAAAACTCCTTGATTCAGTGAGTTTATTCTGTGAGAAGTTTCTCTTATAGATGAGCCACAAAGCCAGTGTTTTCTGTGAAGTAAGATCATGTTCCCTTTCCTGGTTGTGTCTTAGTGAATCTTCTAGAAGAGGAATTTTCAAGTTTTTGTTTCTCCAAGGACACCCTCCAGCTGAAATCCATCGACAATCAGTGAACGCGTACTGTAGGTCTGCCTTATGCCTGCGAACAGTGCAAGGTTGGAGCAAGCGATTTAACAGTGGAAATTTGGTCACCGATGGCCATCGAGGCGGGGATCAGAAATCAGGAGCAACAAAGGACGAACGAATTGACAGAATCAAGGCAGCGTTTAGGCAAACTAGGGCTAGATCCATGAGGTCCTTGTCGGCTGAAACTGGGATTTCTCGGGCGACGTGTCATAGAATTATCACCAATATACTGAAGATGAAGAAAATCAATGCAAAGTAGGTTCCCCATACACTGAGTGCGGACCAGATGAAAATGCGTGTGGAGTGTTCGACATCTAATTTGAAGACTCAAACGCAATAAGCCAGTCGCTTAGAACACGCAGTGTCGATAGACGAGATGTGGGTTAGTCTGCACAGACCTCCTGAGAAGGACCAAACAAAACAGTGGCTCGGACAAGGTGAGGCGGCAACGTCTGTGGCACGAGACGACCATAAGAACAGACAGGAATACGTACGAGAGAAGACTAAAGGCGAGATATTCGAAACGCTCAATGTAACTAGGGAAAGATACGAGACGTTTAATAAATGAATAAATAAATTAATAAATACATATTCATCTGGTGGTCTGGCAGAAGTTGCCGATTCATTACAAGCTTCGGCTTTGCAAACGAGTTGCTAGCGGATTACCTTCTTGTCAATCAGGTATGCAGGGTGAGTGGTGGTGGGACAGGGTTTCAGGTCGCGGCGTTCATGGTCCCGAGGGAGATGACGGTGTTGCCTCTCTGCATAGCTAGGGAACGACATTTGAGAAGGAAGGGCAGGCATCTCACTTGCAATAGGCCGACAGGGCGCACTTCCCATTCATAGCGACCCAGTCCCCCAACCGGTCGCACCTGTGGGCCGTAAAACCGGACAAGGAGGCCGTCTAGGGTTTGGTTTTTGATCGTTCGAGTCTTAAGGAGCAACAACACAGGATTTCCTTTGTCCTGGTTTGATTGGGTCTTCTCCGCCAGCTTCAAAACTGCATGACCTGTACCTCTTCCTTTCCTAAAACCAAACTGATTTCTTCAGAACAGTTGACTGAGTGATACAGCCAAAACAGTGATCTGGATCAGACAACTTGTAATTTCGTTTAACACAAAAATAGTTTTATCTGTTAGTCACATAGTGTGATATGCCATATTTTGGCGTCAAGGAACCATGGCATGACGAAGTTTCTAAAAGACTGCTCAGTACTTGAGATTGAAATCCACACTCGTACCTAGAAGTTGGACTGCTTCAGAAACCCCATAAAACTAAAGTTTACCAATCGGATTAATTAATCTTAATATGACTAAAATGTTACATAATGTAGTTAACATTAATCCGATTAAAATTGTCCTTAGAATGTTTTCTAGGCTAATATTCGTCAAAAAATCATTCATCTTCCGAATAAAGGTATATTCGGAAGATGAATGATTTATTTAATACTAATTTCCGGAATATTGCAAGACCAGCACAACAAAGGTCACGCTGAACTTGAACGTACGTTGAAACGCGCTCACCGTAGACTACAGTAAGTAGTGAAAAGTTCACGCATATTTGAAATCGTTTCTATTCCTCGCTTCTCGTTCTTTTGTATCTAGATTAAAATAACATGCATTACTTCGACCAAGCTAAATATGCAAAATGCGATTCACGGCCTGGCCAGTTCTCGATACTCGTTGAAGCCAACGTCTCATGTCCTGCATATGCTTATTTCTCCTTAATGCGCATAAATTTCCACCTTCTGTCTGCGGAGACGTCCAACTCCAGATGTACGGCAGGTGAGCATGCGTTCAGCTCGATTGCTTCCAGAGCTGGCTCATATATACGAATCTTGAATGGGATCGTCGGCATCGATCCCGGCTGTTGCCGTCCCACGAATCCGCACAGAGTGATTCGCGTTGAAACTCGAGAAGGGCACCGCGTATCTTAAGAGAGTTGTCTAGGCCTGTACATTTATTCCCGCATGTGGTGATGGCACTGGATGCAGATGCGCCTTTGTTTCAAATAGTGGCAACGATAAACGTGGCAGTGCATCACTCATACCTACCTAACATGGGTGATTAATTATAGTATTTTTTGAGAGGAGGAAATTTCCTTCAAACGCACGGACGCCACGTCTCTACCTGCTGAAGCCATCCTCTGCTGAGGATCCATCTCTTTCCAGGAGTCGACAGGTCCGGCATTGCTTCGATCTCTAGGGAAGGTGTGTAACTGCTCCGCCTAGTGTTCTATAGCCGGGTGCCTTTGTCTCCTACGACTACTCTTAGTAGGACTGCTATGATAGATCAAGTGTTCTCTGTCATTATTTGCATAAATCCAGTTGGTTATCCGTCAGTTTATGTTCTCCATTGTTTGGTCCGTGTCTATAATGGCGTAAAGAGAAGGAGGTAGTCATCGGTTCTACATCGTCCGCGAACTCAGGAACGAACGCCTTGCAAAACGCGTTTGATTTCCTCAACATATTTAAGAATATAAGGGTCCCACACGTTCCAGTAATTAGTATGTAGTAATACCGGCATTTAATTAATTCATTCATTTAAAGTTCATTCACGGAACTTGCAACCTTACGTACGCTTTAATTCTCTCAAAAATTCTTTCAAAAATGTAAATTGTATATTTTATATATATATATATATGTCAAATCACATGAGTCACTTGATACAATTCTGAGTATGCAACCATTAGTATACTGTACTGTGTATAGGACTAATTGACAGGACGGAGTCAAAATACGTGATTTCATTAAGATCAACCCCGCCATGTTTTTGCTCGAAGTGAAACAAGTGCCAACATTCGGTATCGTTTTTGTTTATGCACTCGTCAATGTTCTATTTCTAAACAGTATCTGTGATTTACTACGTACCAGCCATACGCCATAGGATCTCTTAAACGGGAGCGAGATATGGTTCAAGTTGTTCCCAGATACCACACGGGATGCTATCATCTCTTTGTATCAGAGAATGACGGTTTTACACTATCTTCAAACGTCGCGTTGGACTGATGCTGCCTAAACCCCTTGGTGTATACGCCCCCATGTGAAAGTGCCGGTGGGACAAGCGAACTGAAGGACTAACAAATGCAGAGTTTCATGAATAACCCGCTAAGAAAATGCTGTGCAAGCTCTTAGGTCTATCTAATTAAAAAAGTGCTTGTGAATCATAATCGTTTAACACGACGCAAATATTCCAAATATATGCTCATTAGTTCGGTCTTCATCGGGGATCGTTAATTGAAATGAAGGGTCCTCTGAAACTAACATACGCCATGTCAAACTGTTGCAAGAGAGACTTTAAATTTAGGAAAAATAATATCTAATCTCGACATTTGTCGTAGGGCCAACATGTATTATTTAAATAAAAACATTACACTTAGAAATACCACTATAATGTTAATAAAATCAGTTGTTGCTTATAGTTCGATGGAACCATTTTTCTAATGTTGAATTCTCTATTTTGGACATATCAGAAGTCTGCACCTATGAGCTGTTTGCAGCGCGAACTCGCTGTTTAACTCGAGGTCTATTGCAGATGAGCATATATAATATCTAGTTCACAAAGAAGGTAAGACGCTTTGGATACGGAAGCCTTGATGTTTTTGTCATGACATTCAGAATATATCCCCATTTACATATTGAACTAGATAACACTGTCTGATGAACTCAGCACGGTGGGAGATTAATTCGATATTTTCCAAAGATATATCAGGTAGAATCTGTTGGTTTTTGCATCTGCATTCAAAAGCTAAATTAAATATTTGGAAAGAGTTACTTTTGCTTCTGCCAATGACTTAGTTACGGCAATATTATAACTCACTGTATACGATTTCATTTTCAGGTGCTCAAAGTTAAAAATAAGTATTACTTTTCTATTCAAGGTGTAAACCGAGCACCCTGCAACGTCAATTGTTGTCGGTCACAGCTACTATGACTTCGCCACTCAATACACAAGTATCACAGTTAAGGGCGTTGCTTTTGAGCTTCACCTGCATTGTCTGCTGCATCGCGACAACGAAGAATCACCGAGGGAATGCCTCATCCAATAGTTTGATGCGTATCATCCAGAAGTACGCCCCACAGAAAAACGTCTCCGTTGAAAATTCGTCCCTTTTTCTGTTGGGTGACTGTGTACAAGAGAAATTTGCTATTGCATCAGACTGGGACATAGCTGTGATTGTTTACACAACGCTGAGTGCTAACCCGAACGTTTCCACAGTCGCCAACACAGTCAAGATACCTAGACCGCTAATCATCTACAAATGCCCAGAAATTAAGATTGATCATAAAATGGGTATTTCCCTTTTTTTCATAAGGCATTTTGTTGTTTTCATAATTGCTGATGACAGACCGCTATGGCATTATTCTATTGAAGGAACGCACTGCCCATTCATACTTCTTCTAAATGAACCTCAGGGAAAGATCCGTTTGATAGATCGTTTATTTAAGATGAGGTATAATGACACCGATGATAAGAATGGGAAGGTGCTTGTTGCTGTCGTTGTCTCTGCTGCTGCTGCGGCCGATGTCGAATCGAGAACAAGGCGACGATCGCCACATGAATCAGCAGATCAATCAATGTCATTTATTCCTTCTGCCGGTCTGTGCCGTTCAACGATTCATGCCGAAGCGGCACAATGTTCACCTTGGGTGTATTGACACAATTCCTTGAACATCTTGGCAGTTGTTGTGGTGGTGGCAGTGTGTTAACGAACCTATTATACAATAGTACAACTTGCTAAGGAATACTAAGGCTTTCAGGCTGACTCTCGCGGCTACATTTAATGTCTACGGTACAACTTGCTGCTGCTGCTGCTACTGTTGCTTGCGCAGTTTTGCTGTGTTTATACCACTCCAGGGAAGCATTAAGCGGAAGCTGGTGCACGAAAGGTGGCCGTGGAGTTTTTTCATAGGGAGTTCAATGAACCACAAACATATATATATATATATATATATATATAGAGAGAGAGAGAGATAGATACATATATATATATATAATTTATTTATATAATCACGCATGTTGAGTACGTGTGTACCATTTCACAGAGCTCACAGGGCCTCTGACTTCACGCAAGGAGAGAGTCAGTCGTTCAAGCCACGTGAACCATATATATATAATTGTTTTTTCGAGCTGACCCTCAGCTGTTCCCCTATGTGACAGGCCTCAGCTCCACCAACCATATATATATATATATATATATATATTAGACGCTCTCA
Source organism: Stratiolaelaps scimitus (assembly GCA_019614645.1). Taxonomy (NCBI): domain Eukaryota; kingdom Metazoa; phylum Arthropoda; class Arachnida; order Mesostigmata; family Laelapidae; genus Stratiolaelaps; species Stratiolaelaps scimitus. The sequence goes on along the minus strand of JABWDB010000034.1, from coordinate 661,018 downwards.
CTAGAGAAAGAGTATCAAAAATACGTGAGCGTTAAGTTTTCTATGTTTCGACTGAATCTTCCCTTGAAAGGGCCCCGCTAGCGAAGTTTTCTGCATCATCACGCGGGGTGCGGTGCTTGATGATGGGCGACGGTTGGGGGGGAGGTGGTGGATATAATGATTTTCAGAAGAACGAAGAGGCTAAATATGTGGACAACGTTTGTTGGTCGCTGAAGCCAACGAAACAAGCGCCATGGGTCTTTTACAATGTTGGCTGTATAAAGAAAGCACATTTCACATGAGACACGACACAAGAACGGTAACCAAGCCCAATGAGATCATCTCCAATCAGAGCTCAGGCCATCCTTCGCGCATATCCGCTGATCCGTCCAGCTGTCGAAGCTTCCTACGACTCGAACTGCTCTCGTAAGCTAAAACAGCCCGGCGCTGCATCTCCCCACGTGACTTCGTCCATGCGCAAATGCATTTCAGCCTAGAACTGTGCGTATAGTGCGAGTATTCTACATTACCCCAGAGTCCTTCGCTCCGCGCACGCAAACACACGGCGCCTGCCGTGATGAAGCGCCGCCTCGCAGCGGGACTCCCTCGACGCACGCGTCGAGTCGAACTGCGCGAAACGCTGGCAGCCACTGCAGTGGCTGCCCTCAAGCGGCAGTGCGAGAATCCACAAAGGCGAAGCGGGGGCCTGCCACCCGCCACTACTCGTAGTAGTCCCTGCTAAGAAACTCAAGGCCATCGAGAGATATTTATTTCTTCGTTCGTTCGCCCGCGCACATTGTTACAGGGCCCGGCTTGCGTCAACGGCGGATGGCGGCCCGGAATAGCTGATGCAACGACCCTCGCACAAGGATCACGAGGCCGGTTGCCGGTACTGTATCATGTGATGATAAGCAATCTTCTTCCTGCCGGGGGTCGCCCGGTGGCAACTGCACCATCAAAACGTAATGTTGACGAGCCTGCAGACAACCGAAGCTGGCATGACGGCAAGGGCGCGCGCATGTGCGTGTGTGTGTGTGTCTCACACATATATATATATATATATATATATATTTGTCATATGGTGGAGTTGGCGGTGTGATGGCGGCTGTCCAGCCGTTGGAAAGAATGAGAGACGAGGCAGACCCGGGCGGGCGGATGGCAAGAATAATGATGAATGAAACAATGGGACTAATGGAAAGAGCGAAATTCTCGCTTTAGAGTGCCACCATCTGACTGAAGAAGTGAAATTCTCTTTGACGAAGTTTGACAGTATGGTATTATTATTATTATTATTATCATTATTATTGTTATAATAATAATAATAAAACTAGAACGCCGATCGTGTGCGCCGGTCACAACATCCATATAGTATGCAACATATATACATATTTAATGTTTGAATTGTTATAGATGCACGTACCACGTGTTGCTGGGCTGCGCCTCGAGAGATTGTATAATACCTTCAGTATTGCATTGGATGTGCTGCAAGTTGTCACACATAGGCAAGCCAAAGGTATCTATTGATCGACCTCATAAGTCTTCGAACATCAACGGCACTCACGGACGCTCAATGTCGACTGGCGATGTTGAGTATTTTGTGGACCTTCGCGAAGCCTTTACACCTCTCATTCTCCCCCTCTCTCTCTCTCTCTCTCTCTCTCTCTCTCTCTCGCCATCCATCGGGGCCCACTTGTGGCTAATATGCAAAACAGGCAGATGGTGTTATAGGCTACATTATTCGCTGGCCTCGCCATCGCTGCGTGTTGCGCTTTGTCAGCGTGGCCAGGCCGCTGGCGTCCGCAGGAACGGTCCAGATACCTGGTGCTGGTCGCGTGCCCAGCGTGCTCTTGGCGGCGGTTAAGCCGTGTATCGTTCATTTCATGAACGAGTCCATCTTCTTAAAAATATATACTGTTTATTCAAACATACAGTAGGGCGGGATTTCTAGGGATTATGGGGGGGGGGGGGGGTGAGGACGACAATGTTCCGAGGAAGGCGATGGCATTGCCTCTCTGCACGGCGAGGGACAGCCGCTGCAGGAGGAAAGAGCCAGCGCGCTTGTCCCCGGTGGCGCGGATCAGCCTATGGTAGACCCCCTCGAGGAAGTTCGCAGTGAGAGGGCCGTGCCCGCCCAAGGTCTCAAAGGCAAGGGGGGAAAACAGGTGGGTTGCTTGGAGAGCGGCGTACTTCCTTAGCTTTGCCCGTTCCGCACGCGCTACTGCGTAACCGGGGATGGTTGCACAGTGGTTGACATAAGAGGGTGCTAGAGTGTCAACCACAGTGCCGTCCCAAACCAGGTGCTGCCCTCGATGGAAGGGGACAAGGGTGAGGCCGTCAGGGCGGCGGCCGTCAGAGGTGTCGAGGCCCTGTGGCTCCCTTGTGCAAGGAATACCGGCGGAGTGGAGGGCCCTCACGAGCGTGTCATTAAGCATCGTGTGTCGCGGATGGCGACCGGCGCTGCGTTCGCACGAAAGACCGTGATGGCCATTCGTTGCGACGGGGTCCCCGCAACGCTCGCAGCTGTGGGCCGCAACTACAGGGGCCCCGAGGCGAAGGCCCACACAGAAGCGGAGGGAGCGATCGTCTAGAGCAGTACCAAGGGACGAGGAGGGCAGCGCGTGGAGCCACGCCCCCGCACCAGGCCTGTCGACAGCCCGGAGGCGAGCTTGGTCAGCAGCGTGTGGCGCAGAGGCCAGGAGGGAGTCCCGCAGCTCCTGGTGCAGGGCATCGGACCATGCCCGCTGCTTGCTCTGTTTGTCCGGAGGGACCCGAGCGCGGGCGCCCGTCTGGTCAAGGGCAGCTTCCTGGGAGGCGGAGAAGTGGGCGAGCGCCTCGGGGGGGAGGACTGTAGCGACCATGTCGGCAACCGCCGTGAGCGACGCGGCGTAGCAAACGTCGGCCAAGCGGCGAACACTGAGAATGCCGAGGCCCCCGAAGCGGACTGGAAGGGTAGCCTGCGACGCCGCCTCCGGAGGGAGCTGGAGGTTCAGGATCGTCGTCAGCGCGTCCAACACCAAGTCGTCATAATCGTGAAGGGCTGAAGCCTCAGTGCCGGCCGGGCATGTCCTAAGCAAGTGCTGCATGCGTGCCGCCGAGAAACAGGACCGAAGGAGGAACAGCCCCTGGTGAGCCGATAACAGGGGCAGTCGGTCGAGCATCACGGCCGTCCTCTCGAGGCAACGGTCCAATAGCGGCCGGATGGCCTCGTCCGTGAGAGGGGAGCCGACGAGCTCGAGGGACAACCTCTGAGTGAGACGGCATCCTGGGAGCGACCGCTGGAGGTCGGGCTGCGCGTCCAAAGAGAAGATCTCGCACTTAGTGGGGTTGAGGGCGAGGCCGCTGCGCCCCTCGTAGTCGAGTACTCGCTGAACGTCGGAGGCGACGGTCGCCGGATCACCTGCCAACGTTCCGTCGTCCATGTACCACAGCCGCAGACGCGACTGGAGGGACACAGCGAGGGGCCGGAGGGCCAGGCAGAAGAGGGCTGGGCCCAGCGGGTCCCCCTGCTGGACCCCGCACTCTGAGCTGATGACGGCGTTGTCCATGATCAGATGGGAGGGACCACGATAGGCCAGGTCGACCAGAGGGAAGAGCCCAGGGACGTGCTCAGCAACCTCCCGCAGAACGAGATCTCGACGGACCGTGTTGAAGGCATTGCGAAAATCAAGCTTGACCAGGGCCGCGTCCGGATGAGCGTGGATGAAGGCGCGAGCCGCGTGAGCAGCGATCTCCGTCCCAGACGCCTGGCCGCAACCCAACTGGGTTGGGCCGAGCAGGGTCACGACCGTGTCCCTCTCGTTGACCCAGGCTATCTTAGCAGCCAGGCGACGAATCGTGCTGGAGCAGGCGATGGGCCGAATCGACCCGTCCTTTTTCTTGAGGGCGATGAGGCGCGCGCCGAAGAGTATAGGCCGTAGCGCCGATGGAACCGTGCCGGCCCGCATGCAGTCGACCACCTTAGCGAGGGCCTTGGCGAGGGCAGTGGCGACGGCTCCGAGTGCCGGAGAGAGCAGGTCCCTGAGATGACGCGGCCGAAGGCCATCGGGGCCGGCTGACGAGCTCGGGGGGAAAGAGGAAACGGCCGCAAAAACCTCATCGGTTGACGTTGGGGCAATGTCGACCTGCGGGGGACGGACGGGGAAGGCGTAATCAGGAGGGGCGGGGGGGTGCTTCGCCCTGAGGGCGTGGAGAGCCTCAGCCGAGTCCGTGGCCGAGTCGGTAGAGCACAGGGCCCGGGCGGCACCAGAGATGTCACCCTCGGAGAGTTTTTGGGTGGCTATACGCGCAGCCATCTGGCCCGTATCCGTGGGCGGAGGACGAGGGCCGCGGGGGAGTTGACGACGCAAGCGGTACTCCAAGCGCGCCCCAGCACGGAAGGCCGCTAGGTTTCCCCGAATCACGGCTGGGAGGGAGCGGGAGGTGTCGCCTTTGTCCGGCATCTGCAAGACCACTCGGGCGAAAGCCAGGAGCGCTTCCCAGGAGGAGACGTCGTTATTGGAATGAACGTCCCGGAGCACGTCTGTGAGGGCCACGGCGACTAGGGAACGCGTAGCCTTCGGGACAATACTGAAGACTCGGGCCTCACGCATGGCCGCCTGTAGTCGTAGCTCGAGCGGTTGGGGCGCTGGACTCGGCTGAGGCACCGAACGGACATCCGGGTGCCGCACCGTTATGTGCCGTTATGTGCCTGGCGTCTCGGCGTCTACCAAAGACAGCATCAGATTAGCAAACGACATAAAATCATTCTCGGGTTATTCCTCGTAGTGCTACAACTCATCGTAATGAACGTTTACAAAAATGAGGTCACGTCTGACCTTCTTGAACCTGAGAGAGACATACTCGGGTTTGAAGAAGCCGACTCCAGGTACTTTTCCCTGCCCTACCGTAAGAAAGAAGACGATATCCGATGGCTGGCTTATTTTCAAGTCAGAAATTGGACCGAATTGTGCACGAATGACCCAGATATTATTCGTCTTGGGCTTGGCATTCCGTTAAAAACATCAGCGACCCGTTATGGCCAGCTACACCGAGATATAAGACCCTATGAGAACATTATGGGGCCCAGCAGAACCTTGACATTGTTACGTGAGCACGCACTTTTATCGATGATACCGATGCTAATGTTCACAGTTGAAAGCCGACGTAGCGCCGTCCCAAAGTGGCAAAAGATGATGGCGAAAACAATAGACAGAATTGAATTCGGGCTGACGACAAAACCTGGAGAGGAGTGGGCTTCAATTCGTGAGCTGCTGAGCTCTGTCAAGAAGCGAAAACATAGAGTTCTTCTATATGAACAGGAGGAGACGATGGCTATTGCGATGGTACATGTTAAATACACTGTACGTCTTATTGGTCTACTTTTGCTCGTCTCTGTCATCATCATTTTGCCCTGGGAAGTGATTTTACGTTTATCAGCAAAGTGCGTGTGGGGTACCCATAGTCGACTTTAATATGAGGAGGAGGTGTACGTTCATATTACGGTGTGCGAATATAATAATACAGTGTATGATAATTTCCTTCATTATCACCTTGATCAAGCACATAAATAACAGACAAAACAGCATAACACATAATAATACAGAACACGGAGAATATATATATACATATAAGATGCCGGTCGTGTATATATATACGACGAGCATCTTCCCAAATAGCATAATATGGTTAGATGATGGAGTAACCCTGCCGGATCCGTAAGCTCAATTCACCGAGGTGGCTACTGAAGCATCTATCGTCCCCAGTTACGTATGTTGTCATATACTGATGACCTCGTGATTTTCGGAAGGAGATTTTTTCAAGTCCACTAGGCGTCCACTTGGGTGTCAACTTGAAATCAAGAGCAACCAAAGCAACTAGCGCACTAGACCCGCTCCACATAGGCAACTTCGAGAACTCGTCACGAACAGAGAGCGAGCGCTGGTTGCGAGTGTTGGAATACAAACGCCAGCGAGGATTTCATGCAAATATCGTCCAAGGAGAGAGGAAAAATCCACACCCCCGTAAGGCCGAGGCAGTATTTGAATCTGTGATTCGAGACGCGTTCGACGATTCCACATTCATACGTTCAAACCCTATGGTGGGAGAGTTGTCTTTGATAAGGCATCATTTTGTTTTTCATTATTCTGCCATTATACAACTCTGACTCAGATGAATATTATTGATTTATATTATACATTATATAGTCACATTCATGGAACAAATAGTGTTAATTAGTAACACAAATCATATTATACAAACTAAATATATTAAAAATGTCTCAGAATGTATCCCGAACTCACTCGAATCGAAGAACGATAGAAAGTAAAAACAAGATACAGCAACATACAATGTTTCATAAATCATATAACTGAGAGATACTGCAGAAGACAGCTGGTTCAATTCAACCAAGAATAGCAACCCTCAACGACGTAGAGGTGAGTTAGGCAGACCCTTAATAGGTGCGTCGTGTCGTCGGCCCCGTGGGGTATACCTATTCCTTTTTAGCGCAACTGTTGAACATTGCACTCTGCGCTGACCCTCTGAGTGAATTTTCCCTGCACTGTGTTCTTAGGCTTACAGACTGGTTCGAAATGAATGGTGTCCACTCTACATGGACGACAAGTGGTCCCTGCAATAGGCGAATCCGCCGTATTGAGATATTTCACCATATAGTTCAATGTGTGTCCAATTGTCAGAACGTAGTCTGGGTCGTGATCTGAACTGAACGTCGGATCAGTATGTTAGAGCCGGCGCTGAGAATCTTCTCAATCTATGCAGGACGTCAGAGAGTGTTATCCAATAATCATAGGCACCATAGACGACAAGACGAAGGATGGCTCGGTGCCTCTCATTGCCCGTTTTAAATCGCGATCTGCCGTCTGGCGCTAAAATCGCTTGGGCCCAGCCCAGTTGTTCATGCGGCGCAGGCTTTCATCCACGCGCACTCGGCCCCGGTCGAGCTCTGTAGAACTGCCCGCCAGGACCTCATTCTGTGGGAGCTCGCCGGCCACGTTCCCGGCTTCTTCCCGTGCTTGGCCTTGGCTGCAGCTCCCCTCCCCACCTGATCGAGGACCACACCGTCCTCAGGCGTCGGTAGCATCGCTTTCCTTAGGACCATGTCAGCGTCAGCCTGACACCCTGTCCCCACAGTCCAATTCTCAACTACGTCAATAATTATTGTATACATTAGAACGCACAATAAATGTATTATATTTATCTTAGCAAATTTTCTATAAATCACTGGGTCTGTTTTGGATGAATGTGAAGGTATTTGTAGGGTTTAAAAACCGTTTTAACCAACGGTACCTGAATGTTGTTCCTATTCAGATAACATGCATAAGAACATCTTGCGATTTTAGTGATTAGAGGCTAATTACGCTCGAGGGTCACATCTGTATGTGAGTAAGAAATCACGCCATTAAGTTTAAGTGCTTCTGTGTTCGACGTGTTGGGATCAATAATGACGGTAGTCGTTCAGTTAAAATTAATATACAAATGCACCGCCCGCCGTGTAGAGTAGTCAGACTACCGCAAAGCATTCAATATCTGCACTAAGAGAGAAAACTACCACAACATGTAAAATAGTTTCTAAGATTTCTCCCTCGACCCACCTTCAAGCAAGGAGGCGGACATACATTGATCTGTAGACGCGGCATATTGCAAAACCAGTGTCAAGGGCCACGGTGAACTTGTACATTTGTTGATACCCGCTTACCATAAAGTATATTAAGTTGGAAAGGAAGTTCATACATATTTGAACTCATTTCTAAGTCTCGCTTCTAGTTCTTTTGTATCTAGATTAAAATGATATGCATTAGTTCGACCAAGCTAAATGTGCAAAATTCGATTCAAGGCCAGGCCAGTTCTCGATATTCGTTGAAGTCAACGTCTCATGTCCTGCATATGCTTATTTCTCCTAAATGCGCATAAATTTCCACCTTCTGTCTCCTAAGGAGTCCAACTCCAGATGTACGGCAGATGAGTATACGTTCAGCTCGATTGCTTCAAGATCGGCTCATATACGAATCTTGAGTGGGACCATTGGCATCGATCCCGGCTGTTGCCGTCCCACGAATCCGCACAGAGAGACTCGCGTTGAAACTCGAGAAGGGCACCGCGTATCTTAAGAGAGTTGTCTAGGCCTGTACATTTATTCGCGCATGTGGTGATCGTACTGGATGCAGATGCGCCTTTGTTTCAAATAGTCGCAACGATAAACGTGGCAGTGCATCACTTATGTCTACTCAACGTGGGTGATTAATTGAAGAAAGTATAATTATTTTATGTTTTACGGGTGCACGCTCACCTATAGCCTGTCCGACGAGTCTTCAAGAGAACATACTATTTCAGTGTCCTGGACTTCTTAGCGGTAAGTATTCTAATCGTTTGGCAGTTCCGTAATGATTGTCAATATTGTTAATATAGATAAAGATATATAATACACTTCAGTAAAAAAAAGATATGACCGTCCCGGTCAGTGTCCCAGGTCAAGATCGGTTCTGGGTTTAGTCCGTAAGGGTCTGACACTACCAGGCAAATACATTTGTATGAGGCCTGGTGTCCATGCAGGATTTACTTTTAACCTCTTAAAAACAGTAAAAAAAAAATATATATATATAATTATTATTACTAATTACTCACGCGGTAGAGCTTGCTGCCGTCCTACGGTTTCGCTGGGCCTGCATATTTATTCGCGCTTGAGGTAACGATGCTGGATTGAGGTGCGCCTCTATTTCAAGTGGCAACGATAAACTTGGCAGTGCATCACTCATACTTACTCAACATAAGTGATTAATTATGTGATATGTACGGGTGCTCACGTATCGTCTCATCTCCATATTAGTTCAGTGTCTTGAATGCCTTTATATCTTTGTTATAATTTGCACAAGTGCCGTTGGTTATCCATCAGTTTAGGTTCTTTAGTTAGTACAATATTATAACTCAGTGTATAAGATTTCATTTTTAAGTGCTTTAAAGTTAAAAATAATAGTAAAGTGTCTGGACATCACCATGCATGAAAACCTCCATTTGCAGAACCATATGGACGCCCTCTTGCCTAAATGTTACGCCGTGATAGCTATGCTGAGACGCCTTAAAGACCCGGGTATCCCGTTGGAAGGTCTGTTACGTATCTATAACCTGCTGCTGGTACGGTTTATCGGTCTGGGGAGTCTGAGGGTCACGGAGTCTGTCTCTGACATCATGAAGAAGCACGGGCTGCCCAAAGCGGGGGAAATGTACTACGTCCACGTTGCGTTCCTTGCCTTTAAAATGTCGAGGGGAGCTACTCCTGGTGACATAGCCTTTCCGATTGTTCCTAAGAGGAAAAGACAGACCCACAGGCCGACTGTATTCGTGACACCTTTTGCCGTTAAGGAATCTAGCCGCCATGCTCTTGCTTACCAACTGCATACCGTCCGGGCCATGCTTCCTCACGAGATTTTGTACATAATTCATAGTATATTGTGTTTAAGGTGCTGAAATTCTTGTATGTATATACAGATCTTCTACTTAAGAGCCCTATCAGTTGACTTAGTGTGATTGTATTTTATATTATTATATTTTACGTTTAACATATTTTTTAAGTCTAAAAGAGGAGCGTATGTATATTGCAAGTTCCGTAAATAAACCTCACATTGAAAAAAGATAATTGTTGTTTTCTATTCAAGGTGTAAACGAAGCGCCCCCGCAACGTCAATTGCTGTCGGTAACAGCTAGGATGACTTCGCCACCCAATACACAGATATCATCGTTAAGGGCGTTGCTTTTGAGCTTCACCTGCATTATCTGCTGCGTTACAGCAACGAAAAATCACACAGGGAATGCCTCATCCAATAGTCTGATGCGTATCATCCGGAAGTACGCCCCACAGAAAAACGTCTCCGTCGAAGATTCATCGCTCTTTCTGTTTGGTAACTGTATCCAAGAGAAATTTGCTATTGCATCAGACTGGGACATACCGGTGATTGCATACACAACGCTGGGTGCTAACCCGAAACTTTCCACAGTCGCTAACATAGTCAGGGTACCTAAACCGCTAATCATCTACAAATGCCCACGAATTAAAATTGATTTTAAAATGGATAAGTTCCTTTTTTTGGTAAGGTCCTTTGTAGTTTTCATAATCGTTGATGATAGACCGCCACGGGAATATTTAGAAACAACGTACTGCCCAATCGTACTTATTCTAAATGAACCTCAGGGAAAGGTCCGCTTGATAGACTACTGGATGGTAGATCGTTTATTCCCGATTAGGTATAATGAGACTACGCTAAGGAGGTTCCGTTTTCCCACACAAACCACGGGAAAAGTGACGATACAAAGTATTCTGAATATAAAAAGCGTTCTCGAGACTCTCTCGTTTGTTCTGGCTGGTGATTGGGTAATCGAGGTATCGGTACAGTTAAAACAGGCATTCCCTAATGAAACTATCAAAAGAAGCGGACTGTTGTGGTTCTCCAGGTCAACAGATGACCTTCTTAGCATTGATGGTCTTGATCACATATATTCGAATGGCTGTCTGCGCCCTCTTGCAGTGGTCGAACCCTCTGAGTCAGCCCTCGTTGCTCCTCTGACTCCGGTGACCCTCACAGGACTGATATTTGTTACCGTTGTCGTTACCGGCTTTGCCTCCCTTGGACATTGCAGTTGGACAACTTCCTGGGCTCATCTTATCTCTCAAACGCTCATGAGCATTCTAACGGCGTATCCGGTTGACAATCGCTGCACCTTTGATCATTACCAAAGACAGCATCAAATCAGCAAACGACATAAAATCATCCTCGGGTTATTCCTCGTACTGCTTCAACTCATCGTAATGAACGTTTACAAAAATGAGGTCACGTCTGACCTTCTTGAACCTGAGAGAGACATACTCGGGTTTAAAGAAGCCGACACCATGTACTTTTCCCTGCCCTACCGTAAGAAAGAGAGCGATATCCGATGGTTGTCTTATTTTCAAATCAGAAATTGGACCGAATTGTGCACGAATGACCCAGATATTATTCGTCTTGGGCTTGGCATTCCGTTGAAAAGATCAGTGACCCGTTATGGCCAGCTACACCGAGATATAATCCCCTATGAGCACATCATGAGACCCAGCAGAACCTTGACATTGTTACGTGAGCACGCACTTTTACCAATGATACCGATGCTAATAACCACTAATGAAACACGACGTAGCGCCGTCCCAAGGTGGCAAAAGATGAAGGCAAAAAAAAAAGATAGAAAAAAATTCAGGCTGACGAGAAAACCTGGAGAGGAGTGGGCTTCAATTCGTGAGCTGCTGAGTTCTGTCAATAAACAAAAACATAGAGTTTTTCTAGATGAACAGGAGGAGACAATGGCTATAGGGATGGTGCATGTTAAATACACTGTACGTATTATTGGTCTACTTTTGCTCGTCTCTGTCACCATCATTTTGCCCTGGGAAGTGATTTTACGTTTGTCAGCAAAGTGCTTGTGGGGTACCCATAGTCGATTTTAATATCAGGAGGACGCGTATGTTCATATTACGGTGTGCGAATGCAATAATTTTCTTCATTGTCACCTTTGTCAGGTATAGTAGTAAAACAGCATAAAACGTAACAGTGGCTGCTGAACCATCTACAGTCCCCAGTCCCAGATACGGTTGGCCACGTAAAAGCGTTGTTATATGCTGATGACCTCGTGGTTTTTCGGAAGGAGAGTGCTCCAAATCCACCAGGCGTTCACGTGAGCGTCAACGTAAAATCAAGAGGTCGGCTTGTTGATAAATATGAACAAGACTGAGGTTATATTTATCCGGGGAGGCTGGCTGGCTGCACTCGATCCGCTCCACATAGGCGACTTCAAGAACTCGTCACGAACAGAGAGCGAGCGATGGTTGCGAGTGTTGGAATACAAACGCCAGCGAGGTTTTCATGCAAATATCGTCCATATGTAATAAGCCATTGCTATGAGAAGTGTCGAGAGGAAAAATCCACACCCCCGTAAGGCCGCGGCAGTATTTGAATCTGTGATTCAAGACGCGTTCGACGATTCCACGTTCATACATTCAAACTCTATGGTGGGGGAGTTGTCTTCGACAAGGCATCATTTTCCTGCCATTATACAACTTGCCTGAGATGTATATTATCGATTTGTATATATTTTAGATAATATAGTTTATTAATGAAAACGATTGGATCAGCCAGCTTATGGTTCGTGAATCATCCATGAATACAAGAAATCAACAGTGAAGTGGTTTAGTGCCTTTCTTCTTCACCCTTCATTTCGGTTCATAGATGACGAAGATCACTTGAATCAATTTCTCCCTGCACTTTATGACGAGCCCCAGTTGTGCAGTTGTATGTACCTGCTGTTGTGTGCTGCCTTTGGACTCGACATCCACAGATACTTTCCACCCGATGTAGAATCCATTGAGCGAGCCGATGATTTAGAAATTTATGGTTTGATTGATAAACCTAAATCTCGCGCAATTCTCCAACGAACTGAGTTCAAATCGTGATTCGTCAAAGTTGGCGATGGTGTTTTGCTGACCTTGCCCAATCGTCATTTCTTGTTTACGAAATACGAACTCCCTGTGAAGTTTCAAGCCGCCACAATAACAGCGACGAAGCGAACAGTGCAGATACTGATAACTCGGAGTGAACCGAAACGGAACGAACTTTGTTCTCCGGCAATTCTCATACAGTTACAGAGGAGCGGACGCATCAGCTCTTCTCGTAAAATGAACAACACACACACACACAAGAACAAATAAAACACTGCAGTATAGATAATGAAGTGACTGAATTAATACTGAACAGGTGAACTACCTAGGTTAAGTAGTTTGTACGCACGTGTAAATTAACGGACCTTCCCCACATGACTGGAGAGTAATGGAGCATATATAATAAAGTCCATAATAAAGCTGAACGGATTGCTGAGCCAGTTGTATATCGCTCAACGCTTCCCGTTGACATTTCAGCCAAGCCAAGCACCAAAGTTATCGGCGTCTTCACTTCTATAGTTAAAATCGATCTAATTGGGTGTGCTAAAATAGACCAGAATCTGATCTTTCCCTGACGACCCTCTGAACAAGTTTTCGAACTAGGGAGGAGACCGAACCACCAACCTTCGGGAATCATTGTTTCGACAACATATTTCGTTATCAGCACGAATAACAAGATCAGGTTAGTGTGAGGAATTAGATAAGACGGTTGGCTGGCTAAATTTGATAATGAGGAATAAGATGAAGCTGGAGGACGCCGGGAGAAGGAGTTTTGGTCAAGGCACAGAAGCCGGGAGGGGGAAGGTATCGGGGGGGGCGAGGGCTGAGAGCGGTTCGGTTCTGCTGAACTTGACGCCTTCACCCAGTGGCTGAGAGAGTGACTGTGTGATAGCTTAGATGGAACGATCGATGTAAGGCGCTAAGCGTTCCGAGCGATCTGGTTGGGAGGAGCCAGGCGGTTTTCGTGGATTTGTGAGTCCCACACCAACGACGTTAGTAAGACGTCAACAAATGTATATACAGAGTTTACAGGCCTTCGTACTCCAGTAATATGAGAGTAACAGTCAAGGAGAGGACTGACCACTCTGCTCAGGGTCCCCGTGGTGCGAGCCTTACAAATTGTCCCTCCGTGAGGCAGTGTTCAATGCGAATATTGCCGGTAGGATCAATGCCAAGTTGTCGCAGCTTGATAAGCAAGTCTGGATGGGAGATTATATCGGATACATTGGAAAAATCGGACTAAATACAGTCTTCTTCTTCTTCTTCTACAAACTTCTGCTTGCGATTAGGGTATTAAACCCACTCCTGTACCATGCCGACCGTTTGGTAAAACTGTACTGAGTATAATCCAGCAGCTCCTTACTATACGAACATATATTCCGTGAAGCAGACAGTAATAGTACTTTATTCAAACATACAGTAGTTAGTAAGTATTATTTCTAGGGATTATGGGGGGGGGGTGAGTCAGAGGTGTCGACGCCCTGTGGCTCCCCTGTGCAAGGGATACCGGCGCAGTGGAGGGCCCTCACGAGCGTGTCATTAAGCAACGCCTCACTATTTCTCTCACCTCAAGGAACTGTTCAAATGGTTCCGATTCAACTCTGCGGAGTAACGCTCCCATGGACGGAGTCAGTAAAGTGTCTGGGCATCACCATGCATGAAAACCTCCATTGGCAGAACCATATGGGCGCCCTCTTGCCTAAATGCTACGCCGTGATAACTATCCTGAGACGCCTTAAAAACCTGGGTATCCCGTTGGACGGCCTGTTACATATCTATAACATGCTGCTGATACGGTTTATCGGTCTGGGGAGGTGGCTATAGACGGATCCTTCGCAGAGGAGAAGTTGTTCAAGTGGATGCGATTAGAGCTATATTAGCTACCACTCCTCTCCAGGTTTTCTCGTCAGCCTCAATTTTCTTCTATCTTTTTTTTTCGCCATCATCTTTTGCCACCTTGGGACGGTGCTACGTCCTGTTTCATTAGTGGTTATTAGCATCGGTATCATTGGTAAAAGTGCGTGCTCACGTAACAATGTCAAGGTTCTGCTGGGTCTCATGATGTACTCATAGGGGGTTATATCTCGGTGTAGCTGGCCATAACGGGTCACTGATCTTTTCAACGGAATGCCAAGCCCAAGACGAATAATATCTGGGTCATTCTTACACAATTCGGTCCAATTTCTGATTTGAAAATAAGACAACCATCGGATATCGTCTTCTTTCTTACGGTAGGGCAGAGAAAAGTACCTGGAATCGGCTTCTTCAAACCCGAGAATGTCTCTCTCTGGTTCAAGAAGGTCAGATGTGACCTCATTTTTGTAAACGTTCATTACACTACGAGGAATAATCCGAGGATGATTTTATGTCGTTTGCTGATCTGATGCTGTCCTTGGTAATGATCACAGGTGCAGCGATTGTCAACCGGAAACGCCGTTAGAATGCTCATGAGCGTTCGAGAGATAAGATGGGCCCAGGAAGTTGTCCAGCTGCAATGTCCAAATGAGGCAAAGCCGGTAACGACAACGGTAACAAATGTCAGTCCTGTGAGGGTCACCGGGGTCAGAGGAGCAACCAAAGCCGACTCGGACGGTTCGACGACAGCAAGAGGGCGCAGACAGCCCTTCGAATATATGTGGTCAAGATCACCGAGGTTAAGAGTGTCATATGTTGTTGATCGGGTGAACAGTAACAGTTTGCTTCGTGTGATAGTTTTATTACGAAATGCCTGATGTAGATGTACCGTTACATAGGTTACCCAATCACCAGACATCAGAAACGAAAGGGTCGTGCGAGCGCTTTTTATATTCAGAATACTTTGTATCGTAACTTTGTCCGTGGTTTTGGCAGGAAAACGAAACTGTGTGAGAGCAGTGTCATTATACACGATCGGGAATAAGCGGTCTACCATCCAGTAGTCTATCAAGCGGACCTTTCCCTGAGGTTCATTTAGAATAAGCACGAATGGGCAGTGCGTTCTTTCTATATTTTCCCGTGGCGGTCTATCATCAACAATTATGAAAACTACAAAGGACCTTACCACAGAAAGAAACTTATCCATTTTATAATCAATTCTAATTTGTGGGCATTTATAGATGATTAGCGGTCTAGGTACCCTGAATGTGTTGGCGACTGTGGAAACGTTCGGGTTAGCACCCAGCGTTGTGTATGCAATCACTGCTATGTCCCAGTCTGATGCAATAGCAAATTTCTCTTGGATACAGTCACCCAACAGGAAAAGGGATGAATCTTCGACGGAGACGTTTTTCTGTGGGGCGTACTTCTGGATGATACGCATCAGACTGTTGGATGAGGCATTCCCTCGGTGATTCTTCATTGTAGCGACGCAGTAGATAATGCAAGTGAAGCTCAAAAGCAACGCCCTTAACAATGTTATCTGTGTATTGAGTGGCGAAGTCATCCTAGCTGTGATCAACGGCAATTGACGTTGCGCGGGCGCCTCGTTTACACCTTGAATAAAAACGACAATTATTTTTAACTTTAAAGCACCTGGAAACGAAATCTTATACAATGAGTTATAATATTGTCGTAACTAAATCATTGGCGGAAGCAAAAGTAACTGTTTCCAAATATTTAATTTAGCTCTTAAAAACAGATGCAAAAACCAACATTTTCAACTTAACATAACCTCGAAAAATATCGAAGCTTGGTGTCTCACCGGGCTGTCTCGAGGTAACTAGCGAGTTCGTACAACAAGCTGTTCAAAAGTGTAGAGTTGTGAAGGCTTTCAAAAAAAAGAAACAAACTGAATAAACGGGTTGCATCGAATTATATATGGCGATTGATTTTATTACAATTAAAATTATATTGTGTATTTTTTTCAATAAGCGTAATTTGTTGATACTGAATGTGGGTTTATGCAGCGGATGCTAAACTCCCAAGAATTCAGCGAGATATTTGGAGATTGTGCTATACCACCGTTCTCGGACACAAAGAGATCATAGAATCCCGAGTAGTATCAAGAAACAGCTTGGGCCAGATCTCACTGCCGTATAAGATATCCTATGGCATATGGCTGACACGTAGCAAACCACAAATTCTATTTAGAAATAGAGTATTGACGAGAACATTAACCACAGAGATACCAAATGCCGACACGTGTTTCACTTCAGTCGAGCAAAAGCCTGGCGGAATGGAACCAAGTCTTTAGACTCTGTCATGTCAATTTGTCCAGTACACAATGAGACTCTTATATACGTACATACGTTGAGGGCATCAAACGCGTTTTGCATTATCTCATTCACCTTACACCTGTATAGGCACGGATCAGACATTGAAGAACCTAAACTGAGGATTAACCAACGGTAGTTGTGCAAATTATGACAGCGATATAAAGGCCGGACAGGACACTGAACTAATATGGGGAATCGTCAGACAGACAATACGTGAGCACCCATCCATATCACATAAGACAATTATACTCACTATAATGAATCACTTATGTTGAGTAGATATAAGTGAAGGACTGCCACTTCTATTGTTGCCACTATTTGAGAGAAAAGCGCATCTGAACTCAGTATCGTCACCGCATAGGCGAATAACTGCGCAGGCAGAGCAAAGCCTCTTAAAATACGCGGTACCTTCCTCAACGCGAGTCTCTCCTGGCGGATTCGTAGGACGGCAACAACAGGGATCGATGAGGACGTGCCCACCCTAGATCCGAATAAGAGCCAGGCTTTGGAGTATTCAATCGATGAGACGTAGATTTCAATGAATATTCAGAAATCGGCGTGGCTTCGAATCGTATTTTGCATATTTAGGTTGCTCAAAGTAGCGCATGTCTGCTTATTTTTATCTAACGTCAAATGAACGACACATGAAGCTTAGAAACGATTTCAAACATCTGTGAACTTCTTTGCATACTTACTTCAGTTTATAGCTCTACAGCGTGAGTTATAACGTGATACTTATTTTACTGAATGTGGTCCAAACCGAACGTCAGATCATTGTGTCGGAGCCGGAGCTGATAATATTTTGAATGTTTACAGTACAGAAGACAGTGTTAAACAATAACCATAAGATGTCATGTAAGACGACTAACCCTCTGTCTCGTCCGCCCTTAATATCATTGATGTTCCGCATATTGTTCAGACTCGTCTTGAGGAAACTAAGGGTGGCTAAGTCTCTGGCTGCAAAGATTATGTATTTCTGCTGGTCAAAAATGACATCGGTGTATTTAAAAATAATGTCGATGCATTTCTCACACTAGGTCATCGCCGGTGACTTCAATCAGCCACACATAGATTGGGAAATATTTGGAAGAGCAGGAACAGGCGATGAAACCACGCAAGGGAGACTGCTGCTTGAATTCAGTGCGACACACGGCCTTGCACAACATATCGCAGATCCGACTCGACACCTCAAAAATACAGCAACAATCCTTGACATCGTCCTGTGCAGCGACGAATCCTTATCAGAGGTAAAAGTCCTACCGAATTTTTCGCACTACAATAGTGTGCCCATTACACAAAATAGGCTCCAACACTCATCCCAGATATAGGGTGTCATTAAGCTCCTTGAGAGCATTATAGTTCAAGCAATTTACAATAGTGTCAACTGCCAAGGAGCTATCTGCGAATCCCAATTTGCATACCGGCCTGGCTTTAGTACAGTGTTTCAGCTGCTAGACAAGCAATTCGACTGAGCCAAGAGAGAAATTCGTTGCAGTGCTTCGATACTATCTACTTCGGCTTCAAATCTACATTCGAAAGGGTAACGCACATAGAACTCATCGCAGCGCTTCCGTCATTTGGAGAGGGAAGCTAATAGTGCACTGGATTAGAGACTTCCTGCACGACAGAACTTTCAGGGCACGCGTCGACGGGGAATTCTCAGGAAGTTCAAAGGCTACATCTGGGTGTCCCCAAGGAACAATATAACCCTTGATGTATAAATTGTATATAAATTCTCTCACATACAACCTCTATATCAATGAAAATGTATGCGGAAGACATACTAATGCCACAACAAAGATCAACGCGCCAGCAGGTATTGGGAGATTTTTACGAGTGGACAGAAAAGCTAGGCCTAAAGTTATCGGTTGAGAAATGCGCAATGCTCTATTTTGGACACAGAAAGGCTGACCAGAAATCTACCATAGGTAATATAAAATTCAAGTCACTACAAACTATTGCAGATCTAGAGGTAATCACATCCACTAGTCTAAAATACTCCGAACATGTAGCAGATGCTGCCCTAAGATATAATATTATAGCTAGTCGGCGTGCAAAGTGGCTACTCCCCACTCCTACAGTTAGGAAAGCGCAGCTATCGGTGACATTGTCTAGAACATACATAGAAGCAGTGATAACTTACGCGGTGTTTACAGTACAGAAGACAGTGTTAAACAATAACCATAAGATGTCATGTAAGACGACTAACCCTCTGTCTCGTCCGCCCTTAATATCAGTGGCTGCCATTGATGTTCCGCATATTGTTCAGACTCGTCTTGAGGAAACTAAGGGTGGCTAAGTCTCTGGCTGCAAAGAGGCAGAAATCGCCTATTAGAGGTCCTTGACAAGACCAGAAGAAGAAGAAGCCGCGGCAGATCAATGGCACTCATGGGCATTCGACACCAATGTCTATCCATATCGAACAGAGGAAAATTCCTCTTTTGGAAGATTCACTAAGACACAACCAGGAAAGGGAACATGATCTTACTTCACAGAAAACACTGGCTTTGTGGCTCACCTATAAGAGAAACTTCTCACAGAATAAACTCACTGAATCAAGGAGTTTTCACAGACACCGAACCACTGTGTTCAAATACACCACACGTGTACATTGAGCGAGGTTGCGGTCCACTGGTCTACCACCCGACTGACTAGGAAACACCAGCATAAACCTACCGTCTTCGATTCTTTTCTACAACCCTTCTTCGGTTCAATAGGAACCTTTCAGGGAGGCGTTCGAGGGAGGAATCCACAGATACAGTCTTACCATCACGGATGCGTTAGGTATAACGAAGAAGTTGGTTGCTATGCTCGGAATTGGCCTAGGGGAAACATGTGTCTGCAATGTAGAACTGATCAACTCCGAGTCGCCCTACCTTCATCTACGGAGTGTGCTGTAGTTTTATCTGTTAATCACATAGTGTGATATGCTATATTTTGGCATCAAAGAACGATGGTATGACAAAGTTTGTAAAAGACTACTCAGTACTTGAGATTGAAATCCACACTCGTACTTAGAAGTTCCATTGGACTGGTTCAGAAACCCCTTAAAACTAAAGTTTAGCAATCGGATTAATTTATCTTACTATGAATAGAATGTTACATAATGTAGTTAACATTAATCTGATTAAAATTGTCCGTTGAATGTTTCCTAGGCTAATATTTGTCCAAAAAATCATTCATCTTCCGAATAAAGGCATATTCGGAAGATGAATGATTTATGTAATAATCATTTCCGGAATATTGCATCAAGGTCACGCTGAACTTGAACATTCATTGATACCCGCTTTCCACAAAATACAGGAAAGGAAGTTCATACATATTTGAACTCATTTCTAAGTCTCGCTTCAAGTTCTTTTGTATCTAGATTAAAATGATATGCATTACTTCGACCAAGCTAAATGTGCAAAATGCGATTCAAGGCCAGGCCAGTTCTCGAAATTCGTTGAAGCCAACATCTGATGTCCTGTATATGCTTATTTCTTCTCAATGCGCATAAATTTACACCTTCTGTCTGTTGAGGAGTCCAACACCAGATGTACGGCAGATGAGCATACGTTCAGCTCGATTGCTTCAAGATCGGCTCATATACGAATCTTGAGTGGGACCGTTGGCATCGATCCCGGCTGTTGCCGTCTCACGAATCCGCACAGAGAGACTCGCGTTGAAACTCGAGAAGGGCACCGCGTATCTTAAGAGAGTTGTCTAGGCCTGTACATTTATTCGCGCATGTGGTGATCGTACTGGATGCAGATGCGTCTTTGTTTCAAATAGTCGCAACGATAAACGTGGCAGTGCATCACTTATGTCTACTCAACGTGGGTGATTAATTGCAGAAAGTATAATTATTTTATGTGTTACGAGTGCACGCTCACCTATAGCCTGTTCGACGAGTCTTCAAGAGAACATACTATTCAAGTGTCCTGGACTTCTTAGCGGTAAGTGTTCTAATCGTTTGGCAGTTCCGTAATGATTGTCAAGATTATTAATATAGATAAAGATATATAATACACTTCAGTAAAAAAAAAGATATATGACAGTCCCGGTCAGTGCCCCAAGTCAAGATCGGTTCTGGGTTTAGTCAGTAAGAGTCTGACACTACCAGGCAAATACATTTGTATGAGGCCTGGTGTACATTCAAGATTTACTTTTAACCTCTTAAAAAACAGTAAAAAAAAATATATATATATATAATTATTATTACTAATTACTCACGCGGTAGAGCTTGCTGCCGTCCTACGGTTTCGCTGGGCCTGCATATTTATTCGCGCTTGAGGTAACGATGCTGGATTGAGGTGCGCCTCTATTTCAAGTGGCAACGATAAACTTGGCAGTGCATCACTCATACTTACTCAACATAAGTGATTAATTATGTGATATGGACGGGTGCTCACGTATCGTCTCATCTCCATATTAGTTCAGTGTCTTGAATGCCTTTATATCTTTGTTATAATTTGCACAAGTGCCGTTGGTTATCCATCAGTTTAGGTTCTTTAGTTAGTACAATATTATAACTCAGTGTATAAGATTTCATTTTTAGGTGCTCTAAAGTTAAAAATAATAGTGAAGTGTCTGGACATCACCATGCATGAAAACCTCCATTTGCAGAACCATATGGACGCCCTAATGTCTAAATGTTACGCCGTGATAGCTATGCGGAGACGCCTTAAAGACCTGGGTATCCCGTTGGACTGCCTGTTACGTATCTATAACATGCTGCTGATACGGTTTATCGGTCTGGGGAGGTGGCTATAGACGGATCCTTCGAAGAGGACAAGTTGTTCAAGGGGATGCGATTAGAGCTATATTAGGTAAACGCTGTACGGAGTCTGTCTCTGGCATCATGAAGAAGTACGGCTACCCAAAGCCGGGGGTAATGTACTACGTCCACGTTGCGTTCCTTGCCTTTAAAATGTTGAGGGGAGTTACTCCTGGTGACATAGCTCTCCCGATTGCTCCTAAGAGGAAAAGACAGACCCACAGGCCGACTGTATTCGTGACACCTTTTGCCGTTAAGGAATCTAGCTGCCATGCTCTTGCTTACCAACTGCATACCGTCTGAGGCATGCTTCCTCACGAGATTTTGTACATAATTCATAGTATATTGTGTTTAAGGAGCTGAAATTCTTGTATGTATATACAGATCTACTACTTAAGAGCCCTATCAGTTGACTTAGTGTGATTGTATTTTATATTATTATATTTTACGTTTAACATATTTTTCAAGTCGAAAACAGGAGCGTATGTATATTGCAAGTTCCGTAAATAAACCTCACATTGAAAAAAAGATAATTGTTGTTTTCTATTCAAGGTGTAAACGAAGCGCCCCCGCAACGTCAATTGCTGTCGGTCACAGCTAGTATGACTTCGCCACTCAATACACAGATATCATCGTTAAGGGCGTTGCTTTTGAGCTTCACCTGCATTATCTGCTGCGTCACAGCAACGAAAAATCACACAGGGAATGCCTCATCAAATAGTTTGATGCGTATCATCCGGAAGTACGCCCCACAGAAAAACGTCTCCGTCGGAGATTCATCGCTCGTTCTGTTTGGTAACTGTATCCAAGAGAAATTTGCTATTGCATCAGACTGGGACATAGCAGTGATTGTATACACAACGCTGGGTGCTGATCCAGTGAACATTTCCACAGTCGCCAACATAGTCAGACTACCTAGACCGCTAATCATCTACAAATGCCCAGAAATTAGAATTGAACGTAAAATGGATTTGTTTGTTTCTGTGGTAAGGTCCTTTGTAGTTTTCATAATTGCTGATGATAGACCGCCACGGGAATATATAGCAGGAACGTACTGCCCATACGTGCTTATTCAAAATGAACCTCAGGGAAAGGTCCGCTTGATAGACTACTGGATGGTAGATCGTTTATTCCCGATTAGGTATAATGAGACTACGCTAAGGAGGTTCCGTTTTCCCACACAAACCACGGGAAAAGTGATGATACAAAATATTCTGAATATAAAAAGCGTTCTCGAGACTTTCTCGTTTCTTCTTACTGGTGACTGGGTAATCGAGGTATCGGTACATTTAAAACAGGCATTTTCTAATGAAACTATCGAAAAAAGCGAACTGTTGTCCTTCACCAGGTCAACAGACCTTCTTAACATTGATGATTTTGAACACATATATTCGAATGGCTGTCTGCGCCCTCTTGCTGTAGTCGAACCCTCCGAGTCAGCTCTCGTTGCTCCTCTGACTCCGGTGACCCTCACAGGACTGATATTTGTTACCGTTGTCGTTACCGGCTTTACCTCATTTGGACATTGCAGCTGGACAACTTCCTGGGCCCATCTTATCTCTCAAACGCTCATGAGCATTCTAACGGCGTATCCGGTTGACAATCGCTGCACCTTTGATCATTACCAAAGACAGCATCAAATCAGCAAACGACATAAAATCATCCTCGGGTTATTCCTCGTACTGCTTCAACTCATCGTAATGAACGTTTACAAAAATGAGGTCACGTCTGACCTTCTTGAACCTGAGAGAGACATACTCGGGTTTAAAGAAGCCGACACCATGTACTTTTCCCTGCCCTACTGTAAGAAAGAGAGCGATATCCGATGGTTGTCTTATTTTCAAATCAGAAATTGGACCGAATTGTGCACGAATGACCCAGATATTATTCGTCTTGGGCTTGGCATTCCGTTGAAAAGATCAGTGACCCGTTATGGCCAGCTACACCGAGATATAATCCCCTATGAGCACATCATGAGACCCAGCAGAACCTTGACATTGTTACGTGAGCACGCACTTTTACCAATGATACCGATGCTAATAACCACTAATGAAACACGACGTAGCGCCGTCCCAAGGTGGCAAAAGATGAAGGCAAAAAAAAAAGATAGAAAAAAATTCAGGCTGACGAGAAAACCTGGAGAGGAGTGGGCTTCAATTCGTGAGCTGCTGAGTTCTGTCAATAAACAAAAACATAGAGTTTTTCTAGATGAACAGGAGGAGACAATGGCTATTGCGATGGTACATGTTAAATACACTGTACGTATTATTGGTCTACTTTTGCTCGTCTCTGCCACCATCATTTTGCCCTGGGAAGTGATTTTACGTTTGTCAGCAAAGTGCTTGTGGGGTACCCATAGTCGATTTTAATTTAAGGAGGACGCGTATGTTCATATTACGGTGTGCGAATGCAATAATTTTCTTCATTGTCACCTTTGTCAGGTATAGTAGTAAAACAGCATAAAACGTAACAGTGGCTGCTGAACCATCTACAGTCCCCAGTCCCAGATACGGTTGGCCACGTAAAAGCGTTGTTATATGCTGATGACCTCGTGGTTTTTCGGAAGGAGAGTGCTCCAAATCCACCAGGCGTTCACGTGAGAGTCAACATAAAATCAAGAGGTCGGCTTGTTGATAATTATGAACAAGACAGAGGTTATATTTATCCGGGGAGGCTGGCTGGCTGCACTCGATCCGCTCCACATAGGCAACTTCAAGAACTCGTCACGAACAGAGAGCGAGCGATGGTTGCGAGTGTTTGAATACAAACGCCAGCGAGGATTTCATGCAAATATCGTCCATATGGAATATGCCATTGCTACGAGAAGTGTCGAGAGGAAAAATCCACATCCCCGTAAGGGTGCGGCAGTATTTGAATCTGTGATTCAAGACGCGTTCGACGATTCCACATTCATACGTTCAAACCCTATGGTGGGGGAGTTGTCTTTGATAAGGCATCATTTTCTTCTTCATTTTCCTGCCATTATACAACTTGCCTGAGATGTATATTATCGATTTGTATGTATTTTAGATCATATAGTTCAAAGCGTGATTCGTCAAAGCTGGCGATGGTGTTTTGCTGACCTTGCCCAATCGTCATTTCTTGTTTACGAAATACGAACTCCCTGTGAACTTTCAAGCCGCCACAATAACAGCGACGAAGCGAACAGTGCAGATACTGACAACTCGGAGTGAACCGAAACGGAACGAACTTTGTTCTCCGGCAATTCTGATACAATTACAGAGGAGCGGACGCATCAGCTCTTCTCGTAAAATGAACAACACACACACACACAAGAACAAAAAAAACACTGCAGTATAGATAATGAAGTGACTGAATTCATACTGAATACCCAGGTTAAGTAGATTGTACGCACGTGTAAATTAACGGACCCTCCCCACATGACTGGAGAGTAATGGAGCATATATTATAAAGTCCAGAATAAAGCTGAACGGATTGCTGAGCCAGTTGTATATCGCTCAACGCTTCCCGTTGACACTTCACCAAGCCAAGCACCAAAGTTATCGGCATCTTCACTTCTATAGTTAAATTCAATCTAATAGTGTGTGCTAACATAGACCAGAATCTGATCTTTCCCTGACGACCCTCTGAACAAGTTACCCAACTAGGGAGGAGACCGAACCACCAACCTTCGAGAATCATTGTTTCGGACAACATATTTCGTTATCAGCACGAACAACAAGATCAGGTTAGTGTGAGGAATTGGATAAGACGCTTGGGTGGCTAAATTTGATAATGGGGAATAAGATGAAGCTGGAGGAAGCCGGGAGAAAGAGTTTTGGTCAAGGCACAGAACCCGGGAGGGGGAAGGTATCGGGGGGGCTGGGAGTCACACCTGGTGAATTGAAAGAACCAATATCAGAATTTTTATTCCCAGACAAAGAAACCAAAAGATCTTGTTAGACAAGAGAAAATACTTGATACATTCAAAATCGGCAACGAAGCTGCAAAAACCATCCTGACAAATGCAATTCATCCCCGAATTATACTGAACGTCTTCTATGGTACTACAGACATGATTGTAGCCTTTAGCATGTAGAACAATCTACAAACCAGATTCACAAAAAACAGTGGCATCCTGAAAAGCCAAGCCATAACCAGATTCATGTTGTTTAGATACATACCTTCCCGATCAGTAATTGAAAACGTGAGCTATTTCATTAAGCTCATGTACACACAGATGAACTAAAAGTGGATATTGCATGTGCTCACCCGGTCAGCTCTCTGCCAAATGATTGGGAATCCTTCAAATAAGCATGGGAAACCAAGTCAAAATCAGAGATAAAACTTCGCACTCTAACAGACATGATAAGTGCAGTATCAGGTAGACTACGAAAATTCGAGACGAGGAAAATACAAGCGCTCTACACTCAAACATATCACTCGATAGACACAAGCAACGCAAATATAATAGCTGCAGCACATCACTGCAGCATAACCACCAATGACGAAACTACTATTCACAAGAGCGATCAAACTCATACAAAACATACGGACATCAACAATCACACGGTCACTCACAATATGCAAACAATAGTAGTGGTCTAATCTGCTATAACTGTGGAAAGCCATTAGAAGCGCTGGGCAGTCTACAAGTGGCTCAACAATTCATTTCATTTAACCGGAATGTCTCTCGTGATGTTCCTGCGTTGGAAGGAGATTTCCTTCTCCTATAAAAAGGTATTGGTATCAAAGGCGGATGAGTTTGAGAAAGATTATCAGCTCCGGCTCTGACATACTGATCCCCCATGTTGAATTGACACCATTCGTTTACAAACAGTCTGCGGGCATAATTGACAGGGACGATGTTAACAGATCGACGGTGTACAATCCGTTAATCCGAGAATACACAGTGAAGGGATTAGTGCATTTCGCCTTTATCGTTTATTTCGGGTAATACCTGAGGCTGGACAACATGAGTCCATTTTTCCCTGCTCTGTCTGATGTGCCCCAGTTAAACAAAGTTAAAAACAAACAGCTTCACTTATCACATCTAGAAGTTGGGCACAATATTCGTGGACTTACCTGTTCAAGCGGCACTTATCCCTTGTATTGGTAAGCTCGGTGAGACCGATGGTCTTGGGTACGATCGAGCATCTGCTGCTCAGATTGTTGAGTTGATTATTTTGTAAACACTTACCCGATTCCCAATTACTCCTCTAATTATTATATATTTAACATATGATCAATATCCGACAAGAATAAGCTTCTTCATTTTGGACACTTTCAATAATACTTATATATTTATTCAGGTGCGGTGGACAATACAAAAGTTTGGATACAGACAATGATCGATATATGAGAATACGCCCATCAGAAAAACAGGTGTCTAATAGAAACGAAATTGTTTTTATCGGTAAAGTTGTGGCTTTCACAAACACAAGAAATGACGAGTCGGCGAGGTCAGCAGAACACCATCGCCAATTTTGACGAATCACGCTTTTAACTCATTTCAGGCTGGTTCTGCAGTCACCCCGCTGACTGGAGCTAACGGATCCGCTTGGGTCACTTCATCATCTAACCATATCATACATTATGGTCATATATTTGGCAATAGCCAAACGAGGTGCAATCAACCTTTTTACTTTTTTTTACCGAGAACTTAAGCATATGTATGTATATTGCCGTTCCGAGAATAAACATTTGATTATGATATGATATGATGCCAGACGTGTATACATATATACATATATTTACATATACATATATATACTCATATATATATATATATCTGCGGGGTATACCTTGATCCCGCAGAAAAGAGGCCCACCTATTAAAAAAGGGACCGTCAAAAGGAAAATGAACACAACGTGTGCTGCGACGGAAAAGACCGCTTGGTCTTTTCCGTCGCTTCTTCAAGCCATCGGGCCGCTAATGGCTGTCATGAGGGACATCTGTTTTGGACGTGTTCAAAATAAGCAATGCAAATAGATGGATAGTTTTACGATAAATAATACTGTTGTTATACTCATTGAAATGGAATCAGATGCAATAATTAGAATACCAATCACAAATTTGTGCTTAGTCAGTCAGAGGCAATTTATAAAAAATTAAATGTTAATGTGAAATCGTGTAAACAGTGGAAAGGTAGTGCTGAATTGAAAGTTACTGCTTTTGACGGTGTAAAAATCAATGTTTTTCTGTAACTTTGCTGGTACGGGAGGACTCAGAAAATCTGGGCAACTCGAAACGATGATTGATTTCCTGGAAGATGAGGACTCTGGATTAGACGAGTTGGCGGTAAGTCAGATTTGGTTAAAAAAGATGATTATACAGCTGTGCTGTTACGGATTTCAGTTTTATTCGGTCGAATCTGAAGGATAATAGGCAGGGCGGAGGCGTGGGTGTGTCTATTCGCACGGGCTGTGATATTGTAGGACTACTACTTATTGTAAGCGGCCCTACGGTGGTATCAATGAGAATACTGTGATACCAGGTATCGATGATGACTTACGGCGTTCGACGTGCGTAAGTCACATTCTTTATTCTGTGCTGCATTGTGGTTACCATACATACATATTTAAATATACATTGTTTCCGAGCATTACCGTCAGCTTAGTTTAGTCAGGGCTCCCGCTACCCTGGTAGGTTGCCGGCTTCTAACACCGCAACGTTGTTTGGTCATGCGCTGTTAGTGTAGCCCGCACTTACGTCGCTGTGCCGTGCACAGCCGCGTCGGCGGCGGTAACGTTCGAGGTAGCAGTGCACATCTCCACTTGGAGAGTGCGGTTGGCACGACGTCTGGTGGTCGGCGTGTGGTCTGCACGTTCATGTGTGTGGTCTCTTCGAGAACGGACAGCCCTGTTGGCGGAAACATCTGTGCAGGCGTGATGAGCTGTTGTTGTGTGTGGATGTGTTTACTACAATATTCTTGATTTAGAGTCAAATAGCAACGAAGGCGGAAACGTGCAGGCAGTACGTGTTCGAGTGAGGAAGCACAGTTTCAAGGGTCACCTAATAGGCTTCTTCTCTTGTAATTTCTTATATGGAGACTCTCTACTTAACGTACTCGAAGTCATTCTACCTTGCGATGCCCTGCCTTGTATAGTGATGGGTGATGCTAACATAAATTTGCTAGCTAGTTCCTTTAGCGAATGTTATATTTCGCTCTTTTCATCCAGAAACTTGCAACATGTAGTGGACAAAGTAACTCGCCCAACATCTGGCACATGCATCGTCACACAGCGATTGAAAACTGTGAGGGATTCATTGATATTTCCCGGCTGTATGGTGTACTCCGTTGTTCTCGGATCATTACCCGGTCGTAGTCACTTTATTGGGAAGGTCTTCTAGTGGTCAAAGCCTTGCCCCAGACGTTGACCTTGGCTAGACAGCATATTTGAGCAGGTTCATTGTTCATTCTATTGCACAGTTCCTTGAGAGGTTGGATAAACTTAGTTGGAACAATATCTATGATACGGATGAAGTCGATGGAGCGTGTTTCACAACCTTTGAAAACGCGTCCATTCCCCGTCTAAAGAGATTTCAGTTTTCAGCAAGGCTCCGAAGGCTGCACGATACAGTTGATAGATTGTATCGATGGTACCTAAAGACAAGATCCCCTGAATCTAAATCTGCATATTACCTTAGGCTCCGTAGATACCGCCACGAGCTTCATGTTGCCAGAAAAACATTTTACGAAACACGTTTTGGCCAGTTCAAAAAGAATTCGAAAAGGTTGTGGGGATTTTTAAATTAAACCTGTGGACGTGGTTATAAAAAGGCGACTCTCTCCCAAAAAGTCTTGTAGTGAATGATAAGAATTTGACCGACTCCCAGGAAATCGCAAATGGGTTAAACGATCACTTCGCGACAGTTGGTTCCTGAACGGTGGCCTCACTTCGAATAGATGATGACATAAAGGAGGTTCTCGAATCCATCTGGCCGGCTCAGGATTTGTCGTTCGGCTAGTCCGAATTCGGTGTCGCTGAAGTTCAGGCAGCTCTAGATTCCACACGGGCAAATTGGAGCCGTGGAGCTACGGGTATACCCAGCAAAGTGGTGAAAAGTGCGTCCACCGTATTGGCTCGACTACTGGCTCACTTATCACTGAGACATGGTAAGTTCTCGCGACGTCTGAAGGATGCTACGATAATTCCACTATACAAGGGTATCCCATTGGAAGGCCTATTACATATCCATAACATGCTGCTGATTTGTATGTGCCCAATGTATGTGTCCATTGGCCACATACAAATCGAAACCATAACATGCTGCTGGTACGGTTTATCGGTCTGGAGAGGTGGCTATAGACGGATCCTTCGTAGGGGAGAAGTTGTTCAAGGGGATGCGATTAGAGCTATATTAGGTAAACGCCGTACGGAGTCTGTCTCTGACATCATGAAGAAGCACGGGCTGCCCAAAGCGAGGGTAATGTACTACGTCCCCGTTGCGTCCACGGTGCTTGCCTTTAAAATGTCGAGGGGAGTTACTCCTGGTGAGATAGCTTTCCCCATTGTTCCTATGAGGAAAAGAACGACTCGCAGGCCGACTGTATTCGTGACACCTTTTGCCGTTAATGAATCTAGCTCCCATGCTCTTGCTTACCAACTGCCTACTGTCTGGGGCATGCTTCCTTACGAAATTCGATCACTCTTCACATCAAAAAAATTTGCCGTAAAAGCTAAAAGATTTTTTGTAAATATTTAATAGTGTGTTGTATTTGATGAGATGAAATTGTTGTATATATCCAGATTTACTACTACAGAGCCCCATTAGTTGACGCAGCGTGATTGCATTTTTCCCGGGGCTACGGGCTCTATTTTATATTATTTTATTTTTAACATATTTTTAAAACGAGAACAGAAGCGTATGTATATTGCAAGTTCCGTAAATAAACCGCACATTTAATCTGAATATGTGTATATTCCACGTACTCCTGCATGATTTTATCAGAGTACATATCTACCATTAGTAGACATTCCATAATCGATTGGAATTGTATCCGGTTCAATTTTTGTCCATTATACCCAACAGGGCGTTCCCTCGTACATAGCGTTCACGTGGGCCGCTCACTATCCTCATAATGCTCATTGAATAAATAATAGTATGACTTCTAGTAAAAGTCCTATTATATATATATATATTTATGGTTCCCTGATGGACGACCTTTTGTTCATTCATTCCAATCCTATTAACTCCTCCTATTCATCCACACGATGCCTACGTGCTTCAGATGTGTCAGATTGCGTCGTCATTATCATTATACGTTAAATACATCATAATCCGCCTGAGGGTTATATCAATATTATCAGCAATTACAATGGAGAGCGGCGGCGGCAGCAACAGCAGTGGTGCCAAATTAACGAGAAAAAGGTGCAGAATATCGTCAGCTAACTAAGACATCTGTAAGCAATAATTGTCATTGTTGTTGTAGCATGACGTCTCCCATTGTTGTTGTTGTCTTTTTGGGGGTTTATCTTTTTTCAATATGGGCATGTTTGCTATCATTGTGTAGCTACGGATGAGGGCTATGTTTTGAGGGGGGTGGGGGCTCGCTGGGGGTGGGGGTCGAAATGGGGGGACATTTTATACCATGAGGTCTATGTAAGGGGTGGTTTTTTTTGCATGTATCGATTTGTTTTGATGTCCTGAACAACTTTGTAACTAGTTTCATCAGGCTAAATTGGCATTTTCGACCATTTTTTTCCTTTTTTCGACAACGTGTTTAACATGGTGTTCTGTGTAAGGGGTACTTTTCTCACGTGTTTCCGATGCGTTTCGACGAGCTGAACAATTTTACAATAGGTATTCCTATACCTAAAGTTGATACTTTTTAATATTTTTTTAATTGCGAAACACAAAACCCTACCACAAAACATCGCGCTATATTCGTCGTTTTCTGATACTTAACAATGTCAATTTGAGAGTTGCTACATTTGAGAAAGGGCATCTGACGCGTTTTTCGAAACTTTTTTTAACTTGGTGTTCTATGTAAGGGGTACTTTTCTCACGTGTTTCCGACGCGTTTCGTCAAGCTGAACAACTGTACAATAGGTATACATATACCTAAAGTGGATACTTTTTTAATTCAAACACAAAAACCTCAACATGGTGTGGCGGCAGGGTGGGGCCGGAGGCCCGCCGGGGGCCGCGGCCCCGGCCGCGCAGCGCGCGCGCGCAGGGCCAACTCTAGTAATATTTTACTACTAAATTGCAGCTCCTTAAATAAACCAATAAACATTTACCATTTACCATTTTACTGTACAAAGGTGACAATGAACAAAATTGTTGCCTTCGCACACTGTAATATCAACATACGCGTCCTCCTGATATTAAAATCGACTATGGGTACCCCACAAGCACTTTGCTGACAAACGTAAAATCGCTTCCCAGGGCAAAATGATGGTGACAGAGACGAGCAAAAGTAGACCAATAATACGCACAGTGTATTTAACATGCACCATCCCTATAGCCATCGTCTCCTCTTGTTCATCTAGAAGAACTCTATGTTTTCGCTTCTTGACAGAGTTCAGCAGCTCACGAACTGAGGCCCACTTCTCTCCAGGTTTTCCCTTCAGCCTGAATTTTCTTCGGTCAAATAGTTTCGATATATTTTTTTCCCACCCTGGGACGGCGCTGCGTTGGCTTTCATTAGTGATCATTAGCGACGGTATCATTGGTAAAAGTGCGTGCTCACGTAACAATGTCAAGGTTCTGCTGGGTCTCATAATGTACTCAGAGGCGCGTTTATCTCGGTGTAGCTGGCCATGACGGGTCGCTGATCTTTTCAACGGAATGCCAAGCCCAAGACGAATAATATCTGGGTCATTCGTGCACAATTCGGTCCAATTTCTGATTTGCAAATAGGCCAGCCATCGGATATCGCTGTCTTTCTTACGGTAGGGCAGGGAGAAGTACTTGGAGTCAGCTTCTTTAAACCCGAGTATGTCCCTCTCAGGTTCAAGAAGGTCAGAGGTGACCTCATTTTTGTAAACGTTCATTACGATGAGTTGCAGCAGTACGAGGAATAACCCGAGAATGATTTTATATCGTTTGCTGATCTGATGCCGTCTTCGGTGATGATCACTGGTGCAACGATTGTCAACTGGATACGCCGTTAGAATGCTCATGAGTGTTTGAGAGATAAGATGGGCCCAGGAAGTGGTCCAACTGCAATGTCCAAATGAGGCAAAGCCGGTAACGACAACGGAAACAAATATCAGTCCTGTGAGGGTCACCGGAGTCAGAGGAGCAACGAGAGCTGACTCGGAGGGTTCGACGACAGCAAGAGGGCGCAGACAGCCATTCGAATATATGTGGCCAAGATCACCGATGCTAAGAGAGTCATTTTCTGACCTGATGAAGCTCATCAGTCTGCTTGTTTTGGTTGTTTCATTAAGAAATGACTGCTTTAAATGTATCGATACCTTGATTACCCAATCACCATACAGAAGAAACGAAAGGGTCGTGCGAGCGCTTTTTATATTCAGAATACTTTGTATCGTTACTTTTCCCGTGGCTTGTATGGGAAAACGGAACCTCCTTCGCGTAGACTCATTATACCAAACCGGGAATAAACCTTCTACTATCCAGTAGTCTATCAAGCGGACCTTTCCCTGAGGTTCATTTTGAATAAGCACGTGTGGGCAGTACGTTCTTTCTAAATATTCCCGTGGCGGTCTATCATCAGCAATTATGAAAACTACAAAGGACCTTACGAAAAAAAAGAACATATCCATTTTATAATCAATTCTAATTTGTGGGCATTTATAGATGATGAGCGGCCTAGGTGTCTTGACTATATTGGCGATTCTGGAACTGTTCTGGTCATCACCCAGCGTTGTGTATACAATCACTGCTATGTCCCAGTCCGAAGCAGTAGCATATTTCTCTTGGATACAGTCACCCAACAGAAAAAGGGACGAATTTTCAATGGAGACGTTCTTCTGTGGGGCGTACTTGTGGATGATACGCATCAGACTATTGGATGAGGCGTTCCCTGGGTGATTCTTCGTTGTCGCGATGCAGCAGACAATGCAGGTGAAGCTCAAAAGCAACGCCCTTATCAATGATCGTTGTGTTTTGAGTGGCGAAGTCATCCTAGCTGTGACGGAAAACAATTGACGTTGCAGGGTGCTCCGTTTACACCTTGAATAGAAAAGCAATAATTATTTTTAACTTTGAGAACCTGAAAATGAAACCTTATACAATGCGTTATAAGATTGTCGTAAGTAAACCATTGGCAGAGGCAAAAGCACCAAGCTTCGATATTTTTCAAAAAAACCTTGAAAAATATCGAAGCTTGGTGTCCCACCAGGCTAAGTTTATCAGGCAGTGTTATCCAGTGCAACATGTAAATGGTAATATATTCTGAATGCCATGACAACAACTTCAAGGCTTCTCGAGACACCTATTCAAAGAGTTTCATCTTCTGTGTGAATTAAACAAATGCTCGTCTGCAATAGGCCTCGAGCTAACTAGCGAGTTCGTGCAACAAGCTGCTCAAAAGTGTAGAGTTGTGAGGGGTTTAAAGTAGAGAATTCAACACTGAATTAATGGGTTGCATCGAATTATATACGGCGATTGATTTTATTACAATTAAAATTATATTGGGTATTTTTTTCAATAAGCGTAATTTGTTTTTTATAATACATGTTGGTTCTATGATAAATGAGAAGATTAGACAATATTTTACCTAAATCCAAATGCTCTCCTACGATAGCTTGACATGGCGTATTATAGTTTCAAAGAACCCTTCATTCCAATTAACGATCCCCGATGACGACCGAACTAATGACAATACATTTTCAATATTCGCATCGTTTAGATCATTATGGCTCACAAACACTTTTTCACTTAAACAGATCTGAAAAGTTGCACAGCATTTTCTTAGCGGATTATTGATGAAGCACTGCGTTTATAAGGCCTTCAGTTCGCTATAGTTGGCATCTTGATGCATCTTTTATAAAGGTCTATCACGGGTGAAGGTTACCACGCTATTCACTCTGGCAAAATGACTGCGAGGCGATATGGTACAGCGAACGCAAATAGTTTGAGTACGTACAAAAATCTAATGTGTCCGAAGCCCTAAGGGAAGTTTCCGGGAAGGGGGGTACTGAATGTGGGTTTAAGCAGCGGATGCAAAACTCCCAAGAATTCAGGGAGATGTTTGGAGATTGTGCTATACCACCGTTCTCAGGCACAAAGAAATGATAGAATCCCGTGTAGTATCAAGGAGCAGCTTGGGCCAGATCTCACTGCCGTATAATATATCCTATGGCGCATACCTGACACGTAGCAAACCATAGACTCTTTGGTGTTAATTAGTCCTACAAACAGTCCAGTATTATTACACTACTAATTATTTAAAGGTGTGGAACCATTATATACGTAAATACGTCGAGGGAATTCGCGGACGATGTAAAACCGATGACTATCTCGTTCACCTTACACCTGTCTAGGCACGGATCAGACATTGAAGAACCTAAACTGATGGATAACCAACGGCACTTGTGCAAATTATAACAAAGATATAAAGGCATTCAAGACACTGAACTAATATGGAGAAGAGACGATAAGTGAGCACCCGTCCATATCACATAATTAATCACTTATGTTGAGTAAGTATGAGTGATGCACTGCCACGTTTATCGTTGCCGCTTGAAATAGAGGCGCACCTCAATCCAGCATCGTTACCTCAAGCGTGAATAAATATGCAGGCCCAGCGAAGCCGTAGGACGGCAGCAAGCTCTACCGCGTGAGTAATTAATAATAATAATTATATATATATATGTATTTTTTTTTTACTTTTTTTTGAGAGGTTAAAAGTAAATCCTGCATGGACACTAGGCCTCATACTAATGTATTTGCCTGGTAGTGTCAGACTCTAACTGACTAAACCCAGAACCGATCTTGACTTGGGGTACTAACCGGGACGGTCATATATTTTTTTTACTGAAGTGTATTATATATCTTTATCTATATTAATAATCTTGACAATCATTACTAAACTGCCAAACTATTAGAACACTTACCGCTAAGAAGTCCAGGACACTGAAATAGTATGTTTTCTTGGAGACTCGTCGGACAGACTATAGGTGAGCGTGCACCCGTAACACATAAAATAATTATACTTTCTGCAATTAATTACCCATGTTAAGTAGGTATGAGTGATGCACTACCACTTCTATCGTTGCGACTATTTGAAACAAAGGCGCATCTGCTTCCAGTACCATCACCACATGCGCGAATAAATGTACAGGCCTAGACAACTCTCTTAAGATACGCGGTGCCCTTCTCGAGTTTCAGCGCGAGTCTCTCTGTGCGGATCCGTGAGACGGCAACAGCCGGGATCGATGCCGACGATCCCACTCAAGATTCGTATATGAGCCAGCTCTTAAAGCAATCGAGCTGAACGCATGCTCATCTGCCGTACATCTGGAGTTGGACTCTTTAGCAGACAGAACGTGTAAATTTATGCGCATTTAAGAGAAATAAGCATATGCAGGATATGAGACGTTGGCTTCAGCGAATATCGAGAACTGGCCTGGCCTTGAATCGGATTTTGCGCATTTAGCTTGGTCGAAGTAATGCATGTCATTTTGATCTAGATACAAAAGAACGAGAAGCGAAGTTGAGAGATGATTTTAAATATGTATGAACTTTCTTTCCTATACTTTATGGAAAGCGGGTTTCAACGAATATGCAAGTTCACCGTGACTTTGACACTGGTTTTGCAATAATCCTGAAATTATTATTAAATAAATCATTCATCTTCCGAATATGCCTTTATTCAGAATATGAATGATTTTTTTGACAAATATTAGCTTAGAAAACATTCTACGGGCAATTTTAATCAGATTAAGGTTAATTACATTATGGAACATTCTATTCATAATAGTAAGATTAATTAATCCGATTGCTAAACTTTAGTTTTAAGGGGTTTCTGAACCAGTCCAATGGAACTCTAAGTACGAGTGTGGATTTCAATCTCAAGTACTGAGTAGTCTTTTACAAGCTTTGTCATACCATCGTCCTTTGACGCCAAAATATGGCATAGCACACTATGTGACTAACAGATAAAACTACAGCACACTCCGTAGATGAAGGTAGGGCGACTCGGAGTTGATCAGTTCAACATTGCAGACGCATGTTTCCCCTAGACCAATTTCGAGCATAGCAACCAACTTCTTCGTTATAGCTAATGCATCCGTGATGGTAAGACTGTATCTGTAGATTCCTCCCTCGAACGCCTCCCTGAAAGGTTCCTATTGAACAGAAGAAGGGTTGTAGAAAAGAATCGAAGACGGTAGGTTGATGCCTGTGTTTCCTAGTCAGTCGGGTGGTAGACCAGTGGACCGCAACCTCGCTCAATGTACACGTGTGGGGTATTTGAACACAGTGGTTCGGTGTCTGTGAAAACTCCTTGATTCAGTGAGTTTATTCTGTGAGAAGTTTCTCTTATATATCAGCCACAAAGCCAGTGTTTTCTGTGAAGTCAGATCATGTTCCCTTTCCTGGTTGTGTCTTAGTGAATCTTCTAGAAGAGGAATTTTCCACTGTTAAAATATGGATAGACATTGGCGTCGAATGCCCACGGGTCGCATTGATCTGCCGCTGCTACTTCAATATTTTATTCTATCATTTTTGGCCAAGGTTGGTGCAAGCGATTTAACATTGGAAATTTGGATACCGATGACCATCGAGGCGGGGATCAGAAATCAGGTGCAACAAGGGACGAACGGATTGACAGAATTAAGGCACCTTTTGAGCAAACTAGAGCTCGGTCCATGAGGTCCTTGTCGGCTGAAACTGGGATTCCTCGGGCGACGTGTCATAGAATTATCACCAATGTACTGAAGATGAAGAAAATCAATGCAAAATAGGTTCCCCATACACTGAGTGCGGACCAAATGAAAATGCGTGTGGAGTGTTCGACATCTAATTTGACGACTTATACTCAACAAACCAGTCGCTTAGAACACACAGTGTCGATAGACGAGACATGGGTTAGTCTGCACAGACCTCCTGAGAAGGACCAAACAAAACAGTGGCTCGGACAAGGTGAAGCGGCAACGTCTGTGGCAGTGCCATATAGATTCGGACGAAAGATGATTATTATACTCGCCCTGAATATCAAGGGCGTTAGCCATTACGAAATATTAAGCGCAAAAGAATAAGTCAATGCTCCCCGGTATCTCGACTTTTTGAAGGGATTGCTGAACACATGGCGTCTGCATCGAAAGCAGACTGTGGTAATTCGACGACGATGCAAGACCTCACCGCACTACTGAAATTACGGCCTGGATGGAGGGGACCAATACAGAGCGATTTCAAACTCCATATTCTCCTGGTTTAAGCCCATGTGATTATGGTTGTTTCCATGCATTTAAAAGGGCAATAGGTGGGCTTCCATATGCAACCGTCGACTTACTCAAAAAAGCAATAGATAAGGAAATTATAAATGGAAATGCGAATGGTAAATATTTGCACACCGGTGAAATCGGTGTGTAAATAAAGCTGGGGAGTACCTCTAACTCATACCAAAAGATCTTTGTTCTAACTCGTTTAGTTCAAAAGTTATTGGAATTTAAAGAGCGGCAAGTTCGAACGGAATTCCCTAATAATTAGAGTTTACCTATAATTTGCAAGCGGTAGATTCTTATCGTTCCTATCTCTAAAGTTGATTCATTAACCAACATTTGAAGATCAATTCCACTAAAGTTCGACAAAGGTTCAAAAACAATAGAATTAATTTGTGGATTGTATTTGCGCCTCTAGGTCACATTTGTGAGTCAGACGAGCTATACCTAATCAGTAGACTTGTTTGGAGATGACAGTCCGAAATGATCAGATATTTCGGCAACTTCGTATCAGAAACTGATTGGCTATGAACGCTATCTTTCACCTACACCAGTTAACAAGAGCTTACCAATAACCAACTCACTGTCAGAAGTAAAACATAGTTCAGTATATTCGCTATTTACTATTGAATCCGACCTCTCCATGGTGCGAACTTATAGTTAGTTCTCCTCTATTTTTCTCTCGCGCTTACGTTGAAGTGAATCCCATTACAACTCGTGCACAAATGTATCCAAGCTTAATCCCAGTAAATCACGGGCAATGGCCCTCATGAACGTGTACCGCACTTTAGTAGAGCTTATTCAAGAATGTTCACTAATTGGATCGATTAGCTAAACAGAAGACTGAGACAAAATCGTTTTTAAAGTGGCCTGCGGAAACCGTGGGCTGCGTAAGTCAATGAGAGCACGGTTCCTAACACAAGGGACGATAAGACTCTCGATACACTCACTAAATAATAGACATTGGAGTCATTCTGCGGTAGGGTGAAATGTTATACAAGTGTAGTAGTTGACCTCTCGACCTCGACACACAGCCTTTTACCCACGGCGCTTGTGCATATCTGTGTATATGTTCTGTCGGGCAGCGTTCGTGTGAAACGCAACAAACCTCTCTGCTTCGTGTTCGATGTGCAGTGAACGTGCATAGCGTGTTCAGAGTGACCAGTGCATCAATTGACCGCTTACACAAGAGACGAAGATATATGGACCTCATGCAAGATTACATGATTCCTAAGCAAATTAGTATGCAAATTCGTGTTGAAGGTAAAACAAATCCAATTGTTTATTTTTTGTTATAATTGTGCTATAATTACCTGACGTCTTAATGTTCGTACAAGCAGGTATTCATACACCCCATCATAATCTTAAAGTTGACGATGACTAAACCACCAGTATCTTGCTGACAAACGAAAAATCACTTCATAAGGTAAGACGATTTTGACGGAGACGAACAATAGTAGACTTGTGAGACGTACTGTGTATTTAACATGCACCATCCCGATGGCCATTGTTTCGTCCTGTTGACAATGAAGAATTTCTCTGCCAGGATGTTTCAGCCTATTGACAGCGGTCAGCTGCTTGCGAACGAACTCCGAACCCTTTTTTTTAGTTATGCTTTTCAGACTCTCGCATTTCTTTTCAAGGAGCCATTCCGTGACTCAAATGCAGAATTCCCTCCTCTTCCATTCGAGATAATTAGCTTAGGTATCATAGGTAAAAGCGCATGCTCACGTAACAAGGTCCACGTTCTGCTAGGCTGCACAAGGTCCTCGAGTAGTGTTGCACGTCGGCGTAACTCACCGTAACGGGTCGCTGATCTTTTGAACGGAATGCCAAGTCCAAAACGAATAACATCTTCGTCATTCGTGCACGATTCCGTCCAGTTTCTGACCTGATAAAGGGAAATGAGTTGGATATCAGCACTTTTCTTATGGTAGGGCAGGGAAAAGTACTTGGAGTCGGCTTCTTCAAACTCAAGGATGTCTCTCTCGGGTTCAAGCAGACCAACCGTGACCTAATCTTTGTAAACGTTCATTATGATGAGTTGTAGCAGTACGAGGAATAATCCGAGAACGATTTTATGTCGTTTGCTGATCTGATGCTGTCTTTGGTAATGATCACAGGTGCAGCGATTGTCAACCGGAAACGCCGTTAGAATGCTCATGATTATTTGAGAGATCAGATGATCCCAACAAGTTGTCCAACTGCAATGTCCAAATAAGGCAAAGCCGGTAACAACCACGGTAACGAACATCAGACCTGTGAGAGTTCTTGGAGTCAGGGAAGCAACGAGAGCTGACTCGGATGGTTCAACGAACGCATAAGGGCGTAGGCAATCATTCGGATATGAGCAGCAAAAATCGTAGACATTAAGGCCAACGTGTACCTCTGACGAATTTCTAGTAAATGTAGAGAATTGGACCCTGACATATTTTGCCATAGTTTTATTAAGAAATGTCGGATTTAGGTCCACTAATAAAGAGATATCCCAATAATTGCTTCCGGTATCACACTGCGAAATGCCTCGTATCATCGTCTTGCCCGTGGCTTGCGTTGGAAAGCGAAAATGTGTAATATTCTTCACTCTAATAGAAAATAGGCGCTCGACAATCGAGTACTCCACCAGGTCGACCTTTTCTTGAGTTTCGTTCAGAATGTCTATGACTGGGCACCCAGCGAATACTGTTAGCATGCTGAACGGCCTATTATCAATAATTATAAAAAAAACTATAAAGGACTTGAGAAACGCAAGGTATTTAGTCATTTTTTAGAAGAAACCTTCAATTTTGGGCATAAGTACATTATAAGCGGTGTAGGAACCCTGACCATGTTGGCAATTAGGAACTCGTCCTCATTTTTACCGAGCCTCATGTGTGTAGTCAGCGCTGTGAGGACGATCACTGGCACGTTCCAGTCAGAGGCAGTAGCAACTTTCCCTTGGATACGATTACCTAAGGGTAACAACGTTGAATTTCTCATGGTGACGTTGTTCTGTTGGGCATACCTCCAGATGATACGTATCAGGCTGTTGGATGATGCAATGTTTCGCAGCATACCAATCTGGTTTCCGTAGGCATTGTTCAACAGAGCTCGCTCTGGCTCATATATGGCAGAAAATTGTTGTTCCGTGGTCGTATTCTGTGAAGAGTCCTGGCCTCACCGCGCATGCAACCCTCAAATGGCAGGACCATCTGGGAACGGTCATACCCAAATGATACGGAGTCATAGCCATGTTGGGACGCCTTAAGGAGCTGAGCATTTTGTTGGAGAGACTGATATATGTGTTTACAACATGTTGCTGGTACCGCTTTAATATTAAGGTATATCGATCTGGGGAGGAGGGTAGAAGTTGATTCTCCGTAGAGCCGAAGTTGTCCAGTGTAATGACGTCCGTGTGATTTTCGGTAAACAACGGATAAACTCCGTCCCGGATATCGTGAGAAGGTAGAATCTGCCGAAACTTAGTGCAGTGTATTCCGTTCATGTCAAATGGAACTATTCCAAATGATGTAGCCTTTTTGATCACCGTAATGGTGAAAGCAACGACCCGCAGGCCGACTTTATTCATGACACCGTTTGCCGTTAAAGAATCTAGCCGCCATATTCTAGCTAATCGACTGCCTGCTGTCCGGAACTCGCTTGCTTGCGATATTCGTTCCCTCTCTTCGGCTACATATAATAGTTCGCAGTAAAGGCAAAATAGTTCTTTACAACCAAGCTGTAATGCGGAATGTATAGTTTGTTGAACCTATATTGTGAATAGAGTTGTGATTCTAGTTGTATCAGCTGGCTCATGTCATGTGACACGTATACAGATACGTGTGTAGATATACAGATATATATATATATATATACATTTTTACCAATTTTCTTTCCTGTTTAAAAAACGAGAATAAAAGCGTATGTAAGGTTGCAAGTTCTTGAACTTTAAAATCTAAATGAACTTTAAAAGAATGAATTAAATGCCGATATTACTACATACTAATGACTCCAAGGTGTGGGACCTATTATACGTAAGTACGTTGAAGGCATCGGACGGGTCTTACGAGGATTTTGTCTCATACTTCGCAGGCAATTTAAAACCGATGGCTATCTCCTTCACCTCGCACCTACCTAGGCATGGATAATGTACTGAAGAAGATCATCACAGAACAGCTAATGGATTGGGACGCCTACCGTTGCAATCAGACGTCCGGGCACTGAAATAATATGTTCTTTTGGAGAGTCGCCAGACAGCCTGTTTACGAGCGTTCATTCGTTTCATCCGAATCACATCATAAATTTCACTTTCAATAATTAGTCACTCATGTTGAGTAGGCATAAGTAATGCACTGCCACTTCTGTCGTTGCCACTACTTAAAACAAAGGCGCATCTCAATCCAGCATCGTCACCACATGCGAGAGTAGATATGCAGAGGAGACTTATAGAAGACTCTCTCAACATACGCGGTACCTGATCCGAGTTTCAACGCGAGTCTCTCGGTGCGGATTCGTAGGCCGGCAACATCTCTACCACCTAAGTAATTGCGTGAGCTAAGTCGTAGTGGGACTTTTATCACAGAGATCGAT
This sequence comes from Stratiolaelaps scimitus, assembly GCA_019614645.1. Lineage (NCBI taxonomy): Eukaryota > Metazoa > Arthropoda > Arachnida > Mesostigmata > Laelapidae > Stratiolaelaps > Stratiolaelaps scimitus. The sequence goes on along the minus strand of JABWDB010000034.1, from coordinate 618,742 downwards.
ACAGACAAATCCAGTTAAGGACTCATATGCGAATGACATTTCGATCGGTGGGACGCCTGACGTCCAGTAAAGGAAACATACAGAAAGAAACATACACCGGCAATCGTACGCGAATGTTCGAGATCAGCTTGGCCTTGACACTTGCTTTGCAATATTCTGCATCTGCTAATACATGCATGCCTATCTTGATTGAAAGAGGGTCAAAGATGAAAGCGTGCGTAGAAAAAACGGCTGTGTTTGTCTACTCTACCGGGTGGGCGGTTTATTTTTAAGTTTAAGCAGAGGTGCACCTCAATTACTGATCTCAATACAGTATCACTTGCGTTTTATTAACTGAAACTTTATAGTGGCGTGATTTCTTACTCACATACAAATATGACCCTTGAGCGAAAACAACCTCTAATCACTAAAATCACAAAATGTCCCCATGCATGTTATTTTGTGTTTTTTATGTTGTGTTTTTTGTGTTATTTTATGTTTGCATATATATATATTTCGGGTGTCGTTGGCTAAAACTCCTCGTAAACCCCTCAGATACCTATAAATTCACACAAAGTAGACATATCGATTTGTAGAAATTTTGCTAAGATAAATATAGTGCGTTTATTGTGTTACATTTATTATAAAGTAATTAGTGACCTAGAAGGAAGAGGTGTTAGGCCTCGCAATTAACGGCGTTGGGGTCAAGGCCGCTGGGCGCCTCGTGGTCAAGTATTCGCTGGACGATGCCGACTTGGCCTCAGGGCCAAATCGGCACCGCCTGACACTATCTGATCATGGACCAGACAGTCCTGAGTTCCTGCGGGGGGCGATCCGGAGACTGCCACCTCACCCCGAGGTCATCACTGAAGCTCCCGCAGACCGAGGTCTCAGCGGACTGTGTTGAAGTCGTTATGAAAGTCGAGTTTAACCGGGGCCACGGCCGAGTGATCGCCAAGCGGCAGATCGTCAAGAAGCAGGCAATGGGTTGCACCGAGCCAACATTCCTCTTGACGGCAATAAGCCGGTCACCAAAGAGTATAGGCTGTACCTTCGCTGTACCTAATGTCTTTTGCCAGATACTTAGGCATACCTATTAATTCGCGATATTTTGAAAAGATTATTAGATTATTTAGATTTATTAATGAAAACGATTGGATTAGCTAGCTTATGGTACGTGAATCATCCATGAGTACAAGAAATCAACAGTGAAGTGGTTTAACGCCTTTCTTCTTGACCTTTAATTTCGGTTCATAGATGACGAAGATCACATGAATCAATTTCTCCCTGCCCTTAACGACGAGCCCCAGTTGTGCAGTTGTATGTATCCGCTGCTGTGTGCTACCCTTGGACTCAACATCCACAGATACTTTCCGCCCGATGTAGAATCCATTGAGTGAGCCGATGATTTAGAAATCTATGGTTTGATTGATAAACCTAAATCTCGCGCAATTCTCCAACGAACTTAGTTCAAATCATGATCCGTCAAAGTTGGCGATGGTGTTTTGCTGACCTTGCCCAATCGTCATTTCTTGTTTACGAAATACGAACTCCCTGTGAACTTTCAAGCCGCCACAATAACAGCGACGAAGCGAACAGTGCTGATACTGATAACTCGGAGTGAACCGAAGCGGAACGAACTTTGTTTTCCTGCTGTTCTCATACAGTTACAGAGGAGTGGACGCATCAGCTCTTCTCGTAAAATGAACAACACACACACAAAAACTAGAACAAAAAACACTACAGTATAGATAATGAAGTGACCGAATTAATACTGAATACACAGGTTAAGTAGTTTGTACGCACGTGTAAATTAACGGACCTTCCCCACATGACTGGAGAGTTATGGAGCATATATTATAAAGTCCAGAATAAAGCTGAACGGATTGCTGAGCCAGTTGTATATCGCTCAAGCTTCCCGTTGACACTTCACCAAGCCAAGCACCAAAGCGATCGGCGTCTTCACTTCTATAGTTAAAATCGATCTAATTGGGTGTACTAAAATAGACCAGAATCTGATCTTTCCCTGACAACCCTCTAAACAAGTTTTCGAACTAGGGAGGAGACCGAACCGCCAAACTTCGAGAATCATTGTTTTGACAACATATGCCGTTATCAGCACGAACAACAAGATCAGGTTAGTGTGAGGAATTGGATAAGACGGTTGGCTGGCTAAATTTGATAATGAGGAATAAGATGAAGCTGGAGGACGCCGGGAGAAAGAGTTTTGGTCAAAACACAGAACCCGGGAGGGGGAAGGTATCGGGGGGGGCTGGGAGTCACACCTGGTGAATTGAAAGAACCAATATCAGAATTTTTATTCCCACACAAAGAAACCAAAAAATCTTGTTAGACAAGAGAAAATACTTGATAAATTCAAAATCGGCAACAAAGCTGCAAAAACCATCCTGACAAATTCAATTCATCCCTGAATTATACTGAATCTCTTCTAGGTGCTACAGACATGATTGTAGCCTTTAGCATGTAGAACAATCTACAAACCAGATTCACAAAAAACAGTGGCATCCTGAAAGACCAAGCCATAACCAGATTCATGTTGTTTAGATACATACCTTCCCGATCAGTAATTGAAAACGTGAGCTATTTCAATAAGCTCATGTGCACACAGATGAACTAAAAGTGGATATTGCATGTGCTTACCCGATCAGCTCTCTGCCAAATGATTGGGAATCCTTCAAATTAGCATGGGAAACAAAGTCAAAATCAGAAAGAAAACTTAGCACTCTAACAGACATGATAAGTGCAGAATCAGCTAGACTACGAAAATTCGAGACGAGGAAAATACAAGCGCTCTACACTCAAACATATCACTCGATAGACACAAGCAACACAAATATAATAGCTGCAGAAAACAACAGCAGCATAACCGCCAACGACGAAACTACTACTCACAAGAGCGATCAAACTCATACCAAACAGACGGACATCAACAATCGCACGGTCACTCACAATATGCAAACAATAGTAGTGGTCTAATCTGCTATAACTGTGGAAAGCCATGACACAAAAGCAGGCAATGTGCAACTGGAGAGAAAAGGGATTTGATTGACCAAAGCAAGCAACTACAAATTTCGCAGCTGTATTCCAGTCCACCTAACAGTTCGACAACGGAAAATTACGATCGACATGGAACTTAAACAAGTGCTGATCAAGAAGGAAGCTAATCTCAGTAAATCAACTCACAGAATGAGTTTGAAATCTCTGCCAGTGCGGTCGTTAACCATATTCAGAAAGAGGGAGTAAAAGTCAGTATAGACCGCCTCAGAGGCGGTCCATATATATATATATATATTTATGACGGTGATTATATACGCAGTCTATATGACGTCGATGACGAAAGTAGCATCACTGGCCTACAAGTGGAGCAAGAGAATAATTCAGCCCACGAGACTCCGTAACAATTCCAAACATCAAACGAAACATGAACTAATGTTCGGCAGAAAACCTTACTTAGGTAAATTCCATGTTTTTGGAAGCAAAGATCTCTATTATAATACAAGAAAAAAAAAAAAAAAAAACATTTTTTTAGCTGACCCGCACAAAGAAAAAGTTTGATGCTTCGAAGCTTTCCCGGAATTCTTGGCGGATTCTGTGACAACAGACCGAATATTCTGTGACGAACAGACCGAACCAGGTACTAAAATAATAGTAAGAAATAAAAATGTGAATTTTGAGAAACCGAGTCCTCTTGGACACAACAATAATCATGCTCAAGAGAGCGTTTATTGTTTCCTGGTATGGCGGACGAGACGCGCATGTGTACACGATTATCCGCACCTACCATTGAGAGAGTATATATATAGGCTCTCAATGGTCTCTATGGTTACGTTTTATGCTATTTTACTACTGTACAAAGGTGACAATGAAGAAAATGATTGCATTCGCACACCGTAATATGAACATACGCGTCCTCCTGGTATTAAAATCGACTTTTTGCTGACAAACGTAAAATCACTTCCCAGGGCAAAATGATGATGACAGAGACGAGCAAAAGTAGACCAATAATACGCACAGTGTATTTAACATGCACCATCCCTATAGCCATTGTCTCCTCCTGTTCATCTAGAAGAACTCTATGTTTTTGTTTATTGGCAGAGTTCAGCAGCTCACGAATTGAAGCCCACTCCTCTCCAGGTTTTGTCGTCAGCCTGAATTTTCTTGTGTCTATTTTTTTCGCCTTCATCTTTTTCCACCTTGGGACGGCGCTGCGTTGGCTTTCCTTAGTGGTTATTAGCATCGGTATCATTGGTAAAAGTGCGTGCTCACGTAACAATGTCAAGGTTCTGCTGGGTCTCATAATATACTCATGGGCGCGTGCCTTCCGTTGTAGCTGGCCATAACGGGTCGCTGATCTTTTCAACGGAATGCCAAGCCCAAGACGAATAATATCTGGCTCATTCGTGCATAATTCGGTCCAATTTCTGATTTGAAAATAAGACAACCATCGGATATCGCTCTCTTTCTTACGGTAGGGCAGAGAAAAGTACTTGGAGTCAGCTTCTTTAAAACCGAGTATGTCTCTCTCAGGTTCAAGAAGGTCGGACGTCACCTCATTTTTGTAAACGTTCATTACGATGAGTTGTAGCACTACGAGGAATAACCCGAAAATGATTTTATGTCTTTTGCTGATCTGATGCCGTCTTCGGTGATGATCACAGGTGCAACGACTGTCAACTGGATACGCCGTTAGAATGCTCATGAGCGTTTGAGAGATAAGATGGGCCCAGGAAGCGGTCCAACTGCAATGTCCAAATGAGGTAAAGCCGGTAACGACAACGGTAACAAATGTCAGTCCTGTGAGGGTCACCGGAGTCAGAGGAGCAACGAGGGCTGACTCGGACGGTTCGACGACCGCAAGAGGGCGCAGACAGCCATTCGAATATGTGTGCCCAAGATCACCGAGGTTAAGAAGGCCATATGTTGACCTGGTGAAGCACAACAGTTCGCTTTTTTTGATAGTTTCATTAGGAAATGCCTGTTTTAACTGTACCGATACCTCGATTACCCAATCACCAAACACAAGAAACGAGAGAGTCATGCGAACGCTTTTTATATTCAGAATACTTTGTATCGTCACTTTTCCCGTGGTTTGTGTGGGAAAACGGAACCTCCTTAGCGTAGTCTCATTATACCTAATCGGGAATATACGATCTACCATCCAGTAGTCTATCAAGCGGACCTTTCCCTGAGGTTCATTTAGAATAAGCACGTGTGGGCAGTACGTGCTTTCTAAATATTCCCCTGGCGATATATCATCAGCAATTATGAAAACTACAAAGGACCTTACCACAGAAAGGAACATATCCATTTTATAATCAATTTTAATTCGTGGGCATTTGTAGATGATTAGCGGTTTAGGTACCCTGACTATGTTGGCGACTGTGGAAACGTTCGGGTGAGCACCCAGCGTTGTGTATATAATCACTGCTATGTCCCAGTCTGATGCAATAGCAAATTTCTCTTGGATACAGTCACCAAACAGAAAAATAGATGAATCTTCGACGGAGACGTTCTTCTGTGGGGCGTACTTCCGGATGATACGCATCAGACTATTGGATGAGGCATTCCCTGTGTGATTTTTCGTTGCTGTAACGCAGCAGATAATGCAAGTGAAGCTCAAAAGCAACGCCCTTAACGATGATATCTGTGTATTGAGTGGCGAAGTCATCCTCGCTGTGACCGACAGCAATTGACGTTGCGGGGGCGCTTCGTTTACACCTTGAATAGAAAACAACAATTATCTTTTTTTCAATGTGAGGTTTATTTACGGAACTTGCAACATACATACGCTCCTCTTTTAGACTTAAAAAATATGTTAAACATAAGATATAATAATATAAAATACAATCACACTAAGTCAACTGATAGGGCTCTTAAGTAGTAGATCTGTGTATACATACAAGAATTTCAGCTCCTTAAACACAATATACTATGAATTATGTACAAAATCTCGTGAGGAACCATGGCCCGGACGATATGCAGTTGGTAAGCAAGAGCATGGCGGCTAGATTCCTTAATGGCAAAAGGTGTCACTAATACAGTCGGCCTGTGGGTCTGTCTTTTCCTCTTAGGAACAATCGGGTAAGCTATGTCACCAGGAGTAGCTCCCCTCGACATTTTAAAGGCAAGTAGTACATTACCCGCGCTTTGGGTAGCCGTACTTCTTCATGATGTCAGAGACAGACTCCGTACAGCGTTTACCTAATATAGCTCTAATCGCATCCCCTTGAACAACTTGTCCTTTTCGAAGGATCCGTCTATAGCCACGTCCCCAGACCGATAAACCGTACCAGGAGCATGTTATAGATACGTAACAGACCTTCCAATGGGATACCCAGGTCTTTAGGGCGTCTCAGCATAGCTATCACGGCGTAACATTTACGCAAGGGGGCGTCCACATGGTTTTGCAAATGGAGGTTTTCATGCATGGTGATGTCCAGACACTTTACGATTATTTTTCATTTTAGAGCACCTAAAAATGAAATCTTATACAATGAGTTATAATATTGTACTAACTAAATCACTGGCAGAAGCAAAAGTAACTATTTCCAACTATTTAATTTAGCTTTTGAATACAGATGCAAAAACCAAGAGATCCTACTTAACATAACTTTGAAATATATCGAATTGGTCTCCCATAAGGGTGAGTTTTTCGGACAATGTTATCCAGTGCAGCATGAAAATGGGAATATATGCTGAATGTCATGACAACAACTTTAAGGTTTGTCGAGACACCCTATTCAAAAGCATCACCTTCTGTGTGAACTAGACATATGCTCATCTGCAATACACCTCGAGTTAACCAACGAGTTCTTGCAGCAAACGCTTCAAAAGTGTACACTTCTGAGACGTTTAAAACAGACAATTCAACACTGAACTAATGAGTTGCATCGAGTTTTATACAACAACTGATATTATTGCACTTAAAACGGTATTTTTTGCAACAAGTGTAATGTTTTTTTATATCACACATAGTTGGTTCTCCGATAACTGAGAACATTACACAATATTTGCCCTAAATCTAACGTCTCTCATGCGGTTGTTCGACATGGCATATGTTAATTTCAGACAACCTTTCATTTCAATCAACGATCCTCGTTGACGACCAAATTAATAAGCATATATTGTCAATATGTGCGTCGTGTTAGACGATTATGACTCGCAAACAGTTCTTGCTTAAACAGACCCAGGAAGTTGCACAGCATTTTCTTAGCGGATAATTCATGAATCACTGCATCTGCAAATCTTTCAGTTCGCTTGTTGGCAGATTGATGCATCTGTTCTAAACGGCTATCACAGGTGAAGGTTACCACGCTATTCACTCTGCTAAAATGACCGCTTAGTGATATGGTACTGTGAATATAAACAATTTGAATAAGAACTGTGATGAATGTGTTCGAAGCCTACCGGCATTTTCACATAGGGGCGTATACCCATCGTGGGTTTAAGCAGTGGATGCTAAATTCCCATCAGTTCAACGAGCTGTTTAAAAATTGTGCCATCTCCGTTCTTTGATACAAAGTGATGATAGCATCCCGTGGGACCAGCTTGGACTATATCTCACTGCCGTACAAGAGATCCTATGGCATATGGCTAACACGCAATGAATTACAGCGTCTGTTTAGAAATAAAACATTGACGAGTGCATAAACAAAAGCGATATCGGATGGAGGCACTTGTTTCACTTTGAGCAAAAACATGGTGGGGTTGATCTTAATGAAACCACGTATTTGGACTCTGTCGTGTTAATTAGTCCTTCACATAGTACAGTATTATTACCTATTAATTACTTCAAGGTGTGGAACCCTTATATTCATAAATACGCCGAGATCATCGGACGCGGGTTGTAAGGATTTTTTCACAAAACCGATGACTATCTCCTTCCCCTCACATCTGTATAGGCACGGATCAGGCGCTGAAGAACCTAAACTGATGTATAACCAATCCCACTTGTATATACTATGACAGAGAACACTTTGTCTGTTATAACACTCCTTACAAATCACTACGGAAAAGCCAAACAATTACAACGCTTACCGTTAAGGCATTCAGGATACTGAAATAATATTTTCTGTTGAAGAATTGTCAGGCAGACGATACGTGAGCTTTCGTCCGTATCACGTAAAGTAGGTGTACTTCCTAAAATGAATCACTCATGTTAGGTAGATATAAGTGGATGACTGCCACCTCTATCATTGCAACTGCTTGAAAAAAAGCGCATCTGCCTCCAGCGTCGTGACACATGCGCGAATATATGTGCAGGCCCAGCAAAGCCTCTCAAGATACGCGGTACCTTCCTCGAGTTTCAACGCAAGTCTCTCTATGCGTATTGGTAGGACAGCAACAACAGGGATCGATGCGGACGATCCCACTCTAGATTCGTATAAGAGCCAGGTCCTACAGTATCCGAGCGATCAGAAGTAGATTTCAATGAATATTCAGTCCAAACCGGCGTGGCCAGGAAATCGATTTTTGCATATTTAGCTTGCTCAAAGTAGCGCATGTCTGCCTATTTTGATCTAAAGACAAACGAACGAGACATCAAGGTTGGAACCGATTTTAAACATCTGTGAACTTTCTCTCCTACTTACTATTGGTTATAGCTCTACAGCGTGACAAATTACGTGATATATATTTGACGGAATCTGATCAGAGCCGAACGTCAGATCAGTGTATCGGAACCGAAGCTGATAATCGTTTGAATTTTTGCAGTACAGAAGACAGTGTTAACCAATAACCATAAAACGAGATGTCAAGTTGCAAATGTGCTAGAGTCCATACATTGAGGATTGTTCAACCCACAACTAACCCTCTGTCTCGTCCTTCCTTAATATCAATACCTGCCAGCGATATTCCGCACATTGTTCAGACCTATCTCGAGGAAACATCAAAATATGTTTCGTAGTGAATTATTTACTTCGTCGGTGGTCGGCGCTGTTGCCTAGGTGGCTAAGCCTCTGGCTGAATTGGGGGTCCTTGACAAGACAGATTTGAAGTAAAACCCCTTGATTCGGATAGTACAGAGTTCACAGTGAAAATGACTGGACGTCCTGTGCACTTTGTGTGAGAACGACTCCCATGGTCAAGGAGTCGACTACGACTTCGATTGTTACACTGTGATACCAATCTCGATGAGAAGTGCAGTTATGCGGATATAACAGTCTTTAGGGGCCGATAAAAATTCCCTTGCCTAAAGAGCTCTCTCATTTCAACGTCCACGGTACTGCTTTCGGCATTGCTTCACACTTTACAACCTAAGAGGCTTAAAAGCGAGGTGACCTTGAGCTATCGGAGCTCGATATCTTTAAATATTTCTCCTGTGGCGCGCATTCATGGATGATTCACGTACCATAAGCTGGCTGATCCAATCGTTTTCATTAATAAACTATACTATCTAAAATATATACAAATCGATAATATACATCTCAGGCACGTTGTATAATGGCAGCAAAATGAAAAATAAAATGATGCCTTGTCGAAGACAACTCTCCCACCATAGGGTTTGAACGTATGAATGTGGAATCGTCGAACGCGTCTTGAATCACAGATTCAAATACTGCTGCAGCCTTACGGGGGTGTGGATTTTTCCTGTCGACAATTCTCGTAGCAATGGCATATTCCATATGGACGATATTTGCATGAAAACCTCGCTGGCGTTTGTATTCAAACACTCGCAACCATCGCTCACTCTCTGTTCGTGACGAGTTCTTGAAGTTGCCTATGTGGAGCGGATCGAGTGCAGCCAGCCAGCCTCCCCGGATAAATATAACCTCAGTCTTGTTCATAATTATCAACAAGCCGACCTCTTGATTTTATGTTGACGCTCAAGTGAACGCCTGGTGGATTTGGAACACTCTCCTTCCGAAAACCACGAGGTCATCAGCATATCACAACGCTTTTAGGTGGGCAACCGTATCTGGGACTGGGGACTGTTGATGGTTCAGCAGCCACTGTTACGTTTTATGCTGTTTTACTACTATACCTGACAAAGGTGACAATGAAGAAAATTATTGCATTCGCACACCGTAATATGAACATACGCGTCCTCCTTAAATTAAAATCGACTTTTTGCTGACAAACGTAAAATCACTTCCCAGGGCAAAATAATGATGACAGAGACGAGAAAAAGTAGACCAATAATACGGACAGTGTATTTGACATGCGCCGTCCCTATAGCCATTGTCTCCTCCTGTTCATATAGAAGAACTCTATGTTTTCGCTTCTTGACAGAACTCAGCAGCTCACGAACTGAGGCCCACTCCTCTCCAGGTTTTGTCGTCAGCTTGAATTTTATTCTGTCTATTTTTTTAGCCTTCATCTTTTGCCACCTTGGGACGGCGCTGCGTTGGCTTTCATTTGTGATCATTAGCGACGGTATCATTGGTAAAAGTGCGTGCTCACGTAACAATGTCAAGGTTCTGCTGGGTCTCATAATATACTCATGGGCGCGTGTCTGCCGTTGTTGGCCATAACGGGTCGCATAACGGGTCGCGGCCATATTGGCCATAACGGGTCGCTGATCTTTTCAACGGAATGCCAAGCCCAAGACGAATAATATCTGGGTCATTCGTGCACAATTCGGTCCAATTTCTGATTTGAAAATAAGCCAGCCATCGGATATCGTTTTCTTTCTTACGGTTGGGCAGGGAAAAGTACTTGGAGTCGGCTTCTTTAAACCCGAGTATGTCTCTCTCAGGTTCAAGAAGGTCGGACGTGACCTCATTTTTGTAAACGTTCATTACGATGAGTTGTACCACGACGAGGAATAACCCGAGAATGATTTTATGTCGTTTGCTAATCTGATGCCGTCTTCCGTGATGATCACAGGTGCAACGATTGTCAACTGGATAGAATGCTCATGAGCGTTCGAGAGATACGATGGGCCCAGGAAGTGGTCCAACTGCAATGTCCAAATGAGGTAAAGCCGGTAACGACAACGGTAACAAATGTCAGTCCTGTGAGGGTCACCGGAGTCAGAGGAGCAACGAGGGCTGACTCGGACGGTTCGACGACCGCAAGAGGGCTCAGACAGCCATTCGAATATGTGTGGGCAAGATCACCGAGGTTAAGAGGGTCATATGTTGACCTGGTGAAGCACAACTGTCTGCTTGTTTTGGTTGTTTCATTAAGAAATGCCTGTTTTAAATGTACCGATACCTCGATTACCCAGTCACAAGGTAGAATAAACGAGAGAGTCTCGAGAACGCTTTTTATATTCAGAATACTTTGTATCGTCACTTTTCCCGTGGTTTGTGTGGGAAAACGAAACCTCCTTAGCGTAATCTCATTATACCTAATCGGGAATAAGCGGTCTACCATCCAGTAGTCTATCAAGCGGACCTTTCCCTGAGGTTCATTTGGAATAAGCACGTGTGGGCAGTACGTTCTTTCTAAATATTCCCCTGGCGATCTGTCATCAGCAATTATGAAAACTACAAAGGACCTTACCACAGAAAGGAATATATCGATTTTAAAATCAATTTTAATTTGTGGGCATTTGTAGACGATTAGCGGTCTAGGTATCTTGACTGTGTTGGCGACTGTGGAAATGTTCGGGTTAGCACCCAGCGTTGTGTATACAATCACTGCTATGTCCCAGTCTGATGCAATAGCAAATTTCTCTTGGATACAGTCGCCAACAGAAAAATAGATGAATCTTCGACGGAGACGTTCTTCTGTGAGGCATACCTCCGGATGATACGCATCAGACTATTGGATGAGGCGTTCCCTGGGTGATTCTTCGTTGTCGCGATGCAGCAGACAATGCAGGTGAAGCTCAAAAGCAACGCCCTTAACAATGATACTTGTGTATTGTACTAGCTGTGATTGACAACAATTGACGTTGCAGGGTGCTCCGTTTACACCTGAATAGAAAAGCGATAATTATTTTTAACTTGAGAGCACATGAAAATGAATTCTTATACAATGAGTTATAATATTGTCGTAACTAAATCATTGGCGGAAGCAAAAGCACCAACCTTCGATATTTTTCAAAAAACCTCGAAAAATATCGAAGCTTGGTGTCTCACCGGGCTGAGTTTATCTGACAGTGTTATCCAGTGCAACATGTAAATGGGAATATATTCTGAATGTCATGACAACAACTTCAAGGCTTCTCGAGACACCTATTCAAAGAGTTTCATCTTCTGTGTGAACTGTACATATGCTCATCTGCAATAGGTCTCGAGCTAACTAGCGAGTTCCTACAACAAACTGCTCAAAAGTGTAGAGTTGTGAGGGGTTTAAAATAGATAATTCAACACTGAATAAATGGGTTGCGTCGAATTATATATGGCGATTAATTTTATTACAATTAAAATTATATTGGGTATTTTTTAAATAAGCGTAATTTGTTTTTTATAATACATGTTGGTTCTATGATAAATGAGAAGATTAGACAATATTTTACCCAAATCCAAATGCTCTCCTACGATAGCTTGACATGGCGTATTATAGTTTCAAAGAACCCTTCATTCCAATTAACGATCCCCGATGACGACCGAACTAATGACAATACATTTTCAATATTCGCATCGTTTAGATCATTATGGCTCACAAACACTTTTTCGCTTAAACAGATCTGAAAAGTTGCACAGCATTTTCTTAGCGGATTATTCATGAAGCACGGCGTTTATAAAGTCTTCAGTTCGCTATAGTTGGCATCTTGATGCATCTTCTATAAAGGTCTATCAACCAATCCCATTATATAGCATTCTACCAACTACGTCCTATTTGTTACTGTTGTTCTATATTCTGCTTTCAACATATCACACCCTTAGGCCAATGGCGTTGAGCAATTTACTCCTCTTACCACGACGTGGCCCACCTTTGTCACTCGTCCTATAACTTGGCACACATTCATATACTTCAGCATGTTCCTCTCAGGCCAAAAGTCCGTAACTCGTCATATTTGGTGACCGATGCTCTGATAGTCTTCATTAATCCTTCACAGCAACAACTGGCTTCGTTGAATAGGGACAAATAAAAATAATGTACGATACGCTTCCACCATATCCCTTACTATCCCACCGGTGCCTTAAACACTGACTTCAATTACTTACTAAATATTGCGGCAACTCCAGAACTCCTATTACTAGTCCCTCACTCTGAACAACCTCAAAAACGATCGGCAGAATAAACATCTGCGTAAATAAAGAGAAATTTATAGCAAACATTTAATGATGTACTTAATTATTGTCTAGACAAAAACCTCACTATATAGTAATCCCAAATTAATCCTGTGGCTGAATGCTCTCCCCAAGCACAAAACGTTGGATTTTCTATTTTTATTGCTGTTTATCTGAGGGAGACCGCCTCATTTTTCGTTTTTCCGGACTGACTCATGGCCAACATTTAAAGTTCACGATGCTGTCTTTGGCATTGCTTCATAAGACGGACCTTTTTAAATGAAAATGTGTATGGTGGGGATCGAACTCGAGCACCGACTCGACGCGCGCACTAGAGGCACTCCGGACCAGCATTCACGTGAGGGCTCACGCGTTGTTCAAGGTGACGATCAGTGGCAGAGCGGTCGAGGCCGGCGGCCTTTCTCCTCCTTTCGAGCAGGGCCAGATGCTCACCTATTCTAGGAACGCTCATGAGACTCTCCCGGACTGCACTCCGGCTGGGAGGGGGGTCATAACTCGGGTGTCCACCCTGGAGGTCTACGGCAAGGGAGAACTTCTCTTGGCTCTCTCGAATACCGGACCTCGCAGTCCGACAATGGATACGGGCCAGACGGCTGCGCATCGCATCGCGTCGCAAAAACTGTGCTCTACCGACTGTACTAGAGACTCTGCCGGGCTCCTCGATGCCCTCAGCGCTCAACTCCCCGCTCCGCCGTCACAGAACGTTCCCCGCTGGTCAACATAGCCTTATCATCAACTTTTGAGGTTCTTGTGGCCGTTGCCTCTTGCCCCAAGCTCGTCCGCCGCACCCGATGGCCTTCGGTCGCGTCGTCTCAGGGTCCTGCTCTCCAATAAATATAAGGGCTGTGAAGAACGTTGTAAACGATCGGCCTATCTCTCTGGTGAACTATCTGCCAAAGGTGATCGAGGAATTAGAAATGGCCAAATTGGAGAAACCTTTGGAGTCCTTGCAATGTTTCGTAGCATACCAATCTGGTTTCCGTAGGCATTGTTCAACAGAGCTCGCTCTGGCTCATATGTGGTAGAAAATTGTTGTTCCGTGGTCGGAGTCTGTGAAAAGTCCTGGCCTCACCGTGCATGCAACCCTCAAATGGCAGGACCATCTGGGAACGGTCATACCCAAATGATACGGAGTCATAGCCATGTTGGGACGCCTTAAGGAGCTGAGCATTCTGTTGGAGAGACTGATAAGTGTCTACAACATGTTGCCGGTACCGCTTCAATATTAAGGTATATCGGTCTGGGGAGGAGGGTAGAAGTTGGTTCTCCGTAGAGCCGAAGTTGTCCAGTGTAATGACGTCCGTGTGATTTTCGGTAAACAACAGATAGAATTCGTCCCGGATATCTTGAGAAGGTAGAATCTAGCCGTCATACACTAACTAATCGACTGCCTGCTGTCTGGAACTCGCTTCCTTGCTATATTCGTTCACTCTCTTCGGCTAAATAGTCCGCAGTAAAGGCAAAAGCAAGCTGTAATGCGGAATGTATACTTTGTTGAACCTATGTTGTGAATACAGTAGTGATTCCAGGATTGTATCAAGTGGCTGATGTGATGTGACACGTATACAAACACGTATATATATATATATATATCATTTAAATGTTTACCAATTTTCTTTCTTGTTTAAAAATCGAGAATAAAAGCGTATGTAAGGTTGCAAGTTGCGTGAATGAACTTTAAATGAATGAATTAAATGCCGGTATTACTACATACTAATTACTCTAAGGTGTGGGACCTATTATGCGTAAATACGTTGAAGGCATGGAACGCGTCTTACAAGGATTTTATCTCATATTTCGCAGGCAATTTAAAACCGATGGCTATCTCCTTCACCTCGCACCTACCTAGGCATGGATAAAATACTGAAGAAGATCATCACAGAACAGCTAATGC
This sequence comes from Stratiolaelaps scimitus, assembly GCA_019614645.1. Lineage (NCBI taxonomy): Eukaryota > Metazoa > Arthropoda > Arachnida > Mesostigmata > Laelapidae > Stratiolaelaps > Stratiolaelaps scimitus. The sequence continues at coordinate 603,700 of JABWDB010000034.1, read as the reverse complement.
ATTAGGACGCTTACCGTCACAATCAGACGTCCGGGGCACTGAAATAATATGTTCTTTTGGAGAGTCGCCAGACAGCCCGTTTACGAGCGTTCATTCGTTTCATCCGAATCACATAATATAATTTCACTTTCAATAATTACTCACTCATGTTGAGTAGGCATAAGTAATGCACTGCCACTTCTGTCGTTGCCACTACTTAAAACAAAGGCGCATCTCAATCCAGCATCGTCACCACATGCGAGAGTAGATATGCACAGGAGGTGTATAGAAGACTCTCTCAACATACGCGGTACCTGACAAATCCACACAGATCGATACAGACAAATCCAGTTAAGGACCCATATGCGAATGACATTTCGATCGGTGGGACGCCTGACGTCCAGTAAAGGAAACATACAGAAAGAAACATACACCGGCAATCGTAAGCGAATGTTCGAGATCAGCTTGGCCTTGACACTTGTTTTGCAATATTCTGCATCTGCTAATACATGCATGCTATGCCTATCTTGATTGAAAGAGGGTCAACTATGAAAGCGTGCGTAGAAAAAGCTGCTGTCTTTGTCTACTCTACCGGGTGGGCGGTTTATTTTTAAGTTTAAGCAGAGGTGCACCTCAATTACTGATCTCAACACAGTAGCACTTGCGCTTTATTAACTGAAACTTGATAGTGGCGTGATTTCTTACTCACATACAAATATGACCCTTGAGCGAAAACAACCTCTAATCACTAAAATCACAAAATGTCCCCATGCATGTTATTTGCATATATATATATTTCGGGTGTCGTTGGCTAAAACTCCTCGTAAACCCCTCAGATACCTATAAATTCACACAAAGTATACATAAATAATGGTAGAAATTTTGCTAAGATAAATATAATGCGTTTATTGTGTTACATTTATTATAAAATAATTAGTGACGTAGAAGGAAAAGGTGTTAGGCCTCGCAATTAACGGCGATGGGGTCAAGGCCGCTGGGCCCCTCGTGGTCAAGTATTCGCTGGACGATGCCGACTTGGCTTCGGGGCCAAATCGGCACCGCCTGACACTATCTGATCATGGACCAGACTGTCCTGAGTTCCTGCGGGGGGCGATCCGGAGACTGCCACCTCACCCCGAGGTCATCACTGAAGCTCCCGCAGACCGAGGTCTCAGCGGACTGTGTTGAAGTCGTTATGAAAGTCGAGCTTAACCAGGGCCACGGCCGAGTGATCGCCAAGCGGCAGATCGTCAAGAAGCAGGCAATGGGTTGCACCGAGCCAACCTTCCTCTTGACGGCAATAAGCCGGTCATCTCTAGGTATCGTCGGCACCTAGAGTACATTTGTCCATTGGTGTCGATGCCGTCTTCCATTCTGACATGTTCTGGATTTCTGTAATGTGTCACTAATGAACTTGGCTTCGTGTATGATAATGTCATCGTTAGCGTTTGTTTCAATAGGTATCCCTAGGAAGCAATTTAGGGACTTCTGAGTTACTTCCAGTTTGCCTTGTATGCCGTTTAGAAGATCTAGATTGTTTGTCATTTTTATGGAGCACACATGGGCTCTACTTTTACTCTGCTTTAAACCCTGGTCTACCAGAACTTCCTTGAGTTTCAAGTAGACATTCATTGGAGCTTGTTCTAAGCCATGAATTGCCTCATTTAATCTGCACACTCGATTTGTGTTATATCCGAAACCATCCATATATATACGTTGGGATATGTATATTAGTCTACCAAATCCCTTTTCTCTCCTGTCATACATTGCCTGCTTTTTTGTCATGACTTTCCACAGTCATAACAGATTAGGCCACTACTATTGCTTGCATATTGTGAGTGTCCGAGCGATTGTTGATGTCCGTATGTTTTGTATGAGTTTGATCGCTGTTGTGAATAGTAGTTTCGTCGTTGGTGGTTATGATGCAGTGATGTGCTGCAGCTATTATATTTGCGTTGCTTGTGTCTATCGAGTGATATGTTTGAGTGTAGAGCGCTTGTGTTTTCCTCGTCTCGAAATTTCGTAGTCCAGCTGATTCTGCACTTATCATGTCGGTTAGAGTGCTAAGTTTTATTTCTGATTTTGACTTGGTTTCCCATGCTAATTTGAAGGATTCCCAATCATTTGGCAGAGAGCTGACCGGGTAAGCACATGCAATATCCACTTTTAGTTCATCTGTGTGTACATAAGCTTGTTGAAATAGCTCACGTTTTCAATTACTGATCGGATATGTATGTATCTAAACAACATGAATCTGGTTATGGCTTGGCTTTTCAGGATGCCACTGTTTTTTGTGAATCTGGTTTGTAGATTGTTCTACATACTAAAGGCTACAATCATGTCTGTAGTACCATAGAAGAGGTTCAGTATAATTCGGGGATGAATTGAATTTGTCAGGATGGTTTTTGCAGCTTTGTTGCCGATCTTGAATTTATCAAGTATTTTCTCTTGACTAACAAGATCTTTTGGTTTCTTTGTGTGGGAATAAAAATTCTGGTATTGGTTCTTTCAATTCACCAGGTGTGACTCCCAGCCCAGCCCCCGATACCTTCCCCCTCCCGGGTTCTGCGCCTCGACCAAAAATCCTTTTTCTGGCGTCCTCCAGCTTCATCTTATTCTTGGGTGTTGGGGTCCTGCACGGGAACGCTCGGTCACCTGATCCCCGGCCCGTAGCGGGAATGCGCGGGGAGAGACTGGTGAAGGAGGAGGCTCCCGTGACAGGCCTGCCAGTCTACCCAAGAGGTACCGGCTGCTCGGTCCACCTATCCCCGGCCCTAAGCGGGAATGCGCAGGGGAAACCGGTCTAGCTAACGGTGGAGCGGGCCTCCGAGACCTCTCGGGGGGAGGGGGCTTTGGTGGCTCACTCAGGCCCTTCTGTGTCTCTCCTTACCTGATCTTGTTGTTCGTGCTGATAACGAAATATGTTGTCAAAACAATGATTCTCGAAGTTTGGTGGTTCGGTCTCCTCCCTAGTTCCAAAACTTGTTCAGAGGGTCGTCAGGGAAAGAACAGATTCTGGTCGATTTTAGCACACCCAATTAGATCGATTTTAACTATAGAAGTGAAGACGCCGATCGCTTTGGTGCTTGGCTGAAGTGTCAACGGGAAGCATTGAGCGATATACAGGTGGCTCAGCAATCCGTTCAGCTTTATTCTGGACTTTATAATATATGCTCCATTACTCTCCGGTCATGTGGGGAAGGTCCGTTAATTTACACGTGCGTACAAACTACCTAACCTAGGTATTCAGTGTTAATTCGGTCACTTCATTATCTATACTGTAGTGTTTTTTGTTCTAGTTTTTGTGTGTGTGTTGTTCATTTTACGAGAAGAGCTGATGCGTCCGCTCCTCTGTAGTTGTATCAGAATTGCAGGAGAACAAAGTTCGTTCCACTTCGGTTCACTCCGCGTTGTCAGTATCTGCACTGTTCGCTTCGTCGCTGTTATTGTGGCGGCATGAAAGCTTATAGGGAGTTAGTATTCAAACACTCGCAACCATCGCTCGCTCTCTGTTCGTGACGAGTTCTTGAAGTTGCCTATGTGGAGCGGATCGAGTGCAGCCAGTCAGCCTCCCCGGATAATAGCAATAGTAGACCAATAATACGTACAGTGTATTTGACATGCGCCATCCCTATAGCCATTGTCTCCTCCTGTTCATCTAGAAGAACTCTATGTTTTTCTTTATTGACAGAGTTCAGCAGCTCACGAATTGAAGCCCACTCCTCTCCAGGTTTTCTCTTCAGCCTGAATTTTCTTGGGTCTATTTTTTTCGCCTTCATCTTTTTCCACCTTGGGGCGGCGCTGCGTTGGCTTTCATTAGTGGTTATTAGCATCGGTATCATTGGTAAAAGTGCGTGCTCACGTAACAATGTCAAGGTTCTGCTGGGTCCCATGATGTACTCATGGGGGGTTATATGTCGTTGTAGCTGGCCATAACGGGTCGCTGATATTTTCAACGGAATGCCAAGCCCAAGACGAATAATATCTGGGTCATTCGTGCACAATTCGGTCCAATTTCTGACTTGAAAATAAGCCAGCCATCGTTTGAAATCGAGTTTGAAATTTCAGCCAGTGCGGCCATTATCCTTATTCAGAAGGAGGAAATAAATGTCAGTGTGGACTGCCTCAGAGGACTATATAATATCATAACAGTCATGAATGACGTCTGTAATCGACGCGGCCCTTACTAAGCGAACTACCCTTGAATAGTAAAGGAAAGACACTTGGACTTGTTGAGACAATGGGATAGCGCAGAGAGTCGGGTCGGTCGAGATGAAGACAGACCGGTGTCCACAAGATGGCGCACGGGTTGTCGAGAGATGTGTGTGGGTTGGGCGGCGGACTCGAAGTGGGGTGAAGTCTGTGCGGCTACCTTGAGGAAACCGCCCGCCCGACCTGACCTCTAGCGCGCTATGTTCAATTTATTATTTTAATTATTAATAACACCATAATACACATTTATTTTGTAATAATATTTACATTCGTGTGACGAATAAACATGCTGTATGATAAATAACTATGCTCTCTACCTTTTATGTATTCATAATCTGACGAACCACTCGTCCGTTCGTCACAGACGTCTATAACAAGGGTAACATTACAGGCCTACAAGTGGAGCATGAGAATAGTTCAGCTCACGAGACGAACTCACAGGAGCAGGATAGTGAAATCTTAAACAATATAGAGAATGCAGGGCAAAGCTTAACATAAGCTCACATGACTTTACCACACGCAGGAGAGGACAAAGTAAAATATGTTCTAAGTCGCGGAGGCATAAAATTTAAAAATAACCTAAACATGTGCAATGCTTGCACTCAACGAAATACAGCACCGTACCTCATATAAGTCCAAACCTATGTGGTCACTGGCGCAGACTTCGGGGCCACATACATGCTGACCTGTGCTCACCGGGCGTATCCTCACTTGAAGGAGCCGCACTCGGATCCTGTGAAAACTGGCCGAATATGGGTACCAGGCACTAAAACAAGAACGAGAAATGAAAATGTGAATTTTGAGAAATCGTGTCCTCTTGAAAACAACAATAATCATGCTCAAGAGAGCAATCAGCTCAATAAACGAAGTCAAATATTGATAGTGAAGCCGAACGCACTGATCACTCAGAAGATGACCTAGTGGACGAGACAGAACAAAATAACCCAGCAAACACAGAAGACAATAAAACAAGCCATGATGACGACAAGACCGAAACAGAGCAACAATCTGGTACAGAGACGAAGACATCTAAATATCCGTTAAGAAACTGCAAAAATGTAGGTCCTCAAAATATGCGCGATGCAGATCATCTTGAAGTAAACCTAATGGGTGAATTCTTGAAGACATATAATGACGTAGTGAACTCAGCTAATAAGCAATAAGTGCATCGAAGCGATAAAGCAGGAACTAAACTTCGTGGAACAACGCAATGTATGGATCGTAGTCTGTTCACAAAAACAAGGAGTAGACAGCGATCAGCTATTCAGCCTACGAAGAATAATTTATATATATATATATATATAATTTATATATTTTATTATCATATATATAACTTATGATAATAATTTATATATTTATATATATATATATATATATATATATATATATATATCTGCAGTATTGTCAGACATACATGCATAGATTGATATACTCACAAAAATAGAATTCGGTGGAGTCACCAGAGGGCGAAAGTGTTAAACGAAATATGAACTCCCTGTAAGCTTTCATCCAGATCAGCACGCGGGAATGCAACCTTCACATCGAACTGAGTTAAGTGAAGTTTTTCACTAGCGCCTATGCTTAGTATTGCCCTTATGGTTTCATATCTTGCCACAGGGCTGAATAGTTGATCGTTGTCTATTCCTTGTTTTTATGTATAGCTTTTTATTACTAGGCATGCTTTGTAGCGCTCTATTTCGCCTTCTATAGGGTCTTTTTACCTTGAAGGTCCACCGGCACCCGATCGGTCTGAAGTCTGATGGTAAATAGTTCCTGTTTCATGGCTTCGATGCATTGTTGATTATTGGCTGAGTTCATTACGTCATTATATGTCTCGGGCTCTCTTTCTCCGGAGTCACCCATTTAGTTTTGCTTCCACATTGTCTGCCTCGAGCATAATTTGAGGACTTACATGATCTTGCTACGTTTCCTTGTTCTGTCTCGGGTCGACAGAGCGCTGCGGGGACGCCTTATGCGGGTGACTTCAGCTAGTTTCGTCAACACAAACGCGTTCGTGATTGTGGCGAAAATGATCCTCCGAACTCGAGAACCAGGTGGTGTGAAAGCGCGCCGCGTATGGTCGGTTCGTATGTACGAGCGAATTGCGCGAGCTTGATCCCGACGCCTTTCAGCTGCACCACTGAACTTTGGATGTGGTTTAGTGGGTTATGTTCTAATTATCCCTGCGTTCGGTTTCACTCTCGATATTTGAATTCGTTTGTTAAGATGTTACTGTTCGCTCTCTTGAGCATGATTATTGTTTTGTCCACGAGGACTCGGTTTCTCAAAATTCACTTTTTATTTCTCACTATTATTTTAGTACCTGGTTCGGTCTGTTCGTCACAGAATATTCGGTCTGTTGTCACAGAATCCGCCAAGGATTCCGGGATAGCTTCGAAGCATCGAACTTTTTCTTTGTGCGACTTGTATCATAATAGAGAACTTTGCTTCCAAAGATATGGAATTTACCTAAGTAAAGTTTTCTGCCTAACATTAGTTCATGTGTCCTTTGATATTTTTGATGCTTTGGAGTCTCGTGGGCTGAATTATTCTCTTGCTCCACTTGTAGGCCTGTGATGCTACTTTCGTCATCGACGTCATATAGACTGCGTATATAATCACCGTCATAAATATATATATGGACCGCCTCTGAGGCGGTCTATACTGACTTTTACTCCCTCTTTCTGAATATGGTTAACGACCGCACTGGCTGAGATTTCAAACTCATTCTGTGAGTTGATTTACTGAGATTAGCTTCCTTCTCATTTTCGCAATGAACAGCACTTGTTTAAGTTCCATGTCGATCGTAATTTTCCGTTGTCGAACTGTTAGGTGGACTAGAATACAGCTGCGAAATTTGTATTTGCTTGCTTTGGTCTATCAAATCCCTTTTCTCTCCAGTTGCACATTGCCTGCTTTTGTGTCATGGCTTTCCACAGTTATAGCAGATTAGACCACTACTATTGTTTGCATATTGTGAGTGACCGTGCGATTGTTGATGTCCGTCTGTTTGGTATGAGTTTGATCGCTCTTGTAAGTAGTAGTTTCGTCGTTGGCGGTTATGCTGCTGTTGTTTTCTGCAGCTATTATATTTGTGTTGCTTGTGTCTATCGAGTGATATGTTTGAGTGTAGAGCGCTTGTATTTTCCTCGTCTCGAATTTTCGTAGTCTAGCTGATTCTGCACTTATCATGTCTGTTAGAGTGCTAAGTTTTCTTTCTGATTTTGACTTTGTTTCCCATGCTAATTTGAAGGATTCCCAATCATTTGGCAGAGAGCTGATCGGGTAAGCACATGCAATATCCACTTTTAGTTCATCTGTGTGCACATGAGCTTATTGAAATAGCTCACGTTTTCAATTACTGATCGGGAAGGTATGTATCTAAACAACATGAATCTGGTTATGGCTTGGTCTTTCAGGATGCCACTGTTTTTTGTGAATCTGGTTTGTAGATTGTTCTACATGCTAAAGGCTACAATCATGTCTGTAGCACCTAGAAGAGATTCAGTATAATTCAGGGATGAATTGAATTTGTCAGGATGGTTTTTGCAGCTTTGTTGCCGATTTTGAATTTATCAAGTATTTTCTCTTGTCTAACAAGATTTTTTGGTTTCTTTGTGTGGGAATAAAAATTCTGATATTGGTTCTTTCAATTCACCAGGTGTGACTCCCAGCCCCCCCCGATACCTTCCCCCTCCCGGGTTCTGTGTTTTGACCAAAACTCTTTCTCCCGGCGTCCTCCAGCTTCATCTTATTCCTCATTATCAAATTTAGCCAGCCAACCGTCTTATCCAATTCCTCACACTAACCTGATCTTGTTGTTCGTGCTGATAACGGCATATGTTGTCAAAACAATGATTCTCGAAGTTTGGCGGTTCGGTCTCCTCCCTAGTTGGGTAACTTATTCACAGGGTCGTCAGGGAAAGATCATATTCTGGTCTATTTTAGCACACCCAATTAGTTCGATTTTAACTATAGAAGTGAAGACGCCGATAACTTTGGTGCTTGGCTTGGTGAAGTGTCAACGGGAAGCGTTGAGCGATATACAACTGGCTCAGCAATCCGTTCAGCTTTATTATGGACTTTATAATATATGCTCCATTACTCTCCAGTCATGTGGGGAAGGTCCGTTAATTTACACGTGCGTACAAACTACTTAACCTGGGTATTCAGTATTAATTCGGTCACTTCATTATCTATACTGTAGTGTTTTTTGTTCTAGTTTTTGTGTGTGTGTGTTGTTCATTTTACGAGAAGAGCTGAAGCGTCCGCTCCTCTGTAACTGTATGAGAACTGGCGGAGAACAAAGTTCGTTCCGCTTCGGTTCACTCCGAGTTGTCAGTATCTGCACTGTTCGCTTCGTCGCTGTTATTGTGGCGGCTTGAAAGTTCACAGGGAGTTCGTATTTCGTAAACAAGAAATGACGATTGGGCAAGGTCAGCAAAACACCATCGCCAACTTTGACGAATCACGCTTTGACCTCAGTTCGTTGGAGAATTGCGCGAGATTTAGGTTTATCAATCAAACCATAGATTTCTAAATCATCGGCTCACTCAATGGATTCTAGATCGGGCGGAAAGTATCTGTGGATGTCGAGTCCAAGGGTAGCACACAGCAGCGGACACATACAACTGCACAACTGGGGCTCGTCGTTAAGGGCAGGGAGAAATTGATTCATGTGATCTTCGTCATCTGTGAATCGAAATAAAAGGTCAAGAAGAAAGGCATTAAACCACTTCACTGTTGATTTCTTGTATTCATGGATGATTCACGAACTATAAGCTAGCTGATCCAACCGTTTTCATTAATAAACTATACTATCTAAAATATATACAAATCGATAATATACATCTCAGGCAAGTTGTATAGTGGCAGGAAAATGAAAAATAAAATGATGCCTTGTCGAAGACAACTCTCCCACCATAGGGTTTGAACGTACGAATGTGGAATCGTCGAACGCGTCTTGAATCACAGATTCAAATACTGCCGCGGCCTTACGGGGGTGTGGATTTTTCCTCTCGACACTTCTCATAGCAATGGCTTATTACATATGGACGATATTTGCATGAAAATCTCGCTGGCGTTTGTATTCCAACACTCGCAACCATCGCTCGCTCTCTGTTCGTGACGAGTTCTTGAAGTCGCCTATGTGGAGCGGATCGAGTGCAGCCAGCCAGCCTCCCCGGATAAATATAACCTCAGTCTTGTTCATATTTATCAACAAGCTGACCTCTTGATTTTACGTTGACGCTCACGTGAACGCCTGGTGGATTTGGAGCACTCTCCTTCCGAAAAACCACGAGGTCATCAGCATAACAACGCTTTTACGTGGCCAACCGTATCTGGGACTGGGGACTGTAGATGGTTCAGCAGCCACTGTTACGTTTTATGCTGTTTTACTACTATACCTGACAAAGGTGACAATGAAGAAAATTATTGCATTCGCACACCGTAATATGAACATACGCGTCCTCCTGACATTAAAATCGACTACGGGTACCCCACAAGCACTTTGCTGACAAACGTAAAATCACTTCCCAGGGCAAAATAATGATGACAGAGACGAGAAAAAGTAGACCAATAATACGGACAGTGTATTTGACATGCGCCATCCCTATAGCCATTGTCTCCTCCTGTTCATATAGAAGAACTCTATGTTTTCGCTTCTTGACAGAACTCAGCAGCTCACGAACTGAGGCCCACTCCTCTCCAGGTTTTGTCGTCAGCTTGAATTTTATTCTGTCTATTTTTTTAGCCTTCATCTTTTGCCACCTTGGGACGGCGCTGCGTTGGCTTTCATTTGTGATCATTAGCGACGGTATCATTGGTAAAAGTGCGTGCTCACGTAACAATGTCAAGGTTCTGCTGGGTCCCATGATGTACTCATGGGGGGTTATATGTAGTTGTAGCTGGCCATAACGGGTCGCTGATCTTTTCAACGGAATGCCAAGCCCAAGACGAATAATATCTGGGTCATTCGTGCACAATTCGGTCCAATTTCTGATTTGAAAATAAGACAACCATCGGATATCGCTCTCTTTCTTACGGTAGGGCAGGGAAAAGTACTTGGAGTCGGCTTCTTTAAACCCGAGTATGTCTCTCTCGGGTTCAAGAAGGTCAGACGTGACCTCATTTTTGTAAACGTTCATTACGATCAGTTGTAGCACTACGAGGAATAACCCGAGAATAATTTTATGTCGTTTGCTAATCTGATGCCGTCTTTGGTAATGATCACAGGTGCAACGATTGTCAACCGGAAACGCAGTTAGAATGCTCATGAGCGTTTGAGAGATAAGATGAGCCCAGGAAGTTGTCCAGCTGCAATGTCCAAATGAGGCAAAGCCGGTAACGACAACGGTAACAAATATCAGTCCTGTGAGGGTCACTGTAGTCAGAGGAGCAACGAGGGCTGACTCGGAAGGTTCGACGACAGCAAGAGGGCGCAGACAGCCATTCGAATATATGTGTTCAAGACCACCCATGCTAAGAGTTTCATATCTTGGTGACCTGGTGAAAGGTAACACATCACTTTTTGTGATAGTTTCATTAAGAAATGACTGTTTTAGATGTACCGATACCTCGATTAGCCACTCCCCTGCTAGAAGAATCGAAAAGGCCTTGTAAAAGCCTTTTATATTCGAAATGCTTCGAATCATCGCTTTGCCGGTGGCTTGCGCAGGAAAACGAAATTGTGTTAGAGCAGTGTCATTATACATAATCGTAAATAAACGGTCTACCACCCAGTAGTCTATCAAACGGACCTTTCCCTGAGGTTCATTTAGAATAAGCACAAACGGGCAGTACGTTCGTTCAATATAATAATGCCATGACGGTTTGTAATCAGAAATTATGAAAACAACAAAGGACCTCATCGAAATAAGGGAATCCATAATTTTATGATCAATCTCAATTTTTGGGCATTTGTAAATGATTAGCGGCCTAGGTATCCTGACCATATTGGCGATTGTGAGATAGTTCGGTTTATCACCCAGCGTTGTGAATGCAATCACCGATATGTCCCAGTCTGATGCAGTAGCAAATTTCTCTTGGATGCAGTCGCCCAACAGAAAAATAGACGAATCTTCGACGGAGACGTTCTTCTGTGGGGCGTACTTCCGGATGATACGCATGAGACTATTGGATGAGGCATTCCCTGTGTGGTTCTTCGTTGTCGCGACGCAGTAGATAATGCCGGTGAAGCTCAAAAGCAACGTCCCTAACAATGATACCTGTGTATTGAATGGCGAAGTCATCCTGACTAAGACCGATAGCAATTGATGTTGCGGGAACGCTTTGTTTACACCTTAAATAGAAAACAATAATTATTTTAAACTTGAGAGCACCTGATAATAAAAGCTTATATAATTAGTTATAATATTGTCGTAACTAAATCATTGGCAGAAGCAAAAGTAACTGTTTCCAAATATTTAGTGTAGCTTTTGAGTACAGATGAAAAAACCAGGAGATTCTACTCAACATAACCTTGAAATATATCGAATTGATTTCCCATAGGACTGAGTTTATCGAACACTGTTATCCAGTGCAACATGTAGTTGGGAATATATTCTGAACCTCATGACAACAACTTCAAGGCTTCGTAAGACACCGTATTCAAAGAGATCCCCGTTCTCTGTGAACTAGACATATGCCCATCTGCCATAGACCTCGAGTTAACCAGTGAGTTCGTGCAGCAAACAGCTCAAACGTGTAGAGTTCTGAGGTGTTTAAAATAGAGAATTCAACACTGAATACATAAATTGTCCAGCCTAACTCACAGCCAACGTTTAACGTTCACGGAAGGACTGCTTTCGGCATAAGGCTTCATAAGACGGACAACCCATTTAAATGCAAATGTGCAACACAGGAGGACAGAAGCTGTGCACCTACGTGTCTCTCCTCCGATTGCAAGGCGCACACGAACGCACCACCACGCCACCGGGCTCGATAACACTGAATACATGGGTTGCATCGAATTATATACAGCAATTGAGTTTATCACAATTGCAATGGTATTTTTTTAAACAAGTCTAATGTTTTTTTATAACACATGTTGGTTCTCTGAGGATTAGGCAATATTGCCTAAAACAAAAGAGTGCCTACGTCGCTCTTTTTTCTTGCACGCGCTGGAACGCCTAGGTTGCCGGGCGGAGGTGGTAACTGGTTTGGGTCGTACCCCACCGCGAGAAGACAGGCTGTAAAAGTGGATGGCTCCGAATCTGATTGGCGGACGATTGACATAGGAACTCTTCAAGGGTCTATTCTTGGTCCGTTCATGTTCTTAATTCTTACCAACTTCGTCCTATTAAAGATCTCAGCAGGGAATTATTGCAAGACGATTGTGTATGCGGATGACACAACTCTTTTGTTTCGAATTCGGCCGGCTGAGATGTACGAATATATTAATACAGCGTTCCTGAGGGTAAAAGGGATCGTGCGACTGTTTCTTGGGTTCGGCTTTGCCATCAATACCAACAAAACTAACGACTCACTTTTTCGCTCACCTCAATGAACCCCTCAAATGGTTCCGATTCAGCTCTGCGGAGTAACGCTCCCATGGACGGAGTCGGTAAAGTGTCTGGGCATCACCATGCATGAAAACCTCCGTTGGCATGAACCATATGGGCGCGTTCTTGCCTAAATCTTACGTGATAGCTACGCTGAGACGCTTTAAAGAACTGGGTATCCCGTTGGAAGGTCTGTTACGTATCTATAACATGCTGCTGATACGAATGCTATGCAACGATTTGTCGGTCTGGGAAGGTAGGTATAGAATGATCCTTCGAAGAGGAGAAGTTGTTCAGGCGGACGCCATTCGAGCTACAATATGTTAGGTAAACGCCGCACGGAATCTGTCCCTGGCATCATGAAGAACTACGGGCTCTCTAAACTGAAGGTAATGTACTACGTCCACGTTGCGCTCCTTGCCTTTAAAATGTCGAGGGGATTTACTACTGGTGACATAGCTTTCCCGATTGTTCCTATGAGGAAATGCTCTTTCTTACTAACTGCATACCGTCTGGGGCATGCTTCTTCACGAGATTCGATCACTCAACACACCAGAAAAAAATTGCCGTAAAAGAACTTTTAACATGTTTTTTTTAAGACGAGGACAGGATCTATATTGCAAGTCCCGTAAATAAACCCCACATGAGTTGAATTGAAATTGGAATTTTACCTAAATCTAAAGTCTCTGTCGCGATAGTGTGACATGACGGAGGTTATCAAGCTATTAATTCTGGTAAAACGACTGCGTGGTGATATAGTACAGTGAACATAAACAGTTTGAATACGTAGTGAGTCTGAGGTGCCCGGAGCCCTACCGGCATTTTCACATAGGGGCGAATACCCATCGTGGGTTTACACAACAGATGCTAAACTCCCATCAGTTCAACGAGATGTTTGAAGCCCTCGAATTTTGAATGTGGGTGCCAATCGCCTGTATTCGAAGCAACCGCCTGTATTCTAAGTAAAAAAATTGTGCGATCTCCATTTCTGATACAAAGGGATTATAGCATCTGGGAACAGCTTGGACCGTATCTTCCTGCCGTACAAGAGATCCTGTGGTATATGGCTGACACGTAGTAAATCACAGCTTCTATTCTAGTCCTACACACAGTCCAGTATTATTGCACACTAATTATTTCAAGGTGTGGGACCCTTATACACGTAAATACGTTGGGGGCGTGAAACGCGTCTTAGAAGGATTTTGTCACAGAATTCTCAGACGATATGAAACCAATGACTATCTCCTTCCCCCCACACCTAATGTATAACCAACACCACTTGTACATATAATATTATGACAGTGAACACTTTGTCTGTTATAACACTCCTTCCAATCATTACGGAGAAGCCAAACAATTACAACGCTTACCGTTAAGGCATTCAGAACACTGAAATAATATGTTCTGTTGAGGAATTGTCAGGCAGACGACACGTGAGCTTTCGTCCGTATCACGTAAAGCAGGTATACCTCCTAAAATTAATCACTCATGTTAGCTAGGCATGAGTGGTGGACTGCCACCTCCATCGTTGCCACTGCTTGAAAGAAAAGAGCATCTGCCTCCAGCGTCGTCACACATGCGCGAATAACTGTGCAGGCCCAGCAAAGCCTCTCCGCGGTACCTTCCTCGAGGTTCAACGCAAGTCTCTCTATGCGTATTGGTAGGACAGCAACAACAGGGATCGATGCGGACGATCCCATTCTAGATTCGTATGAGAGCCAGGTCCTGCAGTATTCGAGCGATTAGACGTAGATTTCAATGAATATCCGGAAACCGGCGTGGCATTGAATCGAATTTTGCATATTTAGCTTGCTCAAAGTAGCGAATGTCTGCCTATTTTGATCTGAAGACAAACGAACGAGACATCAAGCTTAGAAACGATTTTAAACAACTGTGAACCTTATTTCCACTTACTATTGGTTATAACTCTACAGCGTGACAAATTACGTGATACTTATTTTAGAGAGTCTGGTCAGAACCGAACGTTAGATCAGTGTATCGGAACCGAAGCTGATAATTGTTTGAATGTTTGCAGTACAGAAGACACCGCCATCCTTAGTTAAAGCAATCATTACACCTAATTTAACCAAATTTACCGTTCACTTGTGCATTCATTGAAACGGTTGCATTTATTTATACCCATTATTCCGGAAAAAGCAGCATTCGTAAAAGAGCCAGGTCCTGCAGTGTTCGAGCGATGAGACGTAGATTTCAATGAATATTTAGAAACAGGCGTGGCATTGAATCGTATTTTGCATATTTAGCTGGCTCAAAGTAGCGAATGTCTGCCTATTTTGATCTAAAGACAAACGAACGAGACATCAAGCTTAGAAACGATTTTAAACATCTGTGAACTTTCTTTCCTAGTTACTATTGGTTATAACTCTACAGCGTGACAAATTACGTAATATACATTTGACAGAATCTAGCCAGAACCGAACGTCAGATCAGTGTATCGGAACCGAATCTGATAATCGTTTGAATTTTTGCAGTACAGAAGACAGTGTAACCAATAACCATAAAACGAGATGTCAAGTTGCAAATGAGCTAGAGTCCATACATTAAGGATCGTTCAACCCACAACTAACCCTCTATCTCGTCCGTCCGTAATATCAAAGAAAAATGAAGAACAAAATGATGCCTTGTCGAAGACAACTCTCCCACCATAGGGTTTGAACGTACGAATGTGGAATCGTTGAACGCGTCTTGAATCCTAGATTCAAATACTGCCGCACCCTTACGGGGATGTGGATTTTTCCTTAAATTAAAATCGACTATGGGTACCCCACAAGCAGTTTGCTGACAAACGTAAAATCACTTCCCAGGGCAAAATGATGATGACAGAGACGAGCAAAAGTAGACCAATAATACGGACAGTGTATTTAACATGCACCATCCCTATAGCCATTGTCTCCTCCTGTTCATCTAGAAGAACTCTATGTTTTCGCTTCTTGACAGAGCTCAGCAGCTCACGAACTGAGGCCCACTCCTCTCCAGGTTTTGTCGTCAGCTTGAATTTTATTCTGTCTATTTTTTTAGCCTTCATCTTTTGCCACCTTGGGACGGCGCTGCGTTGGCTTTCATTAGTGGTTATTAGCATCGGTATCATTGGTAAAAGTGCGTGCTCACGTAACAATGTCAAGGTTCTGCTGGGTCCCATGATGTACTCAAAGGGTGTTATATCTCGGTGTAGCTGGCCATAACGGGTCGCTGATCTTTTCAACGGAATACCAAGCCCAAGACGAATAATATCGGGGTCATTCGTGCACAATTCGGTCCAATTTCTGATTTGAAAATAAGACAACCATCGGATATCGCTCTCTTTCTTACGGTAGGGCAGGGAAAAGTACTTGGAGTCGGCTTCTTTAAACCCGAGTATGTCTCTCTCGGGTTCAAGAAGGTCAGACGTGACCTCATTTTTGTAAACGTTCATTACGATGAGTTGTAGCACTACGAGGAATAACCCGAGAATGATTTTATGTCGTTTGCTAATCTGATGCAGTCTTCGGTGATGATCACAGGTGCAGCGATTGTCAACTGGATACGCCGTTAGAATGCTCATGAGCGTTTGAGAGATAAGATGAGCCCACGAAGTTGTCCAACTGCAATGTCCAAATGAGGCAAAGCCGGTAACGACAACGGTAACAAATATCAGTCCTGTGAGGGTCACTGTAGTCAGAGGAGCAACGAGGGCTGACTCGGACGGTTCGACGACAGCAAGAGGGCGCAGACAGCCATTCGAATATATGTGTTCAAGACCACCCATGCTAAGAGTTTCATATCTTGATGGCCTGGTGAAAGTTAACACTTTACTTTTTGTGATAGTTTTATTAAGAAATGACTGTTTTAGGTGTACCAATACCGCGATTAGCCACTCCCCTGCTAGAAGAATCGAAAAGGCCTTGTAAAAGCCTTTTATATTCGAAATGCTTCGAATCATCGCTTTGCCGGTGGCTTGCGCAGGGAAACGAAATTGTGTTAGAGCAGTGTCATTATACATAATCGTAAATAAACGGTCTACCATCCAGTAGTCTATCAAGCGGACCTTTCCCTGAGGTTCATTTAGAATAAGCACGAATGGGCAGTACGTTCCTTCAATATAATAATACCATGACGGCCTGTAATCAGAAATTATGAAAACAACAAAGGACCTCATCGAAATAAGGGAATCCCTAATTTTATGATCAATCTCAATTTTTGGGCATTTGTAAATGATTAGCGGTCTAGGTATCCTGACCATATTGGCGATTGTGAGATAGTTCGGTTTATCACCCAGCGTTGTGTATGTAATCACCGATATGTCCCAGTCTGATGCAATAGCAAATTTCTCTTGGATACAGTCACCAAACAGAAAAAGAGATGAATCTTCGACGGAGACGTTCTTCTGTGGGGCGTACTTCCGGATGATTCGCATCAGACTATTGGATGAGGCATTCCCTGTGTGGTTCTTCGTTGTCGCGACGCAGTAGATAATGCCGGTGAAGCTCAAAAGCAACGTCCCTAACAATGATACCTGTGTATTGAATGGCGAAATCATCCTGACTAAGACCGATAGCAATTGATGTTGCGGGAACGCTTTGTTTACACCTTGAATAGAAAACAATAATTATTTTAAAATTGCGAGCACCTGAAAATAAAAGCTTACATAATTAGTTATAATATTGTCGTAACTAAATCATTGGCAGAAGCAAAAGTAACTGTTTCCAAATAATTAGTTTAGCTTTTGAGTACAGATGAAAAAACCAGTAGATTCTATTCAACATAACCTTGAAATATATCGAACTGATTTCCCATAGGACTGAGTTTATTGAACAGTGTTATCCAGTGCAACATGTAGTTGGGAATATATTCTGAACCGCATGACAACAACTTCAAGGCTTCGTAAGACACCGTATTCAAAGAGCTCCCCCTTCTGTGTGAACTAAACATATGCTCATCTGCAATAGACCTCGAGTTAACCAACGAGTTCGTGCTGCAAACAGCTCAAACGTGTAGAGTTCTGAGATGTTTAAAATAGAGAATTCAACACTGAATACATAAATTGTCCGGCCTAACTCACAGCCAACATTTAACGTTCACGGTACGACTGCCTTCGGCATAAGGCTTCATAAGACGGACAACCCCTTTAAATGTGCAACGGCGAGGACAGAAGCTGTGCACCTACGTGTCTCTCTCCGATTGCAAGGCTCTCACGAACGCACCACCACGCCACCGGGCTCGACAACACTGAATACATGGGTTGCATCGAATTATATAGAGCAATTGAGTTTATTACAATTGCAATGGTATTTTTTTTAAACAAGTCTAATGTTTTTTTATAACACATGTTGGTTCTGTGAGGATTAGACAATATTGCCTAAAACAAAAGAGTGCCTACGTCGCTCTTTTTTCTTGCACGCGCCGGAACGCCTAGGTTGCCGGGGCGGAGGTGGTAAACTGGTTTGGTTCGTACCTCCCCGCGAGAAGACAGGCTGTAAAAGTGGATGGCTCCGAATCTGATTGGCGGACGATTGACATAGGAACTCTTCAAGGGTCTATTCTTGGTCCGTTCATGTTCTTAATTCTTACCAACTTCGTCCTATTAAAGATCTCAGCAGGGAATTATTGCAAGACGATTGTGTATGCGGATGACACAACTCTTTTGTTTCGAATTCGGCCGGCTGAGATGTACGAATATATTAATACAGCGTTCCTGAGGGTAAAAGGGATCGTGCGACTGTTTCTTGGGTTCGGCTTTGCCATCAATACCAACAAAACTAACGACTCACTTTTTCGCTCACCTCAATGAACCCCTCAAATGGTTCCGATTCAGCTCTGCGAAATAGCGCTCCTATGGACGGAGTCGGTAAAGTGTCTGGGCATCATCACCATGAAAACCTCCATTGGCAGAACAATATGGGCGCGTTCTTGCCTAAATCTTACGTGATAGCTACGCTGAGACGCTTTAAAGAACTGGGTATCCCGTTGGAAGGTCTGTTACGTATCTATAACATGCTGCTGATACGAATGCTATGCAATGATTTGTCGGTCTGGGGAGGTAGGTATAGAATGATCCTTCGTAAGGAGAAGTTGTTCAGGCGGACGCCATTCGAGCTATAATATGTTAGGTAAACGCCGCACGGAGTCTGTCCCTGGCATCATGAAGAACTACGGGCTCTCTAAACTGAAGGTAATGTACTACGTCCACGTTGCGCTCCTTGCCTTTAAAATGTCGAGGGGATTAACTACTGGTGACATAGCTTTCCCAATTGTTCCTATGAGGAAATGCTCTTTCTTACTAACTGCATACCGTCTGGGGCATGCTTCTTCACGAGATTCGATCACTCTACACACCAGAAAAAATTGCCGTAAAAGAACTTGTAACATGTTTCCTAAGACGAGGACAGGATCTATATTGCAAGTCCCGTAAATAAACCCCACATGAGTTGAATTGAAATTGGAATTTTACCTAAATCTAAAGTCTCTGTCGCGATAGTGTGACATGACGGAGGTTATCAAGCTATTAATTCTGGTAAAACGACTGCGTGGTGATATAGTACAGTGAACATAAACCGTTTGAATACGTAGTGAGCCTGAGGTGCCCGGAGCCCTACCGGCATTTTCACATAGGGGCGAATACCCATCGTGGGTTTACACAACGGATGCTAAACTCCCATCAGTTCAACGAGATGTTTGAAGCCCTCGAATTTTGAATGTGGGTGCCAATCGCCTGTATTCTAAGTAAAAAAATTGTGCGATCTCCATTCTCTGATACAAAGGGATGATACCATCTGCGAACGGCTTGGACCGTATCTTCCTGCCGTACAAGAGATCCTGTGCTATATGGCTGACACGTAGTAAATCACAGCTTCTCTTCTAGTCCTACACACAGTCCAGTATTATTGCACACTAATTATTTCAAGTTGTGGGACCCTTATATAAGTAAATAAGTTGGGGGCGTGAAACGCGTCTTAGGAGGATTTTGTCACAGAATTCGCAGACGATATGAAACCAATGACTATCTCCTTTCCCTCACACCTGATGTATAACCAACCCCACTTGTACATTTTTATGACAGTGAACACTTTGTCTGTTATAACACTCCTTATAATCATCACGGAGAAGACAAACAATTACAACGCTTACCGTTAAGGCATTCAGAACACTGAAATAATATTTTCTGTTGAAGAATTGTCAGGCAGACGACACGTGAGCTTTCGTCCGTATCACGTAAAGGCGGTGTACTTCCTAAAACTAATCACTCATGTTAGCTAGGTATAAGTGGTGGACTGCCACCTCCAGCGTTGCCACTGCTTGAAAGAAAAGCGCATCTAAACTCAGTATCGTCACCACATGCGCGAATAAATGTGCAGGCCCAGCAAAGCCTCTCCGCGGTACCTTCCTCGAGTTTCAAGGCAAGTCTCTCTATGCGTATTGGTAGGACAGCAACAACAGGGATCGGTGCGGACGATCCCATTCTAGATTCGTATGAGAGCCAGGTCCTGCAGTATTCGAGCGATTAGACGTAGATTTCAATGAATATTCAGAAACCGGCGTGGCATTGAATCGTATTTTGCATATTTAGCTGGCTCAAAGTAGCGAATGTCTGCCTATTCTGATCTAAAGACAAACGAACGAGACATCAAGGTTAGAAACGATTTTAAACAACTGTGAACCTTATTTCCTACTTACTAATGGTTATAACTCTACAGCGTGACAAATTACGTGATACTTATTTTAGAGAGTCTGGTCAGAACCGAACGTTAGCTCAGTGTATCGGAACCGAAGCTGATAATTGTTTGAATGTTTGCAGTACAGAAGACACCGCCATCCTTAGTTAAAGCAATCATCACACCTCATTTAACCAAATTTGCCGTTAACTTGTGCATTCATTGAAACTATTGCATTTATTTATACTGATTATTCCGGAAAAAGCAACATTCGTATAAGAGCCAGGTCCTGCAGTGTTCGAGCGATGAGACGTAGATTTCAATGAATATTTAGAAACCGGCGTGGCATTGAATCGTATTTTGCATATTTAGCTGGCTCAAAGTAGCGAATGTCTGCCTATTTTGATCTAAAGACAAACGAACGAGACATCAAGCTTAGAAACGATTTTAAACATCTGTGAACTTTCTTTCCTAGTTACTATTGGTTATAACTCTACAGCGTGACAAATTACGTAATATACATTTGACAGAATCTAGCCAGAACCGAACGTCAGATCAGTGTATCGGAACCGAATCTGATAATCGTTTGAATTTTTGCAGTACAGAAGACAGTGTTAACCAATAACCATAAAACGAGATGTCAAGTTGCAAATGAGCTAGAGTCCATACATTAAGGATCGTTCAACCCACAACTAACCCTCTATCTCGTCCGTCCGTAATATCAAAGAAAAATGAAGAACAAAATGATGCCTTGTCGAAGACAACTCTCCCACCATAGGGTTTGAACGTACGAATGTGGAATCGTTGAACGCGTCTTGAATCCTAGATTCAAATACTGCCGCACCCTTACGGGGATGTGGATTTTTCCTCTCGACACTTCTCATAGCAATGGCATATTCCATATGGACGATATTTGCATGAAATCCTCGCTGGCGTTTGTATTCAAACACTCGCAACCATCACTCGCTCTCTGTTCGTGACGAGTTCTTGAAGTTGCCTATGTGGAGCGGATCGAGTGCAGCCAGCCAGCCTCCGCGGATAAATATAACCTCTGTCTTGTTCATATTTATCAACAAGCCGACCTCTTGATTTTATGTTGACTCTCACGTGAACGCCTGGTGGATTTGGAGCACTCTCCTTCCGAAAAACCACGAGGTCATCAGCATATAACAACGCTTTTAGGTGGGCAACCGTATCTGGGACTGGGGACTGTAGATGGTTCAGAAGACACTGTTACGTTTTATGCTGTTTTACTACTATACCTGACAAAGGTGACAATGAAGACAATTATTGCATTCGTACACCGTAATATGAACATACGCGTCCTCCTTAAATTAAAATCGACTATGGGTACCCCACAAGCAGTTTGCTGACAAACGTAAAATCACTTCCCAGGGCAAAATGATGATGACAGAGACGAGCAAAAGTAGACCAATAATACGGACAGTGTATTTAACATGCACCATCCCTATAGCCATTGTCTCCTCCTGTTCATCTAGAAGAACTCTATGTTTTCGCTTCTTGACAGAGCTCAGCAGCTCACGAACTGAGGCCCACTCCTCTCCAGGTTTTGTCGTCAGCTTGAATTTTATTCTGTCTATTTTTTTAGCCTTCATCTTTTGCCACCTTGGGACGGCGCTGCGTTGGCTTTCATTAGTGGTTATTAGCATCGGTATCATTGGTAAAAGTGCGTGCTCACGTAACAATGTCAAGGTTCTGCTGGGTCCCATGATGTACTCAAAGGGTGTTATATCTCGGTGTAGCTGGCCATAACGGGTCGCTGATCTTTTCAACGGAATACCAAGCCCAAGACGAATAATATCGGGGTCATTCGTGCACAATTCGGTCCAATTTCTGATTTGAAAATAAGACAACCATCGGATATCGCTCTCTTTCTTACGGTAGGGCAGGGAAAAGTACTTGGAGTCGGCTTCTTTAAACCCGAGTATGTCTCTCTCGGGTTCAAGAAGGTCAGACGTGACCGCATTTTTGTAAACGTTCATTACGATGAGTTGTAGCACTACGAGGAATAACCCGAGAATGATTTTATGTCGTTTGCTAATCTGATGCAGTCTTCGGTGATGATCACAGGTGCAGCGATTGTCAACTGGATACGCCGTTAGAATGCTCATGAGCGTTTGAGAGATAAGATGAGCCCACGAAGTTGTCCAACTGCAATGTCCAAATGAGGCAAAGCCGGTAACGACAACGGTAACAAATATCAGTCCTGTGAGGGTCACTGTAGTCAGAGGAGCAACGAGGGCTGACTCGGACGGTTCGACGACAGCAAGAGGGCGCAGACAGCCATTCGAATATATGTGTTCAAGACCACCCATGCTAAGAGTTTCATATCTTGATGGCCTGGTGAAAGTTAACACTTTACTTTTTGTGATAGTTTCATTAAGAAATGACTGTTTTAGATGTACCAATAACTCGATTAGCCACTCCCCTGCTAGAAGAATCGAAAAGGCCTTGAAAAAGCCTTTTATATTCGAAATGCTTCGAATCATCGCTTTGCCGGTGGCTTGCGCAGGAAAACGAAATTGTGTTAGAGCAGTGTCATTATACATAATCGTAAATAAACGGTCTACCATCCAGTAGTCTATCAAACGGACCTTTCCCTGAGGTTCATTTAGAATAAGCACGAACGGGCAGTACGTTCGTTCAATATAATAATGCCATGACGGTCTGTAATCAGAAATTATGAAAACAACAAAGGACCTCATCGAAATAAGGGAATCCTTAATTTTATGATCAATCTCAATTTTTGGGCATTTGTAAATGATTAGCGGTCTAGGTATCCTGACCATATTGGCGATTGTGAGATAGTTCGGCTTATCACCCAGAGTTGTGTATGCAATCACCGATATGTCCCACTCTGATGCAGTAGCAAATTTCTCTTGGATGCAGTCGCCCAACAGAAAAAGGGATGAATCTTCGACGGAGACGTTCTTCTGTGGGGCGTACTTCCGGATGATACGCATCAGACTATTGGATGAGGCATTCCCTGTGTGATTCTTCGTTGTCGCGACGCAGTAGATAATGCCGGTGAAGCTCAAAAGCAACGTCCCTAACAATGATACCTGTGTATTGAATGGCGAAATCATCCTGACTAAGACCGATAGCAATTGATGTTGCGGGAACGCTTTGTTTACACCTTGAATAGAAAACAATAATTATTTTAAACTTGAGAGCACCTGAAAATAAAAGCTTATATAATTAGTTATAATATTGTCGTAACTAAATCATTGGCAGAAGCAAAAGTAACTGTTTCCAAATAATTAGTTTAGCTTTTGAGTACAGATGAAAAAAGCAGAAGATTGTACTCAACATAGCCTTGAAATATATCGAACTGATTTCCCATAGGACTGAGTTTATTGAACAGTGTTATCCAGTGCAACATGTAGTTGGGAATATATTCTGAACCGCATGACAACAACTTCAAGGCTTCGTAAGACACCGTATTCAAAGAGATCCCCGTTCTCTGTGAACTAGACATATGCCCATCTGCAATAGACCTCGAGTTAACCAGTGAGTTTGTGCAGCAAACAGCTCAAACGTGTAGAGTTCTGAGGTGTTTAAAATAGAGAATTCAACACTGAATACATAAATTGTCCGGCCTAACTCACAGCCAACATTTAACGTTCACGGTACGACTGCCTTCGGCATAAGGCTTCATAAGACGGACAACCCATTTAAATGCAAATGTGCAACGGCGAGGACAGAAGCTGAGCACCTACGTGTCTCTCCTCCGATTGCAAGGCGCACACGAACGCACCACCACGCCACCAGGCTCGATAACACTGAATACATGGGTTGCATCGAATTATATAGAGCAATTGAGTTTATTACAATTGCAATGGTTTTTTTTAAACAAGTCTAATGTTTTTTTATAACACATGATGGTTCTGTGAGGATTAGGCAATATTGCCTAAAACAAAAGAGTGCCTACGTCGCTCTTTTTTCTTGCACGCGCTGGAACGCCTAGGTTGCCGGGCGGAGGTGGTAAACTGGTTTGGTTCGTACCTCCCCGCGAGAAGACAGGCTGTAAAAGTGGATGGCTTCGAATCTGATTGGCGGATGGTTGACATTGCAACTCTTCAAGGGTCTATTCTTGGTCCGTTCATGCTCTTAATTCTTACCAACTTCGTCCTATTAAAGATCTCAGCAGGGAGTTATTGCAAGACGATTGCGTACGCTGATGACACCACTACCATAACCAACCCCACTTGTACATATAATATTATGACAGAGAACACTTTGTCTGTTATAACACTCCTTACAATCATTACGGAGAAGCCAAACAATTACAACGCTTACCGTTAAGGCATTCAGGATACTGAAATAATATGTTCTGTTGAGGAATTGTCAGGCAGACGACACGTGAGCTTTTGTCCGTATCACGTAAAGTAGGTGTACTTCCTAAAATTAATCACTCATGTTAGCTAGGTATGAGTGGTGGACTGCCACCTCTATCATTGCAACTGCTTGAAAAAAAGCGAATCTGCCTCCAACGTCGTCACACATGCGCGAATAAATGTGCAGGCCCAGCAAAGCCTCTCAAGATACGCGGTACCTTCCTCGAGTTTCAAGGCAAGTCTCTCTATGCGTATTGGTAGGACAGCAACAACAGGGATCGATGCGGACGATCCCATTCTAGATTCGTATGAGAGCCAGGTCCTGCAGTATTCGAGCGATTAGACGTAGATTTCAATGAATATTCAGAAACCGGCGTGGCATTGAATCGTATTTTGCATATTTAGCTTGCTTAAAGTACAGAATGTCTGCCTATTTTGATCTAAAGGCAAACGAACGAGACATCAAGGTTGGAAACGATTTTAAACAACTGTGAACCTTATTTCCACTTACTATTGGTTATAACTCTACAGTGTGACAAATTACGTGATTTATATTTTAGAGAACCTGGTCAGAACCGAACGTCACATCAGTGTATCGGAACCGAAGCTGATAATTGTTTGAATCTCTGCAGTACAGAAGACACCGCCATCCTTAGTTAAAGCAATCATTACACCTCATTTAACCAAATTTGCCGTTCACTTGTGCATTCATTGAAACGGTTGCATTTATTTATACTCATTATTCCGGAAAAAGCAGCCGAATTGTTTTTCACATTTTGCAGTACTGTGTATATGAGCTTGTATGTACTCACATGACTTTCGGCGGCCAATCAAGCTAATTTTAGGGAATTAACATCAATAATCTACCGTAGATCTGGGTGCGCACATCAGGCTTTCATTTCGATTTGGCCCTCCGAGAACTGAAACGTCCAGGCAGCAATAATGAGTCAGGATCGTGGGACGAGTTGATAGCTAATAATAATAATCATTAATCTAATATTACTAATAAAATAGAGGTTGTCAATCAACCACTAGTCGTTGTATGTAAGGGACCTCGTAGCCCCGTTGTCTGCTCGCTTTTCCTGTCCAACGTACGGGAAGGAAATCTTCCTTTGTACCTCCCGGCCTCTGCCGCAACTCGGCTTGTTAACACAATCACCGATGAACGTCGAACTCTGTCGGTTCAATCGACATCTTGGTACTCACGACACTACAACCACAACGGTGGTGCTTTACTCGAGCCGACTCTTGTTGTGGTTAAGCAACCGTGAGCGACCACTGTTTTCTCCACGAGGAAATAGAACTATCTTTAAGTACAGTGGAATCGACCTTAAATCCTTGCGAGAACAGCTCGCATTGTCTATGTACTGTTCTTCGGACCAATACACCCTTGCAAACGTGTGCTGCTAGCCTATACGTGCTTGGAAAATTCGGTGTGGACAAAGTGTGTGCTCCTAAACGCGCTTGTAACAGACCATACTCATGTTTGGGAAAGTACAGAATGCCGCGTTATGTTTGATAGGTGTTTTGATGGTGGTGATGCAACGGAATGGAATCGCCAATGGAACCGTTCATCGTACGTATGATTATTATTATTATTTGTTGCGGAAATATATGAGAAGATTAGTAGGATGTGTGTACCTATGTTTTACAATCATAGCAAAGCGATACGGCCCAACTGATACTTCTGCAGGTCTTAGATGGGTGCGCTGTTTCGTTGAACGAAGTTCATGCTAAAATACAATCAATATCACTTATGCCTTGAGTGGGTGAGTATCACAGGGGGTATGACCTCCGTACTTTTGGCCTCTTAAAAGCTCATAGTATGTGTAGATCTCCCAAATATTAAGCTGAGAGCTGACCAAGTGTTTTACGACTTAATGAATATATTGTAATATAAGCTGAGGGCTTATCGTCGCCAGGCTATGCATTATCACGGACTGGTCCGATAAAAAGTTGCTTACCGTTTATTAACAAAGAAACAAAGAAGAAAGTATAATATACTCGTCGCAAGAGCAGTTTGTCCTTACGGTGCGCTCAGTAAGCACCGGTGAGTCTACAGTTCACATAGGCAACTTAGTGTGCAATTTCACAATACGAAATTATTAACAGGAATGACGAGCTCAGGAGGAAGAGTGCTCTGTTTCCCAACGTTGGATTATCACTTGTCATTGCATGTAGCACATCTTTTTTGTTTTTTCCAGCTGACCCTCAGCTGTTCCCCTTATCTGACAGGCCTCAGCTCTTAACCTTTTAGGTATTACTATGAGGACCTGTCGGGGCCACCTTTGCTTATTCTCTTCCTTACTCGTACCTGGCAAGAATCTTCAGATAAAGAAAGATGATAAAGAACTCCAAAGATTCTCCAAAGCGTCTGACAGGATGTGAACCCAACACACACGTCCCTCCGGTCTAGCAGTCCAAGACGCTCACCACTAGACCATCCAGGGGACGCATATAGCACATCCAATTACCACAATAGCGAGGCATACCAATTTGCCTGACTGAAGATCACACGAATCTTTCGTTATCGCCGACGTGTTCTGTGGACGTCCACCATTGAGTTTCATAACCTTTGAAGGAGACTTGGGCCAAATTAAAACGAAGTTCTGATTCCGGAACTCTTGCGCAATGACAATATTGTCTTACAGTTAACACCACAACGCTGTGTAGTGCGAGCGATCCGTTCCCGCACCGGCTGATTGAAGATGCTGTCCTCATGGCTCGCAACGAGACGGACCAATACTGCGTCATCACCTTTCAGACGTTTTCTGAGATGCAGTATCTGATGCTGCGTTTCGAGAAGCTCTCTCTGGGCTGCAATGACCATCTCGTCATCTTTGACGGCGCCCATGCCATTGGCAAAAGCAAGGTAGCAAACACACAATTTCATGTCACTGATCCTGAGACCCATCGACATACGGCGGGCATTTACTGGAACTCGACGCTGGGCATGAAGGCCACCTGAGGCATTGCCCGTCATAGGAATTGAGCATTAAAACAATTTAATTGTATAGAAATAATATACGCCATCTGAGTCGCTGTCGAACGAGAAAACAAAGAGAGAGGGAGCCTCGCTCAGTTTAATTCAATCGATCGCTCGATTTTATTAGCCAGAACGGGTGGTATGTTGTTTTATATAATGAACTGGGCTGTAACCTGTGCTTCTATCATATGCTGTCTATATTCTCCCTTCCGTCGACATATCCCGCATGTTCAGATGGATGTCTCGTGTCAGCACAACCGAACATCGGTCGGGACGATCCTCACACAGAGTAACTACGTTACACTCAAGTACTCGACCGACACTCTAAGACAACCCGACAGCGGGTTCACTCTTGTGCTTACTGCGTTCCAGGTATGGTCGTTGAGAAAATGTCGGAAATATGTTTCTAATTTTTCAAATCTTTCCCATAGAGTTTCGTTTTTCATTCAGCAGCTTTATCGTAGGAAAGTGGTAGTTCAGCAGCTTCGGCGTTCGTTTACCCGCCGCTCGAAAGTGATATTATTTTTTAGAGAATAATGACCATTGTTCCCGCTATGTCCCGCAGTAAGTTGAAAGTAACGACGATATATCCGTCGAGGACTATTTCTATGCGGTGACTTACAGTTGGCAACAATTCGTAATTCGACTGCGAAATACCGCTCGCACCTTACACAGGACAGGTTTTAGACTAATTCGAACAGACATATAAGAGAACTCAAGCATTACAACGGTTCCTTCAATAAACCAATAAACCTTTTGCAATTCAAAGGAAATTGCCCAAAATCGAAACGACAGTTACAAACACAAACACGCTTAAACAGATAAGTTTAAGCGTGTTTGTGAAGGACGCATAACATAACCTCATGCACCTCGGAACGCTATAAAAGTGCGACTGTGCACTTCAGACATCAAATAGTGTCGGCAGATCAACTCTTCAGGAAATAATGTGAATAATTGTATAATATGTAATATACACAAACCTTTGAATGAAGTGTTTCTCGATATGTAAATCTTCGCAACGTCTAGAGCGCGTCACATGTCGCTCGCCTCGGTATAATCCAAGCTTATATGCACAGCTCATATCAAAAGGGAACGTACCATTGACTTGAGTTTTGTTGTGCTCTTCTCACCATTGTAGGACTTTAGGCATCTATGTAAGCAGTTCGAATGAGGTGACGATGAGAGTGATGTAAGGGTGATCACGGCAGTGACCTATGGTAAGTTGTGTAAGCGGAATCTCTTTTTTTTTGTGTTTGTTTCAAGCTTATTTATGAAATGTAACCACAGAGTTTCAGTATCGTTTCATGATGTTTACAGTGATACGTAAAGCGCATAAGCATTCTGTCCACGGTGATTACGTAAAGCTTCGCCAACTCAGAGGTGACATGATTCAGAGACTGTTGTCATTGATACCCTGGTAAGTTCTTCGAAGGTCTTACGGTCAATGCAGCTGAAACGGTTGACTCTTCGTTAGGAGCAAGAAATGGGTGATTATTCCATATTGACAGCGTATCACTGGTCCGCTATTTAGGAATGGAGCAATCGAGAGCATCAGTGCCAACGATTTGTGCTTCCTTCACAAAAAAAAACAACTACTGCCCCTATGCAGGGAGTTTTCGACGGTCCGGCTGCTAGACAGAAGAACGATTTACTATAGTACATATTATAGTAGAATGGCCAAACAGCAGGCCATGAAACAAACGGTGACAGTGAATGCCGTATGAGAGAACTCAAACATGGCAACAATTGCAGTTCCTTCAATAAACCAATAGAACTTTACCTTATTTAATAAAAATAACTTGTTCTCGGCGGTGAAGGTCAAAGACGGCATTGAGTTCGATTATTCCAGTGCTGCATGATGACCCGTTCTTAGATGCGTTATTATATAGATAAGTAAATAAAGCGAATATAAATATATGTAGTACAATATTATGACAATTTTATGTGCGATTGGAATGGCACATCGATGATACCACAATTATCGATGGCACATCGATATATATATATATATATATATATAAGACTCCATTATATGTATATGTTCTTTGGTAATTAGGCGAAGTATCGTTCACTTTTCTTCTGGCTACACGAAACAGCTAGCAAACGTCGTCGAATCTTCATCGATCTAATAAAGCATCGAATTAATTAAAATTGTCCAACTCGTTATCTTTCTCCTATTGGCGACTTTTCTTGATCTCTCGACAAAAATGACTTCCATGTTCCGCAGGCCATTGTGGTCATGCCTGATATTCATACCTGTCAGAATGTGGACTTCGTTAATGGCCAACCAACGATGTTAATTAAAATGAGCAAAGAAACAACTCAGTTTTTTTGTTGGCATATGTTCACACATATGCCATCCACGAGACCATGCCAACGCCAATTCGCCGCTTGTTATTGTTGATCGAAAATTGTATATTATCTTATTATTATTAGCGGGAACAATTGTCACTCACTTTTATAGTTCAATATTATATATTCGTATACCTTTGGCTATTGGTCAGATACGACCCTGCCGGCCACGCGCAACCTGTGTTTCAATTCTGACAAAAAATAACAAGTAACAAAAAATTGTTTGTTTTTTCTCGCAGGAAAAAAATGGATCTTAATCGATCGTGCAGCCATCGTCGATAAGTACTCTCAATGAGAGTATACCTTCAATCTGAGATCCTACACTTGTGCTCCCAAGCAAGAACACTTCATTGCGTCGATACCCATACGCACACCGTGATTAATCCAAGCCAGACTGCTGTACCAGCTGTGTGCGTGGGTCATACGAATATGATAGTATGACAGTATAATAATAATAATAAAAACAATAATAATAGGATATAATATGTCGCGCCTTTATTCTCCATAAGAATGGACTAGATAACTAGTGTCGCAGATCTGCGGGGTGAAAATTCTTGATAAAATATTGAGGCGAAAAAAAAACGAATTCACAATCGTGGAAAAGGCGATTACGAAAAACAAACTACAGGAACTAAAATGGATTTCGTTTAGAATAGGACTCATAAGGATACAACAACTTTGACGGAATACATCCAAAGGAAAGATGGAAATGGAGAAGAAGAGAATGGAAAAGAGGAATAGTAGCTGAGGGAGGAACTGGATGAACTGCTTCTAGAAATTTTTGAATTAGAGGGACACGTCGAATGAGAGAGCGAAGAGCTAGCGAAGAGAAATGAGCTGGGGTGGACATTTAATAAAATCATAGAGGGGGTGACCCGGAAGATTGGCTAGAACGCAGAGCTATCAAAAAGAGGGCCACATAACCCGCAACTGAAAAATAGAGAGCCCACACCTATACTTGATGTAGTGTATAGAGTTTTTGCAGCGGTGATTCGGGGGAGGCTGCCAAAGGAGGTAAAGAGAAAAGGGATCATAGATACGTGGCAAAACGGGTTCCCGCACGGAAAGCAGAATAGGGTATATAGCCTCCTTGTTTTGATGGAGGCGATGAACGGGCTAGGAAAGAGGGATAAATGACGGATAGCATGATTCGTGGATATGCGAAAACCCTCACACAGATAAGGTAGGCAGAGATGGAAGTCATGGCAGGGTATGGTTTAGATGAGGCGTGGCTCAAGTGTTTAAAGGAAATGTGTGCCAGAAGCGACATTTTGCTAAAGAGGAATGAAAAGTATACAAAAAGTTCAAGCTAAAGAAAAGTTTAAGGAAAGTGTGTCCGCTTGCTGAGAAGAAATCAAGACGACAGTTTAAAGATAAGACTCAGTGTCCTGTTATATACGAATGACATGGTTCTGTTATCGAAAAACGGTTGTGAATTGCAGCAGATGCTAGATGCTCGTTCGCTGCAGATGCTACTCTGTTGACGGAGTGTCGAACGAAGGACGCTAAGCATCACGTTCGGTGCTTCAGCCACGCTGGTCCTCAACCTCCTGAGCGCATCGCGTCTCAGGACCTCTCCGGGGGTGCTATCGGCGCTGCACGCGTTCTGTGCTTTATCGACCCCTCTACAGACTCTTTCGAGACCGTTGGCGCTCTCAGTACAAATTACCCCAGCAACCCAGTTGAGGTGCGGCCAGCCGTCTGGGACAGAGGTCGCGACGCATGCGGCGCGCGCCTTCACCCACGTCCGATCGCGACCTTGGTCAAGCTCGACTTTCGCGACACCTTCAACACGGGCCGCCGAGAACTCGTTCTGCGGAAGGTTGCCAACGACGCTCCCAAAGGGAAGAATCTGGTTGACCTGGCCTACCGATCTTTCCACCTAATCATGCACTACGCCGACCTCAGCTTCGAGTGCAGGGTTCATCGGGGGGTGCCGGTCTTCCGTCTAGCCATTCGGCCTCTCGTTGTGTCCCTCCAGGCTCGCTTCCAGGTCCAGCAAGTACTCGGCTAAGAAAGGCCCACCGGCCTTGCCCTCAACCCCGCGAGTTGCGACGTTCTTTAATTCTCATCCCAACCTCTAGTGCTTGTCCCCAGGTGTCGCCTCGCTCCGTGGCCGTTATTGAGCTCGTCGACGCCCCTCTTACGGACGCGGCCACCCGGTCCCTCCTCGACCGCTGTCTCAGGAGGACTTCGGTGATGCACGACTGACTGCATCTATTGGGTCTTACCAAGGGCTCTTCCTTCTGCGGTCGTTCTTCTCGGCGGCGCACATGCAGCACTTGCTCAGGACTAGCCTGGCCAGCACCGAAGCTTCGACCCTCCGCACCTCTGACGATATGGTGCTGGACGTCCTTATGACTCTCCTCAATGTACAGTTGCCTCCGGCAGCGGTATGGCAGGCTACCTTGCTGGTTCACCTCGGTGGCCTCGGCATCCATTATGTTCACCGCTTGGCTGACATTTGCTACGTTGTCCTCCTCTTCCCTTGGCACTGCCCCCGACGACCTGTCTCTCCGGTTCTGGTGATCCTCCGAATTAGGGCCTCTGTCGCTGAGGCCCACAACTGCGGCCGTTGTGGGCTCCCTGTCGCGGCGAATGGCCACCACGTCCTATCGTGCAAGCACAGCGCCGGTCGCCAGCCGCGTCACATAATGCTTGATGATACGGTCGTGAGGGCCCCCCTGTTCCGCCGCTCATGAACGCCGTACACTTCAATGAACTTTCACAGTCAGTTTGTCCTGATCAAACTTAGCCATAATCCTGTAGTCGAACTGTAGCAGGACCGCAATGCATGTAACAAGGGTGCCGAAATACGCCGATAGGGTACTTTTCTCATTTGAGAAGCAGTTCGAAATGAGTAAAGCATCCTGGAGTTCGTCGTAGGCTACGAGTTTTGTAAGCCTCCAAAGTTCCTGGTAGTCAAGCTTTCCGCCCTGGGAAGCAACAACAAGCCCTTGCATCGATTGACCGATGGCGATAATCTCCGTCCCCACCGATGCCATGTCATAGACCAGCGCCAGTTGCATGATCGGCGTAAGCAACCGTAGCTTGTACCAGCCTCGTCCATACGAACTGAGCGCCATAACTAGACTAGTATAGGCGACTGCAAAGTGCTTCGTGTAGATCAACAGCAGTAACCGACCAAAACTACGGTTGAACAACGCCGTGAGCCGTCGAATGCTCTCCCTGGCCTTCACAGTTTCAGTGACTGATAGCGCATCAAGTGACCCCTGAAGTTCTTCGAGGTGGCGTCGGATCATCGTGGGGATGAGCAACAGGAACAAAAACGCGCCGTACTGAAGATGCCACATGAAAGTACCACAGAAGCTGGCGATATCAATGAACATCTTTCGCGTTGGCCCGATCGGGGCTCCGCTCGACTCCGTCACCGACAACCTGTTGTCGTGGTACGCGACCACGTTCGACACGTCGATATACGTAGAGTAAATGACGCAGCACGCCCAAACGCCCGCTTTCCAGATCGGCATACAGCAAAAATGTTCGACTCGCATCAGCTCCTGCAGCGATTCCTGGTTCGTCCAGAGAGTACGGGCAGCTTCGGCGAACGTCAGATAGCTAGCTCCGACGTACATCAGCTGGAAGATGTCGTTCGTGCTCGGCAATGACGGAAAATCATTATGGGTGTGCATTGTCTTGCCGATCACAAACAAGCCGAAGTTGACAACGATAAGCAGTCGAATTACAAGCAATGCCCGCGCCCGCGAGTGCGACTGCAACATGAATTTTCTGATGCTCGTGTCCGAGTCGATATCGACACCGCAGGTCATACAATACAGGCAGATTAATTTTCGGCATATACGCTGTGGGGCGCTTAACGCCAACGCTTCGGGGATTCTGGCAGCGACTTGAGTGGGGGGGACGTTGTCGTCCGAGCGTCGAAAGTTGCGCGAAATCATTGCTGGGCCAGATAGCATTGCTATGTCATTTCTACCGTCAACTGGGCTGTCCGCTTTGGGCCGTATGCTGTCATACAGAACGGGCATCTCAAAATCAGCGATCGTTACCTCTGACACTTGACACACACATGTGTGATGAGGTGGGCACAACAAATGTCAAGGCCGGTATTGCGATTGGCTCAACCTGGTGGCTCCTTCTTCGAACCTAACCTGCATCGAGAAAGGCGTACACGGAATGAAATTCGCTAAATGAATTCGTTAAAGTTACCGCCGATATTTCTCAAATGTTCCTCGTATCGTGGACAAATGAAATCAATTTATTCCATGTCACCCTGCGCTGTACGTGTTTGCGTGAGTGCATACAATATCCTTGATACTAACCATCTGCATAGGAGTATCCCTACGGCTGATGATAACGAAATACGTGATGACATATCTACAATATCAGCGTTGCTATATAAAATGTCATCTCTGAGGCCAACGCCCCTTCTGTGCGATACAGAAGACATACGGCCAGACATGGTGTCCTGAGATGTGTGTTACACTATTTCGAACGTATGTACATGTGTAGGCGATCGATGTTACATTTCCGTATCGCGAGAACAAGCCACTATTCATCAGCGCTTCGAGGTGACGATAATGGCGGTACCGGTACGCTGATGCACTAGCTATTATTATGGTTTATAGACTATTTATTATAATATATTATACGCGGCTATTGTGCATATTGTGGCATTTCTGAGTAATGACAGTGAATATGTTATAGTACTAGTAGTACTACTACCGGGACCCTGTCCAAAGTAGTTCTCTAATTATTGTATATTTTATAACGCATTACAACTGTTATACCAACAATACTATAATACTAACCATAATTAATTGAAACATATTCCCTAGCCTGACACAGATTGGAGAGCAGAGCAAAGGATATAGAATAGTGATATATTCAGATACAGGGATGTTCAAGGGCTCGTATAACTTTACGGGTCGATAAGGCGATAAATGTGAATATTAAATAAACCAAAGCCACTGCAAAGCATGCATCAACACCTACTGCTCTCAATTGAGAAGGCAGATATTGATTTGCCTATACCAAATATACCAATACCGGACATTTTAGATGAATATGATGTTAACATATTTGCCGTATATTAACTAACCAAGTAGTGCAGAGTGGGGATAATTTTAATAAAACTAAGTGGACGTATCACAATGTAAAGTCTTGACTAGTGCGTTCGAAAGCGGGGTGTGCTTAAAATGTTGAACTTTGTTAGCGCTCCCATAAGACTGCGTGAGTTTTTGACACCCTGTATAACGTATCGTCGTATTGTCGATGTAAGAACAATTTTCGGCAGAAGGTCGAATATATCAAGCGTTTTTCCTGTGAGCCGGTGAGCGTTCGGCAGCCTCCGAAGGCACTTGATTTCAGGACACTCACCATATTATATTTCACTTTAAACGTATATAGAGCACACTGATGTCCCACATATTTAGACACACAACTGCTGTATCACACTCTAGCGATCGAGGAGCGCCTAACACGCACCGAGTAGATCCGCGCAAGGGACAAACAGCATCAAGATGCCGATCAAGCAACGCTATCGACGACGCGAACGCTCAGTTAATTAGTTAACGATTGTCACTGGAAGGTGACGTTTGCAACCGCTAAACGTGGATTCGACATTCACCGAATGGCATAGGTCTGTCTGAGTGTCCCGTACGGATCGGATCGTACGATACGTACATGTAGACACTAATATCGAACTATATAAAATCAAAAAGACCCCTCACGTCGTAGTAGGCAACCGTGATAGCAGTAATAATAATAACAACGGAAACAAAGCTGCCTATGTGTACACTGGCGTTTCGCAGTGACTGGCGGTGGCGCGGCACTCAACCCAAGAAGAAATATCGCTCTGTTCATCTGTTCCAAGGCCGCGCCAAAGCGCGAAAGCCAACGACCGCGGCTAGACGTCACGCTAAAACCAGCAACAAGACAATCTCCGAGGTATTTTAGCCCATGACACCTGGGAGTGTATGATCATTGTGCTTCGAGCTGTCGACGGGTTAACGCTCACGTTGCGAACGCTGTCCAGCTTCGAGTGAGGTATATTAACGAGAATGAACCGACCGGGAGCCAATAGCAAACGGAAATTACATTCGTGCTATACTTTGAGCTAGCATCGAGTAGCATCTCGACAAATCGCACTAGAAATTTTGTCGTACCGGAATTAATTGAATATTCCTTGGTAGTTGTACACTTGGCAATTAATAAATGCGATAACAATTTTGCGGTTTATAGATTTGATGATTTAGTGACAATTGATCGATTTTGTGCAATCACCTGCTGGGGAACAACAATAATTGTGGGACCGGGGATTCTCCATCAGCATCGCTTGGTAGAGAGAGAGAGAGAGCCATGACTCAAGTGCTCAACACCAGAATATGGACGATGAGGAGATGGCCAACCCTTATCTATCTTGCTGTGTGGGTGTCGTGCACAGCACCAACCAAGAGCCAAGACTATCTTCCCGTCAAACTACCTCAACGTGAGTAATTATTCCTAACGACGTCCCCGTGTCTCGATCCGCGTTAACCGATACCACCAGTACGACCCGTACGAGTTGTCAGTGGGATTGGTTGTGCGAACGCGACATACAACCGCAGCTGTTGTCTCGATGGGTGCCGATTGTTCATTCTATTCTCGATGGAAAGGTGCTCGTACGTTGACTTCCGTTCATATTTGGTTCATATCAGTTCAGTTCATGTCAGTTAGTTCGTTTCTAGTCAGACGTCTACGAATGAGACCCTACCAGCTGATAACTCTGTACACTGGGCGCGATATTTGTCGTTCAACTTGTGCTCTGATTATGCCTTGACATCTCCATGTTTCAGTTAACATCTCACCATATTGTACGGCACATGTTGAGGGAGTTCCCGATCGGCAACGACATCAGTCGCTTACGTTGGGCGCCGTTCTAACGGCGAACGCTACTGAGAATCAGTCATGCATCGTTACGTTTCAAGCTGAATCTGTTCTTCAGAGGTTCAACTTGCGGTTCCTGTATTTGTCACTCGGATGCGATTCTGAGCTTAGCGTCTATGACGGCGACGTCGCCGTTGGCAAACCAAAGGTCTGAGCGCACTGACTTATGCCGGGGATCATTATATGGGGATTATTATGCGCACGTATAGATACAAGTCAGCCTCCCTCGGAACCATAACGACATCAGTCTGACATCCCATACCCTAACTACTGCTTTAATTATTGTACATCTTATATTTAAGGTTGCATAACTGAATGTACACGTAATGTAGCGTGTAATATTTACAATTCACCAGTTTTATATACACGTCTTCAAACTCTCATATATGACAAACCTTTGCACAGCGCCGATTGTCTGTTTCAGCTGGAATATAGAACCGCTAGGATAAACACGAAAAAAACACTTTTTTATAACTGAATTAATTTCTCATTCTTGAATCTAATCTAACATTATATATATATATATATATTTTTTCACGTAAAAAATCGATTATCTATTTCGATTTTATGGGTGTGTCCTTCAACCGCGTATTTTGATTTATCTATATAATATGTCTAGATATTTCACGTTGGTGGGTCTAGAAATGAATTTCAAATAATTTTATTATAAATGCACCTATATGAATCCTGGACGGCTTGGATGCTATGCCACCTTATGAATAGACCTCAGTGAGCTCGGGGTTGATATCTGCTTGCATCTTCTTGCAGAGGGTATTATCGTGTCGCCAGACGGCGTTCGAGACGAGAGCGATAATCATGAGAGGACATTCTGTCACTCTGAAATACACAACCGGAAACAAAATATTATCAGCGAAGGAACGATCAAAGAACGGCTTCAGGGTCATGCTTCATGTATTCAAGGTATACCATGATTCGTTAGGTATGATACCTAATAATCGAGGATAGAAGGTGGTGATAACAATACATGAAAAGCATTTCGAAGTTTTTCATCGAAACACTGCCATTCTTAATTTGCTCAAAGTCAAATTGTAAAAGGAACTTCGCAGCGCAACTGTTTCAACCTTAATTTTTCTATATAATAATGTTCACGTCGAAGCGCACAAAATCAACAATATATCTATATATATATATCCTATATTGACGAATATTTGTCTCTTGCGACGCCTGTACGCCGCGGATTCGGCTTCACGTTGTTATATACTTTGATTTAACAACAACCGTTTGTTCGAATCGTTGTTTAGAGCTCACCGCCTCCCTGTGAAGAGTTCACGTGTGGCGGAAAACACAAATACTGTCTCACGATGGAGTTCGTCTGTGACGGGATAGAACAATGCGAGGACGGAAGCGATGAGTCCTATGACATATGTCGATGTAAGTTGAAGGGCAATATCGGATACGAAATGAACGCCTAAAATAGGTGGCCATGACAAGCGATTCGCAATTGGCATCACGGATTTAGACATTGTGTACCGGGGTTCTGAGCCCTGCCAACATATTTGAAATAGGGGAATCTGCAATCGTAATTATACATGATATATATATGATTAACATGCGATTATCCCATAGTTAGAATTATACGTATTTATGTAGGTATATCCGTATGTATTCGATAACAATCTCGCAGTGATTTCTCATGCGTGACCCTGGTGGTGCGATGGGAAGCCACTATGGTAAAAACGGTATGTTTGGGATTCGCAATTCGGATTCATGAATAACAACAGGTTCGAAAACCTTCCCCACGGAATATTGTAAATTCTGAGTAGGTACGTAGAACCCTGGGACCGGTGGAACAACTGCACTGGGACTTGACAAAGGTTGGCCAACTCCTCGAGGAGTTGTCATCGTGCAGTTCGAATAAATTTGCGGCGTATATCCGCTGCATAGAAAGTCTACTTTTCTAAACCCTAAGGTACCATAAGCACGACGGCGTGTGGCCCGATTTCACCTCGCCGTGTCCTGAATAGGACAATGGCGAAACTTCAATAGGACATGGGATCAACGATAGCAAAGTGGAGCCTACTTGGAAGCAGTCATTGGTCTTCCATTTCACATTTCACAGACGATACATTCGTCGATTAATAACACTCCGCAACTATTCTTACTTATGGAGATCGCGCCTGTTATTTATTTTAGTGCCAGATAGAATCATTGACGTGGACGCCCCCATGATGATGCTTCTTGCGGACGTCTTCGCAGCGTTTCGCGCCTCATCCTGAGTGAAGGAGGTGCGTGGATAATTGTAATTGATCTGGCCACACTGAATACGGTACGGGATACATTTGTCGATTAATCCGAACTAGTTCGTGATATAAATAAACGAGCGAACCTCTATTCTCAAAATTCCAAAACTTTGTGTTGTTAGTTCTCATTTAGTGATTATTGGCCAAATTGACCACTGATGGTGTGGAATTATATAGTATTATAGGACAGGTCTAACTGCTTGCTGAACAGCGAATGACCGTCTCAAATGTCGGTAAAGCAATAAAGCAGACGTACCGAATTTTAACTGCACTTATAAACACATCTGATCAACATCCCCACCTGTGAAATTTATTCTACAGATAATTTGGGAACATAATAATGCATGTCAATGATGATAATAGTAATGTAATCATTTTTCGATAGATTGAAGCATCCACGAAAAGCCACAGACCCTGGTCACCTATACTTATACACATGAAACAACAACACGAGTCAGCACCAATTCACACTATATATATATTATATGTATGTATATATATATTATATGTATATATATATATTACATGTATATATATGTAAATTTAGCGTTACGGCGGTGGTGTTTGCACCATTGCGAATTCAAAAGTTCGCGCGCAGGTTCGCGCCTTTTTCGAAGTACCGCCGCATCACTCTCCACCTGCTGTGTTTTGACTGCGACGCACGTGTTCGATTATCGCGAGCGAACCACTCGAGCGGGAATTGTGTCCTGTCCGCGTTCGAAGTTGGTGTTACGATTAATTGTCCCATTGTGTGCGCCTTTCCCAACCTTTGCTGGGGACATCTGGTCTCTGAAGTGCTTGGACGTGGCTTCGTGGCGGTGCGACCGCTTGAGGTAAAGTAGTTCCCCTGTATTCTTTGGGGAACGTTGAGGGCTGTTGTAGGTTGGTACGGGTCTCGTCAGTGAATGTGTAGCAATCTGGATTTGTTATCTGGGCTCCAGGAATCAATATACCAGTGTGTTGGTCGCTCGAAATTCAGAAGGCGAATCCATACGGTTTATGTTAAAGAAAATGTGTAATTGGTATTTCTGCTGAATCGTCTTCTATTGCCAGTTATAATGCTGTAACTCGTTGCATTTCGGTAATTGTGCTTTGTAAATGTACAATTCAAGGGTGAAGGATTGATAGCAATATCGGAAAAATAAAACTGATTTGGACGGGCCCAATTCTGTTTACAGGTAGTTTTTCTTTAAATTATCGATGTTCATAAGCTGTTTAGTAAAGCATGACAACAAGATTGTACGGAACATAAGTCTCATCATAAAAATAGCTCATAAAAGCCTATACCAACACAGCTCGTGTTGGAGCCCATTAGGACCTACGTGTCGTTTAGTCGACCTAATTAACATCTTCGATTAAGAGCACAGCATGGTGGTTTCACGAGAAATTCGTCAATATGCCGTGGGACGTTATATGTAGTTAATTGTTTATAACAATTTATGTCGAGGATCATCTTTCTTCGGGCATTTACCCATCGTAGTAGGAGTTTTGTTTATTTCAAGGATAATCACCAATTATGCTTGTATTTTGAGCAGGTCCCACGTGAGCTTGTGTGACATAATCGGACATCGTCGTTGAATAATTTCAATATGGCTATCCACGAGCAGACCCTCAAACGCAAATTGAAACAGCGAGAGAAGGCTCAGAAGAAATTCAAGGAGGAACGGTTGCAGAAGAAGCGAAAAATTAACGAGGAGGAGCAGGATAGCGATGTTGAGGATAATCAACAGGAGGCTGCCGAAAGTTCGAAACGACAACGAGAGGACAGTGGCGGCGATGCTGTTCCCGAATTTCAGGAAAGTGAGCTCCCCGGTACATCGGCCGGAATTCTCTCATCCGAAGACTTCAGCTGCCTCAAGGGAAAGGTACGGAATTAAGCAACCGCCAGAGGCCAAATATCTTTAACGTTAGGGTAGATTCGGCATTACATGATGAAATGTTCATCGCGATTCACTAAACAGCATCGCACCTAGAGTATATGGGTACATTCGGGATTGGACAACAGCTGATTGATTAACACAAGCTGTAGTATTTTTACACATATTTGAAAACAGTAGTTTTTCGGTGTAAACTAAAGTAAAATACCCATTCCTGACCCTCCTTCAATCGCAAGAGAATTACTACCGCGAAATAACCACGTCAGTAGGTACGTTCATACTCATAATATAATGTACATAATACGAAACCGATAAATTCTATAATTTAATTGTATGCCCCTGTGGTTATTAATTATTAATTGTTGCTTGCATTGTATAGCACTCGAATATGTTTGCGCGCGAATAGGAATGCTGTCATTAGAGATCGACGTAAGGTAATGATTTATTAGTTTATTAAAGGAACTACAATTTTTATAATGCTTAAGTTCGTTTGTATGTCTCGTTGCTGGCTTCGAAAACCTGCTGCTTTTTTACAAAGATTCAGTCGACCAAGCCACCGCTCTGATTGTCTCGTTCAATACCCACCACTCTTCTCCGTCACTTGATGGCTAAGTATTATACAATAGCATGGTAATACCATGTATCCATTCTCCCCTGATGCTTTTACAGGTCGCTGAGTACACCCTGCGAGGTATTTCCGAGATGGGATTCGAAAAGATGACCGAGATTCAGTTCAAGGCGATCCCGCATCTCCTTGAAGGCCGCGACATGGTTGCCAATGCAAAGACCGGCTCGGGCAAGACGCTCGCCTTTCTCATTCCCGCCATTGAGCTCATGCACAAACTGAAGTTCATGCCCCGCAACGGTACCGGCGCTATCGTGATCACCCCGACGCGTGAGCTTGCCATGCAAACGTTCGGAGTTCTAAAGGAGCTGCTACAGTTCCATCAGCAGACGTTTGGTCTGGTCATGGGCGGAACGAATCGAAACTCCGAGGCTGACAAGCTCGGCAAGGGTGTCAACATTCTCGTGGCCACACCCGGCCGCCTCCTCGACCATCTCCAGAACACCAAGAACTTTGTGTACAAAAACCTTCAGTGTCTAATCATTGACGAGGCGGATCGTATCCTCGACATCGGTTTCGAGGAAGAGATGCAGCAGATCATTCGTCTATTGCCGAAACGACGACAGACAATGCTGTTCTCGGCAACGCAGACGAAGAAGACTGAGGAACTCGCGAGGGCCGCACTTAAAGCTGAGCCAATTACGGTCGGAATCGAGGAGAAACAGGAGCACGCCACTGTAGCTGGCCTCGAGCAGGGCTATGTTGTCTGCCCGAGCGACAAGCGATTCCTGCTGTTGTTCACCTTCCTGAAGAAGAACCGAAACAAGAAGGTCATGGTGTTTTTCTCGTCCTGCCTTTCGGTCAAATACCACCACGAGCTGTTGAACTACATCGATCTGCCGGTGATGTCCATTCATGGCAAACAGAAGCAGGCAAAACGCACGACCACGTTCTTCCAGTTCTCGAATGCGGACAGCGGCATCTTACTATGCACCGATGTGGCCGCGAGGGGTCTCGATATCCCCAAGGTGAGAGGTCAACTGTTTTTACATCTAGTCGGATTAGTCTGTAGTTTCCTTTTTCTCTTTTTTTTTTATCAATTTCGTGTCTGACTGACTACAGTGGGATAATTGGCAACAATGCGGTTACAACGGTTGCGAAAAATTGGAGATTCAAAAAAGGCAAGGAAGCTAGCAGTCGAGTGAGATCGAACTCACTTGGGTGAGGGGAGAGTCTGTTATGCGCGAGTCTAACAACTTGCTGGAGCGCAGTTCAGCCCTTGCGCCCATTGAGCGTCTCGGTATCAGGGGATGGAGCTATCGCGCTTCTACTATATTCTTGATGAGTTGATAAACTCATCAAAATGCTTCGCTAAGCCTCAGTGGTCATTTTCCGGCAAGGAACTATTTCCTTAACATACAATGTATGCGCCACTTATTTAAACTGAAATTTGATAAGAACATGATGATGTAATGCGATTATTACATTTACACCCAAGTCATCTGTAGTTTTAACATTTCGGCCAGCGCTATTCATAACTATTTGATTACTGCAATCTTCTGTGAAGAATGTTCCGTGAATGAAAAACGCTTTCCGTGATCTGGTATTTTATTTTTTTTTTTTTTCGAGCTGACCCTTAGCTGTTTTCCTATCTGATAGGCCTCAGCCTTTAACTTTTAGGTATTACTATGAGGTATTACTACTACCGTGATCTGGTATATACTACAGATAGGTAATATAATCGAACTTAAGCTAAACGGAATCGTGTGCTCTTTTTCATGCGTTCTTTTCCTTGCATATGGTGTTGTTTTCTCGATCGATTTTGGGTTGTTTTCAGGTGGACTGGATTGTTCAGTTTGATCCTCCTGATGATCCGAAAGAGTACATTCATCGTGTTGGCCGTACAGCCCGAGGAGAGGGGGGTGTTGGTCATGCCCTACTCATCTTGCGGCCGGAGGAGGCAGGCTTCTT
Source organism: Stratiolaelaps scimitus (assembly GCA_019614645.1). NCBI lineage: Eukaryota > Metazoa > Arthropoda > Arachnida > Mesostigmata > Laelapidae > Stratiolaelaps > Stratiolaelaps scimitus. The sequence continues at coordinate 560,080 of JABWDB010000034.1, read as the reverse complement.
ACGGTACCTCAAGTTGGCCAAGGTACCGATGCAGGAGTTCGAGTTTAGCTGGAACAAGGTCGCCAACATTCAGCCACAACTCGAGAAACTCATACAGAAGAATTATTTCCTCTACAGTTCGGCACGCGAGGCCTACAAGGCATACGTGCGAGCCTATGAAAGTCACAGCCTGAAGACAATTTTCGATGTTCAGACCCTCGACCTCATCGCGGTTGGCCGATCGTTTGGTTTTGCGGTACCGCCACGGGTCGACATCAACGTCGGGGTGTCGAAGAAAAAGAACAAGGACTCACGATTCAAGCATCTCGGTGGCGAGCAGAAACGAAAGAAGGCCCTCATCTACAAGCCGATACCGGTTAAAAGCAACAGCTAGAACAGGGCGCGAAGGGGGCGATGCGTTGGAAATTAAGAGACGATGTGAACCACTGACCCATGAGGCGGATAGGCCAGGCTGGGTGGCTGTATACAGAATTAGCATGCGTGATTCAATGATGGATATGATAGACATCTATATATATATATATATACATATATATATTCATTACAATAAATTGACTTATTGTTTCTGGAATTATAGAACTGGATGATCATTTGTGAACGCGTTCTTGATGAAACGGTCAAGTGTTTCATGCTAGCAGGGAATGTTCCAAGTTACTTTGCGCACACGAAGTCTTGGTTTTGAATCAACGACTGGCCGTACAAGCAAGACCGTGATACATATTGTTTTATACGAGCTAGGGTCAATGATATGATATGAGGGGGAACCTGTGGACATGTCCTTAAAACTGTCCTCTCCATTATTGTGATGTTTACGCATCTCATTCAAGCAGATTCAGCAGAAAAACGCAACGAAATTTGCTGTCAGCTAGACACAGTGATGGCTTGACCTTTGACGATTTAGTTATTTGACCTATTTGACCTGTTTGGGCATTTCAAAGTACTATAAATTTCTTCCAACGCTAAAGGGGTTCCGAATTTACCTTAGACATGAACTATTTGACACTCAAGAATCTCGAAATTTCTGTTCTCATCCATTTGCTTGTTCCAGGCGGGCTAAGGTTGGATTATCAGAGTAAATTTATAATAAATGAGGGAGAAATTCCTCAGCTAATTAAAGGATAGGCATAAACTAAAAAAGTGATGCTGTATTTTACTTTTCTATCAATTGTAAACTACTTTAAAGCATCATTACTAGTCTTCAATAGAAAGTACCTTGGTAAAGCCTTTACACGTTTTTCACAGGCGCTAGAACCAGCAGAGTTCACGCCTTATCAGAAATAGCCGAGTAGTCGATATTAGAGGATCTGTTTTGTTTGTTCCTTTCAAGTATTTCTATACTTAAATCAATTTCTCTTAGCTTTATCGGTTTAGTGCCGAAATACAATCAAAAGTGGCTATGTTTCGAGCCCCATTATACTCATGCGACATAAGCGTTCAGCTTGAATGCTAGCAGGTTTGAAGTATTAAATATAGAGTTCTGACATCTGTCTCTAACATCCCCCTCGTGCTTTCGTCGTTGAAAACTTCAGACGTTCTCCAAGGTAATTGTTGTTGACGCGTACGCTGAGGCCTGGGCCGGTACGGCTGGCTTGGTAATGCTGTGTAGGTGGCATCAGTCGAAGGTGTGCCGCACGTTGTCAGGTAAAGGTAAAGGTTTTATTGGTTTATTAAAGGAGCTGCAATTTTACAATGCTTAAGCTCTCTTATATGTCACGCGGCGGGGCTCGAACCTGCTAGGTTTTTCAGCGTAGCAGAGGGTGCACATGGGAGTCATTCTATATTTTGAATTTGGTGTGAGTATTTCATAGAAGTCCCACGACCTGTGAGAAACGGGGTCAATATTAGGGATCGATGTCCTTCTTCGTACCACTTCCGTTCGACAGGGACGATGGGTTTAGTCCAGAAACCGGATTCGTTTGTCGCCGGATCTGCTGACATTTGTGATTCCACCTTGTGAGAGTGCCTTCCCTGTTGACCAACTCCTTTGGGTCCGTGGGAACAAGTGATACTGGAAGCATCAGTCATTTTCATCGAGGAAAATATATCAGGTTATAACGTCTGTAGAGTGGGCTATGAGGCCATTGAGGCTCACTGGTTACTAGTATCCTGCCGCTCCTATTTTAGTTTACTATGTAGTGTCAATGATATGTAATAGTTGCGCCATCTCCATTCCAGTTTCGTACCGCTGAATACGGCGAATCCAATATACCAGCAATTTTAAGAGCTCATTGGTACACTAACTCAGTTAATGGTGATCATGATCCTTCCATCGATAAACAGACCGTCGACGAAAATCGTCGAAGAGACTAGCAGTTCTGGACGAGTCTTCTCGCCCATTTAAAAGCACAAAATAACTTTTCAGGTAATAAATTTCCTGCAGGCATGGCGTGGTGAGTAGGGAAGGCAGTATTAGAATCAAGGGAGTATCTTGGCAACGATATTTGGCAAAATTATTAGTGGAAACTAATGTGCTCTGCAGCACAGCTATCACTGTGCAGAAAGAAATGGCACCGTACACCCCCTGTATGCGTCATAAATACTACGTGTTTAGATACACGGGGCTTTCTACAGATATCCTATTAAGCGCAGTAGTTGTTTACGAACGGGAAGCGGACAGAGGTCACAGAAAGGAAGTCTGGGGGGAGATATGTATATATATATATATATATATATATAGAGAGAGAGAGAGAGGCAGCTAACCACTTCATGATCGTAGGGTAAGGAGCATGTGTGATGCTCGTGGCTGGGCTACGTGTAGTGCTGTCGAGCATCGCCAACGGTCAAGGTGTTTTAATATCCCTCTTTAAAAAAAAAAGATGAGTTCGTAAACAAATTCGGGTTATTGGGGAGATTGGTGAGGTTCGAATCGATGAATTAGCTTGTGGTTGATAACGGCGAAAAATTTCAGCTTCTCAAAGATTTCCTTTCTAGTTGTCGTCTTTCTGCTTTCTCTAGTGATCATAGTGACAAAAAGAATGCCGTGTATGACTCTCCGCCTTTTAATATCATGGCTGAGAGTATTACTAATAAAATTAGGACATCTTTGCAGACGCACCTCTGATGGCATTCATCCAAACGAAATTTTCCAGGCTGACTCCACCATCCTTAAACGGTTAACGTCCACGGTACAACTGCCATCGCATTGCTTCGTAAGACGAACCCCTTTAAATGCAAATGTGCAACGGTAGGGATCGTTTAGAAAAAGCTCGCCTCCGCACTGACTGAAGCCCTCTCTCCATGGAAATTTGTAGCCGTCATAAGCACGATGTTTTTCCCCAATGCATTTGCCACTTTCTCATCACGCCGGGGAGGAAATCCCAATCTGATAGTAACAGTTACAGGCCTTTGGCTCACGGGCCTATTGTATGCATCATCCTTGCAGAGAGCTTGCTATCGCATCTTCAGCTGCGCCTCAGTTAAGGCTCTGTGTGGTGATAACGGCACAGCTCAGGACACCAAGGACAAATTTACTTCCACAGAGCTAGTCGGTATGATGCCGGACCGGGCGATGTGTGCACACATTACAATTAACCTTATAGGTTATAGTTTTGATTTGTATGTGCCCCAGGGGATGCACTTACGAACTTACGTACGTTGAGAGTGCATACATTCATTTTTCTAATGCGTTTGATAGGGTTTCTCACCGCGGCCAATTTCAGTATTAGTAGATAAGCTTGTCACTAGTGACAAAAACCTGTTGTTTGAGAGTGGCACACTCACTGTATTACTAAATAAAACTACCGTTACGATTAGTGGCCAACGTACACCTAAGTAATATTGTTATTTAAACGTTAAATCTTTAAGTTTATTTAACTATCAACGCACGTTGTCCTGATAGATGATTGTGTCTCTTATACATGATTATTATATCGCCCCTCTTGGCCAACAATAAACGTGTATTTATATTACGTTTTTCCTCTAGCGTTATTGAGGTTTCCAATATATCATTGCTAGCCAATATTGCGCTTTCGTGTCCGGAATCAGCCAACATGTTCGTCAGCTGTGTCCGAGATGCGTTTCGGCAAGATGCGCCTCAACAGTCCACATCTACGAGACTGTGACAACATCAGTGTGAGCGATAACAGCTAGACGTCGACACGCATTGAAACAGTGACTCAGGCGAATGATCCAGATAGATCCGAGATGACCTCATACCCGGGCAGTTCTACAGTCGTACAGCGACTGATCATCCAATCGTGTAGCCGTCTGTAGACGCTTCCCAAACAGTTAATGGCTATTAGCCAGCCGGCTTCCCGCTAGACAGTGGCATGACACGTAACGCTCTATTGTCGCTTGACGTCAAATGCCTCTGTTGCCCTTGGAGGGTGAACGTCTATCGGCGAACTAAACATCACCGTGTTAATAACAATAATCACATATGATCGTTAGCGGCGAGACGACAACGTTAATGATGAAAGGACGTTTTTCTTTACATTCGAGCAAGAGGGAATAGAGGAGAATGCCGGGTGTCTTGATACGTGCAGCGGCAACCGACAAAAACAGCAATAAGAAAAACGGTCGCATTATTGCACTGACTAATTAGCCTAATTAACATAGCGTATTGAGGTAATCGTGTGAAAAAATTGATATTGATGTTAACGAAAATGCCCCGAATTTTACAAAGAAACAGGGAGGTAACTTCAAATTTTCTTAATGATCCTGACCAGTACGGGACCAAGAATGCACAAAGACGACCCGAGGTAATAAGAACGCGAGAACAACGCTTCCTCCTCCGAAGAGCCTCTAACCGATTTTTCACTTGTCGCGAAATTGTATTCGAGGCTGCAGTCGAGCCGAACGTCCAAAACGTGCAAAGATACCTTCAGGTATAAGAACATCTTCTTTGTAGAGAACTCAAACGAAAACATCCTTGATTATTGAAACACAAACCCAAGATTGCGCTTCGCTCGTGAGCAAATTTCGTTTACAGAGGAGTGGCAACGTGTGCCATTTGCTAGCCGAATGGCATGTTCTTGATCGAGATCTCACACGCAAATGTTATGAATCTATGCCCAGTCGATTCGTTTTGTGCTGGAGAACGGCGGCGGCCCAACAAAATACTAAATTTATAGAAAAAATTGCAAGGGAACGATGTTAGAACTCAGTTTCGTTCGACAAACACTAAATGGGCTATCATTTTGACGCACCCTCAAAACGACAATTTCCGAGATCAAATGTCTACATCTGGGTTAGAAAGCCAAATATTCGTTGGATGTTCTTGAAATGTGATATATTTGAATGACTGAAAGCGGAACTGCAGTGCTACTTACGGTCGAGAATAAAAAATCAGAAACATGGGGGTGGGCTATCTTTTTGACGCGGTGTGTAGGTATTAGACTTGCTGGAAATGAGGTATCCTGTAATCCCTAATTTGAGTCTGTAACAATCGGATTAACAGTTAATTAATTAAGTCTGTAACAACTATACACTAGGTTTTAGAGATTTACGCTAAATAGGGTCCCAATTATAATACGATAATGTGGGTGGGATGATTTGACGTTGGAGGGCACTCTAGAAAATAGTTTCTGTAAACTTCTTTGTAATATTTATTGTAATATCGTTTTACCGCTCTAGAGCTATTCGAAATCTTGCGTATTAGTGAAAAAAATGCTTATCGATGCCTCCTGACGGCGAGGGAAGGACACAAAGTCAGAATTAGCGGATTAATAATAATACCATGAATTATTTATGTTACGTTGTATTTAAATTTTATGTAATAATCGCGACGCCCCATAAAGCGTGGCAATCAACAAACATCGTGTGATAAAATGGACTGTGCGATACCTTTATCGATATTGCGCCACTCGGTCACTGAGTTGTCGACTGCATGAATATGCCGGGTGGTATCACGAATTTCAGAGAGAGAGTAAGAGAGAATAAAATCGAATTGACACAACACACTCGTCCGTGTGACAAGAAGCATCGCAGTATCGTCCCTCTATATGTAGCGGTTTTATAAGCTTCTCTATCTAGTTGCAGTGCCCCTTCGTGTCGTGCACAAACTTAATATCCCTATAATTACAATTATCCTCGTTCGCTCCGCCCCGTACGCGGATGCTTGGTTTTGGGCTAAATCGCGTTTTTTTAGTCCCCCCTTTTTTTACAGTTTCAACTATTGCTAAGTGCAAGGCTTCCATTAGTGAGACCAACTGAGAAAAAATGGATAGCATTTTTACCACGAAGAAATCTCCTGGCACAATAATCATAAAAATAATAGTAATAATATTCATACTAGTCTATGGATGGATAATTATAATTATTCTTGCTTGCACAGGTGCTAAGCTCCGGCACGGAAATTATTGACTTATCGTCCACAGTCAGCAGTCGAAGAATCCAGCAGGGTGCAAACGTCTCCAGCGGCACCACCAACGTTACGTTTAGGGACCGGCAGAGGTAGAGTTACTGGGAAAATAGTGGTATCGCCGGTAGCCCCGAGACGTGAGCAAACGCGGAGGGGTATCTCGTTGGCTGATGTCCAGGTGGACTCTGCTTGTGTAGTCGCTTGTGGCGTTATTTTTCTTCTTGCCTCATAATGTGCTGTTTACTGGAATCCTTTTTGTTATTTGAGGCCGTGTCGCCTTTATACTGGATGACGTTTTGACATTTGAGTGCCCTGTTGATTAGATCGTAGGTGTTGATACATTATTTTCGCGTTTAGGCAATTCGGGTTGTCTGTCAGTCGAGGCAATAGCCCGGTAGATCGACGGGATGCAGTAATTAACCGCAATAAGATACTGAGAGTAAACACCACTACCGTCTTCACCTTCTAGTGATTCGTCTAATTGTGAGTGACGAGTTCCATATACCTTACGTACGTCATTTATATGCATAATACAAACGAGCTGGTAGCAGGGATGATTCGAGGAGTCCACTTACGCAAGCAACTACCGTAACAAAGTATTCGGACAGTATGTTGAGCTACATGAAACCTGCTTTAATTATAACAGTATGGATGATAATTGTGCCCGCTAATTGTACCCGTGAAATGCATTATTTCACGGGTACGGCGCTTATCTTATATCGCTTCGGTATATTGCAGTGATGCATCGCACGGTTACGTTACGACCCGCAATCCGAGCCTTTCGTCAACTTGCACACGATCCTTTCAATTGTAACGTGCATTTCACACCAACGGAAAACCCTTGCAATTAACTATTAGCCACTAGATACCTATCTGTCCGGTTCAACGAGACGTTCAACTATCGTGCTTCGCCCAGGCCGGCGAACGTCCCTGCTGCAAGGCAGGTACGCCGGCTCCATTCGTTCTCCAGCAGTCCTGTCCACGTCACCAACTGGCGGGCCAACGGGCCTTACTTATTTATTTCTTCACAATAGCTGCAGCGCCGCCTAAGAACGACGGCCTTCATCTCTGAGTGAATTCCCGCGAAGGGAAAAACTCGTCTCTCGGATAGCACTGGCCATTGTGCGGTGCTCACCGTCAGCAGCAGTGCCAGCGTCCGCATTATGAAAACACTTTCCCTTGGCTCTAGTCCTGACGTCCTTCTTTCTATCGGACTATTCTCGCGTACAGATGACTGCTTTTCCGTGTCGGGTGTGTGTTTATATATATATATATATATATATATATATATTTATATCTAGGTGGGCAAGGACTACTGATAGCGTACACGACTCGATGGCCTGGACCGGTATCTGGGAGCTGACTTTGTGAACGCAATCCGCTGACGGACGATTCACGGCAACGCGGTGATCAATTCATTTGCGTCAATGCATCCCTCATCACGATCATATTCGTTAGGCGCTACCTCCGCTGGCGATAGCAGCCGAAAGTTTCGCTCATCGACGTGCGTTGCAAGCGCTTGATATGAAAGCGTTCGTTCATTCGTCGGTTGAATCGATCGAACTTTTCGCAACTTCAATTCTAATCTCAAGGCACTTCGTTTTTCTTTTTCTTCTACTTCTTCACCTATTGCCACGTAATGGTCAACCCAATCAGGCAGTCAGGCCCAAAGGACACCGTGCCCGCGGACAGGCACGATGCCTGTGCCTCGTACGTCCGTGTGTCAGGGCCGTGTCGTCACCCTGTGACCGGCTTCGTTCCTATTTTTCTATGGGATGTCGCAGAACCCCGCTATGCAAAAAGAGATCAACCTTTTTCCAGCGTATGCGTTCCCCCTCCACATACGTTCATGGTCGAGGTCATCTGCGTTTCGTTGGCCGTCGCGGGTCAGATGGTCCTTGAATGACGTAGACGTTAGCTCTTTCCGCCATGCGCTCGCTGTACAGTTCCTTTTGTTTCGCATGCCGAGCTCGCTCTGAAGGTCGAAGGAAAGAGGCAGAGAACAGCTGGGAATGTTTGAGTATTTGTCGTTCGTTTGATTTGTGCTAGCTGTTGGTTTCCCGTGTAGAGCCCCCGGGGGTGGCCTGGTGGTGCATTCGTGTGCGCCCTGCAATCGGGGGAGAGACACGTAGGTGGGGTTCGAGCCCCACCATTGGGTCCGTCTTACGAAGCAATCCTAAAAGCATTACTGTGGAATTATAATGTAGAGTGAAAGTCAGCCCATAAAAAAGAAAAGCTGTTGGTTTCGTATATGAATCTCTGCATGACGTACTGACCCGTCTTTCACATCTTAAACATTTTGTGCGCCTATGATTTGACCCCGGCGTAGAAATGGAACGTAGGAAGTCTTAATTCGTTCGGTGTCTCTCTCTTAATGTGTTCGGTGTCTCTCTCTCTCCCTCTCTCTCTGCACGTTAGCCCAGTTTTTACACAAGTGTTCCGGTTTGAATAAACACATTTCAATATAGACAATGATATATACCCAATCAGCTAATGTTCGACTGTCTGCCTATTAGAGGCTTACAGCTTGTCTGCGATCAGCATTTAACGCTAAGGGAAAAAAGACGCTAGCTGTTATAGTTGAATATCGCCAATCGGCGGACTCGTTGTGCCTCGCCGGTCTTGGAGATGTTTAACCCTCTTTTCTGTACAGCTCGGTGGTGAACTTCGCTCAGGACTTACATGCAAACTTTATTTAAAACAGACTCTCTTCAAATTGATGTTTTTTCAACTTGTTTTTGAAACCCGCTAACCCACGAAATTGTAGAATAAATTATGCACATAATCTAAAAAAAACAAGAGTTGAAAGTAGTAGATATTGCGCTTTCAGTTTTAAATGAACTCACAAATCGAGACGAGCCCCTTTGAAAGAATTGGACACGAGGACCAAGCCAAAGCGCGCTTTTTATCATTGTTTATCTACATATTTCAAACAGACAATTGAACAAAAAAAATATATATATATATATATGCATTTATATATAGATATATATTTTCTCGTCACTCAGTATTAGCCTGATGAACTCTCTACGCTTCTTTCTATGGGAACCTCACTGAAAAACCCGTTAGAATTTCATAAAATGATTATTCCCTATCTTATCCCACGAGCTGGTGGTGGGTGGGGGGGGGCGGGGGAACTATTCCTTTGCAGAGTTTTCCATATAGCCGTCGGCGCGTTCGTCGACTCAAGCTATTTCAGCCAGCAAACACGCTGTTCCAACAGCGTCTAACCCCCCCGGCGGAGGTGGTCAGACTCGTTCTCAGTCACGACGTCCTCCGGCGTCGGGTGCTTCCACCAACGGAACGTGTGCACGTAGCCGACTATATCGTAATGCACCGCCAGCAAGCGCAGTATCAACAAGCGTGACCATCACTCATAAACCCTCGCGCAGGCATCGGCCGTGCGTCCCAGCGAGGTGCGGGTGAAGGTTGCTTCGTTGGCGGGTAGTGAGAGAACGCCGGAGCGAGAGGACCCCTGAGATCGCTTCTTTCGAGATGGGCGCCAGCCGCTTTTTGATTCGGGGACGAAGCTGGGGTGTCGAAACCGCGAAAGTTATCAGGACGACCCGACGACGGCAGCGTTCTGCTATAGCTCACGGTGTGTGGCAAGAGGATCTAGTCAAGGACAGCGTCTTGTTCGGGAAGTATTCTGGCGTAGGCCAGACAACCAGATTGAGTCTTTCTGGCCAAGGCAACCACAGGAGACGACACCATAGCAGGCGTGTTGTTGCAGGGAGACATATCGCACGTATCGACGACATGTATATGTGCTGACTGGAGTAGAGTCAGCGATGATCGTCGCTGGGTGGACGTATGGTCGTTGTCTGAGCTGTGGCTTGAGCCCCCGCCTGTAAGCGTCTAGTAGTTGTCTCGTGTCCGGTTCGTATAGCAGTTTTGGCTGGGTACATGATGGGCTACTCATGGTCTGTTTGTGGTTGGGAGGGGAGGTACGCAGGTAGAAATGATGGAAGGGAGATGTCTGTATGACTGTATGTGTGTGTGTGTGTGCTGTCTACTCGTGGACGCCTGTACCAAAGTGTGCCAGTGGAGGCTACCCGAGCAAGAGGCTTCAGGTAATGGTCCCATCGGCTGAAGCCGACAACTTAAGAGGGGGAGAGCGGCTCAGTGTAGGTACAGCGCCGGCCAGGAGCAGAGCCGTCTCCTTGTACCACCACCACCACCACCGCCACCGCCGCCGCCTCCTCCTCCAGAGCTCAATCTCGACGGAGAGTAAACTAGGCAGCGGCAGCAGCAGCACAAGGTGCCCAAGCTCGTGGTACGATGCTAGTGGCTATGCCGGCCAGCCCGGCCGGCTGTCTGCCCATCTGCCGAGCAGAGGAACACAGCGCCCTCGGTGAGGGAACGAATTCAACCGACTACCAAGGAAACCATTTGCATCCTGAACAAGGCCAACTCGGACTTCCTGTGTCGGCTGTTGTACGCCACAGGCGCCGCGGTCCATAGCATCCCCCACATCAGCAGCAGCAGCAACAACAACACCACCACCAGCAGCAAGCAATGGGTCGTCCTGCCTCTACCATATTTCCTCTATCATCAACACACGAACAGAGCTTGCTGCCAGGACGCTCCCTTCGGCGCTACTAACCAACCCTCGAGCATCTAACTTCAACCTCAGCCCCAAAACCCCACGGCACGCGCTACTGCCGGGCGGGGGGGAGGGGGGTCCTCTTTATCGTGCTCTCTCTCACTCCGGCGCTCGGTGACTGGGCGAGGGTAGATGTTCCGAGGGTACTCCGAGTGTGAAAGAACGAGAGAGACAGAGAGAGGGAGAGAGAGAGAGAGCCGCGTCAGCGCGCAACGCTCCGAGCCGCTCCGTGCTGAACTAGAAACCCTACGCGACGCTGAATGCAGGGACTAGCTAGAGAGAGAGAGAGAGTGGCGCTTGCCGCTGCGAGATAGGACAGCGAGAGAGCGAGAGAGAGCGGGGGAGCTCGGGGGGTTTGCTATGCGCTACGAGGTGGCGGCTCCTCTGCTGTCGAAAGCAGAGAACTGCGCGGCCGCTAACGCCAGCGCCAGGCAGCTTCGAGCACAGCCAGAGGACCCGCTCCCGTTACAGACACAGCACGACGAGCATTGGCAGCGCCAGCAGCGGCTGCGGCGGCACCGGCGGCGGCGGGTACGGCGGCAGCCAAAATGGCGCCCATGCCGATGTGAACGACGAGCACTCGGAGAGCGGTGGCTGCGTATCGTATATAGGCTCCTTCTGTATGCTGTGTGGCACTCCAACGGCGCTGCTGGTGGTAACGGCGGCGGCGGCGGCGGCTAGCTGGCTGTGTTAGTCTCGTAGTGTTGGTCCGGTGCCGATGGTCGTCGTCGTGTGATGGTGGTGGTGTCTGTCTGTGCTGGTTCAGCAGCGGGTGTAAACAGTGACCGCCCCAGAGTGAAGGCGCGCGGGTGGCAAAGCGACGTCAGTTTGTCTGTCGCGACGAAACGCACATCGGAGGCAAGGGACCCCCCACGTCGGACGGCGCGCCGGATGCCGACGAATTGGTGTTAGGGGAACCGGTCGAACGGAGCGTGTTGCAACGTGTGGCCGCGTTCGCTGCAATCGCTGCCTGAGAGAGTGCCAGAGTGCGCCCCTGTGCGCTGGGTGCGTTGGGAGCGTGCGCTAAACGCGAAAACAGCCAGCAACACGCATTGACGCTGTGTGCGGAACAACTGGAGGGTTCGTCGCGTGCGCCTTCGTCGGCGATCGATGGACGGTTTAGCGCGCGAGGCGCGGCTAGCACGGTGTGCATGTGAAGCGTTTGCAAGCAAAAAGAGATTAGGTGTTGGACGAGCGCCGTTGATGAGCTGTCGGCCCGCCCAGCCAAGAGCGGTTGCCGCATGTGTGCTGCTGCTGCTGTTGTCCGGCGAGGTCGTGCCACTCGTCTATGTGTGTGTGTGTCAGTTATCGGTGAAATCGTATCGCGGTGACGGCGCGGGTGAAGTGCATTGAAGCTTGCGCGCCGTGAGGGCCGTGAAGGCCGTGAAGAAGAGCGAACGCGTCGGGGTGGAGAACGGTGCCGAGGTTCTTTCTTCACGGAGAGACCAAGGCATAGTGGGAGACTTGTGTTGGTGTACGGTGTCGGCACAGCCTTTGCGCGAGGCGTCTGTTGACGAGGAGACAAGCAAGTCGCGTTACGGGTTGGCGGGTCGGCTGGTTGTTGCTGTCGCATCTGTTCAGCAGGGAACGCGCGTGTGTCTCTGTGTCAACGGCAGCTGCTCTCATATCGTGCCGTGTTTGTAGTTGTGAAACAAGCGGCATTTGCAGCGGATTATCATCATCATAGATGATTTCAGATGACCGGCTCCGTAACGCTTCAACGTCTTTGAGGTGAAAATGAAGAGTTCGCCAACAGAATACTAACGTGCGATTAAGGTCGTCGCGAGCGAGAGAGACCAAGGTATCTGTCGCAATCCCAATCCAGCTCAGTCTCAACGATCGCCATCTCGGTCGTATGCGATTGCTGAGCGGTCCGCCAATCGGCCAAACGGGCCGTTCGTCCAGTGTGAACGTGTCGCCCACAGGAAGCTGTATCATCGCTATCATCAGTCGAGTGCCACCAGAGCTAATAAAAACAAGCGTGCGACACATGCCGCCGGCGGGGTCCGGGTAACTCGCTTGTCGACTTGGGCTCTGTTTTTTAACCCCTCTCGAAATACCCATTACTCAAACGGGGGTGCAATGAGTACACTATTACGTCGATATTTCGCTTGCTTTTAAGCCCATCAGCGGCGAAAACCTCTCCAGAGTCACCACGAAGCTAACATCAGAGCAGATCTCGCGAAAGGTGACAAAGAGAAGAAGCGAGCGAGACCGTGGAGAACAACAACAAGCGATTCCAACCAGGTGACTGCCCTGTCGAATCAGAGCCGAATCGTAGAGGAGTTCAGCTGAGCCTGGCAGGCCAGCATGGCCCAGACCGCCTTTGTGGCAGAGTCCAGTACATACTGTACATTGCGTCACACCGCCACTGAATCTGTGTGCGCGCCGGCATCCGTCGCAACCAGCGCATGTGTCCACGATCCGGCCTCTGGAGCAGAGACTGCGGTCAGCCTCGTCATCATCGCTGGCGTCCGCTTAGATACAGCGGCGATGCCTACATCAGCAAAGTGATACTGAAGCCCATTGGGGCAGGAAGCGTGTCATGGCTTGCACGACGAGCTGAGCTCGCCGGACGTGCCGAACATCGCTGTTCCGCCGGTCGACGGCGTTTTCTTTCGTCGACAACGTTGTCGCGTTGGGGGGGCGGCAGAGAGGTCTACGGCGTTGCTGCACAAGGAAGCAACAACTCGTCTATAAAACGGTGGAGAAAAAGTCGTCGAGGAAATCTTCAGAGGGATACTTCACGATGAAGTACGGTCGTGAAGGGGAGCATACACAAGCACACACCTAGGCGGAGGGTGCTGTGTATAGAGTGAAGTGAAAAGTGCACATATATATATATATATATATATATATATATATACAGAGAGTGTGTGAGAGAGAGAGAGAGAGAGAGAGAGAAAGTGCCATAGTTCGATTGGATACAAATCTACTGAATTGTGTGCATCTGTACCGAAGTAAGCGTGCTTCGACTGTGCTTCTTACCAGTTGTGATCTTCATCGGGCAGGCGCCAAACATCGGAACGCGGGCTGTCTGCGCCTGTTTGTCGCCGCGGTCCATCGGCGAAGGCCGTAGCCACCGAGGGCAGATACAAGCCGGTGTAGCCACAACCTGCGGCACGAGAACAGACCGATCAAGGCGGGGGCTTGGGCAGAGAGAGAGAGATAAGAACGTACAAATCAAACGCCGGTTCCCGAGGAACCCGACAAGGCCCACGTGTGGCTATACCTCCGTCCCACTTGGACGCCGGCCGTCGAAACCCAACATCGCCGTTATCGTCGGCGGTCGCTCGCACAGCCAGCACAGCAATGATGGCTAGCGTGCTGCTGCGATTACCGTTACGCGTACGGGTGCATCGGCTACGGACGGCGGCCCTCCTAAACGTGGGCTTCGTTGTGGCGCTGCTGTGCACATTGCTACCGCAACACGCCATGGCAGATCGAAACAGATACTGTAAGTTGAGACACATTAGACACATTAGAACCTGTAGGTAGCAACTAGAACGAATGGCGGCGGGTGCCTCCGTGATTGCTACGATTTTCTATGAACGTATCCTTTCGTGAGTAAGTATGAGAAATTCATAGACGAGTATCGCCCGCCGGTAACAATGTCATTTTTGCTTCATTCCTTGCTTATTAACTCGACAAATGTCAGTGCCGGATTTTACGTACGGGACGATTCGACATTCTGAGTACAACAATGACCTATCATATCACAAACAAGCTCTTACACCCTTCTTGTGGATTCGGTGTAAACACTCGCGAATTATTGTTCCCTCCAAATCTTGCGAGCTCGTCATCTGCATGGCGCTGTCCTCCCGGAGCCCGACCTGTTATTTTATTATGTTCTTGGTCGCTTGTCATTAACTCATCTCGTAGCGTTGTCGCTGTCGTGTAATCTATTTGTTTCGTTGTGTCGGATTATGGGGTTGTTCCGAGTGTCGCTCCGGCACAATGATGGCGGCTGTCTGAAGAAAGATCATCCGAGTGGGTCTAGTTAAGTTCCCAGCCCCGGCTTCGAATGACGATGTCAAAGGGAACTGCGATCCGAGAGACAGCAGCCCGCCACGTGTTGGGCTCGGTTGCCTGTCACATCTGTGACCGCCTCTCATCTCTGCCTTTGGCGAATCACTTCGAGACACACTGTTCGCCCTGTCGGAGGTCCTGTGATCCTCCGTCGGTTGAAACAGAGAGAGAGAGAGAGAGAGAGAGAGAGAGCGAGAGAGAGTAAACGAGTATGTAGATTCGACTCATTTCCAGCCTGATTTAGATTGGATTGAAGAAACAAGAGGGGAATTATGTCTAATTGTGTCATCTCTCCGGCTCCGTTTCTCGTTCCCGAACCTCGATGCTCGATCTACAAAGAGCCGAACATGAAGACGACGGCAATGGTTACCTTCCATGGACAGATCGGTATAGCGTCATATTTGATTGTCGTAGATCGTCGTTGAAACAGGAGACGTGCAACGGTGGGTCGGGGAATCGAACCCGTGTACCTATGTGTCTCCTCGTACTTGAAGGAGCACACGGATGCATCACGCCACCACCGAACTCGACAGAAGGAAACACTGCAGCCCAGTAGGGGAACATGATACAGAATCCATGAAATACAAATGGAGAACCAAAAAAAAATAGAGAACTCGTAGATTGTCTTCTTTTGCAAAAATCTCTAAGCGCCAACCTGTTTGTGCTCCCTGTTCGTTAGATGCGAGCATTACGATAAAATGCTCGCATCTAACGAACAGAAGCCATATCGACCGGAGAGTTTATGGTCATATGGGTCCTGTTCATTAGATGAATAAAAATCTAATATAAATAGAAAATAATGCTTCAACTGTCGTTACTATCACCACGACTTAAAAATGATAGCACATGTTTAGGTATATATGTGTGTTTCGGATGCGCGTTGAAAACCGTCACCCAGTAGCCCCCCCCCCCCCCGCAATGGGCAAAGCCCGCGCTGCTCTCTCGGCGCTGTGGGGACCTATTTTAAATATATATGAGTTACGAGGTTTGTTAGCTATGCGTTCTAGCGCTGTCTGAAACAAAAGAGATGCGCTAAAATTGCATAAATTCAGCTCCTCAATGGGCCCCCCCATTTAGCCAAGTGAAGGTACGTCAACCTTTTCTATCTAGTTTCTAAGGAAAAACCTATTTTTTCCGTCTCGTTACCATTATATATTAAATAGACAAAATTGATGTGACGCCATCGACCACTCACTCGTGTGTAGGTTGGCCTCCCACGACAACGCTTGCCTCTATAGTGTGCGCGTGTCCGTGTGTCTGGTGTGTCGAGAATAGAATATTCTCTGGGTGAGTCTCGTTCAACTCATTAGATGTAATCTTGTCAATGTCCTTGTTGAACTGTTGTGTACGCGGCTCCACTGTGATATCTAAGATCACCAAGCATTCTTCGTGAGGCTGTCAACGCTACAGGAACTCGCCCGTCGTCGGCAGTTGGGTAATCAGTTGGCCGGCCAGACTGCAACTGATACCCTAGTGTATGGGAATACATATACCGCTGCGAGAAAACGGGCCATGTTCCGGTTGTTCAGTCGCTCTGCAAAGCATATGTTGAATGTGTACAATTCAATTAAATTCAAGTACGCCATTATCGAGTAAAGGTTAGAGTGTATTGTAGTCTAGTAATAGCTGAACTTTTCATTGTGTTGTGCGCTCACATAATTCACAACTGCATGGGCTGGTTGGGCAGGAGTTCAAGGCACACAAACCCATACAATTGCATAACATTATCTATCAGCCAATGTGAAAACGCGCACTCTGCCAGAGCAGTGAAGTCTCTCCCGATAGCCCGATAACGTCTGCAACGATGCGTTGCGCCATTGCGAAAGAAATACACGCACGGAACGTCGGTGACGCCTCATCATTATGAACAAGAACTTTTCACTGTTTTTACAGACTCCCGAAGGGAGCTACGGCCGATGTTCGGCCTAGGTCCTTCGAACAGGTGGAAGGTGTAGTGTTTTTTCTATAAGGCATTATATGGTCTATAAGGTATGATGTGGTCAATTACATTTATTACGGGGGGGTGGATGGCGGTGGGGGTAGTCTGAGTTGAAGAGATATTTTTGCCGGGAGGGCCTTAACGATCTCACCTTAACGAGAGAGTGCACTTTATCACTGTACCTATCAATGTACATTATAGCAATAATAGCTATTATTTCTTGTCGAGCCCGGTGGCCTGGTGGTGCATTCGTGTGCGCCTTGCAATCGGAGGACGGGTTCGAACACGGGTTCGATTCCAACCGTTGCACATTTGCATTTTCAAGGGGTTGTCCGTCTTATGAAGCCTTACGCCGAAAGCAGTCCTTCCGTGGACTAAGTTAAATGTTGGCTGCGGGTGAGCCTGGAAAATTTATTAGTTATTAATTGTTAATAATAGTAATTACAGAGTAAAGTGGAGAGTAAATATCAGCTGTATAGCAATACTCGCTACACTCTGTCACTGCATCAAAAGTTGTCGTAGTTGACGTGGGTTTAGGTTTTAAAAAAAAACGGTGACAACCCAGGTTGTTGTTGTCGTCTCACAGTTGGTTAGCTAGCGCTCACAAGGTACGATGGCATATAAATGATCTCAAAAATCAACAAGACCATGTTGAACGTCAGCTGGAAAAGACAGCTCCCTATCATGTTGGGGTTTTGTCATTGAGCACCTCTATTTCCCACTTGACATTGTTTTCGTTCAAGTTTTGATTTAATCGATCGTTATCTCATCTTGGCCCAATTTCCAGCGTCGATTCGTATTCCGCGGCAGGGCAATGCTTCGTCCAATGGCTCTATCATCATTGAAACGCAGCCCTGGACCGATTGCTCTGTGCCAATTATAGCTAACGAGGTAATCTTTGATCATTTATGTAAATTGCATAATTCGACTCACGGTAGGCCGCTGCGCGAATTGCGCCAACAGAGAACAACACCTTAGAGTAGCTGACAAGATAGAGACTGTAGAAATCCCTCCTGGGAATCTCGTGAGCGGCGTCTTCAGCCTTTTCGAGTGATATTAAAAAAAAAAAAAAAAAGATATATTTAGTAGCCAATAGTGCCTAGAGAGTAGACGTAACGTGCAAAATCTGCACTTCGTTATTTGACTGCTCGCACGATCTTTCGAATCACGTAGGCGACGTATTTCTCTTCTTAATTAATTTCGACAGCGAATACACGCGCCGTCACGATGGCTGCAAAATGAGGCGTGCTTCAATTTGATCGTGGTGCTGAGGTTCCATTACGTACAAAGACACGCGCGCACACACATACACGCACATTCTCTATCTATACATTCACTATACCCGCGGCCCCTAAAACTATCTCCGTGTGTCTCAGGGAACAGTTCATCTAGGCTGGGATAGGACACGAAGCCGGTCGCTGGCCGGGCACCAGCGACGGCTGATTAACAGTGCCAAGTGGCAAAGTTCAATAATTGATCACGCTAGCCCGCTACCGAAATGAAAGACTTCTTTAGCTTTCTCGCAGAGTGCTCGCGAGCACGATATCGATTCATCGTGTCGTGTCCGTTAGATAGCAAACGGGGGGCATACATGGTGGCTAGGCGTAAACAGAGCAGATATTTTAGCAACTTCTTCATATTTATCTAGCCTATACATGTGTTATGTGGACGTGCATAGCTGGCTAACTAGATGGCTATCGACGTATTGGCTCTCAGGAGCAGCCGAATGGTGACGAGGCAACGAAATCTGGGTCTGATAAATTATTGTTATGATTGTTATTACTATGATATGTTATTGCATGTCAACGCTGAAGTTGTTAGTAAAGGTGTTTGACATAAAGGTGTTCGCAAACATCGCATCGACACCAAATCGGTGTGGCGTTTTCTGTTCTCGCTCGTATTTGTAACGGGTACGGCGAGGTGACAATTGACGAGGGACGATTGGCTCTTGCAGCCGTTAGCTGGCGAGCTAGGCCTCGCTGCGATAGGATTATGTTGTAATCCGTGGATTATACGAAGCAGATATAATAGCATAGTATCGATTTTAGGCTAGATACTAGTCTTAATGTGCGTAATATAAACAGAGTTCAGCGGATTAATGCCGCTTTGCATTCATCGTTCGAGATGAGGACAAGTGTCAGCGAACAGCTGAATCTTCGTCTCTTCATCCGTTGAAATTGGGTCTTGTTTTGTTTGTTTTTCGGTTGTTATTGCTTCTTGCGATGAAATGCGGTTTTTTTTTGCCCTCTATGCGTATCACTGCGGCACAGACGATAACCGATCTAATCGGGTGCCTCATCAAGGCACTTGATTAAGCAACTGGGAGAAGTATACCTTGAGGAATAGCTGTTGTTATAGTATCTTCAGTGTCTTTTTTTCCAATTGTCATGTCTACTGTATCTCCTCTCTTAACATGAGTCCTCTAAATAAGAACAGAATTGCGACAGGATATCGCAGTGAGAACGATTGTGTACCTGAACGATTGTATCCCTTGCGAACCATTCGATTTGGAGAGTATTCGCCACTGTACCGCTTATGGGGCGATGTATCAACCCTTTCACCGGCAGCCGTAAAAAAACCATGCTTGTCTGGTTCACATTACGTCGTATATTTCTCGCAAGATCATGTAGGGCTTCTGATGGATTAGCTGGACAGACCAGCTGAATGTGGAAATATTGATGCAACCTGATTGTATTCCGCCCACGATCATGGCTGTACATGTTAGTCCAAAATTTGGAACGGACATACTACCGGTAGATTTTTTCGAAAATTCGAAGCGAACAGGTGGCTCAAGTTTTCAACGAGAAAGGCGATTATATTATAAATCAACTGCGGCCTGCAAATTAGGACTTGGGGCCATGTTGGTATCAAGAAGAACGATAGCTCAGCAACAGATAAAATCTTGCTTGATGTCCTGACAAGAAGCCTGTCGCCTTCGGCTGACGTAGTAAATGGTTGAATGAACCAACGGCGACATGTACCTTTTTCTCATGGGTTGTCAATATCCTTACCTTGACATAAATGACCTGTCCTGAACGGCAAATATATACGTCTAATCATTAAAAGATAAAGCTTTATCGGTTTATTAAAGGAACTGCAATTTTTGCAATGTTTTAAGTGTGAGCGCGTCGCCGATACTGTGAGCAGGTTTATTTAAAGCATGAATTAAAAAATACGCGACCTTTGCACAGCTAGCTCGAGTGTACTGAGAACATCAAGTCAGTGCTCCCATAATGTATCGTGAGAGCGAAATTGTGCCAAAGCGGGAGCGTTTACGTTGTTCGTATCTCCGGAAGGATCACACATGTTAATTAGCACATTTTTCTTCATTGGCGATGAATACATGGCCCCACAACTATTAATAACATTGGTCATCCAATGAGATAATTGTGCGAGCATCACGTTGTGAGCTGCCGAAATAGCAACCTGCTATACTATTTGAGTGCGCATATATATATATATATATATATATATAAAGAAACACACCCTCATTAAGGTAATACCTCTAATTCAATCATTTTCTCTATCGTTAGGTACCACTTGTTATTATTACTATTATTATTATTACCATGATTATTATTATTAAGTGTGTGTGCGTGTGTCTTTTATGCTTCAAAAATCATCTACGAAACCATCAAGAACAATCAAAAAAAGGCGTATTCTGGTACCAGCCACCCCGCTTCGATACCATTGGATTACTTGCACAGCGCGAGTTCCACATTGATGACCTCACGAACAGTGTCTTAATTGAATTTGTTTGCAACGCTTGTACTTTCAATGGCTCCGTTCGCCTTCATTTCCTGATCGACGTAACTAATCATATGTATCTACCATTCAGCATCGGCGTTAGTGATTAGCTTGTCACTACTACTACTAGTGTCCAGTAGATATATGCGTTGATAGTACAAATGGAGACGCGTAATGACTAACCTGTTCCTCGTGTTTGTTCGTTTCTGATGCTGCTTTTCAGTTCACATTTCAACGTTGTGTGTAGGCGAACGTACATATCCACAGTACAAGGTGATCCATGGCGCAGTCCTATCGTCGGAGAGCGAGAATGACCTCGACTGTGTCATCACCTTTCAAACAGACTCCATACTACAGCGGTTCATGCTGCGCTTTGAGAAGCTGGCGCTAGACTGCAATGACCATCTCATCATCTTTGACGGAGCGCACGCCATTAGCAAGAAAAAAGTTTGTACAAACAAGGCACAAGCTTAACCTCGGGGTCTTTTTTTGATTTTTTTTTCTACTACGAAAGAGAATAGGGGTAGTGGCCTGCCAGGCCGATATGATAGGTCCTTGATGCTGTGCTACAGAGCGGTGCAGAGGCCTCCCACAAGGACAAAGCCAGCTAGCTACGAGAACACGCATTCACCGTTAGCTTGCGCTGAGGCTTCGGGCGATCCGTTCATGTCCCTATACTGTACACGGTTAGCAGTCAAAAAACGGAGGTGGCCGTTCCCACAAGCAGGGGGTAGCTAAAGAGGCTCGACTCCTGGGCTACTACTGATGATCTTGCGCAGGATGGGATTTGGAGCCGTGTGATTTTCCAGGGGGTTTGCGCAATTCGGTGACTATGCACAAAGTGCTTGTTGCTGATATCTCCGCGGGATCGACCAGATGTATTCTACTTGGTGATGTGCCGTGAATCACTGTCGTCCAGGCACTAGGTCATGTTCGATAATTGGCTTTGATCCAAATGACAGATCCTAAATCTATCACCGTTAAATGTGAGAACATTTAGAATATGATCGATCAGTTGAACAGGATGTAGATATACAATAATGATCGGAGCAGTTAGGGATATTTGGATGTCAGGCCGAGGCCATGTGGAACTATGATGCATCGCAATTGTGCAGGTGGATTGGTTAAACCCTTGGTATAATACAACTTTTTCAAAAAAAAAACACATATATATATCTATATATTGACACAATTGATCTTATTCTCTTTCATCTTTATATTTTCTTGATGTTCAAACAACAAAATAACAGGTGGATCTCTCGTGTCGGAGTACGCGAGCCGATGTGGGCACGATCTTTACGCAAAGCAACTATGTGACGCTCAAGTACACTACAGACAGCTATAGTCAGCAGAAGAACGGATTCAAGCTCGTCATCACAGCGTACAAGGTAGGAACTAGTGGAAAACAATCGTGCATGCCAGCCCATATATATATATATATATATATATATACATATACATACATACAATATGATAGCTTGGTTTATTGAGGGAACTGCAGTATAGTTAACGCTCAAATCCTCGATATATATACATATATATATATATTGTGTGGTAGAGTCAACTTGGGTCAGTTTTGTACTTGAAGGAGAAGCGCATTCAAGTCATATAATTGTGCATAAGACCCCGGTCACGTGACAAAAACCTACGGCCAAAGTGTATAAGGAATAAAAACAATTCAATTCGAGTGTAGTCTAACAACACGTTAGGGCCAACAGTGGACGACGATCACATCGCGTGATCTGATCTATGGAATTCATCATGGGATTTTCTCATACGAATATCATGGGATCTGCTCATTCGAATTTATTCAATTTCATGTGTCAGCTTGATTCGTACGCTTGGCCAACAGCGATCATCAAGCATCATCCGTCACTATTCTATCCTAAAAAACTGACTTTTATCAGAGCACAGGGCCCAGCCAATTTCTAGAGATTTGCCTCCTAGCGAGCAGCAGCAGCAACAAAAATTGACTGCGCACAAGCTAAGCACCCTTTTACGGGGAACCACCTAATTCTATAGCGGGGTCTAAAATCGAGGCCACGCGAATCAACGATGCGCGCGAATCCCGGTTCTCCTCCTCCAGGTGGCTTTAAGCGCAAACATTACTCGTTGGCCAGCTAGCACCACAGGGATAAATAACTCCATCCCACATGAGTAGTAACAGAGAAGCCAGCCAGAGCGAAGGGCCAATCCAACGTGTTTCGCGTATAAATAATTTGTCAAGTCATTTACGACTGCACTCACGGGTGCGGTTTAGACCCCTGCCCCCCCCCCCCTGGCGTTTTCGACTGAGGGGCGACGAAGGAGGAGAGGGAGGAGCAGCCGCCGCCGCTGACGCATTCACTCCATCATAACGCGGCTGGACTTGAAGTTGGCAACAGGTCTCAGCGGCTCCGTCAATGGCTGTGTGTGTGTGTGTGTGTGCCTACGTGTGTTTGTGTAGACGTACAAATTGCTTTCGGCAGGGTCGTCGATTCAAAACTTCTTCTAAACTACTGCTACTACTGCTACTCAGCTACTGATCTTGCATTTTTTACCTGCCTCGCTAGTCATCTGTGGGATTCAATGATCCCGATAAGATAATATTAATAATAATAATAATAATGATAATGTTCTAGTTTCAAACGACAAACTGGCAACTTGAATTCGCATGCAACGCGTCCATCGTTTAGGGGGAATGTGTTTTAATTTATAAAGCTACGAGGGGCTAATACTACTCCTACTCCTCCTCCTCCTCGTCCCATTAGTCGACACCGGCAGGATGTATGTGCGACAGTCCTTTGGATGCGGGCCAAACGACGTGGGAATGACTGTGGATGAAAACAGCCGCCGTTTGGGTCTTGCATGTCTCCATTCGAGATGTCTCCCGTTGCACGATTCTGTGCATAGACGTCAACGACGTCCCCTTGTTCCTGCTCGATGTGACGATCTACGCGAATCGAAATCACATTGCAAACGTTTAAATTACAAGGTGCCTTTTAAATGGTAGCTGCGAATTTCGAGGTTAGCGAAAAGTTAGCCTCTTTGGCTTCGTTGTACTCTTCTACTATTTGGCGGTTTTGCATTAAACAGCCATGGATTATTATTGTTTAGGTGGTACGGTGCAGGCCGACGTCAGGCGAAGGGCGTACGGTGCCTTGTTCGGCCTGCGTGAAAAAGGCGGCTGGGGTGCCCGAATGCCTTCGGCATGTGGCCAAGCTAATGTTAACGAGGTTAAGTTTAGCGTAACAAATCCGCTATCGATAAGTGTCTATCCAGTGAAGGGAAGGCCCGGTCAGTCGGGCCTCGAACTCCGGCGCCACCAATTCACAATCCATCTTCGGCCATTCGATTGTACTTGGCTGCTATAGACAGGTGTCAGCTGTCCCGGCGACACAAGGACAATTACGAGTCCCGCCGGTGACGACACCTTGACGCGATACCGCACTAACAGATATGCCCCATTCATACTATTTCATTCAGTGGGAGCCGACGCGGCTGACGGCTGGACGGCATCATTTACCTGTAAATAGTATCTTCTATAATATAACAAGTTAAATGGAAGCCTTTTTCACGAAATTTAGACAAAAGGACAGGTCATTTTGAATTCGATTTCCCGAAAGTTCGTTCGCTCCGTGTGAACGATTCGGAATTGCAGTATAAGGATATCTAACGGGATAAATGCTCCGTACCGTTCCCAAGCACGTATAAACGCGTTCGCTTAACTAATCAACTCCCTGCGTTGTAAAATACAACGGATCACGTGCATTGGGCTCAACGTATTTTAGGTAGAATTGTCGCCGTGGACGCTCGTACGTGCCGCGAAAGACGTTTGAACATTATCGTTTACGATGACTTGACACTAACGCAGAGAGCGGGTCTGTAAGTTAATAACTAGGCCCACGCTTTGGTTGGACGTAATCAAGCATCTTATATAACTGCAAGTCTACTTTGGCCCCAATCCCACCAAAGAGGAAAAAAATCAGATACAAAACGCACAGTCCCATTAATTCATGAACCTGTTTCGGATGCTCGACTCGGTTAAACACGCTACGCATTAAGAACCAGTTGCATTGCTTCCTTTCGAACCGCCGATAACGCACACTTCAAGAAGATTCCGGCTATTCGGCTATTGGCATCGTCAGATCATTCTCGACGTTTTAGACCAACAGCAATATTATGATACAATATGCGTTATACGCCTGCGGTTATGCCGACCGATAATGGTGCAAGTGCTACTAGTTATAGTTAGTGCTAGAAATATACCATTTTTATTATTATTATTATTATTATTATCATTATGAAACGAACGAGAGTACTTGACGACGACGACGACAACCAAGAGATCCCTCCTACGGCACCTTTCCCTCGCTATGAGGCAAAGATTCAATGGCATTGCCTCCTTTGGGGACGGCCATGGCCTCAGGCCTCGGCCTGACACCCTGTCCCCAACTGCGTCACTAATTCCTTGTGTGTGTATATACATGTATATATATATTTTTTTTTTTTATGAAGGGGGGAAATGCTTTACGCACGAGCGGTTTCTACCTTACTGTGGGCCGCACAGTGTGGGACTCACCACTTTGGTGGTATATGGTGAGTGGTCCTACCCACTAAAACCCCAGGTTTTCCGTGCCTGGAAAACCTCTAAAAAAAGCCTCTCTTAAGCTTCACCACTGTAGTCCGGATATTCGTTTAATAGTACTACGGACTGACATATATATATATATATATATATATATATAATATATATATATATATAATGAATAATAGTAACTAACCATAGGGCAAGTTTCCTCAGTCATCTCTAATATCCTACCTCCCCCCTTTCATTCTGATCGGCTCGTCTACCCGACCCTCTAATTCTTTCTCTATGTGACGCGACCCGCCTTATCTCACGATGACAACAACGTCGACCATCGTCGTAGGATATGAACAATCCGAAGCATGAGCAGCTTCCGTGTCAACAGTTCTCGTGTGGGGGTCCGCAGCAATTCTGCATATCACAGGATCTCACCTGCGATGGCGTCAACCATTGCGGTGACGGAAGCGATGAGGATGAACGGGCCCAATGTGTCGGTAAGTGTCTTCAATCCCATCGCGATTGAGCGGATTAACAAACTTGTCTGATTGCGGCGTATTGTAGCATATACGGCATAAGGCGGTTAATTAGAACTGGACACATAGAACCGAGTCAACATTGAGATAGTTGAAGACAACACAAGCGGAAGCAATAATCAATAACACTAGTGGCGAGCTTGAACGGTGAATAACAACGGTGACAGCAGCAGCAGCAGCAGCAGCAGCAGAAAAGTGAGCGTGGATGGACGAGTTGGCGTTGTTCCATTTTGTCATGTAATGTCATCCGGAGATCAGAGCACAGTTGCACGCTACGCCATAACGTGCGTACTACGAACATATTTTTTCTTGTTTGATCTGATACGATTGGTCTCTCACGAGTTTCCACCTTTGTGCGTCTTTCTCTTTCTCTCTCTCTCTCTCTCTCTCTCTCTTCTTATCTCTCTCTCTCTCTCTTTCTTCTTATCTCTGATCCAGATGACAGCAGCGGCCACCAGATCATGGGCATTGGAGTGTCGGTGTTTCTCACCCTGCTTCTGATTGCATTCACATTCTGCATACTGTGCATTGCTGCCATCGTGTTTTGCGTATGTCGCCGGGGGCCGCAGGATTACACGCCATCGCAGGTGGGCATATCATATTTGTATATCAAACAGATAGATTCTCGCTTGCACCGCCGTGTTGCGCTGTACCGCTGTGTACGCGTAGCGGCGAGCCGCGAGCGGCGAGAAGACCATTAATAGAATAGACTGTATAGTTGCATCGATTACAATTATTATTATTGTTATTATTATAAAATTATCAACTATTAGGCTGCATTCGTTTGATGATCATGTCGACCTGTACAATGCCGATCTCATGACAATCCTGCTGTGTTCATCGCAGGGTGATCGCAGTAAATACCAACCTTGGCTGTCCTCCGGAGTCGTTGGACGGTACTTCAACAATGCTTGTCTCATTTTGTCTCTTTGGCATCGGTATATTGCTGTCGTTCACCAGGTGGCGTTACAGAATGGGCGTCCATTAATGAACGGGCCCAACGGGATGATGGGACCGCCGGGTCTCCAAAACACCACGATCACACCATTCGGGACGTTTCCCGGCAAAGCGGTAAGGATTGATTACGCGATTGTGCACAATCACGTGATGAACTCGGATACAAGTTGAGCAGGAACTTCGCGACGTCCCATAGTCTTTCCTGCCTCGTGAGCGACATTGACTCACTGCTGGAGCCCCAGTGGAATGTTTATAATGATCGGCAATGACCGTTGTACATGCCCGTATGAATTACCTATGCATTTGCTAGTGGCTTGTTCTTAATATGTCAACGCTGTTACTTGTCCAGGCTGGGTCAATAAGAGAAGCTAGGGCGATTGTGGTCCTAGTTGGCAACAGCAACATAATAATAATAATATCCGAAACACAACAACGAGTTCTAATTCAATAATTGCTTTTCTCAACGGTTTCAGCCCGGCGACGAGCTGGGTCTGGGCGGCCTCCAACCCGGCTCGCATTCGACATTCCCGCTTCGAGCGCCGCTCAATCCGAATGGGAAACCAGTTAACCAGTCTGCTTCGGGAGAGAACTGGCTCGTCTAACCCAGCACAATTACAAGAAGAAAAATAATAATGATAATGATAATAATAATGATAATACTAATAACGATAATAATAATAATAATTATTATATTTAATGTCATCTTCGACAAGAACGACCTTCGAAGCTACAAACTACGCTCGGCTATACACGAGGATAATTGGGCGGTTTCGATTCATCAACGGTCAATTGAAGACACTAGCGATTGAAGTTCACCCCGTTACACGAGCATACTCGAAAATTGACAAGGACAGATAGGTATACACGTCACATTTACATGAGCTAACAAATCCTATCTAAGCCATCGTTATCGGGATCTATCTGCCCGAGGGGGCATGACAAATGGTCGCGAATTCGACGGAGGCCACGAAGAAAAGATTGGCTACAACAAGTGTTTAATCATTTTGTATTTTTTGGAAAATGAATTAAATAATTTTTGCATTTTTTGGAAAATGTGTTGAATAATTTTTGTATTTTTTGGAAAATTTATTAAATAATTTTTGTAGTTTTTGGAAAAGGCGCCACGCACATTATAATTGTACCGTGGCGCATTGATGTGACAATGACTAATGATGATAAATGGCGATTATCTTGAAGTTTTGTTATTTTTCGGGCTGTTTTTTGTTGTTTTTTTTGTTCGAAGCTCACAAATGCAGGCACTACCGACGTGTGAGCGGACTGCTCGCGCGTTTACGATCATATTCTATAATGGCGCAGAGTGCGCCATTGCCGGCGACGCCAGCCAGGACCAATTCTAGTCGATTCTGCTGGTCGCCGAACCTCGCCCCCCCCGAACACGTACACGATATATTGCATCATCTGTGAATCCATTTCGGTATTGAGTCATTCATGAATTCATTCACTCATTCACGTGCAGCGGTGGCTGTTCCGCAAGACGGCTCAACCCGTTGCCCGCCTTGGTGTTCAGTTCGATTTCATGATCGATACGGCTTTCGGTCGTCGATGAGGCAGACTGATACGGCTGAACCTAGCGATGGGCTTGCACGTGCCACCGTACACTAGGGGGGGTACTGCGCTGCCCACGTGAACACGGAATCGGCGGCAGAACACACCTTGATGGGCCGGGAATTACGAGGAAACATTTTCAGCATCACCCTTTAACAGTCCCCGCCCCGCCGCCGTGCCGCCCGCCATTTTGTACATGATATATTTTCCGGACCGTTTCAAGTCAGCCCCGTGGGTGACGCCGACATTCAGTCTCCCGCCCCCTCAGTATAAGAAATGTACAAACAAACGTCTAAAAGCAGGCAAACAATTCAATGAATGAATCCACCTACGCCACAAATACTGTGACACCCAAAGGGGGCGAAGTATGATATCACGTTAATCTCACGTACATAAGGACATTATCCACCTGTGGGAGCCCCGGATGTAACAAGTTGTATTGTAACATTACATAGGGATTGCAAGAAAAGAAAAAACACTGGAACAGAGTGAGGTGGTTGCGAAGCACACTTATTTATTACTAATTATTCGAATATGAATGATTATGATGATGCTGATGACGATAGACGTAATATAATTACAATAATGACTATATTGATAGCGAACGATATCGAAGGATTGAGATGGTAACGAGTCTATTATATTTGCAAAGCCTATTGTCCCGTATATAAGTATATATATATATATATATATATATATATATATATATATGAATATACATATATAGCGACTGGTTGGTAGTCAAGTACCGGAACAGAGCGTGGTCTCGTGTTGAAGCTTATTTTTGTGCTAACAAACCCGTAGAATTCTGATTCTTAAAGAAAACAGTAGAGGCTAAGCGAGAGGAACAGTGGAGGAATATCGAGACGATACAGAACACGACTTCGAAGGCAACTCTGGAAGTCAACGGGAGACAGAGAGAGAGAGAGAGATGGCTGAGAAGGCAAGACCAGCACTGAATTAGGACACGATCAGTCTCGCGGGGGGGGCGGGGAGGTAAGACGTGCTTTACGGCGGACGCTGCGACAGGGCAGGCCAACAAAGTTGTCCGACAAAGAAAGTCAAGAAGGAGAATCTCACCGAAGTTCGTTGCTTGGCCTCTCTCTCTCTCTCTGTCTCTCTCCGTCTCTCGCTTTCTGTCCCGTAGAGAGCGTTTCATGGGGGCAAGGCGACTTCGAAAGCTCGCCCCGCCGACCCCACGAAGGATTACGTGAGAGGCAGAAATTAGAGACCAACGTGAAAAACGTTTTACTAGTGACGAGTGGAAGGAGGAACCGTCAGGAGTAAATACGATGTCGGCGGCAACGGGCGGGGGCCACGCGACGATGGGGTCTGCAACCGGGGCTGGAGCACAAGAGGAGGCAAGATGAAGCGGGAGAGCAAGGGAGAGGGTAAAGACTCCCCTCAGAAAAGTACATACATACAGCGGCAACGGAGGAGGAGACGACGACGTCGGAAAACAGGAAGCTCTGTCAAAGCTGAACAGATAGACTTAGTCTTTAGTAGATAGAAGGCTTCTCCTCTTTTCTTCTGGCCGGAATCACGCTCCCGTCTTTGACCCCGTCCTGAGCCCTGTGGCCACCGCCAACCGCCCTCGCGCAATTCAACGGCCCACCCATTCCCGAGTAACATAACACGGGACGGTGAACGGACGGCCAGGGGGAGGTTCAACAGTGTACATACTAATTCTAGTCATCGAGACAGACTGACAGAGGTTCGAGGACGGGGAGAATTACGGTGTACGGCTGTACGGAGAGCGAGAGAGTTCCACGTCTGGGATACACGACGCTTCCCTGACCTGCCGAAGCCACGGAGGGCTAAAGTTCTATTATATATATATATATATATAACGAAACACAGCCTGGTTGAGGATGAACGGAAAAACCTTTCTTTGAAAATGTCAAGAGGAGCAAGGGAAGGTGAAACGAGCGAGCGAGCAAGCAGGCACCCAAACTGAAAAGATGGCGCGCAGCGTATGTTCGTTCGACTCCGTCGTGTAAATGTATGGGAGGCTTCGTACTGCAGGTTTTCTTCCTCCTCGAAAACGCGGACTGGGCGCAGGTGGAGTTCGGAGCTCCACAAGGGCCAGAATTCACGCACATCTCATGGTCTCTCTGCTGTCTGGCGGCCTAAACTTGTCCGGCGCTTCGAAGGCACAGAGGTCGAGAAACGGCGTTCAGAAATAAGAATCAGGTAATGTCATCGGTTGGTCATTCGGGACACATACTCTTCTCATTTGCTTGTATTATACAACATTGCGCTACTGGATGTTGTTGCAACTGGTGCAACCGTTCGAAAATAGTATATCTGTGGTTCTTAAACCAGACGTCTATCCGGGATCCGAATCGTGTACCTTCCCCGATTATCAGCAGTGGCGGGGCGATGGCCTTGCTCACACTCGATATACAATATTGATCATCATCATCATCTCATCTTGAATGTGTCGATGTCGGGCCGTCGTCGGCAGAACGAGGGACTCGAGACAAACAGTGAGCGGAAGATAGCCGAAGTCAAGAGAGAGAGCGAGAGAGAGAGAGGTCATGACAAGAACACACGGACGATTAAACACAACGGATTATAATGAGAAATAGCTAAGTAATAATAATAATAATTATAATGATAATAAATGACGACAAACGCAAACAAAACAAAGAATCAGATCTTTCATTATTGGCGGGACGTACGTTCGCGACCCGTCCCTCCGCCGACATCTGCAGGGTCTGGACATTCGGGCTGACGAGCTTATGTGAACTGTCATAATTTTTGTTAACTAACTGGCGACGATGACGACCTCAACTGTGCTCTCATAGTGGTCAGTTGTGTTGTACAATTAGAGGCTTGCAGACAATTCGACTCGAGCACATTGTGAACTTGATTTCTACGGATGAAAATTAACAACTAGCTAGTGTGCTTTATTCTGAGGAACAAATAAACCCCATGTGTCATTTGCAGCACGTTATTTAGCATTATGAATACGTTGCGATCCGTAATTAGTCGAATTAATTTCGCTAATTACGCTTGCTAATAACTGACAAAGACGGAGATTGAATGACAGTTGCATCAGTACACTGAGCCATTTTATATATATATATATATATATATATACATATATACAGGTGATTCGCCACACGAAGCTCAGCCATATGCCCGGGCCCTATCAGCCGTCGCAGCCACCCTTGATTTGTACATAAAGCTGTGTTCATATGTTGGGCGCGCAATGTAGCTTCGTTTCCTTGTGAATGTACATAATGAATATATATATATATATATATACGCATACACACTAGATAATCGTAATAATAATAATAATAATAAATAGGATAATGACAATATCATTGATGAATAATACATAGTGTGTGCACCCACTCGTAACCTCGTTCTTTCCTCGCAGCGAACATAAAACAGAAATCAATTGCCGTTCAAACTGGTTGAGCGAAACAAACAGCAGAGAATTCAGTCTTTTTTCCTTATTGCCCTTCCACCTCCCCCGATAGAACACATAGGCGGCGAAGAAGCCAACTATTATTATGGTCGAACATGATGGGTAGCATGCGACATCAAAGCATGAACGATACCCCATAGCACACAGGGGAAGGTCGCGCGACGCCATTCTAATGTACAAGTGTTCCGTTACTGCTGGAGATGACAAACTCAGGCGAGGGGGCGAGTGTTTGTAATGAAAAACAAAAAGGTCATCCCGCTGAACTGTATGCACCGCGATGGCTGGCCTACACAGCTGCACAATACATTTTTGCGTGCAAGTCCCTGAAGCCTTTTTGCAACTCGGAGCGGGAGTTTTGTCTAGCGATGAGATCGGTTAATGCGTTGATGCCTCGGGAGGAGTAGACTGCGGTAGAAGACCCGGTACCATTCTCCCATTGTCACCCTTCGTACATAATGTAACATATATATATATATATATATATATATATATATATATATATATATATATATATAATGTGTATTATCTCTTTTCGCCAATGCTGCAATTCACCCCTCATACAAACAGGTTTCCCGACACAGTCGATGCTGCCGACCTAACTATTACATCTGTAATTCTCTCTCGCATGAATGCCGCCACGTGCATGGCAAACTTATGATGACGAATATCGGGGAGGGTGTTGCTGTAACAAACAACCGGCTTGTTATCCCTTATTCTCCTATTTATCGAAAGCGCTCCGAGAACGAACGCCTGTGTCGACAGGCGTTTAAGCAACCGAAAATCGCGGCAAAGCGGTTCATTCGCATATGCTGCACGAGACGGCTCGGTGCACGCTCCAAATGCTAAGGGAGAGCAGCTAACGGCATGTTTCTAGGAGTGGTAATGTACCAATTTAGACCACAAACGTTTAGGTTTGTACACAGTGATGTATTGTGTTGCACATCAACACGATCTCTCTGCCATCCTTGAATTATGTGTAATAAGAGGCGATCGACAAGATGACGATCTGAACGACACATATCGAACCTGTTTCCCCACTGCGGTTCAGCTGCCGGAGACGAACGATTGGCGCGGCAGGCGAACGCCCACCGAACAAAGTACACAGAATATACACTCGTCTACAGATTTTTTTTCTATAAACATACCTGCACACATACATACGTATGATACAATAGCATTGCCATTCCGCCGCGTCGTACTAGGACAAACACCAATTAGGAATTAGCTGAGTCTCGTTAACTAGCTAGATAACTAGACGACTGATTTAGTCACGTGTCAAGAGGCACATTCACTCACACACGCACTCACAGTAAAAACAAAAAGAAGACAGATAACAACAGTGAAGTATCTAGTTGCGCTAATGGACAGGCCGGTCACTGGGAACTCGTTATGACATGATATCAATCTTGCTGCAAGCGTCACCCATCTGGCCCGTGGTGAACGACAACCGTATACAACAAACTACACCGAACATGAATCGAATTTCTGTATCGCCTTCATGAGGCCAGGTAAAATATGAAAGAGATCGATTGCCGCTATCTCTCGGAGCCCTCTAATAACTGAAGCAGGCATGTCGAATTTCCGCACACGAGCGTGTGTGTGTATGTGTGTGTGCGTACTTTAAAAGTAACGTGAATTTACTCTAATTTCATATTCTACTTATTCGATTCTCACTCCGAGTAGAGATTCACGCACCCTTGATACGTCGCAAAGTCGACCTGATATCTCTCACAGTCTCAACGGACTGCGCATAGACAATAATATACAGACACACAAATCTACATGACGCCTTGGACGCGGTGAAATTTACATTTCACCAGAACAGTATATCGTGCGTGTCCTACCAATGGAACTATGCACGTCAACAAGATTGTGGGTGTCGATCACACATGTGCTTGTATTCTCGCGACAAGCACACGACCGACAAATGTTGCCGAAAATCTAAACCAATTCTCCGCGGGAAGGCGGAGGAGGATTTCAGGAACAAACCCTGCGCCGTATAGTGCGCATACAGGCGTCATCTGGTTATTCTGTTCGAAGAATGGTTACCGAATCAGTTAAATATAGTATTTTCTAAGTCGCGCGTTCGCATTGGGCCACGAGACGATGAGGGAACCGTCGAGCTTTTCGTTGATTCCAACCACGTGTGTTTGTTCATGAAAGAGGAGGTATTTTCCTCGCTCGGTCACATTGCCTCTGGTGCAATGAACACCGATTCACTTCAGTTCCAAGTGAACCTACTATATGTGTGTGGGCAGAGACGAAGCAGGGCCGGTCGGTAATTACAGCTGATGACGTAAAATCGAGGGGACACTCGATGATACAATGGCAGAACGGGAGACACAAACAGACACAGCCACGACCAACATTGGGTTAGGTTAGTATGTAACAATAGACAATAAAGGGTAATCGTTATAATAGAGCTAGATGATGACAGAAATATAACATAGTAATAATAACGCTGAATGGGATGACATGCTGCACGCGCGTACACACGAACACACACAGTTGACTAGAGTGGCATGGCGGAGTGCAGTGATGAAGACATCAATTGTGCTTGTCCCATCGGTAGAATCGCATAATCAAGGCAGACGTGAACGATAGAGTCGCATTTTCCCATGCGCAAACGCGGTGGTGATGCGGCGGCGGCGGCGACAGCAGCAGCCGTCGCTGCTGCGACAACAGCGGCAACAAGGCTACTCTCATACGTTTAACACACGCGCAGGCTGAACATACAAACAACAACACTTTATATAGAAAATATGGGGAAGACAGAAGGCGAACGGGGGAAGGAGTAGTGAAACACATGATAAGATCACTTATATATATATATATATAATTAATTAAGTATATAAATATACATAGGCAAATACTGACACTGACACCTTTGTTGCTTTGCCGCCGCCCGATATTACAATATGGTGATGATGATGATAATAATAATAATATTTATTATTACTATTATTATTATTATTATTATTATTAAAGATTATAATATATATATATATATATATATATATGATGGAATATATGAAGTGATGCTGATTCCGATAACTAATCATTGATGATCATTACGCCGCTGATGAAGCCGGCAACGAGATAATGAGGCAGATGATGACAGATGAATTATTACAATTGCGATTATAATTTCTAAGAAAAACAAATAATGTAAACCACACAGCAACAACAACAACAATAACAGGAGCAGCAGGAATAAGCGCGCGGATGATAAAGGATATTGGTTGATGGACGGATGAGCAGAAATGAATACGAATGACGATGCTGACAAATATTGATGACGATGATGACAAATAAACAGCGAGAAGATATGGCTATAAAAAGTGGCCGGCTAGTGCTCTCTTTTGACGAAGGATTAATCCTGTTGGAGGGGCATGAACTGACTGCTCATTGAGTTCATGAAGGTCAGTGCGGGATAATATCGGGTGGATTCGAGAGGAGGGGTAATCGTAAGTGGTAATCGTAAAAAAAATCGCAAAAGCACTGGTGTGGAGAGGTGAACGAATCAGAATTGGAGGATAAAAATGTAAATAATAATAATAATAATAATTTTAGTAGTAGTAAAATGGGAGGTATCCGCAAAGTTCGAAAAGACGATTGCTAATAGACAGATGAGTGGATAGCGGTGGAGTCCGGTAGTCTGGTGGTGCATTCGTATGCGCCTT
Source organism: Stratiolaelaps scimitus (assembly GCA_019614645.1). Taxonomy (NCBI): domain Eukaryota; kingdom Metazoa; phylum Arthropoda; class Arachnida; order Mesostigmata; family Laelapidae; genus Stratiolaelaps; species Stratiolaelaps scimitus. Next base: position 524,710 of record JABWDB010000034.1, on the reverse strand, counting down.
GTAATCGGGGGCGGAGAGACACGTAGGTGCACGGCCGGTTCGATCCCCACCATTGTTGCACATTTGCATTTCAAGGGGTTGTCCGTCTCATGAAGCCTTACGCCGGAAGCAGTTCTACCGTGGACCAGGTTAAATGTTGGCTGTGGGTCAGCCCGGAAAATTTTTCTTAGGTGAGTGGATAGGGGTGGATGAAGGGAAGATCGAGCTGGAGGTAATTTGCACTTTAGAGGCAATTAGACCGAAGGTGAATTCAATGAATGGTGCCGGTGAGGATCGGACGGAGCTGTACTGATCGCATCGGTGGGGTTTTTCAATCTATCGATCTCTATTTGAAGGTTCGCCAGGTCGTTTTCTATCGGAAGCACATCGGGGGCATCGGGGTTACTAATCAGCGAGGCGATCAACCCGAGACAGTTAATTGCAATGAAGCAGCTGAACGAAGTGCTGCAAGGTAGACATTGCCACGGTAGCGGCAGGCATCCGCCCTAGCAGGCCCCTCAACCACATTCTTTATCAGCTACTCAGCGAAGCAAAAGTCGAAGCGGCAAAATGCCCGAGTTTTCTATCTCCCACTCGTTATGTACCGCCTACTCGAGGCGTTGTCGCACAACGAAACCCGTTACTCTGTTATACACATTGGGTTCCTATGGCTGTAAAAGGCTCCGCTGATCTCGACTACTCTGATCTAGCCTATGCGCTCATTTCTCGGTTACCTGATATCTCCTCAGTTTCCCATCTCATATTCCAATGCCTGTGTCGTGTGAAAGCTCAAAGCGAAGCTACGCCAAGTTGTCAAAGTGGAAGAGGCCGTTCGTTGCATTTGAGAGATGGCGTCTCCGATTGGCGACGACTGCTGTAAAATAAGAAGAAAAAAAGCTATAATAGCAGTAAAATCCGATTGGCGGCTTGGATGGTCTAAAAAAAAAGTCTCAGCTGGAAATAGCTGAGAGCGGTGGCAGCTTCGAGCCCCGTGAAGTGGCATTTATATTTATTGAAAATCCAATGACGAGCTGTTTCGCAGCAACGAAAAAAAAACAAATAAAAAGTAAGCGTTTTACGCAAATATTCATAGTTAGTCCAAATGCTAGTATCTTCTAATAGTCGGTCTAATAAATTCAGCCCCTCTTCGAAATTTTATATATTAATTAAATAAAGCTCAACGAATATTGAATGCATCAAGAGTAAACACCTATGTAGTCATTGATATCTCATGTGATAAGATTCAAAATATTTATATGTTTCATATATTTTTTGCAAAACTCAACTCTGTGGGGTATATTTCCACCTAGGATCCTTTACCATCATGTCCCTTTGCCGGACGGTAGCACACCGAAGTGGCATACCTGAACCTAGAGACTAATGATAACCTAGGCTGACCATGTGTGACACGAGTCGTGTATATCACAGCATGCAGGTAATTTTTGGCCTAGAAAGCAGACTGGAACACCTCCAAAAAAAATAAAAAACGTCGACGACATGTCGTATATAGCTATATTCGATCTGTGACGTTCGACGCAAAATCGGATCATATTAAGAGTAGTTGGGACGACATTCGAAGAAGCACAAGATGCCTTCCGTTATTTCCGCACCTATAGGTCATGCGATGGTGTTAGTATGTTACAAAAACCTTTGCTTGGATTGTTGAGATACTATAGAAGTGCCATAACACCAAACGCATTTGAACATAGCTATCTCTCTAACGGGCCGATACAGTGTATGATGTATATATATATATATATATATATATATATTATCGAGCACTATATCCTGTGTGTGGCGTGGCGGTTCCTACGTGTCAACAAACTCAATTAAATAGACCTTAAATCCTATACTAAAGTCATTTCTATTTTCAACTGCAATCCACGCACCTTATTTTACGCTCCCAACTCAACATTCACCTTTCACCTTTTGACAAAATTACTTCGAATCGCCTATCTCCCCCCCGCCGCCGCCGCCTCCGTCGCTGCTTCATACATACACAAACACCTTGGCGATCTGAGGCCGCGATCGAACCTTTCCATTGCGAAGTCCGGGGGACGAACGCCTTGAAGGCAGCGACCACGCATCTGGACTCTCATCGACACGAGGCCGACGAGAAATCATCTCGCTGACCCCGCCGATTCAGAGACGAGTCAGCTTAATTTGATGACTGAAGCGCGCGGGGGGTGGGGGAGGTATTGCTCTGTCTCCGAGACAATAGCACAGAGCAGCGAGCTCTCGCCGCATCGTAGCACCTCTATGCTCGACCTGTGTTAACAACGATGAACACATAGTGTATACCAAGCAGTGGCAGGTGGGGAAGCATGCTTCGTCGGTCATCGTTGGTGGCTCATCTCGAAAACTTGCAGCGGATTCGTTTATTTGCCCCTGTTTCACCGAGATGGGCATAAGCGTCATCACATCTGGTACTGTGTCAATCAATTCGTGCGTGAGTACGGCAATACTGTACGCCCCCTTGAAGTAGAATGGAATAATCGTTCATGTCTCTGCATCCCAATCCACGGGTTAGAGCCGGCTGATGATCTAATTGTAAGTGTCGTTTAAGCTGACTACTGATGACTGATGTTAAACAGGACGAAGGAGGAACTCAATAATTATTTTTATGGCCTATAACCTCAGTCGACCTCACGACAGACGCATCACGCATTTGTGTTTTAACCGATGTCGTCGGAATAACTAAACCGAAGCAACAGTCATTTAGTTGAGTGGCAATAAAGTTATGATGATCACGATGCAAAATATGATCAGTTCTCTTTACAATGTGGAGCTCGACTGTTGCCGAGTACAATCGAGGTGTCATTTCCGTGCTGTACGCCAATATTCTCCTGAGCGACATAACGTCATTATTTAATAGATCATTAATCATAATATAAACGTATCAATCAAGGTAAAGTATAAAAGAAATAAGAATCAAGTAAAAAAAACAATTAAGTGTTAGCGATACGAGCGAGCGGTTTCATTAGCGATTGGGCGACATATCGGCAACGAGTTCCGGCTGCCTTCGACCGAAGGGTTTCACCTGTTCGATCTACACGAACAAATGCTTGAAGTGAGCTAAAAGCACCTCGAAACTGTCGAAAGAGGTGACCACCACAAGGGGGGGGGGCTATTGTTTCGATGGCGCCAATGATTCAGCTAAAGATTCAGCACAGTATTTTTATGGCCAGACATCTGACCCCCCATCCCACTCCAGCCGCTGGGGAAACCTTCCTCTGTCAGCTTGCAAGGCGTATATGATATGGTAGTTTTGATTATTAGAATTTACCAGGAATATTGGATTCTATTCGCCCAGTCGAGGTAAAATCGACAATCATAGCTCTAGTCGACGGAGGAGAGGACCTACCTGACGCCTCATCCCAAGGTGATTCTCATGGACAGGACGCTCTGGCCATTTCGAGCAGAGTTCGTCTCCCTTGTGCGGCAACTCTGCTGGTTTAGGGATACACAATTATAGTGTCTGATAATAATTTGTGAATACATTTCACGCTCAATGGCGAAGTGACCTTCGGTCTAGAGCTACACCAGGAAATGGTAATTTGGACACCTATGTATGATATATATATATATCTATATTTTTTTTTTGCATATTTGAGAAATGTTTTCCATTGTCATCGAGGTAATCGTTCCAATGCTATCATCTGTTTTACATTACGGTCTATGAAATTACGCAAGAGCTGCCTTTTTTAAATAGAAATATTCAAGTAATCTCCAGAAGTAAACATTCGGTGAGTCTTTTCGATCACCACGTCTGTCAGTTCACAGAGAAATCAGCACATATATATATATATATATATATATATAATATTGGCAAGAAAGATTATTCTACAGGTGGTGAGTCCTAGTGTCGCACTATTATTGCAATTCATCTTCGAGAGAAAAAAGAAACACCTTTACGGTTGAAAACAGTGAATCATTAGCACGCGGCGAAACATATCCCACAAACGTCGAAAGATGTTAAAATGGTATCGTATAGAAAAAGACGTCACCATCAGCTACCTCTCTTCAGATCTGTTCATATTGTTTTACGATCATTTCGAATACATCGCTTGAATACATCGCGTGCATAGGTACCCATAACGCCAGGGGAGGAGAGGGGGTGTTGACAACGAGAGCAGGTCTATTATCAGAGCACGCTCACCTAGGTATCATAGAAAAACGTAATCGCTTAAGGCCTCATATAGACTGAGCCGTTGCCTGTTCTCCACGTTGTTTCTGGAATCAAAGGGCAAACATTTGACTAAAAATAATTCTTAGATTAATTATAATAGCTAGATTAGGTCCGCTCGTGGTGGGCGTTCGATTGCTTGATATGCACATGGGAGTATTGTTCAGGAGTACTATGGGAGTATTGTGTAAAATTGCCGTTTTAATCTGTGTACACGGATTTTTTTGGGGGGCAATCTGATATTTGCGTCCATATCAGTAAAATGATTGGCGATAATAAGGGGTGTTTCAATATCTCCTCCAAACGAGATCTTCCACACAGCCTCGAACGTTCCTCTTGAAGCTGTATGCATAATACATACAAACGTATTGTAGCTGAGGACTTACCTCTGCTTTCATTCTTTTTCCTCGATTTCTAACGATCCTCGATAGAAACCTTTTCAACGACCAGCTCACAGGTCTTCCTCGAGCTGAATACCCCGTATGGGGCCTTTCCCCTGAAGACCTGCCGCCCCCCTTCAAGTATATACAATAGAATCTCCTTCGTTATGTATTTACACTGGTGGTCATACAGATTCAAGCTGCACTCTCGTGCATTTCTCCCAGCGGTCGTAGCTCTCAATCGTTCTGTGCTGGTGTTCAGCTCCAGCAAATACTTCTCCCTTTGTCCTGGCTCTTCAGTCGTTGTTAGAATCATATTGTGTTCACCAGAGCTAAGCTTCCTCCCTGAACGCGGCGTCGCTCAGATATCGTCCTCTGCTCTGCGCTGTGGCGTCATCGTTCCTCGCTGAGTTCCTCCCGACTCAGCCCTTCTGGTTGGCTCCGGCAGAGAATGCATCGCGTTCACGGCCGGCTTCAGTTAGCCACATCGCGTCGCGACGAGGCAGCCAAGCGGGGCTCGCCTCATCTCGCCTCGGCTAGAACCCCCGGTAACACCCCTTCCCCAAGTCGACAGGCGGCTTCCCGGAGCTCCAATGCGGAGCTTTTTCTCCGGTTCTGGCTCTTTCTCCATCCTCCACGTCCTGCTCGCCTGGAGCTGGAGCGGCTATGTCCTGCTTCAGCGGGCCGGCTCAGCTACTCCCTCTCTGTGAAGCCCGCCACCGGCTGCTGGAGGTTGCTGGCTCTGCGGCTGCCGATGGCGACGATGTGCTTGCTGGAGCTCATGCCGACATGGGCCCATGCCGATGGACCATTCGCTATCCATCGCCATCCACCGCCTGCTGTTTGCTGCTCGTTGAGCGGCTGACTCGGGCTCGCCTTGGGCTTCAGCCCGTCGAGCGGTATTCAGCTAGCGACTCCCTTCCTCGAGCTGATTTCGTGCTGGCTGCCGCTGTCCGATGACTGGACCGCTCCAACCGTTGTCGTTCCGACTGCCGCTGAAGGGAGGTTCTCCTCGCCGCAGCGCTACTGCCATCATCGCACCAATACCCCCTAACTTTCGGAGCAATTCGGGTTCGCTCCGTTGTTCGCTTCTGCTCCCAACTTCAATTCCCCCGTCGCCGACGGCAGCAGCAACGCGGACTTCGGCAGCGCCTCCTCCCCTCACGGGTTGTGTTCTGTTGTGGCGCAACCCGGCCTATCGGCCTACCCTTCTCCAACCTGCCTACTCCCGACAACAACGAACAGCAACTGGATGCGCACGGCCTTTGTGACACAAGCAGCCCTATAGTGCGTCGACGTCTACCTCGCATATGGGCTGTGGGGTGTGTGTATTTCTGTAGTTCTCTCTGTGTGTGTGGAGCTGCGCTCCGAAGCTGGGGCCTGCGAGCAACTGCCGCGTCCAGTTGGCGTTCTTCGGAGCAGCAGCAGCAGCACAAGCAAAAAGTGGAGATGAAACCTCGTCTCGTGAGCGAGAGGTTTCTCCACCAGCTCCCAACAACAGCAGCACCAGTCCGTCCGCTCGTTCTCGTCGCTTCTCGGCGCTTTGGGTCCTCGTTGCGTCGCTAAGCAGCGTAGTCGGACCGTCGGCCGACTTCGCCCGTCTCCGCTCGAGTTCCCCCTCGGTGTCTATCGCGCTGCCGTGGAGTGAAGCCTGCGGAAGCAACAAAGACACCATCATCGCCACCACTACCACTACTACTGCTGCTAGAAGCAGCTACCAGCAACCTATTGCGACCACTAGCAGCTCCTCCTTATGGAGAACGGCCTAAAGAAGCGAAGACCGGCACCAACCGTCGGGACCGAGCAGAAGATCGAGCAATCGGGAGACAGCGAGAGCTGCTGACTGCCGGACGAGCGCAGACGGCCAAAGTGAAGTACACACTATTGCTGCTGCTGCTGCTGCTGGTGCTGCTGCTGCCTCTGGTGGTGAGCTGGGTCGACTGGTTCCTTCTTCTCCGTAGTCGGTGAGTCACAGTAGTCGAAGGTAGGTGTGCTGCGGGTCGATCGTTCCACCTCCCTCCCTCCCTCGTGCTGCGGCTCTTGTACAGTACCAGTTTGCTCGCGTACGTTCGGCTAGCGGCTCCTACGTGGAGGTAGGTCAGGCCGCGCTGAAAGGCAGGGCTAACTAGCGCTAGATAGTATATATCTCGTTGCTGCGGCTGCTGGGCGCTTGTTCTCCTCTTCCTGCCTTGGGTTGTCTTAGTGTCGCGCGGAGCGAAGACACCACTCTGGCGATGTTGTCTTCGTTGTTCATCGTAGGCTTCATCGTCTGGCCCTGCCAGCGGTTCTCTTCCCGAGGATCCCGTGCTCCAGCGACGACCGCTCCGGGGTTGCCTGAGTCTTCGTCAGCCCCACCTCATACCGAGTAGAAGTAACAGCAGCAGCAACAGTAATAGTTGTAGAAGTGGCGGCGGGAGTCGAACGGGCCGTTGTGGACGAAGTGCAGACGAGGCTGTGTGTTCGCTGAAGTCGAGTACAGCACAGGGCTGTCGCCGCTGGTGCTGCTCCAGCTACATTTAGTCTAAGCGATTCGAGTCGAATTTCGGTGCTGCCTAGGAGAGATGGTACAGCGGCCGGGGTAGAAGTTCTCGCCCACCGGCGCAGCGTCGTCGTCGTCGTCGTCATCACCAGCAGCAACAACAACAACAGCAGCACAAGGAGCATGATCGTCATGATCATCGCCGTCACCATCATCCGAACCCAGATGTTGCCCGCGTTTCGGGCTGTGTGTGTGTGCGCCTCTGTCGATACCTGGTCGTCATAGGCGATGTAGGGATTGCTCTCTGAGGTTTTGCGAGCCGGTGGATTTCGCCTCAGTTCGGCTCGGGCTACGAGAGGTGAGCTGAGCGAGGAAACTTCCTTCGACGAAGTGCTCTACTGTCCGCCACTCTCCACCAGAGTGGAGATGGTGGTCGGCGGTGCTGCCCGCGGCAGCTCACTCCTGACGATGTGGGGATGACCGAGGCCCTCAATGATACACCTCGCTTCGAGGCCTCTCTCTCACTCGGTCAGGCACTTTGCGAAGTTTGCGAAGCCCGTCGCCAACTCCACCGACATACGGTCACCAGCCTCCAGAGTGCTCCGCCGCATATCTACCTGCTAAACCGCCCTCTCCTGAAACTTCCCGAAGGACTCTCTCTCTCGCCCTCCGAACGGGAGCAACTGCTCGACGGTCTGGTTATCGTTCGGACAGAGTTCGCCTCCACATTACACGTGGTTAACAAAGGTGAACAGAGGAATCGGTGTCACTGCCACTGCCAGCTACCGGTAGGCCAACCTAGCTCAGGCTGTGCCAACCGACCTTAGCCGGGCTGAGCGCGCGTCATTCGGAATGAGCAGTTCGAAAACACAGACGTCGAACAGGTGACCCCCATAAAACAACTGCGCAGTCGCGCTCGAGGACGTCGAAACAAAGTGACCACGCCATAACGCCTCAGTTTCGTTGCGTGAGTAGCAACGTAGCAAATCATGAGCGTTTTCGCGAGCGATTCAGCGCCAGGTGTCAGTGAGTGCCGCTCTACTGTTGTTGTGGTTGTCGTTGCTGCTGTTGTTGCTGCTCATCTTGTTCTTCAATGTGCACTCTGTGAATGCAGTGTCAATGAGGTTATCGCCTTCAGCGAAATTCGGTGAAACGATATTGAACGTGTTACAGACAATCGATCGAGGAATGCAAATCAGCATCATACGGTAAGCAAGCGGTTTCTATTCGAAATGTGCGTGCTCAATATGTATCTGACATAGTATGTGGATCCGTAGCGCTGAAACACCTTCGAGTATCTGTTGGAAGGTGGGATCTTTAGTGCCACATTTATAGCCAAATGTCGATTTCATGTGTCTCGTGCGGTGACATCGAACAGAGGATTGTTGTATCCAGGGGTGCCGAGTTTTCCTAGAAATAGAAAGACCTAGAGAGACAGAGAGAGAGAGAGAGAGAGCTTTTTTAAGCAGTGCATTTCACGGACTTGTGATGACTGTAAGCGTCTCATGAGATACGACTGTGTCCGAATACAAACGTATTGGGCGAGCATTACTCACGATGAGGCTTGCCCCGTTTCGACAATCATGCATCTAATTCGTTGACGATCTCTCTAGTTACAAATCATTATCCGAATTTTTCCATTTGCGCAGCGCCACCGCCTTTGAGCAACGGCAAAGTTTCTGCCAAGCTCAGCAGTCATTTATCGATATTGGGCGAACCTGGCCTATTCTACAAGCAAGTCTACTACAATGAGTCATCTTGCTACCGTGCACCGATCGATCGTACTGTACACCACCATGTGGAACTTAGTTATCATAGTAATGAGTAATGTCATATATGATAGAAATTCTATACGACTGACGTCCCACCCACGCACTTCAATATATATATATATATATATATAAAATCATATTGATGGTGTCTGTTAATCGACCTCGCACGTTGAACCGATAGTGATATTTCCATGGCATGCTGTGGAGTATATTTATTGGCACTATATCGTACATCTTGAGAAGGTCGATTCAGATCTTGTTGAATTGTTCCCCGCCGGGCCGTTAGCCACTAGCATCAACCAGCCACCGAAACGACTGAAGGCGGGCGACAGCCTCTGGCCAGTGCCGTGCTTGGAGCCACTTTCCTGCAGGCGGCAGTACCCGGCTGTCCGGAGCAGCGATCCAGCCGCTCCGGGAGTCAGTTGGCTCCAGGAGCCGAACCCACAGCTCCGCCTGGCCGCTCGAAGAGCGAAGCCGGCGGAGCCATCCCCCCCCAGCCCGTCCCGGGGGTTCGTCTCGGTACTCGATCCCACGGCGTCTTTGTCGTTGTTCTGCCTGGTGCTGCGCCCGCTTCTGTTGTTGTCGACGCCTTCGTGAAGCTCGTCCCGAGCGACTCGAAGCTGCTGCTGCGGCTCCTGCTGCTGTTGTTGTTGCTGCTACCGCTGGATCAGCCCGTCGAAGCGGCAGCCAGAAGAGGAGGACCAGCAACGCCGAAAAGGACGCGGCGTTCCTTATCCCTCTCCCCCTCCGAGAGCTCGCAACTCTCCTGGTTGAGAGCCGGCTGGTTTTGCTGATTGCCTGCTGCTGTTGCTGTTGCTGAAGTCGGAACAGACGAGTCACTGGTTGCTCGCGGGCCTGAGCCCCTCGAGCGGCGGCGGCGGCGGCGACAACGACAACAACAGCAACTCATCAGACCAACTGAGCGTCAGAGACGTGACGACTCGTAACTATATATATATATATATATATATATATATATATATATATATCATATTTGCCTGTGTAAATATCAATATTCATGTGAACGTACAAGTTAAAAGGATATTGAATGACGAACGTATCAACGTGATGACAACGAATATATTGGGGTGCTTGAAGAGCCATCCGCAAGTAGAGATACGTCCTATACGTCGTGATCATGCATGCGGCCGTGGGCGAACGAACAATTAGCATCTCGATTATCTTCCTCTCGGCCGTGGAAAAAGTGACCAAGTTCGTCTGACCCTTCCATCTTATCCCTGTATCCCCTAAGCGACTCTGCACAACGGGTCGTGCCCGCCCGCCGATTAGCCATCGCCGCTCTGCGATTGCTTCTCTTGCTAGCTATCTCATTTAGTGTGCGATCAGCGTCGCCGGCAGACACCTACGAGGCTCAGATACTTCTCGAAAGGCTATAGTGTCTTGGGAACAACGGGGCTACATACTCATTCAAGTCATCCTACTGTTTCAAGCTGCCCGCTCCCTCAAGCTGCCCATCCCCACGCCGCTCTTGAAGCAATGTATTCAATGTGCAGTGCTCGATGGTCAAACGCGTTGCTCGTCTATTGCAGCGCATGCCCAAACAGCAGTGCAATTGGGGATGATTGACAGATGACATGCATGGCATATTAGTCATGTTGTAGATAGGAACAAACCTTTGTTCCTTGCAATAAAACTCGCAAAAATAAAGATGAATTGATCGATCGGAGGAGGAGTCGTTGCCGCTGTTGCTGTTGTTGTTGTCGTCGTCGTCGTTTTCGAAATCGTACCCCTATCTGCCTGTATGGATATAGCAGAGCAGGGGCCGACGAGTGATTCGCCGCGGCGACCCTGCTCCGTTCGGCCTTCTGCCGGCAACATTTGTATCATACGTAAACATATGTATATATATATATATATATATTTTTTTTTTGAGCTGACTTTCAGCTGTTTCCCTATGCGACAGGCCGGGGCTATATATATATATATATATATATGTATATATGTGTGTGTGTGTAATCATTGTCATCGAATTGCTGTCTGTTACAAAGAGATGTTGCAGCTGCTGCCGCTGCTGCATTCCCGCCTCATCGACTCGCTGTAAGGTGGTGTAAGGCTCTTGTTGATCGGTCCCCGCGGAGTCGGTGCTGCTGCTGCTGCTGTCGCTGGAGGCATTCTCTCCCTCTCTCTGAATCGCACATAGGCCGTTCTCTCCCTACCCCCGCCCTCTGGCGGAAAGATTCATCCTACTGGTAGCGCGCTCTCTGTGTCTTTCCTTCTCGCTCGCATTCTCCCTCTGATGGTGGCGATGGTGGACGTTGTCGCTGGTGTTCAGCTCCGCTCCTTCACTCCAGCGGTCGGTAGATCGACCGCCAGCCAGCCAGCCAGCCATATACACACACGCGCGCTGGCACAGTCATAACAGCAGCAGTAGCAGCAGCAACAACAACAACAACATTGTGTCGACCAGGCTTCGTCTTGCCATGCCCGAGCTGCTGCTGTTGGCGCCGCGTTCGCCGTGGCCGCGACAGCAGCAGCTGACACCGGCAACGCCGACAGTGATCGCCGGCAGGGTGGAAATACAGCAGGGGCAGCATAAGCCGAGTTACTATGGCGGCGCGGCGAAAGTGTTATGCCGCCGTCGCCGCCGCTGCCGCGACGGTGGTATCCACTGCCGCAGGGACCGCCACCGACCGTCTGCTCTATTCTACTGTGTGCTGCGCTCTGCTGGAGCAGCGGGAACAGCCGACGACGACCGGTGACAAACACCCGAACAGATCGCCGCCGCCGCTGCCGCTGGTGGACGTCCGATGTTCCACGCCATTGCTGCTGCTGCTGTGCTACCAGCACCAGCTATACCAGCACAGCAGCGAGTGACAGCGGTGGTGTCGTCGACGACGAAGATGATGACGGCGCTGATTTCTTAGGGGAGATGCGGCGGCACCAGCAGCAGCGACGGTGGGGCTTCGGTTGCAGCAGCTGCCATGGCGCCAGCATGCGTCCGTGCGTCCGGCCGGCCGGCCGGCCGCCTGCTGGAGGAGGGAATCGCCGCCGGTAGAGAGCTGCCGTAGCAGAAGCGATAGCAGCTGTTCCTGCTGCTACCGGGTGTTGCGACGGTGTAGCTGCGTGAGAGTGCGCCCGCTGTTTATCTCTGCGTTTGTTATTTGAGTGAGACAACTGATTCTGCTATTGGCGCTGTGCTGCCGCAGCCGCCGCAGCAGCAGCAGCCGCCGCCGCCTTCGCGGTTCACTTTCGCTGTGTCTCGTTCAGCGCGCCGCTCAGTTCGCCGAGGAATGAGCTGGTGGACGAACGCTGATCGCGCATCGCGCCGCCGGTCTAGTCACTGCTGGCGCGCCAGCCACCATGTGCTGGAACTGCTGATGTAGTAGTCCGTTCGTCGGTCGGGGAACGTCGGAGGTTTTCCCGGACGCCGAACGGACGACGGATGCGGCAGGGCGACACCCAGACGAGACGAGAGCCATGAACACACAGGTGGGCAAGCAAGCAAGCAAGCAGCAGCAGCTTACGCGGCTGAGCGGGCCTTCCTGTTCGCTGCTGGTGCATCTTGCTGCGTTGATGACGACTCTCGCGTGTGCCGTGGCGCTGGTCGCTGCTGCTGGGGCTGCTGCTGCCGGCTCTGCAACAGCTAGTGTCTGCTCGCCCGGCTCGGGCAGGTGTTCGATTGTCCCGGTAGCGGGGAGCAGGGATGGCAGCGAATTCAGTTGTTCATCTGCGGAGCTGCTCGTGCTGTACGCGACAGGAACAAGCAAGGGACGAAACAAGAGCAACGGATTACGCAATAGAGCGTGTGTGCGTGCAACGGCGCCAGCCGGTGAACCGAAGAGGCAGATGAAGTACAGCGCTCATCGGCCGCGCTCCATTCTACCCGTTGGATTATATGTAGTTACTCGTTGGGCCGGCGAAGGAGACCTCGAACGAGGGACAGGCAATGGTTCGGGTTGCACTGTCGAGAGAAGAGCATTGCCTGATACAGAGTCGGCGGCGCCAGCCAGACAGCCAGACAGCCAGCCAGAACTCAGATAGGTGGACCCGCGTGCAGGCGGTGAGCAGGGACAAGGACCTTGTCGATCGTTGGGTGGGGGCCGGATGTCGCTCTCGAAACAGCGACGAACGGGGTCTGATCCGAGTGACGCCAATCAGCGGCAATGTTGTTGCAAGCAGATGAACAGGATTTGCTCAACTATCATTGGAAATCTTTGTATGAACTGAGTACACTGTGCGTGTGTGTGAAAGGTTACGCTCGAGAAGGCTGTTGAAGACTGTTCTCGTTGAGGTGTGATGGGGGGTTTAATGACGGTAGAGATTCACCCGACACGTTCAGCAGGTGGTGGCCCGCTGGGCCACGCCTGTGGGACTCACTGCTCGTCCGCAGTTGTTATTATATAATGTGTGAAATGAGTAGATGTTGACCAGGGCAAAGAAGACAGTGGCCTTCGACGTCGACACCTGAGTAGGTCGCTGAGCGATTGCAGGGCAAAACAACCGGTTCTATTCGCAAAACAAGGTTCGGTTCAGTTCCACCGTGATTGTGTACCGCAGACGAGCTGAGACTGTGCCAGCGGATAGTGCCCCCTACCGCGATTCTCACCTGGAAGATATCGTCACTCGAGAGTGCGGCAGGTGACGTCGGAACAGGCTCCTACAGCGAGTCAGTGTTTGCGTTGAGACACGCAAAGCATAGGAGCAAGCGGGAACGTGAATTATAATATAAATGACTAGGCAGGACCGGACCGGCACAAGGGTTCGCTTCACGATAGATGTACATGGATGTGCGGCCAGATGGTGGGATCGTGTACAGGGTACGCGGATGGATACGTGGTGATCTAACATGATAGCTTACTCGGATGTCAACGCGGAGTTACGGGGTGTCCCAGGGTGGGCAGGCAGTTAGACCGGCTCGCTCGAGCCAGTGGGAGAGTGGCTTTACCCCTGCAATACCGTCACTGAATGTGTGCAGCACCAATGTGCGTGGGTCTGACCGGGTTGTGCTTAACGCCTCATCGCCTAAACCGTAAGTGTTTATATATATAAGCAGAAACACCCATATATATATATATATATATATTACAATGCAAATTTTTATTTATTAAAAGAACTATGAACTGCTATATTTTTTTACAACTCTTAAGGTCTCCACATGTCACGACTCGAACCTGCGGCCTCCAGCTTGTTACAGCCAGAGACTTAGCCGTCCAAGCCACTCACCGCGCGGAAGAAACAGCTATGCCACCTATGCCGCTTTCACGTTCATAGAGACGTTCCTCGATATAATCACCTCGTTGTCGGATCGACACCCAGCGTTGATTCACCTGCCAAACGCTTCCCATTTGTTACCACACAGTGTACAGCGGACTAAAGTGCCGCTCGCGACGCGATGCCCTCCCTAATCACGAACAACTAGTATCGCCAGCTTCGTTCCTTCGAATTCATCAATTAGCCAGTGAAATTGTGAGCACGATTGATTTCTTCGATAAGCAGCGGGGGTGTTTTTTCGGCGTCATTTATCGACAGCGGAAACAGTTCGTTTATCCATACGACGACAGCCTCTGGCCACCGCCGCCCGAGAATCGGATTCGGCCAGTCGTTACGAGAAGTGGCGGCACACCCGCTCGCTCCCAATTCTGTGTCTCATCTGTGTCAATGTGTCAATCGAACGGGACCGAGCAACACTCTCCACGCGTATGCTGGATCAAATGGTACGATCACGGGCTGTGCAACAGGCTGCTGGGGTTCAATGCACTCTTCTCGCTCTCTCTTGTCTCGTCTCCTTGTCTCTGCGTTCGACTCCGTTGAGCTCGGAGGAAGTTGAGCAGTTACCGCTGGTAGCGAGCAAAAGGATAGCGGCGGTAGGGATGAATGAGGGTGGTTTGCAGTGATGTTTTATTTAATGGAAGAAACAAGCGCGATAAATAGAATATATAGGGCGTAACGATCGATGTTCAGTTTTGTCACCTTAGCAGACTGGCATTGTGCATCTGGCGAAACCGTGTCAAAAACAGGTATATGTATCATTCAAATATGTTGTAGCATACTCGCGTACTGGTTGACAGGGAGTAAGGTGCGAGTATTTGTATTGCTATATTGGCATATCACATACTGCTGCTGCGATTCGGTCGGCTCCAGTTGTTGTTGCTGTTGTCATTGTCGGCACTTGGGATCATCGATCTGGAGCTTGATTACGATAATAATAATAATAATAATAAATTATTAAATAATATATTTAATAACTTGTTATTATTATTACTAATTTTTTGCGCGATTTTCCTCGCCACAGCTTGACAAATACCCCAAATTAAGTGGTCTCGACGGAGTCCCCGGGCTCGTTCACCGACACAAAATCAAAGCTAAAAGCCAACAAAAGCAGATGACATGCCGAATCTCCCTACAGCCAACCTCTCTATAAATGTCCCTCACCAAGTAACCAGCGACCACGTGAAGAATAATAATCACTAATTGCAGCAGTCATTCTCGCCGCCGCCGTCGCCGCCGAAATTCAGGTTATGCAAATGTGCCTGTTGTCGCCTGTTGAGTATCAACGATCCGCTTCCAGCGTTCGTCGCCACTCGCTCGTGCTTCTGCTGAGGTGGTTTCATTCTAAGGCGCCATCCTTCTGCTGCATATCGGCCCCCTCGTAGACGTTTGCCTAAGGAAGTTCAGCTGGCTCGACGCTTTCGGCGGATGTCCTTCCAGCTCGGTTCAATCTGCCACGTCTTCCATTGATCGCTGAGGGAAAGACCGCCGGGCTAGCGAGCACACTGTGGGGCATATGCTGGCGATGGCAGACGGCGGCCTTCAGTTGAAGCAACGCCCGGTGTTATTCGAACTGCGACAGAACCACGACATGATTTCTTGGTGTGTTTTATTACACTGCATTATCTATTTCTCTCTCTCTCTCTATCCCCTCTCTAGCTCATTGACGCTGTCTCAGCGTCGGGCCAATGTGATAGACTATGGTTGCGGTCTAGATTTTAGAGAGGATCCTTAATCGTAACAATCACTTGTTTTTGGGAACGGAATGAACTGCTGGTCGTCTGAGGCGCGACTCTGATCATTATATTCTCCCATCTCGAGTTTTCCCCCGGTCAGGCTTGCATTGACACGTATCTCATCAGGTGTGTGTGTGTGAGTCCGGCAAATTGCCTCACCCTCCGCGAGTGTTGGTGCTTCTCTCCGAATAAGGTTATTCGTCGTTTTTAGCGCGTGTCTGGGAGACGCTGCATGTATCTGAAAACCTAGATTACCTACGTTTATAACACCCACATGAGGGTTACAGCCAAAGAACAAATATAAAGGCGTACCTGTAAGATCTATACTTAGCGCTTTCGCTTTTGCGCTTAAACCCTCACGCGGGCAAGGAGCTTCGCTATTCGCGACTTCGACATCGAGCAGTCGATGCTTTCAGCGCGTTATCTCTTAATAAGCGGGTGCTCCATCTGAATGGAACTCGCCAAGCGACCTCTGTTCACGGCCGTACGACTTGTTCCACCGTAAACATACGCACAGCTCCTCCCCGAGTTGCTGGTGTGCTTGGCAGATGTCGCCCAGCTGTGTCTACCCAGACAGTTGGAGCAGCGCCAGCGCAGCCGCCAGTCGGACCGACCGAACGCGGCGTGCCTTGCGTTTGTTCCCTTGACTCGGGCCAGCGCTAGTGGTACTATTACACTATACCAATAGAATAAGAACAGCGAACGGTGAGACCATGGTTGTTGACGGGCTTATGCGCCCCTGGATGTGTGTGTGTGTGTGTGTGTAGCGCGTTTTGTACGTTCTGTGATCCGGGAACGGTATGGCCTTTCTCTCCTACCCTTCTGCCGGTCGCCGCCAGCGCGCGGGTCTCGCTCGCCGTGGGCTGGGGTTCCTTCGCTCCACCACGCGACGGGATGAAGCGGCCATGCGACAATGTGATGCGATGGCCGGATCCGTTTGGCCCCCGCCAAACGTTCTGGCCCTGCCCGCTCTGTTCTGTCCTAGCCGTTGTTGTTCGCGTGTGGCGTTTGCAAATCGCTCGCGATCGTCGATGGATGCCGGCAAAGCTGTTGTTCCCTCCCAAAGCAAAGTTGCTGCGGCGCGGCTGGTGTACGCGCCGGCGGACGTCTGTTCTTTTACGAAGCCCCCCCCCCCTTCTTCGCCGCCCGTTGTGGTGCATGACTCCGTGAACGAAAGGCCCACTAGCAAGCTACGGACCGCGGTGCATGTAAGGACATGTACGTCTGCGGCGACCCACGAGCCACAGTCGAAATGTAGGGTCTGCGTTGCTGGTCCGCCTGCCTGTTCGTTCGGCCCGTGCTAGAGTCGAGCTGATGCTGTGGCCTATGGCGCTCCTCATCCGTTTGTTGCTGAGTGTTGCTGTTCATTTGGGACTCCGGAACCTCATGTCACTGCTGGCAGTACTCCAAGGCGACGTTCACGGTGTCTGCCACACCGCAATGGTGGGACTTTCTTCAATCCCCGTTCCACATCTCCGCCTTGATTTTCGCCTGCGGACAACCGACGAAGACAACGGCAACAACAACAACAACAACAGCAACAACAACAAAAGTAGCAGCAGCAGTTGTTGTCCTCGTCAGCGACTTCGTCGTCTACAATACTTGGTCGCCCCTTTCGCTGGCAGCCTTCGTGATAGCCTGTGTGTAGTCACCGGGCAATAAGCAGCAAGCACCGCGGTGAAGTAAAAGCTGGCTAGGATTGCCCGTCGTCGCTCGTTGCCCGTTCGAGCAGCGGCCGGCGCCACTGCCGCCGCCGCCGTTGTTACCAGCAGCCGAAGAGGCGGGAGATGGCTCCAGAGCTGGCGCCGGAGCCGTACGTGACGCCAGCTGGGCCGGCGGCCAGGCCAGCAAGCAGTCAGGCAAGCAGGCAGACCGGTCCGTTGATCCTCAGTGGCCCATCCGGAAACACCAGCCAGCGGGCTGTCCAACGGGCAGTGGCACCAGGAGCCACAGCAACGATTCAGTTGCTTGCTGGCGCGCGCGCAGCCATCAACAGTTTACGGCAGCTGCAGCACGCGTTGAGCCAATACCCACATCCCTCGCTATCTTCCCGCCCTCCCGTTGCGGGAGCCGTATCCTCGTCGGGTAGTAGTGGTGGTGGTTGTAGCAGCTGTAGTTATAGGTGCTGTTGGCTTGGCAATTTTTTTGTGTGTGTGTTAAGAACGATGCCACCATCTGCAGGTGCTGCCGCTTCGACTGATCCCACAGCAGCTGGCGATACCCGGAGGGGGCCCAATGGTCAGCTCGGTGGCCAGTGACGCCGAAGCGCTCTATAGTGTTATACTATTGCCAGTGATGATCGTTGACGTAGCTGGTTGGGGTTGTAGTCCTACATGGATCCTGTGGAAGTTCGACGTCGACGTTCTGGAAGACACCGTTCGTGTGAGACGATGATGAGATGATGCCAGTGATGATGACGATATGGCTGGACGCCGGTGGAGCCTTCGTCCATTCGGGCGGCGGCGGCGGCGGCGGCCGCCGTCGTGGATAGAATAGATGGGGTGCGATGGCCGGAGCTTTGTCTGTGTATCTGCCAATCTGCCTTCATCCCTATCTACTAGCCTGTCTCACTGTGCGATGCAGAAATGCAGTTGCTGCAGATGCTGCTCGTCCTGCGGGTGTACCTGCTGTGTGCTGCAACTTCGATGCTCCACAGCTGGAAACAGCGTCGCCACCGCCGCCGCCGACACTAACCATCTATCTAGATGCCGATGGATGGCCGGTCGGACGCACGGACGCGAGGGCATCCATCGGCAACAGCAGCAGCTCGTGGCTCGGATGCAGCAATCAAGCAACCGAGTCCCGGTTACAACAGACACGTAGATCGACCCACTGATCGTCCATGCGCCCGTCTCTCCGCCCGTCGATAGACGAACGCGCAGGCAAACAAACCAGCTGCGATCCAGGCCCAGGGAGGGCTCGAAGACAACCCCCCTCCGCCCCCCGAGCCCCGCGCCCCCCGCCCCCCGCGCGGGCAACCCGCTGCAGCGTCTTTCATCCGGCCGACGTCTATCGTGTCGATTACAAGCGGCCAAGCGTCGTACACTGCCACCCCTCAATTTATATACGTATAAGCGTGAATGCGCCGTATGAACGTGGCTGGTCGGCGGTGGCGATCGCGTCTTCGTCGCCGGGCCGGGTCGTTCGCGTGAAACCACTCACGGGATGAGACGATGACGTCGGTGTGTCACTCTGCGCCGTGGCGCAGATTCGTATTGTTGTTGTTGTTAGTGCTGGTGGTGGTGGTGGCGGCCGGCGTTTGCTGGTCCCCCCGCCGACGGAATCAATGGATCCCGTGAGAGGGGACATTGGCGTCGTTGTCGCTCATGTTGCTAGTGTCATCGTCGTTGCTGTTGTTATTGTTGCTGTTGTTGTTATTGTTGCTGTTAGCGCGCAACGGAAAGCCCATGGAACAAACGAGCGCGAGCGACCCGAAGGCCGCCGTGTGTTGGTCGGACGAGCCCACAGGCTCACGGATACGCGCACGGCAGTGTACGCGACACACACAGACACGAGATGTACGGAGCGGGGCGTTTGCGCGGTGTATTGTTAACCACGTGGCCGTGTGCGAACTACGCTTGACGTACGGCTGTATCAGTGAGCCGGGACAGAGGCTTGTGCTCTTCGTGTCGATGGAGTGATTGGCGATCGTGTCGTGAGCAGCGTCGGTAGATATATTATATGCCATATATCGGGTTGGCCTGCTGGCTGGTTCGCTGGCTGGCTGGCTGGCTCGAACAGGCGATTTCGTAACGAATCCGACCTGTGCGCGTGCCTCGTGTGCACAGATAGCCTATGGATAATCAGTTGCTTTGCCGAATTCCCATGGAGTATTCTATCGAGTGTGCGTTGCTCCGACTCGGTGGCTAACAAACTTCGACGGTGTCGATGCCGAAGTTCGTGGATAAGTGCTCCCGCCGGTCGGTACCCAGCTGGATTCAGTTCTCGAGTGCACAGTGACCATTGCGAGGCTGAGAGAGCACCTTGCTAGATTGTGGTGGATGCGGTGTGTCCGTGACATGCCGCTCATAGCTAACAGCATCGGGAGTCTGGCGCAAACCTGTTTGTCTGTATCTCTGTGGTTGGATGATGGACACCTTGAACCACTCTGTTTACCGTAAGCTATCACATACGCTAATCATCATATAAGAATATGAGCAACTATATTGCTCGTGGACGCTTGCATCATTGTTTATGTAACTGTGGCAATGTCGTTGTAATGATTTTGGTGCAGTGATTTGTCGATCGTGATACCGCGATACCCACCCCATTGGCTTGCTATATGCCGTTCGTATTTCACGCTGTAGAATCCCTATGTCTCTTTACGGACATCGTGCTCAGAACACACTTCGCTCTACAATGACCACCTTGCTTACAACACACCCTTAACTCCAATCCCCAAATCAATGGCAGCGGTAACGCTGCGACACGAGATCTTCAGCGCCACAGGGCTCGCACAGGATAAGGCGCGATCTTGCGACAGCACCCGGCCATCAGCGGCCTCAACGGCATCACTATTGATCTTCACCCAAAGTTGTTCATCCTGCTCCACTGAAAAATGTCTTTTATTTCGATGATTTCTCTAATATATTGCTACGTGCATGCTACACTGGCCCTCGTCCAGGTGTTGTTTTCCATCGAGGTATCACAACAAGCCATTCATTTTATTTTTACAAATCCCGGCTTTGTCCGAAACAACGTTTGCTTGTCCGTAGCTCCACAGCGAAAAAGGTCCTCTCTTTGACGTTGCGCTGAGCGGCGACAACAGCAACAGCAGCTGCAACAGCAGCAGTAGTAGTAGTGGCAGTTAGTGGTCCGGCGTCTGGAGACGGCGTCTTTGGTGGCACCACATTCAAACTGTAGATATGACCTTGCGCGCCGACCCGGCGAACTGACTCGCTGACTGACTTGTTTCAACAACGACGCGGCGACGATCGGCCAATGGCTGCTGACCCCGCCGCCGTTTTCAGCTGAGACGCTCAGCTCGTCTCACGCACGAGCCCGAGTTCAGTCGACAGTGACGCGAACGATGAATGCGCGAATCTGATAAAACCGATGGGTGGCTGATGGTGGCTGGTGGCTGGTGGTGTTAGCCCGTGTGTCCGTGAGAGTATACGTGTTAGACAGAGTATCTATCTATCACGCGTAACGGCCGTCGTTGTTACATTATTATTATTAATTATTATTATTATTATTATATTTTTTGTCCAGTTAAATTTGTTGAAATTCATCTAATTTTAATAGTGGACAACCATTGTACTCGCTGAACATGAGGTGCATCGACTACAAGAGCAGTCTCCTCTAAGGATTCGTAATAATTGAATATTCAAATTAATGACGTCCCACTTCCTCGGTCACTAAGCGTTGCCCACAACGGAAATTGCGTTGCCCTCTATAACTATCAATTCTCATTGCACTTCAATTGACTGGCTGGAGTTTGTCTGCTTATTCGCGAGACTGGCTCGGCAAAATCGCACGTTGCGTCTGTCATCCAGCTGGACGGGCGGAGTATATTGACCTTCGTCTAAACAGTTAAGCCAATACAGCTATAATAGTTGTTACATATTCTCAGAGTCTATGTCCCGCTCGCTGAACTAGTTGTTCGCCGCCGCAGCAGCAGCTTCGGCAGGGTGGCCACGTAGACGGCACGAATTCGGCGCGATTAGGTTGTCAAGGGTTTAACGTTCGACAGCTAACGCGAAACTTGTCAATAAGGTCAATCGTAGTTAGCTCGCGTTTGCTTCGACGGCTGATTTGAATAAATGCGGTATATGTGCCATAAATACTCGCTACATGTGGCTAACAGGTACGGCTCATTATAGGCGTGGCTCGATCTGTACGTCGGCAGTACCACCACAAGGATCGCCGCTGCCGCTGCCTGCGTTTACAGGCGAACGCTCACCACATCTATCGAGTGGCGGTCTGGTGGCCGCACAGCTGTTGGCTCTTCGACCGTCGCTCGTTGCGCAGCTCTAATCAACGGGTTACATTGTCGTCTTGGTGTGTA
This sequence comes from Stratiolaelaps scimitus, assembly GCA_019614645.1. NCBI lineage: Eukaryota > Metazoa > Arthropoda > Arachnida > Mesostigmata > Laelapidae > Stratiolaelaps > Stratiolaelaps scimitus. The sequence continues at coordinate 502,942 of JABWDB010000034.1, read as the reverse complement.
GTCAGGCTATACATTGTCTTATACACACACATATATATATATATATATATATATCGATACATACACTGTATCGAATCGTTCCATTGCCGCCCTGCGCTCGCTGTCAACCGTTGTATAAAGTATTATCGGCCGATATCAGTCGGTGGGCCGCTGGCGACGGTCGCTAACGCTGTTGTGCACGTTTTGCCACAACCCCGCCACCCTCCGCAATACAGTTTCGCGCCGTTCGATCCGTTGCTGCTGCTACTGCTGCAGCGGTGACAGCAGCAACCGCTGGCGTTGCGCTGCCTTCTCGCTCGCTGAACGCTGTGGTTGTGGTTGTGGTAGGGGGGGGGGGTGTAGCACTCATCCATTCTGCTTTTTTCAGCAGCTCCACCGGGTTAGTCGCTGCTCGCTCCTCCGAGAGTGAAAGTCGGATTGTGTCTGTTGCGGTGATCCGAAAGAGTTGCCGGCCGTTGCTGCTGACGCCTAACGACGGGCGGACTTGGCGTTGGCGAGAGCCGCTTGCGCTCGCTCGGAGCAAGTGTTCGTTGTTGCTGTACAAGCACCAGCGGCCGTAGTACCCAAAGGTGGTTTTCGAGGCCTGTCACAGGGCGGGTAGCCGGGAGGGTAGCCAGCTGAGAGTCGGCTCAAAAAGCAACAGCACTTGTCATAGTCAATGTATTAGTAGTCCTTCTACAAGATGCGGGTGGGGGGGTGGTGACGGCCTGCTAAACGAAGCAACAAACCACTACGGTAGTTACTGCTGATAAACGAGAGAGAGAGAGTGCTGCCGGTGGACACCGAGCTACTCGCCGTTATCCAGGGCCGGCAAGCGGGTGGCAAGCGGATCGAAGCCGAGCCGACGGCTCCGGCCTCCCGACGCTCCTGTCTGCCCTGTCCATGTGACGCCTGCCGAAGTGAACGCCGCGCCGTGGCGCGCGTTCGTTGCAGCGAGGAGCCCGCAGCGGCGGACGCGTTCATCGACTGCGGCGGCGGCGGCGGCAGCAGCAGCAGCCGCAGTCGGCCGATCTTCAATCGTGGGCTGTCGGCGCAACAGCGGCCGCAGGATGCCGGTCTGTGTGTCAAGGTGATCGAACGGCGAAGACCCGGCGAAGAACACATCGTCGTCGTCGTCGCCGCCGTCGTCGACGAGAAGACGAAGAAGACATTGACGTCGTTGAACCGCAACCGCAATAATCACAACAGCAGCAGCAGCAGCGGCAACGACAACAACGAGAAGTCAACAGGGCACAGGAGCACAAGCCGCCAGACGACGGCGTCAGCGGTGGCGGCGGCGGCGGCCGCGCTGCTGGTCCCGAAGAAGATGTACAAAAAGCACAACGAAGTTGAAGAGCAACGAAAGACGAAGAAGTCGAATCGAAGAACGGCGAAGATGATAATAAAAGGGGGCAGGGAGTGGGGGAGGTTTGGCAAACAGCCGAAAGGCCGAAGGAAACTAACGGACGCTACACGCAATCACCACTTGTAAGGACGGCGGCGGTGGCGGCGGCCAGCGATGCTCCAACTGATGCCCCGATTACGGCGCAGATAGGTTTGATTTGGTTTGATTTAGCCGGTGATGATTAAGGCGTGGAACATCTGCCGCCGCTGCTGCTGCTGCGGGCATCAGCTGCTGATGGCGACGGCGGCGTCGGTGAAGAATGATGGTAATGCTGTGTCGGTGCAGGTTGATGAACTGAAGGCGGGGGGGGGGGGATAGAAGAACGTTTGATTGGATCTTCGCTTTTTCGAAATTCGATCTATCGAATTCGATAATCGTACTTCGCGCACAGCGGATAACGACAGCAACGGTGCGTACGGAACGGTCGTCGTCTTCGTGAGGGGATTGTTTGTCCGACGCTGCTTTCGCCTGTATTGATTGCGTGAGAGGGTTGACAGGGTAGTCGGGGCTATTTAAAGCGTTCATTATTATTATTGTTATTATTATTATTTATTTTTCTTATTTGTATTATTATTGTCACTATTATTATTAAGGGAGGCTAATTTCGATTTCGTGCACATAAGTTTGTTGTCGAAGACCATATGATTGTACTGGGCTGCAGCGGAGTACAATAATGTATGTCCAACATGTCCGACAATGCTGTCCAAGTGTCGTATAACTTGGGCGTAATTATATATATATATATGTATATGTATAATCGACTACTTTGTACACTTTTCCGTACACTACTGATCGCTCCCACTCCCTGATTGGGATCAACATCCAGTTGGAATGACCCAACAGGTATCTCCTCCGCTCACCTCCGTACACCTTGCTGTGATCAATTTAGTGCAATATTAAATACATTTCCCCACAATTGGGAGAGCTCGCACAGGGACAGATCGACAAGTGAGCCCAGCCCTGTTGAGTCCGCACGGTGTCGCCGAACATCGTACGCAACAATCGAATTGCAGCGAATCCCGCACACGTTTCTCGATACATGCTCGTGACATTAGCATTTTTACTATGTGCTTTGTTTCTTCTCCATCCTGTCTACATATCCATGTCCGCTTGTTTGCGTGGGCGGCCATTTGAACGAGAATCTCATCCTCGTCCTGAGCAGCAGCAGCACCAACATCATCCAATTCATCTCTCTGTCTTTCTCTTCCTCTCTCTCTCTCACTGTTTCTATATATATATATATATATATATATATATAAATATACATCCGCATTGCACAGAGTCAATCAGTGGACAACTTTGTGCAGAGCAGTGATGACGTCGTCTGATCGCCGTTGCCAGTAACAGCGGCGCACTTCGCACCGATCGATGTTCAACAATTCTATTCTATGTGTCCGCTTTTCCCATACGGATTCAACATCCCTGGCTATCACAACGCGCCGCCACCGATGCCGCGTGTAACCTGCTGTGAGCTGCTGCTGCCCCCCCCGCTCAACCCCCCCCCCCTCTTTCAACCCCCCTCTTTCAACCCCCGAGCGGCCGCCGTCGGTCGGCATCTAGCCAGCCAGCCCATGCGTTTTGTTATCAATGTTGTTATAGCAATGTTACGCATCACGCCGCGGCCGCGGGCCATCCCATTCCTCTTCGCTGGAACAGATGACGTGAACGGCGTTAAGCGCGGCCCGTTCTCGTGAATACCACGTTGACTTTACGCGAGAACCCTTCGTCCATGATATTCTTGGCCTTGTGCAATTTCTGCTTCTGCTATCGTTGCCTACCCACTACTACTTTCGACTCCTTCGCCTACCCATCCCCCCCCGATGTCCGACCTCTCCCGTAATTTGCTCGTCGTTCTCCATGGCCGCTGTCGCCCGGCCACGATTCGTCGTCCAGCGACTACTTGTATTCCTTGTTCCTCTCAGGGCTTCTCGCTGACGAGACTTGCCGCGGTCCCCGCTGCAAGTGTTGTTGTTGTGCTTGTTGTTGTTGTTGTTGTTGTTGTTTGTTGTTGTTGCTGCTGTCATTATCATCATCATCGTCATCTTATATTTAGCTGTTGTTTTCCCTGATTTCCCGGAAAAGCATCCGCCTCAATCCGCCCGATCATCGTCAATCGCAATGGGACGGTGCGTTTGTTCTGGCTTGATTTACTCGGCACGGACCCACGTGTCCGTATCAGCTCTCTCACAATATATATATATATATACCTCCTCGCTCTCTCCCTCTCTCTCTCTCTCTCTCTCTCTCTCTTTCTATCTACCGTCTGTAGACGGAACGCGCACACCGACCGCATATGGAACAGCTGCTCTCCCTATCCCCTACGGTCGAGCGCGTGGTCGTCGGTAGTCGCAGTTGCCTACGGACACTGCTACAAACACTATGATAGTAGCCAGCCGCGCTAGTTGTAGCAATAGCCAATGAGCGAGCGACCGAGTGGGCTTATCTGTTTGCTCGTCCGGCTATTCATCTGTTTTCCCGTTGCCGTCACCGTCGTTGATTGGCTTGCCTTGGCCGAATCGGCGGACGACCGGCGAGCTTTCCTGGAAGCGATTTACCGCTGGTGGACTGCGCCGCCGCCGCCACCACCAGCCAATGCTCTTCGCCCGCGGTTTTTCGCCGGAGCGAACGGTGTACTGCCCATCGGCCGCTGTGTCCGGCTGCGAGTCGCTCCACCGGCGCTCGGTTCGCCGAGGGGCAAAACGCCTTGGCCCGCGCAGCAACCGACGCGTTTGCCGCCACCGCCACCACTGTCATATGCAGCTATTAGTCAGTGACATCATGTCGTGGATCTGATCGGCCTTTGAGCGTCTCCTTCTGTTGCTGCAAATGGCGGCAGCGGCGATCTACGCATTCTTAAGCATCTCGCTCCAGCATCACGCTGCTCATTGCCGCTCATCAGCAAAATGATCATTGGCAACGACGGCCACCTCAACAGCGCTCGTGCGCTCGGCTCTCGCTTGCCTTCAGCGTTCGCCCGATCGTTCGCGATGCTGCTGATGCTGCTGTTGTCGTTATTGTCGTGGATGCTCAATGGACCAATAGACCGCTTAAGTCCACAATGTTGACACCCAATTACAGGATAAATAGACAACAGCGATTCGTGTCCACGTTGTCGACGAGTTGCATCGTCATCGCTACAGCGGCAAATGTCTTCCTGCACCTGTTGAGAGCGTGTGCACCCAACGAATATCGGCCAGTACACAGACATTGATTGGGCTGAAAATCACAAGACGGGCGGGAGGGGGGCTGGGGTCGAGAGGCGACATCGGCAGCAACAATGAGTCACCAGATAATGTGCTGTGCTTGCAGGATATGATCTGGTTCGGGAGATCCTCTGCGATGCTCCCAGCGGCTGCTGATCCTCGCTTGCTGATGGCGTACCTCGAATGCAATTCTCATTTGTGGGAGAATACAGTTGTCGGGATGTAGCTCTGTGACTGTGTGGTATGGTCACCGAAGCTCGAGTGCTGCTGGTGTTTGTTGGTTGACCCTTTACCCGTGTCACGACCTATGCGCAACCTTTCCCGGTGTTGTCATTAGCTACAAGGTGTCGAGTCCCCGGAGGCGTCGTTCGTGGCGCATTCGTGCACCACCTGCCTTTCAACCGAAATGACAACCTCTCGGTGGGCGCACCGGTTCGATTCCCACCGTAAATGTACGTTTGCATTCAGTAATACGTCTTACGAAGAAATGCAAAAGCAATACTATGGACGATTATTTTTGGCTGGGTCTCAGCGCGAAATTGCTTAGATGGTGAACAAGCTGGTACAGCGCACAACACCTATGGCATCTGCAAGTGTGGCCATGCCGAGAAAATAAATCTGGTTAAATTTGTGCGTGTGTGTGTGTGTGTGTGAACATGGTATATGCACGTGGGCGAGTATAAATCTGATTCGGTGGGTACCGATGATGGAGTATTGGACTGACACGCGTCCTTCGTGGAATACGATCTCTGATCCGCCGCCTAGTTCACGTCCGAACGGCAATTCCGCCGCTTGTCCTCCAGAGTGAAATTGCTGTTCGCGTAATTCGCCTCGTAGCTGTCGACTGTGGCATGATCATCATCATCGAGTCGTCTTGGCCACTCCCGGGAACTCGTGCTGTCCAGTGCAGATTTGCTATACAAACTTTCCGGTACGAGCGTTTTGTCCGTAGCGCTTGCCGCCACCGTCAAACTATTCCTGCTTAATTCCGTCATTGATTTGACCGTCCGTCGCTCACCAGCGAGCAAACCCGCGAACTACCTATTTATAGGCAGCGGACTAATGTCCATCGAATCCAGCAATCAATGCTGACGACCCGTCCGTCAGCCTGTTTGCTGAACACCGGTCAGACCACTGTGGGACACATCAGAGAAATCAACAATAGGGGGGCGAGGGACACCTCCGAATACACAGCAGATCGCGTCGGACAATCTGCGGAGCACTTTCAACACTGGGACGAAACTTTCGCCAGCGCAAGTTTCAGCCAGCGACGGCCACCCCGATCAATCCAACAGCACAACGCACCCGGCTCGCTTCGGACACCATGCGAGAGGCAAAGCGGGACCGGGGATGGGGGGCATAGCCAGGCAGTGTGCGTCTGTCTGCCGTGTGTTGTCATACGTATGAGTTAGTGGGCGAATGAGCGTTAGTGGACGACGAGGCTTCAGGGAAGAAGATGAGCCGCCAGAGTCAGGCAGCCAACAAACGGACAACTTCTTCAAAGGGACGAAAGGCTTTGACGTCTTCGCCGCTGGTACCGCTGTTGCGGTGGCGTTGTTGCTACTGTGCTTGTTGTTGCTGCCGCTTGACAACGCTCCTCTTGCAGCGTTCCAGTGCCACCGTCATTTGTTTGTTGTCGGCAGCGGCGGCGCAGCAGCAGCGGCTGCCATGGGAATATCCGAACCTCTTTTTCGCCGAACTTTGCTCACCGGCGAGCGTGCACAAAGCGTGGTGATGATGGTGCTGCTGCTGCTGCTGCTGCTGCTAGTGCATCCGTAGATACAGTAAGCATCTCACAAAGTCGGAGGCAGGGCCGTTCACACACGGACGCGCGGAGAGCTGCTGGCTTCACGCACGTGGCCATCATACGAACATATGTCGACCTGTGTATATGTCTGTGTCTGTGTGCGTGTGTCTGGCTGAGTTCCCGCAGGAAAAGTTGAAATTATGATGACTCTGCTTGCGATGCTGCGGCTGCTGCTCATGATGATTTCGCTTTTCTCCGTTCGCTGTCCGAGTGTATTGCGCCATTCGTGTTGTCAGAAACGATGCGAGAAACGAGTCTCGGCCACCCGGTCGAGCATCCATCCATCTATCTATCGAGCAAGGCGGCCGGGGCAGGCAGCCCGACGAACGCGTCGAGCTGACCGACGCTGCTACTGCCCCTGTCGCTTCTTAGGGGCTGAGCCGATCGAGGCGCTGAGTCAGTCCCACAGGGTGACCGGGTGTCTGCTCCGGACGTCAAATCATCAGGGACGACATGTTGTTGTTCTTCGTCATGCTCAAGCCTCTTTCCATTCCCGATGCTGCTGCTGTTGCCCGACCGCTGACGTCCCTCCCCTCAGCCATCCAACCGGTTGGACGGCCGGTGCTGCGCCGGTGTGCGCTTAGTTTTCCCCGTAAATCTCTTGCTAGTATAATAGCTGCTGCTGCTGCTGTGGTAGTTGTTGTTGTGGGGAAAGCCACGAAGCCATGAACGTGGTCATGGTGGTGGTGGTACCACTGTGGGTGTTACCAACACTGGCAGCGATCGGCGTTCGGCTGCAGACAACGGCAGTTGGGCGACGAAAGAGAAAAAAAACCACACACGCCTCGTATGTATTATACAATTGTACAGCGATGGGAGCAGTTGGTGGGGCAGTTGGTCTATCAATTCTATCTATTGCGTCGAGCTGCTGGCTGGGACCGTGTCACGGCCCACATTTATCCTCACACGACAAGGAACCTAGTGCAAATGTTGCCCACAAACAAGCTCCTAACCATGACCCTGTCATTGGAGAACGGGGAAGATCGGCTAGCGGGATGATGGTGGTGGTGGTCAAGGGGGCTCAAGGCAAGGCTGTTCATTCTATCGCGATATGATATAATGCATATGCTAGAAGCAGCAGCGATTGTGGGGATGGCCCCCAATTACGTTTAATGCCGAACTCTGCTTTGGCTCCGACGAGCGACAGCTAGAAGCGGAGAAGCTCTCTCGCGCACTTGCACGCCCTGCCATGACAACACATATACACACACACAAATATATATATATATGAATCGCACACACAGCGACGCCTTCCCCGAGCCATCCACCAAGCGATAGCTGTTGTTGTGAGCAATGAGATGTGGTTGGAGTATTATAAATAGCGCTATCCGGGCATGTGTGCATGTTCATGGACCGGCAATCGTTGCAGTCGCATGGAAAATAATATAATACGATTATAAATAGAAGAAATAAGAAAAATAAACAACATATCATCTTTCCCCCTCCCTAAACATATCATGCACACCCATATATGAGATAAAGATGAGACACCCAGCGAGAGAGAGAGAGAGGGTGAGAGAGAGAACACCCACAAGTTCGTGTTGTGTCTCATGGCCAAGCCATTGCGCTAGTCATACTTGTCAATGTTTGGAAAACGGTGATATGATGACAGCGAACGGATGGACGAATGCATGGATACGATTATGTGTCGTCACTGGCGACATCTGCTCGGTGCAAACGGAGCCGAGAGATCGACTCGTTCCCTTTTGCACTCCCATTCTCGCTATGATGGTGGGCATCGTCGGCCACGGCCGTATGGTCCGCGCTCACTGACTTGGGCAGTGGGGCTTTTTTTGACGTCGCGGCCGCGACTCTGGCGTTACGGCGACGATTCGCCGCGAAGGAGATCTTTCGGGCGCCTTCTTCTCTGGCTGGAGTCGCATTTGTCAGCGGATACCGCCGCCGCCGCCGCTAGCGACGTTCACGCTTTCGTTGAATTATATTGTAGTCGGTGCTCGACACGGTAGCAGCGGCCTAGCTCAGCATCGCCGCGCTCACAACGCTGCCGTTGCCGCGCCGCAGGACGCCGGCGGCCGACTACGCCGGCTATGGAACGATGAGAGGGAAATGAAGCCTGTTGCAATCACAGCAGTCTGAACAGTCTGACAGACAACGGCCAGTCGAATAGATGGATGGATGAGCAGGGCAGGCGAGCCAACGAACGCACAAATGAAGTCAAGCAAGTCACGGGTTGGATTTGCAGCCGCAGCGGACGCGGCGCTTGCGACGGCAATGGGCATCAATTTGGCAAATTCGCATCCCTTACACTATATATATATATATATCCATATCTGTCTATCATCCCACGTCCAACACCAACACCCCCGAACGCCCCCGCGACGCTCCCTGCGTCCGAGGGCCTTCCCGCCGTCTGATCTACGGACAGATAGTGTCCGAGGAGGGAGAACAAGGGAATGAGTGGCGGGGCAGCGTCTGTGGCCGGCGGCTACGCTAATCGGGTGGCGCATATCGAGGAAACGCTTTTGTTCAGGAGTTTTCGCCGGTTTTCGCCCGGCCACGCCGAACAAACAAAGTGTTCCCATCCCATCCCGAGCACTTTGCCCCCGGGGCAATGCTCGCCGAAATTCGCTTTCCTCTGATGACGATGATGATCACGCGGATGGTGGTTTCACGCGAGGCATCGGACGTCGTTGCCAAACGTTAGATATATGCTATATATGATACGAGGCGTTTTTGTAGGATAGCGCAGGTTGTTGCCAGTATGCAATTCGCCTCGGATAGGCTGATGCTAACGGGCTTCCAGCCCCCGGGGGTGGCCTGGTGGTGCATTCGTGTGCGCCTTGCAATCGGGGGAGAGACACGTAGGTGCACGGCGGGTTCGATCCCCACCATTGTTGCACATTTGCATTTAAAGGTTTTGCCCGTCTTATGAAGCCTTACGCCGAAGGCGGTTCTACCGTGGACTGGGTTAAATGCTTAAGGCTGTGAGTCAGACGGGAAAATTTATTATTTAGGCTTATGCTGACGCTTTCTGGAAGTGTATCACGGGTCATGGGTTGAATTGAGCATGGCTGGTCGCCTACTGACCACGCTGTTGTTTGGCTAAACCATCTTCACGGCTACACCAATCGAACACCACAAACTCGTTTACGCGACACCAGCATTTGTCTACACTTCAGGACCTCCTAAACATCGAAAGAGTCTGGTCGTGTGCTGAGAGCAAAAACCTTGTCAGGTATTGCCTTCGACTCTCGCTAACTACGAGAATATCAATGTTTGTACTAGAACAACGCTGACTTATTTGGACGTGTGTGTGTTCATATTGTGTAAGTCGTACATTAGCAACAGCATTGTCCGTATGGCCGAGATAGTGACGAGTCTCATCGAGTCATTTTTGGAGCCAATTCCATGACTTCGAGTGACCGAATACCTTTGGCTCTCTGGGACCACTCAACTCCTACCACACAAGCTGCACTGAGTCAGCTTGCCGCCCTGCGGCGACGACAAACGTCATAGCGTTTTGCGGTTGTGGCGTTGCATTATCGCGCCCTGCGGTCAGAGCGCCGTTCGCGTGGGAGTGAGATCATATAAGACGTTGGCTGTACGCTGCATGAAATAGCTGTCGATGATGCAGTAACTGGCCTGCAATCCACTACCACCACCAATACTGATGGCGGCGGCAGCGGCGTCGTTGTTGTTGTCGATGATGACGACGAACTCTGAGGTTGGGCCCCTGTACGCATATTGAGGTTCGCTAACATGGGGATGACAGCTGTCATTGCGACACCCCGACGGTGGTGGTGTTATGTTTGCAGGATAGTTCACAAAGAAGCCTGTACCGGCCATCATTCGTGGCCGCCTCGTTCGACGCGGACAGCTCGTCCAGAGACGCGCGCAGCAGAGTGGTTCAGTGACCGCTGGTAATGCTTTGTTCTCGCTCCGTAACCAGGTCTGCATTGCCTCGCCACAAAACACTATCAGCGTTCAGTCATTAACCGCAAATCACCGACGGTCGATACGCAAGGTATCGCGTCGTATTGAGAGTCGCACAGCCAAGCGCGTTACACCAGATGACCAGACGTCTAGCGAGAGGTGTACGCCGCCAGGGGAAAGTGGAAATGTCTAGCTAATTAGTGAAATTATGGTAGGGTCACTCACATAGTCTCAGTCTGTCCCTCGTTTCACGCACGCGCCTCCGTCTGAGGTACCCGGTATTTTGGAGCAGGTCAGAATTTTCCGTTCTTGGGGTAAGTGGAAAACGTGGAGCGAGCCTATTCTGTAGTCGTACACGAACCCGGGAAAGTATCATCCATCGTTGTGTTGTATCTTGATCCGTGGTAACTCTGTAATACCGGATTACCGGGTTACCAGATTAACGAACTACTCGTGCGTCGATCAGAGTTTTTTCAGTATTTCCACTAACTAGACAAGCGGAAAGGTGAATCGTGTCTGTACTAGTCATAGGGTGGGGATTGGGGTCGGGGCTGGGTATACTTTATGCTGGATAACATGCAGAAACAGGCGAATCGAGGGATGGGACATCGTTGTAGAGTATGTACTACAACTTGATCGGATATCAATGCATGGCAGGTTGCTTGTACTTGGCGTAGGTGACTCGAGAAGTGGCTCAAGTCATGATGAAGCATAGAGATATACGCAGGCCACTTATAAACACATGGTATGGAGACAATGCCGATTAATGTATAAAAATCCTGCTTTATCTGCTCGAGATATATATATATATATATATGCGTTAGTGGATTCTAATATAGTATGCCATATTCACATTGCATTCGCTGTTCGTTCGATTTCAGGTGACTGAAAGAAAGCCGAAGCAGTCCCAGACGCCGGATCGTATCCGATCAGATCGACACTCCTACATCCCGACTCAATATGAGCTTAGCCGCAACTGTATTTCGCAATTTTCACGAATTGCATAAATCTGTACCCGCGAGCGAGATGTCCATACGGTGCCTAACAACTGGTTATCTTTTCAGACAGTCAGCCAAACGCAGTTTCATCTGCTCACCGACGTCAACATTCAAACGGCGACTCGACAGCGTCAGCTATCATCGCTCAGCAGTCGTTCGCAGCAGCCAGCCTCGCGGTGTGGCACTGATTCAGTGAGACATTTCATTCGTCGACGACGCCCGAAGTCGAAGCTAAACTCGAAGTCGCCGAGTCACCAGCACAGAGCGAGCAGGTAGACGGCGCAGACCAGACTCCCTTGTTCCTGTGCCAGAAATCGAACTCCGACGAAGCCGCGACCAAGGGAGAGCACGGCGTCACGTCGCCGAGTTCAGCGAACGCGGTGGTCCTTCGAAGCCTACGCATGCACGGCCGCCGTCGCCGACGCCCCTTCGTCGGCAGTGAGGGGCCACCCAGCAGAGTGGCAAATCCGATCGGGACGGGAGCAGGCCTCTCTGCTGCGCCATTCCACGTCACGCTGGTGGCTCGAAGGATACTCCTCGCTGTTGCTAGACAAACACGCCGGCCTGGAGGGAGACTCGCGCCGGAGCGAGTGTCGGATCCGTGCTCCGTTTCGTCGGCAAGCGCCGATCGACAGTAAACCGAAGCGGAACCAGGCGGTCCAGCCACGTTCAACCGAACGTGAAGGGACAGGAGAGAGGCAAAACTCCACAGCTCTCTACGGCCTAGTGGATATAGAACAAACGCCGCTACGAACGTGTATCTCGAAGCGAGTGCGCGCCTCCCGAAGCATTCGTAGTCGGAAACACGAAATTGACGCAGAGGACGAAGTTGAAGAAAAACGAGAATAAAAAGCCAGACGGCTCAAAGTTGGCCAATAAACTCGCAGAAATATAGTGTTACTTCTAACCGAACGAGGTATTTCCCTTCATTAGGTGGTCGATGGAGAGGGAGTTTGCTCAAGGAACGGCCCTTGTGGTCGTGTCCTTCTCGTGAGCAACGGAGCGCGTCGAACTAATTTCCTTTAGCCATCTCATGGCTTTACTTTACCTATCACACGAAGCTGCTCTTTCCCTTTCGACTGCGATAATTGATTTCAATCGAGCTCGCGCCTGCTTCTGCGATTTCGTTTTCGAATGTCAACAATGTCTTGTTGCATGTACAGACCCAATTGCATGTTCCGGCCCCTCACAATGGGCGGCCCAACGTCGCGCCGGCCTTGCTGGCCAATCGACTGACCTATCGATTAGTGAATGTATGCGTTCGTTTGTGTGTTATTTCTTCTTCGCATTGCTGTCGCATTGCTTCGATACAGTTTCAGTTTCAGCGGTAAACAATAGCGTTGTGCCTGTAACGCCGCCACTGCCGGTACCCGCGGTGACATCGATCGTACCTGTTCCCACCTCGACGCCCACAGCGATTCCTCTCATCGTTCTGCCGACCCGTGATTCGGACCTCGACGGAACGCCGCCGCTGGTGCCGACGGCGGTCCTGCCCGGAAGCACGTTTATCCCGCCCGAACTCATGAGACAGCTGTTTGATCATACGAAAAAGGAGTACGTATGCCCGTTCTGTCTGTGGACGACCCCCGATAAGGAGAAGGTTCAAGGACACATCGCCAGTCATACCGGAGAGCCGACTAAGGACCGCAACTCGAAACGGTTAGTGCGCCTGCCCCGGCTGGATAACGAACTCTAATCATTTGTTAGCTAGTTAGTTACTGTTATCATATTGTCGTTCACGCTACGGGATGAAGCCGAAAGAATAGTTGCTAAAACCGTAGCTTGTGCGTCAAACGCCGACAGCACTACCGTGAACGGCAAACGTTTACGGGCTCTGAGCGTCAGCTCGGGAAATTAAAATTCATTAATTAGCTTGTGCGCCAGTAATGAGAAGAGCTCGTGGGTAACTCGAGTGGCCACGAGAGACAGCAGATGTCGAGACGCGACAGATCAGTGACTTCTTTCAATGTCCCGAACGAGTTCTCACCTCCTCCTCTTCTTCACTGTTTTGCTATTTCAACAACGCACATTTGATGACGATTGTATTAGCAGCTCCTAATAGTGTTTCGTGGCATTTTTTTTGCTCAACCATTCATCCGTTTTGCGCGAACATTTTCATTCGTACAATAGCAACATTTGAGACATCGTCATACAACTTGGATAGGCTCCAGCAGGTATCGATTCTAGCAAATTCGGAAACATTAACGCTAGGTTAACACATATATGGATGGATTGTGTGTGTGTGTGTGTTAGCGTGGAGCCCTATTGTACACAGTTATGACATGGCGTAATAGTAGTTGTTGTTGGGATCCACTTTTCGTATATTCTTCATATTGATTATTATAGTTTCCGATGTAATCAGTCAGTCGGTCGTCAGTCAAAGCGGCGTTTTGTTGAGCAATAAGACGTCAACGACATGCGTTAACCAGCTTGTGATAGTGGAGATGAAGGGTTTCGCAACGGCTCCACAACAACAGGGCATTGACAACAACCGGTTGTTGTGGTTCTGCCTACAATGCAAGAAGATTTCGCTGACAGCCAAGTATATATATATATATATATATATATATATAGTCGGGGTGTATGATGATGCATTGCGGGTTGTTAAATGCTGTGTGAGATATTTCAATTTTTCCATTTCCAAGATTCGCCTAGCAACGGCCAGTGCGAGTCCCGATATTTTATCTCCAGCTCGTAGTTTTGTATTGCCTTGCCGTTGCTGCTGCTGCTGCTGCAACCGGAGCGCTGCCACATACGATGTTATCTGTTACGTTGTCGTTATAATCATAATAATAATAAACATGATATCTCTAATAGCCACGCAGGCTAACAATAACAAAAACGCCAAAAGCGACAACGCCGGCCACACAATAAATGCCCAAGGCATATTAACTGTTTCCTTTTACACACACACGCACACACACATATATATATATATATTGTTTTTTAACGAAAGCTCACCTCCTGCGTTACCGCTCGTTTTCGCCTTTGTTTCTATGTGCAATTACTGCACAAATGCGCCAACGGCTCAAGCACGAGTGATCGCAACAACAAGCCAGGCGCAAAGTGCCGGTCCGCTTCTACCATATACCATACAGCACTAATATATATATATATATATGTATATATACATCAAGCGCAATTCGTTCTCCGAGCTTCTCCGCCAGATGCTTCTGCATATAGCGAACGGCGTTTCTTGATCTATCTACTATAGTATTTCACAGCAGCAGACCCTCACGGCATCTGTCTGTCGTCGTCTTCGTCGAGGACTATGTCTACTGCTCACCCCATCTCATCAGCGTCTACCATTATCAGCCATCAGCATTAACGCCGTGAGCTGCGGACGCACAGCATCAGCGCACCGAGTGACTGACCAATCCTACAAGCGGCAGCAACACCACCATACCCAAGCCCAGGCCTCGTGGCGAGCCAGCCTGAGCGGGACAAGCCAAAAACAAATGCGAAGGCCTTTCACTGCTGGTTTTCCTTTCATTGCTGCCGTGGCCATCGCGACCGCAGCAGCTGTCGGTCGGTCGCGGTGGTTCGCGCGTAGTTTTTCGTTGGGCATCGCGTCCGCGTCGCCCTTCCCTCGTGCGTGCTTTTTGTGATTGTTGATGTCGCTGACAGAGTCGTTGTTGTTGTTATTGTTGTTGCTGTTGTTGTTGTCATAGTTGTTGTATTATAGTTCCCGCTGTTGACGATGTTGACGGCGATTTGACGATATGCGGCGGGGATTTGGTGGGCCAAACATGCCTATGTATACGCTGTTCGTTGGACGACCAGGGGCGCCCTCATCGCCGCATCGTCTATCTATTCATCCATCCATCCTTTATCAGCGTATCTCATCTTGATTTGCGTCAATTTGCTCCTCAATTTCGCTCCTCTATTTTCTTCCAATTTGTATCGCTTTCCGCGTAGCAGCGCCGGGGGCTTCGGCAGCCGCAGCGGCGGCGGCCGCGGCAGCAGCAATACGAGCCGTTATATGCAGTCGGAAATCATTGTGCAGCGCGTAGGACGTTAGCTACGAGCAGAGCTAATGCTGATGCCGGTCGCATTCAAGATAGTGCGAATGTCGTCGTTGTTCATCGTTGTTGCTGTGGTTGTTGTTGTTATTATTGCTGCTGCTGCTGCTGCTGTTGTTGCTGCTGCTCGTGGCGTTCGCGGCGTTGAAACGCCCGTGCGCATGAAAAACGCCGCGGCAATTTTCACCGCTGGCGGGGGGGGGCGGCTTCGTGGGCCGTTCGCCGTCATTGCGTATGGCTTCTGTTCCAGTTTGTGCTTACGAGTGCAGTTTGTCCTGAGGAGGCAAAGGGCTACTAGGCGAGGAAAGCTCAACGGGTAACATCGCCTTTGTGGGGGGGAGGGGGGGGATAATAGGAACTGGGAGTGATTTGTTGAAAGTGATTCGAAAGGTAGTGGCCCACGTAAAAAGCGTGAGACATCGACCCACGGCGGCATCGGTGCGTCGATGATGTCGTTGATAGTCCAGAACTCGACGAAATGCGACGCTGACGGCGATGGTGCTAACGAATATGGCCAGCGATTGCTGCCTCATAAAGAAATCGCGCACCATATGTTCCTCAATGGGTAGATGGTGATTGAAAGGTGCTATTTCATGCGTGGCTGCCTTTACTCCCTGATGCATTCACTTTGCAATCATAGCCGAAGGAACTGTTGAACAAAGTATCGACAGTGGGCTATTTACTAGACAATTTGATTCTCCCGAGATTGTCTGAGGTCTCAAAAATAGCCATCTAAGTCATCTAATTCACGCGGATGAGACGAACGACATATGAGCGATGTTCACCGGTGACAGACAGATTTGCCACTCTAACCTAGCGAAGTATCAATCACGTTCATGGCGTGCAGCTTTGTTGCTCGACGCTGTTCGATAACGCCTCTGTTTTGACGGCTGTGGAACGCTGATGTAAGGCCGCACGAACAGCTGGTATATTTTCCTGTTTCATGTTCGCTTATGTGGGATTTCATCGTCCCCCGTACAAGGCCACGGTGAAGCCGCTGGAAACGCGCAATCGTCTTGGCCAAATGGACGTCTCGATATTTTGCTATATACAAACATCGATATCTCCGATTCCTCTCCAGGAGATCAATCAATAGGGAAACTTCCTTGTACATCACAGATTGCGTCGCGCCAATTGACGTCGGTCTACGCCAGGTTCTTCTAGAGTCAACCGAAGTTACCTGCGCCCATGTCTATATATCCACCGTCCATATGAGGTAGCTGCTCCCCGGGCGTCGAGGGACGCGGTGTCGTCTGGCCTTCGATGGCGTTTCTCGCGGTCGCTTATCCATTTTGCGCGTTCGACTTGTTTCATTGGCTGGCGAAACTGGCCAGTTAATAATGCTAGGCGTTGTGTTCATGAGCGTCGTGTTGTGTACTAGATGTGAGCTGGCAAAGAAAGATGTTTACAGTTGTAAGTTCGAACGAGTTGGATAATGGGGGCGCTTTTGGGTAAAGGTAAAGGTTTAATGGTAAAGGGGGAGTTAGATAGTGCTGAGTGTCGAGCCCGGTGGCGCAGTGGTGCATTCGTGTGCGTCTTGCTATCGGAGGAGACACGTAGGTGTACGGGTTCGATACCCACCGTTGCACATTTGCATTTAAAAGGGGTCCGTCTTACGAAGCAATGCTAAAAGCAGTACCGTGGACGTTAAATGTTGGCTGAGAGTTAGCCCGAAAACCTTTTAGGTTGTGCTGAGTGCTCCGGTGGACGTTAGGGTGTTGGCGGTGAATCAGCCCTGAATAAATCTCGCTGGTGCTGAGAGAGGCTTCCGAAATTCTGACGATATTTGTATCTACCGAGACATTCATGTTGCATATGAGCATACATCGGTTAACGTAAAGGGTAGTTCTATGATGGGCAAATGAGATGAGCTCGCCACGATTACCACTTATTGGCACGTGCGTATGTCGTTTGCGAGTTTCCTGCTATGGCCAAATTGCCCGATCTAGTTAATCGCTTACGCTCTCATAGTCACTGTATATAATGCCTTTCTCGATTCAGCATTATGGAAACACGTGAGGGGCAGATGATTAAGTTTTTGTTACTAAACTGAGAATAAAATAGGCCAGTGTTCCCTAACTTCTACGGGGGGGGGACTTTTTATTAACGGGGAAATTTCTGTGAGGATTCCTTTGCCGAAATAGAAAGCTGTCTAAAGCTTTTGCCTTTTGGGTTACACTCAGTATACTTTCTAGTGTAGTATATCGTGGTACCCGCAACAGGTCGACTCCCTATTTAGACGGCGTATTTGCCTCCACCTGTCTCCATTTTAGTGTTCATGTCTGCAGCAACGCGAGCAGCAACGTTTCATCAGCAGCAAAGTCTTCTCATTATTTAGTTATATGCTAATGATTATCTTACTATACTACCATAGCGTCAATAGTCGAAGCTCAATAACCAGTGCGTTTCGGTACAATTAAGATGGCGTTACGTATTTTGAGATTGTCAGAAAACTTCCGTCAAAATCCATCAATGTATATTGCTGTCCAATATTTCATGGCAAGAAAAATTCTCAACGGTTGAGGTACGCGTATCGTGCAATTAATCCAGTTCATCTCCAGAGATCTCTCTCTCTCTTTCTATATTATATATATGCATATATATATATATATATATATATATACGCGTATCGTGCAATTCCTCTAGTTTACCTCCAGAGATCTCCCTCTCTCTTTATATATATATATACCTTTAATCTCTCTTTCGCGCGCGCTCTGTTAACCCTTGACGTTCGATCTGACGATCAGCGGGGTCCTGTCGCGCTGCGCCACTCACCTTAGCGCCATCCACCAAGCGTCTGCGTAACGTCAGCGATCTGTGGTGCTGCTGTTGCTGTTGCTGCTACTGCGATGTCGCTCGACCGTTCGTGATCCGTTCGTTTCATTTCGTCTCGCTCGCTTTCGCCGCCGCGGCCGCCGTCGCTCCTGTAGCCACTCCCGGGCCATTAAGCTGACGCGTCGGCCGATGCGTCGGGCGCACTCTGCTGCTGCTGCTGCTAGCGTCAGTTTCGCCTTGTTCCACTGCCCCAGCGAGACGTAGCGACGAAAACGGCGAACGTGAAACTGAAAACGCGCCAGAGCGGGCAAAGCAAAAATGAAAGTGAGCACATCACTTGCTGTTGTGGTTGATATTGCTGTTGTTGTTGCTGCTGCTGCTGTTGACGCTGTGGATGCTATCATTGTCGTTGCTGTGTAACGGTTGTTGGACGTTGTCGATGAACACCGCTGCCTGCCCCCCCCCGGCCATCCCCGGTCGGGAGATAAGGCCCCGAAACCGGCCACACCGAGTAGCATAGTGGAGAAGCCTGGAGATGGAGGCCACACGTTGATCCGTTGGTCCATTGGGCCCGTTCGACGGATACACGCAGATCCGAAGTGCGCGGCGGGCGCCTTCAGGCCAACATGCGATAAGGGGATATATGGGGGCGGCGGCGGCGGCCAGCCCGGAGACGGTGGGGACCTAGGGGAGGGGACAGACAACAACAACAACAACATCTAATAATCATGATAATAATAATAATAACGGAGATAATAATAAATCGAGCTGTACAAGCAGCAGCATTCAAGCGGAGTGGTGGTGGTATTAGCGTCAGCGAAGGAACGACGACAGCAGCAATAGCAGCGATATAAACGTAACTGTGGACGGACGCGTTCGACCACCGCTACCGGCGTTTTCGTTGCGCCGGCGGGCGGGCGGGCGGCCGGAGCGAAGCCAAGTGCCGCGCACCCTCGGCACGCGCAGCGGAACGGTAGATAATGATTTTTGTCGTTGTCGTCGTCGTCGTCGTGCTAGCCGCGGTAGTTGTTGTACAGCATGTATATATATATATATATATATATCGCTTTTTAGCTGGCGCCGCTAGCAGCCCGAGCGTCACCGCTGCTGGTCGTTGCTATCGCGCCGGGACAGCCAGATAGCCGCATATGCAGCAACCACCGTGCCTTTTTTGTCCCGCACCCGCGGTGCGTTCGTGCTGATAACGATAGGCCATGACAACGATCGAGCGACAGCAGATGTGCGCCCCCCGGTTGGTTTCGTTCCACCACGACGACAACATGGTACACGAGACGCGTGAAAGGGGTTTGCGGAACACGCCGACCCGCAGGGGCAGTCCGCACGGCGTCGCGTTGCCCCCCGTATATTCGTTCGGCCTATAGTTTGCTATGGGGGATGCTTTGCTGTGCTCTGCGTTGCTCCGACGCTTTGGTATCGCGCTGACCCGCTCGTGGCGTCGCTGACGTTGCTCCGCTAGCGCTCCGACGGCGTTCATATTTTGTTTGATGGAGCTATAGCCGATGCTGTAGCTGCCCCGGCTGCTGGTGGCACTGATCCGGCCGCGGCGTGAATAGCGCCGCGCCGTATCGTGGAATTGACGCTCGCGCGTCCATCTCTCCTCATCGTCAGACATCGTCAATGTTGTCTAGCTGCTACGCCAGCCAGCCAGCGGCTATTGCTGCTTGCCAATTGATTACCACGCTGTTGGAAGGAAGCCTACGATTGCATCGAATTGTGGCGATGCCGCTATCGTCGTCAACGTCGGAGCAGTGGATACAGCGAGCAGCGGCAGGCATTAACGCATGCTTGGGCGGGAGAGGGCATTGTGTGAGTGAGTGTATGTTGGTTTCAGCAAAGTAATGCTACACAATGCAATGCTTCTTGTTACCTCGTTGAGTCTTGATTGCGATGGATCGCGTAGCAAGAAGCGGACATCAGGTAGATGTCGAGATGCGAACTGGTTCTGGCCATCAGCGCATAGAGATAACGGTGGCGGTAAGAAGAAGAAGATGAAGAAGAACAACAACAACAACATTTCGAACGTACACGGCCTACTGTTATGACTTCGATATGTTCGCCTGCCCCCGATGGCGACCGATGGTTATAAATGTTGTCCAGTTGTAGGTGAGATATTTCAGCTGGTTGGTTCGATGGTTGCTGTGTCGGTCGTCCGCTGACCGAAAGCATTATCGGCTGAAGCGGGGAGCCGCCCAGTCGGGGTGAAGCCGCATCGAAACTGTTGGGGGAGGCATTCAAATCGCCCATGCGACAGGCGATATATCAACTAGCGCAGTTCCGCTGCTGTGCCGCTCATTGAAGATTTCCATTCTTCCATATGGACACCGACAGCCGACGGACATAAGCAAGCACAAACTGCTTTCACCCGCGGACACTCTGGCTGTCGCGCACGCGTGGTTGTACGTTGATTCCAGATGTCAACTTTAACCGGACAGCAAACAGGGAGAGAATAGAAGCGCCATTGGCGGAGTTGACCTTCTCATCAGACGAAAATGGTCGATAGATCGATAGATGGTGGTTAACACCAGACGAAGCTCTACGGGCGAACAGTCGAAATATAGATTGGCAAGAAGGAAAGGTTCGATGATATGTAAGCCAACGCGATTATTTGCTTGTTTGAGCGATGCTGTTGGTGGTTGCGTTCCGCTGCAGTGGGATTCGATAAACATTGGTGGAGGGCGCGAGCGAGCGAGAGAGAGAGACCCTGGGGTTGCAGGACATCCAAGCCGCTGTACTGCTGCGGTTCGGGAGTGGGTAGGCGAACCTATATAGACCGATAACACGATGAAAGTTGTTTTTTAGGGGGCGCGGAAGAGTATGGAGTGACTTTCAACGAAATGTTAGACGTTCGGAGATTTGTTCGCGTGTATAGACGGTTAATCATATGATAACTACTGCAACAACAGCAGCAAGCACCAACAACAATGGCAACATACTGGCATTTTCTCTGACTTGAGTTTGTTTGTATTCTATAAAGTCGTTTATCACACTGATTTGTAGCGATGGCTGAGTTGAGGGTGACGACCATCGAATAACTCGACAACGACGTACTTGCGTACGCGCAGCCAAGCCAATAGCGTACTTAAACACGTTACTCAATTACTCAATGTTTGTATTATTTAGCATTTTTCCTCACGGCGCCTCCCTCCGTAACCGCCCATTCGAATACACACGTGAAAAATCTAGCTGGAACAAGCAACAGATAAATAAACAAACAAAACATTTAAATCCTTTAAAGCCCATCAAATCAATCGCTACCGTCAGCGACCAACCACGAACGCACGCTTTCATGTATTGCTGTTGCTGTTGTTGTTATTATTGATGTTGTTGCTGTTGTTGCTGTTGCTGCTGTTGTTGTTGCTGTTGTTGTTGTTGCCGTTGTTGTTATATATTCATATGAGCGATATTGTTGGCCGTCATTGTTCGGCCCATTGTAGCCCTTCCTATTACCGACACTATCCCTTTGCACCCCCGCCGCGATCATCACTTATCCCGCTCGCTGATCGTACCGCGACAGAACAGGCGGATCCGTGAACGCATGCCCTATTGGCTGGCTAGCCCACCGGCCGGCTGTTGTCTTGGTCGCATGGCTTTTTTGCGAGCAGTGGCGGTGCTTCGGCGCGGCGACCGCAACGCGGGAACGACTACGGATCGAGGAAGGGGGGTGCGGGAAGATCTGGTGGCAAAGCCCTCTGCAATCCAGCGCCAGCTTCATCTGCGTATTTGAATGCTGTCGCTGTCGCTGTTGACGACGATGATGTGGCGGTTGCTGCTGCCACCGCAGTTGCGCGGCGATGGTGATATGCTTTGTGCATTAGGGGTCGCATTTGCGTTCGGCGTCAGCGTCGCCATTATCGGGGCTGTTGCTGATGCTGGGGACTCGTTGACTTCTACGGATGGGCGACGATCCGCCTGTCCGGGGGCCTTCAGGTGTCCTGGATCGACGTCGAAAAATCGCCGGGTGCGAAAAACGAAAATAGCGACTTGCTGCTGCTGCCCCCTTCGGCCTAGCTGTTAGGCGAACGCGCGCGGGGGGTGCCGCCGCCACCGGGTGCTGATCATACAGCCGGGCGCTCGTAGTGATGATCTGCCGATCGTCTTCGGTTTGCCACCCATCAAAACACCATCTGTTTCGAGCTCCGTAGCGGCGCGGTAACTTTACTTGGAGCAATCGGTTCCCCTTGTGGAAGCACGGCACACATGTCTACCGGATCTGCACCTTCATGTAGGTTTCGTGCGGGCTTTGTATAAGAATATAAATACCGACCAACAACGCTCGCTTCGCCTATTGATCGAGTGAGATCGAATGCGATACTGCTATCGCCGATATCGAGATTCACACCATTACACACACACACACGTGTGTATTGCAAACAAGGAAGATATTATAGAACACCCGAGCATTGGCACAGCCGTAAACAAGACGGATATTATATCACATATAAGAATATATTGCATATATAATAGTCACTATTGCAATCGCTAATTCATCGATAACGATGTTATTGTTGTTATGCGTAGTACTGTAACAACAACAACAACGACAACAACAAAAATAAAACAATTATTATCATTAATATTACCAGCAGCAACAGTTGTTGCTGCTGCCGGTATCCCAACTTGTCTGTTGTTCATTGTAGCCACCGCGAACGAAGATATCAATAGGCTCGTATCTCGCTGAGTCCTTCAAAAAGTTCTCCTCGAGTAGAACACCTCCGCGTTCAGTACTGCTTATGCCAGCCTCAAGGGCGTTTGGTCCTATGGTGCCAGAATGTTGAAACGATTGTTGTCGTTGTTACCGTTGTTATTGCTAATGAATATCTGATACAAAAGGCAGCAAGAACGTAGTAACGAACCCTGGAAAAAATATGTATGTATGTATTTAGGGAAAATTATATGCATCCATATGTTAGTTAAGATAATATATATATATATATATATATATAATCTTAACCAACATATGGATGCATATAATATTTATTTTTTTAATATATATATATATATTGGGAAAATTATAAGCATCCACATGTCAGTTTAAATAATAAGCTGAGAACAGCTTGCATGAGTGGTCCGGCGTCATCGGGCGTCGCACGATAAAGGGCACTTGGGGGGCATCGCTGGCTGAAGCTTTGTCCGCGTGCAGCAGGAAAATGACGAAAGATGATATGCGCCTGTCGTTGTTTACAACAACGTAAACGTGAATGCGGTTTGCTCAAGGCGACCATGTGTACAGTGTTACATCAGACTCATATTCTATCTTCAGTTGCTGTCTGGGTCGCAGGATTCGTTGTAGAACACCGCCATTGCGCCAAATTCTAAGCCGGAAATTAATAGCATCTAAGATGACGTATGGCGTTGTCTAACAGTTGAACGATTACAATTTTGCAGATACAATTGTCGATTTTGCCCATTTGCCTCAAAGCAGAAGGGGAATCTACTTCGTCACGAGCGAATCCACACAGGAGAGAAGCCGTACTCGTGCGATCTGTGCGATTACAAGAGTCATCGCGGAGACAAGATCACCGCACATAAGCTCACCATACACAAGGTACACGACGCATCTTCATCGCTCTTTACCTAGAGAGGGATGTACGCTAGACTAGCAAATCAACGTCTGATAGACATATGATCACTATTTGCTCAACCTCGAATATATTTATATAGATATACAATTACAGGTGTGTACATATATAACAACCGTACTGAATAAGAATTTCTGTAGGAAGGCTAATAAACGAATGGGTATGGTGCCGTCAGTCGATTAGAGCCTGCTTAGCGTGAGCTTACGACATGGTGGCACCTGGAAGATACTTTCGGTAACGGATCGTTCTAGTAATGATTGAGTGCTTGAGTAATTATTAATGATTGACTAATTATTTTATATATATATATATACATATATACATACAATCCTTCGCTCGGTTACTATCTCAATTCATAAATTCAATGGTCAATAACAAACGCGCAATTTGATTTGCTCGTCGGCTGATTCGCAACACATTTGCAGGTGGCTGCGCCGGCTGTCCAACCCAATTCGCCGTTAAGCACTTCGCTGGGCCTTCTCGCGTTGGCGCAGTTCAACGCTAATAACAACCACGACACAGAGTCCACCCAGAACAATCATCATCAGTCCCCCCCGGCGATCATATAAGCAAGCCTGGGTATCGCTGACTGTGTGCGCGTGTGTATGACAAGCGAATTTCAGCTGTAGGTCAACGCAGACAGATGTGGCGGGATACGATTGAAAGCCGAGAAGAAAAAAAGGACCACGCAAAATGATAACCAGCTGCAATGGGGCCAAAGTTAGTTCGACCAGTCGCCGCACCGGTAGCAGTGTGTTTCGCTAGTCGATCCACCCAAACGATTAGGCCCATGAGCGAACAAAATTGATTAATATAAAATAATAATAATAATAATAATAATAATAATTATACATAAAATAGCAATTGAGCGCCTCTCTCCCCTCAGCCCAACGTAAAATATCATGGTTGGCGCTGGCAACGACGACGGTTGAGCGAGACACGAATACGTGAGGATGAACCCTTACGGAGGACGTGCGTGCTATGAAAATGTTGTTATTTCCTGGAGGCATAATCCAGTGCACTGTAAGCTAGCTCAAGATAGTCATATCAATATCATTAACAACGAACTCCACGAAGGGGCAGCCAGGTCAATGAGGGATGTAAGGACGGCACGCAACGCCGTCCGTAGCAGAGAAACGCCCACAGCCCGTGCGGATTTTTGGCAACTGATTAGAGATCTATGCGTGTCGATGTTGACGGCTAGGTAACTAGAGATATTCGAAGAGGATGGGCCTACCTCGTGTGCGTGTTTGTGTCCTTCGTTGAGGCTAATCACGCAGGACGGGGCTGCTGGACAGGTCAACAGTTTATGCTGGGTGTCATCTGGCGATCGAAGCGTGGTGGGCGAAGAACGCCGAACGGAAAAGGAAGTTCTGGTCGGCGGCGAATCTCGGATGTCGATGATTTTTAATTTGGCCGATCGGCCACTCCTCTGCGGAAGTCGACACTGGAGTGTCCACTCATGTGGCATTCGTTGCTGCAATCGTTGACAGACTCGGGGGCAATTAATCATGACGGATCGGTGGAATAACGACCAATATCGTCGAATCGTCAGCCGACAGCTTGCATGCCATGTCACGTGGACGAACGCGATCGCCGGAGGGGTGAGAAACACAGAAAACACGAAGTAAGAGTGAACTACGCCAATGAGAGCACTCCGTGTTGTTTCCGGACAGATCTGCTGCATATGAATCTGCTATGGCCGACCGTCGACGGCGGTCTCGATTTCGACGGCTGTTTGTTTGCAGAACGGAAGATGGGGCGTGCGACGTGAATCTGTGCTGTTTGCGCTTTTCGTGTACATGCAGTCAATAGCGTTGATGCTAGCTAGGAACACCTTTGTATTTCGACCGTGGACAAGTGTGAGTCAGCGACGATGAAGATGTCACGAGCAGCCTCACACGTGTACACTCGTGACGGTGTTGACTGGCGTAGACGTAAACGGTCTGTGGACTTCCAACGTATGACGGTGTAGCTGCAGGACGCGGACTCAGGGGGGGGGGTATCTGGCGACGTATCACCCCCCGTGGTCATCATCCGATTAATGACCTAGCGTCGATCGATCGGGGCTACATAAACCGATCGAGTACCGAGCATTCCATCTTGTGATGAGGTAGGTTTCGGCTCCGAGGAGCGTTAGGTCTAGCTGTCTCATACGGAGGCTGGAGGAAGAAATCGTTTTATAATCGAGTTACACTTAGGATAAAGAAACAGAATAACAGTTAGAACAAAACTAGGCGTTTTTTGATGAAGAAAATTTCCTCCTCTTAAAAAAAAGCGTCCTGTTGAGACAGACAGTGGATTTAGATATTATATATATATATATATATATATATATATATAGATATATCGAATGTTTGCGAAATATTGCTCAATACATTTGGTATCATACTAATCAAATTCACATGCATAATATCACTGCTGATGTGAGCTCTAACCGCCCTGCGAAAATCGTCTAGACAGAGAGAGCTACCGAATGCGAATTATTAACATGTAGCATTTATCTCTGCCTTGTCATGCGCGCGTCTTTTCAGGCACTTTCGAGCATCCCATTCCAAATACCCGACCAATGAACATTTCATGACCAATGTGAGAATACTTAATTACTATTAATAATTATAAACATATATATATATATACATATATATATATGTGTGTGTGTGTGTACACATTTATATTGTCAAAATAAATGATGGTTAACATGAGACGAGCTGCTAGAACAGTTGAATGTTGGGCACAAAAAAGAAACAAGGCCGTTCCTTCATATGGAACCGTTCGTGGTGTACAATGTTGCACGATTCCTCCATACGATCGAGGCCCTAGAACACGTGGCCGGGAGAACGATGAAAAGCGCCCTGACGAATCACGTTCGAATACGTCGAGAGAGAGAGGGGGAGAGGCCCCTTCATCAGATGGTCGGCCCTTGAAAATCGTCACGGCTAGGAACGTCGAAGAAACTGCCCTCAAGCTCACGATACATTCTAGTTCAAGGAGGAGGATTTCGGCGGCCATGAGAGTTGTTGTTGTCAACTCACCCGATTCGCGTGGAGGGACGAGGCGTCCACCGAAGTGAGCACACCCACCGAAGGCGACTCGATAATTGATGGGAAGCAAGTGAATGGAAACTGCATGAGTTTATTCGCGGGCCGGCTCTTACAGCCTCACAGATGAGCGATTACAGAGAGACAGAGAAAGATAAAAGAGCGAGAGAGAGAGGGAGGGAGACAGGAGACAGGAGACTCGGGATACGCGGGAAATTCATGCCGAAAGTTAGCCGGCATCTATTCGTGGGAGAGTCATTGTGGATCCGATGATGTCAGTTGTGAGGTAGTTGTGAAATTTTCTACTCGGGCGAATTCTACTCGACGTGGCGACACAACAACGTGTTCATAGCATTAGCAACAGTAAGAAAATAGAAGTGCGTTCGTATCTAGCGCCTTAGCCGAGCTGTGTGTTCTTAAGAAGGATTGTCTGCTATTAACGCACGAACGGTGCGAACGGTTTTCTCGATATCATCTCGGTATTCTAAACGTATTCGTAAAAATCTGACTGAACTATCAGCAAGCGCACGAGCTTCGATCATATCAACAACGCCGCTGTTATAAACTCGCGAGAACATCGATATTTCTAACCATTCTTCTACCAACGACAATGTTGCAACAACCACCCATTCCGGTTTCACCGCGATCTGCTATGACGCCCTCTCCGCGAGCTCTGCTTAGTTGTGTTCGGCGTGAATTTTTAGGTATATATATATTATTATTATTATTATTACTATTGTTCTATAATAGTTTTCCATTTTGATAATTATGATGATGAGTGTCAGCTTTGATAAGGGTTGTGAGTCTTTATACAATTTACATTGTAAATTCATATAAATATATATATATATATATACTTAGATATATAATCGTAGACGTTTTGAAATGAATATCTCCAATACAGTTTTGCACGTTTTTGTGATGCCCTGATCACACTGTTCTGACGGTTGTAATGAGGGCGATGTTAGGCGCGCAGAGAGAGAGAGCAGAGATCGTTCGTATCCGGTCTTGGCCACGTTTTTTTCCGAAGAGCGATGTGGGTGATCTGTATGATATTCTATAAGACGACGACGACGACGATGATGCCGATGATGGTAATAATAAAAATAATAATTATCATTATTATTCTTATTATTATTATGATATTAATGATATTTTGACGCATTCCCAACGTGCCGTATGCCTGATATAACTGCTCTTACCTGCTCTCGGACCGTTTCGGGGGCATTCAATGAGCGACCGTAAACGAAGAATGCGCAAATGCTTTCCTTACATCATATTTACATTGTAGACAGCTTTGGCTGAAAGTTATCGAGGAACTAAGGGCGAGGTCAACGATTTGAACCGCGTCCCTGTTTTTCACTGTTTAGATGTTAGCCTTCGGCTGTCGATGAATACAACTGAAATTACGCCGGCTCAAGAAGTTTCGCTGCTTCTTCTACTTAATTACGTGTTGTTTTTCCCTTTCCAATTAATTGGTTGCTCGTAATGAACATCGCCAGTTGGGTGGTGGAACAGCACAAATTAGTGAACCAGGTGGGACAGGGTGGAGGGTACTGGGGTATGGAAAGCTGAGCGAAACAAGGGGGCGGTGATTAAGGCACCATAACGTGGATGGACGAATAACTACTTGTACAACTAATGAGAACATCGAACATATATTGTGTATAGAGAATTGCTAACGTGGACACAAGGACGAACGTGAATAAGATTGCCATTCGTTTTCAAAGAACAGGCGCGCCATCTCGAATTACTCCTAATGTCAAAGGGCCGCGGAGGCCGCTCTGATCGAAAGCGGGTAGCCCGTGGGAACAACAGTAGAAATAATGGTAATTGTGGGAGCATAGATGCGAACAGTTAAATCGAAAGGCTAGAGCGTATCGGGGTAATTATACTGAATCGGAAGTTCGGCACAAAGAAAACTTTTTATTCTGTTCTCGTGGACCTTTCTCTCGCATCTTTGTACCTGATGCTTGTTCTTCGTACTGAACATCTATGTTGAGCCTGTGACTGCCACCTACCCCCGGTTATAGAAGCAGTAATGAGGGCAATCAAGCTGCTTGCGAGTATGTTTTTGGTATTAAAAACGAGACGAGGTTAAAAAAATTTGACATATAACACTGTGAAACAAATTTGAATGATGGTGGTTAACGCCCGGTGCGGCTGCGTTAAGCCGTCCGCGGATCGCAGCCCGTCATAGAAAATCCCATCCAACAAGGAGAGATCATTTGGTAGTTCGTTGTAATCTCCCACTCTTCTCACTACCAAACGTGGATCAAGTCTGACCGGGACATCCGTGAATAGATACTCTCCCCTGATAATCAAACATGGCTCTCACCTGGCTATCATTAAAAGTGCATGATTTGATGGACCCTGTTGTTCGACACAGGAACGAGTTAAAAACAGCTGTAATAGATGATCTAATCTACTTAAAACAATGTGTCCATTAGGGTGGAATTCATTGTGAATCCTGAGGCGTACATAAAACTTCACCCTTGCGGCATCCCCTCAACCAGCCGCAATTCGTAAGAGGACAATGTACACAAAGGCGTGGGGCGGTTGGTTACGATCAGCGAGCGATCAGGCGAGAACGATAATATATTGGATGTATATTATGGTCAAGTTGTCATGTTGAGGGCGATTGCATCGAAGTTGCTTGTGAGGTTAGCTTCTCTCGTGTAAATAATGGACGAAATAAGGGTCAGGACTGATGACATTTTACAAGGACAATTGATGACATTAATGATGGTAATGCTATAATATTAATAATAATAGCACTGTAATAATGATGGTACCGATACACAAGGATAGATGATAATTGTAACGTGATCGTTGAGCGCGTTGTCCAAGCTGATTGTCAATTAGTTATGGATACCAGTACGGCTGTCCCGGAGGGGACCGTGTTTTTTCAAGACGCTGGCGAGGATGAGGCGAACTTCGTGTTGAACGGTGATAGCATTGATGACCTTTAATGATACTAGCTCACAAGGCAGGCCAAGCGTCCCAGGCAGACACAACATTCTTCAGTCGTCCAAATCTATGATTTCGAAAGGGAATATCTTTCATGTTCAATGACGTCCTAACGAATGGGGGATGGAAGATGAAATTTTCTCACGCATGCGCATTTTTTCATTAGGACCTACTGAGACGGCTGGCTGAGAAAAAATGCTCGAGGTCCTCTGGCACCCACGGAATTCGACCATCGATTTGTGTGTTTGTGTTTGTGTGTGTGTGATATCAATCAATCTGGTGCATGAATTCGTTGAGGCTGTCTCCGCGCTTGGCTCCAGCAATCAAATGGAATTGGAATCAATCCCATCGTAATGTTCCATTATAGATGGGATTTGTTGATTTGCTACCTGCCTTGGACTGGTTTGGGGGGGGCGTCGTACCAGTTACCATAAAATGGTTTGTAGTTCTGCCACCGTTTGTGATTTTAGATTTCGTCTATACATGTCGATCGCTTGTGAAGGCTTTTGTTTGCCGCTGACAAATACTGAGTGGGGGACGAGAGACAAATCCGAACGAATGGAATCGTCAAAGCGCAGTCGTTCACCTGCGAGTGGTTGTGAGGAACAATTGCATTCAATGAAGGAATACGCTTGTTAAGTTCATCTTTTTAATGATAATGATGATAATAATGATAATGATAATAATAATAATCATAACCGTAATAACTGGTTGCGAATGAGCAGAGTACCCGCAAACACACTGATTAATACTTAAACAAAATGAAAGAGCTCCCCGTGTTGACCCACCGGGCATTTAGGTAGAATTGCTTTACTGTTGAAAGTTTATTGCATTTTTTATAGAGAGATAATAAATACTTTTCGGACAAAACGTATCAGATGGTGTCGTTTATCGCAGATGAGACGTATTTTTAGTTGTTCGTATCGAAAGCATGTGATGCGACTCGCAAATACTCGGTGTGGATATTTACATATACATATTAGAAGTTTTCCCCTTGTTGCTCTGGGCGATATATTTTAGGCATAATTTTGGCAATCCCACTCGAAATACTTGTGGCTTTGTTTGCTGCCAACCGTGAATCATGAGCTTCCGTCGCGCCGTTGTCTAAGTGTTACCCTAGGTATCTGGCTGTATTCAGTCTCTCAATTGATTGGTCCCTGACGAACTAAGATGATACGAAGGGTCTTTTTCCTTGTAATCAATAAATTTGACTCGCATCTAACGGGGGCAAGCTTTACCCGGTTTGTTCCCATCCAATACGAAACTGCCTCCAGTGCTAGCCTACGAACTATGGTGTGGTAGAGTATCATAATTAATTGAATAAAAACTATCCAGCTAAATCCCGTTGCCAAGTAAGGAATCTACTAATTTTGCGTTTGTTGTCAAAGCTAGATATTATTGTTTTTATTTTACCGACTTGCAGATTATTTTTATTTGTATTTTAGAATGCTACTAGAAAGGTTACACTATTGATCCATTTAATCGAATGGGTTCGAATGAATAAATGATTAATTGTGGTCAATTAGGGTGACGACAGGCGACGTCTAAGCGAGAATCTCCGTCAGCCCGCACTCTTGAACATGAACTATTAATCAATTAAGTCATCGCTCCCGAAAGAGGTCAACTTGCGCTTGCGTTTCGAACTAATCATTTAGCACTCGGTTCTATAAACGGTCTCAACTTCTGAGGAGACAAAATCAATTCGTTGGCCACTCCACCCTTCCGGGGTTCTCTAGTGATTTTCACTTTACAACCGTCTTTGCCTAGTTAACCCTCCCATTAAAAGTCGCCAAGTATTTTCCCCTACCTTTACGGTGTTTTCACTTTGTTAGATACGTCAGTGTGTGTTTGGTACACTCACAAATAGCACCGCGGCACAGGGAATAGCTGACAGAACGTAACTAAATCACGCTAGCTCAAACAAACAATCAGAAATAATTCGACGATGTGGGACGACACTGGCATTGATCATTTTAAAAGACGGCCCGATAAGGGAACACATTTAAAAGTAGTCACCTGTACTGATCCAGAGACACCAACCCAACAATTCATTGACACAATAAACCAGCATTTACTATGAACCTTGTTTAATCAAGCGGCCATCTTGGTTGTTATCGAAAGCTTGCGTGTGTATTGTATTTTCAGATATTTTATATTTCCATCTAATAAGATGGTTCACTCGGTAGCTCGGTAGTATCTTGCGTTAGTCTATTTCGGTGACGTGAGTTCGGTTAGCGCTGAGGGCAAAATTATTATTGATTTAACAACGTTCTTTAGAATCTTATCCCATCTGGGACGGCCATTGCAGCCAACCGTGTGCGAGGGGTGTCAAGTCTCAAGTCTCGTTTGTACGCGAATGCTGAGCATCTAAGACCCAGGTGGATGAAACCCCCCTCATGAATAGAAATGCGGAGTCCCGTGCTTTTCGACCCCTCGCAGAAATCGTCCAGCGCAGCTTGTAGTATGTCGTGTCCACCTCCTTATCAATGGGTATATATAACTTCACATCGTCCGTATAGATAACAAATCTCATTTGTCGGCGACAGGACAAGG
The DNA here is from genome assembly GCA_019614645.1 of Stratiolaelaps scimitus. Lineage (NCBI taxonomy): Eukaryota > Metazoa > Arthropoda > Arachnida > Mesostigmata > Laelapidae > Stratiolaelaps > Stratiolaelaps scimitus. The sequence continues at coordinate 470,695 of JABWDB010000034.1, read as the reverse complement.
TTCAACTGGTAAATAAGTGCTGCATGCTCAGCATTTAAAGTTGTTTTTTTGCTTCGATTCTACAGTCTACTTCTCAAATACCAAAGGTACCACCGCTCGGGCCCTTTCATAGCTGAAGTCGCTGGGGTTGATCGATAGTCGTCGTGTTTTGTCTTAAGTCAGTGGGTGACTTAATCTGCTCGTTTAAGAAAAACAACCTAAGCCTACGACGGCGCTACACTTCACCCCTTAACGTATTGTGGAATTATCTGAAAAACGAATCTGCAGAGATTGCATACAGTAAAATGCTTCATCTAGCAAAGCAGGAAAAGGTATATTTCGCATCTGAATGCCCTGACGCTGGTGACCAAGTAGATGCTGGTGTCACTTTGCAAGTCTCTGTAGTGCAAGCGACAGTATAGCTGCTGTTGCCACAACATCAACAACTAGCAACTTTCCTTGGATTACTTTTTCTGATGTACAGTAAGGAACCTTCTCGACCAACCATGAGGACATAATCGCCTTCACTGGAAAAGCACTAAGTTACGCTGCTTAAATTGGTAAGTTCATATCCATCTGATCAGTATCAGCTAATATATCGATTATTGGAAAAAATATCCGAAGAGTTAGAAACAATGACAATCATTAACGTCTACTTAAGCCGAAATCTACCTCATTTTGTCAAGAACTTCTCAAGTTGTCTATGTAATGGGAAATGTCACGAACAGATCAGAAAGACAGTGGAGAACTAATAATAGAATACAAATTCGCTTTTGTTTAAAGACTGGTAGAATATTTATCATAGTGCAATATATTTCCTAAGAAGAAGTGATGGAAGATCTTGAAAAAAAACATCTTAAACGAATTCGCCTATATTGTTACATTTTGGAGAAGACACATGGATGGCGATTGTCCAAAAAAATGAAATAAAGAGGCGGCAGTGGCGCTTCGTCTGTGTGGGTAAAAGGCGAGCTGTGAAAATAAACCGTAGTAGCTTTTTTGTTTTTTCCAGCTGACCCTCAGCTGTTCCCCTATGCGACAGGCCTCAGCTCTAAACCGTAGTAGCTAGTCGTAACCAGATGGGGAGGTATTGCGAACAATTGAACAACCCAATCGCGAAAGCGTACCAGAGGTCTCCAAGGAGTTTCCAACAAAATCTGAGCATTATTTCTGCTATAATGTAGTGGTGAACTGATGGTGAATTAGTGTCAAAACTGTAATCGAAACTCGTTCTAAGCTTATATTCCCTAAAATGAGTTCAATACAAGTGGACTTAGTCATCACTTCCGGAAGTCACAGAGGAAGCTGAGGGGACAACCGTACGGACATTATGAAAGTGTGTGAAGATACACCGGTGTACAGATTCTATATATAATATTTTCGCCTCGTCAAAGATTAATGTTTATGTAGGGCGGCTATTACGCACGAATTTACCGTTATCGTCACTACACATAAAAAAATAAACGAATTTTTTACTTCCAGGTGACACAGTACTTCAGCGTCACCCGCTGGAGACCATTGGGGCCAGTGTTTCTAACTTTTTGAGTTCTCTAATGAACCGTGAATTTCAGCCGTAAAAAACAAGCTCCGCCTTTTCCGCATCAGCTTTGTGTTCTCACTTTTCGCTTATTTTGTTAATTTGCAGAAATTAAGAAAGCAGTATGGCTTGGCAAGACAAACTGCTTACAATTCTAACGATACAATTGTTTTGCTGGCTAGCACAAGGACCAGAGCTCTCGGAACAAACCGACAAACGCCACCTTGACCACGACGTGGAGGACCTTATAGATATACACTCTAAACAAAAGGGTGTCGTAGTTGGAAATGTGTCCTTACTACTTGTAGGGTCGTGTGACCCTTTCAATTTTGGCCCGTCGAGAACTCGAGTCTCAGGGCCTCGCGTAGCTCTTTCAACAATTATATATAGAGGTCGACCTCCTCGTTATGGTGCTGATCTCATCTTCATGTTCGAATTCCGGACGAATATCAGTTACATAGTTCGGGAGACTCGACCCGTGGTAATCTACCAATGTGTAGGTGTACCTACTCTGCTAGGACGTACGCCAGATCTGTTTACCTATTTGAGACCTTTCATACTATTTATGATTGTTGAACGTTGGCCGCCGTTGGGCTCTCGGCCATTGTACGCAGCGATACACCTTAACTCTCTTCAAGCTGGAACATTACCCATTTTGAAACAGGATCACTGGAACGTGGATTCGTTCTTTGTTAATCGACTCGACTCGACGAAACTCAACTCACGCTTCCAGCTACCATATGCAAGTATGGGTACAGCGAGGATAAAGGCCATAAGTGATTCGTCAGATACTTCACCTAATATTCTCGTGACATATATAACCGTTGATGGTGAGTTGATTCCTTACAACAAATCAGATTATGTATTTTTCAGATATCAAACAGCAATTTATAAACGGGACGCGGAATTTTGGTTGAACTATTTTGGCTCTTTTACTGTGGAAGTCACGCTGGCCACCGAACGGATCCGTCCCAACAACTTTCTTGGCCTGACGTTTCCTCTTGGTTGCCTGCGGCCTTTAGCGGTCGTTGAACCATCAGAGCTGGTCCTAGTGGCACCCTTCACCGGATCGATTCTCGCTGGGTTGTCCCTTACTATGATACTCGTAGCTGTGTTTGTTACCAAGGGCTATTCTCGCTATGGCTTTAAATCTATGATCTTAGTCGTGGATTTGCTTTTGAGTTTTCTGGGGTTTTACCCAGTTAATTTACCTCGAATGTCGCACCACTCAAACCAAACTATTCTCTACGAGTTTCAACGAAAGCTTGTACTGGGTCTAACTCTCGTTATGCTGCAAGTCGTACTAATAAACGTGTACAAAAGTGTCGTCACCTCGATGCTCCTTGAACCTGACACGGACCTTCTAGATCTGCAGCTGCGCTCAAACATCGCGGGAGATGCCGAATATCCGTTCCCCTATGCAGATACAGAGGTACATGCTTCAGCTGTCGCATTCAAGCAACTTGTAGGAGCGGATGAAGTATGTTGGCACAAGCCCCAAGTGATGGAAACTGGACTAAGGATTCCATTGAAAAAAGCGCCTACCCGTCATGTGCATCCATTTCGCTATAATTGTCCTGATGAATCAGAGATCATTAATAGTAACATTTTAATGACGATTCGTGAGCATGCACTGACACCGATGACACCCAGGTTCACTAGCTCGTTCCCGATATCTAAACGATTGAAGACGTTCACGGTAAGATCTGCAGCATTGTTCAGTTTCAGATTGTTCTGTGGAAAATTCGTATGGGAGCGAACTGCTTGGGACTTTGCTCGCAAAGCACTAATGTCTTGCGGGCATTTTTTGCAGACCGAACATAAAATAAAACAGATCGATGACAGCGATACTGTGGCCATTGGAACAAGCCACATCGGAAACACAATCCGTCTGACGCTTGTACTTTTGCTGGGGTCATGTTCCGTTCCGTTAATTGAACGTGTGCTAAAATACATATTGACTAGAAGAGCGTCATTGTTATGGCTAGGCCGCAATGTACACTTTATTCAATCAACAGCACACACAGGACTCAAGGAAAACATAAAGAGAAGAACTTTCCACATCAGAAGAAACTGAACAGGAAATACAAGAGCCACATCGGAAGTCTGAGGGTCTACAATAAGTGAGCATGGGGCGAACCGATCAGTGAGCTCGATTGAACTTCTTGGAAAAATTAATTCCGTGTGAACACAAGGAACACGGTTTGATGATAACTATTTTCGACAAATATTCTCTCGTTTCTCCTCAATCAGTTTCTTCTTTTTCATCCAATTAGCACGTGAAGTGGGAAGCAACAGGATAAGCGAATATTTTCACTTTATATATATATATATATATCAATAATTGCTTTCATATTTACATATGTCCGTTTGCCGTCTCATTATAATTTTGTCTTTGATCTGTATTTGTTCAGGGCTAAGATTTAAATTCACTTTATCAGGTTGGTGCATTCGTTTTGGCAGTTTTTGTTTTTACAAGGACACACTTTCTCCTCATTTTTGACTTTCACTAATTTTGTTACATATTCGTCATCATTCTCTACGACCTTCACCCATCTTTCAAATAATCTATACATGCCTGTCCCCAAATAGGTGTGCTTTCGTGGCTGTCCAGTCATGGTTTGAGGTCCCCTTCATGGGCGGAGCTGGTACCTTTCAAATTATTTACTAGGAACGGAAAAGGTATTAATCGCTTGATACAAGATCCGGTAAATATGATGGGTGTACAAGATCTTCCCTGCAGGATCAGACGCACATTCCCTGCGTTTTTTCAGACGCACTAGATCCTGTGCGAGGTACCATTCTCTGCTGTTCCCCTGAGTAGGCAACGAGTTTTGTGGCTGGTCGAACTTTCTATGGGGATATAATTTCCTTGTGGGACTTTCTGTGAGAAAGTCCAGCTCGCCGTAAGGATCTCTCCTTCGCCGTAACGAATACCAAATATATATATAGTGTCAAAACTGTGAACGCCATAGGGCTGAGCATCAGTGCCTCGGAACTTGTGTAATAGCAGCGATCTTATCTACAAATTTGTTTATTCCAGCAAATTACCGAACGTTCACTTGTTTTCACGGTGGTGTGATGCCTAGATTGTGTAGATCCGATCATGATAATTATGATTGTTCTATCATGATTCAGAGGCTCGGTAACGCAGAATAGCAACGAAAATGAAATCATAATATTGTAGTACTTACATTATCCAGCAACACACATACAACGGAATCCATTCCAACAGCACACTCCAAGTGGAGACATGCACTGCTACCTTCAACGTGACAGCCGCCGACGCGGCTTGGCACGGCACGGTGAGGTAAGTGCGGCCTACACTAACAGCGCACAGCTAAACAACGTCCCGCTGTTAGACGCTGGCAACCTGTCAGGACAACGGGAGCCGGACCAAACAGAGCTGATGGCAATGCCCGGGAACAATGTGTACTTAATAGGTATGGTAACCACAATGCAGCACCAAATAAATAATGTGACTTACGCACGACGAGCGCCGTAAGTCATCATCGATATCTACCTACTACTGGAGTCATCATTCGTAGACCGCCTTAGGGAGACAACTGAGTGAGCCATTATAGAGAAAGCCACCCAGTTCTAATCCTTAGAATATCTATAATCGTGCACTAATTGTGTTGTTTAAAAATCTTCATGGGACACGACCACCTCATCAGCTACGAAGGGGACGAGCTGGAGGAGCGAAGCCAAAACCTCACTGAGGGACCTCAAGGCTGCGGCGACGCCTGGAACAGCTGGAGCCGCCTTGAGGCACCGGGACACAGTGCGGACAAAGCGACGGGGGGCGAGACGAGAATTCGCCTCGGATTGAACAGCACGACCATGAGAACCTAGCACCGCCGGAGAGGACCACGATACTCCGTACCGCCGCAGCTGCAACTGGGTGGACACCGGGGCCCCGCTTGGCAGGGTAGACGCAAGGAGCCAGATGTCCTTAACCTGCCCGAATACGCAGTAGAAAGCCGCAGACGCTCGTGGAAATTAGCCGACCCAAAGTACGCTGGTAAGCCTGGAAGATGGTGGCCCTCGCAATTAACGTAGCGGGATTGGCGCGCGCAAGTAGCGGCGAGGTATCCACGATCGCCTTAGTTGCTGCAGGGAATGTGCAGTAAGTACCGGGCCGCGATATTGCCCATTCGACACTAGTTAAAACACACCAGCGGTCGGTTAGGTTCAAGGACAACCGGGTGGGGTAGGGCGGCGGCGGCTGAAGGTGAGCAGGAAAGGCCCGGCGAGCGGACGAAAATGAAGCCGAGAGCCGCGAGTTCAGCAATCTCGGCATTGTTGAAGGCAATGCAAACGTTCGTAATGCGGTGCTATCTTGTGTCTCGGTAGTGTCTTGTGTAAGTCTATCTCGGCGGCGTGGGTTCAATTTGCGCTGAGAGCCAAATAAATATTTATTCAACAATGTTCTTTAGTATATTATCCCATCTGGGACGGCAGTGGCAGCCAACCGTGTGCAAAGGGTGTCGACTCTCAACCATAAAACAACAAATCCAACTTGGTAGTCACGTCGGTGATAACTATAATATTAAACACGTAGGTAGTAGCAGCGAATTACGAAGCAATGCGAAAAGCAGTACCGTGCACGTTAAATGTTGGCTGAGAGTCACTCCGAAAACCTAGGTACTTAGTAGCAGAGAATCGGGTAAGAAACCTTCATTTATAGATCTTTAACTGTCTGAAATGTTTTTAGAGCCAAGTACCCTGGTTTGTACGCGAATGCTGAGTGTCTAAGACCCAGGGGGTTGAAACCCCACTCATGAATAGAGTCCCGTGCTTTTCGATCCCTCGCAGAAATCGTCCATCAATGCTTGTAGTATGTCGTGTCCACCTCCTTATCAATGGGTATATATAACTTCACATCGTCCGTATAGATAACAAATCTCATTTATCGGCGACGAGTAGTTGACAAAACCGACAGTGTATTTACTTAGAGTTACTTGACAAGCAGGTTGGTTTGCTATAACAACGTTCAACTGGTAAATAAGTGCTGCATGCTCAGCATTTAAAGTTGTTTTTTGCTTCGATTCTACAGTCAACTTCTCAAATGCCAAAGGTACCACCTCTCGGGACCTTTCATAGCTAAAGTCGCTGGGATTGACCGATAGTCATCGTATTTAGACTTAAGTCAGTGGGTGACTTAATTTGCTTGTTTACGAAAAGTAACCTACGCCTACGACGACGCTACACTTCACCCCTTAACTTACTATGGAATTATCTGAAAAACGAATCTGCAAAGATTGCATACAGTAAAATGCTTCATCTAGCAAAGCAGGAAAAAGTATATTTCGTATCTGAGCGCTTCGACTCTAGTGACCAAGTAGATGATCATACCTGTTTGTATGTCGCTCCTGAGTGCAAGTGACAGTATAACTGCAACCTTCTCGACCAACCATGAGGACATAATCGCCTTCACTTGAAAAGCAATAAGTTACACTGCTTAGATTGGTAAGTTCATATCCATTTGATCAATATTAGCTAATATATCGATTATTGGCAAAAATATCCGAGGGGTTAGAAACAATGACAATCATTAATGTCTACTTAAGCTGAAATCTGCTTCATTTTACTAAGAGCTTCTCAAGTGGTCTATATAATGGAAAATGGCACGGACAGATCAGAAAGACAGTGGAAAACTAATAATAGAATACAAATTCGCTTTTGTTTAAGGACTGGCATTATATTTATCGAAATCCACTGCTGTTTTATGAAATTTCTAGGATATAGGACGTCATGGTATAATTGTAGGACTCCTCCCGATTAGAGGCCACGAGTAATGGAGCCTCTTCCAGGCTACTGGTCGTTTGTTGGAGCATTAAATTCGAGCACTTGGGACCTCTACGTAATCGGTGCATATGCGCCACATTTACCTAAGCATATGAAACCACAGCGTTTGTGTCATATTTTACTTAAGTATCTTTCTTTCGGTCAAGTTGTATGGAACTAGCTCGACGTAGAGTGGGTAAGAGAAGACCCGTACGGGCGTACCAGGGGGACTGTTTCCAAGACTTCATTATTAACGGCACTTACTCTAAACTATATATTTGTTAAATGGCATGCCAACACCTCACCCTTTCGAAAAAAATAGCTATCAATCCACTCGATATAAGTAACATTAACTCGCCTGAAGACTAGTTTAAAGTGATGACCTTCTTATCCACTGTGGTATGGTGCATTGGAAAATAAACGAATGTTTTACTTCTAGGTGATACAGTACTTCAGCGTTACCCACTGGAGACCATTGGGGGCAGTGGTTCTAACTTTTTGAGTTTTCTAATGAACCGTGAGTTTCAGCCGTAAGAAAGAAGCTCCGCCTTTTTCGCATCAGCTCTGTGTTCTGACTGTTCGCTTATTCTGTTAATTGGCAGAGCAGTATGGCTTGGCAAGCCAAAATACTTACAATTCTAAAGATACAATTGTTTTGCTGGCTAGCACAAGGACAAAAGCCCTCGGAACAAAGCGACAAACGCCACCTTGACCGCGACCTAGAGAACCTTATAGCTCTGCATGCTGAACAAAAGGATGTAGCAGTCGAAAATGTGTCCTTACTTCTTGTAGGGTCCTGTAACCCTTTCAATTTTGGCCCGTCGAAAACTCGAGTCTCAAGGCCTCACGTAGCTCTTTCAACAATTATATATAGAAATCGACCTGCTCGTTATGGTGCTGATCTTACCTTCTCATTCGAAGTCCGCAAGAATATCAGTTACATAGTTCGGGAGACTCGACCCGTGGTAATCTACCAATGTGTAGGCGTACCTACTCTGCTAAGACGTACACCAGATCTGTTTACCTATTTAAGACCTTTCCTACTCTTTATGATTGTTGAACGTTGGCCGCCGTTGGGCTCTCGGCCATTGTACGCAGCGATTCACCTTAACTCTCTTCAAGCTGGAACATCACCCATTTTAAAACAGGATCACTGGAACGTGAATTCGTTCTTTGTTAATCGACTCGACTCGACGAAACTCAACTCACGCTTCCAGCTTCCATATGCAAGTACGAGTACAGCAAGGATAAGGGCCATAGGTGATTCGGCAGGTCTTTTACCCCATTTTCTCGTGACATATATAACTGTTGATGCTGAGTTGATTCCTTACAACAAATCAAATTATGTATTTCTCAGATATCAAACAGCAGTTTCTAGACGAGAAGGAGAATTTTTGTTTAACTATGTTGGCTCTGTTACTGTGGAAGTCACGCTGGCCACCGAACGTGTCCGTCCCAACAACTTTCTTGGCCTGACGTTTCCTCTTGGTTGCCTGCGACCTTTAGCGGTCGTTGAACCATCCGAGCTGGTCCTTGTGGCACCCTTCACCGGATCGATTCTCGCTGGGTTGTCCCTTACTATGATACTCGTAGCTATGTTTGTTACCAAGGGCTATTCTCGCTATGGATCTAAATCTATGATCTTAGTCACCGATTTGCTTTTGAGTTTTCTAGGATTTCACGCAGTTAATTTACCTCGAATGTCACACCACTCAAACCAAACTATTCTCTACGAGTTTCAACGAAAGCTTGTACTGGGTCTAACTCTCGTTATGCTGCAAGTCGTACTAATAAACGTGTACAAAAGTGTCGTTACCTCGATGCTCCTTGAACCTGACACGGACCTTCTAGATCTGCACCACCGCTCAAACATTGCAGAAGATATTGAGTATCCGTTCCCCTATGCAGGTACAGAGGCATATGCTCCAGGTATCGCATTCGAGCAATTTTTAGGAGTGGACGAAGCATGTTGGCACAAGCCCCAAGTGATGGAAACTGGACTGGGGATTCCAATGAAAAAAGCGCCTACCCGTCATGTGCATCCATTTCGCTATAATTGTCCTGATGAATCAGAGATCATAAATAGCAATATTTTAATGACGATTCGTGAGCATGCACTGACACCGATGACACCCAGGTTCACTCGACCGTTGCCTATCTCTATACGATTGAGGACATATGCGGTAAGATCTACAACATTCTTCGGTTTCAGATTGTTCTGCGGAAAATTCGTATGGGAGCGAACTGCTTGGGACTTTGCTCGCAAGGCACTTATGTCTTGCGGGCATTTTTTGCAAACCGAACATGAAATAAAACAGAGCGATGACAGCGATACTGTGGCAATTGGAACACGCCACATCGGAAACACAATTCGTCTGACGCTTCTACTTTTGCTGGGGTCATGTTCCGTTCCGTTAATTGAACGTGTGCTAAAATACATATTGACTAGAAGAGCGTCATTGTTACGGCTAGGCCGCAATGTACACTTTATTCAATCAACAGCACACACAGGACTCAAGGAAAACATAAAGAGAAGAACTTTCCACATCAGAAGAAACTAAACAGGAAATACAAGAGCCACAACGAAGACCTGAGGGTCTACAATAAGTAAGCATGGCGCGAACCGATCAGTGAGCTCGATTGAACCCCTTGGAAAAATTAATTCCGTGTGAACACAAGAAACACGGTTTGATGATAACTATTTCGACAAATATTCTCTCGTTTCTCCTCAATCACTTTCTTCTTTTTCGTCCAATTAGTATGTGAAGTGGGAAGCAACAAACTAAGCGAATCTTCTCGAGAGTCACTTTATATATATTAATAATTGTTTTCATATTCGCATATCTCCATTTGCCTTCTCATTATAATTTTGTCTTTGATCTGTATTAGTTCAGGGCTGGAATTTAAATTCACTTTACATTTTACAAGAACACACTTTCTCCTCACTTTTAACTTTCACATATTTTGTTATATATTCGTCATCATTGTCTACCATTGTCCTTCAACCACCTTTCAAATAATGTATACATGCCTGTTCCCAAATTGGTCTCTAAACGATCGAGGCCATTCACGATAAGAGATACTTTATTCGTTGTCTTCAGATGGTTTTGCGGAAAATCCGCATGGGAGCGAACTGCTTGGGACTTTTTCGTTCGCGAAGCACTTATGTCCTGCGGGCATTTTTTGCGGACAGAAGATAAAATATGACAGATTGATGTCGGGAATGCTGTGGCCATCGGAATACGGCCCCTTGGAAACACAATCCGTTTGAAGCTTGTACTTTTGCTGGTGCTGTGTTTCGTTCCGTTAATCGAACCTGTGTTAAAGTACATATTAACTAGAAGAGCGCCATTGTTACGACTAGGCCGCAATGTATTCTGTATTCAATCAACAGCGCGCACAGGACTCACCTCCTTATCAATGGGTATATATAACTTCACATCGTCCGCATAGATAGTAAACCTCATTTGCCGGCGATAGGACAAAGTTCAACTGGTGAATAAATGCTGCATGCTCAGCATTAAAAGTTGTATTTTTTTCCTATAGTTCTACAGTCGATTTGTCAGATACCAAAGGTACCACCTCTCGGGACCCTTCATAGCTAGAGGCTCTGGGATTGATCGATAGTCACCTTATCTAGACTTATGTCAGTGGGTGCGTAACCTGCTGAGGCTGCTCGTTTAAGGAACACAACCTACGCCTACAATGGCGCTACACTCCACACCCTAGCTTATTATGGAATTATCTGGAAAACGAATCTGCAAAGATTGCGTACTGTAAAATGCTTTATCTAGAAAAGTAGGAAAAAGTATATTTTGCATCTGAGCGCCCTGACGCTCGTGAACCTGTAGATGATCGTATCTGTTTGTAAGCCGCTCCCGAGTGCAAGCGACAGTATAACTGCTGTCGCCGTAACATCAGTAACTAGCAACAGCTAGCTTTGGATTATTCCTTTCTGATGTACAAGCAGAAACATGGCCAACCATGAGGACATAATCGCCTTCACTGGGAAACCTATAAGTTACGCTGCTTAGATTGGTAAGTTCACATATATTTAATCAATATTACCTAATATATCGATTATTGGAAAAAATTATCCGAAGAGTTAGCAAAAATATTACAATATCTAATGTCAACTTAAGCCGAAATCTATCTCATTTTTGGCCAAGAGCTTCTCAAGCCGTCTATATAATGGGAAATGGCGAGAACAGGTCAGGAAAACAGTGGAAAACTAACTAATGGAATACAAATTCGCTTTAGGGACTGGCACAATATTGATCATAATACAATCTATTTCTTAAGAATACCTTTGGGATATGCCAAGATAATGCTTTAAGTATTACATTTTACATAAGGTATTATCTTCTTGAATCTAGAGGATAGATTCCTTTAATTGTGTTAAGAGGAAACTATAATCTTGATTCAAGGAGATGAAAACTCAAGTCATTAATAATCTCTAATAATTCAAAAAATTTTATTGCAGTTCAAAATTGTAAAATATACTCTGTATAGCAAGTGATTTCGTACGTATGCTTCGGGCATTTCTGATTGTATATGCCACCTGAGCTATAAGAATATGTAAAAATATAGTATAATATAAATAAGAAGATTCTTGATGACAGACTCTTGACTTATGCTTAAGTGCGCTTCTGCGCCTCAATCAACTCGAGAGTACACGGTCTTCGGAAAAAAATATACAGTCGGTAGGATAATGATTTGAGAAGTTATTGCCTGAACTTTTGCCGGTAACAGCCATATAGACGTCGATCTATTTCTCATTAAACCCGATCAATTTTTCATTATGCCGGACAAATTTCAACTCGTGTAGACGGCCTCGGCCATATATGTATGTTAAAGAGCGAATAGGTCTGTATCAGCTGTAGAATAAAGCTCAAATGCATCTCCCTCAGATAAACATGTGCGAAATTGCACGAAACATCGACGTCAAATATTGAATATGACATTTTTTCAATTTGGCTGAAATCTCTCTGCTACTAAAACCCGTAATGAGCTCGCGACACCACAGGCTGCAGGTCAATGTCCGGGGAGTTTGGCCTGAGACATTTCGACCTTAGCAACCAGGAAAGAAAACCTTTTCCAGGCGAGTGTCACTATGTTTGCGCTAAAAGGAGGTTCACTTGGCAGTCAAGCGTTCTTAGGCTCGGAGCTCGTAGGGATCGTTGTACAGCCTGAGTAGTTGCTGTGGCATCGGGCAGTCCTTCTACCCATGTAGCCATTTCTGTTATGTAAAAGAAGGTCGTTCGTACACACGTGGAAGGCTAGTCGGTGACTTGAAGATAGTGGCTCTGACGATGTAAGTGTGAATTTTAATCATTCTGTAATGTATGATTTGACACTGTTCTTATTGAACCAACCTAGCATAGTGATGATCACTTGAGATTATTTTTCTAAGATATCTAAATTTCCCCACTATCAACACAATTTCAAGCAACTTATTATCGGTGGAAGGATGATGATAAACCAGACACATAGCGAAGTCAATTATAAGAACATAGCTGTAATAATGTTAAAGCATATTTTTGTTATCCTGTATTGAGCTTATTTTGTTTTGCATGCTGTCAAAGTCCACGGGTACGCACCGCCATGGCTCGTGCACACCCGAGATATATATTGAATTAATATCCAAATTGTGAACTCAGCAGGCCCAACTATCGCAACATCTCCGCCATTAACGGAGTTATATTCACATTGTATTACATAACGCCTGTGTCTTTACTGGGCAAAAGACCCTCACCCCTTCGATTTCAATCCACGAGAATCCTTCCCCTGTTCCCCGGTCTCTAACTATGACCCCTCTCGTGGCCCAAATTGCTGTGTATCCTTGTCCTTTATCCATACGTCATCAGCGTGTGACGTTTGGTTCCGAGACTATGCAGAGCTGTAACTGACTGTGACCTCTAGTAGGTCGTAAGCCTTCCGGCATTTGTTGAAGTATATTTGAAGTACATTAAACATTTCTTTATCATTAGTGTTGATTCCCCTCTGCTTCTCCTTTTTCTGGTTACTTCTACCAGTTCAAAGCCGTCTTCATCCGTTATCCTAACTACCCTTCCCTTCTTGGGTTTTTCCACGAGTCCCCCCCTCCCGATGTCCCTGTCCATCCTTTCTGCTGTCAGGAGTTTTCCCGCATGTATTTGGCAAATAGTCACTAATACACTTGACATACCGAACGTAAATTGGCTTAAAAACAAAGTGATGACCTAGTTATCCACTGTGGTAAGGTGCATTGAAAAATAAACGAATGTTTTATTTCCAGGTGATATGCTACTTCAATTGCGACTAAATCGTTCTAAATTTCTGAATTTTCTAGTGAAGCTTCGGCAACGAAGAACAAGCCCAAACCTTTTTCGCATCAGCTCTGTGTTCTGACTGTTCACCTATTTGGTTTATCTGAAGAGTTTAAGAAAGTAGTATGGAGTGGCAAGACAAACTGTTTACAATTATAACGATAGAATTTTTTTGCTGGCTAGCACAAGCAAAAGGACTCTCGGAAGAAACTGACAACCACCATCTTGGCCACGACGTAGAAGACCTTACAGATATGTACTCTAAACAAAAGGGTGTCGTAGTTGGAAATGTGTCCTTACTACTGGTAGGGTCGTGTAACCCTTTCAATTTTGGCCCTTCGAGAACTCGAGTCTCAAGGCCTCGCGTAGCTCTTTCAACAATTATATATAGAGGTCGACCTCCTCGTTATGCTGCTGATCTCATCTTCATGTTCGGATTCCGGACGAATATCAGCTACCTAGTTCGGGAGACTCGGCCCGTGGTAATCTACCAATGTGCAGGTGTACCTACTCTCTCGATCCGTACTCCAGATCTGTTCACTTATTTGAGACCTTTCATACTCTTTATGATTCTTGAGCGTTGGCCGAGTTTGGGCTCTAGGCCATTTTACGCAGCGATTTACCTTAACTCTTCTCAAGCTACGACGTCCCCCATTTTAAAACAGGATCACTGGAACGTCGATTCATTCTTCGTTAATCGGCTCAATGAAATGGAGCTCAACGCACGCTTCCAGGTGCCATATGCAAGCACCGGTAGAGCGAGAATAAGGGGCATAAATAAATCGTCAGGTCGATTGTCTTTTTATCTTAGGGTAGGTATCAAAGTTGATGCTGAGCTGATTCCTTACAACAAATCTGATTATGTTGTTCTTAGATATCAAACAGTTGCTTATAAAGGAGACCCAGAATATATTTTTAATTATTTTGGCTCTTTTGAAGTGGAAGTCACGATAGTCACCGAACGGATCCGTACCAACAACTTTCTCGGCCTGACGTTTCCTCTTGTTTGCCTGCGACCTTTAGCACGCGTTGAACCGTCAGAGCTGGTGCTTGTGGCTCCCTTAACCGGCCCGACTCTCGCTGCATTATCTCTTACTATGATAGTCGTAGCTGCATTTTCCACAAAGGGTTATTCGCGCAATGGTTCGAAAACTATCATCTTAATCATGGATCTACTTATGAGTCTACTAGGGTCTTACCCTGTCAACCTGCCGCAAGTATCGAGACACTCCAAGGTGACAATTCTCTTCGTGTTTCAACGCAAATGCATACTCGGTCTAACTCTGGTGATGCTGCAGGTCGTGGTATTAAACGTGTATAAAAATGTTGTCACTTCTATGCTACTTGAGCCTGATACCGATATCCTGGATCTACGCGAGAGCTTAGACGTCACAGTCGACACCGAAGTGCCGTTTCCCTATGCAGATACTAAGGACCATGCTGCATACGCCGCATTCGACCAACTAATGAAGGCAGATGAAGTGTGTTGGCACACGACCCACGTCATTCAATCCGGACTTCGGATTCCAATGAAAAAAGGACCTGCCCGTCATCGACATCCGTTCCGCTATAACACTCACGATGAGTCAGAGATGGTAAATAGTAAAATTTTAATGACGATTCGTGAGCATGGACTGACACCGATGATACCCAGATTCACCACTGCATTCCCGGTCGCTAAAATCTACGAGGAGGTCATCAGCACACTTGCAATACCCGTCCTTTTCTTAAAGACGTGTAGAAAATCCGGGAATTTTCAAGATCGTTGGGCGATCGCTCGCGAAGCACTGATGTCTTGCGGGCATTTTCTGCAGACGGACCATAAAATAAAGCAGAACTTCGACGAGGAAACTGTAGCTATCGGGATCCGGCACATTGGCAACACAATTTTCCTGACAGTAGTATTTTTGCTAGGGTCATTTTCTGTGCCCTTCATAGAACGTGTGTTTAGGCACATGTTGACTACAAGAGCGTCATTGTTACAAACGAGAATCAACGTACAATTTCTTCAATCACGGGCCGGGAGACCCAACTAAAAGGAGAAAAAATGGACGAACTTTTCACCTGAAGAAACTGAACATGAAACACCGGAGCGACAACGAAAGTCAACGTTCACGTTATGGCACTGACGGCAATCTTCTCATGCAAAGTTTGCCCGAATATCAGCTACATATATTCGGTAGACCCGATCATAAATAAATCGTCAGATCCATTATCTTATTGTTTTAGGAGAGGTATCAAAGTTGATGCTGGGTAGCTGCCTAACAAGAAATCAAATAATGTCCGTGTTAGATATCAAACCGCTGTTTATACAATGGACCTGGAGTATTGCCGAAATCGTTTTGCCTCTGTTGAAATGGAAGTTACGGTAGAAACCGAAGGGATCCGTGGCAATAATTTTCTCGACCTGACATTTCCTGTTGATTGCCTGCGATCGTTTGCGGTCGTTGAACAGTCGGAGCTCGTGCTTGTGTCTCCTTTTACCAGATCGATTCCCCTTGCGTTGTCTCTTACTATGACCCTTGTAGCCACATTTGTTACCAAGGGTTATTCGAGAAATGGCTCTCAATCGATCATCCTAGTTATGTATTTGATTTGAGCTTACTGGTATTTCACCCTGCCAATGTGCTCCAGGTACGAATACACTCCAACCAAACTATTCTCTATGAGTTTCAACGTAAGTTTGTACTGGATAGAACTCTCATTACGCTGCAAGCAATACTAAAAAACGTGTACGCTCTTGAACCTGACACAGACCTTCTAAATCTCTGCCAGGCTCAAAGATTTCGCCCGATATCGAACATCCGTTCCCCAGTGCAGATTCTGAGATACATGCCGGACTCGACCAACTAATTGGACTAGAAGAAGTATGAACCCCGCCTCATCGAAATTGGACTGGGGATTCCATTGAAGCAGAGGCTTACCCGTCATGTGTATTAATTACGCTAAAACTCTCGTGATGAGTCAAAGATCACAAAACTATATGGGGCATTCACGGTCGTTGCAACATCGGTCAATTTCAGATGGTTCTGTGGAAAGTTCGCACGGGACCGACCTCGTCGGGGATAACGGGTCGTGAAACGAATAGCTTAATAATAGCTTGCAGTATTCAAGGAACATATATAGGAAGAACTGGGCTTCAAGGGACATATATTATAATCGTGTATTATATGTGACTGTACTAGACACAGGTGATTGAAATGAATTAAATGAGTATGGGAAGAACTATCCGCACCGGAAAGAACTGAACAAGAAATACAAGAGCCATAACGAAAGCCTGGGGCTACAGTAAGCGATCATGGGGTGAACCGCGACTGAACTCTTGGAAAAACGAATCCCATGAGAACATAGGAAAGCTCAGCATTAGATAGCTTTCCAAGTTAACATTTCTGGGATATTATCTGCTGGTGCTCCAACTTGCTAACGTCCTTATAACGTCCTGGTTTTTCCAAAAGACTGAGAGATAAAACATTTTGGAAAACAACGCCACTTAGAACCAAGCATCTGCTCTTTGTTTGAACAATTGGTCGAGTCCGATCGGAAAAGGCGAAGAGAAGCAACGACATGGTTTCCCAGGATGAACTACCCTGCAGCTATTGTAATAGTCCTTCTTTGTTTGGAACGATCTGTACGAGGTTGATGGCTCTTCAATAAAAAAGACAATTGCTATGACAATGAAAAATTAGAGGATATTATTGTTACCAAGTGTGCCCTCACTGTAGGTATAAAAGCGTATTGTTGCCGCAGCTGGTGTCCCCGTGATTCTTTTCAGCCGGCTCATACTAGCCGAACCGAACTTTTAGCAGTTATAATCTTCCCGAAGAAGCCTGCCAGCTATGTGGCGTCCATGGTTTAATATAATAATAACTTCCTTAGCAAATCGATTGTCTGCGATCTTTAGCCGTTGGGAATAGTCCTGCGGTGCCCCTAACTGGAGAGGGCTTTGCTGCGTTGTTCTCTATTAATATTACGACCATTGTCACTACTAGGGGTCATTCGTATGAAGGCTCCGAACCGACCGCCTAATTTACGGACCTACTGTAACAAACGGAGAGTTCGTCGTCTATGTAAAATGCGTGTATTCGAATTACTGATTTAATTGGGTGAATTAGCATGACAGGCGGCGTCTAAGCGAGAACTTCCGTCAGACGACTGTCAACTCGAACGTGCACTTGAAGAACTCGTCTGGTACTTGCACTCGAAGCAGGCCATCTCGCACTTACGCTCGAATTAATTAATTAGTGCTCGTATATATATATATATATATACATATATTAACAGTTTCAACTTGCGAGAGAATCAGACCAATTCAAGCGATAGGCCTCCCCTTCAAGGCCAGCCCACAGGGTTCTCGGTTGATTCTCGCCATTATAGCCGCCTGTCTATCTTACTTCCACATCGAAAGTATCCAAGTGTTCGTTATCCTGTTTTCACTTAGTTAGATTAGTCAGTGTGCGCTCGTAACACCTATTGATTAGGTTACCGGTCTCTTACCGGGTCGACCTTTTTAAATAATCGCACCAACCAAGGAAAGCTATTATCTACACATTTCAGCGAAAACTTGCTCTATGCCTCAAGGTAATAATGCTGCAAGTTATCTTCGTAAACGTCTATAGGGATGATACTGGTCCATTACCTTACACTTACACTGAGGAGTATGTCCAATATGCCGCGTTCGGCCAACAATTTTCAGAAAATGAAATTTGTTGGCACGAGTCTCACGCAATATGTTTCCGACTGGGCATCCGTCACATACATTTATCCCGTTATAGAATAATGCTTGTACCGAATGGGAGGTTATGATGTAGGTAACACTGTCAGGACAATTAGCGAGCACACACTGACCCCACTGGTAGGTAACCTTACCGGTTTGAACCTGGTGATCCGAACCGCTCAATCTGCGCCCGTTGGACCTTACATATATTCTTTGCATTAGCTTGAACATGCGTATCACTGTGATCGCAGTTTCAGCCATGTCATCTGCATATGCTGGCCTCGCTATTGCATTTTGAACGCTAGCGAAAGAAGATCCAAACACAATAGGTGTTATGTGATGGAAATTGCTGTCTAGCCACCGACTGCGATCTGTGGCTACCGCCGGTGTCTATTTTGTGAGTTGTGTGGAGTTCTACATATCATATTCATTGGCAGTTCTTGGTTGTCGAATGCCCGTCTATTATATTATATACCTGTCATGAATACGAATGTCGAACTAGAGGCCGTTCGCGGCGGTCACAGGTCCCACTCGCGTAGAGGATAGGGGAATTCGCCTTATTGATCGACGACGACCAGATGCTCCTAGCCCAGATACGACTGACGAAAGGCCCAGACCTCAGGTGAGAGCTCGCCAACGCTTTCGATCGGAGTCCACTTAACACGGAGGAACTCTGAACGATCACCGTGAGCTGTCGCGGAGATGGTCTAGTGGTGAGCGTTTAGACTGGCTAGACAGGAGGGATATATAGCATTTTTCGTTATCTCCGGATTCTTGCCAGTCACGACAAGGTTGAAAATAAAGCAAAGGTGACACAGGTGGCCAAACATGTCCTCCTAGTAATATTTAAAGATTCAGAGCCGAGGCCTGCCACATAAGGGGAACAGTTCACAATAAAAAAAAATCATCCGTGGGCCGCAGCCTGCCCGTCTCCTAAAAATAGTCTCAGATTTTTTTGCCCGCTTTTATCGAGAGTATATATCACTCTCCTGGACCAAAAATCTCACATTCACAAAATTAACAGAGGGTACATATCAAGGGAGGCTTCTCCACTTTCCAAAATCTCTCTTTGTTACCCGCAGATTGAGGCCTATTTGCGTTACAAGTGTCGTTGTCGTGGCAGGAAGACTTTATTTGCCCTATTCAAAAAGTAAACCTGTCCACTTTGTCATGTTTGTTGGGGCGCAGAGGTTCCCTGTCCGTCATTGCTATTTCCGCTTGGACTCGCCCATTCGCCTTCGATTGGATTCAATTCGAAAAGCGCGATTATGATCACGGCATCCCACACAGACTGCGCTTCGTGTTGTTGAAGCGTTGAGCCTTATCGGGGTATTTACCTTTGATTCAATCTTTTGCAGCTTCTATCTGGGCCTACACGATCACAAGTCTACGAAAAAAAAATGGGTGTGACAGCGAGTAGTGCTCAAGATAATCGATCGTCCATCTGCAAAACGTTTCGAGCCCTCGCTCTCTGTTTGCGCAAAAGGAGGTCCATTTTGAAGTCGCGCGTCCTCGAACTTGAGGCCCGTGTCGATGAGTTTCATAACCAGCGTAGTTGCAGTAGCAACAGGCTGTGCTTCTATCTCGCTATACCTACGTTACGCGAAGAAGAGGAAGAACATTCGCCCGCATCTGAAAAACACCCCAGTCAGGTTTCCAGCAGCGGTAAATGTGCTCGTGTATGTTTCTCTACCGTATGATTTGACACTGTTTCTATAGGGCCAACGTATCAGAGTGGTGATCATTGGAAAGCGTTGGTCCTACTGGCGACAGATCCCAACCGCAAGTTCAACGGAAGGGCGGCTAGCCTAGTGCAAGATCTTCTAACTGTCTGCTTATAGAGGAAGAACAAAGGAGTACATCTAACTAACGTAAGACTCAACGCTCGTTCACTAGTATACGGACTTGTCGCCATGACATGCACTCAGGTTTCGTATAGTTGACTTACCAAAGGTCCCTTTATTGTATGCTCGTCGCTTATGCTATCACTCTCCTAGCAGAGGTGTCTCGTAGTAGACTGCTCCGCCAATTCAGTAAGTTCAAAGCCACCCCATTAGAAGGGTAAGTCTGCTCCAAACGCGACAATTTACTACGCATACTACGTTGTTAAGAATACGATTGATACCCTGGCATTGTTAGCATCTATGAATCACCCACACCACATGACTACATACGGATCAAATAGCTAATAGGGATTAACTTTGAAAAGATTGTCAACACGGATACGCAAATTGATTCACACACCCCTTCTCTTGACAAGTAAGCCTAACGCCGTGTTCCTGCATGACACGCGCCCGACTTTGATCTATGGACATAACGAAGGTTCAATCCCATTGGCGTCCAAGTTATCAGAGCGAAGCCAATTAAGAACTTTTTCTCTTTCCCGGTTGCCAGAATGCTGAGCGGCGCGAAAATCTCGTCACTCAAGAGTTTCAAAATTGTCTTGCCCCTTTTGAGTGTGTTCTTGTGCGACTCAAGGCCACTAGTTCACGCACGCTTGCCGTTATTGTAACTATACTCAACCTGGAAAAAGATTACATGGTATAAAATAATAATCGCAAATTGTCAATATGAAAAATGCTGTGCGTAGTGGTCCTTTGTTGAAAATACATGCACTTGATAGGTACAAGGCTAAGTTCAAAGGTGAGTCTTTTAATGAATATGTCAAGGCTACCCCATAGAGAACCCGTCTTGATCCTAGGTAAGGTCACACTGTCTTCATTGATTATATATAATATATATATATATATATATATCAGATGAGATATGTTGGATACGTGGCGAAAGTCTCTGCCACACATGGCCAAGCAGTAAGGTGAAATCGCGACTCCTTTCCTATTTATCTTGAAACAGGAAATATCCAAGTATCATTCAGTCCTTATCATCGAGGTTGAGATCCAATCTACGTTCTGAGGCTCTGATAACAGCGTCTAATTAACTGGAGAAAGTTGTTCTTGTCAGCCTGCCTTTTTCTCTGAACCCGCTATCCAGGATACGAGAGAATTACTGATTCAAGTTTACTATGTAAGACGATGTGGATTTCCTATCTCAACTAGAGTTGTATAGGAAATCCACCATCGGTCGATTTTCGTTATCCACTGATACCACCTTAACTTGTTTTTAAATCTAGAAATCTCTATTTTTTCATTCATATTCGAACTAATGTTTAATTTATTATTATTAAATTATTCGCGTATGTTTAATTTAATAATAGCGATTTATTATGATTCGTCGCTGCAATCTCAATCCAAGTGCCAGTAGCCAGAAACGTTCGATTAGTTAAATAGCTATTAATGCACTCGATATTAATTTTATCAAAGACTAGTTACAAGTGATGATCTAACTCCCTGTGGTAAGGTACATTGTTGAATGAACAAATGTGTCCTTCCAGGTGATACACCACTCCAGGTACACCCACCTAAGGTCATTGGGGGCAGTGTTTTTGGCGTTCGTCATTTTTTTAATGAACCGTGACGTTGGCAATGAAGAACAAGCCCTTCGCATCCGCCCTATGTTCTGATTGTTCACCGATTTCGTGTATTTGCCGAGATTAAGAAGACGGTATGGCTTGGCAAGACAAACTGCTTACAATTCTAACGATACAATTATTTGGCTGGCTAGCACAAGGACCAGACCTCTCGGAACAAACCGACAAACGCCACCTTGACCACGACGTGGAGGACCTTATATATATGTACTCTAAACAAAAGGGTGTCGTAGTTGGAAATGTGTCCTTACTACTTGTTGGCTCCTGTAACCCTTTCAATTCTGGCCCGTCGAGAACTCGAGTCTCGAGTCCTCGCGTAGCTCTCTCAACAATTATATATAGAGGTCGACCTCCTCGTTATGGTGCTGATCTCATCTTCATGTTCGCACTCCGGACGAATATCAGCTACCTAGTTCGGGAGACTCGGCCCGTGGTAATCTACCAATGTGCAGGTGTACCTACTCTCTCGATCCGTACTCCAGATCTGTTCACTTATTTGAGACCTTTCATACTCTTTATGATTCTTGAGCTTTGGCCGAGTTTGGGCTCTAGGCCATTTTACGCAGCGATTTACCTTAACTCTTCTCAAGCTACGACGTCCCCCATTTTAAAACAGGATCACTGGAACGTCGATTCATTCTTCGTTAATCGGCTCAATGAAATGGAGCTCAACGCACGCTTCCAGGTGCCATATGCAAGCACCGGTAGAGCGAGAATAAGGGGCATAAATAAATCGTCAGGGCGATTGTCTTTTTTTCTTAGGGCAGGTATCACAGTTGATGCTGAGCTGGTTCCTTACAACAAATCAAATTATGTTATTCTTAGATATCAAACAGTTGCTTATAGAGCAGACCTAGAATATTTCTTTGATTATTTTGGCTCTTTTGAAGTGGAACTCACGATAGTCACCGAAAGGATCCGTCCCAACAACTTTCTTGGCCTGACGTTTCCTCTTGTTTGCCTGCGGCCTTTGGCACGCGTTGAACCGACAGAGATGGTGCTTGTGGCTCCCTTAACCGGCCCGACTCTCGCTGCATTATCTCTTACTATGATAGCCGTAGCTACATTTTCCACAAAGGGTTATTCGCGCAATGGTTCGAAAACTATCATCTTAATCATGGATCTGCTTCTGAGTCTGCTAGGGTCTTACCCCGTCAACCTGCCGCAAGTGTCGAGCCACTCCAAGGTGACAATTCTCTTCGTGTTTCAACGAAAATGCATACTCGGTCTAACTCTCGTTATGCTGCAGGTCGTGGTATTAAACGTGTATAAAAGTGTTGTCACTTCTATGCTACTTGAGCCTGATACCGATATCCTGGATCTACGCGAGCGCGCAGACGTCACAGTCGACACCGAGGTGCCCTTTCCTTATGCAGATACTAAGGACCACGCTGCATACGCCGCATTCGACCAACTAATGAAGGCAGATGAAGTGTGTTGGCACACGACCCACGTCATAGAATCCGGACTTCGGATTCCAATGAAAAAAGGACCCGCCCGTCATCGACATCCGTTCCGCTATAACACTCACGATGAGTCAGAGATCATAAATAGTGAAATTCTAATGACGATTCGTGAGCATGGACTGACACCGATGATACCCAGATTCACTGCTTCATTCCCGATAGCTAAAATCTATGAGAAGGTCATCAGTAGGCTTGCAATATCCTCCATTTTCTTAAAGATCTGTAGAAAATCCGGGAATTTTCAAGATCGTTGGGCGATCGCTCGCGAAGCACTGATGTCTTGCGGGCATTTTCTGCAGACGGACCATAAAATAAAGCAGAACTTCGACGAGGAAACTGTAGCTATCGGGATCCGGCACATTGGAAACACAATTTTCCTGACAGTCGTATTTTTGCTAGGGTCATTTTCCGTGCCCTTCATAGAACATGCGTTGTGCTACATATTGACTAGAAGAGCGCCATTGTTACGGCTAGGCAGCAAGGTACAGTTCTTTCAATCAAGGGCCGGGCAACCCAACCCAAGGAAACAAAATCGAAGAACTTTCTACCCGAGAAAAAAGGCCACACGAAATACAAGAGAGACAACGAAGGCCTGGAGATCTACTGATGCGTAGCATGCGTCGAACGCCACTGAACCCTTGAAAAATAAATTCTACGGGAGGGTATGCAAGGATAACCGACATTTACGAATGCTTCACAATGACCGAGTTGTAATAGAATATTAATGTTAGTGTTAGTTTCGGGACAAGTCGTAGCGCCGCAACGACCAAGCCAGGTCCTGCGAGCTTTTCCCTGTTGTGCTAATTGTGAGTTGTGTTGCGTTGTGCCCACCGAGTGACCGGCGGTGCAAAGAATTGCCATGTCATCTTTTGCAGTTTCAGAATAGGCTGAACTGTATTATTTTAGCTAAGGCCAAAGTATTGAACGCTCCCGTCAGCGCGGTGGCTTGGGCGGCCAAGTCTCTGGCTATCAGAAGCCAGAGGGGGCAGGTTCGAGCCCCGCTGTGTGACATATAAGAGAGCTTAAGCATTGTAAAATTGCAGCTCCTTTAATAAACCAATATACCTTTACCTTTAAGTCCTACGTGAACTGGAAAACGCAGATGATATAGGGGGAAACATTTATTTGCGCCGAGAAATTTGCAGACCCTTGAAATACATTTAGGGATTAGTTGCCACGGATATACTCCCAAGAACCGAGTGGAAGAAACTCTCGAGAAACGTATGTTCCCCTGCAATAATTAACAGCTCATTTTCAAAGATAAGAGTCGTCAACCCCAGGTGGATGGGCGGATGTGCTTCACATTGTGTCGTGTTTATTAATAGGCAATTCACAAAGCCATACATTAATCTAACCCATGTCGTAATTAGGCCTGGAAATTTAATTACTAACATCTGAACGGCCAATGAAACTGAACGTAGCAGCAGCATAGATCTAACCTCGCTAAGGACACTGCAAACGAAAGTGAAATCGTTAGTAAAACAACTAGAACAGCAACGAACTAACACGAAACGCTATCCTTTATTTATCATAGTATATACTAATTCAAACATACAAAAATGAGAGAAAATGCTATCTTGTATTCGAATAAAGCGCATCGGAAACAGTGCCACTTATTGGTCCACATACGGAGTTCGTTCCAACATAAAGCTAAATAGTGAATTAAAAGAATCATCGCCTACGTGGCCAACCTTTTCCGACGGATCAACGGGCTTGTGGCCGTTTCTTTCTATCGAATGAAGTTTTACTCTGCGCAGTATTACAACAGCAAGGCGAATAAAACCGACATCACTGGACAGATTTTCATGGGGATCTAAGGATTTTTGTTATCGCTATTCATCGATAATCCTGAAAGAAAAGCTTGCTAAAAGGTAGGTGCACAAGGTCTTGTTACGTCTCCCTGTATCCGGATAAGGGTGTCCTTTACTGTTTAACCTGTATATACAGTAGCAATGCCACATCGAGAGCTTACGAGCCAAAAAATGTAATACATTTTGAAATACATATATGTATATACAAATGGCATTTATGCTTTGACGTATGCACAATTCTTCAACCGCTTAGATCCATGAGCCCGATTCGTACTCAGGGTTGAGCCTACTCAGGATGGACATACACGACGACCATATTCAAGAGAAATATTTTGCAATACACAGAACGAATGTGCAGAGTTAAATATCGGTGTCTGTTAACAGCGCGCGGTGTCACCGTGGCTATTATATCACTGTAACAACGATAACACAAACCCACGTTCTACGTCGGCATGAATGAGCTTACGCCACATGGATCGACGATTAACTCGGGTCGTTTCGAGCAATTCGCGCAGCAGCTCGTACCGCCAACCAACCGCGAACGAACCCGACACATAGCGCTGTGTTAGGTGGTCCGTTCAAGTTACTGCTGCATTGGAGAGAGATCGTGGAAGGTCAGATGAGGGTTGGTTAATGTCGAGCTCGAAGGCGTGGTGCATTCGTGTGCGCCTATTAATCGGAGGATACACGTAGGTGCATTGGTTCGATGGCCACATTGCACATTTGCAAGGGGCTCGTCTTATGAAGCAGTGCCGTGGACGTTAACTGTTTAAGGCTTCAGCGACAACAAAAAGGAGCCTAGTACGTGCCTATTAATGAGAAGCAATCAGTGGAATCGCTTAATGAAAGTGTTCGTATCTAGCTCTACATGGACACATCTACATGGACACGTTCGTTATGTGTTGTATTATGCGATCACTTATATTCCACGTATAGCTTTCGAGTGCCCCCGTTTCATCGACATTTGACTTCATAAGCAACTGGAAGTGGAATAAAATCATATTGGTTTTAATTCACACGTCTTCAGTAATTGGTCGATGGCTCATTTTGCGTTGCATGGACAACCCCTGTTTTGGGATATTTGACTTTTGTTATATTCGGATAAGTATCCGGACTCGACAAAATCTGGATAATGCAGAAACGATTTTATTGCATTTCTCATACCTCTGTGATGTAATATCGTAAGCGAGCTAAACCTATTGTATAGTGTTCGATATTGTAGCTGTATCTGAATCGCTTAGCATATGCGATTTTTTCTTCCGAGGAAAATTAGAATTAGTTTTAGCTAAGAATCGCTAAGAAACTAATGAACAAAGCTGCTATTTGTTATGATTTTCAGTTTCAGGCTCGCTCTTGCAAGCGACAATAGACTTTTTTGTAACTATCAAGCGAACTTGCTAACAAGTAAACACCTTGATGGTTACAAAGACATCTGCTGGAAGGAGAGCACACTAGTTACTGGAGATTTGGTAGAACATTTACTAGCCACATCACAAACAAGACGGCGGGGATGATGCGTGGATACCGGAGGAGGATTCCTTAATAATTCCACAGGCCTTCGTAGGTGATGGGTACCAAGCTTGTTTTTTGCTGGTTATGCTGACCATAGCTCCTCTGCGACGTATCCAGCATTCGAATCATGATATATGCATCTCGCCGCGGGCTCGTCGAATAGTATTGCGGAACCAGTGAGACAATTATAAACCCAAGACTTTCGTAGAGTGCAATAGCCCCGAGATTCTCCGTCATTACCTGCAGGTACGTCGCGTACGCTGAAGTGCGACCCTATCGAAAGAAAGCATGGAGGAAAATGGTTTTGAACAGCGGACACAAGAAGGCAGTCGGCCGCTTCTGCTTCGGATCTATTAAGATTGCCATGATGTCACAATATCTACTCAATTCTTGCATAGTGAATTAGTAGTGCAAGAATTAAGTCGATATTGTGTGCACGCGTTAATTATTATTGTTGTTCTTATCGCGAAATGGATAATGAATGATCAGTTGCCAATGGCAGGTGAAGGTGGTCGTTTGGTATGATTATTATTGTTATTATTTTTCCTCTATCATACAACCTGTCCTTGAATTACATATATTTAAAGCTAATTGAATAATCACATTAAGTTTGGTAAACCTTTTCCCCCTAAAATGTGCACCGAAATTTGGCTTATACATCAAACAGCGAATAAATGAACATATCGGCAAATCATGACACTGACAAATGATATACCAATAGACCACTCACAGAACTTTGACGGCCTTCAACGTGGCTTAACACAGTGCTCATAAGTGTTTTGCCGATGTGACGCCTCCGAAACGCTGGGTCCACGACAAGTATTTTGACCAGAAACAGCTTGTCCGGTGGCAATCCAAACTGAAATTACGATCCGATTAGTTCATTGAATAATAATTACTTATACAATTCGCATTTGCGCAACGCCAGCAAACGTTGCCGTTCACAGTCACTGGAGAAAGAATATCGGAACGCATGCATTCTGTTCACATATGTTTTTCCGGTCCTTTTTACTCGTAACCTCCTCGTGATCTTTGCTTTTTATTACGAGGAAACAACGGTATAACAACCCCGCCTTCCCCTCGCCTCCCAAGTAGGAGGGAATACCCTGAAAAACTGCCGCAACCCGGCATACCCTCACGGGGGCCCTGGAAATTCCTGTCCCAACCCCCTTTGCTGGACATCCTTAAGAGATCGTCACCCCCTACTGCTCTGGCCCTCTAGTAGTTCTTGCTCGTCACCCCCTACTGCTCTGGCCCTCTAGTTCTTGCTCGTCACCCCCTACTGCCCTGGCCCTCTAGTAGTTCTTGCTCGTCACCCCCTACTGCCCTGGCCCTCTAGTAGTTCTTGCTCGTCACCCCCTACTGCTCTGGCCCTCCAGTAGTTCTTGCTCGTCACCCCCTACTGCTCTGGCCCTCTAGTTCTTGCTCGTCACCCCCTACTGCCCTGGCCCTCTAGTAGTTCTTGCTTGTCACCCCCTACTGCTCTGGCCCTCTAGTTCTTGCTCGTCACCCCCTACTGCTCTGGCCCTCCAGTAGTTCTTGCTCGTCACCCCCTACTGCTCTGGCCCTCTAGTAGTTCTTGCTCGTCACCCCCTACTGCTCTGGCCCTCTAGTTCTTGCTCGTCACCCCCTACTGCCCTGGCCCTCTAGTAGTTCTTGCTCGTCACCCCCTACTGCCCTGGCCCTCTAGTAGTTCTTGCTCGTCACCCCCTACTGCTCTGGCCCTCTAGTTCTTGCTCGTCACCCCCTACTGCTCTGGCCCTCCAGTAGTTCTTGCTCGTCACCCCCTACTGCTCTGGCCCTCTAGTTCTTGCTCGTCACCCCCTACTGCTCTGGCCCTCTAGTTCTTGCTCGTCACCCCCTACTGCCCTGGCCCTCTAGTAGTTCTTGCTCGTCACCCCCTACTGCCCTGGCCCTCTAGTAGTTCTTGCTCGTCACCCCCTACTGCTCTGGCCCTCTAGTTCTTGCTCGTCACCCCCTACTGCTCTGGCCCTCCAGTAGTTCTTGCTCGTCACCCCCTACTGCCCTGGCCCTCTAGTAGTTCTTGCTCGTCACCCCCTACTGCTCTGGCCCTCTAGTTCTTGCTCGTCACCCCCTACTGCCCTGGCCCTCTAGTAGTTCTTGCTCGTCACCCCCTACTGCCCTGGCCCTCTAGTAGTTCTTGCTCGTCACCCCCTACTGCCCTGGCCCTCTAGTAGTTCTTGCTCGTCACCCCCTACTGCTCTGGCCCTCCAGTAGTTCTTGCTCGTCACCCCCTACTGCTCTGGCCCTCCAGTAGTTCTTGCTCGTCACCCCCTACTGTTCTGGCCCTCTAGTTCTTGCTCGTCACCCCCTACTGCTCTGGCCCTCCAGTAGTTCTTGCTCGTCACCCCCTACTGCTCTGGCCCTCCAGTAGTTCTTGCTCGTCACCCCCTACTGCTCTGGCCCTCCAGTAGTTCTTGCTCGTCACCCCCTACTGCTCTGGCCCTCCAGTAGTTCTTGCTCGTCACCCCCTACTGCTCTGGCCCTCTAGTTCTTGCTCGTCACCCCCTACTGCCCTGGCCCTCTAGTAGTTCTTGCTCGTCACCCCCTACTGCTCTGGCCCTTTAGTTCTTGCTAGTCTTCCAGCACCGCCTCGGTGTATCTAGCTCTTGCGGTTGGCATACGGAGGGAGAGCATTAACATGGATGCAAGCTGGATTTTTCGGGCGCAAATTTTCAACAGGTGTAACGCTATACGTGTACTGTTCAGTGAAAACACTGTTGACTTAGTGATATCTGAGTACTGGTCGCTTCGATTGGCTCCCCGAACAAAATTACGTAACAAAATCGTTTCATCTAGTTCCATTTCCGATATAAAAAAAGAAAGCCCCATCTCAGGGTATGCATGTGACAAAAAGGACTGCAGTCTCGTCGGATGGTTTTTCGTTTCATACGCTTATTCTAAAAGTCTGTTCGATAATCGAAATTCCGACAAAACGACGCCGGCTCCGTTTAGTGGTGATACGTAACGCTAATGATATTATACATTGACTGTAAACAGAAAACAACATGAATCGCCTTTAAAGAAAATCACACGAATGTCCACGAATTATTGCTCATCACAGTCAACAAGGTGTGGTCTTTCCCAACCCCAAAAACCTGTACGCGATGCGAGTTGCACACGCAAGAGACACGCGAGGGGTGTCCTAAAATCTGTGCGACTACCGTGTCGAACAAATATAATACAATACTATTCTATATGATCTATAACTCTTATAAAATGCACAAATGTCACACACTACGTACTCTTTGCAATACGGGCATAGGCGGGCGGGGCACCTCCAGGGATCCAGTGACGAAGCCGACTAATTTCTTATTTCTCGAAAACGCGCCAAACGCTTGACATGAGGGTTTTGAAAAGTCTTGCTGGTCGGATATATATATATATATATATATATCATGCATGTTCAGATAGATTTGCAACAAAGGCAGAACAACATGTTTGTCAGAAGCAGTACAGTATATACTCGATTAGCGGAAGTATCTCTGTAGGATCGAAATGGCGCTATTCAAATGTGGCCTCCCGTTTCTCAGTGGGAGGCCTGTCAGAGTAAGGTATACTAAGCATTAATGTGAGTATAAAAAATTCCTTGAAGCATCACCACTGTTGATCAGTAGTGGACAAAGAAAACAAGCGTCGGCTGAGTCTATTTATTCTTTGTGTCGCCTAGAGGATCAGAAACTGAAACAACGCTTGTTTCCATGCTGACTTTCATCGAAAATCCTAGCACAAAAGGTGTATAACAATGATTGTCGTATTGCACAGTGGCGATGTCGTAAAAAGTCGTATGCAGCCGCTTCAAGTCGATTCCAGCTTGCGGAAAACCGTGCAACGTTAACAAACTAGCGAAGCGCCTACCAGATTGGCTGTTTGTCGTTCGATGGCTAAAAGGATCTTTCAGCGTTGAGAGAAGCGACTTCGATTTGATCGTTCAGAAAGTGTATTTATTCGCAAACATACTACGGGAGTTGGCCCGTGACAATGACCAACACAGGTGATCTCGTTACACGATCTTCACAAGATGTACAAGAAAATTATCCAGTAGGAAATCATCGATAGCATCCTCACGAAGGCATTTTGACGGCGGATGCCACTAAGAGAGATCGTTCATAGTACTAGCATACAATTCGTAAGAGTATTGCCCGAATTTCTAGTGACTCCCTAATCGAAAGACCTTCACTTTGTCAAGATACGGGGGGGGGGGGGGATAATGACATTACACTGCCCAGGTGACTTACCTCCATATAGAATCGATTGTAGGAAATGGGTAAATTGGCGTTGGCCAACCTCACCATTTCGCCAGCATGCTGATAGGAAAGACGCTCAACTGTAAGGTCAGCACTGTGGCCACACCCCGAAAGTGGGCCATATCTCCTCCGTCTACAACAATTTTGCGTTAGGTGCGAAGACATCGTTTCTACTCAAGAAAAAATCTAGTAACTCGTAACTCTCCACTCCATTGGATTTTGATATACGAAAGCAACGGTGTCATGATCAGGCCAAAGAGTTGAAATGTACGTGTAGGCTGTGAAGAAAAGTTGGAAAAAAAGCTTCGTCCGATCATGCGTCTCCTCAGAACGTAGACATCTGCTCAACGTTTGGCACATACGAAACGTTGAAGGTAATATTCAGGGGCGTGACGGATGCTCGGAAGAGTTCGAAACCGCGTGGGAGACCAAACGAAGTTTGATAGTTCCCAAGGTAATCTTTCCTGAAATTGAATCCCACCTTCTTCTCTGCTTTCTGCAGATTTAGGTAGCTCTGTGCGTAGTGAAGGAAAAAGTAGTGGGAGACATAATCCGGAGAAATTATTAACCCCCGAGTACACATCGAACTCTTCTGGAAGTCTTGAAACGCTGGTGAGCTTTCAAGCAGAGTTTGCCATTGTCGATTTTCTGCGTTTTTTTTTTGGCCTTGGTTGTTTTTTGTTTTGAAATTTACGTTGCTATGTAGATATGTGGCTAGAGAAACATTGGTGAAAGATTGCATTGAAAATCATCGGCCCTTAATTGGTCGCCTACGTTGTGGTGGGAACTGGATACTTGAGCTAACATCCGTAACATATATAATTTTTTTAAGCTAAGCTTTGTATGTTAATTAGAGAATTGTTAATTGACATGCGTGGTTACTGCCGAAGTGTAACTGCTATCGTCGAAGACCAAATTAATGTAGGGTTGAATGTGGATGGAGGGCAGCCTCCCCCCACTAAAATCCCCCTGTGTGAGGGTTATCTGTTAACCTGCCTCTTATTACCTTGTTGAATTGTTGCCTCTTATTACCTTGTTAACCTGCGTATGCCAGTTATTAAAAAAATTATCTATGAGCAAGCTTAGATAAAATAAGCTGTCTGTCGTTCTCAATTCTGATCACCTTCAGCATGAATTCGCTTGTGTCCTGTCTATCAGTCTGTTCCTCAAGTTCACATTTATTGTATGTGTGCGCGCGAAGTGAGCGTCTCACGAAAACGTCTAGGAACGACTACTTTGTCCTTTTTATCGGCCTAATCCGGAAGGTCTTTCGAACGTATTCGACTTATCGGAGCTTTTTCCAACGACCCAGTAAATATTCCGAGCTGATGCTCAGCCAACATTTGAGTTCCACGGTACTGCTGTCGGCATTTCTTCGTAAGACGAATCCCTTAAACAGACCTAGTTAGCGACTGAAAGGTCCTCAACCCTTGTCCACTCAGAAATCTGGATTCTTATCTATATGGCATTACTACGAGAGAAAATGTCAGGAGGAAAATCCACTGTCCTACGATCAACAGCTGAACGGAATAAACAGCAGAAGGCGGTTGTGCTGTGGTGCCACATGGGTTCCGTAAAACAACGCCTTCAAGTGAGGTCGAAGGCCAAGCGATGATCAACGAACTGCTCGCGTGTGGGTTTCTTCTAGCACAAATTATGACCGCGCACAACATACGAAACTTGATAACTGATGCTGGTTCAACTGCATGATTGTTTTTCCTTAGATGTAAAGCTATTGTTAATCGTAAACATCCTGTAAGCTTGTGGAAGCTTCCTTGCTGTGTAGCTTACGTTTGCTTTCCATCTATATGCACACATGCACGTACACCAACATTTGAGGAATATTGATAACCTCCGTGTAACATAGTTCGTGACGATCTATCCATGTCCAATGCAGACAAATGCTAGGGAATATCAGACACACAAAACACATTATCTAATACGGAAAGGGGCAATAAAAATGAACCCCTTTTTAACTGTAATTTAAATCTAATTAACGATGAAATCTGAAATGTATCCGTTATTTGTTCGTGTATGCGAATATGTGACTGCGTAGATAGGTGAATAGGTGTGCTCATTGTGGAAAGTTAATTATAGACAAGATTAAAATTATGACAAGGGAATAATACTGCGTATTAATATTATTATTATTACTACTCTCATTATGTTATTAGTATCTCTCGATTATTTTTCTCTCCTGACTTTAATTGCATGTATCGTGTATACAGGCATACCCAACCATTACCTATATTGAATCCTAGGTTCTTACCAGGTACGAGTAAGGAAGAGAATAAGCAAAGGTTGCCCCGACAGACCCTCATAGTAATACCTAAAAGGTTAAGAGCTGAGGCCTGTCAGATAGGGGAACAGCTGAGGGTCAGCTCGAAAAACAGAATCCGAAGTCACATATTATAATTAGATACGAGTAGCCCCGCAATCGAATTAGCAAAGAGGCAATGAAGACGTAGTCAAGTTACAAGAACTTGGGTAACGCAGCGTGTCACGGTCACATATCGGTTAGATATGTGCATTTACTTTTGTCATTATCGTGAAAAATCGTGCGAATCGAATATCTTCACGTGTGTTTGTCGAATAGTTTACCCCCTGGCAAATTTACTTTCATGCGGAACCTTTCCTGTCTCAACAGCGTCATCTGTCTGAGCTAGAGGAAGTGGCCCTTGTATTTTGGGCCAATGAGCTTGAACATAAGGAACGCATCTCTTGACGGATTCAGTGCGTAGTACTTGGGCCACACAACCATGCGTTTGAAGCCGACACTCTCGTAAACCCGAATGGCCCGAAGATGCTCGGTCATAACATGCAGATAGACGAAATCCGCTTGTGAAACCTAGCCGGAGTAGATTTTTTTTGTTAGATACGCGATTACAATGACGTTTTCGATGGATAAAAACAAATGAACAAACAAGCACACGACGATGACAGCAAGAACGGCAGCAGAAACCACATCAAAGTTACATTAGATAGATGGTTCGGGTACGACATTGATATATTTCAAATTGCAGCTGTTGTTCTCATTGTGTGACAGTAATATCGTATAGGAACATAGGTTGTCGATTGAGGTGTGCATGAAATATATGAAATTGGCTCAACAAACCGTTGGCGAACTCTCAGGATCGACTATTAACTTCACCAAGCGCGTGCCGATGCCCATCGACTGGAATGATTTGTCAACGCCGACCAGCATTATACAGAAGCCCTTCCGCTGTTCGACCTCCAGCTGAAAAGTTCTCGTAGCCTTTAGTCAAGATGAACTTGTTGATTCCTGTTAAAATATGTTGATCATACATAATATGCATACAAGTATGACTGTGGAATGGTGAAATTATTAAAATTAGGTAATTTTAGTAGTAGCAGGAAGGCATTTCATTACTATGTACGTTGTAAAAAAAGCTGCAGTTCCGCCAGTAAACAAAAAACATCACATTGTATTTCGAAGCCTAGACTACCCCTTGGGTAGTCTGGGACGGCGAAACAGAATGTCCTGGTACTATAGCGCTGTGGTTCCACGCATGTTTCTCTGCTCAGAGACAGGTTGGTATATGAAGGTCGGTGGAAATACTCAATGCATCAATGCAAATCTCGTGAAACTCGCTAACTGTTGTTATTCTGAGCTGTTAGTTACAATTTGACGTTTGCGTCGAACGCGCCGTAGTTTGCTTATAAAATTGGCGACAAGAACAGATCACGACAGAATCGTTCGTCAGGCTGTTTCTCCCGTCGAAGCGTTACTGGCCGCACCTGAGTCAATGCTCTGGGAAGGAAGACTTGATCGAAGTCGCCCAAAATAAAACCGACCAGTCTCTCATTGTCGTTGAAGGCGCCGATGGCCGAGCCCGTTGTAGAATCGATAACTTTCTGAGAACGTCAAAATTTACCGGTTGACAAGCGACAGTGGCCGATTAGAGAGGGTTACAGATGGCACATGGCGTGAGAACGTATACACACCATGCATATCTCGCTATTAATTATATATGCAAGGGACAGACCACTCGTTGTTCCCGGATAAAGAGGAGCTCGAGATGTAAGATGCCAATTTGATCTTGTCCTATTCAGAATTGGTCAAAGTTGCGATTAAAAATATGTTCACACTAAAAGAACGACTTTACTGTTTCACTTCGTAGAAAATTAGTAGAGTAATATATAATATAAATTGTAAATAATGTCATCGCGAACTGTGAGCTGTGGATGGTGCGAGTGGTGATCGATGTCACAATGAAGATTGCATACATAGAATATGTTTTACACACATCGATTGAATAATACCTACTAGAAACTCTGGCATCGTAATACGTCGGGCATGTACTGAACAAATAAAGACTTTTTTAAATAAAGACTTATTTCCCACCAAGCGACGACCCCAGTGGGAGAAGCGGAGAGGGGCGGGGGGGGGGGGTCACCATCAAAATTTGCAATCTCCAAAAGACAACCGACCGCTTCACAAGTGTGACAAGCGAAGCAAATGATGGCTCAATTCAGATTCAGCCGGTCACCAAGCTCCACTTATGCGTCATACAAGCAGTGTAAGGTCATGTGCTCGCCTTGAACCTGCCAGTTTTCATTTTGCCACGGACAACAAAAACGTATCATTCAGTGATGTGTCCACTTGCTATGAAGGTGCCATGAAGGTCAGATGTTCACTGTTGTAATATCGAACAGCGTGCGATTTCGCTCGGACTTGCAGACATTCGTAGCTAATCTGATTCGGCTACAGGCGATGGCCTTCGATGACAAATCGATACGCTGGCAATCTACGATCGAGTTTGTGCAAATCAGTTTGCAAAAAATCACCATTCACCTTAAGAAAGAACTTCGGGTAGAATAATGGAAGGACAGCATTGGCGAGAACAAACGTCGCTTCGAGGTCGGATGAACGGAGTCGCCGATAGGAAATAATCGACTTTTGTCTCCCAGTTGATTTTGACGATGGCGAATCCTCCGAATTTGATGATGATTGCTGTGACATAATTTGCTCGGACGCCGAGGTGAGCGTCGTTTTTTGCCGGAGACGACTCAGACACCGTTAAGCCGTTCGAAACTGGTGAAGTGGTGATTGTGCTCTAGAATCGCCACGTCGGGGCCGGCGAGCCCCGGATGGAATAGGGTGCGGGACGCTCCCGAGCCAATTTGCTTGTTCACGAAGAGAGATTCATTGTCTAGCTGAGCTTCCATGCATATTCAGGTATATATATATATATATGTATGTTATATGGTTGAATAAATTATGTATACAGAGAGTGCATATATATGCATATATATATATATATATATATATGTATGTTATATGGTTGAATAAATTATACATACAGGGACTGCGTATATATATATATATTCCATTATTCGGCATGGTAGGTTTAAACTAACCTATAAAAAGACATCCTTTTCTTATCTCAGATACTGGGTCCCAGTTTAGGCTGACGACTGATCCACATCCTATTGAAGCTCTAGTTCTATACCAAAGTAAATACGAAAGTCACCGACACACGTGATATTTGCTGATGTAATAGTCTGTACGGCAATTTGAATGCTTAGCCATAGTGCGTTCTGGTGCCTTGAAAGGCTCTCTATTGTGAAATTCTAATGACATAAGACATAACACTGACTAGCAAACGTCCGCCTTCAATGGCCCTCGGTCGAGCGTAGCGAAGGTAAAAAGGTAAAGGTATATTGGTTTATTAAAGGAGCTGCAATTTTACAATGCTTAAGCTCTCTTATATGTCACACAGCGGGGCTCGAAGATAGGAGATAGGTATCAGACGGGGTGGTACACTTTCCGTTCGACGAACCATCCGTTTAACCCATTAGGTGTTCCCGTTCGGGTCTCCACCCCTGGACGAGTGCGTAATTCTTCGATCATCTACATGAATGGGCCCCCCATCGAAGGGGGCCTTTTGACAGCGGCGTCTTTCGAGGGCGCTCTCTGCAGTTTCTTCGATTCTGAGAAACGCTCCAATCGACGCTTTGTTTATCAAGGCCAACCCTACGGCCAATCCTATCAGTGTATTCCAACGAACGAATCTCTGCAACTGACGACGCACAAGGCGAGGGCCGGCCCAATATCGAGCTCAGGCAGCTACTGAATATATTTATAGAAGGAAACATAAGGGGGAAAAAAATAATTCAAATAATTAATAGCTAATTGAAAATGCTGATTGAGCACTAACACACAAACACCTATAACCACAAAGAGCCTAATTATGTCCATTCCTATAAATCGTACATCAGTCACTTGACCGTGCACGAAGGTCAGGTGCGAACTGTGCGACCCTGGTATGGGTTAACGTCACACATCGATAGTCTCATTCAGTGCGTAAACAATACCCGCACGTTTGCAAGCTCCCCTAGTGCTCGCTCACTTGAAGCTCATTCACTGTGAGCAGGGCCCGTCTACTAGAGTGCTTTGTGTTTGCCGAGGTAATGGAGTTCATTATCTGATCCTACCGGCTGGCCCCTTACCAGGCCGCACGATTGATCCTCAGCGTCTTGATAGTTGCCCCTTGCTGGGTTGCGCCAACCATGACAGCAGTGCGTAGCGGGCACTGCCGGGTACGGTCACGCTTCGACTGCACCAACGGCGTCATTCGTGATTCGCTGAGAGCAGGCCGAACGCGCGTCGTCATCGGCTGAGCTGGTCAGTTGACGGAGATAGCCGCCACAGCCGCCACAATGTCTCGATGGTTGCTAGCGGGGCTAGTCCGTTCAGCGATTCCGCTCTTGTGCATTCTAGCCTTGCCGAATTCGTGCAATGGACAACGGGCTAACGGCAACAACGTGTCAATGGATGATTTTCTGCGGTCGATCTACAACATGATGAGGCCGTCAACGCCGAGTCCGGATGCAGGCGCGCAACCGCCAATGGCACCCGCTGATATGCCAAACAATACCAACAATAATAGTAACGGTACAAGTAGTAACAATGATAATAATGTTATTCCGGATATCGACGTTGTAGCCGAGTTTACCACAACAGCGAAGCCGAACGCAAAAGAAGAAGGGGAAGCTGGTGTCAATCTCTTGCCAACTGAGGCTCCCGAGGATAACGAGGTGCCAGGGAACGAATTTGGCGAAGGTGACGATAACAGCCCGAAAAGCAAGGTATACATTGTATATATATACAAGTGCTGCTTTCGTTAGGCAGGTTGAGCACCCTTGGTGATTTTGAGTAGCTTCTCTGGGATTTTGATAGACAACGGCGCGTAGCTCCGAGCTCAAGTGTGTTGTTAATAGGAAGGGAACTATAAGACATTTCAGGTAGCATGCACCTTACGATTATTATGTTTATATGAGTTGAGGTTTATTGATTTATCCTTACAATTATATAATTATCTTCTGACGTGAGTGGATAAAGGTGATAAATGCTGATTTGTAGGATAGGTACCCAAGTAGGTTTTCACTGTGAGAAACGTTCGCTGCCCGGATGCACAGCGGCACTAGGTTACAGCCGTCACCACGGCAGTCACCGTTTGGAAGGAGCACACAATTTGACCACGCTTGTGTCTATTGCTCGGTCTCCAATTAGTCAGCACTAATATGCATAACTTAAGAAGGGTCACAATCTCACCTACATGATGAATGCTGATACCACAAGTTTAAATGTATGAAGAATTATATATACGCACTTGTGTAAACAAGGTGACGACAAACGCAGCATCGAAGCTTAAATTCACCGATCATAACTGATTCGCTAGCAAGGCAATGCATTTCAAGAAACCGCCACACAGGCGTCAAGCGGGAGTCGAACCCGGACCTTCGAGCATGCGTTTTGCTTTGAATGAGTGATGTCTCCATTGTCCGGCAACGGGATGCTCGGCCTATTTCGGCAGTTTCGTGACTATTATAACATTATATCATAATAACGGCGAGACCATTTACCATGCTACGCCGTCAGACTTGTTATTATGGTTGAGCCCACCTCACGCATACGTATCGATTTCCAAGTGGCATTTTAATAGATATCAACGCACGATATGGAGAGCGGTTGCGAGAGACTAAAAAATCGACTTTACCAAAATAGTAATTGTAAGCCGAGGATCCAGCGACTGAACAGTTAATGACGAGGAACGGTCGTTATCAGACTGAACAGAAAGGTGTTACATACACAAAAGCCTACGCAAACTTAATTTGCGTACGCTTTTGTCAATGTTTTTGTGAATGTTATCAGCAAAGCTGATGTATATGATGAAAAAGGTGACTATTCCATTTCGAGATTAGCTTGCCATTTGGATCCTGTACGACTAAACGTGGACGAATCCTCGTTGTAAAATCGAATCAACCTGTGCTCATTATCAGAGCATCATTGAAGTGTCTGGGTCAGGTTTAGGCGGTGAAATGAAAGATTGGCGACTCGCTTGTGTGTGCATAATTACCGGTACCACTTGTAGAAATTTGCTGCTGTTGAAGTTCCGTGTTGCATGCCAGCGAACCTCTTATAGTGCTTGTGTTTCACATACAAACAGCTGTTATACATTCTAAGTAGTGTACATCAAATTTGGAATAGTGCACTAGACAAAATCAAAACTCGTTCAGTAATACATTCTGCTGTTACCATGGGACGAGACATGGGCCGATCATGTCCAGCAAAATCGAGACAACATAGACATCAACACGAGACAAATTATGGCCGTAACGATGTGAACTTCTGGGTTTAACGCTGATACCAGATAGACTCAGGCCATAAACAATAGAACGATATATATCCCACGGATATAAAATTAGTTCGTTATTAGTTGGGGATAAGAACAAGCTAAAAACAATTTTAGCTTGTAATAAAAAAAAAAATATATATATATATATTTTTTTTTTTAACGTGGATAACAAAAGTCCTCTACCTGCTAAAACCACCATCTTCTGCTGAGAGTCCATCTCTTCCCTAGAAATAGAATGTATCTTAAATGCTCTGTGCAAGCTTATAGAAAAGCGGTGTCGCAATCAATGATAGAGAACTTACTTCACCTAAGTTGATTTAAACATCATAATCGTTTCGTGACCTGCAACTTGAATTGGCTTACATTTGAAGTTGACAGTTCTCGAGCGAAATCGGACACTCATCGTTTCGTCGACACAGGCACAAGGATTCATCATGTGAAAATGATCCATTTGCTTGTGGCTGATAGTCTTGCTTTCGTTTAAATAAAAAAAGTCATGTTACACAATAGCAAGAAGCAGCAATCAAAAAGCAGGCTATTCTATTTAGACATTATGCTTTGTTGCTATGCTTCATCTGAGTATGTGTTGGAAATTACGGACAACGAGTGCCTGCGCATTAGTGGTTAGCTCGTCAAGGGCATCTCCGCTCCTTTAGGTTGATTTGGGGCTCGACAGATCTGCATTCCTTTTCGGCATTGCGTGAGTTATCTTGATGATTTCTCGATCAAGCATTGAGCTTCCACGTTAAATATCAGCTGCCGGTTAGACCAGGAAATTTACTTCGCTATGTATATATATATATATATATATATGGTTGACACATGAGTTTGTAGCGAAAATCGAGTACATTTCAAACGAGGAATATTTACCAAAAATGCTATTTTAATCGACCAAATATGCCCGATTCGGTTTAATGACTTTCTGCCTGTCTCGACAACGTTCATTATCTCTATTTTATCGAAGTCCTTCGATCTAAGTACTAACTAAGGTTTCCAGACTGGCTCAGCCAACATTTAACATGCACAGTACTGCTTAGAAGTCCTGAGGTCTGTGAGTCAGGAGTCGCTCAAGGTCTTAAGTATATCCAAGAAAGCGAAGGTTTGTTTATTCAAACTCTTCTGAAGAGCCCGAAGCACGGAATGATTTGAAGGCCCAAGGTCTGTGCTAAACGTTGGTTGTACAAAAACGTCCCACCCAAGCCACAATCATTTTTGAGATTTTATCAGCATTTGGCATGCCGACACGCCTCGGTTCAGTGCCTGTCATATGGACCTATACTTAAGGCAGTATATAGCATCCAATCAAGCCTATTTACAATGGACGAAGGCATTGCTAAGAAAAAACACACATGTCAAAACAAATGTATGTACAAACGTACGCTAGTTAGACGGCCAACCATTATATCAGCATTACTTGTTCTTGCTTACCACTACCAACTATTATACCAGGTTCGGGGCATTATCTGCAAGAGCCCAACGTAATGGAAGTCTAATTAGAATATTTAATAAACGTTCTTAACGAGACCGACGCTATCATGGTTGGTCGACGTCGTTAACGACCCTTCATCTATGTTCGGCTTGAATACTTTCATAATGATCCGTAAGGGTGTACGCATGTTAGAGACGATTCAGAGTACAAAAGAGCTGTGGGTGGCTGCTAAAGCGCTTCGAGGTATCATGCCACGGGAGAAAATACCATTTAGCCATTATGTTAATCAGCGGTCTTGTGTGGCCCCCAGCTTGAGCACACGTGCCGTCATTAGCATTCGCCCCTGTTCCCCTCGTGGGTCTATGTAGAGCATACTGTACTGTCGTTGTGACTAAAAGAGTGTTCTTTTCCAACGTATTTGTCTCATATTATGCTTGTCGTGATCGCAGCGTGCGTCATTCGAGTATCATGGCAATGGTGGCTAAAGTGAACACTCACAGCGGTAGCCGGTTAACGCAAAATGCATGTAACTTACGCCGATATGCATCCTGCGAGTCGCGAGCGTTTCTCTCTCTCTTCTCTCTCTCTTTCCGTATGACGTACTTGCCATGCCCCTGCCTTTCGCACTCACCGTGAGCTCTAACGGGTTCCCGTAATCGTTGTCTGCTCTGAGACTGCGCTCGCCAAATAAATGAACAGTTTGCGGCATTGTCCACTGATCAGCTCGGTCTATCAAACCATTTGCAGCTTTGGCGACCACAGCAGCAGCAGCGACAGCAGAAATTAACGAACGCTCACCCTCCCATTCAATTAGCCCCGTGCAACTATAACTTTGCTCTTTGTCTCGCTGATCATATTTCGTTGCTCAGTGGAGACGAAGTGGAGCAAATCATAGTGCTATTAACAGCAATCGACGCTGGGGTCGGGCGTAGGGGACGCGTTCAATTAAATCGGACGAACAGCGGCTTCTCGCAAGATGAAGTAGTCATCGAGGTGGCAAACATTAGCATACACACACACACACACAGATACATAGTTCCTATGGGATACATAGTTTTGCCTATCTTGAATGCATGTGTTATAAATAGGTAGGTGATCAAGCCTAGTGACATTGAGGCATGACAATGTCAGCTGAAATGTACCACTGAAGCTTGGGTTAGTTGACTCTTGTCATAGAGACCTCCGCTTATTAGCTGGACGAGGGGAGACGGCGTTAGCTGGGCAAGCCCGTGAGTGATGATGACACCAACGTTGTTGCTAATGTTCAGCAAAAGACTGCTGAGCTTCTTAAAGAATAGAAGGATGATTCCTTTCGAATTAGGAGATGGGGTCTGCCCTTTATAGAGCACTATAGGGGGAGGTCTATTATCGAGAAGATGAATTTGAAGCTGGGCATAACATAACTATCTATTGTATTTTCGCAGCACTTCCCGATTTGTTCTTGTAAGTAAAACATTGCACTTTTCCACATACTCATTTGTATCATACAGAACGAACTTCTCTACCTAACCGGATTTAAATCGAACAGCTTTTCGACTTTTGCCGACTTGTATTCACAAAAGGAGGACAAAAGTCTTAAATACCGTGCATCCATTAAATCATTTTATTTCAAAGGTAGATCTTGACTCCAATTTCATTAGGCTAAAGTGTCTGAATAGCAGCGACTACGGCGAGCTAAACGAGGGTCCAAGACCAAGGGGTCCAAGGGTTTTTACGAGACTCAAATCGTAAAGATTGGGGCGCATCCTCGACGAATGTTAGTTTCTACCTCTCAAAAGAACCGAGTGAGGAGGGAGACACGCCCAGATGCTTCTGGCTAGCTTTCGCTTTGACCTTACGTTTGACGTATATCTATGTGGATGTTCGGAGAAAACAACAACAACAGCAACAGAGAAAGTGCTTCCCGCCATGTTGTTTTTCTGACTAACCTAGAAGGAACAACAAAGTAAACGGGATATGAACGATATGGAAACCAAGTGTGTCATGGGCGTGACGAGCTAGTGCTGGGCGCTATATTCTTTATGGGTCCGCTGCAGGGAGACAACGAGACGACCTTGCATCCGGAGGTGCAAATGCCGGACAGCCATCCCCATGGACCTGAGCCGACACCGTTATACACTCCAGTTAGTGATGAGGGGAACCGGCAGTTCCCGCCCGGCCCAAGTTCGACCGCAGTCGCCTCCGGGGTCTCAATTGCTTCACATCCAACGTTGTCTGCACGTCAAGATGAACAGGGTGCAACAATCCCGTCAGTGCTCTTTGATGCAGGGACCACGGATTTGCAGGACTCAGCTACTGATGAAAATCCACAGAATGATTCAACAACTGTTGTGTCGAGAACTAACATGACGTCCTTCACTACGACGCCAGGATCACTACGAGAAAATGAACGTTCATTAGCAAGTTCACCGTTCGAGTCAACGACCCCCGCGGATGCGTCGGACGCAAATGGTACAAACGATCCCTTGAGTACTATAGTCTCTAGTGTTAGTAACGCATCCGATAGAGAAGAGGGTATAATTGGACAAACACCACCCGTTGACGCGGCTGCATTGCCGGCTGGTGGCAGTGCACCGAGACCCAACAGCAGTA
Organism: Stratiolaelaps scimitus; assembly: GCA_019614645.1. Taxonomy (NCBI): domain Eukaryota; kingdom Metazoa; phylum Arthropoda; class Arachnida; order Mesostigmata; family Laelapidae; genus Stratiolaelaps; species Stratiolaelaps scimitus. The sequence continues at coordinate 427,139 of JABWDB010000034.1, read as the reverse complement.
AATCTCCAGGGGTTGACGAACCTCGAGATCGGGAAGTTGTGAAGATCACAGGCGATCTTACAACAGCTATATATAACGGCCAGGAGGCTGCAAACCCCGAAGTAACTAGCGGGCACGGAGAGGAATCGATCGCGCCGACGGTTAGTATGGCATGTGTGCATGATATCAGTAGAACCATGTCGAGTTAAAGGGCTACATGAGATACACAATATCGCACGAACATAGGTACTTGTATATATAGCATCGTCTACCTCATTCGAGCCGTCATTGCTGTCGATATTGCGAGGTCAGGAAGATTGCTCACACTGAAACATGTGTGTAACAAATAAAAGACTTCAGTTAAAAAAAATATATATATATATAAATGTAGCTGGAATCACATCTGCATCTAAAACATCTTCTGGAATACAGTGCTATGTTCTTAGTTTTAAATGAAATTCACCAAATTATATTCTAGCCCTTCACGGATAGCATGTTGATTGACTTTCATGATAGAGGTGATGACGAGAATAATCTATGCAAGCTAGAGCCAGCCTTGTATTTGGTCTCCATTTCTAGGAGGGTGAGCAGTCATTGTTCCCCGAGGTGAACATGCCGGATAATAACGTTCAAGGGCCCAAGCCAACCCCTCTGTTCAGTCCAGTAATCACGGTTAACCCACCTGGGCTGGTCACCTCACCTCCACCACGGATTTTAGCTCTAACACCTGCGGCGTCACTTCCAGCTGACGGCACCATAACAGCTGTCCCGTCCGTGATATTTGATGCAGTTACATCCGACTTGGAGAACGCAGTTATCGAAGAAGAGCCGTCACAGCCAAATATAACTCGGGTTGCCGGTCAAGTTAGTGATGAGCAGGGTAACTACACTTCTACAAACACCACGAAGGCAAGCTATGACACATCTACAAGCCCTAACTCCCCAGACCTGTCAGTAGAGATCAACGATGATAATACGTCTTTGTTTCCGGAAGTTCACATGCCGACCGGCTCAGATACTCAAGGATCTGAGCCTACCGCCATGTACAGTCCTACGAGACGCGTTGATCCACCGTTCGCATCAACTGTACTAACACCGGGGATATCGGTTCCAACACCGGCCGCACCACCAGCCAGAGATTCACCAAGAGCAAGTGATCCCGTTGTGCTTTTTGACGTAACTACTGTAGACCTTACAGACGCGGCACTTGACAATGAGCCACTACAGCCCAACATAACGTTACCGGCCACTATTAATGACAGAGGTCAAGGTAACAGTTCAACGACTGTGGATAACGGTGCGACCGACGAGAGCTTAGCTACGCAACAGACCTCGATGGAAAGCGATCAAGAGGGACAACAACTATATCCGGAAGTCCACATGCCCCAAGATGCTCCGGCAGGCCCAGAACCAACCCCCCTATATCGACCGACGGTCAGTGATAAATCATTTCGGCGGCCAACGGTACCGCTTATCTTCGCTCCGACACCTGCGATGCCAGACGCCAACGGCGGGTCGCGGTCGACATTTCCTCCAGCTCTGTTTGAGGCGAACTCCATTGATCTACCAGATTCGGATCTCGACAAGGAACCCCTATCGCCGGACATGACCTTGCACGCGGACCAAGCCACCTCTACGCAGCCATCACTAGCCGACGAAAATGAGTTGTTAGTGCCAACTACAAACGGCGTCAAGAACAATCAAGCAACGTTAGCTGCAGGCCAAGTAAGCTCCTCGGCATGTACAGGATGTGCTGGGCAAAATTAGTGATGATTCGCACTATTATTGGTTATAGCATACAGCGAAGATAAATAACAATATATATAGTAGAGGTTCATATAAATATAGAAGTTGTACACAGGGTGTTCGTAACGGCTCCAGAGAAGACTAACCACCGTTGGGCGGTCCTGAATGTGACCTTTTGAGCAACTATTTTTTTTTGCCACTCTCTCTAATTCTATACTTATGTGTATAGAAACACGATTTTGTTAGCACATATCAATCTGCGATGAAAACCCTCCTAAAATCCTTCAATACTTTAATCAGAGGTATGACGTCCTCTTAGGGTACTTTTGCGTATTTTTCTTCCTTTTAAAAAAATGCGAAACGCCAAGTATATATTGACAGAAAATCAGAAGAAAATGGTGCACAAATTTACAAAGGGCAGAGTCGCCCAATTTTTCGATAGTCTTGGTCTCACGTCGACGTTGACCTATGGTACTTGGTTCTCAAACTCAACTTAATCCTGCTGAAATCAGGACAAGTCTCAACATTCACGGGCACAAGATAACGTTTGCATTTGGTGAAATCTGACCGCGATGCTCCACAATGAGCAGCATAAAACGGAGCGAACGTAAACTCTTACTCGACTCAGCTCGTCAGACGAAATCAAGAAATTGACAAAAAACAGAAACCCGCTAGAAGCAAAGAACCGCACAAAGTGATGGTGTTGCATGACAACGCTCTACCTCATATGGTTTTAGCGGCTCGGGACACTATTCCAACCATGGGGTGGGAACGTCTGCCTAGCCGAGCAAAACGTACAAACCGTGCCCCACTAGATTATCACCTGTCCAGATCCATGCAGCGCGGAAGGCCCTGCAAGACGAGCGATTTGAAACAGAGGCAAGTGTCCGAAAAAAAGGGCTACGGAGGCGTCTCTCCATTTATTACCGAGGATTCATCTTAAACCGTGAATAGACAAGAGGAAACAGCATTCGCCACGGGATATCAGCGTTTTGAAAAGCTAGTGGCGCTAGAGCGAGAGCGGAACATCACGGAAATGACTTTCTTTCCAACCCAATACATTCAATAGAAGAATTCGAGCCATTAAAAGAAAATGACTTTGATGAGCTTACCCTAACAATAATTACGCTCAGTCGATAACATTCGTTGTTTTCCAAGTAGGATTGTAATCGAAATAATCATTATCTAATTCGACGACAATGCCTCAACAATTGACTCCGGAACATGAAGTCGACCACGCTCGTGGCGTTGAACAATTGGCTCGATGATTTCACGATACCGCTGCAGCGGATGCAGCAGATCTCGCAGTTCTCCTCGAGTTGACATAACAACAATCATTGTCTGTTTATGTCTGTGTGTGTGTGCGTGGGTGTAATTGGTGTGTCAGTGCGTATTGATACTTTTAACACGACGGATATAATCGGGACGTATCAGCCGTAGAATGGCGTAGCCGTCTCGTCCTTAGAAAATGAATAGATGATAATTGAACGGTGATAGTGAACTCGAGCGGAACCGTTGACAACGGCAACTGCGTCCAGCTCGCACATATCTAACTAGGCTATTGCAGCTGCAGTCACCGATATCGAATGGCACCGGGAAGTGTGGAAAATCGAGGAGAGACAACAACAACAACAACAATTGCGTATTCGATCGCGTATACGGAATGGCAACGTGTCTGGGCCTTTCGAAAAATGCGATGATTTACTATTGCCCAATGGGTACGATGGGCGTGTGTGGTTGAACGTGCAAGACGAGACTGAATGGCCGTATGAGCTGTATATTTTGGCGGTTTGAATCTCATGTGCTTGATTAAAGATCGTCATTGTCTAATACTCTATCAAGACCACAAGGGTGGCAGTGATAGAATATTGTAATATAATTCATAGTTTTCTTTCAAAGACGAACGAGTGACACATGTAATTTATACTTGCCCTGACCGGCGGCAGCCAACTCTAGTCCCACTCACGATATGTTTATGTGGAGGATATGTATGAAAGTTTCGAGATTCGGTGGTTCCTGAGACGCCGTGGTTGAGTAAGTGTCGGCAGTGGCCCTTGGACTGCGTCGTGACTCTCTTCTGGCGCTTAAATATTTTAAATTTTCGTGGTAATGTTTAAAAAATGGCATTTTCAATCGTTGTATGACCAATGACGGTGGTAGCCATCGTTTTGACTTATGGACATACGGACACATATACAACACAGTGGTGTTCAACATATCAACACATGATCTTCATTGCCTCGGCAGCAATCGTATTCTGGTATAGAGGAACCCATAGCTTGTTTGTTCAGCTTACCCAGACATATAAACTAGGCCTATAAAACAGCCTGTCAATGTTCTGTATAAGGAATGCGTTTATTGAACTAAATTAATTGAATTTGTCTAATTAAAAGAAAACATAAGCAAGTACAATGATATCTACCCACCAAACGAAACGATCTGTGAAATCGTTTAGTGGTATGTTTTTGTTTTTTTGCAAACCAAAATACACTAACCATTCGAAGTCTCCATACGAACCGTGGCCGTTATAAAACTCGCCCTCGCCGTAAACCTCCCAAAAAAGGAAACAAGTTAAACGAAAAGAAAATGTCTTCTATCAACTTTAGGAATTCCTATTGCGAAATGTATCGATCAAAGGCAGAAAAACCACCCTTTACATAGGACGTCAAGAAATTTCGCAAAAAAACACAAACAAAAAAGTAGAAAATCGCATTTGACCGGCCGTCATTTTGATTCCGAACCCGTTGCCGTATCGCCACCATCGAATAAACTTGTTTATATATTATAGAAATTATGTGTGCTAACATTAAATAATGCAAAATGCAAACAGCAAATGACGTGTATGTTATTATTATAATCAGGCTGTACAAATAGTCAAGCCAGTCTATTTTCATATATTGATCACAGTAGTTCGATCGCAAATCAATGTTTGCCAAGTTACACAAAATGCATAGACACCCATGCCGCATCGAGAACTGTTCGACTATTTTCATTCATAACCAGAACGTCTAACCGTATGGTTGGTCATCAACATTTCAGGCAATACCCGAAACAGGTTCACCTTTAGAAATTGCGCAAGATTCGGCTCCCGTCGGCAACACCGAGGGGAGAGCCTCAGAGCCGACAAACCGCCCCATTACGTCAGCTACCTCATACGTAAGCGCTGAGGTTACTCGTGGCGAGTCCTCATCACACCAAGCCCCTGATGCCACATCCAATGGCTACACAAGGCCAGAGGCTAGTCCCACAAGTAGTATTGGCCCTAACGTCCCTCAAGCGGAAAGCGAAGGTACATCAGGCCGTGCAGATGGCCTACCTCCCTCCTTAGATGACAACGTCAACACTCATCGTTCGAGTCCGGAGTATCGTCCAGCTGTCGTAGCGCCGACAAATGCCCCCGAGAGGGACTTGGCCTTGCCTCCTGTCGTTCCATTCACGACTGAGAGCAGCAACAACGATATACGACCCCGCCCCACAGTCCCACCTCGCAGCTCACCTGATCACACGGACAGTGAATCGTTTGAGCCAACGATATATCCTGGTCGTTATCCACGACCGGACGGAGATAACGGGATAGGAGTTGCCCTCGGAGATGCCACGATTTCCCCATCGACGCTAACTCCTTCGAGTGTCGGCCCCTCGATGCCGGATCAGCGGCCATCGCAAGACGAGCGACGCGAAAACGAAACGCCGGAAAACAGCTTGAATCGCCTAGAAGATTCTAATGACGACCGCAGGAGCGAGACCAGACGAGAGCAGCAATCGTCCCAGGTAGATTATTTCTGCTTGCGATTCGATTATTTCTGCCAAACAAGACGAATGTTTATAGCGGCTCCTCTCGTTGTGTGCCATATGCATTAGTAAAACAGGACTGTGACGCACAATCACACAGTACTACAATACGCCCCCCCCCCCCGCCTCCAACCTGCCCTGTGCGGGGCACAGAGCAATTTGAACAAAGCTCAATAATAAATACTGCGATTACGAGTGTGAAACTCCGGACCCCCAAAAAAAAAAGCTGAAAAAGACAGCTCAAAAAAGTCCAGTTACAACACCCACAGTCAATTCACCCTGTTCGCGGTGCTGTAAAGGGCAGAGAGTGAGCATTATGCAGGTCCGCATTTTTATACGTAAAAAAATTGGTTCGTTCCATTGTCTCGCTGTAGCACTTATAAATTCTCTATACGTATGCACAGTATACAGTTGTCTATAATACCACATTTTGCATAGGGTTTCATTGTAACTTTGGCACCTTGCATCGTCGACGGCGTTGAACCCCCGTTGCTCTCTGTCGATATCCATGACGAAGATGTCCTACAGGACTTCACTAACCGGCCGGCTCCAATCGCCACACAGCGGCGTATAATCGAAGTGAATGTGTCCTACGCAATGGCCTTGAGTCGGCCTTGTGTGTACCTTCGAAACGAACCGTGTCGCAGGGACTGCTCAGACTGCAGATTTAATAATTAGGTCGCACTGTTTCGAATGGGATGGAAGGGCTATTTTGATCAGAAAAACAATTGAATTAATTAATATTATTTCATAGAATGAATCCAATACACACTTACCGTTTGTCCGAAGCGCCTGCTCCTATGAGATAACAATGAATATAATAAATAATAACGTTAGCACACAAACAAGAGTTTAACAAATAGTTACGAAAGTAAAGAATAATTGGTCAAGCACACGCACACACAAACACACACGTGTATATCTATGATGTTACAATGCAGTGGTATGGCAGAAATCATTCTTTGCCGCTGCTATATATAGCAGCGGCAAATGTTCACTCCCAAAATAGCTGGCGTCTATAACGCTGCTTAGCAAGTACGAACTTCTATTTATATACTATATATATATATATATATGTATATACTCTATATATATACTCCTAGATATAATGTGTTTTTGCATATCACTTTTTACAGGGGTCGTCCCAAGGTACGCCTGACGACAAGGTTCTTCAGGGAGGGTCAACTTGGCGAGGAAGACATTACCCCGACCTGTCGCGGAACTCATCGCCGGTTCAACGTGCCGTAACCGTCGGGGAGCATCAGACTCGCTTGCTGATGCTTGTCACCATGTCTGCTGCTGTGAAATACCTCTCCAGTGGCACTTGTCTGCTATTATAGTCGCTAGACATAACATCATATACATATATATATATATATATATACAATTATAATAAAGCATGTATAATGTAAACATTTGGTACAAATTATGTTGTCAATACACGTATTGTAGAGCTCGAGCGGCGTTTGGCATACGTTAGCGGTCGTAGTCTATGCTGAGAATATAGTAGCTATCCACCGTGTAATGTTGGTCGGACTCTCGCACTATCGATAAGAAATTGCTTTAAGATGTTTTTTTCAAGTCAAGAACAGGTGTTTTTTGCCAATCTTAGACCGTATTTATTTTCGGTGAAAATAGATTCGAGATCATGTGGAATTAAATAAACGGCGTGTTTCGACCAAACCTAACAGAAGTATAATATTATCGCTGCGAAAGCTGAGCCGGTACATTTAATGATTAGAAGAATACCGCTCTAATGTAGTGGAATTGTTAGACCTTCGATTGTCCCTACGCTGTTTAACTGATGGCCGCAAGGCACGATGTATTTAATTTTCAATCAACTAAATCAATCTACTAATCAACCAACTCTTCAATTTCGACGCAGGACCATTTTCCCTTCGTGTCTTTCCGTTGCTTCTATCGATCCTGAATCATGTTAGGTATCACCTGGCCTAACCTAGCCTACAGTACAGTCGAAAGTAAGGCTGCGCCTAAATTGCACGTGTTCTGTAGCAGTTCTCCCTGTTAACGTGCCGCACCAATCCACTGAAAGATTACGATATACCGTCGTTCAATTGCAAGTGACCTTTTACACTTGCAATTGCCCTGGCAACGACACCGATTAATCTTCAATTATTCCCACAAGTATTTTTAAAATCAGCTGTAAAAATTAGATTTCTTCTATTGTATAGGGCCTGAGGAGTCTTAACAATTTTCGAATATGGATCTTTCAGAGGTTCTCAAGGCCTATCGAGATATATCAAAAGGGCCTCCCACAGACAGGCCCATTATGGGCTCTGTGGATTCTTAACAGGTCGAAGGAGAAGGTTGAAAACGAAGCAAAGGCGGCCAGGACATGTCCTCGTAGTGATTCCTAAAGGTTCAGAGCCGAGTCCTGTCACATGAAGGGGACAGCTGAGAATCAGCTCGGCGAACAAGGATCTAGTCGGAGCAACCACACGCACTATCGACATTGACGGGCGCTTCCGTAAAGCTATTCAACTTTAACCAGATGCACCACAAGGACAGATTCGAGAAGAGACGACTGGTGCCCGTCCCTTCACAGCAGCGGCGGGTAGAGAAGGATTGTAGAATCACAACGACAGTTAGTGCCATTTAGTTGTCGAGGTGGCATAAAATGGTGCACCTATAACCCACGGTATACCCACATACATAGGTCGTATACTAATATTTAAACTGCTTTGTCAAACAAATAAAGAGAGTTACCCATGATACGTATTGCGAGTCAAGCTCGTGTATAGCCTTTGAAGTTCGAATGCGTGTTTCGGCGTTAGTGGTCGACAAAGCTGGCCTTTGTATTGTATGATTGTTCTACAAAGAAACATACCCTTCACATGAACAGTTGTATATATATATATATATATATATATATACAATATCTACGGGATTTATGGTTCAACGATATGAATCTCATATCTCGCTAATGGCGAACCTGTTCGGAGAATTATATGACAGAAATATACGCACTCCATGCATTTAGTCATCTAGTTGGGTGGACTTTCTCGATCTGGTTTTGTCTTTGGCTTTGTCCATTATGGTATTAGCCTGGGCGTTGAGTTTAGTTCGTACGATTCCTACGCTTAGTTCAAGTAGTATTGTCGGTGGCGTCAGCTTGTATCAATTTATCTATTGTAGCAAATTGTATGTCTTGCTTTGACCTCATGGTTGACGACATAGACGACAAATTTATACTCGTCATTAATAATAATCATTCTGGTAATACGAATCGTGCTTGCCATGTACGATAGGCACTCGAAATTTATCAACTATTTATTCATTTCATTCAGCAGATATTTTAGCCTAGATAATTGTTTACGCCAGACTCATTAAAGGAGATGAGAGCTAGCACACTCCCTCCATGAAGGGAGAAATCTGCTGTATCTAACTCATGACCCGCTGACGTGGGCGTAATGAAAGATACAAAGACAGATTGCTGAAACGGCCGCTGGCTGCGGCAGATGATAAATGGGAGCTTGCTGATCTCTGTCTACAGTCGGAGACGAACGTTACAATCATGAAAGAGAAGGGCGAATGTGAATCCGGTGTTGAGACAGGCGCTGAGACCTTGTGGACGAGTTCCGGGTCTCCGAACAGAGCCTAGACATAAGGGGTAGCGGGTCGGGGACGAAGTGCTGTTTTCTACAGCTAATACTTCTCCTCTAATAGGTACCTTGGAAAATTTGCAGGTTTTCTCGGGGAAGTTGCTCACAGCACAGGGGCTCGCCAAAGTGAAAGGGTCATTATTACCGGAGACTTCACCTTGGTAAATGAAGCGGCAGTTCTAATGACTGTGGACTCTGCGGGTGGGGGACAAGGAGAACCTGAGCGACCATGGATATATGAACGATGAAATCGCCAAGGCCCGTCGAGTCTGTATCAGGCTACACCTGAGAACGTGGAGCTGGCTGTGCGGAACAGATCAAACAGCTTATTCGGCTGTATTGGCTAGGTGGCCAGGATGTGTCGCTCCGCGACTGGCATAATACAACGCTAGAGACTCAGTTACAGCGTAATCCCAAAGCAGAATTTTACCTCTGGAAAAGGGGATTGACGACATACCATCAGGACGCCTCGCATCAGAGAGACAAAAATCTGCTGGCTCACGAATGCAATGAATAGATGTGCAACGAATAGCTCTCGCCAAAGTCTCGTTCATTTTTATCCAAGCGAGTCCATGACGACCGGCAGAGTCAACAAGTTTTCCACTCCAAGAGGAGTGTGGATACACAAGACGGCTTCTCAACCGTAAACCTACTGCAGGTTTTCAAGCTTTCATTTTGTTGAGGCACTATTATGTCTACTAGTTTGTCCATTTCGGCAATGTAGAGACACGTGATCATAACTCAACTTGTGGTGGTGGTACATTGTGCGCTATTTCCTCATATTTCTTGACACCACCTGAAAATTGGCAGTATCGTTAATTCGAGCTAAAAGGCTTAACTGGTATGGCACGAGTTGCAACAAGGTATAATCTTCCTTAGTCTATCAGCGAGCCTTACAGAAAAGCCTAAGGCCCATAAGCGATTTTGCCCTGTCGTGTCGTCACTCGAAGGATGCATGCTCCGCGTACGATTAGTCAATACACGTGTCTCAATATTGAGCTACGGTAGCCTCCTCCGTCCCTCCCCGTGTACCCTCACAGACGAGACGAGCGCCTGGAGAGAACATCGTAAATCTGTTCAACACCATCAGTCACTGTCATCAAAGAGAAAGATTCGTGTCCTCGGCGCTCAAATAGTTCGTACACAGGTGTCTGAGTGTGTGCCGATGCAGATAGCTGTATTTGTCGAACTGCCGCGATCGTAGTTCTCTGAGCACATGACCTCCCGTACATTGACGACTGCGTCAGCGGCGGACTGAGCAGTAGCTCAATGTCTTACCCCGGTCCCCGTTTTCGGTGGCTGTTCTATGTCAACAGGCTTTCTTTGACGCGTTGAACATCAACAGTGGCCGTGGCCGAGTGCCTCAGGAGGATACAGGCAAACAGAACGACTATATGCAAGATCCTCGTTACTATGAGGGGGCCCCGCGCGGTAACCCTATCACAGTGGTGGTGTTGATCGAGGCGTGTCGAAGAGAGAGCCGCATGTTGCGATAGGACAACTTGTTGTACTACCCGGTCTAGTAAACGCGGTAGCAAACGAATCATAAGGTAAACCCCATAGTTTCGTTATCCAATCCTACTGATATCGCTCGACGTTCAGCCCCTCATGCTCGCCACAACAACAACAAAAGGCAGAGCAGGCATCTTATGTAGCCCGCCGTCTTGATCCCCCTTGCGCGTCTGCCGCTCGCCGTTTGGCCTGCGCCCGCAATCGGCTACTCCGCTTTTGCGTCCACGTCGGTGGCACGAAGCAAGAGGCCTTCTGTACGAGACTCAATCATAGAGATACAGGCGCAGCTTCGTTCGGCACATAGCTCTGTCGAGTGGCTAGCATCGCGCGGACCTGACAGGCCGGCGCTAACTCAACGCAACTACTATATTATCATAGAGAAGGGAACAGCCAGGGGCAAGAGAGCGCGCATTGTCCTGTGCGCGGTACGCCTTCGTGGTGGACGACTCCGGTAGCTAGCTAGCAGCTAATAGTATAAATGTAGCGTTATAGTTGTGGTGGCGTGGAAGCTGTGGCCGACGCCGCCGCCGCCAGCAGCAGCAGCAACGATGGCGGCCAAGACGAGTGGTGGTCCTCCTCCTTGTCGTTAGCATCACCACCAGTCTAGTCCGGCCTAGCTACTGCCACCTTTTACTACAGCAAATAAATGATTTGCATTGCTTCTTCCTGCCACGTTGGCACGTCTGTCTCGCTGAGGTCGAGCTGTAAGCAGGCAGATGCGCTGTGATCACTTGTTCTGCTCGTAACTCCAGCAGCCTGGACAGCAGTACCGGTCGCTGCCTGCCTGTTTGAACCGAAGGCCAACTGAAGCAGCTACCTTCGTATACATATATATATATATATATATATATATATATATATGCAGGCATCCGTGTATCGGAAGGGTTTTACAGAGCTGCGTACCTAGCTACAGCAATCGCTACTGTTGACGCTGCCGCCGCCGCCGCTGCGACTCTCAACTCTCTGCGCTGTGGCAACGCCACCGTCGTCGCCAAGCGCGCAGCGGTAGGCGAAGCTAGGTGCCGCATTGCCGTTCTGCCGGCTTCACTGGTCTTCGGATCTGCACAGAGTCTCTTTTGTCGCCTGCAGGACAGAGCGATTGCAGCAGCGGCGGCCCGGGTGTTACACCTATTACAGCTTGTGCTTGTCCTGCTGCTGCTGCTGCTGCTGCTGTTGTTGTTGTTGTTATCGTTGGCGTCTGTTGTTGACCGTGTCCGGCTTCGTCCCGATCGGCTCAGCGACTGCCATAGCTAGCGGCCAGCCTCAACAAGCCCATTCTTCTAGTCTACACGCCGGTGTGGGGACGTTCGTGAGGTGAGCGAGGTGCACTTGCTAACATCTGACGGCAGCTCGGCACTCGGCCCATCGACGTGAGGGTCCAAAGTGAGTGTATCATGCGGTATAGTAGTGGTCGTGGTGGTGGTGGTGGTCATGGTGGCTCTACAGCTGAGCTATGGCTGAGGGTATTGGCGCCAATAGAAGCTATCGTCTGCAATTGCCGCACACAGACCCACGAGACACGATCGTCACGGTGCAGCTAACAGCCCAGGACACCCATGGTAACCATACCGTCGATGGTGTCGTAAATATCATTGAGTTGGAATGACCGGCTGGTATTAGGAGCAGGTACCATTGTACAATATGTTATTGTTGTTGTTATTTATGGCGTGTGGTTTTTTTCGTGTTGCTGTGCAGCACATGTTGACTGCTACACCTGCTGCTGCTGCTAATTGTCTAGTTTGAGATTTGCTGTCTCCGGTTTTGTGTCCAGGTCTCGCGGTTGCCGTTCGACGCCACCACGTATCGACTTGTGCTTCGGTGTCCTTTGTTATCCCATGTAGTGAGGATTTCTCTGTTCAAGTTCACATTGTGCTGAAATGGTCCGAACTGCAATTTCACGACGTTTACGATCTCGGTTTAGTAGTCGTCGTACTAGTCGTGGTAGTATAGTTAATCCTCGGCCTTTTGGCTGAGATCAAAGTGTAGTATAGTTAATTGAGCTGTTTCTTCGCGTGACACCTCCACCGTGTTCCTTGTCGGGCAACCTATTCCACGGCATTTCGTCATGCAACCAACGTTATGATACAATGGATTGTTATAGTACAAAAGGCTGAATTGGACATCAACAACGTTTCGGCTTGCTGTTCCGAGTTTTCAGGTGGATAGAATCGGCGTGAACGCAGCCTGAGCCTGAAGGGGCTCCCTTCCACATTTGGATAACAGAGGAAGCGGGAAGCCCTTCGCCGTCATGAAGCGAGTGCATCTAGAAGCTGCCAGTGTACTTTTGCCATGGCTTCTGCTCGGCACGACGAGTATCCACGTGTCAGCTCAGGTATGATGATTCGACGCATGCTCTTTAGTGACGATGGTGATTTCGTTAGGTCGGGCTGGTTAGGCCCTCAGTATCCGCATGTTTTCCATTCTAAAGCCGGGATATGTTCTATCAGCTGGGAGAAGCCGAACCAGCAGCATTAACAATATAATAATATAATAGATTAGACGATTATGGGTGTAATTAATGATGGCCCTTTTTACGTTAGCTGATTTTTGGCGAAATGAATAAGAGGTATCGAGAACTATAATAATAAGGTATCGAGAACGTTCTATGACAGTGGCACGATGATCGATCGATACAGAGCTAAGGATCAGCATACTTGGGCGTTATCATGTGCACCACCTGCCCCGCTTTGGAAGAGAGCCGGGTGTTTCAGTACTCCCAGAGTGCAATGAAAAGGCTGAACGAGACGATTGAATACAATTATCGTAAGCGATATGTATCCACCTGTCGATCGATCTGCTTGCATGCAACAAGGGCAAACTTTCTCGACAAACACCTTTGTACACGCACTGCTTGACGGCTTACGGTAAAACTACGTCTGGTAGATCTCAAAAACGTTCGGCATCGTTTTTCGGCTTTCGAAGAAGTCAATCACGCAGGACTATCAATGGCACTATACTAAACAATAGAATAACATGAGAATCTAGTTTCAGAGTTATTGTATACACAGCACCTTCAGACCAATCGGTCGCATTATTTGTCCTGTATCAAATAATGTTACTTTAAATATATATGAATCCTACACAAGCGGATGCCACACATCGTAAATCGTTACGTACGTCGGTGTTAAACATCGACAAGGTTGAATACAAATACATCACAATGATTGTGTATCTAAGGAAGCCAGAATCGCAGTAAAGTACCAATATGTATGTCATATCGTTTCACGTTGCGTTTCAACACTTAAAATCCACGTGTGAGTAATACCCCATGTCATTTCTAATGACGTAGAGGGTCCGGAATCGGCTAGATGTGAAATAGTATAACAGCAACTGCGCATGGCCCGAAAATCTACTGTCTATCTTTAAACTGAGCGTAAATCTTATGGAAATCGTGACACTTTGGTTAAGATATGCGTTTGTAACTCAGCTTGCCCAGTCCGAACTTGCTCAGCCGCGCATATAATCACGACGCGCGGACCAGCACAAAAATAGACTCTCGGCCCATATGAAATGCACGCAATCAGAACGTCCGCCTGCTTGCTCGAGAAACGAACACGAACATATATCTCTACACGAATCATAGCGCATCGTCCTCATATCCGCCTCTCCGTCTATGCATCTTGTGTATATCTCTCGACTTGATGTACTTGTGGACCACGCTGTCATCATCATTTGCCACCGGTCAACAAAAACAACAACCGCGTTTGAGTCTAGCGCCGACATCTGACAATTAGCGACGATTATACCTAACGTTTAGGGCGTGAACAGGGGCTCATAGCATGAATCGCATTTTGCCGAGTGCATTTTTCATTTCGTCCCGTCACCGCCGAGACCACTGCAAGCTTAAGAGCTACACACAGGCGTTAGCTATGCCAGCTCGCACAGGGCACGCGAACCTCGCGGGCAGACGATGCCGAATTGGCCCTCGCATGTGGCCAGTGGCTTGTCACTGACAGTATGCTGTGGCAGCTAACGCTGGGCGAATTTCCCTGGTAATGTCGACAGCCCACGCCAACCCTCTAATAACTCGCTGATGATATCGTCGACTCATCAGTGAACGCCGGTGGCGTCGCCTGTTCTTGTACATCGTTAAAACACAATCTACCTGTTCGTATCTCTACATAATCTTCAAGGCTTCGCTATTCTGCTGTCGGCCAAAGGGGTCCCAGAATGGACATGCCGTCGCATGTGACGAGTGCCGGGTGTCGACAGGCCGCAACAGCGCGCAAGGAAGAGACGTCCATTTTACGTTATTTATCGAGAAGTTATTCCTCTAGTAGCCATATCGGCAGTAGACGGTCGACGAACGTGTCAGAGTTGTTCCCTGATCGAGTCCCTTTCACAGAAACTCATTAGGAAGGCCACTACATGCTAAACCTATGTTGCAACCTAAGGGGAGTCTCGTGACATGTAGAATATTACACAATATGCAGTCATTTGTTGCTATCAGTTCCTTGGGTAGCCTTAGCGAGCTGCACGATAGATGTGGTAAGCAGACTGAAAAGATTAACAATATCCATTACGGCGTTGAACCCTACACTTCAAGGGTTCAACGCTTAGCAAACCGATATGCGGCATGTTATATTGATCAGCGTCTTATATTGATGTTTGAGTACAGGTTCGCGCCTGTACTCAAAGGAATATGGCGTTTTACCGGACCCCAACCTGCGGACTCCGACCCCCCAACTCGACGTTTGCCGTCGAAGTCACCCCCTTGACAATAAATGCAATTTGCCGAGTCCATAAGTTAGCTCTTTATCTTTGTCAAGCATTAACGTACACAAAGCATGTTATAGGAAATTGCTTGCGACGGATACCGGTGCCGCTTTGTGTGACCCGTGCCGCAGGTGTCATCCAAGACGAAGAGACTTTGAACATCAATGAAAGAGTTTCCGAAATGATTGAAACCTATTTTGTGTAGAGCTTGTACTATGATGATGTAATAAATCGTAATGGTACAATGATTTACGGAGACCTCTGCGTTTGCTCAGCCTCTCACACTGATCATGCACTGTGTAGGTGTCAACTACATCGGAACTCCGTTTCGGCACAATGGAACTTCTGCCAGCTATGTAGTTTTTATTTTGTATTTCTTCGACTACGGCAGCTAGGCCAGCCGAGGAACAGGTCCCGCATTAGAAACGTTAGCTATGTTTAATTAAAAAGGTGAAAGCTCAATTCGATAGCTCGCATGCAGATGAGCCTAACCCGTAGTTTTGCGTTTGATTTTTATTATAGTATGCCCACACACGTATACATGCACAGCTTGCGTACAGATTCGTTAATGAGAGAGGTGATTATTGGCCATGACGTTGACCATTGTCCGAAAGTTGATCGCACTCATCGACGTGAATATGTACGCTATGTAGTTATGCGTTCTGTGGCACGCATCATCAAACTCAATACTAATGAGCCGATCACGGACGGGATTTTGCCTTGTCAAAATGTCCATATTCATTTATTTCTTGCACGGATGCTCGGATGCTGGATAGTTATGATTATTAGTGTTATTATCATTATTATCTGTTACGAGAGCGTTTACATGTGCGTTGGCATGTACGCCGTCTTTATTTCGTTCGTGATCGTCCCTGAACTAATTATCCGATTCCCATTGGCAGACTAACGAGGAATCATGCGTACGTGACAATTGTCACACAACTAGCCTGAACACACCAGAAACACCCCCCCTTTTGCAGCTCCTCTAATAAACCAATAAACATTTACCATTTACCCTGCTGAGTCGACCCGAATTAAAGCAGCTACAGCTATCGGCCCACCACTTAAAGGCGAACAATGTCAGAGTTTTGTTCGAGACTTGTTTTCGACAAATCCAACCCGAAGATACATCCAATCTGTCTCCGTGCGTTATGCAACGGCCAGCCAGACACGGCGCCGTAGACTTGGAAAGGGTGTCACGTAAAATCTCCCCAGCCGAGCTAAGTCGCGTACTGGCGTCGAAACACACACACGCACACAGATCTTTCTGTTTGTCGCGTCATAGCTACAACTATATGTCCCTTGAGGTTGAGCCTCAAGCCGACGAAAACGACACGGAACTTCAGCATCCGTATGTCTGTTTGAACCTAGGCGCCATTACCGCTCCTTATGTGTGCCCCGCTTCGCCCGCCCTCTGCCGGCGCGCACATGTCTTTATATTATTATATATAGCGAATCCGTAATCTCGCTAAGCAACACTCGAGGCTGTTTCTCGCTGCTCGCTCTAACAGCAGCCGCAGCAGAGTAGGCATGCAGAAAATGTTAGTCATCCTGCCGTGAACTCTGCCGCTCGTTGCTCGGTGACGAATCGATCAGACTGAACAATTCAATTCAAATTATGGTTTTTTGTCGAAAGTGCAATTTCACAATGCTTGAGTTCTCGAAATAGAAAAGAATAGAATATATATATATTGTACCGCACGATATGATGGTGTAGAGGCTAGTGTACGATGTTGGTCCGATTAATATATGATAAGGAGATGCTCATATTCGGAACCATTTCGGGTTGTCGTCATTGTCACAGTTTTCTCTTTCAAATTCTGTATTTACACCTTTTACACGGCGAGATTAATGTATAACATGTAATTAAAAAAAAAGGAGATCTGTTCTGAAGTCCACCGCCTTCAGCTTAGCTACGATGAGTCTTTTTTTCTTACCAGTTGATAGATGCCTGCCCCAGAAGCACCTGAAATATATGATGCTGTTACTTATCAACTTCTGATTGTATAATACCCTGTGGGATACGCGAGGCCTCGCTGTGGCCCCAACCCTGAGAACGATCATTTGTATTGCGCCCTCTTCTAGTAGAAGGGTCTACTCAATCTTAAGGGAACCTGTTCAATCACAGTAGGAGAACTGTGTGGTCTGCTGGCGGTGGGAGAGAGAACACTTACAAGACACCTCTAGACTCGGATAAGTAGCAGTCGGTAGGTGTTCAGGTGACGGGACCCATTTAATTAACTAGCTGTATTGTCTGATCTCTGAGTGCTCTGTGTGCGAGTCAAACGGTACGAGCGACCGACTCACCCGTTGGTAGCTATAGTGTGTTATAACGACGAAACGATGTCTCGTCACTGAGATGATTTTTGTAAGCTGCATTACTGCCCTTTGTGTCGCGTATGACAAATGTGTGCTATCCATTTTGCAGTAGACACCAAGTGGTCCGATGCATGCGAGGCTTTCAACATTGTCCTGATGTATTTGGGTCTGCAGCATGTAAGAGGATGCCGATCGACATCGACCGCTCTGGTCAGCGCCGATGTTCATCGCGAAGGTCCCATGATTGGCGGGCATCATTATAGCAAATTGCTAATTCGAAGGCGTATATGTGTGTCATTAGCGTCGTTCGGTATAAGAGTATAATTCTAATTATCCGTTCGTTTCCAGCCATACCATAGTATATTTGTAGTAAGCATGATTACTGCGCCATCGACAGTTGAAGCTGGCTTCTCACATTCACTTATAGTTGTACGTTCTCAAAGCTCCAATCAATAATTCAATACAATCAGAAATGACTATAAAATCATGAAGTTCCCGGAAACTAGCTCTCGGCGTTCGGAGTATTTTCGTTCGAACGCTCGAAAATTTCTAATCTGAGCTAGCTGATTAATACGCGCACCGCTCAGGGAACAAATCAGCAATCTGTAATATGTCGTCGATTAAGACTGCAACAGTCATTTTTAGATATTTCTCTAACGTAGACAGCAAGAACCTCGACTTGTTTACTAAACGAAGGACACAGGATTAGCTAACAGTTGCATCGCTAGACGTATGTGTTCCCGGTATCCGAGGCCCACCTGTTCCCGATTGCCTTTGAGGATGTCAGGCAGCAAGATCGACGTTTTTCATATCCATGCATCTCTCGTCTGGCCGTTATCATATATTCGTATAACTGTTGACACATTGTCGCATAGAGGATCTGCATGCTTGTGAAATTTGGTGAGTTTCTCCACAATGTCTTCTTTAGCAAAACCAAAAAATTGCTAACATATGAACGTGGGAATGTTGTGCACGCAGGGCAGAAGGAAGCCCATGTAAAATTAAAAAAAAAAAAAAAAAAATAATAATAATAATAAAAAATAATCCAGCAACAAATAGGAAAAATTATAGACAAAAAAAAACAACACTACACTGTCCTTGTCCTGAATTATCTTTGCATGCTATAGCTTGATTGTGTCTCGTCAACATCAAGAATTTGTGATTCTGATAAATTTCGAAATATTTGTCGAACGGTATTCACGTACGTGCATTCAAATTTATTTTCAGTGCCTGTTAGCTTTTCGCAAATGGGATCTTCATTGAAATCTTACGCATTCGAAGTGTCGCCGCCGTTTTGGCTTAGTGCTGGTGCGTAGTTAGTATCGTCTCGATCGAACGTGCCGGCGGGTGGCGTCTATTTATGATTTCAAAGGCGATAAGCCACACATATAAATATGCCTAGTGTCATGTCACCGACGGAGGATCTGATTTCTGAGTTATATGACGTGTCTGTCTATGTACACGAGACGACCATATCGCTCTCCTGAAATCTGCGCGGTGAGGTGACCACGCTCCAAGGCGTTGACTTAATTAAGGCACCATGCCACGGTGATGGAATTGAAACGATAGTCCGACGTGTCTAAACATTCTCAGAGAACCTTATTATCTGTCATCATTATTTATTATATCGCAAAAATGACAACTGAATCCCGCAACATTGGTTTGCTCGACGCAACCATTAATTTCCCTATAAGTTCTCACAACGATTCGTTAATTGATTGATTCGATTGTTCCATCCTTTCTTTCAATCACACTGTGTTTTTTCTTCACATACCACTAATGAGCTCTTCTACGGTGCGCTTCTCTTCGAGGCAGGACTTCGATATGGGGAGCGAAATCACAGACACAATGGCCCACGAAATTGAAGTGCCCTCCTGGGTGAGTCACGACACCCACACAAGTGCCAGCGTGTCGGATTCGAGTGAGGACATCCAACCTACAGTGTCAAATGCATCTAGCGAGGCTACAGCGGACACCAACTCAGCTACGAAGGCACCTCTGGGTGCCATCGACAGCGGCCTGATTTCTGTCCTTGACCCAATCGATAACGAGACACAAACCCCACCTGTTGAGCCATTGTCAGAGGAAACAACGCCAGCGTCGGCGGAACTCGACGAGACGATCGTCCTAGAGAACTCAACGGCGAACTTTACGAACGAAATCGACGACGAAATCAGCCTGAACAGCAGTGATAACAGTAGCGCAGAGGGAGAGAATCCCCGTCTCCAAGAGCGGGTCGACGAGTCAGGAGCGGCGATGGTCTCATCATGGGCCAGCTGCGCGTTTATTCTAACCAGTACTATGTTAGCGATATTCGGAGCAGACAGCACCATTTGACGGTTCTCGTTCGAAGGGCTGTCGTGGAAGAAACAAAGTGAGAGAGAGACGTGGGCTAATTATGTTGCCTGTCCAGCTGTCGACGGATCTTTTGGTACACACTTGTTTTGGAATATAACTAATAATAATGATAATAAAATATAATGGTTAATTTTTGTCTGTCGATTATCGATCGTTAATATATTGTCGTTGTTGTCGGTTTCTAAGAATATAAGATAATTAATTTTACGATATAATATGATGAATTCGTACGAGTGTCCTCTTTACTATATGACGATTAGTGTACACGGTGTTTGTAAGCTCAACGCCATGGGAGACTAAGCACTGTTGACAATTTCCAACCCAACTGGGAGATAGATAGACGTTATATGCTATTTGACAGTAGTAAGTCATACTTTCCCCTTCCGTAATTAAGCTAAATTTCGTTTCGTCTTGATAGATACGTCCGGAACATTGTGGTCATTACGTGTGGGTATCGCTCCTGTAAGAATAGGTGTCGGTTGGGGTTTGGGGGAATATTTCCATCGGGACCTGGTCGCCTCTGTTTGATGAGCCTTCACAGTACATCTACACCTTAACTGTAGTATACATCTTAATTACATAGTGATATGACGATATGGAATATCCTCATTATGTTCTCGCAATTGCTTTAAACGGTGCTTCCATAGCAGATTTCCAGCTTGAATTTCATAGATCACTTTTGCCTAATTTGCGAATCACCGTTTCGCTTATCTTAGGACGTTTTTGCTGAATGATTCGTGCAATCCTTTACATTAGCTATTTCACCACAATGCGACATCCGAGGTTCGTTAGGTGTAGTGTCTCTTGCACCGGGACTCGACCGTGCGACCTCCGGCGTCTCCGAACAGTGAAACAGCGACTATGTTCATCGGTACTTCCGTAATGGTGTCTCCCTCGTGATCGACGTCGGCGTAGAGTTAGTCACATCCGGCACATCATATCTGTTCCTGCCACTTTATTTTTCAACCCGCAGAACAGGGCAACAAAGCGGTGCAAGCGACAAACGGAACGCGATAGACATTTGTGACCACAAATCGACCCAACCAAACGCAGACATTACAGTGATAATGTGTTACACCTGCATCGGGCCATATCGCGTGGCATATTTGTGACATCAATCCGTGTTGTGTGCCACCATGCGTCAGTGTACAACCATAGGCATATGGGCACATAGATTGTCTACCACCAGCTATCCACGACAACGAAATATTACGGACGTTGTTATTCTCTAGGTGTATTTTCTTGGCGTTTTCCGCGCCAGCTAACACCACGCAAATAGACCTTTGAAACAGCTCAAGAAGAAGCTTGTTGATCTAGTCAAATTAGTACAAGCATTATGCTCAGTCGCCCGTTGTGAGCAGCATATGCTACTGAACTCTACCCGATTACTAATAATGCCTCACCCCCCCAAAGCCGCCAGCTAATCACACACGTCCCATATCGGCTATCGACTTTGTCACCTATGTCCCTCACTGTTTGGACGAAGCCAGTCCTATGTGGCAATGTTTGACACGACATCACTATTGGCACGACCGGCCGGGATGCACCGGATCCCCTTCAGATAGCGGCGATAAGACGTTAAGCCGCCTGAACGGTCACAGGCGGATCATGTCACAGCAGAGCTGCGTGACAGATCAGAGACAGGTGACGCAGCCTATGAGCATTGCAGAAACGGAAACGCCATATTCCGATCTGCGCGATCGGGGGAGAGATATAGCTATCTATAAGTCAATTAGTCTGTGCATTACGGAATCGGCGTTTGACTCATGCTGCAACTATGTGGTCGGATGTAGGTAGCTGGAAAACAGAGATTTAGCGAGAGCGACAAATCTGACTCAATGCTCCCGGTTCGTTAGGAGGAAAACGGGCATTGAATTGTATCTCGCGAAAGCTGCTTAGTTCTATTAGACTTCCATTGGGATGGAGATTAACGAGTTGAATTGAATATATTATACGACTTCATACCAGAGGCGAATTTGCTGCAAATGAACGGTAGCGACGACAAGAAACCTGTAATATAATGTAAAATAATAATCGTATAATGCAGGCATTGACTCTTTTGACGTCGCACAGAATTCCCACGCCACGATTTGCATTCGGACAAATCTGACTGCGATTTAGTTAGAAGCAAGTCAATTTTAGGCTTACTCACTTGGAATAAATGAGCCAGTCTAACACAAATCGTATTGCTGTTACCCGAATTAATCGTTAATTGGCTGCGATCGTGTTATGGATCAAATGATAGCTGAGCCATAGCTTGAATAAGTCGCCCTCAACAATTACCAGCTGCTGAATGAGTCGCTCATTAGTTTGGTCACCATTTGACGCATATACTGCTGGACCACGCTGGACCGTGAGCACTTGCTAGAGTATATTACTACAACCGAGCTGCCGGGACCTCTTGGGTAGATTAGCCCGCCAGTCACGGGGACCTCCTCCTTTACCAGTCTCTCCCCCCACATTCCCGCAAACATGGGCCGACGATGAGGTGACCGAGCGTCCCCGGACAAGACCCCAAGACGGAAGCCAAAGTAGTCGTTGGAGACAAAGGCACCCGGCTATGGCATACGAGCCGGAGCAGTTACACACATTCCTTAGAGATTGAAGTAAAGCGTGCCGACTCTAAGGAAGAGATAGACTCTCATCAGAGAATGGTTTTAGCAGGCAGAGGCGTTTTGTGATCCACGTCAACCCTGCACTGGATCGGCCCACTTTAATGAAGATTGGAAGGTGTCTCTGGTGGTGTCCGTGCGTTTGAAGAAAATTTCCTCCAAAAAAATACAACGATTCATAAAACCTGTTAGCAAGGGAGAATGCCTGATACAAAAGACAGACCCGTATGACTACTTGAGTTTATCTATGGCATTTAGCACCACCCAGCTCTTGTATTGTGCAATACCACGATGACTCGAATGACAACAAGGTTGGACCAACCACTGGGCCAGCATATATGTCCACAATATAAGCCATAGATTCGTATAATGAGTAGAGTTCGAGAAACATGCTATAACAATGCAAATAGATAGAGTCTACAGTCGGAAGTCACAAAGAAAAGCAACGCACTTATAAAAATCGCCTATTCGGTGAAATGGATGCGTTCTAGGTTTGAACACAGAGCCACGCATTAAACGAATAGTATTATAAGTCCAGGAACCAATCCGAAAGGCC
Source organism: Stratiolaelaps scimitus (assembly GCA_019614645.1). Classification (NCBI taxonomy): domain Eukaryota; kingdom Metazoa; phylum Arthropoda; class Arachnida; order Mesostigmata; family Laelapidae; genus Stratiolaelaps; species Stratiolaelaps scimitus. The sequence continues at coordinate 403,926 of JABWDB010000034.1, read as the reverse complement.
TACTTTTACTACACGACCACTATTCAAAGCGGAACTCTCAGCTTCGATGGCTGAGATCGAAGCCCGTGTCGGAACGCAATGTCAAAGAGCCTCAGCGTGCGCGTCGAGGATAACACGATCGGGGAGAGATTTCAGGAGGAGGTCATTGTACATCGCCGCACTCCTACCTGCCATTCTCCTCGACAATCCGTCCGTGTAATGGTGTGACTCGAATGCCACTGGCACGAGACAATGCCGCTCCCGTGACAGTGGCCTAGGCCGTTTCACGTGGCCTACAATAGGCTCAGGTCAGGCGGCAATTCCAGGCAGAAAAGGGAATCAAACAGAGTGGGATCATTATAGGCATTGTGGGTAGTATACATATATGTATAGTATACACATGAGTGGGTGGTCAACCAATGAGTGTCACCCAACAGGCATTTTACAGTTTCAGTGTGATTATATTGCGGACAACTCAAGCTGAACTCACGTAAACGTTCGCACTTAACGTCGATTCCGTAATGAGCATAGTCGGTATTCGGTCGATGACGACTGATTACCGCAGTTTACTAATAATTAGCTCAGATTCGAATCCAACATGGGGTAGAGTTAATAGTTACTTACAGTGTAAAAACTGCAGTTTCTTTAATAAACAAATAAAGCTTTACCTTTACCTTTACCTTATCTGATTCCCTATCATCTGTTTGGCGATAATTAGATGGTGGCTGCCTCGCATTCGACGCAATTTGCATTTTAATTAAGATGACGATCCTTCTATAAAATGGCAGCTGCATGGAATAGAAATATGCATGGGGTCATAGTTATAGTTTTGAAACGCTCATGGTATTTCCTATCCACTGACCTTAATGCGTTTTAAGGTAGAACATTTTGAAGCTCGACTGAGTTAATTTTGCACGAACGTAAAACGGCTGGATGACGAATTGCGGTGACGATAGGAATCGATTTCATATAAGCTTATGGCATGTGCGTCTTTTGGTACGGCCACCCACTGCACATTGTGCATATTTCGTGCACCGACGCAGTGTTGTGCATTTACACACGATGTACAGTGTCGAAATACTTAAAATAGTCGAGTTTCCAGGCTGACTCACAGCCTTAAACATTTAGCTTTCGGTACTACATACGACGGACAGCACCGTCCACATAAGAATTTTCTTTAAAACTTAGACAATTTCAATTAACTATGACTAGGTCAAATCCGTCATATTTGATAGGCCTGCCTGTTTCTTTAATAAACGATTGCTGAGTGCATCAGTCGATGCAGTTAGTTTTCTTAAATTTCATTTCAATACGAAACTATTACCGTGGCATATTATTTTTTTATTAACATATCTCCCCTGTGTGACTGAACTCACTCGTTCTTTCCATGTTCGCAGCGAATGCCGCCGTTTTTACCTTTTGAAGTTTTTACTTGAAGCTTTTACTTCCATTAGCCTCCAGGTCTTCCCACAGGAGACACTTCTTGGCACGTGTCCGTCTTCCGGAGGTATCACTACGAGGATGAAATGCTCATGAGGAAAAATTCACATATCTCCAACCCTGAGGTAAAACCCACCTTGAGACCACAGCAGGATTTAACCCTGTTCGATCTGCGATCTCTGTTTATCAATCCAATCTGTGTCCCTAAGCGGGCCTGATCGCTCTCTGATCTAGCCACATCAGAACATTGTGGAGACGAATTTCAACATGCGTTGTCTCCCCGGAGTTCGTTCTGGATACACTAACTTTTTCGGATTGATTAAGTTTCTGAATACAAAGTGGCTCCCTATGTATACCGATCCAATTCAATCCGTCAGCAGCAACAGTGTAACCGCAATAATAATTCGCCGTCGATAGAGATTACCAAGCAGCAACAACAACGGCAGCAAGACGGGCCACCTCGCGATCAGCGCCGAGTATGCCTCGGCCAAGCCGCGTCGGGGACGACACACCAGCTGTTGACGGATAGCGCTGGACGTGAACCACGAGCGCGCTGCATCGGAGTATCCGATCGACGCTGGAATTGGCGAACGACAATTCGACAACAGTTCACCGGCCAGGTACGTCTAGATTTTCAGGCAGTGACCAACCGCGAGAAACATCACCAAAGCATCACTGCGCTATGGCTGCGTAACACACAGCGTTGCATCCGATCTCGTTCCGACCTCCGCAAAATGATAATGGTTGTTTTTGACGGCGATGACGACGATGATGATTATGATATGATTTTAGGACCTATGGCAAAACGCCGAAAATGCATTTTGTTCACAAAATGGCGACGGCGTCACCGATTGAGTCTAACAGAGATAAACGATCAGGCGGTGACAGCGTTAGACATGCGTTAGAAAGCAGACGTTCGGAGCAGAACAGCACAACCGCGTAAACGACTAAGGGAAATATAATTATAATTTATAATAATATTTATAATTATAAAGATAATTTAATTACGATATTACGAGTTTTCTCGATTTTTCCATTTTTTTTCTATCACTTTCTCTCGAGCCTGACTTGCGCAGTTGAGTGACCCTGCTCAGGTTTCCCTGGACGCGTGGCGAGCTCAGGGTCACTGCGAGCTAGCTGTGGGGACAGCGCCTTCAATTATCGAGATACGGTGGCGCAATAGTGTACGGCGGTCGACTATAGGTGCAGTATGCATACATAGGGTCGTACGGTCGGAAACTTCCATTTGATCGCAGTCCACTTGTGGCGAACTGTGAGACTGCAATCCAAGTTGTGGGGAAACGTCAAGGCTGACCCAAGGTAAATGCTTAGCTTTAGGTCTCATTTGTCAGGTGACCATCTGGCTCATATTCGGGTATTACGAACAATCAGTAGTCCGTATTGTGTAGTTTTTTCTTGTTTTTATTTTGAGAGCAGGAAATTGTCTTCAAACGCACGGACACCACCAGAGACGCCTTTCAATCTCCATGAAAGTGGGCCGATCCCAAGCGGGGTTGACGTGGCTGACAAAACGCCTCCGCCTGCTAAAACCACCATCCTCTGCTGAGAGTGTATCACCTCCCTACGTATTGTGTATTGTCTGTATTGACCCCACTAAGAACGTGATCTCGCAACAGAAAATACGGACTACTGATCCATATTGATATCATCATTTTTGTTCATCAATTATTATTCAATTAACAACGCAGCAATGATCATTCTAATGCTAATAATGATTATATACCTACAATACTATCACATATCATTATCATATTATTATTATTTCATTATTTTTATCATCATAACTTCATTGCATTCCCCAACTCGTTGAAATTTCTAATTGCCTTGTATATACATTCCCCTTGTGCGATGTCGATGCGGCATCCCCTTCAAAACATTTCGTTTTAGCCCGCAGCCGGTCCACCAACTGGTTTGTCCTTATGTTTGCGTCGCAGCTGTGGCTTGCTTTTGTTCTAAGACGAAACGGTCAACTTGATTCAGTTGTCTCTGGGCATTGACTCATGTGGAGCACCCTGTTGGAACATGACGATAGCATGGATTATACGGCTGAGCCGAGGGGTAATTTCTTGTAGGAGATGCTATCGCAAATATTTTTTTCGGAAGTCGAACTGCCGGGATGTCTGAATGCCCATTGTTGTTTTTACTCTACATATTAAAATTCTATTAACTATGGTATTCGTGTTAATTACTGTTGATCACGTGCTGTGTTCGCAAGCTCGCGGCGTCGATCTATGATGACTCATACATGGGATGGGTCTCAGGTCTACGTGGGTATTGAGGGGGATCATATGCTCGCTAGAGCTAATTCGTTTTGACGGATAATAATGAGAGGTAGTTATCACAGAGCATCTCGCCCCACCACTTTTGACCACTTAGCCCCACTGGAGCGGATGAACCGAGCCTGCCGCTGTGCCGCAGGGAAAGGGCGTCATCTTTGTCGACGAAACAATAAACCAGCAAGCGATATGCCAATTTAGCTCCCGGATACCGTTTTGGGAAGAAGTGTTGCTTATGTGTCTGCCAATTAGCACGTGCTGTTTACCAAAACACGGCAAGCGACCCTGTTTTAGCGAAGAATAACCCCAAGCCCGTATATGAATATTCTATATGATCATTAGTATCAAATATATAACTGTTACCGACTCACATTTGACTGGCAGTGTAGTGTGACAGGAGAAGATTAGAAGGATCATGTTGCTATGTTAGACAGTTCTCAGATACCATATCTGTACGGGGGACGTGCACAGCACCGTTTGTTTAAGCTAACTGTCAACATCATGTAACAGTCGGTAAAAGTCTTTAGGACCTAGCGTCCTGATATGTGCTGGCGAGTTCCCTGCAAACTTGACGGGGCTTGAGAGCGGAAATGGAACGTCTCGATCGAGGGATGCCGTCCTGACAAGTACGGCTGATGATCCTCGATCTATGCTAGACATCTATGTAGACCAGTTCTCTGCTTGTTCGTCAGCCGTTCCGCGTTCGTCCACCCTCTGCTCCTCTCCATGGAATACTTTTCCCCTATAGCTAAAAACCTATCGAGCCTGTTGTTCTTCGCCCTCTTGCTGTTATGACACACCGCCTTCGGTGGCGGTGCTTCTGCCACCGACATCTTTACTGTACCCGAACTACAACGGGAACAGCAAACGAGTTAGCCCGGAATCGAAATCACACCACTTCCTCTAAATCCCGTCACCATTTCTGGCCTACTTTACCCATGGCGCGTTCTACCGCCACCGTGCTCTGTTTGCCTAGCGTTCAACGGCATGACGTGTACTCTGACGTCGCGATCAGGCAGCCATGCATGCAACTAAGTCAGCTCTGCTACCGAGTCCAGCCGGCACCATCCAACTCGTCTGCCCGAACGTCGCAATGCATCCCCTTCGACTCGTCGCCCATCTCTCGCTCGGCCGGTGTCGAGACTAAGACCTGTGGCGGCTGTTTCACCCACAGCGTCTGACAGCGATCTCCAAACGGAAAACATTCGCTTCAACAGCGGCGACGCTCGACGCTGGGCCAGCGCCAGTCGTGTGTCACAGCGACTATCACAACTACACTACGGAGCGAGGCGGGCTCACCAACAACAGGCACTGAGCAGTTAGCGGCAAGGTGGCGGCTCGTCCAAATCCAACTCTTTGTGCTGTTCTTTATTTCTGTTATGATCATTGTTATCACTAATATATATGCCATAGACTAATATACGGCTTCCGCAGCTCATGTTGCTAAACTGTCCCACCCCCGTCCGAATCTGGCTACGAAACGACCCACGCTCTGCAGTCCACCAAAACCAGCATCACCACGGTCACGTATGTCCACCGCCAACAGCAGCACCGTAGAATCTGGCAGCAGCAGCAGCAGCAGCCGCCGCAGTACACGGCCTCCTTCCATAACGCTTTGCACCTGCTTTCCAGATGTCGATTTGCTGACCAGCCCCGAGAGCGCCGCGCGCATAACCCTCAGACACGTCCCCCCCTTCCATCTCGTCTTTGTTCTCACTCGCAGCGAGCACAGACGTTCATAAGGCACCACCTACACACAGAAGCACCTCTCGCTCTCACTGCGTCCTCCTACGCTACTCCCGAGCGGGATCGATCTCTCCGCGATCTCGCGCGATTGCTTCCCCGGCAGCTAGCACGACTAGCACGGCTACAGCTACTGCTTCTGATCTGACCTCTCCAGCTCGCTGCGTCGCTGCCGACCGGCAGACGTTCGCCATTTGTTATACGGCCATCGACGGTGCTGCCCGCTGCCTGTCCTTACCTCTCCTTGCAATAGGAATCCACATAGGCGTCCTCCTCGACGTCCTCCGGACGACACAGCTTCCAATCTATCACAGGCGACGGGCGCAGAAGACGGCCACCTGTTGAATTCAACGCGTTGCCGGCAGCGCGACGCCAGAGCGGATATAGAGCCACGACACGTTCACATCGTCGGATCCGAGCGCAGTGTTGCGGGACAAGCGAGTCAACGGTACAACGCAAGGGAAATCCGGCGCAATCTTCACAATGTCGAAGGTGTTCTTAATCGGAGTCGTCGCTATCCTGCTCGCGGTGTGCGCCAATGCCGAGGTGGGTGGTCGTATTGGAGTATAGTCTAGTAATAACGGGGTGTTTCGGGAAGCACCTAATCATGATCTTATGGCTAGATTCTCACGCGTTGCGCCTGACGCAGCGATGTGACACGCGGCAGGGCCGTCCAAGTAGGGCCGTGGCCACGTTGATGATGTTCGCGCGACCCAGCTCGTGCCGATAACAATAACAGCTACGGAGATCGCGGAGTTGTCGTCATCGTTTGTAGTTCATGCCCACTTTGTGCCGCGGGAACCGATGCATTTGAAATGGACTTGTGACGTGCTTTCTGTGGATAAAGTGGAGCTTGCATCAAAGGGATTTCAACGGACCTGGTTGAAACGTCTCGCGAGGCTTAGAGATAGGCCTAGCAAATTGTCGTGGCCAGACGAAGGCAGTAGATCCTAGACAGGGATTGTGGCTTACGTATTTTGCTGAATCACATGAGGATGTATCTGACTCTCGGCTATGTATATATCTATATTACAGGCGGAAGGTTAAAAAGGGTATAGGTGTTGATGTCTGTTGATTTCGAATGTCATTCTTGATATGTTAGCGTGTCATTCTTATTTTATTAGTGAGTGCTTCAGTAGATCAATACGGTAATAGTTCTTCCACACGTGTTAGATGTATAGCTATTTTGAAGTTCAATATGTTGTATCTAGATTGAAGAAAGCAAACTACTGCCTCGTGCGATGGGCGGAAGTTCAGATATGACATCATGTGATGTAAACCCTTAATGGACACAGTGAAACGTCCCAATTCCGCTTGGATTTCCGAAGACAAGTCGGCCCGCTATTGGCTTAGATATAGATCCAACACATTTATTTAATAGATAAGAATGTTAAAAAAGTTGAGTTATTGGCTCCCTTTTCCTTTGATTGATGTTTGATTTTCTACTAGTTTGAGGGTTCGACCGTGGTTCGTTTTGGCCTCTGAAACAACTTGTTGTTCCTTTTCTAAAACGACAATGACACAATCAAGCCAACGAGAGGATGGAGCGTGGTCCTCGTGCTCCACTACACCCACCTTCCTACGAGTCGCCCTTCAACCGTTACTAATCTAAAATCTACAACTAGCCTTTAACGACGCTCCGAAATTGGAACCGATTCCTAATTCTAACATTCTGCCTGTGCCTGCCAAAGCACGATACGCACCGATCATATTTCTTCGACCCTAATCAACCCCTTACTAATTAGCACCGCTTGCTATTTCCACAGTTGTATGAATAGGGCTACAAATCGTATATAATCATCACTCGTTTTTATTGTGCTATCTCACCGAATCGTAGGCACATGCGTCTTATACACATTAGATGCACGGTCGTGATAACGACGATAGTTCCGACTGTTTCGTTCGTTTCGTTATATATAATAACGACAGGGTAAGTCTCCCGTATGGGTCTCGAGGAGCCTTGAACGTCGAATTATTATTACTGTTATTATTATCGTTATTACGATTAGCATAATGGTATGAATTAAGTGAAATGTATCATCGATGTAAATATGCGCATATCATTTTTCTCTTTTTGTATGTATATCTATTTCGCATGTACGCGACGAGTAGGACGAGTCAGGCGAGACGACGACGACCACAGCAGCAGCAGCCTCGAACACCAGCGAGAGTCATGAGACCCACGAGAACGTAACAACGGCTAGGCCTAGTGATGCTTCATCCCTTCGGGCGTGCGCCGGCGGCCTCCTTCTCGTATCGGTGACAGCCATGATGCTGCGCTAAGCGCCACAAGCCGCGTCAATGGCCAGACGCTCGCGTTGTCGCGTCGCGACCAAGGGGAAACTCACGGGCAGCGCACGACTACAGCGACGGCGGCGGCGGCGACGGCGACGTCAGTAACAACAGCTAGTAGCAGAAGGGCAATAAGGGTAAAAACCTCAATAGGGCGTATAAAGTTAACGCTGTTAGTCCCGAACATCGGATCGATATGAGCACGAACGTCCAGTGCGCGGCTGAGTTAGCCAGCTATTATATAACAGTATGATGCCCAGGGCGGGCAGGCGGGAAAGCAGAGGATCATGTCGGCCTATCTAGACATGTCTCTTATAGCATCGCTCGGGGAGGAAAGATGGAAGGTTCTGTTTTTGCTCGAGATCAGGACAAGAGGAGGCGGAGAACGACAAACGAACGCCCACTGATACTCCGTGTCCAGTCGGTCAGATACGACGTCAAAGCGAAAACGTCTATTAGAGTACTGACGTCATTCATCAATGCGTAATACTCGATCATTAGGGGGTGGGTGTGATACTGTTGAGTGTATTACCATTGGTTCGATTTCGTGTGAAAACAACAGCGTTGATATACAGCAATTATATAATAAATTTCTATATTTCCGAATGGATATATTCGAGCCGAGAGGGATGTGGGGAGGGGGCGGGGGGCGGAGGCGGTGTCGGCTGGAAGAGCGCCAATGATGGAAATTTGCTTGAGCTATTAGTCGCACCCATTGACGAGTAGTTCGTAGGGCTTAGTTGTTTGTGAGCGAAACTTCGATTTTTAAAGATGTACGATTTTGTGTCTGGCGGGAACATATATTGGATATATTGAATATTCCAGCTTTGCTTTGTTTGAAATTCTGTAGATTTGGGCGTGTCGCCGGGCTGATTTGCGACAGAAAGCGGCCGAATATGTTGTTAATTATCGATCGTGTGTTTTTTTTGCGCACGAGATTATGCGTTCCGATACATGCATTATAATTTGAGGTACGATACAATAAAAATTTATAAGTAAAGAGAAACTGGTCTTTTTTGCAAATTATTTTCTTCATATAAGTGGAACCCTGGAATAGATATCCTATGTAGATCATACTACCCGTTTAATCCATCTAATTTTTCCCCTGAATGGGACGCCTGAGCGGATGAGATTTGTTATCATCAACCAAGCACCAGTCGCAGCTATGACAGCCGATCTACATATTCCCGTAGCTCATTGTAGTTCGTCTGCCTCGTATCTAATGATTGTTAGAAATAAATAGAGCCCTTCACATTACTAAATATTAATACCGAAAATCCCGTTCACATAGTACGATTTTTAGACAGCCTGGAAGTCACCCCTCGAAACAACCTATGAAATCTTAGGAGTCACATTGCGCCAAAGGGCAATCAACAAATCGCCCGACAAAAATACAATATATCCACACGTTGTTAAGCGGGCAAATTGTCTTCGTATTCAGCTTGCTGGTTACCGTTACTATCCAGTAGGTTATACATCATAGTGTTTCATGCTGTTTTTTCGATGCCTAATACTTTATCAACGTTTTTTTGCGTGTCAACATTGAATCTGTATCTTTACTTTAGGGTATTTTTACGTGTGTGTCACTTATCTCTATATTTATGGGTCTCCAATACGATCTGGAGCAACCATCGAGCGTAGTTGTGGCAACTTCCATGTCAACCGACTGATGGGTCTGGTCACGATACGGCATGTGTGTGGTCGCTTGGAGTCTCGACAAGACTCACCCGCGGACGGCTCACTGGGCAAAAGTCGCATTATGGAACGCCAATGTAGCGCATCTATCTGTCTCGATTGTTTTTTTTTCCCCAAAGTTATAGGTTAGGCGCACACAACCTGTGCTTGGCTACGGTGCAAAGGGTCCGAAGAACTCTACAACCCGCGACCATGGGAGCCAATACGCTTGAGACTATTCTGGGCAATGCTGTAATCTACTGCAGAGAACCTTTATGGCCAAGGGTATCTTGCCAATGTACAGTTGTGGGATGCACGTTGATTCGTCGCGTTTAGTGGACTTGAACATAAAATAAATAGAGCCACATATCGGATTTGGTTGGCCGAATGACTTCCGATATACGCTACGCCTACCCCTGTTGGAGTCAGATCTGAAGGTAGCACCGACAGGTGCTCAACCTAATATCTAAAGATTAAGCCTGTCACCGACGGGAATAGCTCAAAAAATGTAACCTTAATGCAAATATAACGTTTATATATATATATATATATCACAGGAGGTACAAACAGTCAACGAGAAATGTTATTGTTATGCGTTTTTTGTAATTACATATCACCATTTTGAAGATTGTATACAAACGGATGCTCAGAACTTTGATAGGCACGCTGTACCCCAGACGCCAAGTATATCTGAGGTTCAATCCCATGTCAAGTCGTTCCATTGTTCCAGCACCGTGCTTGTATACTCGACACTGATTTGTTGTATAGCCGAGCTGCAAAGGTCGAAGGAAATGCTTCGAAAGTGAATAACTGAGAGACTACTATGGTATGAATCTGATATAGGTAATCAATTAATTTTATGGATCGAATTAGACTAAGCATAACTGTTACGGATTATAGAAGCTCTCTCTCTCTCTCCCAACGAAAAACACATGTTCCATCTAGTTCGCTTCAGTGTAACACACCAATGTGTGAAGCTGCCCAAGGATACAGTTCTCGCTTTGTCGAAATCTCGCCAGCTAAATAAGGCAGGCGCCATATCCTGTGCAGGCTGGTCCGTCACGACGAACTGGTACCGATCGTCGGCGTTTCTCGTTGTGGAAAGAAGACCATGATGTGTTGTACAGTATACGGTGTCTGTTGTAAGCACAGATCGGTGTCACCTAGTTAGCTGTTACCATCAAATTGTCGTCAGTGACTGGTGGAGCACACTCGCGAGGTTTCGTCTTCGGCATCGTATAGTTTTACAGTATAAATAGGTGTTGGTAGCCCTGGGTAGCCCTGACCTAGCCGGCCATGCAGCCAAGCGGCGATGACAGGTAGACAATTGTCGTGACTTGAATAACGTCAAACAGTGAGAGATTTGCATGTCGCTATACATATATATATATATATATATATATATATATATACAGGGCCGCACGAAGTGGTACGAGTGATCCTTCTTTGGTTTATGGCTTCGATTGCGCCACTGCGGTGGCTGCAATAAGTAACTGGATGGATAGCTGGCTCGGGTTTAGTCCAACGACACCATATATATATATATATACGAGGCGAATATCTAGCTTATTTTTCAGCGGCAATCGGCATCAAGTAGATATGCTATTACTATTATTATTGTTACATTAGCATGTTTATTGTTATTTTATGCATTCATATACACCCGCCTACTGTTATTCACATCAGTCTTTACATTAAAACAACTGCTAAGGTTTTAGGCATGGCTCCCTTGCCTCTTGTTGATGATTCGGCTTTCGTAAGCGCTGCCAACCGGCATAACCAGCAATAGTCGTATGTGCAATTTACAAATTGGGAGAAGCCGAAACATTCGATTGTGTGACACAGACGTCGATTTCCGGTGACGCTGCAATTGTGACAGTTTCAACACTGCGAGCAGCAAGTGAAACGTTCACCTAATGGACCAGCAGCTCTTCCGATCGTTTTCGTGAATTCGACCCTGTTCGCGATAGACATATTGACGATTGTTGGTGATAGCTTTTGATCTAGTCGCGGACAAACACCAGTGATCATCTTGTCTGCGCTTAGCGTTTAGCCTGTATGATGCTGGTGTTTTAGCTATTGTCATTTTTCACATGATAGCATGGTACCTAATAAAGTATCGCCGTCTTCCACCGTGTCCGGGCTTTCTATGAAGAAGTTACGTTTATCTAAAAGAACTTCAAACGAAAAAGAATCTCTGCGCCTCGTAGAATATATATATATATATATATATATTATGTGCATACATCAACAGTGACTTTCAAGCATATCATTTTTAGTATTCCCAACGCGGGTAATAGATGGCCGTCATGTGATCGTCCACTTTCGGCCGAATTGTCGTTTGCGCTTGTGAAACAGTCCGGACAGTACGTCAGAGCTCCTACCATGGCCACAGCTGTTTTGTCCTGTTCGAGAGTGAGTCACGGCATTCTCATGTGGGATCTTGCTATCTTTCAGGCCCCGTGGAGCAGGACATCCGTAGATATTCTTTCACTATCCAGTAATCAGCGATGATACCGTTAGGGCCGGTGGGCCCACCTCTTTATTTTAACACTCCGAACACCTGTTTGTTTGCCGATCCATTTCAAAGATGGCTGGTGGACCTTTTCAAATATTTAGTTGATTTTCTCGAGACAGCTTCGGGGAAATCGCGGCTCGGAGACGACGTCGAGGATATGCTATTAGATCATATAAGCGGTGTATATGAGGCTTGATAGGAGTGTATATTTTTCCTAATTTGTCTTATTTGGATTTATTTATTTACTTGACGCATGGGGTCGTAACGATACGTTAAACGTAAAATTCGTTATTTTATTACATTATATAATAATACTATGGCTTTTCGAATCGAACTGTCCTCTATGATTTTGAATACCGTCATTACAACTGAACTCATTTCATTACATTACATCTGCCATACAGTCATTAAATATGCAATAATTCAAGGGGTTGTTGGGGATTATTACTTAGTTGTTGGGGATTACAACTTAGTTGCTGGGGATTATAATTGGGGATTATAACTTAGTTGTTGGGGATTACAACTTAGCTATTGGTAACCTCGTTCCCCTTCTCCTACAGCTTGGATAATAGATAAACTAGTTATTGTGAGGTGCGAGGTCGACTCCAATGTTGGTATCGGCGTTACATATATCTATGCAATCTTAATTGTTTACGGGCCACACATCACTCGATTGGATGTGTGCATTTCCCATATTGAAGCTTATCCACAACAAAAATAGAGGATCAAAATAATATTGAATATATATATATATATATATGGTCAGGTGCATTATATATGTGTGTAGATATACTATCTTAAAGTATCCGTATACTTTACGATCTATGATGCAAACTACAATGATGTTGCAGCTGTTTTGTCACTGTTACCGACTCGTTCCGCTAGCGGGCGCCAGCTGTACCGCCGCTTCTCCGACCTGTCCTGAGCCGCTTTGGCGCGCAAGCTGTTCCCCGTCGGTGATATCCGACTGTCCACCCGAATCGCGCACCCTGCGCGATGAACGGCGCCACATGCTGACAGGCGAATCGTCCATGGCCCTCTCCACCTGCCCGGTTCTTCCACCGGTTGCCTGCGGTGCCGTTGTGGCGAGTAGCGCCGCGCCGGGAGAGACTGACAGTTGCGGCTGACGCGCGGATACCTGAATTTGCCAGACCGCTTCAGTTCAGGTGACGTTGATCCGAACAACGGACGAATCTGACGGCGGCTTCGAACGTTGAGTGCCCTTTTGCGGAAAACCTGCGGACGCGATGCGTGTCCTTTCCTGAATAGGGGATCACTGCCAAAACGGTGGTATGGGCTTATCTCGAGTACCCCCGTGCAAGTCAATGAATGTGCTTTAGGAAGCTGGATATGAGAGGTTAGGTTGTGAGGTGTTGTTGGGTGGTCGACTTAGGTGTGTGTGTGGTGGATTTCTACGAGAATACCAACTGCTACCTCGATCGTGACCGCGCACGTGACTCTTTGGAGCGATGAGGAAAATGGATAGTTTTTGTGCTCAAGCTGTAATTGACAGCGAATAATGATACCGATGGCGGTCAGGTGTTTCTCACACCAGGGATTATCTCATAATAGTAATACTGTGCGCCACCTTCAACGTAATGTTTAATGTGACGCGGTTATGAATTGCCATCCTGTGCCATGGATAATGCTTATGGACTGAATTTTGTCGGGGCCGACAAAATGTTCTATTTTTGAGAAGCAACTCCACTGTAGCCCCGTGACAAGACGATGACAGTGCACTCTATCGGATACGGTGTCCCTCAGGAAGCACCATTGGACCATCTGATCTTCTAGAAGCAGTTTTGTGCCTGCACTGGACTTAATTTTCTCTCCCATTATTCACTGGATTACTTGAGCATCAAAAGGTAATTTACGGGAGGTACTTGATTAGTTTCGATTTCGCAGCGGGCGTCAGTTCAGCTGATCACGGCTGCGCGATGAAAGCTCACCCACTATCGCATGTGATTCGTTGTCTGTCTGGCTCTCACCACCGCGGTGTTAATTAATCGTCTGCCGTTATACGCGCGCGCACAAATGACTAATAGGCTTATATACAGAGGCAATCCCATATCATCGTCGACAAGAGGATTGTCGCGTGAAATATCTACCTCAACTGCACAGTGCCGAAGGGAAAACGAAGACCAAACTCTAATTTCCATTATACCCCCGAAAGCGAAGTGGCTACATAAAAAACACTGTTTTTAGAGCTGACCCTCAGCTGGTCCCCTTTCTGACAGGCCTCATCTCTTAACCTTATAGGTATTACTATGAGGACCTGTCAGGGTCACCTTTACTTATTCTCTTCCTTACTCGAAGTGGCTACATGACCTAAGGAGGTACACCCCCTTTACCACGTCTGCCGGAGCAGGACAACTCGTTATTGTTGATGGTAAAGTACACAATCCAGCAGGCTCGGGCTAGTCAGCACTATCAGCAGCAGCAGCAAATAAAAACTGAAACGACTCACGCGAGAATATGCTGAACCCCCGTTAGCGCGGTGGCCTGAAGGGCTGAGGCCTGTCGAGGGTCAGCTCGAAGAAACAGGCCCGAAGGGCTAAGTCTCTGGCTGTAGGGAAACCAGGGGCCGCAGGTTGGAGTCCCATGTCGCGATGACATATACGACAACTTGAGCATTGTAAAATCGCAGTTCCTTTAATAACAAACCAATCAAGCTCTTTACCTTTGCCGCCACTTGTTCATCTTGGAACACCCCGACGTGAGCGAGCAAATGAAATCTAGCAATTTTAGATAACGAAGTGGGTAAAATAGCTATTCACCGAGGATTTTCCTCGCTGCCGACTCCCCATTGACGTTCGTCGCTCTGCCGCGGCGGCGTTCGCTGTCAGCCAGCAGCAATTCCCGTCATGATAATAGACCCGGGGGTGGGCAAAGATGTTATTAAGGCAGTGATTGGCATTACCGACCGACAGAAACCGCTCTCTGTTTCTCTGTCCGAGCCGGCTCGTCGCTTTTCTTTCGCATCCTTTATCGTGGCGTTCGCCTCCGCGGTCGTGGATACAGGCGGAAAATGACAGTAGTCGCGCGGCGGCCGGGCGCCACTGCGGGGCTTACAAGGTTAGCTCGTCATTGGCTCGTCTCATGCTATCTCAGCACCACTGCGGAGCTACATAGGTAGACTAGCGAATGCAAAGAGAATGACGATGCTCAGGAGCGATGAAGGGACGAACTGTGCAGAAATAACGCGCCCGCGCGCGCGCGCGCGGAGCCTGTTCCGCGGGGCTCATTGTTGCTGATAGGGGGCGATTGTACGGACGGCTGGTTGGACAACGGCCGAACAATGACGCTGAAGCGAATGAAAATTTACACTAAACTTTTTGTATTTTTGTTGCTGTTGTTGCGCGCCGCTGCTGCTGCTGCTGCTGTTGTGTGCTGCCCCTGCTGCTGCTGCTGTTGTTGCGTGGTACTGGAATAAACAACGCCGAATCGAGTGTATGACCACTGGCTGATCGTTGGTTCTGCGTTGCTGGCAATGGCGTTGATAGTGGCGTCACGGTGATAAATACTTGCATCTCGGTGTTGGCTTCATGAGCTGAGCGGTTTGCCTGCATATTTCGCTGGAGCGCTAAATGAAGGTTTTCGATTTGTTGTTAAATCAATGAGATTTTAGTGACTCGTCCATGGTCTTGATAGGCTCCATTGCACACCTGACCGCTTAGGAGGAGGCGGGGATTCTTCCTCTCGGAGGGGTTTCAACCAGCTTAGTTTCTACATACGACCAAGTATGTTATACGTGCTTCGCGAGCGGATATCGGACAGGGTGCTGCCCTCTATAGTGGTTGATTGTTCCTGCTTTTGCTGTGTTGCACAGGTTTTGGAATAACTTTGGGCGTGTTCAGCGCATTCGCCCCATGTAAACTTCTCGTCATGCCATATATATATAGGGATATGTGTAATTACTATCGTCAAGTAATGATGATCGCTGGCGCCACCTTCAGCATACTTACAAACGCAAACTGTTCGGAACAAATCACTCCGAGTCGATCTCGTTTGGCCGGCAAACATCTCGCCGGCGCACATTATCAAGCATCAGTTGATGCAAGGCGAGAGCGAACGATTGGGATTTGCCGAGGCAGATTTCCACACTCGGACAGGATAGTTATGATGCTGGACATGCTATTGCGGTGCTGTTATCACGGATGTGAATGGGTCTTGAGAAGCCAGCCGCCATCGAGACCGGCGACGAAAGAATGACAATAGAGACCGCCTTCTGCCGCCTCTCGTTTCAAGTGAAACTTTGCGAGAGCAGAACTTCGAAGGGCTGAGCTTGCCTGGTCGTATCCAGCGTTCCGCGTCTGGGGAGCAACAAATCGCAGTGAACGAAACAGCACACGTCTTTCAATATGTCCTTTGCTTTCCGGAGCTTCTCCCGAAACGACAGACGCTCAGAGTTGAACGATGAAGTCTGTTTTCGCTATTCTCAATGTGGTTTTCTTTTTTTATCATTATTATCATCTATTATCTATTATTATCTATTATTATTATTATTATTATTAGTCGAAAGTTGTAGGTCGCTGCGCGTCGGCGTTTTCGTCACAGCCAATCTCATCCGGCGTAATGGAGTCGCTCGGCCGAAACGGGCTAACTCTTAATGGCCATCTAACTTACTCAGTAGATAGATCATAGGCAGGTAGGCGTATCATACGCAGAGCTCGCTCTTTTGTATTGGACGCGACGACAATTCGTGTTTGCGATAATATGGAACGAGGGGGGATTTTCTGCGACGTCTTGCTCTAACGACAATCAACGTGTTTTTACGACACACAAGGAAGCTTTTAGAAGCAAAAACTGAACAGCATTTTATTGTTACACTGCGGTAGCGTTCCATGGTAGGGCATATGAGCGTATGCGTTTCTAGATAGAAGCCACTCGAGCAAGCTCTCTCGAGGTTGACGAGATACAAACGCGATCTCTGAGGGTAGCGTACATGGGGCAATTATTCTCTGTCGGACGGCGACGATAATCGGTCGATGACGATTCGAAGTGACGGCGAAAATGTCGAGACAAAAGTTACCCGCTCCGAATTTACACGCATGAAACACTCGTAAGGAAATTCGCAGCTGGTAAGAGGGAAGAGAGAAACAACCACAGAATTTTGTGGACCAATGAAACCCTGCTGTTTGTGCGCTGCCGACTGGTTCGCGCGATTCTCTGCATGAAATGATGCTCAACCTCGAATTCATCGAGGGCTGGAATACAAATGGTTAAATCCAGGGGAATTGTTCTCCTGGGTCGTTTTTTTTTGGCGACCTAGAACAGAATTGCGTGTGACATTCACCCTTGTTCGCTTATATCGTTCAATCATCAGCCGCTGACGTCCGAGTGCTACGAGCAGATGGTGGTGGTGTGCTTTCAATGGACGGGCCTTGTGTTGGCTCGTTCTGTGAACAACCTGTATCGATTTTTATCGATTTTTTTAAAACGATTCGATTTCTTCTTGCCTTACCAACGCTGCTAATCAATCGCCGTCTTGTAGGGTTTTGCGGGAGACCGCGTACGAGACCCGACACACGGGCTGTGCACAGATGGCAGATTTGGCGGTCACCTCGTGAAACGTGAGGTGCTCACCCCGCGACCACATGACCATATGCTCTTCTAGTCCGTAATACATGGGAGAAAATTCGGCCAAAGTGTCCATCCACTTCAGCGTCTCTGATACAGACATGACCAGAAAATGGACGTAGATGAGCAAAGGGGGGGAGGGCGGTGAGGTCCTGCATCCTGCATCTTAGCCATGGTACGACTCTCCTTAGTGTGCCATCACTGTCTCGACGATGCGAACGCAGCAGTTAATGGAAACAACAAACATGGCAGGTCACCGTTGTACGCATCACCAACGAACTCGAAACAGGGATGATGACACTTGTACGACCAACGAGACACGGCTCCATATCCCTGTCTATTTTTGTTCCACTCGGCGGACATCTCGTCTACATCACCAGCGCGTGCTGCTCGAGCGCAAAAGCTCGCCCGCAACGGAAGACTAAGTCTCTCTGCAGACGTGCCACCACTCGTGACGTCGGTAGCAGCCAAAACCGACGGGAAGCTTGTGGCTTGTGCAGTTGATGCTGCAAGCCGCGCGTGCCATATACATTATGGCAATTTCACGCTCATTAAGCGAATTAAGAATTGCATGCAGTCAGCCGGCCAGCCGCGCGGTCGGTCCACTGAGTTTCATGAGTGGTCCGGTCTATGCAGTACGTCAGTTTCTTGTTCATTTCACCGTCAGTTATTGCCCGGCTGCTACATGCATTGCCGAGGACCTGCTGCGCCGCGCCGCGCCGCCGACCGGGGCGAACGACTGCCGCTCGCCGACGCTTCGTATGATCTTATCAGAACCTCCTAAATGCCTCCAGTAAATTGGAGACGCGGGCGGGGGTAAGGGCCAGGGTGGCCCGCGTAGATATACACATAGTTCGCTGTCTGGCTGTTTCGGCTGTGGTAATATCCACTTGAATTGGCAGCAGGGGCAGGGGATCCACTCGAGTTTCTGGTCACAACTTTCATCGTTCGTTGTTCTAGTTGCTGGTTTTTCCGTTGCTGCTTCTGCTCCTGCTGTTGTACCATCGTTGTTGAAGCTGCTGCTGCTGCTGCCGAGGCTCATATTGTGTTATGCATCATTTCCGACCGGGGGCGTTGGGCCATGCCAATGTATAGGAAGGAGCCGGGCACTATGCTGCATCGGAGCCAGCAATAACCGCAGCGACAACAACGGCAGTCGTCCTCTCCGACGTTCAAGGTCGTGTTGTATTATACACACACAAATAAGCATATATAACTAAATACCATAGTATATATATATGTATATGTATATATATATATATATATTATATGCATGACTTTTCTCTAATTTCATGGGTAGTCGATCTCCTTTGACAGAAAGAAAAAATATCCACAGGTACACACACACACACACTCACACCTAAAAAGTATCGCATAGTGTTCTCTCTCTCTCTTTATATATATATATATATATATATATATATATATATATATATATATATGTATATACATAGAAAAAGCGAAAACGATTCCAGAGAAGAACTTATATTACTTTCATGGCAAAATAATGAGTGGTACTGCTGGTTGATAATGGTCGTCGTCGTTGTGGCGGCCGTGCTGGTGGCGGCGATGGCGGTGGTGCTAGCAGCGATGTTGTTTGTGGTTCCACACGAGCGCTGCATCGAAAACCAGATCTCGTCGGGAGAACGGAAACGCCAACGAACGAGCGGACAAAATGAACGGATTGCTCCGCTGACGGCCGCATCTCCGATATAGCATAGCATACAGGCCAACGCGAGCTGATTTTTGCCCCGTGCGAATGTTGCTCATACTCGTCAAGAGCCGCCAGAATAAACCAGAATATCTGTAGCAGCAGCAGCAGCAGCAGCGGCAATCGATAGATTTCGGATGCATATTTCCTTCAGCAGCAGCAGCAGCAGCAGCTCCATCATCAGCAACATTGGACGCCGACGGACGCGCGGCAGCCTGAACGTTCGGTCTGAGCTAAATATTTGGCGTGTGTTGTTAGTCTGGTTGACGACGACCGACCGACCGGGCTGCTCATGGGCATTTGCTTGTCGTCTGACATCGAATACATCGTGGCAAGCACGTAATAACGCTGCATGTCATAGTGTAGTGTCGTTTAATAACGAAAGTGGGCTTTTTGTCTGCTCGTGCTTGGAGAGGCTACTCGGCGACGGTCGACGACAAGGAGCTGCTGTTGCTGTTGTTGCTGCTGCTGTTGATTTTGTTTTTGTCCAGAGAGCGAGAACGCGTTTACATAATGGCGACATTATATAATATGTTGGCAGTATAATATAATCGTACATATTGTGAGCCGAGAGATGAAATCGCCGTCTGTCATTAATGGCATCATTGATCATGGTTAGTGATTTTACGAGGTTCGTCTCCGATGTTGGTTGGCGTATCCACGGGTGGATGGTAATGCGACAATGAATGCCTGACTCTCACCCGAGGGTTGTCAATGGGCAGTTGAAGAGGATTGTATTATAGCGGATCGTATCATCGTCGCTTTTTCTACGGCTCTTCAGTGATTGATGCTGAATGCTGAACTGTAGTCTACATGTAATGAGTGATCCAGATTTAATGGGGACAAAATTCGAGATGGTTTATCTGGACTAGGTCGTATTCGTTGTCATGTAGCCTCGTTCACCCTGAGAACAAATGAAAGATGCCTAAACTGCGCGATAAACTTCAGGCGGATTTTTCCACGAGCCTACTTACGTCAACCTACCACAAGCGCCTAAATGGCCGTAAACCTTAATAGGACGCCCCTATTAAAGCTAGGAAGGAGAGTACGCATTTTCAAAATAGTCCCCGCTAAAAGCCCATCTACATGTCAAAGAAGCGACAACGCCCACACCAGTCAGCGGTCACTGCCACAGCATCAAGCTGTACCGCTAATTGCGACCCATTAATTAATCCTTTATACGATCGATCAGTACAAGGCAGCATTAAGGTACTCTCTCGACACTTCGGTCGTGTCCACCGCAAGAGTCCACCGTCGCCGCCATCAGCACGATGATCCGAAGCGCGACCATGCAGGCAAATCGATACGACAGTGGCAATCCATTGATCTCGCATATAGATCGTCAATGTCGTTTTATCTATGATGATAAACATCACTGTATGTTGTTACGAGCTCCGACGGACAGGGGAGGGCGGGTACGATTGCGTAATCATGCGCATGTGTAACGTTACAGTGCCGAGCAGCAAGTGCAGCAGCAGCAAATTCAAATTCAATTAGAGCCACTTGGTCGCCGCCAAAATTGCTCGACAGCACTGATGGTGTCCACCAGCCGACAGCTGACGACCGCCGCCGACGCCTCCTCCGCCGTGACGGCCCCGTAGAACTGATGCTTGATCCATCTGCACGAACGCAACGCGAGCCAAATCGATCGGCTACTACTTCTGCTGCGGGTCCTCCCGCTTCGTCTCGTGCTGTCACAGATGTTGATTGTCGGACGGTCCACGGTCCGACCTCAAGCGATAAGCATGATCCGCCGGTGGTCGTCGCCGGCGCTTGGCGTCGAGCAGACCGCGCAGCTCAATCGTCCAATCAGAGATCGATCGATGGGATATTGTGTAAAACGTGTTAAAAGTGAAATCTATCAGCTCAGCAACGCTAGCCACCCCCACTGCAGGTTGTTATTGCAGATACGGTGAAAGGTCTTCTCGCTCGGAACATCTCTCTCGCGCGCGGGCGAACGCGCCGGAATCGAACGGGCTAGCGGACGAGGCAGTTGAAGCTTGAGGTGGAGGATGTCGTGAAGCTCCGCCGCAGCAGGCGTCTTTTGCACGCATGTCGTGAGCTGTCAGACGTCAACCTTTCTAAAGCGAATGTATTGTATTATTATTATTATTATGTATTAACGGCAACGGATGCGCGGATGAATCTAACATTAGCGATACAAGCATTGCCACCGCCATTTGCCGGGACGGCTAGGCTACGACAAGGCTGATGCGGAGAGAGCTGACCAACAACTACTTGGAAATCTATGGACGGCAGAGAGAGAGAGGGAGAGAGCGAGTGAGTCCTTTGTCAGTTTGACCGTTGACTGTTTGCTCTTACACCTGTTGCCCTGTAGTGTATATGATAATACGAATTGTATGTACTTCAATCGACGAGTAACTGGCCGCACCGCTTGCCACCAATGTATAATAAAGCGATGGTAGGCAATGGGAACGGTGAAGGTAAATGGGGCCAGTGATCGATTGATCTGTTTCTGAGACAGCAACGTCGCTTCGAGAGAAAAAAAAACAAACTTCGTCTTTCTATGATCATTTTCAAGGTGGTCACTATATTTTCCTTCCTTGAACGGTCGTTGAGTAATGTGAAGCGAATTTGTAATGTCGAATCGGTGATGTCACACGATTTCCGCAACTTAATTTCTATTTGCAGATATATATATATTATATATATATATTTGTTTTTAATTTTATTTATTTTTAACCCTGCTGGTGTTGTTTCTTCGGCCATTATTTGGAACTCGTTTCTTGTGTTACTTCAAACCATATGTATACTGCGGGATTCGAACCCGGGACTCTAGGATTTACATATACATGTATATACCCACTATTGTACATGCGTACATATCACGATGCTATACTTACATCAACATCTTTCATCGCAGCGTAATAATTATCGAGATAACCGACCACCCTCAAAATACTATTACATATATACGTCTATATATATATATATATAAAAGCAGCGGAAAGTATAGCAAATCCCAGCATCGGATGACGCCTCGGCGAATGTCATCGATGACAACGATGATGCGCGTCGGTGAAAGCGAACCTCTGCGAGACGAACAAAGTGGCAGCGAACGACCGGCGTCGGTGGAGGATGATTTTCAATTTTGGCCCAGGATCAATCCGTCCGCCAAACAAACGGAACAATGGCGAATCAATTGTGTGTGTGTGTCATTGATTTTTAGTATCATCGATAGAAACAGTAGCAACAGCGGCAGCTGCCGCACCGACAACGGGACTGGACAGCCGGCCCCAGCTCAGCTAGCCACTACATATATGATAGCTGCCCCGGGGCGGCTGGATGCTGTCCATGTGCGATCAATTGCATCGCTCTCTCTAGCTGGATCGGCGGAGGTACAGGCTAACTCATGCCACATACGCCATGGCGTGGAGCCATCACACGTCAGCACACAACGACCACCACCGCCACCGCCGCCAGCACCTGCTGCGAGGGACGCTGCGGCGGCTTCTGCTCTGAGCAACTTCTCTGTTAGTGCTTCTGCATCTGCTGCTGTTGTTGCTGATGCGCCTGCGGCGTTTATCGCTTCGTGTTGGACCCTTCGTTGATCATTTTTCAATGTCATCCGCTCCTATTGAAAAGTTATATTATATATATATATATATATATATATATATATATATATATGGTCAACTAGTAATCACGATAACAATAATACAATATATAGACGGATACTGATACTACTACTACAACAACAATCGGTTTGTCTATTATTGTGCGCGTGCGTACGCATTTGTATGGACGGCTGGCTACGTGAATATGTGTATTTGTTTTTATATTATAGTCTGAAAAGACTAGCTGAAGATGTACATAGACACGCATACGCTCCTAAAGACACACACACACACACAGACACATATATATATATATATTGTCTAGTGATGGCCATAGTAGTGATAGCTGTATATGTTATTATATTTTTGTTGTTGTTGTTGTTGTGGGGTGCTGGGGCACCTATTGACGACTGCAAAATGGAGGCCGTCTACTCCGCGGTGATGTTTCAGTCTGGAACGAAGAGTCTCCGATCTTTTTGTGGCGGCGTTCGATCAGCGTCATCATCACCGCCAGCGCCACCCCCACCATCAACCTCACTCCCGCGTGTTGTCCATTCGTTGCTCGATCTAATCGATGATCTGTCGTCACACGGGTCGTTCATATCATTCGGCACCAGAACGCCTCCAGCTGAAAGCTGACGGCGGCTTCGATTCGATGGCACGACAAGGAGAGTAACAGGCAGCCAGCCACCCATAGTGGCCACCATGATGCGAAGCATCTCCTATAGGGCATCTTGGAAGCGCGCGCGCACACAACTGTGATGTGAAATAACAAGCGGCTACACGGACGTGGAGGTCTGGAAAGGTCCTAGCTCAGACCTCCGACCCTCTCCCCAGAATGAATCCGCAGACGCTTCTGCCCGCAGAAGTCAGCAGGTCGCCTCGCTTCGTTGATTTGTCTCGAGATTTATTGTTCGAACGGCGGCGTCAATGGGGTTTTCAATTCGCTGTTTATCCTCCCCCCCCCACCCCACTCCCCTCCCACGAAGCCTCGCAAGCCCCATCGAACCCCATCAGTTCCTATCGGTTGACGTTGAAAGAGTCAGCCGCTGGCAGTCCACATCGCACCGTATGGCCCAAGCTGTTTCTGATGTTGTTGTTGTTATTGGCTTAAGCGGCCGGCCGTACGACCAGTAGTAGCACTGTTGATGCTGGTGGCTCCGCGCGAAATAGCCAGAGCGTCATGTTGAGACGAATAACGCGCGAGAGATGGCTTGACGATTAGATTTACCACTGATGCCAATTGGACCAATCGTGACCCTGTTGGCGACTTCCCTCTTCGCGAGCTGGACTCGCCTCGCTGTTATGCTCTGGTAATCTTGCCAGTCTTCGGCTCGAATCGGCTCGATTCTTCGACGTGACGATTTGTTAAGCGACAGCTGAACGAGACTCGGTGCAGATGCGGGGAACGTTAGCTTTTCATGCATGAGGCGTATGCGCATGACGGGCACAATGCGGCGTTTTAAGAAAAGGCTTTCGTATAATGAGGAGAACACTGACGATCCCGGTGGTTGAATGACTCGGGACTGCTGTGACGGACATGACGAAGATGCAGATACAGTGATAATCGACGGATTCGATAATCGATATCAAAGGGTGTGTGTGTGTGCTCTCTCGTTCGGCAGCAGTCATTGCGATTCTGATGAAGAGAACTAACATCTCCATCGAGATTTGCCATTGATGTGAGTTGTGGTATATGCGAGTCTTACATATAAGATAACTCAAGCATGGTAAAGATTGCAGTTCCTTTTATAAACCAATATATATATCCCTTAATCTTTACGGGACCCTAAGGCGGAAAGGTGACCATTGCGATTGTAGCAGCAGACGAATTACGAGGTGGTCCGAATGCCACTAGGTGACTCCCCTAGTGACTTCGAAATCTGTGGATTTACCACAAAAACTTTTTCAGCCCACGATTGAGCCCCAGTCTCGTCTCCCTTAAGTTGACTGCTCCCGGCTCTTCATCGACGCTCGCCAGCTCTTCCACAGGGTTAGCCAAGGGTCAGTAGGTGTCCTTTCCGGCGCCATCTCGCGTATCCCTGAAACGGGCTAAGCGTCACACGGTGATTTCTCTAGTGACCTTTGGCCGACCCCAGGTCCGCCCATCTTCAGCCAAGCGCAAGCGGTAAGTTCTAAAATAGCATTCGCCCCTGTTGTGTTCTGCTTGCATCGAGCTATAACCCCGAGATTCGGTCAAACCGCTGTCCCATTCAACTATGCCCCTCTGTCTCAGAGTAGAGATAGACTTAACTAGAGCCATATACCGTATGGCCATTCAATATCATCTGTATCGAAAGCATCCGATACTTACCAACTTAGATGATTACCAGCGTGCGATGCTTAGATGAATGATTGCTATGAATCAATTTAGTGCCTCCTCCGTCTCGACACAGAGAGACCTAAAGTTTTCCGGCTCATTCTCAGCCAACATTTAACGTCCACTGTACAACTGCTTTTAGCATTGCTTCGTAAAAGACAGAGAGACCTTCGCCTCCGGACTATCCCATACGATCTGTTCTTTGTGTCTCAAGATGATGCCATTGTCCTGAGCATGTTTCGGCTCGATGCGGACGCTGGTCGCTGGCCTCTCCACTTTCAAGTCATTTTTTATTGGTCTACATAGCAACTTCTCACTTCGATACGTCGTGCTCGTCCGTCGTCATGGACGCAAGGACATCATCGGTAGACTGAACGGTAGATGAACCCCCCAGTGCAACGGTCGGCCATCGTTCAACTCGCATACAACGGCTCAGCCTCATGAGCGCCGAAAAGTCCGGTCAGATTGTTGTGACGATCGCAGACTTTGCGCAGGTTGCTGCAATGCGGTGGTGTTGCGTTTTATCTGTTGTTGCAGCTGCTGCTGCTGCTGTGCTTGTGGTTGTTGATGCGATTTTAACGAAAATCGGCACCACTTTGCAGTTTGGGTTCAGGTTATCATTATTTCGTGTGTTTAATGTTTCTAGCAGTGACGTTCGGTTAACTGCTTCTGAACTTGGCTAAATCAGAAGGTTTTGCCCGGTCGGCTTTCCCGGACGTTCGACAAAATATCTGATGTTGCAGTTCTCGAAGATGAATAGTGACAAACCAATCAATTGATGCATCTGCACTATGATTGCCCGCCGTGTAGATTAGCTTCACGGCGTGCCTTTGTATTCAATGAATATATAAAATAGAAAATATGCGGTCTTTGGAAGTGGCCATGTTCGCGTGGATCGGAGTTGGTCTCATCTAATCATTACTGTGATATTATTATTAATGATGAACTACAATATATATATATGTATAAGGTGGAGATCCAACACAAAACACAATCTCCAGATAGAATTATCGTCATACCAGCATAGTCCAAATGAGCTTCTGCAAGTGTTCCACAAGTGCGCGGCCCCTGTTTCAAGCAGCCGTTTTATGTTTTGCACGTAATGTGTGTTTGCCGACAATCGTAGAATGCCCGTGTCTGAGATATATATATATATATATATATATATATATAACAGCCAGGAACAACACGGAGAGGACATCGAAAACGTCCACGCGGAAGTCTCCAAAGATGAATTTATGCCTAAAACAAATGAATAACATAATCATATCGTCTGTTCACGGCTCATACACACAGGCGGCTGCCCTTCCAGATCTGTCCATATTATCTCGAGTGATTTCCCACACTTGTCTCCACAGAAAATTCCCCCCAAACATAGAACTCCTCTCGTATCTTATCCGCCTATGGTGGTCCGCAGCTACATTGTCACAGCAGTACGTCGCTCTGCCCGCTCCGTTGACCGTTATCGGCCGCCGTCGATACCGGTACCGTTACCTCAAAGCGCAGCTGTATCCCGTCCCAATAATCGCAGCCTATCCTCCCGTAACAAGCTGCCGGATCGACGGGCAGTCGCTCATCGAGCAGCCGAGCCCGTGCCACTTATATCGGCAACGTCTCTCTCCCCGTATCTCTCTCTCTATCTCTCTCTCTATCTCTGTGTGTCTGGACGACTGTCGTTGTTATTTCTGCTGCTGCTGCTGTTGCTGTTGTTGCCTCTCAACGGTGTTCATCACGCCGTTATGTGGCGATACTCGCTTCATGGCCGTTGCCGCTGTCGGCGCTGGCGTCGCGCGAGGCTGCCGCCGATGTGATTATGTCACAGGCACCCTGAGACACTGACTGCCGCCAACGATCAGCCGTAGTAGGCCACACTGAAGATGGACGGTCGGGCGGGCGAGGACCGGGCCGCCGCCGAAGACGGCGATGAGTCGAGGGTCTTCGTTTCTCCGCGCAAACAGATTCTGAACGGCGCTAGTCGGCGTGGCAGAAGCAGCAGCAGCGCCACCGACGGCAGTAGCAGCAACAACAACAGCAGCAGCAGCAACAACTGCATCAACGAGAAGTTACGGAGGAAGGTGGCGACGGCGGAGAACCATCGCGAAAAGCACACGCGGCAGCAGAGGACCTCGGGATAGGGTCAGATATTGAGGTGATCTGTGACGATCAAATGAACCATACAGATGAACCAGAAGTGGACAGGCCTGTTGGCGCTTCTGCTGCGGCAGTGCTGGCAACAACAACGACAACAACAGCAACAACGACAACAGCTGTAGCAGAGGTCTGTTGAAGAAGTCTCACTTCGTCTAGCTCGAGCAGGAGTCGTTGTTGCTCGATACCGTCGTGTGTTTTCCGCGCGCGGTCGTGTCCTGCGCGTGCACACGCTCCGACCCGGCCTAACACTTAGCAGCGGTAAGTGGCACCGGGCGAGATGACGGCGGGCCGGCAGCAGATTGCGGCGATCAATCATCGCAGCTCGTGTCGTTTGCTCCGATCCCTATAGTGGCGCGTCTGACCGTTGAAGATCGCTCGAGGTATCGATCTTCGATGAGGGAAGCAGATCTTGTGCTGCTATCGATGATCTAAACGGTCCCGATTGGCATCATACGAATGTCTCTCTCTATCTCTCTCTATATATATATATATAAATGTATATACATATATATATATATATATATATATATATATATGTGGGCTGACATCAGGAAAAGCTCTCACCTTTCACCTTACTATCGTGATGCTACAATGATGCAACTGATGATATAAGATAATTTGATACAATATATCATTCGGACGAAGGTAACGGAACCTTCAATACAACCAAGCAGCAGCATGCGTTTACGATCGCGTCACCAATGCGAATTGCAAGTGTAGATGTTGCACTCGTGTCTACCAGTTGTTTCGGGGCAATATATCTGACGTTGAGACGTTGTGGTTATCTTCCGATTGGTCCATTCCTTATTATATTATTGCAAATATATAGGGTTAACTCTCGTTTTGCATTTGGATACGGCATTTTCCCAAGACAATTTGACAAGCGACTTCTCGACGTATCCACGCATTCCTGCGAGAAACCACGTGGTTAGATACATATTGATGCCATTTACGTGGATCGGTGGAACGCTACGGCCATTGTCAACGTCACAGCGCGATGATCGTCACAGCACAGACGTCTCGCAGAGAAGAATGGTTCCATCCTGGCGCACTCCCGCTAGACGCCGCTGCACGTCCGCCTATTGACGCGCAACTCCGTAGCGATTTGGTGTGCACAGCGTCGAAAATCGTTGTCGCCGCCGCCGCCGTTGTCTGCGCGGGACCTTCTCGAATTAGATAAGAACGGCGGCGGAAACGGCGCGCAAAAGTGTAGAAAAGAAAAAATGCACAATCGGTCAACAATAACTGGGTTAAACGCTGGCTTCTCTCGGCAAAGGCACGCAGTTGTATTATATTGTACACTGGAGCATCGTGGCGCGAAGGTGCTACACACGACTGGGTGTTCGCGATACCCAATCGCACCGCTGGTCCAAACAGGCGATGGGTCCGAACAGCGGTGCTGGCTCGGCACCGTACAGCGGTGCTGGCAGGGCATCAGGCCATCATCTGGCGACGGCCGAAAAAAAATCGAGACCACAGCTAATACCGCCGCTCGCTGGCGACACTAGCGAAGTACCCGACGACAGCGAGAGGGACGCAGTGGATCGAGCCAGTCGGCTGCCTGCGAGATAATGTCATCGAGATAATGCAGTTGCTTCTCCCGGCGAAGCGTTGTCGATGACAACGCAGAGCCGCTGCTTCTGCGGCGGCGGCGGGTTGTTGCAGAGCCGCCGGCAGGAGTTGCTTAGCGGAGACGGCCGTGGACGAGGTAACGGTGACGAATAGAGGTGATAGCAAATAATGTGATGATGGCCCACTAGACCCGGCACAGGGAGGGAGGGGGACTTGCCGTGCGCGGAAAAACGGCTCGGGAGCAACTAGGGGTGTACGTAGCGTACTTATATGTATACGCATTATAAGTATACATACCGGAATCATGGTGGCTAACGTCGGCACTGCGCTGCCGCTGGTAGTGCCATGTCGCGGAGTGGCGCCGAGCGATCGCCGAACGATCTGGAGACACGTTGACCACTCGTATTGGTAACGGCGGAATTGGTTGCAATTGTCAATGTCTCCGTCACGACTTCAGATCAAAAGAAAGAGCGAGAGAGAGAGAGAGAGAGAGAGAGAGAGAGAGAGAGAGAGTCGGAGCGAGGAAAGATGTTCTACCTATCGTTGTGGTCGGTGTTTGCGCCAGCGCGACTCGCCGATCCGCGTCTGGTAGCTCCTGCGTCCTCCCGGATGGCAAAGGAATGCCCAAATCGCTATCATAATAAGAGGGTGAGCTAGGGAAAGATAACGATATCGAGGGAGAGCGAGATAGAGGTGGAGCCAGCTAAGATAACTTGAAAGATTGACGACAGAGGAGAAATCACAGAGAGCAAAGCAGAGATGAATCAACGGAATCAACAAGCGCAGGCGAAACACCGCAACATTACGTGGAGCTTCATTGAACAATGCAAAGGAATTAGATTCACTGAGATGGTGGTGGCGATGATGATCATGATGATGGGAGCGAGCGGAACGGGGGTAAGAAATGGAAAAGGAAAAATAATGCTGGAAAAACGCGTGTAGCACTCGACCGGGAGGGGTTGATGGTGGGGCTGGCGGATTGGCTTACTTCGATCCGCTGATCGCGGAGAAGCGCTGTCGGCTCTTCTGGGTTCGTGTTGTTATCGCTCGAGGCAGGCCCCCGATGGTGAGAACCGGTGGCTGCGACTGAGCGTGGATTACGCGGAGTAAGCAGCTGACACCAATCCGATGATTGGGTCTAGAGTGGAGTGGATTGACGGATGGTTACGTTGCCGCTAAACCGGCTGCCTCTGCAGGAATGAGATGACTGATGCGCGTCCAAGGAGTCCGTAGGCCATGAAACGAGGCAATCGTTGAACTGCTATCGTGCAATCAATCAGCATGACATAACGTCGACGGTGGCGGGCCGAGCCGGTTGGGCTACGTAATCCTGCCGGCGACGTATAGCATGCACATTGACCGTGGACGCTTCGAATAATGAGAGTGCCACTGACAGTACTACTAATCAAGAAGGATAATAATCTAGAAGCAAAGATTAGTGATATCGACTCGTTCTCCCCTCACCACCACCAATGTATGCCTCAGTGAGTTTCTTTAATATTCTCGTTGCCGTTCGTGCTGCGGCTGCTGCTGCTGCTATCGCGGTTACGAGGCTTGCTCATATTCTGATAATGGCCAGATCGATGAAAACGATACCCATGAGAATCCCATGCATACGCATAGCGGTTGTTGTTGTTGCTGCCTGACCAGCGATGATTGAGATGGTGTCGACGATTTTGCTGCTAGATCACAACAGTGAAATAGATCAATCGAGGTTGCCATTGGCGATCATGTAATCAATGGCAGCCAAACTGCAAACGTTATGCAGCCCGTGAATATCGGCATCATCGGTTGTTGTTGTTGCTGCTGCTGCTGCTGCTGTTGTTATTGGACTTTTGTCGCAAATATGCATGTGCTTTTATTGATTTACAACTGTTTAATTGATACCCTAGTTAATTTTCCAATAAATCTCTGTTACAGCGTAATGCAGCGCAATGTTACAATGCAAATTACGAGGATCAATTGAGAGGATCCAATGCCACACACTATGACACCACCGAATAATCACCGATCTCTGCTTGACTCGGTCCCTTTCCGCTCTCGAGCTGCAGCGCTGGATACACAGCTGGTCGATTAACATACCCGTGGTTAATATGTATATGGTTACCACAAGTGAATAAGCATGCGTATGTTCACCCGGTCTAATTCTCACCCACTGATTCGAATTCGAAGGACGACAAACAACAGTAAAGCTAGCCATAACACTATGGTGTTATCAGCGTATCAATGTGACGAATCCAACTATGAGCAGCAATGCGTCGTATTGTGCTGCTTACGTTATTGTTGGTACCGCTGCCTCCCGCTTACTTGTGATGTGATCGTCGTTCACTTCGTTGATGGTAGTCCCTTTTTCTTTCGTTTTTCCAGCCCCCAAGCTAACTAGTCTCACAGCAAAGCGTTGCTCGCGTTGCAGCCGTAGCTATTTTGGCTTACGAAAGGCTTTTGACGGCGTCCGCTAGCTTAATACAACGCCTGTTTATGACGTTTATAACTTTTCTGCTGTTGCTGCTGCTGCTGCTGTTGTTGTTGTTGTTGTTGTTGTTGTTGCTGCTGTTGTTGCTGTTGTCGCATTTGACTCGAGCGCCCAGCGTTTGAGGGACAGCTTCCAGCTCCGAAGTTCTCGCCTCACCCGGATGCATAGAAGCTGGAACGATCAAACACCAGCCGGTGCCATACAGTCGCATGCTCAACGCTACCAGCACCGTCGCCGCCATCATATCCAGAAGCACCGCCATGGCAACACGAATGCAATGAAGCCCTTAGAATGAGCCTATGAATGAACAAGGCAGCACGGACGGCAATCGGACGGCCAACGGTGTCGTAGGCCGACTAAACGCTAATAAACAAAGGCAAAGGTGCTGGTGGTGGCTGTGGCGGCGACGGCAACATCAAGAACAACAACAGCAGCTACAGCAGTGGCCGCAGCAGAGCTACAGACAGAGGCACGCGACTATGCGCTCTGCAAACTAACTTGAATCATCTGGCTAGCAACTATAAGCCCGTAGGGTATATCATCGAGGCTAGTGCACACACCGCACACACACACCCACGGAGCAGGAGGCCTGTGGGTATCCGACGCGGGCAAGACCAAGCGTCTCGCTATCTCAGCGCAACGCCACGCGGCGCGCCAGAAGGGCCCAACGAATGGCGGAGCAAATCGGCGATCTTTGCCCACTCCGTCAGATTTTAGCCTGCCCAAGGCCGTTCGTTAGTTCCAGCAACAGCGCAGCCGCGGCCGCCGCCACGGGTATCCACCATCAGTGAGTACCTGTTGCACCTCTCCCCCCCTATAGTTGGAACGGACGGTGCGCGAAGCAGACCACCCGAGCGATTTACCTCCGCCCGTTCAGGACCGACGCTGCTCCGCGTTGCTGTTGTTGCTGTCGTTGCTGTTCTCGCTCCTTCTGCTGCTGTTGTTGTTGCTGTTGTTGTGGTGGTGGTCTTTGCTCGTTCATGACTTTTAGTTCATTACGATGAAAGGAGCGGAGGCCAGCAATGACTCGGGGGCATAGTTTAGTTGATTAGCGGACTGGCAGCAGCGAAGCCGGTCGGCTAACCGGCAAGCTGGCCAACTAGATAATAAATACATAGAATATAATAACAACGACTACAAGAAGAAGAAGAGGAGGCTGGCGTTGGTTGAACGCCAAGCCAGCAGCAGCAGCAGCAGCAACAACAGTAACACACAGCGAAATACAACGGCGTGCACACACAGTTGGCTAGGTAATCTATGGACGGGGAGAACAAACGCATACGCAATATACGCGTACGTATTTGTGGTGGATTGTATTGAATCGTTCGACGTACGAGTTGCAAACGTGATTAGCAACGACGCCCACAGCCGGGGAGGGGGCAGAGCGTCCTAGAAGCGTTAACAGTACAGATGATGGGAGGCAAACGGCCATCGTTGGCTGATTATTCACAGCTGACTCTTTGCCGGTTAACCGTGAAAGGGAGGGCTTCAGATAAATGCTAAATGGTAATGTCAACCGAATGCAGGATGCGCCACGCTACCGTTGTTTCGTGCGGAAATTACCTCCCTGCTCGTTTCGATTTGTGGCTACAAAACTGCACGATAGCGCGCGACTCGATATAATTAATGAAGTATGAACTAATCAAGGAGGCATGCAACCTGTATCAGTTGTTGGTATCCGAGATGGCGTGTGATCCATCAATTGGACAGTCCTCAATGTGGAAATGCAATTTGCAAGTTTTGAGTAGGATCCTAGGATAAGATAGCTTTAGTGTTGTCAGTTTTCGGAGAGACTTACGAAATGACTTGGAGGAAAACATTGTATAACATTAAAATAGTTATCCTCATAAATACAATATTGTATGCACGAAGGAAAGAAAAAGTTGCTATAAATGTGTATCACCTCACCGCAAAATCCACTAACAGTCTGACAGTGTAGTGACCGCTGGCAGGTGGATGTCTCAAACACCGTCATATCAGCAAATGGCGACCATTAGTATCAGTGTGAGCTGGGGTGCAAAATAAAACCCCTTTTATTTTATTTCTTTTCATTTTTTATATTTTATCAAGAACTAAAGCGTATTATATTGCAGTTCCGAAAATGAATTTGATTTTGAAACTTGAAATGCATTATGATCGAATGCTTCGTGATCGCCTCTTACTGTGCTTTACAGCTGTATACTTTTTATTATTATTATTAACTAATATATATATATATATAGCAGCAATAGCAGCTGCATACATATGATGTACGTGGAGTTAGTCTACTCCTTCTATACATAACGTATTGTCTAGCATGGCAAATTTCCACAACGGCGACTGGATAATATCACAGCATAACCGCCACGGCAACAACAACAGCTAGGATACTGTGTTATGGCCACCGACCAGTCGTCTAACATGATATACAGCTCTTGGCCAGAGGTGTTGGCCCCTGTACGTTCCCACGAGTCTCTGCTGGCGCACTGTACAACAGATGTATGGATAACTACAATAAAATGGTGGTAAATGGCCGCCCGGACGGCTGTGATTAGCCGGAGCTGTGTTCAACTACTGCGTAATGCTAGCAGCGATGTTATGAGGGTCTGTGAACGTTATGGGGCGTTCCGTTTCGCCGTATATGAATCTGCGAGTACGTGGTAACCAGTCTCTCTCTTTCTCTCTCTTTCTCTTTCTCTCTCTCTCTCTCTCTCTATATATATATATATATATATATATATGTATGTATAATGGGTTGCCGCGTAAATGCTAGCGGATTTTGTATCGGTTCCTAAGTGGAGCATATATGTATTAGAAACATGTATCTCTATCTCCCACAATGTCGCTGCAATGCAACTCCGTACGATTTGCAGCGCTGGCCATCCAGGCGGGATTTGTGTCGAGCAACATTGGCCGTTTTGGCAATCCGGCGACCCGCGGGCCGGCTTTTCCGTCACCATCCCGTGCAGCAGCAGCTACTGCGGCTGGAGTTAGCCGCCACTCGGGCATTGCCTATAAGCAAACGCGAGAATGTCTTCACCAGCTCTTCGCGTTTCATCTCCTCGCGTCGATTTTCTCGGTTGAACGAGCTAGCTAATGTTAGCGCGTCGGGACAGCCACTACAGCCCGCTCTTAGCAGCTGTTGTTGCTGCTGCTGCTGGCAGTTGCTCTTCCTGGACAGAAAAAATCATCCCCCTCAGCAGCGCTGTTCACTGGCACGCTGGTCGCCGATTGAAGGAATCACACTTGTCTTTACCGCACCGCAGACCAGTAGCGGGCGCCCCGTCCGACGCCGCGACCGCTGAATGCCGTTGTTACCGGCCAAGCGGCTAACGGCCACTGACTCTGATGTTACTCCCATCGCTGGTCAGGAGAGTGGGTGGTGATAGCGGCACCTGCCAATGACGAGCAGGTAGCTGACGGAGCGGATGACCTTCACAGTTGGTTAACAACAACAGCTACTATGTGAAGGGTCGCTGGGACAGCCGCAGACGAAGATGCCGCAAGAAGCGGTGCCGCGGTCTGGCGACGTCTTCCCGTTCTGCAATACATGCCTCATACAATACAAGATATCATGACGGCGCACTGTGGTGTTACTGTGGGTGATGACGGTCATGGTGGTGATAAGCTGATGACGATGGTGGTTGGAGCATCCAGAGAGGCGGCCAGATATGGCCGTAATCGGATGGCATGCTGCAGATGTACAGAATAGGGGCTTGACAAAGAAGAACGGCTGGCAAAAATGACATTCGAAGATAATGGGGGCACGGGCCAGTCGGGGGGGGGGGGGGATGGGTTAGCCGGCTAGGCAGCTAATTATGTGGTGTTCCGGCAATGTTTACCATGTGATATTGCTGGCGGGCTGCTTGTTAGCGAGATATCGGGGGTACGCTGAAGAAGGCCTTTTTTTCAAGAGTGTACAACACATACAGTCGGGTGAGCACACCGCTAGAATATAGCAGATATCGAAGCGTCTCTGTTTTCTCTAATAACACAGTTGGATCATGTATATGCACCCGTTACTCGAGAGCCAGCTGGCTATCGATAATGCTTGCTTAGGCCGGACCACCATCACAGTCACGTCTGGCCAGCATGAACATCATAACCAGCTTGGAAAATTTTGCTTTAGCACGAATATCATCATATGTGCCGTTCACTTGAGCAGATTAACGCACATGACCGCGTATTCATTGCACCGAGCGCATCCGAGAAATCCTACCCGACTCAGTGAGTTCCGTCATGCGCAGGGAACTTCACCGTTACCTGAGTTCTACCTGTTTTTACTACACGCGCGTACGGATGCTGCCCCAAATTCTGCTTTACCTTTTCGGCCTACTCATCAGTGGACAGCCCAATCCCAGCGGCTGATTAGCCATCGGCACGACGCGCAATCCGTTGAGGCGCGCTCACGTCTATGCACCAAACTCCACAACGTGTTAGTCGTCGGTAGAAACAAGCAAACTAGCCATGATTTGTGTTTTTTCTTCCTTTTTTTTTCTTTTGCTTGCAAATTGCCCATTGTATCGGTCCGTGGGCCAGCCATAAGCGACAGCACCCATTTGCATTTGCTATTGTTAGTTCGAGCTAGTTCGGGCCCTGCTGTGGGATTGTTCGGGCCAGGCGGTTGGCGCGGCGGCGAGGCTCACCTATAGCTCGTTCAGTCGTGCTAGCTGTGTGCGTATTTATTTAATAACGGGACACGTACGCCCACAAACGGCCGCCGACGACCGCCTCTCTCGGTCGTCAGAGCCAGTAGTTTCAGTGCGTTTACGCCGATCTCCATGAATATCGTGGCCGGTGCGCGTATTGACCAGCCGCCACAAAGGCATTAAATAGAAGTAAATGCATGCATACTAGTTACATATGGGCGGACCCGAGGGGTACTATTATAGATGATCGACAGGGGGACCGATTGTATTTAGAGCAGTGGGCGAGACAGATGTCAATAACTGGCCTAAATAGCCCCCCCCCCCCCCGTCGCCGCTCGTTTTGAACTTGACGATTTCCTCCCCGAGTTTCTCGCTGCGGATACGCCGATTTCAAACGGCCCGGACAATGCGTATGGTATATTTATTATTATTGTGATATGCAACATGTATATCCTGCACGAGAAATGTGATGATGCCTTGGACGAATTCGACAGATCTTTTTTTTAAGAGGTTGAAGGTAAATCCTGCATGGACACTAGGCCTCACACTGAGGTATTTCCCTGGTAGTGTCGGACTCTTACTGACTAAATCCACAACCGATTTTGACTTGAGGCACTGACCGGGACTGTCAAAGTATCACTTCAGTCAGTGCTTTGCAGGGACCGGCAACTGATTCCAACCATGTCCTATCCCTCAGTTCCTCTTCTGGGGCGAACCCGAATTCGACAGATCTAAGAGAGACCTTTTATGGCTTGCTGCATCTTGCTCGCTGTTTGTTGCCGGTATCATCAGGAGATTCGCAGCAAACACGAGTATACGTGTCAGGGAAGATTTTGGTGTAATCGTATGAGTATGTCTGGATAAAGTGGGAGGGGCTAGCCGATACGGGATTTCCGCTAATTGTTTCAACGTTTGGTGCGAGGCTATCTCACGGATCTTCCTTTGTAACTTTCGTATGATACCTTGTCTATATAGTACTTTCATCGCTTCCGTATACGTTTTGTGAATATCGGAGTTAATTTGGCTAAACTTCGTCGCTGACCACCCGTCTGACAAGCTCGTGATAAGCGAATTTGCCGCGGTGTCAGTCTAGCAGGATTGCCAACCTAGGAATCACCCTCTCAAACGATTTCGTCTACGGCAAATATATATGGGCTGCCAGCCGATATCCTCTCCTAGCACAAAGCCTCGCCGCGTTGCGGCATCATTACGAGAGCATGGCCAGGCGGCCAATCTCAGAAGTTGCCCCTGCACGTGATCACTACGCTGGGTGAGATGCGTCACAAAACGGGGTCGCACTCGTACGATGCCATGTTCAACTATTCTCAGTCTGTCAGCCTATTCAGCTGTGTCTCGCATTTCGCCTCTTGGCCGTTCAATTCATTCCGCCATACTACACAAAAAACTCGCTTGCTCACTCGCGTGTGTGTGTGCTTGTGTAGCTATGTGTGTGCGTCCGGAGTAAAAGCCACAATTTAAATACACCGGTATTGTTGCGTGTTTATGGTGTTGTATATCGTGCGTGCCTTGAGAGAGGGTTGTGATCAGCCAGGTTACATTAGCATTGCTTTTGTTGGCCCAGTGCTGCGCATTTGATCCGGAATCGCACCGTTGGCCGCCGGAGAACAATACCGCTGTGGACATGATGCAGTATGCCAATGTGATGCTGGTCTGCGCTGAGCTGCGCGCTGCCGAGTTATAAATAATTCAGGCTGCGTCTGAATGGCTCTGGAGGCAGATTCGCGATTTAACTCGCCGCCCAGCCCCAAACCCTGATCCAACACCTATCTCATCCCCGTTTTTAAAACCTATTGCACATGACAGTATGCATATATTCCGCATATACAATTGAGTCCGGTGTTTTTCATACTAATATTACATTATTATTATTCTTATTATTATATAATAATATTATCATTATTATTATTATTATTTTTGTGTGGCTACGATATAAGTAAAGTTGTCATCAGCGACATAGGTGAGTACGCCGAGAACAGGAGACGACTACGGTGATGTCACATTACCAACGGCATTGTGCTGTTTGGCCGACTTCTGATTTTGTTGGGGGAAGCACAGTTTGTCTGTTGCTTCATGCAAGAAGGGTCTGACGTCTGACACCTAATGACTGGTGGCTGTTACTGACAATCCTTGTGAGGTGGGAGCACCGGAGATCTTCCGGGGCCGATAGATACATTTTGCGGCATTTTCGTGATTTGTGGCACGTCGTACCGACGTGTGGTCATTTTTACAGCAATTGTTTCACACTTAAAGCCGCCTATCGGTAGAAAACACAGAAACGGAACGAACAACACTGTACTGTGCTATATTAATGACGATATCGTGTGGCCACGATGAAGGGCTATATATTCTTCCGGACACAGACGAATCCCCGTATTCCGAACTCCCGATAGAGATATATGCCTATACGTGGGCGCTCTTGTAGGCTAGCCGCCAGACACCGTTGGTTCGCATGTCGTGTTTACGGCGTGGAGAGCATATTGCTGGGGTGACGTGTCCGAAAGGATTACTTCTCCAGTTAAATAATATATAATACTAGGGAAATGCTCATTGTTGAGGGTAGGCTCGAAGCTATCTAAAATGCAGGCTTCTCATTTCAAACAACGCACAACGAATACGAATATGCCTTATCAAGGACGCTGCTCCCAAACAACGATCGCGGGCCGAGATCGAACGTATGAGAATATATTCTATACGTGAAATCGGTATTTGCGTAAGCGTTAAGTTTCGTGCGATATAAACGTAAACCGAACACAATCCGTGCCTCTGCTTTAACTATCCAATAACGAGTAGATATAGTGTTAATAATTTGAAAATACATACCTAGTCAATTCGTTTGAGAGGTGGCTAATCGATCATTGATTCCATTTCAGGTAAATTCTGTTCCGAGTTTCGTCATTCTGCTGTTTATGGATAAAATCAATGTCGAGCTCGTGAGCGCTTCGTTGAAGCGGGGAGGCGCCATCGCGCGACCTGACCTTTGTCTGTGTGCAGCTGCAGGACGATTGGGCCAATACCGACGGGGGTCGCAGTTTACCTGGCAAAAGAGTTCGCTTATTATATTGCTTATAGTAGATATTACTTCTTGTATTAAGTTGAAATCTTAAATAAATTAGTTGGCCTGCTCAGCGGGTGTATGCATCAGGTATGAATCCCGTAATCGGCCCAAAGAAAAGGTTGAAACTTCAACTCCTCTACGGCGTGAATTCCCTGTAAGATTATATCGTTCGTTTCCGTGAAGTCTTCTAATTAAATGCAGTGAGCGAAAGCTCGGCCTCGTGGCTTTCTGTGAAAATGAAGCATGATTTAAACTTTTTGAACATTTGCTGAGCATGTGTGTATTCGAGAATACTGGATGCATTTGGTAGCTTGGCTCAAGTTAATTGTAAAAATCCCGAATGATTCTAGCATCTCGTTCGTCTAACTCCGAGCAACGTCGGCATAAAATTCAATTGTAATCAACCAGTAATTTAGTATTATTATTATTATTATAGGAAAGGCTCTCATCAAGGCACATCCAACCGTGTATTTATTAAAACATTGCACAAGCAAACATGGCTTTTTAGAAAATCTGTTCTTCTGCTCCGGCTTATTGGCGTCGTCCAAATCTATCAGCATGATTCAATCACTTCGCGGACACAGAACGAAAACGACAAATACATATACATATATATATTATAATTAGAAGTTGAGTTAAATGAGTTCAAGGTTGAGACAAGCCGGCCGCGCAAATTCAGCGGGAACAACACTGCGATACGCGCCGATCCTCCCTGCAGCCATGGCTGTCACCGTAAGCTAACAGCTACAAAAGCGGGCGAATTTGAAATGCAGAGCACGTGACATTTCACCGCGGCGCAAAATTTGAGCCCAGCCATCGTCTCATCGCGAGCGGCGACTTAACCCATATTTCTTGAAGCAGGTTGGCCATCGTCGTCGGTGACGTCGTCGTCGTCATGCAACTCGAGCTATTTTGTTCGCTGGTGAATTTTAATTTTTCACTTATATTTGCTGGCCGCTGTTACCGACGAAGCCGCCGCTGCGGCGGCGGCCCCGCTGTAGGCACCGGCAGGAGTTGATTTTTTTTTGTCATTCTCGTGACATTCGTCGTCGTGTGCTAGAACGCTGGAAGCCGCCGTGACGTCCGGGTCCAAGACACCCTCTCTCGCGTCCGACCGCGGCCGTTTGATTCGATGTCCGCACTGAATCGTGTTACGTGCTGCAGGGAAGGTCTGGCCTTTATCATCGGCAAATAGTGCCCTGTGTGCTGTACCGGTCTAACTTCGCATGTGCGTACACAATCTATGCCGCCGTGGTGTTGTTCTACCAGGGATCTGACGACGCCGATAGCGTTGAGCGGCAAGGTGCGGCTCGGCGCATATCAGCAAGCCGGTGTGTTGCGGCTGTTGCTGCTGAGGCGGTGGCGACGGTGGCGGCGACGGCGGCAACGGGGTTCGCTTTCCAAAAATTCTCTGCCATTGTCTTTCAGCGGCGGCCAACGTGGACGGATTTGCGTGTGCTGTTGTTGTTGCTGCTGCAGGAGCAGCAGCAACAACAGTGATTGTGAGCTCTGACTCAATCCCAGTCCTGTGCAGTGCTGTTACGATAACTGCTGATATAGCCGATGTTGGCCGCCACAACACTCTCGCTCTCTCTCTCTCTCGGCGTATTCCGATGTGTTTGTGTGTCTCGGTGTGTCGATGGTACACGAACGCTCCTCGAATCGCTCGAATATCGAATAGGTGGATATGGCACTTACCAAGCGACCAAGCAATATGGATATCTATCAACGAGAATCATCAATAACGGCCGCGGATCGCGCGACCGCCGACCCGGGTCCGCTGGAGCCGGACCAATGCTATACTTAGCGCAAGCGAACGTCAAATGCAGCCGATGGACCTTGTAGAGCGTCAGCAGTGGTGTCCGTCGATCTGCATATCGTGCGTGTCCGATGTGACCGTGGCTGCCAGCATGGCACACTGGTGCGTCCCGTCTAATATACATATATATATATATATATATTTTTTTTTGCAATGTTGCTGTTTTTACTTATTGTTTTTCTTGTTGTTGTTATTATTTTTTACATTTTTACCGTAGCCCGGGAAGCTGCTCCGTAGAAAATCGCCACTTTCGGCCACTTCGACGCAATTCGGCCAGCAACTACCGGGGGCCAGTAGGCGGGCGGACGGTCGCTGCGACCGAAATGATTATTGTACCCCACCGAACCACCCCTCCCCGCGACTTTTCCTTAATAAAGGGTTATTATATATGAACTGAATTGATCTGAAACGGAAGAGAATGACATAACGTCGAACAGGACGTTGTTGTACGTATATTACGTATCTGGCGGCTCGGATCACCTTGGTGAGATGTCGAAAATTAGTAGATTGCTATTAGAGATGATATCGAAACTGTTGTTCTCTGGTAGTGGCTCCGGTAGCGATCAGATGGTGGTGCCGTGACGATAAGTCAGCTCGTG
Source organism: Stratiolaelaps scimitus (assembly GCA_019614645.1). Lineage (NCBI taxonomy): Eukaryota > Metazoa > Arthropoda > Arachnida > Mesostigmata > Laelapidae > Stratiolaelaps > Stratiolaelaps scimitus. The sequence goes on along the minus strand of JABWDB010000034.1, from coordinate 362,476 downwards.
CTGCGATCATGATCGACTCGACAATATCCCTGCACAGTATTCGACAGTGTCGACTGCGATAATTCTTGTGGATAGGAGGATTTCGAAAATCGCTTAACGCCTACAACGAAATGGCTTCTTTGTCACGAAAACAAAACAATTTTGAATAGAGCCATCTATACATTGGTTGAGAGCTGTGAGACGGTCGTAGATAATTATGGCAATTATTATTATTATATGTAACAACCAAACAAACAAACATGTGGTTGCAATGGCCGTAACCATAATGACAACACGTGTGGTTGTGAGAGCGAACCGGCTGAGAAACCCTTATTTATAGATATTTGACTGAAATGTATTTAGAGCTAAGTGTCTTCATTTGTTCGCGAATGCTGACCCCCTAGGAACGCAGTGGACCACTCTCCACCTCCTACTCATGCATAGAAAGGCGGAGTCCCATGCGCTTAGACTACTCGCAGAAGACGTTCATATCGAACGTTTTTTTAGTATGATTATTCAGTCTCAATATCGTATCAATATCTACACAAGCGACAAAAATGTAATGCAAACAAATGAGCAAAATTTAGGTCGTCCACTTGACACTTTCTATGTAGGCCCCTGCAAATAATTGTCCCTCTCTCTCTCACACTATATATATATATATATATATATATATATATATATATATATATATATATACAGTACCAATACGCGCCAGAAACAGCTGTCGTTATCGACCAATCCAATACAGTCACTGTCATCACAGGTAACAACGATATATCGCCATTAAAGTTCTGGTGGTGCCTATGCCTCCGCCATTCTCACAGTCTCACCCAGCAATTCCCGTGGTACATGTCCTTTGTCGCATGTGTATACATATATATATATATATATGAGCAAGCAACCATGCGTTGTATATCTGTTCGATCTGTACAAGTGTGCGTTGCAAGCTGAGCGATTGGCGAGCATCGCCGATCGCCAATCACGGATTGCCGCAGTCGCCGATCGCCCCCCCGGTCCTGCAAGCGTTCGTCACGAGTCGGATGACAGATGTGAACGGACGCGCCGGCGGACCCGCCCCTCTGGCGCAGGAAAACAGCGCTCTTGGCGGTGTTGCCACTTAAAGGCCGCCGCGCCGTTGGTAGCGACGACTTGCACTCGAGCCGTCCGCCGCCGCCGGCTGACACCCGGAAACAACACGCCATGCCTAAGTGGTCACCGAACTAGCGGATGTGTAAGTGGTGTAATACTCTCCGCCTTCACAGTACTTCGGAACTTTACGGAGGCTAGAACTAGGTATCACAGAAATAGCAATCATTTCAGTAGTAGATGTCGTGGGTTTTCAAGGTAGCGTCTAAAGGTGTCAGTGCTAAGGTCTTGCCTCCACACAGCGGAACAGCTGAGAGAGGGTCAGGCGTGCTCATGTCGAATGTCGCTTGCCTCGTACGACCTCCTGCAGTGAACGTCATACAGATTCTGCATATCTTCCTCCCTCTCTCTCTATCTCTCTCGCTATCGGAATAAGTGAGACTCGAATTGGGCCAACAAGTGTGTTTACGGCATCTGCTCGTACTCGAAGCCACGCGCGGTAACGTACTTTCGTTGTGCGTAGTTTCTGTCTGTCTGTATGTCTGTTTGTCCCGATCGATCGATTGATCACTGTTGTCATACTTTAAATACTATTCCGGGCCAATTTGAGTTGGAGAGGAATTGGCTAATGCAATGATTCGTTCGCTTTGTTGCTGCCAGCTCCTTCTCGATGATCATGTGCTTGATGTTATGACGATGATGCCGATTATTATAGGTTTATATTATTATTATTATTATTATTTAAAGAACATACCATGATTACAAAAATGATGGTGGTTTGGTGCTTCGCTACTGATGACAGAGTTTCTTGTACTGTATCCCTTTCTCTTCCTCCTGACAACCCCACCCCCCTGAGGGATGGTCGATTTTAGACCAACAATTACGCAGTCGTCGTCGCAACCACCAGTGCCGACGTTGAGGTGACGCCAGGCATGGGGGGCCCATAAAACTGAAAATCGACAGAAAGAGAATTATGTATGTATATATATATATATATATATATATCGGGGGTTGGTTGCTGCGAACACAGATCGCGAGACGAGAGCGGAGAGAAGGGAGAGAATGAGAAAGATTGTAGTTGATACCTAAATGAAAAATGAATCGATTTTCTTCATAGCGCTGACCACCTGACGACACGTGCGTTTTTGCGTGGAGCCTGTGCCCTCTCTCTCTCTCTATCCCTCCAACGAAGCGATAAATAATATGATGATTTTGGAAGGTTGCTCTTCGGCAGAGCGACAAGTGCAGACACAAAATGCAACCCGTTTGAACAAACTCCAGAGAGACAAAAAAAATGACGAGGAAGTAGGCAAAATTTCAAACAATCAGTCATAATTCTCGTTGCGTCACGAATATTAACAGCACCACCCCGACGAAGTGTTAGCTTTTTTTTGTGTTGGCTGCTGAGTTGGAAGTATTGGCCGCTCGGTAGCAATTGCTACGTATCTGTAGGGATAAAATTGGCCTTTAGGCATGTGTCGCTAAAAGCTTGTTGTCGGGGGCCCTCGCAGCAATTTGCCCTGCTCACAATTGTTACATCGATTTGTTGTTCAGGACCTCGTGGATACTTGGCATTTGATGTGCGAAGGCTGGAAACGAAATGGCGTCTGCTTCAGCTTGACAGGAAACGGCCAGGCATAATTATGTTGATAGTGGTTATTCTTACCAAGGAATTGTACGGTGAACCGTATGTTGTTTGTGTATCCGGTGCAGTTCAGCGTGGCGGCGGCTGACGTTGGTACGTCGCGCTGTCTAGAGACAGAGCTTGTATAGATAAATAGGCCCAGATATGTCCCTGATCGCAGGTTGACGTACTGCCCTGTGACTGACGTCAACCGGAGGTGCGGGCTTTTCCCTCCGACATCTTCCCCTCGTGGTAGTAACGTTGCCATAGGGCGGATAAGTGCCGAGAAGTGTCTCTGATGGGAGAAAACCCAGGAAAGGACCAGAGCTCTTAAGCTGTTAACGAGAGTCGATTTAGTCGAATTCAACATGAGTGTCTTGCTGAGCTTGGCTACAGGCTCCTTCGTGACTTAACAACGTTAGCTGTTTTGTTCCTGTTTGGATACGTATTTATACTCGTATCCATTCCTCGTAAGAGCCGCGGTGTGTGCACGCGATGAGCTGGACGATGCGAGTGTATATTGTCACAGAACTTATATCAACGATCAAGGAGACAATTGGGAGGTGCGAACGCGTAAATGACATATGAGTGACACTCTTGGATATGAGTGACCTCATATCCAAGAGTCCAGGGCTCTCGGGGTGGAGTCGATAAGGAAATACCTCAACCAAAATGGAATTAACCTCAATTCCGATGATAAACGCATCGCGCTGCCCCTCAGATGCTCCGAGCTTCTGCCTACTTCCACGAAGGTATCTACCCGTACGATTTTCTGCGTTAGTTGTTACCGCGTTGTTGTTGCTTGATTTTTCTGCTTCGTTTGTTCATGATTGACGTTGGCCGGCGTCGACCTTGCGTGTCGCCTATCTCCTACACAGATCAATTAGATCTAGTCGTGTCCACAGTACATCAAATCGTCGCTGTGTCCGAATGTGTGAGTGAGTGCTCCCCGGAGAGTTGCTCTGAACAGCAAGCCACCCAAAACACATTGGCCGACAGTGAAACTCGTACGGAGAAGCGGGAAGCCCGAAGAGGCTCGTTGCCGCTTGAAAAGCTCTCCATGATACAAGGCCCCAAGACGGCCGGGGCACGATCGCGACTGAGATCACGGCGGGCCTCGCGGAAATTGCCACCGTCGTCGCCGTCGCCACCGCCGAGCTATCCCCGTCGTAGCATCGCCGATGATGATAACGTAGTCAGTTGTGGTCTGGGTGCTTGCGCTGATGATGTTTTTGACCTAAAGGTCGCGCCACAAATAGCGGAGCCACTCATCACTTCTGCTAAGTCTTCTAGCGGTAGGCGTGCTGCTGTTAATGTTGCCTTCGCTTTAGCTGCCTGCTGCCGAACGGCTGTTCGCCGCCCGTTGTCTCACCACAGAAATTGCCATTACATGACGGCGAACAGCGAATTGTTGTACGTTATTAAAGCAACGAGCCACACGACCTTGATCTATCTCGCTGATGAGCTCGTTGTTAGTTACAGATCAGTCGAGTCAGTTGGCGGCAAAGGCGGTGAGCTTCGAGGCGAAGCACGAGTCGGAGATGCGAAACGCGTAACGAGATGGCGGGAGCCCGAGGGTCGTCACGCAGATTGAGGAGAACAAATAGAGAAATTATGACAAATCGCTTGCTCGTCTGCTTGCTGCTGAGATTTGTGATTCGTTCTCTCTGTTCGTGCTGTTTTTTTTTCCCGTTGTCCTCGGTTGGCATGATCAATTCCGCATAGCTTCGTGCAGAATTCTCCCCGCCTCGTAATTGTATATATATATATATAATATTTTGTCGAAGGTTACTCCGAGTTCGCGCAGTCCATATCATGATGCTCTATTGATGATTTTTGCTACCGGCACCTAATCAAAAATCATAACAGCGTGAAAAATGATTTGGAACAGCAACATTAGTTTGTCAGTGGAGTCATTCATCGGGGGGAAGGGGAGAGGGGGTGTGGTCGCTCGGAAGGAAGCGGCACATTGTAACTCATTTTGCAATACACGATTTTATCAATGTTATGTGCAGGGTAGAGTTCCACCTCGCAAGCCCAACTCGAGCTGTTTACATATATTTATATATATAGGTAAGGTAAAGGTTTATTGGTTTATTGAAGGAGCTGCAATTTTACAATGCTTGAGCTCTCTTATATGTCACACTTATATATATATATATATATATATATATATATATATACAGACTATTACTAAGGCGTACGTCGGCGACCAACACCCAATCGGCCTGCGGCCAGACAATTCGTGCTGGACGGGAGCCAATTAGACGCGATGTTATGATTTCGATTTTGATCATAGACGTCCCCTTGACGCCCTGATCCGGGGGTTTATCTTCTAAGCTCACCTCACGATTGTCTCCCCTCTCGATCACACCGGTTTAAGGATGTGGCAGCATCCGGCCGAGATCATGAGAAGCCTTCATATATCGCCGTTCACTCAACTCTTCATATCTGGCGCAATTAACACTGGTCTCGACGAGGTGACAGTGCTGCCGATGCTCTGCTCGCACCAATTAGCAAGTTTTGCAAGTTGATGACGTGACGATCGTCGAGCAACTCATCTGATCTAGGACTACGCTGCGCTCGCTGCGTCCATATCATCTATGTGCATATACAATATCGGATATTTGTTAACCTCACCACAGCTATTCGATAGTCCATGGCGGGGAGGGTTCCTATAAGTAACGGACCGTAACACGACACATCAACTTCCTGTTAGTGCTTCTTACGTGACGGAGATGAGAGAGAATATCGGAGACGTTCGCTTTCCGAGGGCACCGTAACAACATCGAGATATCGCAGCGATAACAACTCGATGAATGCCTGGTTTTCGTGACGAATCGTTGAAGCAGCAGCGTTAGCCTGCATTAACAATAGGATCCCGATAGTGACAACAGCAGCAGCAGTGCCACCACTACCAATATCACAATATAGGGAGAAAATGCCCTTTTACTAAATAATTGACATCGGCTGCGGCTGCTGCTGATGCTGCTGTGAAATGTTATCTAATTACATTGCTGTACATATGTATTTACATAGGTACAAGCCTATATACGTGGTGGACGACTCAGTTGAACGAAATATGGAGCATATACCTAGCAACATGTTGGATGGATAACTTGAACGAATCAAAAAAAAAACACAATGGACCACACGACAGCCACTCGACTTTTTGCCAATAATCAATTTTGCTCTGCTTGTCCATCCAGTGTCGACAAACCACAGCCAAACAACAAGCGACGAATCAACCACAATCCTAATTGCGCCCTGCAGATTTGTTCCACCTATACCGATACAAGCCATCGGTCTAGCGCTGTAATCGAGTCGTGCCAATCAATACCATTCAAAAGGCAACAGGTCCTTAACAACGCTTCTGCCCGAGCGTCATCCTAGCTTTGAGCTAAAACGCCAACATCCATCCAGTCGTTGTTCTTGTTGCTAATTTTGCTGCTGCCGCCGCCGCCGCTGTTGTTGTTGTTGTTTCTGTTGTTGTTGTTGCTGCTGCTGTTGTTGTTGTTATTGTTGTTGTTGCGCCGGTCAAAATGACACACCGACGTTAACACTGGCCATCCCTTACACCAGCCGTTGGTCTAAGCCGTTTGTCTGTTGCTAGCGAATCGGGCTGTCAGGCCAACGAGCGACGACCTTGGCCCGCACGGTGGCACATGGCACTTCGTGCGTTACGTCGCCGCAGCCACTTATGCTGCCTGATCCTTGTACACCTAACTTCATCGCTGTGTTCATGGCAGGTCGACCCGATCGGCGCAAACCGGCTGGTCGTATAGGGCGGCCAGCGGCCTGCGTAAAGCTGTAAGCCGTACAGCTTCAGTCATTGGGGCAGGCCGGGGGGGGGCGGGGGGTTGCTTGTCAATAGATAGTCAACTAGGGAGGAAGACACTCGCACATTGGATGTAGCCTGTTTGCCAGCAGTCGCTGGTAGCAAGGGCTTTCTTTTTGTAACAAACTAACCAGCGAGTGTGGCGGATTGACTATTCAGCAGCGCTGTCACCGCTGACGATAGCCGATGAGAAAGATGCTGAGCGTCTTCCGATGGCGACGATAGCAGCCGAGGCGAGCGAGGCTGGTGGTGACACCCGCTGACGAAGCCGGCGAAACGAGTAACGGCCGCGCGACAAAACAGCCGTTGACAAAAAAAAAAGAGACAACTTGAACAACAACGGCAGCAGCAGCAGCAGCAGAAACGTCCAACAGCAGCAGTTACAACTTGGAGCCGTCGTCAATTGCCGGCAGCTGCCCTTCTCCGCCTCGCCGGGGCCTGGCCGACGTCTCGTGCTTCGCGCGAACGCCGCCGATAACTTGAGGACTCACCATGTGGTAACAATAATAGTAATCATAATAATGGTAGCGTGAAATACGAAATAGATAGATAGATATATAGATAGATAGAATAGACCAGATGTAACATGCTGTATAGTCTGTTGAAGGCGGCCAGGGACAACAGAACCTGCCGGGCTGGAGTCGAATGGTGACAAGCCAACAACAGTGACTCAAACACGCCAGCACTGTGCAAACTGTGTAACAAACAATAATAATAGCAACGAATGACAAATGCCAATAACCGGCTCAGCACTGAACTAGTGACAACAATATACTGATGAACAGCATGAAGGGGGGGAGAGAAACTCGTAAAAATCGCCAAGTATCAATGCTGGTCACCGCCGCTGGTCCCCGCCGCCGTCGACAGCTGCAATGTGGACTATTGTTGCTGTTGTTGTGGTCGATATTGCTGCTGCTGCTGCTGTTGTTGTTATTGTTGTTTTTGTTGTTGCTGCTGCTGTTGTTGTTATTGTTGTTGCTGTTGTTGTTGTTGTTGCTACAGTAGCTTGATGTGCTAATAAATACCTACTTATCACCATTCGGTGCTGCAACACATGTGTGCACGGGTGTAATTATGATAATTGCTTATTTTACGGCTCTGCGCCTTGGTTCGCTGACATTGCTGCTGCTGCTGCTGCTGTTGCTGCCATTTTGTTCTGTTACGTTATAATGTATTCCTCGGCGGCTCCTCGGCGCGTTTTCAAGCTGTCCGTGTCTGCGTATACGTGGTCATGTATCGACAAATGTCGATGCCTATCCACCGGTTTGGATTACGTCCCTGATACGAATGTGCACGCTCCGGTATCGTTTGCATCGATCCGTTACGATTTTCATTTTGTCGAGTGTGTGGCAATCGTCTTTGATGATACCGCATGGCGCATAGGGGGGGGCGACACATTGACACCCAATATTACTATGATATATTGTACCAAACATGTGCGTCTGTGTGTGTGTGTGTGTGAGTTTGTATGTGGCTATCGAATTATCCTCTGTGCTGAAAGCCTAGAGCCCTCTGCGCGTCGGCCAATGTTGTTGACTGCTTATCGATATCGGCGACCGATGTCTGCGATTGTCTCTATTTTACCTTCGATGCAATTCGCATCGAGTTTACAATTCCTATCATATTATCATGTGTTTGAATGCTCGTCGCGATGTAGCCTCGCTGTTGAATCGTGCCGATATCTCAATAAAACGACTCCGCATCAGGCAAAACCATTATAGCGTAAGAGGCACAGGGGGACACCTATGACGCTGCGCTGCTGCGCTGCTCAACGACGATGGCGGTTCGATGATAAATATAATACATAAATATAAATACATAATAATAATAATAATAAATATTGTACGATCCATCATATCGAACGCGAACCAATTGATAACTGGAGCTGATATAAATTTGGTTTTGAGCGGCGGTGAGAGGTTGGTTGAGCATGATTGGGCTCTTGGACACACGGAGGAAACTAGGAAGGACGCAATTATTATTATTATTATTATTGATTAGTATTCGTTGGGGGTCTGCCCTTATATTGCAAATATACACGCGGTGACATTCATGATTTATTCATTAATTGCTTCAATCGTTAACGAGATCCGTTGGGTGAACTTGGTCTGTTAGACCGATTTACGACACAGCGAAGGTCCCGCTAATTATGAAATTACGCCTATGCTCATGTATACCTAGAAAAACAATGCACACAGCTATATGAAAATCAGACGCAGATCAACGGCTCTCATAGGAAGAGTCCGATCAATTGTATTACGGCCACTAAACCTGGGATAGGTTCAGGTCAGGTCTGCTTTTCGATCTATCGGACTCTGATACAACGCCGAGAACTTACACGTTGTGAAAATCAAAATTGCAGCTTCGTCTATAAAGCAAAAACGACGGAAATTTGTACAATGCTCAAGTTCTCTTATATGTTCTCGCCAGGTCGCGGGACTCGAACCTGCGCCCTCCGGATTTCTACAGCCGGGTAGGTGATAGTCGATCAGTACACGAAGCGTGCGCAGCGTCCATAAGCTTGACATGGCTTCATCATTATTCTGCATGTGAATGTGAGTGTATGTGTGAGTGCGCCTCTCGGGAAAACAGGCAGGACCCCGCCGCCGCCCATGGTCGCTCAGCAACGGCTACAATGATTGCCTATACCATCCACAACATCGACACGAGCCTTTGAGACGTCACTGCCGTCGCGCTTATGGCGAGGGGTTAACGCACACAAGATTTTTCGCTCGCGTACAATCGCCTAACGACAATCACCAACCAGATTTGTCAGCTATTGTCTCGTTCAACGACACACAACAATCTGCATCTGAGCTTGTGTAAGGAACGCTTACCGCTTACATGTGCTGTTTCCATCCGAGATTTTGATTCTCGATAGGCGAGCCCATTTTGACAGACTATGCTCTTACCACGTTCAAGTTATGCTGCTTCTTGCCGTATCGGCTGGGTAGCTGTTTTCACCTGTATTGTCGTTGTAGTCGACTCTCTTCATTTCTTTTTTTTTCCGACAAGAACCCGCTTCGTCTGTCTCTTTCAATATTCCATGGGGATGGTTTTGTCTTATCTAGATAATCTGCTTCTATAGTATGCTCGCATGTACACCCTCGACTCTTTGAAGAGAGCTACAATGTTTTGTCTTCGACGGCGTTGCGGAATAGCGATACTAAGTCGGAGTGGTCGATCTGCTTGCTTAACGCTCTGTGTGCAATCACATTTTACGCATTTCTCGACAACAAAAACAACATCATCATCATCTTGTCCTACTGGGGCGTATAGTTCTTGCCGCAGTCTAGTGCTACTTCATCATTACGAAAACTCAAACAACACTAGTGAAACTGTGCAAGTAAAAGCTATCTGTAAAGGTATCTATATATATATATAAATATATACATAAGTGTAAGAAAATATTAAAGCATGCCATTCAACGACTCAGTGATAGCTGAGTAATGTGGATATAGTCGGATCATTTCGCCGTGTTTCATTTATCAAAGGTAAAAGCAATTTTTAGGTATATTTAGGTATTGCAAGTTGTTCGGTATCCACTTGAGTTGCTTCGGTACAAATCCCGATGCTGCATCATTGTATATCCATTTACAAAGAAAACAACGCTGAACCAAGACGCGTTTCGTTTCACGTATACGTTAAACGCCAATGTTTGCATTGTTGTGGATGCACACTGCCAAAGATTGACCGTGGCCGACAAAAACATGAATAACGCAAGCGTGAATCTAGGGCAGTGCACGCAAGCGTGGTGGCAGATACGAACTGGATAGGTTAACCTACTAAGGTATAACCTATTGCGTGCGGATCAGGCAAAACTACGAAAGTGCCATACCGTACGAAAGCGACTTACCTCGTGTAACCTCACGGCTTTGAAACCTTTGAGACGGACCCGGGCCCCATACGGCTTTCCTCTTCGAGGGGGTCTCCCAATGTCTGCTCTGTGCCACGTCTGTGATAAACGCATAGGGCCCTTGCTTCTGCAGCCCCTCGCTGTTGCCTCTCTATGCAGATAAGTAATGGTATCGCCTCCTCGGGACCATGACGTCCTGTCACCCGATGCCCACCCGCCCGAAGAACCCGTAACTAATTCGATATATATATATATATACCTTAGTTGTAAGGCCCGGTCTGCGTGGGCATTGTCCGTCTAAAAAAACATCTATATATATATATATATATATATATATATCGCAATATTCTCTATTGTCATTATGTCAATAGATAATCTACTAAATTTTCCGAGCTAACTCACAGCCAATATTTACCGTCTACGCAACTGCTTTCAGCATTGAGTCATCAGAGGAACAACTCATTTTCAAAATTTTGTTTATTTTCTCAAGCATTGTTTAATTGCCACCTATATTGACAAATCGGCGGCACTTGAATGTTCATTGTGCATCTCATTTCTCAACAATGCCCAAATTATGATATTGTATTATTTGTCGATTGGGCGATTCAGCGGCGACATGCGCCAGCTATGCTATATTCGTAGCATATAAATAAGCTTTCTTTAATTCACACAATCCGTGCATATGTCGCATCGCAAGGCTTGAACCAGTGATCACTATTCATTTCAGCTAGGAACTCAGTAGATATATCTATATTTATATATATATATTTTTTTTTCTTGATACCACAGCTATTAATAATTGTTTTTCGAGCTGACCCTCAGCTGTTCTGCCCCTATGTGACAGGCCTCAGCTCTTAACCTTTTAGGTATTACTATGAGAGGACCTGCCGGGGCCACCATTGCTTATTGATAAATACTATAGCTGTCGAAACGACATCAGCGGCGAAGATTGCAGCGACAGTATTCGTGGTGAAAATGATTGGCTAACAACATCCATTAAATGAGGAACATATCAATATACCCTGTAATATCATCGTCATCAACGGTTTGCAAGGATTTTAATATTTATTCTTGTGAGGAGAAAGAAACACCCAGCTCGTCGCCCATGCCATCAACTTTGACCCGACACGCCAGACGCTCTCCCTTCAACACTTCTCATAGACTTGGCCGCTAGCTCTGCCGTACGCCCGCGCATAACGATGACACTTGTTCTACCCTGCGAACGGGCGTCTAATATTTCGCGCGCGATATTTATCTACCCGTCCACTCTGGGGAAAGCGATGATATGTCAACCAACAGCAACAAAAAAAACAAAGACACACGTGGACAAAATACGAAGTAAAGAGATATATAGAGAGAAAGAGAGAGAGAGAGAGAGTCACCATTAAGCCGGTCAATTTATTGCTGATGTGAGATTGAGACGCGATCCGAAGCCCGGGTGCCGGTGGTCCAGTGTCGTCGCACGGTCTTGCGTAAGTTTATCTAATCGTCGAAAAAAAACGGAGCGACCAGCGAGCTAGTGGCCGCAGAGATTATTCTTATATAGGCAATATATAATAGCGGATGATACATTTGCAATCGGAATTTGTGTTCGAATCGAATCTGAGCAGCGTCATGCGAGAAACCCCAACAATGAGACAAAAAGTAAAAATCGCTGGGAGCTACCTATTTTCTAGCTGTTGCCTCCTAGATAATGCGACCTTAGTCAGGGTCTAGTGTTAATGCGGAAATATCCCCTTAGCTGTAATACCTCACTAGCTGTCGAGAGGCTGAGTGAGCCATGATTCTGTGGCTCTTCTCGAGTGCTCGAGTATTTCACACATCAGCCGAAGCTGTACGGTGCTACGCTATGGTGTATGCAGAACGAAACTTTGTGGCTTATTCCCCAAAGCATGATGTTGATATTAATCACCGCCGCATCTCGATTTGGCGTTTGCGTTTGGCGAATTTCGCGGCCCCGGCCCTGTCCTTCATCCCCGCACTGTGTCCTGTGTGCGAGATTTTTTGGGCGCGTTCTTCAAGGAATAGAGCAGAGATCAATAGGGATCAAATGGCCGATATTGATCCGCTGCTCTATATATATATAATGCAACTGAATCGATGATGAAGAGCGAGGGATCTGTAGACCAAACGGACGGATGTAATTAATCACTTTGTCGGCGATTCATGATAGCCACCACAACAGCTTGTACGAGCGAAATACGCTTAATTAACGGCGAGGCCGCCAGCTGAACGACAGAAAATACAGTCGTGTCAACAGTATTTTGTTCTTCGAAATAGCGTCACTGTTACTTAGACAATAGCACCCCGCCATATTATCAATAGAGAGAGAGCAATATATGTCGTTACTCAAAACCACTTATCCTAGTCGACGATTTATTAAGCGCCCTGATCGATCAGCTGACCAGCCTCAATCAGAACTCAGCAGCGTTTGGATGGCCATTTCCAAACGGACAGTTGCCAGTTTTCAAATCGCCCATGCGATGTCCTGCCCTGCGGCGGGACTCACAGAAAACAATTGAATATCGCCACGAAGCGCCTACGCGACCGAAGAGCCTACACGAGCAGCACTCATTCCCTCTCGTAGGTGTCTGCCAGATTGCCCGCATCCGCCCTCGCAATCGTGGCAGTGAGATGTTTGCATTTCGCTTTCGCGTACACTTGTGTCTGTGTGTGTCTGCGTGTGTACTCACGACGGGGTCCACTCTATCCCAAAGCTCAATTGCGTGCGGCCACAGACTTGCTCTTCCTGTTCAACTACTTGATGGGTGAATGTCGACTCCCGAACGAAGACACCTTCACCGGCGTTTGGCGAAGTTCGCCGCTTCGCACATTGCTCTTGGCGAAACGGTTGAACGGTTGAAGAGCGAACGTTAGAACAAAGCGGTGACAGCAGCTGCTGCTGCTATATAGATAATCCAATAGCATATACGACGCGTCCGTCCTTGTGCTAAACTGACATCCGCGCATGCCGGCTCTGCCGATGATGGACGCAGCGTTCGTCAGGGGTTCGCCGCCATCTCGCACGCCTTTATGATATATATATATATATATATATATATACAATAGTACATTCGTTCGTACATGCAGATTGCTGTTTGCTTGAAAATCGTCGGCAGTGGTAAGGATGAGTCCCGGGGGGAGGGGGTCTGGAAGAGGTTCGAAGGGAAAGACAAACTTTGTCATCGGTGCTCCGGCCGCGACAGCGAGACACGCCATTCTCACGTCTGTCACAACATAGTCGACAAATAGACAGGCTAATAAACACATGTGCACGCTCACAAACAACACTGTGCCACCTGACATTGTACGAATATATATATATATATATATATGTCCACACATAGGTATATAGATATTTGTCGGTTTCTTTATTTAATCATTCACGTTAGTCTGTGCTATATATATATATATATTAGTTATCGGACCTCATCTATTTCGCTGATTGCCGTGTGATTTTGCAGCCGCAACACACTCCACTCTGACATAGTGCTTGATATTAGCCTATTGTTAGTCGTTAGTGGTCGCGTTGTTATGAAGACATTGCGATGGAGTGTCATACGAGAGTTTCAACTAAATGATCTGATAGGCTCTCGTCTATGATGGCTGGTGGTCGAACATTTTGCTCCAACATTTCTTTAATTAGGCCTCCACATCCTATCCCCACAAGAGTGTTTTCACTAGACGTCTTTCCACATCAAGCAAGTTCCAGCGCTTAGCAATAAACTGCAGAGATAGATGGCCCATAGCATTCGTTACCCTACGAACGAATCACCAAAAGTGTCGTGATGTTCGTTTTCGTGACGGGTCTGCGACCTTTAGCTGTCGCCATTATCACCATCATCATCCTCCTCTTCTGTTTAAATATGATTGTCGAAATTTACCTTCGTCATGACAAACATATCAGTGCCACCGGAGATCATGACAAGCTCAACACAGTGTTCGCCGTAGCGAGCTGTCCCGACCTTTCCCAGTTATGGTGATGTCGACATCGACGATGACGATTACGGGGTCTGATGAGTAGCATGATTATTATACTTTGAACCACTTGTTCATTATGACTCCCCTCGCCTTTCTCCAGCCGGCCGGCGTCGACGAAACTCGCTCCGGGAAACATATGCTTCCGTAGATTTGTCTCTGGCTCTCCCGATTCTGGTTCGTAGTCGCGGCCGCGTCTTCTGTGCAGCTGCGGACCATAGATCGACACCAACGCGAACCATGATCTGAGTTTCTGATCTGGTTGTTCCCCCGCACTCCGGCGCTGGCTGGCTGGCCGCCGCCGGTGGCGGTGGCCGTCCACCACGAGTCGTTTCTGTTCGCCGTGTAATTGGTATTACATGCAATGCGATACGATAGGATAGCCACAAGAATAACGCCGTTGCTGCTGCTGCTGGCTCCCGCAAAGGTCGCCATCATAATCGGTTGTTCTTCGTTGACCGACAGAGTAGCGGCGTTGGCGGCTTCTGACATTCGACGAGCGTCTTGTCACAACGAGGCTTCGGTGGACAGCGCTCGCGGCAACTACGACCATCGCTAGCAGCCACAGAGCAGCTGGCAGATGGGAAATGGAGCCCGGCTCAGGCACGTTCGCACTCTTCGCAAGCCACCGGTTGGTGATATCATTTTCTGGAAAGTATCAACGACGACGAAAAAAAAACAACAGCAACACCATCGCTACCACCGACAGCAGCAGCAGCAACAACCGCAGGGGCAGCAATCCGGCCCAATGCAGCAGCTGTCTACACGAGCAGATTGGAAGCCACCGGCGTTGAAACCACCTCCGCGGGTGACCTTGCATTCTGCATCGATACCTACGCTCCCGCCCGTCGCTACTTGAAGTTGGCGCGTCGGTGTCCCTCCGTTCGGTTGCTGGCTAAGCGTGATTTGACAGAGCCCTGGCTACCAGCGACCTACACGTCTCATCCCATTTGACGCTGTCACGGAAACGGCCATTCGGGACAGACAACGTGAGCGAGCCTCGTCTGCGGGCGATTGCTTGCGCCTCATGTCAGCGACGCTTGGACTTACGGGTAGTCTCTGCCCGTGGAAAAAAGTAATGATGTAACGGCATTGGGACAAGCAGGTTAATATCTTTGATAGCTCGGATGGCGAAATAACTTGATGTGTGGCAAGCCGCGAGACATCGCAGGGACCTCGGCGAATCATTAACGATAGCTACACGATTGAAATTAAACGCGGCAATAAGTAATGGTGACATGTTACCAGCACAGCACACGATGGCTAAGGCCATTGATTTCTGGGTAGAAGTGTTGGCAGTGGTTGTTGAACCACTGTCCAAATAGCACCGGCTGGTTTGAATCATCGGCGTGATTCCCACCGAATGATTCCCGGTACGTGTCGAATGCAAACAATAAGGTATCTGCGGCTCCCCTAACAAGAGCTAAGAGGTTTCTGTTTTTTGCACCAGCTCGCACGTCTACTTCGTACCGATCCATAGCCGTTTTGATGAGAACGTCGTCACGGCAAATGTACTAGAACGCCAGGCGTTGTTAGCCACACATGAGCACTTTTTCGCTTGCTTTTACAGATGACGGTGGCGATTTTGTTTGTATACATAAAAAATATACAATAGAGATCCGATTGATCCGACATGGATCCTTGGGGACGGCCGGATTGATCAGTCCGAGCAAAGCTGAAGGAAAAAGCGAGATCGGGGGCGACGGACAACGAAGAAATCATGCGAAAGCTGATCGCCCGGGGACTCCGATTTTTTGCAGGGCACCACAAGTGATTATTTCATACAGATACATATATATCAATCATCTGATACCTGCGATATGTTGCCATTAAATAGTGGAAGTCGTATGGCGGGTGTATTCGGCCAAATACCGAAACTCGTTGCCGCTGAGCTAAGTTTCGAGTTGCTTCGATGTGTCGACGGCCGTACCCGCTTATTGCATTGCTCGCTTTGTCGCGTTTGTATATATATATATATATACATATACATATATATTGACTGGACCATGATATATACCGTCGCGAGACATTTTCTAGCCAGGATGTGTTCGAGGAACGCTCATACCGGCATTCCTTCAAACTGCAGCCGACTTCAAGCGTACGGCTCCCGCCAACCACCAGCCGCTGCAGCATTCGCCAGAGCCATCAATGATCAGCTGTGCCAATCGTTGCTGTGTCAAAGCCAACTCGACGATCGCTGTCACTGTTGTTGTTGTTGTTGTTGTGTCAAACAAAACGATTTCGACGCCGACAACAACGATGCTGCCCCCCTGCCTCTGTTGACGACGGCATCAAGTGAAAGGGGTCGTAGTGACGCTGCAGTCAGAACAGCAGCTGCGATGTTAGCGTGTAAGGGGACAGATGCCGACGACGGCTGAATGGACGCCGGACGAGTGGTGGACGACGGGGGCACTCGGCGGACACCCCCACCAAAATGAGACACACCGGGCATCCTATTATCACACTGCCCTGTTGTCCATACAGGGGCTATTCTGCTGGCCGACTCTGCCGATTTCTTTCTCCGAGAAGCGGCGGCTAGCTGCCACATAGGCTTTATATGGCGGGGGCCAAACGAGCCGAACGACTTGATCAGACGACGACCAACCGAAACGCGAACCGATATCGACTTTCATCGCTTGCATCCTTTTACCGGTCTGCGTCGCGTGCGACCTTCACCTGATCAGAGAAACAATAATAGCGACTTGGGCGAGCGATCGGCGGAGCCACCGATGGGTGCCCCCTCGCCCCCCCCCCCCCCCCCCGCCGAGCAACACCCAGACGCCTCCTAGATGAAGCCAAAATGTGGCAAGCCAGATCACCCTGGCCCCATCTCGGCAGTCGCCAAGCAGCTGCAGGGCACAAAGCCTCTGCTGCGCGCTGATGTCCGCTTGACCTGGTCCTTCCTGATGCGGAGGCGCACTCCCTCTCTGACCTCACTCGTGATTCTTCTGATGCAACAACAACAACACCGCCGCCACCACGACGACGACCTCTGTTGTTGTTGATGTTGCTATGAAATGCCACTCGGTAGTAGTACAACGTTTGCTTCTATCGAATGGTCCGATTCGGCAGTTCGACTGTTCAGGGTCCTCCCTTCAACGGCCGTCGATCAGCTGTTGCTGCTGCTGCCGCCGTCCGTTGACTCGCTGCTTAGTAGGTTCATGGCAGCTAAAACAACGCCGCTAAGACAACCGTTACAATGACCATAGTATGATATGACTGTATAGTACTACCCATTCTGTTACTCGTATGACGAGGCTGGTGTCGCTTGTCCGGCTGATCACCACCCTCCGGCCATCATTGTTCCTGTCCCGATGTTCGATACCCTAACGACAAGAGCCATCAGCAGCACGCCAGCGTCGACACCAGCGACCACCACCACCACCACCAGTACCGCTATCGCATCGCCATATGGATCTATGACGCTACGACGGTCATTTTTCGCTGATGGCCACGATGATCACACAGCAGCTACGAAACGACTGTCGTTACAATGACTGCCACCTATAGATGTATCGGGCTATCTGCCCCGGGGTGGCTATTGTATAGCGTTGTTACATAGCCTAGCCTATCAGACTTGTATGTGCAGACTTCGATGTGTAAGCGATGTGTCAATATGCTTTCGTTGTAGTCATGTGCCATCGACGAACGGGCCAACACGCTGGACGACAACAGGACAATGGCGGTCGGTGGTAACAGGCCCCTGTCCTCAAGCGAAGACGAAACAGCCCACCTAGATCGCACACTAGGACATCCTAAACACGCTCCGCATATGGCAGCGCTGCAGGTGTTCCAGCAGCTGCTGCTGCTGCTGTGACCCCCGCCCCCCGCCGCCGCTCGCTGTGGGCATCTGCGGCTGGCACTGCAGCCGCTATCAGTGCGGCTGTTGCTGTCGATGAGTTTCAAATCGAAATCGCTGAGTGGGGGAATCTGGAGACGCACGCTGACATCATGGTCGAACACACGCACGAGTACACAAGGACATCGCCTTGAAGGACATCGCTCGTATCGTCGTCGGGCTGCTTAGTACAAGGTCCGCCTTAGTCATTAGTCGAATGATAATCATGCTTCATCATTGACATCGATCCTCCTATCCGTCGTGGCCACCATCGGGCCGACTCTGCAACGCCAGCTCTCAGCTGACAGCCAGCGATATTGACATGTCAATGAGACATTCACTGATTGGGCATTCAGCCCGATCGGTTGACGCTCCTGCACGAAATAAAAAAAGCTGCAAGGCTGTGCAGTAGTGATCGCATGTCTACGACGTCATAATGGGCGGCAATATCAATCAATATTAACCGCGGATGTTTGTATAATAGCAGCACTGCCAATAACGTGTATATATATATATATATATATATGCTGATGATTGCAGGTTGGCCATGAATTTGGGGAACACCAGAACTGATAAGTTCGTCCGTCAATTCGAAATCACTTTTTCGCATTCGGGACGTCATTCTATGATGCAATACCCAGTGCATCTAATAGCGCAGCATCACTGAGCTGCACTGCGAATGCCGCTTCCAGGTTAATTGTGCCGTTACCGCAATTGACGATGAGAGACAGCGGACGGCTGAATCCAGTGTTACGTGAAGATCTTTCTGAAGAGACTCGGTTCTGAAAAGAAATCCGTTGGCGGATTTACAGGATCCGAACGAGTGGGAATTGCTGCTGATGGGAGCGAAACGACAATTTCGCCCGAGTTAACTAAATAGATAAGTACACCAGCCACTTTCAATGGCCTTGTACAATACATGTGCTCCACAAATATCGCACATTGAATTCCACTCTAAGGGCGAATAGTAGATACCTTCGACCAGGTGAAGATCAGGCGGGTAACCGTCCACGAGTCAGTGTCACTGTTCTCAACGAGACTAGAATTCGCGCAAAAAAAAAGAAGTCATCGAAGGGGACAATGATGGTGCTGGTGGTGATAATAACAATAATAATCATAATAATAATAATGATAATAATAACTGAATAATTGTATCGAATAATTTATTAATGCGTATTGAATCATGCGAGATAATTAGATCCAGTCAGCTGATTAAGGTTCGTTGTCAGTCTGCACAACTGCAAAAAAATATATGTATATATATATATATATATATACGTTTATTGTTAATCAATATACAGCCAAATAGATGTGAGTGATTCCACTACGGTGGCCCCGACAGGTTCTCATAGTAATACCTAAAGGTTAAGAGCTGAGGCCTGTCAGATAGGGGAACAGCTGAGAGTCAGCTCGACAAACAAAAATATATATATATATATACAGCCAAATAATTACACATAAAACAAGAAGCACGTATCAAAATTATAGCAGAAAGATACCCCCTGCACACGAGCAAATCATCATAGACACAACAACCTTAGTCGACAATCAGCCGGGCCTATAGCCACCTTCACTGATATCGAATACGATACACGCTCATACCCGCAGGTAACCCAGTCCGCGGCGACTTTTACCGTTCAGTTGACACGCTGTCCCATACGACCGTCGTCCAGACAGCAATTTAGTCTCTAATTGGGCGCACCTCGCGTCATCATTCCTGTTGTTGTCTTTGTTGTAGAGTCCCGTTCGTTCAAGGGTTGCGGTTCTTGTAATATATATATATATATATATCCACCAGCGCATTTTCCCATACGGTGTATGCTCGTATTTCTCGCTCGCCCTGGTGACGTCGCAATACTTCATCATCGCTGTCGTGTCTGCGTGTGTGTTTTTTTACTTCTTTTACAAGCGTCCCGTCCGCTAATTACCTTCTATGGGGACAGTGGTGTGTTGTTTGTTTGTTACCGCATTTATATATTTATTATTACTATTATTGTTGTTGTTGTTGTTGTTGCTGTTGCTAGTATTATAAGTGCGCATCAGTTCAGTGTCCACTTCACCCAGCGCGCGTTTCTGCCCGCTGGGAACTGTGGCACGCCAGCGATGGTTCGGCCACGAGTGTCGCTCGTCAGTGGGAACGGCCGCTAGATTCTTAAAACGTGAACGCAGCCGTAGGAAATGACGGTCAGCGCAACACGGAAAAAACGGGCTGAGACAGACGACGCGTATCACCTCCGCGTAACCCGTTCGAGAATCCAAACTGTCAGATATATATATATATATATACATCCGAGCAATGCATCTTATATATATATATATATATGTATGTATATAAGATGCACTGCTCGCACTTGCATTCAGATAGATTCTATGTCAGGTGAAGAAATAGCAAGCATGGTATAAATCATTGTGTTATTGCTACAAGAGGTAATATTTAATAATTATTATTACTCTAATTATATTATTAGCTACGAAAGAGAGATTAGTACAGGTGACGATGGCAGAGATAGAAGATCGAGGAATTGAAAGCTTGCCGACGCTGGGGTAATCAACCGCTGCCAACCGTTGCCGCCGCCGCCGCCGCCAACGAAGTCGGACAGGTGATCCGTTGAAATTTGAGGTCGGCAAAGGGTGCAATCAGGAACCGAATGTATCAGGCGAATAGAGGAAGATAACGGGTTGTCTTATACATTTGTACGGTGGCAAAATATGGCATCATCGCGACACGTTGACATTCATTATAGATGATTGTAGCGTAAACAAAATTGCTCTTCCGCTTTGGCAGCTAGTTATAACCGCTGTGGGAGACCCGGAGCTGTTTATCATAGATACAAAAAAATACTCGTTAATCAGAGTGATCATGGGAATCATAATTACCCCAAGTCTCTCTCTCTCTCTCTCTCTTTTTCACACATACATATATATAGATATATATATATATATCATGAAGCCAACTATACAGCAAGCATCGGCCCTGCTGTGCTGGCCGAAGCACCGTTTGAAGCTCTGTCGAAAGTATCGCTCGTAGCGGGCCACCACTTTCACTCGGAGAAGAACTTCGACGATCTTCTCACGCGATGACTACCCCCGTTCGTCCGGTGCTGTCCGCCTTGATGTCCCGCACCGTGCGGTCCATCCATCGATAATTTGTCAAATTCGCGTAGACACATCGCCGTCGTCGTCATTCGTGCTTATGTGCTCCATTCCGCGAATACTGACGCTGCGAGCCGCACTGCTCTGGGTACGGGTCAACAAAATGAATAGGCATCAATTTCAGATGACGTGCCACGGTTCGTGGACAAAAGACGCACAGATGGATATATCGAGAGATGAAAGCGACTCGAGGTGGCAGAAGACCTTTGAAATCAGCAGGCGTCAAAGCGGCGCTGGATTCGGGTCCGGCCTATAACGTACATCCGCCTATACATCCAATCGGCCCCGGGAATTAATAACGACGTCTACTTGTGGAGGTCGTTCAACGTGTATACATTTATAGCTGTAGTAACAGTAATTTGATCTTATGGTAAAAGTTGGGTAAAATAGGTATGGCCTGCTGGTATTTGTAGGGTTCGATGACAATGTATCGTGGTTTGGCTGGAACACAGTTAACATCGTCTGTCGTCGGACAGGTCTGTTGAAGACAAGGCCCAAATAGGTCCGGTGTGACCCCCATGATCCCTGTCCTTGAAGGTCCTTAACGCAATGCTACACAGAGATATCGAGGCCTGCCACATGAGAGAGAGAGAGAGCGTTGAGGGCCAGCTGTGAAAACAGACAAGTAAAGAGATCTTTGTTTTGGGACTATCACACTGGCTGGCTCGTCAAGCAATTTGAGAAACGAATTCTTGTCCAGCAACCGCTGAAGGCTCGTTGCAATTGGCAACAGCAACAGCAACAGCAACAACAGCAGCAACAACAACAAAGGCGGCATCTTCCGACATCCACGCGTCGGGCACGTTCGTTGTCTCGCGAACTGTCGAGCGGACTTATTGATTCGACGCACGCGGCCATTGTGCAAGCGCATAGCAAGTACATATATATGTATTGTATTATACATTTTCGGACCACCTCCATCGTCGCTATTTTACGCTTACCCGCAGCAGCAGCAGCAGCCTCAACAACCGTAGACAAGCAGTGGCTCTGATGCAATAACTAACGGGTACCCCTGGGCGACTACAACGTCCACAACGACAAGGGGATGAAGATGAATATAATGTGACCATAGGTAATTCAAGATGCAATTAGCTCTGTACTTTACGTCTGTTTTCGACTTCATGTCTGTTTTAGCTAATTCGTTGACCGCCGGACTGTGGTGGCGGCGGCCGCGGCGGCGGCTGCTGCTGCTGGCGGCAGTGCTCACGATATGCGTTCAAGCATGCACCCTGTTCCCGTTGTCCTGCGACCGAAAAAGCGTTGTCCAAACAACTGTGCCAAACGAGAAGGGCCTACGGCTCAGTGTGACACTTATCAATGTGCGGTATCAATGTCACGGCAGCAGCGTATACACATCACTGTTACTGTACGATAGAAACCAATTGTTTTGCTGTGTCGTTACTGTTTCTGCCGCCCCGCCGGCTCTGGTGCCGCTACACAGCGCAAAGCATGGATGAACGTCTAATCGCTTCTGGCCCCGCCGTATACGTGACGGTAGATAGACGGACACCGACGATAACGCGGCCAGGGCGGACGAAGGCAGCCTAGCTGTTAGCTAGCGAGCGGGCAGGAAAGTTGTTTCGTCGGGGGACAAAACCCCCGGGGGTCTCCTGCGTGCTTCGCCGTTTTGTGGGGCTCATCGTCGATGTTTTCGGCTGACTCTCTCGGGCCGACTCTCGGCGTTGACTGTCGTCTAGCTAGATACGCTGATGTAACTCCGCTGCTGGCGTCACTGTGCGGCGCGCTGATGTAACAGTATAATCAGCTAGTTTCACACGGAAACAGAGATCAGCCGGACGGAGCAGGTGGACGGCGCCCATGAACGTGCGTATTTACTTGCGTACAGCGTAGAAATAACGGAATAGCGAAGTTACACATATGACAGCGCTTCTAAAACATTTCTCTAACAAGGCCGAGTGTGCTTCAACCAAGCTGGGAAGGGGATCAGACGACATACTGCGCTGATCGGCACACTGCATCCCTTAGTAGAGACTGTATGGCCGAGATGTGAGAGAGAGAGAGAGAGAGGCGGTGACGAGGATGCAGAATGCTATTTTCTTTCATAGCTAGCGACGCTTGATCAAGTGCGGGCGTTGACAGGGTCGAGATATAATATATGGGGTGGGTGTACCGCTGCCTGGATATCGTTGGATAGAGATCGCCTGCTCGAATCAGTTGGACACATGTAAAGTTATAAATAACGATAGCAAAACAGAACATTTAATTAAATGTGCGCTGTATTTCGACCGTATGCCGACATGTATATATATATATATATATACATATATACGTAAAATACGAAACAAATCCAGAACGACATATGTATATATATATAATATAAATATCAAACAGGCAAAAGCGTTCTATCGCGTACTTTCCAGCATACGATTAAGTGCCAGCCATTATTGTCATGAATTAATTTACAGTGATGTCCAGCTCTAATTCCATTTTGGCGGAGCTCAGGTAAGACTCGCTGTCTGCATCCCGTGGCACGACGGGTTCGGAAACATTCTTATGTACCACCGACTAATCTACGAGGCGCTGCTGCTGTTGCCGCTTCGGTAACGACGATCGGCAAAATTTACTGCAGACAAAACTCCGCCGCGCGACTAGCACCCGCAGCAGGCAACAGTTTTATTGGATATATATATATATATATATATATCGTTCAGGATTTGTTCCGTCTTTTGTCGTGCTTGACTTGGCCGGCCCCGCCGACCTGTCTCAGAGGCAGCGTTGTCAAGTGGCGGCTCTGAGCTGAGCCGCCCGTGGCCATTCAGAAGATTGATTCTGATCTGATTGTATCGGCAGACTGACGGATGACCCGATATCTCGCCAAATCGATTGCCCGTCTCTCCGCCAACAGGCAAAGCTGCCTGCAGCACGATCGTGCACAATCCCCGATGCTGCAGGCGGGCAGCAACCTGCGAGAGAAATTGGGAACGGGACAAGAGCGTCCCGCGCCGACAGGAGGTCGCCGCCGAGCGTAAATCACTGTAGTGGCGTATATACGACACTTGGGCGTCTTTGGGGTCGTCGCTTACACAAATGCTTGAACCCTGTGTCCTGTGATGTTGCAGGAATCGAATCTGTTTATGCTGCTATGAACGCACAGCTACTTCTGTTTGGATTCGTTAGCGCTAATTAGCAGGATGAATACGATGAGAAACGAAGATCTCGGAGCGTGAACCCATGACGAATCGTAGGTATTCTAAGCTCAGAGGATACAAAGTCATTATGCGAATACGAGAGGTAAAAGCTGGGCATTGCAGTGTGTGTCCCACTCTCGTTCATCTTTAGACAGTCGTTAGATCGCTCCGAAGTGCCTGATAAATTCCGCACCGCTGTAGTGTGCCCCGTCCACAAAAAGGGACATACAGCAGAACCAACGAATAAGAGGCCCGTGTCGCTGACGGTTGTTGCATGCAAGATCCTTGAGAGCATAATTTGCAAGTCTGTATATGAAAATGCCAACAAGCAAGGCCTAATATCCAACGCCCAATTCGCCTACCGCCCAGGAAGGAGTACGACTCTGCAACTTCTAGAAACGCAGTTCGATTGGGCAAGGGATGTCAATAGATCAAATCGTTTCGACGTTGTTTATTTCGACTTCAAGTCAGCCTTCGAACGGGTGACTCACTCGAAACTCCTCAAGATCCTGCCCTTCTTCGGAGTTGGTGATCTTCTCGTAAAATGGATAAAAGACTTCCTTCGTGATAGGACCTTCAGGGTGCGGGTGAACAGCAAATACTCCAATACTGCGCGAGTGACGTCCGGCTGTCCTCAGGGAACGATACTAGGTCCTCTGATGTATATAATGTACATAAATTCCATAATGTATATATTACCGCAATCCATATCCGTTAAGATATATGCAGATGACGTAAAAATTTATTCTAAAGTTGACACGGACCATGAGAGGGCACAACTTCAAAATGCCCTAGATCAGTTCCTGGAATGGACCTTGGGCCTTGATCTAAAACTATCAATTGAAAAATGTGCAGTACTACACTTTGGTCACGGAAATCCCAAACATGTGTATAGAATTGGTGGACATCCTCTGCGCTCTGCCGAAACAATGCGCGACTTAGGAGTAATTACCTCAACCACATTGAAATATACTGATCATGTTACGGATGTTGTGCTTCGTGCAACGCGCCGTGCGAACTGGATATTACGTTCTTTCGTAGTGAACGACCCGGCCCTATTTGTTAAACTTTTTAAGATTTATGTTGAACCCATTATGACGTATGCAGCGCCAGTATGGTACCCAGGATTAAAACTGGACAAAGAGAGGCTGCAAAAAGTGGGGGATAAATTCGTGAAACGCGTCGCTTTTAAATGTCAATGTACGAGGGAGGAAGTGAATATAATGCCAATATTGGCTAAATTTGACAATATAGATAAGCGCACATATATTTGTATTGGTAAACATCTTCCCATGCTAATGAGTGCAATGTTTGATGTGACTGTGACGGCTACCAGAGCTGGTATAAATGTCTTACCTAAATTCATAGCTAAGAAACAATGTGTAAATGACTTATTTCCTTGGAGAGTGTCTCGAGCCCTACGTGATGGGTAGCTTTTTCAAACATATGACCTCTTCTTGGCAAACACATAGCGGCTAACTCAGATATTGTTAAACCTAACCTTTGAAATAAAGCGTTATTATTATTATCTTAACATTTACCGGTCTGTTTACAGGAAAAATAAGAAAATTAATTATTCCTCGCATGTTATTCAATTTCTTCACAGTGTTTGATTGTGATAGTTGAATAGTCAGGCCTGAGTAGGTTGACGATTCCGAACCACCGCTTTATATAAAGGCAGCATAGGTTTAAGATAAATAACTTTATTATCAACTGCCACGAAGTGCGGCGAACACTGCCTCGGCTGGACCGTGTCCCCACCGACTTCGAATACGGAGCTGCGTACGGTTGTGGGACCCCACAATTAAAGCAATTAACGAAAATCGTTGAAAATCAATTTTTCTAATAGTTGACTAAATGGTGCATAATGATAGAGAAATGGGTTATCAATTTGATGGCGGACGGGTTTTATGCCTAACGCGAGCATATTGGCCTCATCAATAGCGATCAGTCAAAAGTTGCAGATGACGGCGCACAGGTACGAACCCGTTATCCGAATTCACAATCTCTTCTTCAAATGTATCAACATGATTCAAGTGAGAAGTCCGACGAAATTATCCGGCAATGATACAGCGGCTTTCGCGCCTTCCGGCAATGACGAATATGCAGTACAAGCTAATTAGCTGCTGGAGCTTCGTTCGGCCCATCGACAATCATCGGCCACAAATTATGACGACGATCTCCACCGTAACGGGCTCTCCTCGAACGTCTTCTGTTTAATTACGCCTCTCGACATTGTCCGACTGAAGTCGCTGATCGACGTCTGTAGACGTACAATGC
This sequence comes from Stratiolaelaps scimitus, assembly GCA_019614645.1. NCBI lineage: Eukaryota > Metazoa > Arthropoda > Arachnida > Mesostigmata > Laelapidae > Stratiolaelaps > Stratiolaelaps scimitus. The sequence goes on along the minus strand of JABWDB010000034.1, from coordinate 335,692 downwards.
GTACGTAAAAAAACGCGCATGAGTCCCTAGCCTGTTTGTGGATCGATTGTCGATCGATCGATCAAACAAAAAAGCTGCTGGTTCAGGTGACAGTTTCCACAAAGCCGAACAGCGTCAATGCACCGATGGCCTCGTCACTCACATTACGCCGTTGCTTTGATACAATAGTCAGAGTAGTAGGGTGGCTGTGTCTCGGGTTAACAGAATAGCGAATAATAGCGTAGTGGGAGATACGACGAAAGAATGGCTGGCCGCGGGACGAGATGAATTCAAGGGACTGCCGCTCAGCTCGGAGCCAACGAGGGCGCGATCTGTACGGCCTTTGCCATATTTGTTAGTATTAGATTGATGTTGATCTGTATCAGAGAACAATACAGAAAATCTCGACGAAGCGTTTCAATGCAGCAAAATGTTGACTCAGGGGCCATGAACTTGTCCTGCAACAGCAGCAGCAGCAGCGGCAGGTGCTGTGTCCACAGCGTGGCTGAGATTTACATAGCGATCGTAATCCCAAATCACCAAAGAGAATCGTGTCAGCTAACCACGATGAGGCGGGTGCGCATATGCATGTGAGAATTATACCGCCACTATAATTCTCCAGAGAGCGAATGTGAGCGATGTTTCGGTGGTGTCTATTTTGGGCGAAGAGACAGAGGTGAAAATTGTGTCCCCTCATGTAGTCACTCATTCGGCTGGCGAATCCTTACTTCATCTTAGCACAGAGAGACATGATTCGTTGATTGTGTCAGCCTTATCTGTGATAGTATTAGCTTGTTCTGAGTATTATATTATCCCTGATATTCCATCCAGTGACGCTGAGAGAAGGTCATGCGAGACATGCTAGCCAGCAGAGCGAAGAAAATGAAATCGGTGTATCTCGATTCTCCGCAGTCACCAGCACACGTTGCGTGCAGGTCAGAGCATGGCAAGAGCTACTACCAGCACGAAGCACTCGTCAACGACTTGTGAGGCGGGTCACCAACGGAAATGACTTTACAAAAAGGACCTGGACATTCCCCTGGGCCTGTTTCTCCTTGTTAGTCCTCAGAAGATCTCTCTCTCTCTCTCTCTCGACCTTTCTGTATACTGCGGTCTTTGTTTCTTCGACTACTGATAGTGCTGAATCCATTCAATGGATCGAATTAGATCGATACATCATCATTATCTTACAGCTGATTGACTCCACTGGCTGAGCCCGGCAGCGTGATGGTCAGTTGTTGTCTCCCACAAGCACTAACAATTGCACCAACAGTGAGCGCCGCAGTAGGCGCCACTACGACCATGCCAGCATGAGATAGTGGCAGCGACATCTTCAGCGGGTACTAGGGCAATCACAATTACTGCTCGTTTTATCGGTAGCACCAAGAACCATCCATATATACATATATATATAAGCAGTATACGTGACTATATATATATATATATATATATATATATATATATATATATAAAGAGAGATAGAGAGAGAGAGAGAGCTGCAGTGTTATTACGTGATTTCGTACATCCTCGCGTTTATCGGTCTCAGCGGCATCGCCAATGTCCATTACTCTTCACCCAGAATACGGCCGACAAATTCACAGGCAGACAGACGGAGCTATTTGACGGCACCATGCGAAAGGAAGATCCAACTTTATTCTGCTATCGATGCTGCTGGTGCTGCTGCCGCCGTTGCTGTACAATAAATAGTACGAGACGCCAGTGTGTGTAGCCGTCGATCCGTATACGCTTACGCAGTGCAGAACTGAACATTGGTCAGCACGACTATATCATTGCATAATAAGAATAATAATAATAATAATAATAATAGGAATAATACGTAATAACGACAATAACAACATTACACAGAGAAATGCTACGACGACTCGCAGATTATAGTGCATACTTGTACATATATATATATATACAATTGTGTGCAGGCCTATTATATATATGTATACATATAATAGTATTGCCTGTACGAAGCTTTGCGGCCATGTGTGTCTGTCTACATGCAGACATTTCTACATGACAACTGCTATTGTGCCCGTTTGAATAGCACCACCGCTGAATGGAGCGAGAAGCTGGCAGCTATTGATGATGTTGCTAATGATGTTGACAGTGATAATGTAGAATACACAGTGGGTAAGAGCTTGTTGACGAAGTTGTTGCGGGACTTCTGATAGCCTACGCAATACATGGTAGCGAAGCGGCGGCTCATGTATACATGTACATTGTATTGAAGGAGGATAAGGTGTTGTTACATATATCTGAACGAGTGAGCGACCTGTATCGTAGATCGGGGCTATGTAAATATGTGATTGGCAAGATTTAACTCGGAATTAAATCGTGTACTTGCTATAGCTTGGCTCTGGTTGTTCTTTTTGGGGTAAAGGTAAAGGGTTTATTGGTTTATTAAAGGAGCTGCAATTGTGTACACTTCTTCATGAGATCGTCTCTGGGACGTCGTCGAGAAGGTGCTTTTTCTTGGTTTAATAATCAGAGATACGATAATCAACTGGCTTGAGTGGCTCATGAGTGCTTGCTGCGAACGATATGTAAACCCCGTAAGGCGTGCATCGTTAGCAATCATTTTTTGATAAGCTGAAAGAAGGCCATTTGTCGAGAACGCGATATATAATTATTAATGATATTATTGATATATAATTTAGAGGAACGGACCCCGCGCCGCGTTGTGGCATAGCCGCTGACATCGTTCTGATAATGTTTTTAGCGATGTTCGAACACTCGAGGTCACTACAGTATTGGGATCGAGTTCTCATCAGCCTAATGGCCAACTATTGTAATAATTAATTTTTCGTCCGAGTTCAGCTGTCATCGAAGATACACTGTTGCTAATTTAGCATTGTTGCGCACGTGACGATCGAGGATTTCCGAAGGAGATTCGCTTGTCGCAAACAGCCAACTCTCGAAGCAGTCCGCACCTTAAAGATGTACCTTAAAAGTAGTTAGTTTACTATTAATTGTCCACCAAAAGTGCACCTCGATCCATTGTCAGACTTCAGCGAATAAGTCGAAGGCTCGTCCGAGTCACTGATTCGTTCATCCATTTTTTAAATCCACGAAACGTTTCCCGAAGTCGAAAACTGCCCTCAACCGCGTTCCGCCTGTGGAAACCAGTAGACGGTCAACAAGGCTAATGTATGTCCACTTTTCGAATCGAGTAGAACATTAATTCGATTCTTACAAATCCACTATTATTTCTATCTGCCCTCAAATCCGTTGTCGACTACTGTGAGACGGCTGTATTTCGCCCAGCAGTAATTACGATATTGTGTTGACTAGCGTGACGTAGGTTACCTAACCCGGGAAATAAGCTCAACCGTCGAACTCTTCTTCAAACATTTGAAGTCTCAGTAAACATTTGTCTGTTGAACTCATAGCCATCACCTGACCTCGCGGCTGCCTTTCGACGTGGTCGCGTGATCCAACTTCGTTGCGTGCCGGTATTACGTCCGCCAGTACCATCCAACATGCTAAAAGCAGTTGTACCGTGGACGTTAAATGTTGGCTGAGAGTCAGCCCGAAAACCCAGTACCATCCTACAGTTTGCCGTTTACAACGGATGTGGGTCTAGTGGCCATAAGCAGGAAATCTACCTACCAAAGTCCATTGGAGAAGTTCCACACCTCTGGAAGAGAGAGAGAGAGAGAGATAGGAACGCTAGATTTACTGACTTCCGCCAGCTCAGAGCCACACCTTCAGGCGAGCTTCCTTCTCGGGCCGACTCTCGGCCAACATTTAATGTCGACGGAACAGCTCTTTGCATAGAGGAACCGCTTTTAAGGGCAAATGGATAACGGTGGCAGTCGAACCCGTGACGTACCTACGTGTCGTACTCGTTCGGTTGTCAGTGAGACGCACCCGAATGCACCCCGCCACAGGGCTCGACACCTTCAGACGATCGATGCCTCTAGTCACCGGCGGACTGGAGCCCGCCCAGAGCTTGACGTCTTCCACTCTCTAGTCGATTCTCATTCGCGGTGTCGACGACGAACCACTGGTGGCACGCACAATACATAAATATACATATGCACTGCTCGTTTAACCATCCACGTGGCGTGCACAGGCGGACCTATCTTACATCAGGAAAATACTACTATGCATTGTGCCGGCACTGCAACCGCAAGGATTACTACGACAACTCAGCATTCGACGTGTGGATTAGTCGTTATACTAACACTCACCCGTTCGATCTATCTCTCGATCTCTCTCTCTGTCTGTTTCAAACAGAGCTCTTCTGGATAGATACTTCGAGACAGCCAGCGAACCGTGTGTGTGTTTGGGTGCACTGTTGCAGCGCTTGCTACTAATGACATTTAGTCACGCGATGGCCTCCCTCAGACAAATTAATCAATGTTGGCATCAGCACCCAACCACGATCGGCACCACCGATGGCGATTTCGCCATTGGTGGGCTCCATATGTATTTCATACACAAATAGTTGTCACACACACATATATATATATATATATATCTGTGTATGAGTGTAGACATTTAGGTGAAGGCTACCCTGACGTCGCCTTGCCCATATCATGACACTCTATTAACTATTGTGCTATCGGCAGCTAATCGTATCATAACAGCGTGAAAAATGACTTGAAACGGCCACATTGACGCGTCAACGGAGTCGTTCATCCGAGGGCGAAATCGGTCGAAGGGGGGGGCGCAAACACGATTATGAGAAGCTGTCCGCTACAACGCAACAACCGCTTCAGATGTAACCGCAGCAACAAATTCATGTGACCTACCTAGATTTCCAACGGTTTCCATTAGCGCATTGCACCAAAAATTCGGATTGCCCTGTCGAAAATGGACAGTCCTGATCGGAACGCACGATCAACCACCGAGCTGGCGGGGTGAGACATCTGTCTAGGTCGGGTCCATCGGATTGCTGGCTGTTGACAACCTGGTGACAACATTGCTTTATGACCATCTCTCCATTATCAAATTAGACGCTAGCTTCGATTTTGTATCGAGCGACCGCGTACATCCAGCCTAAGATGGCCCAGATGTTTGGTAGAGAGAGAATGATGCTTTTAAGGAAACGGCGGCGGCGGCGGCGGCGGCGGCGTCGACGCCAATTCTCCTGCATTTTCCTCCGTCGCTCCGTAATAAAAAGCATTTCCCTCCGTCATACCGAGTAAATAGTCTGATCCGAGATAGTCTGACCCGCTCGTTCGCATCAGGCCAATGCGGATACGATTCTGAGCATGTCGGATCTTCAATTTTTGCATCGTTCGGCTGTAAATAACCGTCAGCGTTGGCACTGGCACGCATGCCGAGAGTTATTATATTGTTTCGCTAGCTGTCTACGATGCAAAGACGATTTGAACCAATGTATATATATATATATATATGTATATATTCTTCCGCATTCCAGAACCCCGTCGGAATTTGCTGCTTAACACGGTTTTCACTGCAAAATCGAACGAAAGCTCGCCAGTCAAATTGTGTATTCCAAGCGAAGCAGCTTGTCTGTAGTCGGAGTCACCCGATGGGTCCACTGTAAACATTTTGATTTTTACTTCTTAATAATAATAATAATAATAATAGTCACTCAACTAGATTCTCTGGATCTGAAATGGAAAGCCATCCGTGAAGAAGCTCAGGTGACTATTGAGATGCGTTTCACAACCGTGTGATCGTTGAACAAACACTACCTCAATGAGAACGTTGCCGGCACTTTTTCAATGCGGTATATGTGCGAGATGTTCGCGCGAGACTGAAAACTCAACAAACCCCAAAGTGTCCGACATAGAATAAAACGATCTAACACAAGAAGAGAAATGACAACAAGACTCGCGATACACTTCGTAATAACCAGCACAACATGGATGAACAATTGACGAATATTTACGTTCATGAATAGCTTGCGCAAACGGCCAAGCTTACACAAATTAATTGAGTAAAGACACCGTTCGCTGCACTGACCTGCATCTTCGATAGGCGTCAGGGTCATGACAGGTATTATTAATAATAATAATAATAATAATAACAACAAAAATAATAATCATCATTATAATGACCATCCTCGCATGTTCCCGAAGCTTAAAAATGAGACAGATTTCGATGATTCCCTTCGTAGCTGCCTCCACAAACAGGTGACATACGGCCGTCATCCCATCTATTTATACGTGTACGTGTGTTTGTGTGTGTGTCCGTGCATATGTGTGATTATGTTGCGACAAAACCTGACGGTTCTGTGAGGACTGCCGATAACGATCAGGCGCGAATTCGTTTACCATTCAAAGCGGATTTACGGCTGACCCCAACGAGCTCCTCATTGCTCAACATGTTTAGTGGTGACGTTAATTGCGTGACGGCCTATAGAAGTAGCGGCTTTGAAGAATGGACATCTTCTGAAGAGCGCTACCCTGGCACAAAACGTCGGCGGCGGCCTCTTCGTCTATGCGGTGAAGCGGCAATTAGATGCGGGTCTGGCCAGTTTTTCGCCTCTGTCATCTTCATACGCTCTACGGACGGCATGTGGACATATCTTCGTTCGAATTTACGGCCAATTAAAGTGATCGATATGCATACTTTTCCCCGGTTGGACATGCTGTCGTTTCAGTGAATCTCTTGAATGGCGATAGTGAATATTCATTCGTGTCCACTCGATCGTGAAGAGTGTCGATTTCGTCAAACAACAACGCAGCGTTAATGTACGATACCGTTGGAGAAACGAAAACGAACTTTTTGTGGTGGTTGTATACAGAATCGCGTTAGTAGCATCGGCCACGGTTACTCTACGCCGGGGTACGGCACAAACTGTGGTGGTTGACACGGGCCAGATTTGGTCACCTAATAGGTTCAGTGGGCAACAATCGCACACGTTTTACGAGAAGATCAGCTTGTTTGCGACATCATCTAGCGTTGTCCTGGTGAAACACTACGCCGATGTCCTGTTGACGATGAGTTGTCGACGTGTTTTGACCAGTTGCAACGAGCTTGAGCCTTCAGGGTCCATTTTTCAGTCGAAGCCTGTGTGTCAACGCTGAAGAAACGGTTTCTAGGACAACCTCGCGGCCTGCTATCAAACGAGTTCTCGACTGGTAATCGTCAGTGTTTCGTGAGCCCTGTCACGGACGATGGCGCCGTTGGCCAATGACGACCATCCCGACCTCGAATGAACTTGTTTTGAACCATCTTTGCATGCGCCCTCGCTCAAAGTATCATCGACGCTCACGAGATTGACGTTCCGAAGGTAGCGGTTAGCGTTGTCGAAAGTCGCAGGACAAAACGAAATGAATGTGCAATTTCTCACTATACGCTTAGTTTCGATGACGCGTCTAAGGCCAACTTTCGAAGCCTAACTAAGCGGAACTCACCTTCACGAACGACTCGTGGCCCCTTCTTCGGGTATAAACAATAGTCTCCGAATGTGTGCGTGTTGTCATCATCGAATGTCGGGGTCCTTCGTATCTCAACCAGCAGCCGAAGTTCCACGTCTGTCAGCTGCTACTATGTCATAATGATAGCTGCACAGCGGTGCTGCTCATATATGTAGACAATCGTATACATATCGCATACGTGCAATCTGTCTGGCCGATCTGACAGGGGGCTGCATTGGTCAAAGCAGGACATCCGAGCAGGACAATCATAGATCCGTTTCAGAGCTGTTCGACTGACCCTTCGATCCGTTGCAAAGCTGTTCACTTTTCGGCGTCGGCTAATGCCAGTTCAGGGTGGGTGCGGTAGAAACGAGTGAATCGCTGGGGTGTATACTGAGAAATTTGTTCTCGGCGGCTGGGCGACCCCATGGCGCCGGTGTTGGACAATGTCCTCAGGCGTTATCCATCGATTGTAGACGGCCAGCGCTATTCTCCAGAAGTGTATCTTTCGATGCAGAGAACACAGCTACAAGCCGATGAGCATGCGCCCTATGAGACAATAGATTATACGTAATATATATATAAAGAATAATGACACGGCTCAACGACGACAACGCCTCGATATCTTATGTTTGTATGCGCATACGTAATGTGTAATGTAACTGGTGCAGATGAGGTACTAGCTACTGCACACCATATATTTACCCATATATATATATATATATGCATGATGGCTGGCCGTACTCAATTTTTCATCGTGTGCCGGGTTCCGCCACCGTGTCCATTACTCATATACAGACGCGCACACAGCTAGCTCATTTGCAGAGGCGGAGGATGCCGCCGCCGCTGCTGCGGCTGACGCATTCGATGGAGAACTTGGGCCGAAGTTACAGATGGTTATTATGACGTTCATACGTAACATATACATATCTGAACATGCCCAGCACGTTTAGTCAGCCGTTAGCACCGCTAACGTTCGCTGGTTCTAGGTGAGAGGCTGTCGCCATCCAGCAGCTTTTGCCCGTATAAAAATTCACAGACACAGATTTCAAAGCGAGTGTAAGGCGCAGGTATCGTTCAATCACTTATCGGATATGTTGTGGGGCGTGTGTCATTTGAATACTCGAAGACGTGCGAGCGACAACACGAGCCGGACGGTGCAAAGATACCTTTTTCTTTCTTTGAGAGGGGGAAATTTTCTTCTGCAAAGATACCTCGAGACGCGATAGCGTACACGGGCGTTTTCGGACGTCTAAGGGGACTCATGATAAAGTGCCGAAATTGTCGTGTGAGTGATAACGGTTATGAATACCTGTTGGGTGTATGTGACCGACGTCGTGTCCAACGTATGCCGTGTCCGGGAGCCGTCTCGGAACAAGCGATGTCGAAAGTTGAGAGGGAGAACGCCCCGCCGTGTGAACTCGGCCAGATTGAGTGAGAATTGCGATCTGATTTTGTTAAGAAGAGTACTCAATACCAAGATTATAACATAACATAACATTTGCGGTTTATTTCCGGAACTGCAATTTTACAATGCTTAAGTTCTCGATTAAAAAAATAGGGCAAAAGTAAGAGTGTATTGTTCATGCAATTAGCGGAGGTATAGCTTGTACCTGGCTGACCCACATTGACATCGCTGTTGATATCAACCTAACTGTGCGTTCTACTATATATATATATATATATATATATTTCTTTTGCATTTGAGGTTTATTTTTGAAACTGTAGTTTCATAATGCTTAAGTTCTCGCAAAAAAAAATTATGATAAAAGGTGTATATATAACAAGGTCAGGATAATCTGACAAAATATTATTGCAAAAATCATGCACACCATATATTGAACTCTTGAATATATCAACTACTGGTCTCACGAACTCTTGATACGTGCAAGCATAAACATAGGAGATACGATTGGTCACAGTTGCTCCCTTGATTCCAGCATGAAGTACACTATGATACTGTTTCTCCGTCATCATCTTCATGGCATGTTATGCACTTCCGTTACGCAATCTCCTCGCTTCGCCTCTGGCTCAGCGGCTCAGCGGTGCCTAGAACACTTCCGTTAGTCCACTGACCTCGGTAGACGCTTACAAGCAACGCCAACATAGTGCCACGACGACCAAGCGCATTTTGATGGCCGAATTCGACTCAGCCAGTGTCTCCGCCACCGTCGCTGGATCAAGAAAAGGCAATCGCGTAATACAAACAGCGCTGCATCAATGGACTTACTTCGTTCGGCGCATGATCTCCAGCGCACTCGTAAGCTACACACAAGCGTAATGTTGATACGAGTTTCACGAGCCTGACGACGATTTGGACAAAATTCGAAATCGCCGTATCGGCATCTCCATAGATATATCTTGATAGACTGTCCCCTGATGTGTAGTTGCTGGAAAACGCATCGATCCGTACGATCCCTATTCCCCGCCTCCCCCAAGCAATATGATCCCCAGAGAGGAGGATGCGCTGGCGACATTCGAACTCCTCTATTGGGTCATTCTATTGTGAGGCAGAGAGCGGGACAGGACATCATCCGCTTTTTGCTGGACAATTCTCCCTTCCAACGCTCGACTCTTCTCTGGGCTAGTGTCTGTGCCCGTCTCAATGCACAATCTCTCCCCGCCGACTCCAGTGGCCATCTCGATCTTAAAGGTGGAACACACCTCAACGAAGCCCGTCGGGCGTTCGCCACAAACACTGTATTGCTCCGGCTGCTGCCGTGCGACAGCCCGGCACTGCATCGCAGTGTAGAGGGTCTGATGTCGACATCGACGAGAAGGCAAAGACGCTTGCCGCTGGCGACGAGTGCTGTTCTAAAACAAGACGTTACGGCCAATGTAACGCAGCCGCCGCCACCGCCGCCGCTGCCGCTGCAGAATTGTTGTCCACCGGTGGCTCGAATCGCAAAAGCGTTCATTTTTGAATGACGACGACATCAGCAGTGTGAAGTCTGAGCCGCGACGCGCCGGCAGGTAACAGCGACCTAGCAAGAACGGTGGGCCCATAGCTGCAATGGCTGGATCTCTCCAATCGTATTTCATGCAGAGTAAGTTGCTTGTCCCATCGTACCGCGGTGTGTGTACAATAGTAGATGTTTAGGCAAGAAAAGGCCAGATCACAACGCGGCCGTGTGCCCCCGAAACCCCTGGTCGGGTGTTCGGTGAGAACATTTGAACGATATTGGATGTCACCAGATCGAATGGAGGGTAATGCAGCACCAGGACAACGGTGAAATGTTGCCACGACCGCTATAGGCTGGCGAAGCTAGCCTTCGTCCCCGATTCGCCGTTCGAATTCGATTCGATATGCCGCATCTGCAGCGTTAGCCGAACTGGATTGGCAACTATCGACGGCAGATGTATAGGATCAGTGAGTTGTCCAGTCTGAACAGTAACAGAACGGGTATCCCGTGCAGCGAGCACAGCATGCTGAAATGCACAACACTGTCTCTATTGTAGTTCGAAGTTCACTGCGAACATTTGTCAGGGGATATCTGCCGGACGATGAAGCTTACGAGGCCCACTCTGAGTTATCCAGAAAGAACGAATCAGGCGCTTACAGCGAGTCGGAATGAACGGCGACACTCACCGACAGCTGTGATTGCTCGGACCGTGCCCGCTGGAGCGATTCACGCATCTGGAACCTCGAACATTGGAGGCTCCGCCGTTAGCGGGGCAAATCGATTGTGTTACCTCGATCTGACTTCCAGGTTGGCAAAACAGGTCGAAATATCTATATATATATATATATATATATATATATATATATATATATATATATACATACCCACGAATAATGTTATTCTTATTATGTATATATATGTATGTGCAACTGTCGCCGGAGCCTCATCGTCCCATCGTGAGCGAAATTACTGTCGAACGACCATTTTCGGCTTGGTGCCAGTTTGTTCTTGCAGCCCCCGTACGCGTCTGACGAATTCGGCGACGAATCGTGACTGGAAAAATTCATTCGCACATCGCTTCTCTACGCGCTGCTGGCTACAGAAGCAACACATCTGGTTAAGTCCTCCTACACGATTCACCGTGTGTGTGTGTGAAGTTTCTGCTCAGATGAATCGATGCGTACGATCTTACCACGTTGGTGGTAAGCGTGAGCTGCTGCTGTTGGGGGGGGTAGATGGGTTGACAATTTTGATCTGTATTACTTCGATGTAACCCGAGCAGAATTTGCCAACATTTCGAGAGCTAACCCGCTTCGAGCGAACTCAATTGCGTAACTCAATTGCGTACTGCGTTCGACAAGTCGTTCTTCGAGTCGCCGGCTGACGAGTTCATTGTTCATTGTCCGTTGGGCTAATGACAACAATGACAACGGTGAACGTACAGAATAACGCATACGGCGTTTTGGCAACGGCTGACCACGCGCCGGCCTGACGTGAACGTTCGAATGGCCAATGTCGAAATGCGCCAGATTTCGAGGACCGACAGACACAGTGGGCCGCATTCGTGTTCATTGTGCTTGTTCAACAATGAACATTAGCCATGGCATAGGAATATTGTTTGTGGTATTGAAGAAGAGCGCGACAAGCGTCAAATTGCATCAATTGCTGCGGGACACAGCAATAAACGTTGTACATAGGCATTTCGAAATTTCTGCACGCTTCCGACTGGCCGGAATCGAGGCGTCAGTGGCAAAGTGGGCCGTAATATGGTCTCGGCCGAGACGACTTTGGCGGCCGAGGACCTAACCTAGGTCTGAGTAGCACAAATGCCTATTGATCAGTGATTATAGTTGGACTCGTGGAGGTTTATTTATTTTTGTTGACACATAGATCAAACAGATCAAGCGGATTCCTTAAGTCGGGTGGGCGGTGGGGGTCTCATTAAATGTCGACGCTGCTCTGAAATTTCGACAAACACAAACATGGATTTATGGCTCGGTGCTGACCTTGCCCCTGTATGGTTTTTGGCAAAGTCCTACTGAATGCCTAGTTGTACCCGAGCGCAATCACGCTACATCGGAAGCTAGATGATATCGACTACTGGACTCGCCGGGCCTTGCTCCTGAACACTGCCACCTGACAGTGACCCCCCCCCCCCTTCTCTAACGCAAATCTCAGTGGCCGTCTAGAAAAATCTTCAACACACGGCAATACACCTGCATCTAGGAAATCTCCGCAATATCCATCTGCCTACCGATATACAACATGCTATGGCAGAGTGGCCATAGCCGGCGTATGTCTATGCTTGTACGTCGGGTTCACGAGAACGCGCAAAAGTAAAGTGACCATTTTGCGTAGCCACGCAAATAGCAGAAGACAAACAGCCCCGTAGCCTTTGAGCGCTCATCGACCGGCAGCCGCTGGTGGCGACCGCGCCGAAAACAGTAGCAGCCGCCGCCGCCGCCGCAGCAGCAGGAGCAGTAGAAAAAAAAGAAAATAATTTAGCAATTTTCAATAAACGAGAGAAAACCGCCCGGTCCATCTTTGTTCTGTTACTGCTGCTGCTGCTGCTGCGGGGCGAGCTCACCTATTGCGTAGCTTGTTTTTTTTTCTTCGGATTTTTTCTCTGATTTGTCGGATGTTCGGAATCGAGCGTTTTCCACTTCTTAGTGAACACCTCTCTCTCTTTCTCTCTCACACACGCACCCCTTCTCCCCCGGGGGGGCGGGGGGCGATTCGGTGAGTTTCTGAGCGTGTGTGTGTGTGTGTGTATGTGAGCGTCTTTGGGTATTCGTAAAGCATCGTTCATCGAAGACTGCGCCGGCTCCCGCAGCCGAATCGAATTTCCCCTGCGAAATAGAACCGCACACAGCAAAAAGGCGAACAGCGGAGGTAAACAAGCAACTGAAAGACGAGAAGCTGTCGAGCGAACGGTTGGCCATCGCCTGCGTGGATGCTATTTTTATGTATTATTATTATTATTATTATTATCAACTGTAGCGAGGCTCTTAAATTTCGACAAACACAAATATAGATTTACGGCTCTATTCCGGCCCTAATTCCGTTGTCCGCCGAAAACAAAAGAGACAACCCGAAGGGGACGTTGAGCCGTGCTCAATCCGACAACGCTAAATTCTACCTTTTTTTTTTGTTTTTGGCTAGAACGAATAGGCGGTGATTGCAACCGCAGATTGAGTGCGACTACTGCGCGATGCGCGAGCGCCTGCTGTGAGAGTAGCAGGCGCGTTTGTATGCGCTGAATAATAATGATAATCGTAATAATAATAATAATAATCATTATTATTTTTATTATTTCGCGTATGTGTATGTGGTGTGTGTGTGTCTGTGTTGCCTAGAGCAGAGGTCTCCCAATGTATTTCTCCTCATTGATGGAGGGCAACGGTATTGTTTCGTGTGCAAGGGAGGTATAGTATAGGAGGTATAGCTTCGTAAACTGACTCGCTGGTGTAATGCAGGCCACGAGCATATCTTTGTCCAACGTGTCACCCGGAGGCCACGTTGCGGTCGCGTTGCAAACTCAAATATAAATCATAAAAAGGCAGATTTGGAACTGAGCGAATTTGGCGCCCCCAACTCGCTTTTCGCAATTACGAAAACATGGCCATGGAAAGTTAACCGCTGTTCGTGGTGGTTTGCTTGCGAGCAACTTCGGAAGTTGCTCCAAAGGACATAAGAACGTCGCCGATATGAACGTGAAGCACGTTCAAGCCGCAGATAACCTACGCTCAACACGGCAAGGGTTCTCTATACGGATATTGTTACGGAATCTGCTGAGATGGCACGTATGTGATAGTGGTTCAGTTTGAACGTTTTAACTTTACTCGGCAACGGAAGGAACCCTCAAGTATATATATAATGTGCATAGATATCGAGTCTCGCTATCGTTACCCGTTCTAGAATTAGCGACAGCATTCATTCATTGAATAACAATTAAATGGCGAATACATTGATGACAAATCCTTATCAAAACACTCAGAGCTGTTTGCTGAGTTGGCAGATTCTGCCAGGAGTATCGCTAAGGTGTGATCCCTGCCGAAAAATCCATAAGGCACAGCTAGATCGAAGGCGAACTCGTCATCCACCCAGTACGATTTACCTACAACCTCTTCAATAGCTTGCCAAAGAAGCTAATCTGCGGTGCATTACTTATTACATTACAGTTAGACCCATAGATAGTCCTGCCGTCAGCAACAAGCGTATGCCTAACAACAGTGTCGCGTTTAGCGACACAAAATTCTTACCCCGCCCGAGTGTGGCGGCCAAATGCGATCGAGCCGGCAAGGTCTCTCGTCTTTGTGAACTTTCACAATTTGCCACCCGCTAAACGCAACATGAAGTTATTGTGGCCTTCATGGGATAATTGCCAACTGGGATAATGCCAATTGGGATAATTGTCAATTATATACTTAGATCTCTATGCGTACGATTATATTATATAGGCATAGATAAATATCCGGCTGGGTAACGACACCACCGCTCACTGACTGCGCTATCCACGTCAGGCTTAGGAGTGACTATCCGCGTGGTTACTTTGATAAATCCTTCAGGCTTGCGCCTTCGTGAGAACGAATACGGCCAACGTTAATTAGCACAAAGTCGAAATCACTCGCAACTTCTGGCGATACCTTCCACTCATTTCGTCTCTGGTGACTGTACCATATCGCAGGCGTTTCCATCCGACGTTACTTGCGACACTTACCATAATTACGATACAATTATCCCCGTTTGCAATACAGGACGTCGTAACTAGGCAACCCTCAACCTTAGCTTCGTATAAGATAATAACACTGTAGTGTAATATAATTATAGTAATACATTAATTAGTACATTACGATCCGTGTGAAGTAATTAAATCATGTTCAATATAGCAATCTGGGCCGGGCGAAGTGGTGGCTGTAGCTGTAAAACTGCTGACAGATTATTCTATCCCGCTCAAGGAGAGGTTCCTTATATATATATATATATATATATATATATATATAAAGACCACAGACATTTACATACAAATCACTCGTGTTGTGGCACATGTATCAATTGTCCCCGTTGCGATTTTCCTCGGCTGATTTCACTTCGCCAAATGTCTCATTTTCTATTCAAATACACACACGTACCTAGCTAGCAGCAGCAGCAGCGGCCGTACCGGCAGCAGCATGTGTCGCCAATCAACAAGCTCGGCCAGGTCAGAGCGACGCAAGGCCGCGAAGCGCGGCTTCCCGTCAATCATCGCTCGCTTGATCATCGCCATCTACCGCGTTCAGCGAAGCGGCCCGCCCGGGGCTGCGAAGTCAGTGCGAAAATTGAACGGCAAACCGCCATTGTATCTCTTCTCTTTCCTCTTCGGCCTGTTATTGAAGACAACCTGTAAATTCATCAACGCGTCAACGCGGTGTTGCATATTCCCGCTGACCGAATGAATAATCGCGTTCATTCCCCTCCAATGCTGTGTGTTTTTGCTTCTGTTGCCGCTGTCATCGGGCGTTTTCTGGCGGACGCCGGAAAAACCGGCCCAGCCTCGTCCTCGTCGTTTCGGCGTCGTTGATTGTAGCTTCATTTACTTTGGAGTCTACCGCGTTCAGCCGTCGATTGATTCATCCGTTCGATCGCTAATCCGTTCAGGGTGCGACAGGATGACTTCTATATATTAGGCGATGTGTCAATTGTCACAAGAACACGAGCTCTAGCGGGCGATGACGGCGTACGGTCCGGAGAGCCTGCGAAATGCTGATCACCGTGGCGACAGCTGACGCGCATGACAGCCTGGCCCGAATGTAGTGTCCAGTGTTTTAGTTGACTTCGTCGATTTTAGCTTACCCTGCGCTCGTTGTGTGCTTGCTGGGCCTGCGAACGGCCAATGATGGAGTTTAGCGGTTCGTTGAATTTCGCAGTGGGACAGCGAAGCCAACACGGGTGCGAACTCTGCTTGAGTAGTGTGACTATGAACATCTCGCAGAACGGGGGGAAAAATGAACAGCTTAAACATTTGAAATATAGCATTATTGTTTATTGATTTTGTATTGTGCAATAATAAGAAAAGTAGTTGAGGATAGTTAGGGGTGTCACGCCGTCAACTACTTCCCTTATTATTGCATAGTTATAATGCAATAATAAGGGAAGTAGTTGAGGATAGTTAGGAGTCTCACGCCGACGTCAACGTGGTCACCCCCGAGCGAGGCAATGACCTCCCTGCCTCTGCACAGCGAGGGAAAGGTGCCCCATTAGAGATTCGGAATTATTCGGTACGAGACGAAATCAAGTTTGACCATCAACACATCGACGTCAATCAATGCGAGCAGGATCGAACGGTGAAATTTTCTCTCCGTCTTTGGGTGACGTCAAGGTCTACCGGTTTCTAGTATAGTAAGTAAATTTTCCGAGCTAACTCACAGCCAGCGGTCGTTGTCCACTGATTTCTAGTGCACAACGGCACAACAACATGCTAATAGCGAGGTTTCATAATACAGCGTGGATTATTTTGGATTAATTGTCGATATACGACAATCTCAGTCAGTGCAATCATCAGTTTGTAGAGAGAGAGAGAGAGACACGCCATATTTCTGATTATGTATTAATAATACCCGACACAGAACAAGTCGCTTATCTGCGCAGCGATAATGCTTGTTGTGCCTTTAAGATGCATATCGAAGTGTATTTTTGATCAAAATTTCGATTAGGTTTGATTACATTGTCCGTAGGGACAGAACCTGTCGACTGTGACGTGGAGAGTGAGTTTCACAGCGCCGCCAGCCTGGACGATGGCGTCAGCGTGAGAACGTGTCGTGTGTAAAGAACGTCGCCTCTCCGAGCGGTTTACCGACCCCTGCTTCGACATTGGCGTTGTAGAGACAACACGGTTAAGTCATATCCTGCTTCGCTGGAGAGACACTCGATAAGCTTCATGGTGCTGTTCGCCATTTCATTTGGAGGCCTTTGAAGGCCTGGAAACGGCCGAGAACATGTCAACATCCGATACAGCGGATAGATCAGGGTGAGGGGGTATTGGTTTGAGTCTGTCTCGATTTCTCGCTCGGTGTCGTTTTCAACAATGGAGATCTTCGCGGCCGCTTCATCTCTCCGGTAGACCTTGGCCAACATCTCCTCATCTTGGGCCCTCTGCAGCCGCCGCTGAGACCCATTGTGCGGCCTCAGATATCAATCGAATGAACATGGCTATGAAGAACGTGATGATCGCGTCTACCGGAACAACAGGACAATTACCCAGCAATAATAACCATACGGATAACAAGAGCGACAATAATCAGGACGTTCGAGTCGTACACTGAAACTACTACCGTTGATAAAAAAGCTACTACAGCCGACACTTACAGGAGGATTACTCGATGATTGTTGTATGATTGCCTCGATTGTTATTACAGTGTATCTATCCGCATCCTAAGCAGAGTGACTTGCGTCACTAAAGTTTATCGACAATATACTAAACGCCTTGGCGGTTGCTAAAACGATTGAAAATAGAACAAAAAATAATAAACGCTCCACAATTTGTCCTTGGCATACGCCAAGGAGCCTTCGTTGGCTGCCTCCGACAGCTTCGGGTGCCTCTTGCGCGAACGTCTTCGAAGGTGACGGTCAGCTGATTTGATTATTGCACATCTCGCCCCTCCTCGGCCGTAGACGTCTGTGTCTCCGCCTATGTTTCTGGGCGTTATTAGTTCGCCGACTGTGTCGTCGCTGGCGATCCAGCCATCTTCTGGGGATCGTCGCACTCATCAACGTCGGTGCTGCCGCGAGTTGCTACAGTATATATATATATATATATATATATATATATGATAAATTGATGATGGGCACTTTATTAACAGCGTGCAACCTTTGTAATTCAGCATTTCCATGTATACGAGAGATAGTTGTCTATTTTTTCATTGTCTGTCTCTCTCTCTCTCTCTCTCTCTCTCTCTCTCTGTTTTGGTACCACCTGATATCAATGTTATTAGAGTTGTAGTTGCTAGATACTGATGTTTGCCAATACAGCAGATAGAAGTGTTGTTTGACCTCTGTGTGACTGGCTAGATTGCGACCAAGTGTTGAATGCCGGCGGTGTCGACATCGACATTTTTACCGGTTGTCATTTGTTGAAACCTGGTAACGCGATCATGAACAGGCGTCTATGTATTACATTGGCCTGCTGTGCTCACTGGAAATAGCTCTGATTATTGTTGCTGTAACAATAATGATCGGACGATGATAATAATTCGCATAATGTTGAGACGCTTTGGAAATGCCTCATTCGACATAATTTATTGCTGCATGTTTGCCTATTTATTTATTTATTGCGTTTGCTGTTGTCCTGTATGCATTTTTCCTGCATCCATTTATCAGACCCTAGTCGATGCTTACCTATAATATTATATATGGCATTACTACGGGCAATGTCGAGAGGAAAAATCCACCCCCGACTGATGGGGTCCATTTATCCAAGCTGTGCCTCCTGGCTAAGCACTCCCCACGCTAACGCCTCGACCATCACGGCGATAATCGATTGTAGATATATGTATATATATCAGGTTCGGTTTTGGCGGCTCCTGTTTTCACAACAGCGCTAACAAGTGAGTACCATAGTGGTTTGTAGCGGTCATATAATAGCATATAAATGCTTCGATTTTCCGCCTTCCGAACTTTAGACGCCATTCTGTCAGGTTGACAAATAGCGCTGCGGCGCATGCAGCCGTCGGTATAGCCCGTCCGCGCAAAGTGGGGGGCAGCGTTCAATTGGGCACAAAAATCGTTATTGTATGAAAACCTTGTACAAACTCACCCCAAACTTCACCTTGTTGTAAGCTTGCCGATACGACGATCGATTGATCAGATGGTCAAGGGTGTTATTATGAATGGCGAAGCTTGTTATCGCTTAGGGTAACACGGAGGATGGGTAACTGTGCAAACGTTTCGTCTGCGACCGGTCGCCTTTGAATAGATGCTTGCCAGAGCACATGTTCTGCTTTGAGCCTCCTCGGTCGGAACCGGATGCCAACAGCCGTAGAAAGTGCAGGGTGCATTTTTCACATGGATCACTCGAGAGTCTAACCCCCTCACGACAAATCGCATCGGATAGCCATATTCAAATGCTGACACTTCCGAGATTCGTGATAGGTGCCTGTTACGAGATTCTCATCTCACTTATGAGATTGTTACGTAGCCTTTGGCTCGATCAAGGTTGACGTCTAGAATTCTCCAGTGTTGCCCTTTCATAAGCCACTCCGACCAGTATTGCTTCAAGGGACACCTTCCCCAAACTCGTTTCGAGTTATCGAGTTTCGAGAAAGCCCCAAAGCCAGCCTTCGTGACTTGATCCCCCTGCCCGCATCACATCGCGCAATACACATCGGTCCGAATAAGCAGCGACGACGAACTGCACACCGAGTTGGCCAAAAGACAGGAACACACGATGACGGCCGCGAACAGGAGCCCCACCACAGAAACCGGACAAGGCGGCTACATATCTTCGTTGTGGCACGACAAACACTCGTTAAGAGACATCAAAGGCGTTGCGGCTCGCGTCGGCCAATACCGGAGGTCACCCCGGGCACGCACAGGCCACACAATTGGCTGAAACATCTGGAGCGGTGTCCGTGACCCTCTGTGGAGGGCACCTGGTCCTCACTTTGAATTCGTCATTCATACATAAATCTGACAGCACCGACGGCAACAAGGCGAACTAATGGATGACACCCAGATTTTATTCTCGCTCAAATGACGTCTCCCTGCATGTCTGCCGCTGTCAGCGACGCCGAATCCGTACGGCAAGTCAGCTCGTCTACGGCTGATAGCCCGATGCGTGTAAAATATGGCGATATCATTTTTGGATGCAACTATTTCGCAACAGCAGGGTATAGCTGTGACGGTAAAGACACCTCCGTAGAACCTGTACCACGGAACGTTAGGTCATAGGCGTTTGTTTTTTACCGGCTGGACGTGGCCGTATGTGATATCGGACAATTTGTGACAATATGCAAATAGATTTGCCGGAGTAGTAGGCGTACAATACGGACGCCTACGACGGCGGTGGCATACGAAAAGCGTATGCGAGTTGTTAAAGCGACCGTAAAGCATGCCGATAGAATGGAACGGTGACAATTATGAATCTACACACCGCTAATTATTCTTTTACATATCAATTAGTTCAACAATTATTGGAGGAGGCTATCTCTTGAACATGTAACAGCTCCCTTCACCGTTATTCGTTTGACGATTCCTCACGCGTTGTTACAAAGCTGCAACTCTGTTAATTAGCCATAGGACATGTCGTATTGCATTGTCATTGTCGCAAAAGAAAGCCGCTTCGAAATATCTCTAATGAGACTAACAAATTAACTAAATCCTACGGTTTCGATAGGACCTGATATCTCAATGCACTTTACGCCTCGCCGCCTGAAACTGCACCTTTCGTCTTTCCTGCTCTTGAAGGCGCCCTGCTGCCTGAGAACGTCACACTGCGATACGGATACCACATTGACACTTTTGCCACACAGGTCCAGCTGTGAATTCGAGGGCCTCGCTGCCCGGTTTATGCCCGGCTGCAATTCTTCTGATTCGTTCGGTCGTAGAAAAATCGCACCGCGAAATCGCCGGAGCTCAGACACCAACCGTGATAATGAGTGAGATGGACACTACAGCATGGGTTGTAGTGGCGCCCGCACGTTCGTCGACTCGCCCCCGTTTCTACAACTGACATACATTGCGTTTGTTGACATTGCGCGAGCTTTCGATCGCGTTAATCCCCTGATCGAACAGAGCTAGTGGAACGTTGTTCGTGGCGAGGCCGTACCCGCTCGGCTTTCGTTCGCCTTATGGCAAGCGCCGGTCTCGGCGCGACCGCTGAACGCGGAGAGGGGAGAGTACCACGGCAGAGCGTTTACAGGGCACCGCTTTATCTATCTCTACAAGCAAGATTAACCTGTGCTCGCATTTCTGTTTGACTTAGATGATTCGAATCGCATCGACTTGACACATCGCCTCTCGCGTTTCAAAGCTCACACGAAATCAATCAGCGCCAGGCAACGACAGCACTGGCTGATATCCCCGCACCCGGCTGCTGCTGCCGTTTACACCTGAGGTGGTCAGGCCGACGTTGTGTCTTTCTCGTTAATCTATCCCCGCCTGCTTCTGTGGCAGCTTGCAGAGGCGACTGGCAACAAGTCACAACCTGCTCTTGAGCGAAACCGGACTTGAGCTGCTGTTCGCGCACTGTTCGTAACTCTGGAAGAAGACGCATCGATCGCGTCTGCTCATCTGTACTACTATAGTTAGGCAGTTGGAATGACGAGCTGTGCGAGACCTCGCGCGGAGTATACCCCCTTGAGAATACGCACCCAACAAATACGTGTAAGCTTCGTCGTCGACTGCGGTTGAGCAAACATCTCAAAATCCTATCTATCTCTGGTCATCCAGATTATTAAATTTCTCTCTCTCTCTCTGCGTCTGCCTGCGTTGCACATTGTAGCGAAATAGCAGAAATTGTTCCTGGTGCTCTGTGGCGAATCTGTGGCGGCCCAGCAATCCTCGGCGCTACGAAACCGACGACATCTCAAACGCTTGGGTTGAACGCTTTTCCAGCCCTCGAACATCGCCGCTCACTGAAATGCGCTTCGCAGTAGCATAACGCCGACGGATAGAGTAAAAAAGCAGCCGATCAGCCGGCAAAGAAGACACTCAACGAGAACAAAGCCGAACTTCTCTGCCAAATCGTCGACATCGTTCGCTGTCGAGTGTTCGCCTACCGAGCGCTCTGTCCGCGTCTAAAGCGCTGTTTGCAGCACGCCAACCGCTTATACGTAGAGAATTGCAGGGAGAAACCGGGAGGGTGGGAGAGAGAGAGGAGAGACAGAGAGAGAGAGATGTATAAAGGAGATCGAGTTGGATACACAAGACACGGCAAATTTATGTCGTTTTGTTCTTCTTCTGCTGCTGCCCTTCTGCGTTTTTATTCTCCTTCAGCAGCGACAGAAGTTCGGTGTTTTCGATCAACAGCACGAGCGGGCACATCTAATTTTCTTCCAACAAACAGTAGCGAAAAAGCCAGCAAAAAAGGAAAAAGGCATCGAGCGTAAAAAAAAAAAGCCAGCAAAAAAAAATCCCGACCGCACAACGAAAACGTACACATTTGTCTCCGCTCCCGCCTTCAACCCCTTTGGACGGCGCCGACTCGACGACACGACATCTGTCGGGTGTGTCTCATCGCGTCACATTGTTGCTAAAAAGGTTAGGTTTAGCTGTTCCTATTGGTCAACAATCTCCCCATTATCTCTGCGATATGTCGCCCACCCCCCCCAACGAACTCATGCTCTGAGGCGCTCGGTGGACACGCAGCGGTAGGAGTTCATAGGAGAGCTATTGTCTTGAGTGGGGGGGGCCTTAAGTGGCTGGCATTCGTCGCCTGCTTCATTTGCTGTTGATATGCGCCCACAATAATTCGAAGTGGCATCAACGCCACCATCAGCAACGGCAGGCAGCAATATCCGAAGGAGAGCATTGTGGGGCCGTTTACTTTTTTGCTTCTCACAGGGTTCATCCCTATTGTTCGCGCTTACCACGTTACAGCCTCTACCGCCATTACACTCAACGGACGGCGGGCACCACTGCTCCGTAACGTCTGTTTGTCGGCTGTTCGCTCTGCAAAGCCAACAAAGAAAGACAGAGATAGAGGGAGATAGAGAGAGCGAGAGAGAGATAGTATGCTCGATGCACGTGCGCGTAATCTGAATGATGATGCTTCCAGCAGATGACAAGGGCGGCGCAACGAGTTAAGTGGCAACACCGAACGAGAGCGTAGCGACGGCAGCGCGAGCGACAGCGCACGATGCAATGCGCGCTAGACCCTGGAGCCAGAATCGGACTCGAGCGCTAGCAATTGTGAATGGCCAAAACGCTGACACCGCTGCTATATAATGTAAAAACAATTAGGAAGGGTGACGCCAGTGACCGTGTTGACGATGTGACGACATCGTTGATCAACAGATAGCCCACACCCATTTTCCTTGAGATCCTCGTTCTGTTTACGCGACGTTATGCAGCCTTCAGCGTCGTGGAGTTCACGCGCGTGTGCGGCTGCCTTTCAAGTTGTCCAGCTTCTCTTGGCTTTAGATCTTGTCCAGCCCCCGCTGGCGGGTGGGGTAGTTCGAGGCGTTTTGTTTAACCATTTGTTAAGTAAAAACACAACACGAAATTACTCTTGGTCTTTAGTGCTCCAAGCGTAATGGAGCGATTATTAGCGATAGCGCCGTACGAGGAATCATTTTGTTTGTCTTGCGTAGAGATGCAACTGCGCCTATCCCGTAATGAGGTCTCACTGGGTTTTTTGGTTGTTGCTGCTGATATATAGCAGGTCTGTCGCGTCTTGCCACAACGTAGTGCGACTTGGAGAATAGATTGCGAATGATGCCATTTTTTCCAGTGGCTTCGATATCCGTACACGATCCTGCTAGACATAGCTGACACAGCCTATTATTTGGTGAACGTTTAACAGCTGTAACACCGATCTCATTGCTGTTTTATGAAGACGATGGCTAGGCTCACAGCTGTTTCACTTCAGATCAGTTATCTGAGCATCAGTTATCGAGGACACAACACGATTTCGAAAAGTGCCACATGCTGTAATACAATAATAATAACTGCCCATCGAAGCAACCGCCACCCGGAAACCATCAGCCAGGTCGAATAAAATAGAAACGCCACCGGGTATTGGGTATCGATGATCGAGCATGCAGATTTCCCAAGTATAACCGGCTGAGCCTCAACTTCGTTTGTTCTGAGGACTCAACTTCGTTTGGTCAACTTCTCACAAGAATTTGCCACGGCAGCTAGCAATTTGTAAAATTTGCCTGGCTTGATTAATTACTAAAATTTCTGTGCATTCTGCCTGCTGGCTTATTTTAGCATAATTGAAGTCGTTGCGTTTATATCAGACGGCGTCGATTATTCCTGAGACGATATCCCACTTCTGAGTGGTCCAACGGCAATCATTTTGACATCCCGCCTCATTCAACATCTCTCTCTCTCTATCTCTCTCGCTCTCTTCAGAAGAAGAAGAACACTCCTGCGAAGCTCTAGAAGGCTGTCAGCAAGGAGACAGGATTTGATTGCAGTTTCGAGAGGCCTACTCTCTCTCTCTCTCTCTCTCTCCTGAGATATAAAGGCAGGATCCAGGTGATCGTGTACGTGTGTGTGTGTTTATGTGTGATGTGCATCTTCTGTCAGCAGTTGCAGGGGTCGGCGCGGAGAGGCGATCTTGGCCGCAAAGTGGTGTCGTTACCATTACCATCCTGATAAAAAATGTACGACTATATCATTATTATTATTATTATTAGTGCGCATATTTCCGTGATAGAGCATTAATTTTTGCAGCCTCATTAGCGCTACTATTCCAATAGACTACATTCAATAGATTCGCCTGTTCTTCGAAGCTACGTTTTTAATGTTTCCAAAGGGGAGGAACGGAGCTGGCTGCAATTGAAGTCACTCAAATGGATCGTGCCTGCTGCCTACGATCGAGCTTCACTAATAACAATCAGTCGAGCGTCTCCTTTGTGTTCGTCGGTAGCACCATGCTGCACGCGGGTACTAAATTTGGACTGTCTGCCTTCTCATCTACACAGCGGGTTCTCCTTTCAAGTTTATATCTAAACAAAAAAAAAAAATATATATATATATATACATACATATCTACACGTTGATAAATATAGCCGCCCGGTGTTTCGGCCACTCCAGACGTATCATTGAAAATTGTGTTTTTGTTCCGTTCAATGCCCATGCCCGAGTTTCAGCGACCGATAATAATAATAATAACAGACATTACCCCATAGAGTTTGCCTTGCGTTACCCAGCCGTACCTAGACGTCCCCGTTCATCAGCGGTTACGTAATGTTCTCGGGCACGTTCCAGGTTCTCCGCCATTGCGAAGACACTTCGAACGAAGACGGATGAGATAAGCGAACCTGTAGCCGTTTGGCAGGGTCCGCAGCACTCGCTGTGTTTATATACTATATCCAGTGGACATTTGTTACATAGACTATGATGAGAGGTTGAGATACGGTCGGTGAACGAAACGGTAGTCTCGTTGGGCCTGCTCCCGGATGCCTGTTTTTTGTGTCCTATTCTGTTTGGTGGCAGGGCTACTTTGGCCGTCGAAAATATATCGCAACGGTTCGATATAAGCAATTGCTTTTCGGTCATGGACAACTCTGGACGATAGATCACGTTGAATCGCCCGGGTTGGACGAGTTCCAGATCGAAATTTCGACGCTTTCGACGAGCGCACTCTTCTGGACTGTTGCGCTGCGCTGAGCGTCTATGCAGCGAGATGAGCCTGCTGTTGATAGGGAACCTTGACGAGGGGCCTCATTGACACCCGTTTTTTTTTGCTAAGTTAAAATCAACAACCAATTTATTCAATCAAGTACTACTACTACTATTCATTGTGGAGGTGCTGGCCTCATGTTCTTTGAAGCTATAAATGACAAGAGCCATCATACATCACGCTACTCCATGATCCAAAATCGTGAATTACTCCAGCAGCATAATCAAGCCGAGAACATACGAAGAACATAGGCAGGCTAGCGATCAACATACCCTCATACTACATAGGCACAGATCTTTTGACTGCGTAGGCTGTCATATGTGTCGAGCCCGGTGGCCTCGTGTGCGCCTGCTGTGAAACCGGTGGAGACACGTCAGCGCCCGCACGGGTCATCAATCCCCGCCGTTGCACATCTTTCATTTACAGGGTCTGTCTTATGGAGCAATACCGAAAGCAGTCGTACCGTGTACCGAGTTCAGTGTTTAAGGCTGTACGTCAGCCCGGAAAATGAAAAAAGTCTGTCATAGGTGAGAGCTTTCACCGCCCTCGAACGATACCCGCGCAATGATTACTCCCAATTAGCTAACGTGCATATAAGCTAAGGATCTTCGAAGCATACGCGCGAGAGCATAGATCAACCTGTACGCCCAAGTCTTCTGGCATAGTATGGTAACGCAATGCAGCGCTACTTGGACAGGCTAAGCCGCCACTTTTTACATAGAGATATTATCCGACTATACGCCACTCCTGTGACCTCGAATTTCCTCGGACTCGCTTTACGCTTTGGCGGTTGTGTTCAGCCACAACCGGTTTAATAACATACTTAGGGCCGTTGCGGATTATTATACATACTACCCTTTACGGTAATTGTACGCAGTCGTTCGCGTACGATTTCGACTCGCCAGACCAGTCAGCTCCGAGTATAACAGAGACGCCGGATCTTCATCGCGTGTCGTCCAGCCACTTACTTCGGGTGCGGACATTCGGTTCTGCTGGCGTAATCCCTGGCCGTGTTGGCAGCGTGCGCTCGGCACAACTTCATACAAACGTTAACTTTTTTTTCCCGCCATAGATCGGTGTCCGACAATGCCCCATATCGATGCACCGCGTGCATGTACGTTCTTCTTCTCCCCTGGAATACACGATATGGTTCCATGACACATGTGGCCGTATCATCTGCACAGATCTCTCAGTACCCAGCAATATATTCATCGCATCTATTGTTGTTGTTGTACGGCAGCGACAACAAATCAGATTGAATACAATGGGTCGAAATACGATTGAAATACGGCCGAGACAGCCAGCCGTAGTAGTCGTGCATCAGCGCTTTGTCTTCCAGCCACCCTGTCCATAGTATTTCCATAGATTTCCGTTCGCCAGCTCAGCCGGAATCTGCTTTTGGCGACAACGCCCCAAAGCTGCTTCGGCTACCGCTGTTCGACGACTGCCAGTCCACTGCAAATGCTCCGCTTTCTCTGTCTCTCTCTGTTCTCTCTACACTTATATACAATCGGCGAGCCGATGACGGGCACTGCCCCGCAGGCAGTGGCGTCCAACGCACGCACAGCCTTACGTCAGCCGTATTCCGTGATGTTGCTGGTCAGAGCAGAGCCGGACACAGATTCGAAGTTGATGCTCGATTCCTGCATGGAAATGCCGGTGATTTACCGTACGGGGCAGAGCAGCGGATGCTCGCCAATACTCTCGCGAGTACGTGGCGTTGTGCGAGATATCCGCTGTTGATGTTGGTCGGCCCACCTTGGCGGCGATCGTGACCGGCATACACCTGTTCGGATCGATGGAATTGGCGATCTCGCCTGTAGGCCTAATCGGGAAGTTCGAGCGCGTCTGGAGGAATCCCACGTCGAGATTAATGCGATTTGTCTGATTGGGCGCGAACGGTGATTTGAGAAAATGCCTCATCGCCGTATTTGTCATCCCACAACGTACTAATGACCTTTGAATGGCAAATAGGCTCAAGCAAGCACATGAAGATTAGCAAACAATAACAACAACAACAGCAACGACAATAACTACAGAACGGTTGTACATAAGTGGGCAGGTGATTCTGTTCTATGTTGAAGTGAACGCTCGACTCGGTAGTGTTCACCGAATCAGGCCGAATTATGAGAACAATACCGTCATTCAGTTCATTTGTTTTTTGAAGATGGATCTATCCTCATCGAAGTTCTTCGTACACGTAAACCATGTCAATCATCTCGAAGCACTTATGGCGCGAATCAGTACACATTTCTCCCATATCTATGATTACAGTAAGCTCGTAGAGAACCTATGCCAGATTCCATCGGCTTCGTTTATAGCCCAACAACGGATAAAGACCCGGAGTACAGATGGTCATACAATTTGTAACAGCGGCCGACTCCAACAAATATTGCAGTGAACATAGTCTAGCATACGCGGACCACTACCACGATCGTCGTTTGCCCGATGAATGCCGATCACTAAAGCTAAACATAACGCATATCGTTGACAGTTACGTTTGCTAGCTTCTCCAGCGTCTGCTTCGATTAATTTCAGCCCTTCAGGAACATATATATATATTTTTAACAACGCCTACGTATAACCTCGACCCGTTTCGTCCCTGAGTCCTACACTATCATCTACGCATTCGGACGCCTATGGAGGACCTATAGGAAATCAGATTTCTCTTATTACTCTGATGATAATAATGTCGATCAAAATGAGCCGCCAGCGAGCGGCCGAACACCGCCATTGAATTGTGCTGCTCACCCTCCACACTGCGAATCGAAATTTAGCCCCGGCACTCTCCCATTCCCTTACGCTGCCCCCCCCTGCGCGCCGCGTACAACAATGTCCAATTTCTGCGAAACTATTATTGTTAAATTTGCCCGATACAATCTGAGGTGTTAGATCGTTAGATATTCGAGAACGGCTATCGTTATTGTTATTATGATTATTGCTAGCACTTAACAGGCCCGTAATTCCTCCCACGGCCGAGCTGGCGCAGGCTGCATACGACGCTGAGAGTTTGTCGCTTGCCATTCCCGGCGATTCCCATTGCGCTATTACTTTTCGACTATGTTGGTTAGCCTTAATTTGTCTGATATTGGATCGCTGTGTAGATTGTGGGCGGCTGAGTTCCGACGAACGTCAGCAGGAACCTTTTCTTCATTGCGAATGGAAGTACCAAAGCGAAATGCCCGCCTGTGTACAGGGATACCTCTATCGGCATCGTCACCGACCCCCCCCCCCCCGCCCCGTTTCCCTCCGAATGATTATAATCCATTGTGTTCGGCCAGTTAACTTCTGCTTCTGTTGTTGCCAGCCGCGAACAACCACGCGTCCTGTGCGTTCCGTCAGTCGCTCGTCTACTGGGTTCGCGGCAGCTGCTGCTGTTGCTGTTGCTGCTGGGCGAGCGCCTCAGATCTTTGTTCCGTCTTCTGGACAGGCAAAGTCAAAAATATTTCTGGCCACAACTACGCGCCTCTTGTGTCTGTACCCCTGTGGGCATTCGGCAGACTAGAACGCGCAGCGTCGACGGACAATGGCAGCCCGGCTGCCCTAAGGGGGACCGCTAGCCAAGCGAAGGCGTCTCGTCAATATGTCTATATGTGTGGTATATTTAAAGCATTCGCGCAGGTGTCCGGCTCTAACGGCTCCGGAGGTGCGGATATGGACAAATGCCAGCATAGTGCAACGCTGGGTCGAGGGCAAGGCTTCCCATTCACGAACAGCTGCTAACGCTCTGCAGCTACCAGCGACACACCACCCGGCGTGGCTTCAGTGAAATCTTTCTCGAACATCATGATCATGAGGCAGAACAATGTATATATATAATGGTTGAACTTCGAGCAAATTTGACCCGGTTTGGTTTAGCAAAAGGTGTTTTTGTTCTTGACCAATCGCGGAGATTCAGTGGCTTGGCAATCCACGTATTCATCTGCTGGTTTTCGATTTCAATTAAATTCGAAGAATCCTTTATTAACCAAAGGGGAGGTACAGTATTTATCATGCATTGCACACACCATAATATGTCAGATCTCCATCTGCCCCGAGACACATCCGTGACGGAGGAACTTGAATGCTATCCAGTTCATCAGAAGGCCCATATATATCACACATTTACAGCGCAACTCGTCGTGTGATCAAACGCCAATTGACAAAACAAAATTCGTCTCATAATCGTGCTAATAAGGTCCCAAATGCCTCAATCGCTACGGATCCAATTTGAGGATAGAGCTACCCTTATACCAGCGGGGGTGGAGATGATTGTAACATCATGAAGAAAAAAAAACAGACATCAATGGACATCTAGCTACACGGCACGAATCGTATAATCGGCTGCGAATCGGCTTCTATCGAACGGCTCGGTAAGAACCAACCGCTTAGGCTAATACAAGGCAAGCAGCACTCATGTTGTTCCTTGAAAGGCGGCGGTGAATTACATTTTCATTGGGCGAGAGAAGTGGCGCGGCTTTCTCGACGTTATAATAACGCCGCTGACAGTCGGCCGCTGTGACGATTACGCTTACCTGCACAGTACTGCATCATTGTAAGTGCATGCTATGCATAGCCGGTGAACGGTGGCGCGTTCGAACAGAAACTGCTGAGGAGGGCCGTTGTTGGTATTCGACGTCTCAGATGCAGGCGATGTCACTGATGGTAACTCTGTCAGGCAATTTACACGAAGACAAATTAGTGGGTGCAAAATAATTAATAACAATAATAGGTGCAAAATAATTAATAACAATAATAATAATAATCAAGTTTGAGAAGACAATTATTTCCAGTCGTCGAGTTTATTGAGCCAGTGGTAGCATGGCAGAGTAATATGATTAGCTTTTTCAGCAGCGTTTATTCAACAAACCACATTGTCGGTACCTCTGTCCCGTAATCAGAAATTAATCAGTCACGCAAAAAGTTCCCGTGAGTAAGTCCTCCTCCTCTTCGGATGCCAGCAATTCATTAACTCGTTCGTTCAACTCACTCTCCCTACCGTTCAACGAAAAGGTAACGCGAGCCGCTAATGAAGCGCTAAATTGAAATGGTTACCGAGAACAAGCTGTTTTGCGTAATAGTTCCGAGTTTCCGGGTTGTCTGAGCCGGCCAGGTCACGCACCGCTGAACACCGCTACGACGTTAGTTTCAGCTCTCACCTGCCGCGCTCCGCTGGGTACCAATACAGTCCATGCGCAAGGTCCCACTGGCTATAATGTGATATGCTGATTCCTTATTGGGAATGACATATCATTGGCTTAATTCCACTTCCGCCAAGAGCGGTTACTATTCGCCGAATAGCGGCTGAGGACGCTGTCAGCAGGTGCTGGTGGCCCCCGATAGTATGCATGCGTTAAATGTGTTGTCATTTATATTGTTCCTTCACATTTGGTTACCAGCTATTCGAATGTCGGTACACTCACACAATGACAATGGAGTTAAACTGCTCATTTTCTCCGCGTTTCAGGTAAGCGACTTGTCGGATATTGGCCCCATATGATCTCTGATTGAAAGGTCATCGCAAAGTCGACATTGATGGCCGCCTAGCGGCTCGTATGCCACGCTACGCTATAGGGTGATGGTGAATTTAACGGTGAGTGCACGACGGTATTGACGCGACGGTAGAATTATGCCGCGTTGAAAGAGCGCACTTTGCGAAAGCCCACGGCAGTCCGAACCACGTAAGAATCGAGCGGGAGCCAACAGCGGCCGATGAACCAAAATGCAGTACCAATATGCCGCGCTAATTACGTGGAGATTCTTCGCGAACGATAGGTTTATCAGTGTTTCCAGCTCCTGGTAGAGCGTGCCCGCCAAACGACCATATCATAATATATACTCAAATATATATATACATATATATAGATTTATATATTTTTTGAGTTTAGCATTTTGTCTCTCACAAATGATCTATCGATACTTAGCCATCTTAGCATATCCCCACGACAATATGGCATCACTCCTACGAATAATCGTCATTCTGAAACGGAAATTCGTTGTCCCATCTTGATTCGATTCATCAGGCCACAAGTTAGATCCTGCCGGAGGCAGACAGATGAGAGCAGTAATTGCCTGCAAAAAAGATATATATATATATTCCTCCTGATAGCTCGACAGGAATAATATATATATATATATATATATTTATGATTTCCTTTCTAGAGTCACTAAAGCACATTGTATACATGTACCCGAAGCATGCACGAGTGCAAGCCTGTCCATATAGTCTCTCACTATTAGGAGGGCCTTCTATTCGTCACCAGAAATCATTGCGTGGGTAACAGCACAACTCAATGAGGTGTTATAACTATTTTTTTCGATCTCACCCTCTTGCTCTCTTCTCCTCGGGTGAAATAATGCACGGTTGCATTCAACGAGGCCCTCTGCGGTGTCCATCTGTTGATAATTCACGTACAGTCGCGAGAACAGTCAAAGGCTTGCGAGAGATCTGCGAAAATAGTCGTCGTTTGAAATCTGTTATATATATACATATATATATATATATATATATATATATATACATATATATATATATATATATATATAAGAGTTTGAATCAGAATATCTTTCTTCTCGAGCAGCAATAGACATTGGATCACCGAAGCGTAACAGGCACCCTTTGAGTTATACATCCCCCCATGACGGACAGCTGAATTCGATCGGTGTACGCCGCACCGCGCTATGCGCGGTAGCTGTCTCGCACGGCGATTGCACTCCCAATAGCAGCTTTGTATTGTGAATTGCTTGAAAGTGTGCAATTTTCTCGTCTTCACAAAGCTATGGGAACAATACAGAAGTCGTTGATCGAGCTCACAGTTATTTTCACAAAATATCTAACATGACACCAACAGGCGCAACTGACGCCAATGTATGCGCGTTTCGGCCTCTCAGATAATTAATTTGATCGAGCTGATTGATTGCTGCTTTCTTTTTTGCTTCATTATAATAATAATAAAAATTATCTCGAAATACGGTAACGTATATATCCAGTGATCGCCCGGCGACCAATGTCAATGTTTCGCCGTTGATCATATATACGGTGATAAATATTTCGTCTTTGATGTAACGCAGGCGAAACCACTGTTAGTTATTGAACCGATCAGCAAGATGCCGCCCGGGCATCACCATCAGCTCGCGGACCTCGCGAGTCGTCTCGTTCGCAGAAAACGAGAGAGAGAGAGAGAGAAAAAAGAACAGCTCGCAAAACCAAATGAATGCGAAAACGACCTCAATGCTGCATGTTCGTCCAATGGAGACGCGACGATACAAATGATTATATAACAATCACACTAGCAGTTCCAGCCGGCTAGTCCGACCACGACGAGGCGACGGCCGGCGCCGGCTATGGCTTCTTCGAGAACACATGGAAAATCGTAACGATGCCAGAGACACTAAGTGGTGGTGGTAACGAGGCCGCGGCAGTTGTTACGCAAATATGCTGCAAATATCTGACTTCATCTGAAGAAGAAAAGAAAGCCGTTCCTCAGCTCGAAGACCGCCAACCCCCACGCCCCCGGCCTCCCCACCGCTGTTTGATCAGCCGTTGTCTTCATTGGGTAGACAGCGCTGATATATCATCGCCTCTTTGAGCTGGCCGCCGGTGGCTCTGGAGTGCCTGACCTATCGAGGGTCGATTGTACGATTCTAGAACGATGTCCCCGCAGGCTGGCCGCGGGAAGGTCAAGCCGATTGCATAGACTAGTAAGTGTGTTCTGTTTCCTACCCTATGTATGGACGGTAGCTGAGAGATGTTCTCTTCGCGGCGGCAGCAGCAGCAGCAGCAGCTGTCGTGTATGCGCGCGCCACTCTCTG
This sequence comes from Stratiolaelaps scimitus, assembly GCA_019614645.1. Lineage (NCBI taxonomy): Eukaryota > Metazoa > Arthropoda > Arachnida > Mesostigmata > Laelapidae > Stratiolaelaps > Stratiolaelaps scimitus. The sequence continues at coordinate 302,339 of JABWDB010000034.1, read as the reverse complement.
CCAGCTGCTCTTGATAGAGCCACATACGGCCAGCGATGGTATCCTTTCAAATGGCGTTATTACGATCAGACAACGGAAATTAGGTGGGGGGGGATTGCTAACTGCAATCTGTTTCTACTGGATCAGCTCGTCTCGATGTGACAGCCGCGCAATCCTGAATGGCATAACCGTTCTAACCTTCACAACATGAAATTATCGCTGGTTTCATTTTTTTCGAACGCTTTGCGTGAACCGCACCAGTCTTTGACGTCGAAATATCGCGCGTACCTTTTCGCGCCCATACGATACACACCCTTGAAACGGTTAGCGAATGCGAATGCATCCCCTACAGTTTCTGCCCTTTGGCATTGTTGTTCAGTAGCGACATTCATTCTCTCCCTCCCACAAGGCACAATGTTTTTTTAAAAAAAAAAATGCGCACAAAAATATAGCGATGTCTGCAATAAAGGCGATTTCTCTCCTTCCCGTAGCTAAAACTCAATTTAGTCGGTTAGCCATCCACTTCGTCAGTGTGATTGCTTCGTGCTTTGTTCTATTATTATTATTACTATTATAGAAATGCTCGAGAAATCATCGTTAACTTTCTCTCCATTTGGACAACTTTTCGTCCGCCAAAGCTTGTTATATATATATATATATATATTTATATATATATATGGGAGTACTTCATCGCCGACCCGCGGTCCGCTCCCGCAGCGGTCCTCCGGGCAACCGGAGCTGCTGGCCCTGTCCGTAGTCGCCGTTATCTCGGCTGCGCCTCATGTCATTATTATTATTACTAGCAGGCTCTTGTTGTCATTATTGCGCCTTCGACGATACTGATAGTGGTGGCAATGATAATAATGATGACGAATGGGAAACGCAGCTGGGTGCCTGTCCACCGGTGAGTCCTTGCCTCAACCGAAATCTTGTTATGGCTATCTTGCTGTTCCTGTTGCTCTGTGTTGATCTGCGGCAGCCGCTGACGATGCTTGCTCCTGGTCAGCGGCTGATTCAGAGGGAACTGAAACGCCCCAGCACGCAAACGTTGCCGCCGCCGCCGCCGCCGCCGTCGTCGTCAGCGGGACCCCCGGGAAGCCCGAAGTGTGGTTGGTCCCTCTCTTCTGATGGGGGCTTCTCTTCTTAGTGGAGAGCCACACGGCGGTGACGACAGCCACACCGAGTGACATTTGCATGATGGACCCTGCGCGCGCGCTCGCTCGCGCTTGCGTTCGTTGTATGAACGAGAGGCATGCACAGCAGTCAATGGGTATCACTAGTGCTGTCATTACCCTTCGTCAATGGTGTCTTTCCCGCCACTGAGTGGTCATTTCTACAAGATCGCCTAAGACACGCCGGCGCTTTTCGGCTCGCGATCGACTTTCGTTTGCAGGAGTTCCCGTTTCGCCGAACGGCCGCCACCGCCGCCGCCACGCAGATAAGCGGACAACACAGTGTCAATGATTTGATACATGAGCTTTCTGGTAATGACGACCATACAATTGGCGAAAGCCGCGCGAGAAGGCGAGAGAGAGAGAGAGAGAAAAATGGCAAAATGTGATATCGTCTAGAGATACAGGGAAACTACGAGCCTTGAAAGCCGCAATGGCGCGGTATGAGAGCGGGAGTTGTAGCTGGAAACAGCGCCCAAAATGAATTGTGCCCGCAGGCGAAACTGCACGAGAAACTACCATCGCTGGATCGCTCATAGCTCGGACCGGACGACGGGCACCGATCAGGGCAGCATTGTGGGCAAAATATAGATCATGCGGGTAGCAAGCAACCGTTTAGGTGTGTGATTCCACCATTTGTTGTTGCTGCTGCTGCTGCTGTTGCCTGTTGCTGTTGTTTTGTGCTCGCAGGCGATGGTGAGTAACCATTGCGGGTCGACCTCGACGACAGAACGGCCTTAAATCTCTTGGTGACAACGGCACGAAACGGAGGCTCAGGTTTGTCGGACGATCATGTCGAATACTCGTTCCTCTGCCGTAGGTGACACGCCGTATACGTGGACGCTGTGGCCATGGCGCTTGTGGCATCGTTTGTTTTTCCCTGTGGGAAGTTTCCGAGCGGTTTTCGTTAAGGAACGAACGGCGGAATCGAACCTCACGTAATGATCCTGGCTGGGTGAAAATTTCTGTGAAATTTTCATCTGATGCTTCCGAGCTGCCCGAAGAACATTGTTAGTCCGAATTTGTTTCTATTAGATCCGCTTGCTTGCTAGATGAGTGTACTTAATTCGCAGAGAGTGGTGAAAGCGCAGAAATTGTGTATGTAGACACGAGTGGCTGTATATTTGACGATATGTAATATCATGTGTGGGGCTTGCACATGTGATTACTTGTTGATTACTTGTTTTCGAGCAGAGTACGTAATGAATATAGACTATCGATTATGTATGGCATGAAGACGATGCGCGGCGTTTTTATTAATTAGTTCTCGACATTACATTGGGTATCCATACGTAGAAGCTATGCTTAGTTCTTGTTTCAGTTCGCTGGCCTCGTTCCAGTTTCTGCTACAGAGCGCGGTATTCGCTAGCGGTTGGACCCCGTGCCAGCGGTTACCAAGCGAGAATGGCTCAGGGGTAGAGTGCTTTGGAATCCAAAGGTCTACGGTTCGAATCCCCCAGGGCACCACATATGATTTGAAGTAATACGAAAGTAGTTCAGAACCATGACCAGGGTAACAACACCTCCAGGGTCAAACGAGAACGCTCGTGTCCGTAGATGCAGCGATGTTCAAAACGGCGTTGCCGCTATCAGAGGGTTACCCCGATCACACCATTTCCGCCTCGGATGAAGGCTAGTACTGTCCCGCGTGAAGCTGCAGACGATCCGAACCCGATTCCGAACCTAACTATTTTCCTCCCACTGTTTCCACGACCTAGTGACAGAGCAGAATAGCCTGATTTGAGGGCTTGCATTGCCCTGTTGACGCGGCATTATCCCTGAAGGTTAGCTGACCGTTACTGAGACGGCCGTAGTGGTTTGCCCCCCGGAGTGGCGGGGCATGGCGGAACATCGGATAAGCAAATCAGAGGGCACTCAGAGGACACTCAGAGGCAAAGAGATAAAAGCTCTTCCGCGGCAGAAGGACGGCTCTTTTTCGGAAGGACGACTCTTTTTCGCCACTCGTCCTGTTGTCCTGTTTATCCCAGCTGCTCCCCGTGGTGGTAAAGGCGAGAAGCTGAGGCTGGCGGTCAACAGCGGCGGCCATTCGGAAGACGACTCACGAATCGGTCATTGCGAGACGTGCGTGACAAAACATACATAGTAGTAGATAGCGGGCGTGCCGTATCACAGTGTCGGCATAGAAGCATAGATGTTTATGAGGATACGGTGTTTTTAGAGTCACGCCGGGTGAGCCAATAAGGGCAGAATAGTGAAAGGAAAAAACGTGCAAATAAATATTACCAGCTAGGCTAGGGTTATGCGGCGTATTTTCCGAGAATGACAAACATCCTTGCAGAGCCTTTCTCTCGCTGTGCAGAGGCAGAGTGGCAATGCCAACGCCTCCTTCAGGGATGATGACCTCAGTCCTCAGCCTGACACCCAACTGTCCCCAAAAAAAAAGCAATAATTAATACTTCACTAATTATTGCTGCTTTTTTTGAAGTCTCACAATCATGATCACCAGGATAACAGTAATCGAAACAAACGGAGTCCTTGAAAGCTGAGTTGTTGCAAATGTCCAGCTAGATAAACGAGCTGCAATGAGCTCAGCGGACGTCAAGGAACTCGCTTGTACTGTGCAGCATTAACAAAACTACGATTTCGAACGAAAGAAGCAAAAACATCCATTTTACTGTTGTAAAAAAAAAACGCCTTTAATTTTTGCACACGACCATTGAAAATCACAATACTCAACTATAGTACCATAGGCCGAATATCGTCGACGTTTGACTAGCGAACTCCTCCGCTCCCTGCATATGACGCTATTACACACCGTGTCCACGTGATGCCGTTTCGCATGCATCGTCATCCGCCTCTGCCATGATGGGTCCCCTGTCATCTCCAGACGTATGCTTGGCTTACAGACCGACGATGGTTGGCCACAATACGCGCGCACTGCCCTGTGACATAACATATGCACAGCACGATGAGTGAAATCGGAATGGAACACCATAACACGCACAAGGAAAGCGAGCCCGAGAAGAAAACACTCATGAGTTGACTGACAGCAGGCAGATTGAACGGATTGCCAACAAAATTGTCAGAAGTTGAAGGGTCGCTGCGGCCGCCGCCGCCGCCACCGCCGACGCGACCACCGCAGAACGACTTCCAACGACGGCGAGATGGGACATGTCGCCCGTTGGCGTCTGACGATTGGCCGCTTGTTGCCTGACGTAAGAACAACGCCAGGACGGCGATACGCGGCAAAAGTTGTCGCCGCTTGATTTTTCCCCCTGAGAACGAGTGAAGAAGTTGTGTCAAGAGGGCGACGCGCAGAAGACGACGTGATGGAAGGCGAATCACGAAATCGAATCTCGGGCGTTTATCGGGCGGCGTCCGCGCGGCGGACCGAAGAAACGAAGGGGTTCGAGAAAAGCTCGAATGAAGAATGGAAGAAATTACGCGAAGGTGAAGAGATTTCTGTGTGTTCAGTCGTTGCCGCGAGACAGGTGCAAATCACACGGAGGGCACAGAGGAGCGGGAACAGCTGCTACAGCTGCGGTTTAGATACCGGAACGTCGAAGCGTCTATGGACGTCTCTCGGCGTAGGCGGGACCGAAGTCAGCGACCCCATGCGAGGAAACAGCAAATCTACACGGAACAGCGTTAACGCCCTTCTGCGAGGAGGATAATTTAACATCATAGTATCCGCCATCGGAACTACAGAGCTATGAATACCTATGATATCAAGTAATCATTGTAATGGGTCCGGCGTCGCTTCGTTCGATGGCGGACCCGTGCGACCTTTGCGAGGAAGGTTAGGTTTTTTCGAGAATCGGCGAGAGGTGCCCGAGATAGTCGAAACGATCTGTCTCTCTACATGCTAACCGCTTCGGGCACTTACGCAAGTGAAGATATTCAACATAAGCAGTCGTGTTAACGTAGACAGGTATGATTTTTCAAGAGAAAAATCCTCTTCTTCTGAGATAGTGTCTCTTAGGCGGAACAGATGGGTGGGTCGTCGGCTGTCATGCAGATAGCCCCCTGATATGGCGTAATCGACCACACGGACAGGCAACGATGTCGGAATCGCGTGCGACGTTAGTCCTTCGACATATCAATTTGTTGCGACTGTTCAGAAATAGCGAAACTAAAGACACAGAGAAATGAGTATCTGCGATCATCAAATGCCTGTCAAAAAATCTACGAAACACAATTGCGTAATGTTGGTTATGGTCCGTTCTAATATATATATATAGATAATAGATTTTTTCTTGCAAGCATATCTATTCCTACGATGTATTGTGCTTTGTATAACTGAGCTCCCCCTCTCTCTCTTAATATATATATATATATATGTATCTATATCAATAGAACTAGACCTTGCGTGGCATGGATATGTTGTCCGTCCAGGTGAGCGATTACACCATAACATCTGTACGATAGACGACAGTTCACCTGCGCCCGCTATCGGCAAAAACAAGCGTTTTACTTATATATATCAAATATATATAGCTCGTTCGACCTCAATTACCGTCAGTACTGAAACATTGCTTGCCCTGAAAATCATTAGTATGTCCTTTTGATCGGCTTAAATATTTGCTAATTATTTTCGATACTTTGACTATAATTTTTCTCTTTTCCTACTTAAATATTCGAAACTACAGCATTGAATTGTGCTTGTTCTTTTACGACTACACTATATATCACGTCGCCGCACTCTACAACGAACCGCTGTTATAGTATGCATCTCTGCGATTCTCTAACGGAGACCCCTTTGTATTGTACTATAGGCGTTCAGTTCATGAGCCGCGGCAGGCGAGGTGGTCAGTCAGAGCAGAGGGCCAAAGTCTAGACCGACAAAATTTCTCTCATTTGTCGGCCACCAACGCGTATCGGTTCGAACTGATCTCTGGTGCATACGCCATCGAAACGGCACACTGCCCGAACCAAGCCAAGCCGAAACACGCCTTCGGCCCGCGCCGCCCTCTCGGCGTTCACAACATTATCCCTCAGGTCAGCATCGATGCATCGGCTATCGCCGACAGCATCAGTGCATACACAGTCAGCTATCAGCAGCTCTGCTACAGCCATCGTACGAGACAGTGGACAGAGCACACTGGGTCGCTTAGCGCGTTCAAAACGACCCCATACGTGAATGGCGTCGCAACACGCGAGCCGGCGGCGGCGACAACAGCAGCAGCAACAACAACGACGCATATTGCTGTTGGTCACAGCCAAAGTCGAAATTGAGAGCCAGTCGCGCGTAACCGAGTCCACAGTCAACCGCAACAACAGGTAACAACAACAATAACATCAGCACTGAAAAGTCGCATAGGGAATCGAAAAAAAAGAGAGTAGTCTTCGGCTCAACCCATTCATTCGTTTTGTCCATTCCGCGCTAGTTCCAGCCCGGCGTCGGTGAGTTCGTCACCCCCCTGCCCAACTCACACAGACACACACTCTGTCTGTGTCTCGATACCCTCCCCCCCGCCTCTCTCTCTAGCTCTTTCTCTTTCTCTAACAGACGATTATTTTCCGGGTGATCTGCGTTTTTTGTCTGCTGAAGAATGGGCAGCTCGACCACCATCTCCATGTTAATTGCTTCGGCTGACCGCTCGAGACTGCGAGAGCGAGATATCTCTCTCTCTCTCTCTTGCTTTCTCTGCCTGTCTCACTAACACACGCACGTGCATAGAGCAGACTCTCGATTTTTCCATGAAGACGAGTTCAGCAGGGTTTCGCCCCGTTGCTCGTCCCGATGTAATTAATAATGAGGGCAGCCCGATAGATAAACGCTGACAGCAAACAGCAAAACAATGAAAGCGGGCGAGCATACAAAACGAGCAACGTCTTTACACAACGAAGTCGTGTAAATAAGGCCGCCGACTGGAAGGTTACACCGAGAGAACAATAGAAAAACACAATAAAATAGAATATGCTGATGATGATGGTGTTGGTGGCGACGGCGGCTGTGTCTGTGATGGCTTTTCTTACAACCGCAACGATCGTGTCTACAAAACCAGGTCGATGACGACTGGCGCGTTAATAATGACGTTATTATTTACCGCACGCAGAGGGCTATTCGAGGCGTATAGTATCGCGTATAAACGGCAGCGGAAACCCTCGGATATGTACAGTATAGTTCTCGGTTGGTTGTGGCGCCGCAAGCTTGCCGTATCGTGATCGACCAGGACGAACAGCTCACACCGATCCGCTGTGTGTGGCTTAGAATGTGTATCATCTCATTTGGTTGGGATATTCTTCTACGAGGCAGCTCGTTTTGTCCTGGTTCGTTTTGTTGACGTTCGCTGGATCGGCCGTAACTCCGAGTCCGCTGCTTACGACAACAAGCTAAAGGTTGCATTGGTTTATTGTAGGCACTGCAGGGGAGGAACAGTTCAGCAAAAAAATAATTTGATAATTAAGAGTACTAAGTAAGTTTATTAGTCAATTCGAGAAGTGGGCGGCAATTGTGCCCGCTGAATGTGAAATACGTACGTCTAAGAACACCTTCCTCTGCATATTCTTAATAGAATATCTAGAACAAGGAGGTCCCACTTGACCAATCCTTAAGCGTATGCCCAGCATAGAAACTGCACTGTCCCTTTGGATATATTATATCTAAGGAAAATCTTTGCATTAAACATTGCACGATTGCACTTAGTTCACCTGTACCGGATGCTAACTTCTTTCCCAGTCTCTGATGAGAGTCTAACAACATTGAGCTTGTCGTTAGGAGGAGGTGCCCAGGTGGGATTGCACCCGGGACAAGATCAATCCTTTGACCAAGTCGCCGACCGCTGTCACTGACCACTGATTGCTGGGCAACACTCACCGCGACTGGAATCGATCAGGATCGATCGCTTCGGCGAATGCCATTACAGCGTGTTCCATTATTTCGCCGAATGGCGAAACGACATCCTGACGTCTCGTTTGTTCTCCCCGCGCCTTCATCACCGTCCGTCTCGACGAGTGCCGCTATTACCTCAATGTACAGGCGTAGCGAACATGGGTGTTGTATTTTTGAAGCCGCCCGAAGCGGCTGGATTACGGTAGAGGCTCACAATGCTTGACAACGGTCGCCTCGGAAGGAAACTGGAAATCACATGCTACCGTCCTATATATAAGTGTGCTCTGCCTTTATCAGCCGTTCGCGTCCGAAGCACATTGGCACCAAACCTCACCAATCCGGAGGTGGTATCCGTCGTCATGTTATGCCCGCTGGTAACCCACCATGCTGGTGGTGTTTAGTCGACATCTCACCCTGTGAGCCATCGCCGACGGCTCTCCCTTCCCGCCTGCCTCTTATCATTCTCCAACTACAATCGAGTATCGTCGCCCGGAGATGATTGGAACATCATCTTCGCGAAGAATCGTCAGCGAGGCCGGTACCACCGCCACTGAGATGATATCTCTGCGTCCACGCTCTTCACATCGTGATCTACCCGTCCCATGCGAGACGTCCTGCTTGGGTCGACCAGCCCGCCGATAGAGACACGGCTGCAGCGGCGCTCACGAGCCACACGAGCTATCGTAACAACGGCCAGGCGACCGGAGATCGAGAAACGGCAAGACGAATCCAGAAAGAGAATGGAAAATAACGAATCCAAATGAAAAATCCTTCCGCGCCGTTCTAGTGGACTAATCCAGAAATTGAGCAATTTCGCGATGGAGGAATTTCCATGCACCGTCGACGGAACCGAAATCACTCGCTGGCGATAACGACTGCTGCTATGACGCACCCAACTACTGGGTAGTGGACAGGCGAATTTGGCCTGGGTCTCGGACGCCGGCGCGAACTCGAAGTGGACAGGCAAGTTTGGCCTGGGCTCGGACACCGGCGCCTCAGCACGATTTGTGCACTAAACCATGAAGAAATAGAGAGAGAGGGAAAGAGCTCGGAAGATAAGAAGATAATGTTTAAACACGTGTTGTACAATATGAAATGACTAATGACTAGCAGTGCTGGACGCAATTGGTGGACTCAACCCACGAGGGTAGTAACGCGCTCAGCGTTCGTACCACTGAAAATTTGGATACTGCTGTTTTTGCATAATCACTCATCACTCACTCGCAGATCGGTGGTCATAAAACTGAATCTTACAGCCGTTGTTTGGTGCAGTTGTGGGTTGGAGCGATAGTACCACGTAAACATTCTGCAAAACATAGTTGTACATGATGTCACGTGAATCAGTATTGATCGTTATCTCAGCAGCCGACAGCCATCGGCGACCTTCCAATCTGCTAAAATCTTCGGCAGGTTTCAATAGGCACCGCACGGCGGGTTGGGCAGAGGTGACACTAACGACAGAGTAGTGTACCCTGAATTTGAGAAGTCCTCGCTGAAAGTCCCACCGAGATTTTTCCCACCGAGATTACCTCATCGCCCATCCGTTTCACAAACGCACAAGGAAGACCCACCTTGCGTTCGGAATAGGCAGCATTACCGGAACAGGAATATCATCGGACAGGAATATCATCGCGTAATTAATCTCGAGCGCAGCCACAGAGCGGATTGACGGCGAGACGAGCAACGATGCAGGAGGACCCGAGTTCGGGCGTATAATACAATGAGACGACGGGATGAGTTCACCTCATTAACCCATTGCACAGTCGTTACGAGCAAAGCGACCGCAAGATACCAGCGGGAAGGAGCGAGCAAGATTCGACGCGAGGCAAACATCGCACGTCGATCAATTCGATCGGAAAATCGCCGACTGCTGCCTGCGTCACACGAAGCCCGTTGATGTCTGCGTGTATATGTATATGAATGCCTGTAGTGTAACCGAATTTGGGCTGCATTTGGCTGTTCGGCCGCTGGCTCTTCATTCCGCTTCGTTGTCCGCCAGCGGGCGAAGCTCGTACACGGTATTCGTGTTGTTAACACATACATTGATAGCTAGATATGGTAGATACATCGACGGATTGATGCAAGCCAATGATGATTATGATGATGACAGCAATATAGACACGCCTGTTAATGAAATGAGCTATATTGCATGTTCATTAATTGCGAACGAAGAAGTGGAAGGGGTGATAGGGGGGGGGCTGTAAGAGAGGGGTGACCATGACGAGATGAAATGAGTGCCGAAAAATGTACAATGACAATTATAATAATAGTAGTAATATTGACATGAATGACGATGTGTACAGCAGTATAAAGTGTGCGAATGTGCGTGCAAATGGCGACACAACTGGCGTTTTGCTGGGCCCCTTTATGTTAGATCGATAGGAATCGTATGAGAAATGACATCTGCCGCGGATTATCTGCAGCTAGACCTTTGCGGTGTACGATAATCCTCAGCCGTATCAAACTGGAACGATTTGGCTGGTACGATGTTGAAATGTGTTCCTGATTGCTGATATGATGCTATATCCAATGCGCGAACGTTAAGTAGCAGTATTTGGGTGGTTGGCGACATCTCTGTAATAAATCCCATAAAATCCCATATATACAGCAAACGAGTGGTCGCGCGCTTTTTAATCGAATTCAACTGTTCGCTATCTACCGAAACTACTGTTGTACTCCTCGATATCTGTCGATAGTATACGAGTTGTACTAGTTTGACGTTCTCTGTAAAGGAAAAAAAAAGGACAAACGCGAGCCCCCCGTGTTTCAGAACACGTCCGCTAATGAAGTCGCCTGGAATTGCTTGCGGGTTGGCAAAAGCCAATCCTTTAATGCCACAAAATGATCGTTCTACGCTCATCACTGTGGATCGTTCCTTCTCCCCGTAGCGACACAACGTACCAATGGCGCTTCGTCAGGGGATGTTCCCCTCGCTCGACGTCTAGAAATAATAAATATTGTTATCAATCTCATCGGGTCGTTTCGACGGACGCGTGTGGACTCGATCAGCGGCGTATTTCATGAGCGGGTTGTATGCCAAGCCACCTTCTGCATTTGAGTCCAGCTGGAATCTGTCAACGTTGGCGTCGACAGACACAAGAACATTACCCCCACCACCACTGACACCAGCTAACACTAATAATCATCATAATAACACCCGTAAAACATAGTGATTAGTGGCGTCGAGACTCCTCCGGATCCCTCTGCTGCGCTAGTTCTCGAGTCTCGTACAGATCAATGCGGCGACGTCGGTCGGCCTTCTCATCAGGGGGTCGTTTTTATGCGATCGGCTACAGAAACTCGTCAAACAACAGCAGCAGCAGCAGCAGCAACAGCGGTAGCAGTTGTGGCGATGGTGGTATTAGTGGAATAATGACGGATCAGGGATAACACAACAGAAACGTGTCGGATACCAGAAACTGCAACTTCGAGCTGTGTGTCAGCAACTCGCCATCGGTGGTAACGACAATTCTACCAGCGAAGAGGTCAGAGTGCGCCGAAGCTCGAGCGAATGTGAGCCAATACAAACCGATGATTGATGAAAGACTAGCCGACTTCGAAATGGGTCGTAGCTTACATTTGTAGAAGCACACGGACTACAACTATACACTATCATACTACCCAGACGTTAATATATCTGTATATATATATATATATATATATATAATGTGCGCACAAATAGTTACTAGGAGACGTGCTGGCCGGGACGCCGCGCAGCGGTGAACATTTCATTGCGCAATATATGATTGTTGCTTCCTGAGCCACCTCCCCCATGGCGTCACCGCAACCGTAACTAATAGCAAATGGCAGTCTAAATAATAGCAAATTCAGCCCGTTACCCCGTGGGCTAGAATTCGGTGGACTCTGAGAGTTCTGCCGCCACCGCCGAAGATACAATCGCTATCTGGTAGCACCAGTTGTAATCGTAGTAGTGACAGCAGCGGCGGTGGCGAAGAAGGCACCGTCTCGGTGTACAACTCCATCTGCACGTTGGCATTGACCGGCATTGACTTTGATAACTTGGAATGAGAGGCCGCGCGCGAATTCAATTCGCGCGCGAGTTCGATTATCGACGTCGCCGGACCGCAGGAAGCCAGCCAGGTAGCGATTCGTAGTGGACAGCACTTGACGAGTTCGTCTCCGATCGAGTCTGATCGAATTGTCGTCTACCGCAACACCGCGATACTGCTTCGCGTATACTATTAGCCAGACGACATAAAGCTCCCTACACGCCTTACCCCAAGCCGAGTCTATCATGACGATCATCGAATGCGTTCGGCGCGCAACGCACACGGTGGAGAGCGAGTTCGCGCGGACCGCGGACCGATAATCAAAAGAAACGAAGTATAAGATGATCGCACCAAATGCTGATACCAGTGCTGTCGAGACTCGCAGAGTTGCTAGCTGGGTTTGCTGAGATAGATATAATAGAGAGAGAGAGTGAGCGAGGCAAGATTGAAATAGGTAGACGCTACGAAGTGACGTGCGATCGCGCGAGGGAAGCGAATTGTCGGCGAATGATCCTGGAAAACGTGCTCTGGAAACGTAGCCAGAATCATCGCCCTGGTCGCGTTTAGAATAGAAGCCGGACACGTTTGAAACGTGTGGATTCGACAGGGCGTACGGTACCACTGTGAGACTGTTACTGCTTGTTCCCTATGATTTCGCTTGAATTCTGTGGTGTCGATTCACGGCCGTGACCCTCCGAACGGAGAGTCGCTCAAATTTGTTGCTTGCTAGCGATTGAAATTTAGTCAGATGACGACTTGGCAAAAAGCATCGGTTTCTCATCTCGAATTTCTATAATATTACAATCATTCATTTCAGCGGCTGGTAGTCGACAATGGTTGAGTTGGCGACGAAGCGGACGAGATGATTCTGGAGGCGAGCGACCCTATATGGCTAAGGGGTGGTTGGTAGCTGTTCTTGTGTTGACGGGCGAGAATGTTGGCAAGGCTCGATGATGCAGTGCTGGAGAAAGAAATATTTCGAACGGAGAGGACGGCTCTATACAAGTTATAGGATAGACACCTACTCTTGAAGGAAGCGATGAAATGATTGCATGTTTTTTGCAAGAGAAGAACACTTTGAATTCGAGGAACTAATGAAATTGTTCATACTATTATAGTATAGTGAAAATGTCGTACACAGAGCCGAGAATAAATTCGCGTTTCCCGAACGGAATCGATGGCTGACCCAAGTTAATCGTACCCCTATCAAAGGTCGTATTATGGCCTACGTGATTCGTCATCGAGATCAGCCAGCCGAAGCGGCCAACAGCGGCTTCTGATGCATTTATTGGTAACGTTCTTGACTAGTTGTCGACAATTTCAATCGGCAAAACAAAAAAAAAAGCTTCAAGGGTCTTCGAAGAACACACTTAGCTTGGAAGAACATCGTTGTTGGGGCTACTTCATGCCCGCCCTAGGTTGCAAACCTGCGCTGGGTAAACGGGCACAGTAAACCTTTCGTCAAGACACGAACTTGCTCGGCGACCATCCATCAGTTGAAGACATGAAGGCGAAAGTTGCACGCACAATTAAGTTTGGCCGATCTGAACTGGACAAGCCTAACAGCGAATTGACCCAAAGAGCGCTTTCCCCCTCTGCAATGCAAACCCTGCGAACAACATGCGCCGACAGATTAATGAAATCCGGATATCCTCTGACGCATACCTATAACCACTCTCTCGAATCGATGAAGAACCACCAATGCGTGCCTGCCAGAGAAGAAAAACAGGTGGGAGTCTTTTGTTAGGCACTCACGTACCTACAAACATGACCCTGCACTTACGAGCGTCGTTCGTGCGTGGACACGCCTCGAACGCCACTGTCATTAGCGTAGTGGTGGCAGAGCTAGTGCCAATGGTGTTAACTCGACACGAGACTGGTCCCGGTAGTAGCCTGACATCGGACCGAATAAAGGTAGAGTGCGAATAAATGTCCTGGGCGAAATTCGACCTGCTCGGCCGGTATACAGGAGCACGCCATCAGAAATCTACTGGGTGGACAGGTGATGTGTAAAGCCAATAGTTTGTATCAGCAGCCCTTCCTGGCAGCATCGCTCTCCATGACGACGGTACGAGCGGGTCGCGTTTACCCTTAGGAAAAAAAAACAGGCACAATAGGTTCTTGAAGCAATGCTGCTACACAGCAATGACCTACCGAGAATGCCTTCCCTCAGTGGCAAATCAGGGTCTGCGAGGTCATCTGCGAGGAAAGAGGAAACCTCGTGTTCACTGACGCTTGTCCTATTATCAGCCTTGAATTCAACTGTCCAATGTATCTAGGTATCTCATCGTCGTTTATCATAAGCGTTCTTAATCCCGTTAGCCAAATCCTATGCCGACCTATACCGGTGAATAGATCCATAAGGTGAGATTCTATTCGAAAAGCCGCTACCAATCATCCTCGTAAGATTGTCTTCGTCTAAACAAAATAGCTCACATGATATTAATAATATAATCTAATCGAATATCTCCCACAACGAGACATTCGTCGGCCGGTTGCATAACGCAAAGCGGAAAGCGAAGCGGCTCCTCGTCGTCAATGCCGCCGCCGCCGCGGCCCCGTTTCCAGCGGCAGTGCGCGGAGTGTTGCGATCGAACCCAATCAGATTCGGGATTGCGCGATGCCGAACCGCGTTGTTCAGCCCAGAACGCCTGCTGCTCGCGACCGGCTCGGTCTGTACGCCGCTCTGCCGTTCGAAGGGCGATGCCATATAAAGTGGCAAGCAAGCTTCAACGGGCGCCGATGCAATGCCAAGGCCAATATATTCTAATAGATTTACCCCTGCAATACTCTATGACTGTATGCCGATGCGGACGCGGGGTCGGCGGCGGTGGCTGCGGGAGGTCTTACTCCTCTTTGCGATATATATATATATACATGTCTACATTTGTTTGTGCGTTCATTCGTGTCTTTCACACACACCCACAGATGCACACATTGTATACAGCTGTATATGATATACTACACTGGTAGTAGAACACCAGAGGCGTACGGACGGGAGAGCGGGGATTAGAATTGCGTCGTTGCATATGTGTGTTAGTAGGTATATACGCCCCACACGACCGCTATGGTATATGTTATGGTGTATATTTAAATATATATATATATATATATATTTATAGGCTGACGGAAAACCGTCGTCGGCGGCGAGCGGTAAACGTAATCATCAATTCGTGCTTGACGCGATTGTGACCCCGAAGAGATGGCATCATTTGATGTCGATAACCCCCCAATGATTTTATTATGTCTCTAGCCGTCAGCTAGTACCCAGTGCACGAGTGGCAGATCAGCGGGATCAGCTCATGTCGTCTCGCGGGCATGCCTGCGAATCGTCGTTGAATATGCGTTGAATGACGGAAAGCCACCCGCTCTATTCTATTATGGCCGGGAGCGAGCAGCGACGAAAAATGGAATCCTATTTAGTGCTGATTTGCTGCTGATTATCTACGTAGCCGTGGCATTAAAGGGAGAGCAGAGGCAGAATGGATGAGGTTGTCAGAGAAAGATATGCAGATTTATCTTGGTTCTCATTGAGGCATCAGATTCGGGAGCATCTGATGTGGCTCATCCTGCTATCGATGCCGTCGACGGTCGATCGTCCGCTGCAAGCGCCTTGCAAGAAACGCGAGCTATCAGGAAAATCTGGTGGGATTATAGAGCTTTGGAGAAAGTTTTCTGTTCAAAAATAACGGCTAGTTCCTATATATATATATATATATATACATATACATGGGGATTTCGCACGACATGCATCGCGTTCTGATCACTTGCGTCGTCAGCGTTCGACGATACGAACAAAATGTTCCGTAATTCGAGAAAGCATTGAACACGACGATATTTCTTTAGTAGAGATAAATGAAGTTATCAAGGGTAACTCAAACAGCGGCCGCGGTTCCAGACGCCAGCGCAACGACCCATCACACCGGCATCACTGCCGAACACGCCGGTGGCGACGAGAAGACCGACGCCAACGACAGATGCAGCAGCAGCAACAACAGCAATCGAAGGGGCCCTACTGTATCTGTGACGCCTCGGGGGTGTCAGCCCTCCAAAGCCACTTTCCCGAGCTTCCATCCGCGATCGGGCCGGGTGGCCGAATTGTTGCATGCTTGTATCGATGCAGCCGCTATGGCCGCAAGCGTTTACCGCGTGCCCGGTGACGACACCGCCGACGAAGAAGCGAGCTGCGTATGCTCAGGGCGACCTGAACACAGACACCGACGGCAGAAGAACTCGGCCTGGATCTCTGCGAGCTTTTACAGGTGCGCCCGCAGGCATCGTCAGTGCCGGTGATTCGACAAATTCGATCGCTCTTCGACGCGATGTTGTTGTTCTTATTATTGTTAGTGTAAGCGAATGCGTCGAACCACTCAGAATATCGGTAGCAATCCGATACAATTGAAGTAATGGCGTTTTGCCGGAGTCGGCCGAGAGATAATATTAATCGTCGATATCCGACTATGGAGAAGAGAGGAACGACCACAACAACCACCGCTGCAATGCAGACAGAAGCTGAAAATGCTGAGCGTGTGACGCTGTTTATTTGATTTTTAATTTTCTACTTATATATATATATATATATATTCGTGTATTACCGAAGATAACGGTATTAATTACGAAGAACGAGAAGGGACGGAGTCTGGCCGAGGGTTTGGCCATAATGAAATTTCAATAGTGATACGACCTGTACTAATGCATCCGCAAGGCTCGGCTGACTGAACGTGTATATGAGTGTGTTTGTTTGCTTGTGTATAAATGTCTGTCTAAATATATACATATATATATATATATATATACCCATACTCATCGCAAGTTACCTTCCACAGTGCTCGCAAGCCAACGTCGAATTCCCCGGTATTTGTATATATATATATATATTTCGAGCACGGCGGCGACAATTCAGAACAATCCCCACTGGGGATCTCCAGCGTTCCCTCTTTGAAGACGAATGTCTGCTATACCACTGTTTTGTTTGTTGTCGTAGCCAAAAGCGTGTTACCCTTCAATTGCAGTGAGTAACTCATTATTGTTATTTCTTTCCTGGGTGCGACTCAGGGCAGGGTCCATCTAAACGAGATGCATTGAGCAACGTTGGCACGTAAACTGGCCTACCGGTGCGGTCTCTGATCGATGATCATGTTGGCGATCGATGATCTCGTTGCTTTCAACCGGGTTCCTGTCAGACATTCTGAGCGTTCGATTCGCGAAGTGGACTATTTACAGCAGCTACAGACAGATTTCGAGGCTGGACACCTTGTCCATGTTGTCCTCTTGCTGTTGCATCATAGCTAAAATCAGCTTTACGAACCTCTGCTGCTCACCCGATCTTTGAAGATTGATATCATCGAGTCGAACAATATACAGTGACGCTGTGGTTAAATTGATCGCGGTTTTCCAGCTCGTGATTCTCCTCTGTAAAACAAAAATGCAAAATCCCTCAGGTGCAACGAATATATAATAATATATCATTGTACGCAATAGCGTCAGCAGCTGTCGATTTCAAAGACAGGAGAGGTCGTATCATCAGATCGACAACGACGCACTAATTGTTGTATCATATGAGCGTGAGAAATATCCACGATCACTTTATAGATATATTTGTAGCAGCAAGCACAACAAAGCACGAGCTCGAGCCACCTGCACTTCTTGTTCTTCTTATAATAATAAATCATAAGGAATACACAGTCGGCCTTTATTACGTATACTCGCCGCTGTAAAGCGTTTTCATTATTTCGTTGTTTTTTTTATTATTCTTACTATTATTATTATTAATTACTTTTTCAACGAGTTGCCTAAAAGCGGCCCTCATCACTGCTGATAATGATGGTCCCTCCGTTCGTATCGCTAAGCCTAGCACTCGAACCGAGCGACTGCACCAGCACAGACGACACAGTCGTTCGGCATTGAGTCCGTGGTGACGAGGGTAGCACCCGCATCTTCCGCCGCCGCCGCCACTGTCTCCAGCAGCAACCAGCAACACAAGCAGATAAACAGCAGTGACCACAAATCGTTGAGACGAAATGCTACTTTTGTGCTTTCGCTGTTTCCAGTTAGACTGCACCAACAACAACTGCGGCTGCTGTCATTGCTGCTGCTGTTGTTCTTGTTGTCTGGTCCAGTGTAATACCACCACTGCTAGATATATATATATATATATGTATATACAACACCACTATATAAGTCGGGCAGTTACACGCATACAGGCACACCCAGACGTCTATGGGACCCAGAACGCACACTCTGGGAGCGTTGCACAAGCTGATGTCTTTTATAAATCGTCGCTGCGTCGGCTGGCTGACCGGGCAGACGATCCAGCGGATGCACTGCTCGCCCGTTCGGTGCATACAGGCGTCGGCAATGGGCGACAACGACCGGCAGCCGGAGCGAGGGACCCGGCGGGGTGGTTATGCCGCTCTCTCTGCTCTTCGTCCGCTCACTTCTGTGTGGTCATCCACGGCTAGCTATTATACAATATATATATATATATATATATATATATATATATATATATACATATATATATATATATATATATATGTATATGTCAGCCGTCCGCACTCTCGATGGTCGGCATCGGCCCCGCCGACAGACTAACCGAGATCTCGGACGCAAACATGTATCCGTCTCGAGACCCATGACGCTGAGACGCGCAACAAAACGTTTTGCGATGAAACAACATTTAGCTGCCGAAGCGGCGGCGGCGGCGGGAGCCACAGCAGCCGCAGGAGCAGCAGTTACCGCCACTTTTGCCGCTGTAGCGATGGTGATAATGTGTCAGTGAGACCACAGTGAGCTAGAGTCGCCAGCTTCGCTGTGGCAACTCAGCAGCACTCACCATTGTCGTCGTCATCGTCGTCGTTCTCCGGCCCATAATCTTCGCTCAAGAAATGGCCCCGACAGAGGTAAAGGGGGAGGGGGCGGGCGCAGGTGAGCTCGCCGTTGGAGTCGCAACGTTCGAGTCGGCGAAACCCGCTCCCTCGCCGCAGAAACCAGCAGCAGGCCGAGTCTATGTATAATGTCTGACGCTTCTGCCGTTAATCACAGGTCGTTAATGACTGTCGGTCTCAAGCAACCGACGTCCTACGAGAGATATTCGTCGTCGTAGTCGTGGTAGTACCAAATGCGACGCCAACGAGCCACGGACCGAATGGGCAATCAAGCAAAGGCGCCGTGGCGAGCTTTTGTCTATAACCATAACGGCCGAGATGTTGAGGCAGCTGATGCTGTTGATGCGCCGAATGCCTCTGGCCTCTGCCAGAGCTTTCGTCTGGCCCCCGGGGCCGCCTCCAATGCCGCAGATAGTCGTCCATTGTAACATGGACGGCGTCAATTTCGCAATGGACGTCACCTACGTTAAGCTGAGATTCCGGCACGAGTTTATTTGTGTTCCGTGACATAGGAAGAAGAGTCGATGCGATTGAGAAATAGCAAGATTTTATATCTGTTTTATTGTGTTATATGTAAAGGTGTATTGCAAGGTGGTTCGTTAGTTGTAGCTTTGTGATTTGGCGTATCTCATAAATGTACAAGGTAGACAGATGCATGCAAACATACATATAGTATATTGATAAATCGATCATAAATATAAAATAAAATCGATCATAAACATAAATATATTGATACATCGATCGACGCATGGATAGATAGATTCACAAATCATCGACCGGTAATCGACTGTGGTAAACTTAAGCAGGGTATTGCCGACCGGCGAAGATCGGAACGAGGGTTCCTATTCGAGCTTGTGGCGGCAGCTAGTGATAACTGAACTCCCAGTCTGGGAACACCCACCGGACTTCCTATTTCAAAAACAGTAACCGCTCCACCACCATTGTACATAGCCAATCCCGGAAACTCAGTTGTGCCATCCACCAGCCCCTCCCCGTCACTGCCAAACTCCCTAACATGTTTGTATCTTAATGCTCGATCCCTGGTTAAACCCGGTGCAATTGACTCGCTACATGCGTACACATGCCTTCATAACGTCTCCATTGTGCTGATAACAGAGTCTTGGTTAGGCAAAGACATATCAAATCGGGAGTTATCATGTGGGGATCGTTATAATGTTTTCCGATGCGATCGAGACTCGAGGGGTGGCGGTGTCTGTGTCCTTATAGCGAATTACCTGAAATGCTGTGAAGTGAATATATTGTGTGATATAGAAATGGTGGCAGTTGATTTGTACTATAACCTTGACTTCATCCGTTTCGCATGCATTTACGCCACTAACGCCGGAAATGCTGCAGAGCGTAAACAGCGAATTGAGGCAGTCTGTCAGTCAGTGACTAAACTATGTGACGTAACGAAACCAATTATTATCCTAGGCGATTTTAACCTCCCTGACATTGACTGGTGCAATATAGTCCTCTCAGACTCGAACTCGATGGAGGCAAATTTTACAAATTCCTGTGTTGAAAATGGGCTTTACCAACTGATAACGGAGGTAACCCGTCCACTTAAACGCGATCCTAATTCTCTAGCCGGTTTTACCAAAGGAAACATCTTAGATCTTCTACTTACTACCGATCCTTTTATTATCGATGAACTATCTACTCTGACCTCCCCGATACCCTCCGATCATAATGCGATAACTTTTACTGTACTTTTTGATACCGGTTGTACGGTAAACGATGAAGGTGGCTATGATTTCTGGAGAGGAGATTATGAAAGCATTGAGGCTAGGTTATGCCACATTCCGTGGAGGACGCTTTTCTCGAGCTGTGATTCTGTAAATAGTATGTTCAATACATTTATCAACCAGCTCCACATATTAATTGAACAATTCGTACCTAAAAGAGGAAATTTAATCAAATCAAGAAACAAGGGCCTTAAAACCTATATAAATAAACTTGAGGCTCTGATGAAAACAGATGCAAATCCTAAAAATGAAACCAATTTACGAAAAGCTAGCACCAGGCTTCGCATCCTTGAGGAATCGAATCTTGACTTTAAGGACTCTAAGTCATTTTTTCGTTACGCAAATAAGCGCTTGAAGGGAAAAGAGGAGATAGGTGCGCTTATAAAGGATGATAAAATTATAACAGATGACAAGGCCAAGGCACACATTTTCAAAGATTTCTTTTCAACCGTCTACGTCAAACAGCCTAGCGTGGCTCCTACGGATCTTACCTATCACACAAATGAGTCTACGCCCCTTTTAATAACAGAGGAAAATATATTTAGTAAGATCCAGGCTTTACCCATGAAATGTAGTTTTACACCTGACTCAATTCCTCCTATTTTTTACAAAAAGGTTGGGAGAACCATATCCCAACCCTTATATCTTATTTACTGCAGGTCCTATGAGGACGGCATTGTGCCAGAGTATTTTAAAACATCTGTCGTAACCCCTGTCCACAAGAAGGGGTCTAAATCCGATGTCGATAACTATCGACCAGTGGCCCAGTCCTCTATAGCTTGTATTATATTTGAGAAATTGCTTGTAGACCATGTATTTAGTTTTTTAACAACTCAGGGGTTACTTGATGAGGCACAGCATGGTTTTACAAAGGGAAAATCCACCGCCACCCAGCTGGTTGATATGGTTCAAGATTGGACCATTTACATCAACAACAAACAAATGTTCGACTGCATATATTTCGATTTTTCTAAGGCGTTTGATAGAGTAAATCACTCCTCACTTTTAGCAAAAATTAAGAACCTAGGAATTGACTCACGGTCCTTTTGTTGGATATCTGACTACCTATGTAACCGCTCATTTTGTGTACGTGTAAAAAACAGTATTAGTAATTGCGGTGCCTGCCCCTCTGGGGTGCCTCAAGGTAGCTGCTTGGGACCCACATTATTTTGTATTTACATCTTAGATCTAAAAAACACTATTCCGCAGTCCATAACACATAAACTTTACGCGGATGATCTTAAGCTTTACGGCCCGTCGAAGACCGAAACCGAAGGACGCGATCTGCAGAAAGCCGTTGATGCCATCTCAAGGTGGTGCTCCAAAAATGATATGATTATATCCGTTCCTAAATGTGGCACATTATGTCTATCAGACCCTCACATATATACTCTTAACGCCCAGCCTATACCGATTGTGAAATGTATGAGGGACCTGGGCGTGATGGTCTCACCGGACTTAGATTTTAACCTTCATATTACACAAGTCATTCAGTCCGCAACGTTAGTTTGTAACACACTATTTCGTTGTTTTATTGTGAAAAGGCCGGAATTTTATATGCAGCTCTATAAGAGTTTAGTTATACCGAAATTTACATACTGCTGTGAAGTTTGGCGACCATATCTTAAGAAACATTTAGATGCTATGGAACGAGTTCAATCAAAGTTCTTAACACGCGTCTCGCTTAGATGTGGCATCGATCGCTCGACTCTTACCTTACCTCCAATTACTGACCTACACAAACAGGCAGATATGCGTTTTTACAAAAGGTTACTATCATCAAACTCGTATTATAAATATTTTAATGTCAGACAAAATAATCTGCGGAGTGGACAAACCATATCAACAGTACAAATCGCCAGGACCGAAAGAGTCAATAATATGTTTTCATTTCGAGCGACACGAATGCTCAGAAACACTCATGCATATACTATGCACTAACTAATTTTTGTACACCAAATGTAAAACCCCCCTTTTGTTAATAAAGGTGTTTTTGAATTGAATTGAAATTGAAATTGAAATAACTGATCGTGGTCTGCCACAGAAATTCACCGAGGGTCAGCTAGCGAAAACAAGCTATAATGGGCCTATCATCGGACGTATGCATACAATTATGTATCTTGCTTTTGTTGACGTCTGTAGGCAGTAACGGCCTCTGGTGATCTGGTTTCCCCATGTTTTCTGATATGCTCAAACCACTACAGATCGAAATAACAACAACAACAACAGCAACGACGACAAAAGTTAAATTCGTTGACTCGAAAGGATGTGGCATGAGATAAACAGAAGTGACGAGCGAGGCGGCGAACGCATCCGTCCCAGCGGACGAATGGTGAACGCTGTTATGAAGCTGTCGCTACGATGCGCGGTGACATTGATCATGACACCGAGATAACAGGAAGCAAGCAAGCAAGCCAGCCAGCCCGCCAGCTAGCTCTAAAGGACTCCACAAGAAAACCACGGCAAAGCCAGCAGTGACCAAGTCCGGTCAAATCTTAGCTGCGGGATCTTAGGCCGGCGGTTGGCAAAAAACGTTGCCAGTCTCATTCCAGCTTTCTGCTCTTTCACAGAGATCGGCTAAGAGAGAGACAGAGAGAGAGAGAGAGGTCCAAGGGGAGTAGGCCGCTATACAGAAGCAACGAGACGGTCATGATGAAAACGCGAGAACATCTGTTCTCTTCTCGTGGAGCAAACGGGAAAAACGGCGACCGGAATCGACACGAGGTGGAAGGCGCGCAGCGTTGAGGTGGGGGTGTGGAACAACGCTAATCGGAAGCGACACTGTACCGATCCTGCACTCGACTTGTATTTGTCCACTTGTTGGTCGTTCGTTATCGCCCACCAGCCGCAGCAGTGTTGCTCCTAGACGCTCAGATGGACAAACGAATGGTCCTGTTACATCTCAGATTTTCATCAGGGGGGTCGTGGTGACGGGGTTTTTTTTTCCGAAATCGAGCTTCGTACATATACGTGTGCAGATACGTGGCCATGTTGACATAACAGCTTGCATTCAAAACCAGCTTGGGCACAGCTTCGAACCGAGCTCGGAAGTTCTTTTTGTCGCCAAGGTGTCCCCGATAGCAGCTTTTTTTTTAATATTTTTTTTTGTAATTCCACCAGCTTGCGGACATGGCATGCGCATGTTCGGCACGCAGCAAGCACCACCCTGCCACCGGCAGCACAGCGATCGCTGGCTTCTCGAGACGCCTCGAGCCGTTCGAATGCGCCGCAAAGTGGGAGGGTGAGAATCTCGCGAGGACGATTACGCCATGTTTGGAAGTGACCCAACAAAGATGCGACTGTTCTTCCTGCCACGGTCTCTCCCAAGGCCTCGGTCGTTCGGCCATCGTCGGCTTTCCAGGTCTCGAATTTCGTCGTGAAGACGAAAAAGCCGCCAACAGCAACAGCAGCTGATCACGACGAAGAAAATCTGCCGCGAGTGTGTCGTGTCGTGCCGACGGCAACATGGCCAACTCACCAACGAGGAGTAGTTGTCTGCGGTAGCTGCCTGCCTCCTCGTCTTCTTCACTGGGTTGTGTTCGTCGGCGCGTCCTCGTTTTGCTGCTGCGCTGAATTTTCCACCTCGGCGTCGAGTCGTCTCGCGGGCTCCGGGTCCACCACGGCTTCTGGTGTTCGTTTGTCGTTAGCATTGGCTTTATTATCATTATTGTTACTATGATACGCACACAAGCGAGAGAGAGAGAGGGGGAGAGAGAGAGAGAGAGAGAGAGAGCGAGTTGATGCTGCGGGGTAGCTATTGATCATCACGACGGTTGCTGTGAGGATAATAATAATAATAATTACAATGTTACTTGTTGCCGGGGGTCGACTTTTGCACGCCGCCACAGAAGCGCGTCTGGATCTGTCTCCCTATCTCCTTTCACTCTAAGCGCACACACACACACACATATATATATATATATATATATATATATATACATACATATATATATATATATATCCGTGGCGTTCGTTGTTTTCTACTACTAGTACTACTACCACTACTGGTGCTGCTGCTGCTGCTGTTGCATTCGGCTGCTTCCGTCGCAGTGTCTAACGTGAATCGGCAGCTGCCGGGTGCTCCCGGCAATGAACACGCAATGATATTCATGCAGATCCGGCAACTTCGCAGGGGTGTACGCATAGAAAACAACACATAAAGAAATAGATATATATACATATATATGTATGGATACCGAGACTGCTAGGTCACGGTGGCGTCCGTACTTCTTGCATATCGGGGGAGGCGGGTGCATGAGCATTTTGCCGACGAACAGCCAAACGACAAGGAGCGACGAAGTCCTTCTAAAGGCGAACACCGACCGACCGCTCGGCCTGATTGCAATGCAGTCCAGAACAGAGCTACGGTTTCCGCTTCAATTCGACGAATGAGTTCGCTCACTTATTTCTTCTCGGTGGCTTCGTCGGCGACCGCCGGGGAGAAAAAAATCCCGACTTCCACCACCTCTGGTCGTTTACCGCCGATTCGTCGATGCTGTTGCCGTTCGAGCGTTCAGCTACATTTTACATTAATGTCTCCTCTGCAGCTTTTTCTGTCGGCTATTTTCAACATCCGTCCTTCCGAGCAGCAGCAACAGCAACAGCAGCAGCAGCCACAGCATCAAGTTCGCAGCGTTTGGCCACGTTGGGTCAGCAGCGATTATTGGCTTCTTTAGTTCGAGGGGGACGTCACTGCGGGTGTGATAAGTATCCGCGGCTAACCCGCCGACTAGGCCGCTGGCAGCAGGAATAAGCACACCTGTGGTGGAGCAGGCTTGAGGAGTTGTTTACAGCGTTCGATATATTCTGGTTATGCTAATGCCGAACCGCGTTCACATGATTCCGGACAGGCGTACGCACAATGAGATGTAGTCCATCACCAGCTCATATTTTGATCAGCCGTGTGGAATGAGATCATGGACTTGATCACCGATTCGAGGCGACCCTTCTGAGACCAGCATCTCGGGGAGGGGATGGTAAAACCGTATGATCACACTATGGCAAGACGAGGCTTCTTGAGAAGTGGTACTCTGCTCATGTATTAATATAATAGTACAATATCATGTAGAAAAAAGATTCGCCCCGAGTGGACCCGAACGCGGGGTAGAAGTACCGCCAGCGAGATGTTCTCATCTCATCGGTTGGGCCGGCTGTTTCCAGCACCAAACGCTGCGGATTCGCACGGATTCTTGTCCGCCCAAATCCTGCCCCCCCCCCCCCGAACTTCATCGTCGCTGATCACCAAACTTCCATGGACAATACATAGAATGGCCACCCGCTCGACTGGCAGAAGCTGCCACGAGTGTTTGTTAATAGAGTGACTGCCCTGAACGACGCTTTTTTGCAGTTCAACGGCAATTCTAAAGCTTAACGGTGGGACGGGTCACTGGTAAAGATTACCTCGACGACTCTGAAGCCAATGTTTCGAACGGGTTACACTTACAAAGTATTGAGTACCATGCTACGTGCTGTTTGGTACAATATATTGGCAAATAGCACATCAAGCTCGTATCTTAAATCAGCCATCCTATCTCATATATATATATACTAAATCCAAAAAAAAAAGCTCGTATCCTCAGTCAGCATACAACCCGCTGAATCAACTACATACTGTTTTGTATCTCGCGAACGTACGATGCATCCTAATTCGAACGCCACCTGCAGGCTTGTTCTTCTTCTCTCAACCAGAATATCTATGGATTGTTTATGTTCAGTATTGTAATTGTCCACTCATATCGACTTAACTATCTCAGTGGGCCCGCCCGTCAAGCACGTATGTACATGGGTGACAAGAACGTCCGGCAATTAGCATACCAAACGAATTCGACAAGGTGAACCTCGTTAAACATCACTCAGCATCATCGATGCAAGCTTTTATCGTTGCATAGATCGTCTCCAAAATGAGTGTAATTATTATACATAAGTGATTTCATTTGGAGTGACTCACATCTCCCCCCCTCTCTCTATCCGGTCATTTAAGGGCATAGACGGCTTTCCTGCTCGAAAAAAATAAATGGACCACTTCCCATTGCCGGCGAGATTTTCTGGTCGGCCCACAGCAGCGACGTACAGCTCAATCGTTCCACCTTGAGGTCATTCTGTGAAAAGACAGCCAAATCGAGCCATCCGCGGATGATCGTTCATCCGTCGAAAATCATGTTCGCCGTATTTGTACAAGAATTCCCCCGGGGAGGAGGACGAACTTCGAGGAACAAATCGCCTCGACAACATCAATTTATTGCTGCAGGTGATCAGAGACGCCGACCGAGTGTACATGCGCGACACAGCGAGACCTTCATCCCGGACGCCTGTTCGATCTATTGTATTTATTTATAGAGCGTCGTCGCGCGTATGGTTTCCTCGATGAATCGTTTCCGTCAAAAGCGACGGGGCGTCGTCAGGTGACATCGGATGGCCTGACCGACGGAGTGGCGTTCGCCGAAGCCTGCTGTGGCCTACACATCTGGGACGTGAGTAGGCTGCAATTCGTAGCGCATTGGCAACGTCCAAGCTGCCAACGTCTCCCCACCTCCCGTGGCCGTGCCTACGCCGTGCTAATTAATGAAATTCCTCCGATTCACATTCACCATAACCGTCATGACAATAACATAATAATGGTAATTGGACTTTCCGTGAACTCATTTTGTCGGTTGCAGCCACCGCAAAAGAGAAAATCAAATTCGCCCTTACGGCCGATCCAATTGGCATTGGACAGCGCTCCGACAGGAGCGTGCGAATGCACTATAGTCGTGCGGCCTTTTGAGTCCGCGCTTGTGACTGTAAATTGCCAATGCTCTCTTTCTCTCTCTCTCTTCCAGCCACCCAGCGGAAGAGGCTGCTTTTCAATTCTACAAAAGATATATATATATACAACATATAGATTATAAAAAAACAACACATGTTACACAAGATCGAAAGATTCACTAGGTCTAATTTGTACCCAGCCCTGTTGGTATTAGGTTTCGGATCGTGATCGACATTGTAGCGTTTTTTCTGTTGCCGTTGATTCGGTCGCTTGATGCTCACCTGCTTACGTCGCGGGCACAATCAAGCATGAAGTTCTTGCTATATATATATATATATATATATATATTTAGATATATTCAATCTTTCTAGAGTGGTACATAGCGTACAGACGCCGTCGATATATGAGTGCCTTCGCAGGGCTGTATTTGGCGGACATTTCATAATAGTTCGATATTGGGCATTCCAAGGCAAACCGTACCGTGAACAATTACCAGGAAACAGCCGATTTGAATTACCTTCTATTATGTATTGTCGCTAGCAGCTTCTGCTGCGTTCGCTTGCCAGTTGTATCATTCAGCCGGCAGAAGTCATTCAGCCGCCGGCGGCCATGAGATTGGCGTCGTGGCTCCAGCTTCGGGCTGGTTATCTTCGGTATATCAGCTATGCTTTCTCGATTAGTTCACACACGGCAACGGCGGCGGCGGCAGCCACCGACGGCGACAATAATTTCGATTGCTCGAATACGAGCCACATTTACGTGGCTGACTATCGCATAACGGTGGTGGCGTCTGCAACAGCAGACGCCGCCACCGCCCTCCTTTACAACTTGTTCATGAAAAGGTGTAAATTCAGCTGAATTTGTAACACTGTATTATCGCGAGAGGTCACCGGTCGGGTCTACCATCCGCGGGTGTTATATTCCACAGCCAGCTGAGGTGTCCGGCGATAACAGCGACGAGCCTCTCTCAAGGAGTCACTGCTCGTCGGCTCAGTTTAGCTATGTGCCTATGGACGGACGGATGTGCACATGTATTAGATGTGTCCGTGCGAGCCTCAGTCAATGCTCACCGTCTCAGAAGAGCGCACCGATGCCAAGCACTTAGATACGTACTGTTCGTAACTGTGATGAAGACCAAGGGCACTGTAATGAAGACTGGCAGTCCCTCTGAAGATCTTGAGTTACAGGGCATCTTCCGTTCGCTACTCGATTTTTCTCTATTCGCTCGGTGACGTTTCGTTGTTGACGGTGCCGTGTTCGGCTGCATGCGTGCGTCAATCGAAATCGCCAACGGTCATAGATTAAATCGACCTTACTGCTACCGGTGGGATTAGGTCGACCAACCCAGGTACGCGCGTAGAGTAGATATATTAGCGTTGTATTTATCTAGACCATGAGACTAACAAGGAACTACTTTGTTTTTCAGGTGAGCAACTGGATTTCTCCCCGATGCAGTCGTTAGGGTACCTCAAAGGTCACTACGATATCTATCTGTCGATCAGATCGAAACTCGAAAATGCATTAGCTACATCTGCTTGCAGCGGAAGCCAGCTAAATGATCGCCATTTAGTTAACAGCGACAATGCATACGCAATATGGATATATGCAATGTAACGAAAAGCAGGCCACGTTAGAATGTGCCATTTCCCCTTTGTTTGGGTCACTCCAGGAGCCAAACCTCTACCATGTGTAAATACAGAAATCAGCTAGACCCCGACCAGCATTCGTCGTCATATCATCCAAGCCACCGAACGCGACATACGCACACTTGTCAAATAACAGGTGACATTACAAACAAATATCAGCCGCTCGTGTCGAGTTCCTCGCACGAGCAACGACTCAATCTTCAATTGAGTGCTTTCGTACGAGGGACTCAATTGAAGATTGACCTCTATAATCGGCTTACGGCCACAACCCCTCAGAGAGGGGCTTGCTTTTGGGTAGCTCTCGTGGTTCAGGTCAACGTGAACGTTCTGTCGACGAGTTCTGCTTGGTTGGATGCGCGTATTGTCATTGCTGCTGCTACGGCTTCGACTGGAAGCCTAGACATCGTCACAAATTCGTTACGACACAGCCAGCATGAAATTGGATAAATCGATTGTTTCCGACGTCGAGCGGCAGGCGAGGTTTTTCTAGGCGAAATCAACAAGAAATCGTGAAAATCGTCACCAGCGAATGAACCCGCGGGGCTGTTTGCTGACTCGTGGTCGCCTGCTCGAGCGAGTAGCACAGGTACAAAGCTGACAACTTCATTGACGAGAGCACAGCCGAGCCCGGCCGGCACGAATCAACAACGTGCTGACTACGCTGTGCAGCGCTGGTGAATATCGTAGTTTGAAGAATATTGCCTGCTGCTATCGCTGCTGCAGCTGTTGCTGTTGTTGTTATTGTTGTTGCAACACACATCAGAGGCAGAAAACGCCTCCGAATATTGCTTATCCGAAAGTGACTCGAGTTACTTCTGCATCCAACATAAGCCCTATCCCCTTGCCGTTGTCTCAATGCTCAGACCCGTAAACGCCGCCAAAGCAGGCGAACCAACATGAACACACGGATACCCAACGCGAGCTATGCAGCTCCTCCTGCTGTCGATTATATAGGTCCCAGTTAACAGTTAACTCGAAACATGAATGGCTACCACTACAAAACGCCACTATCACCCGCAAATATATATAATATATTTGACGCATGCTTCTAGCACCGAGCTCCGTCGCCATAGGTCAACGATAATCGCCTATATCGTCCTCGTCGTATCTACAAGCGCAAACACGTGTACGACGCTGTCATCTTGCCTGTCATTACAAAGCTGTTTCGCAAGCCCGAAATCTCCGATGCGAGCCTCTCCGAGCAGCGTTTTTTCTCGGCAGTTCCCCAGTAACGGCGGCCCCGACGACGACAGCGATCGAATGCGACCACACTATCAAGTTCGGCAAGCTGCTTAATGTGATTAGGTGTGATCATTAAACCCGAAAGGCATCAGCGCAGAACATCAGCAATAGCAGCAACAGCAGCAGCAGCAACGCCTGGACCCCGATTCGACAGCTCGGGTGCGAACAAGGGCCATGTCACGCGGCCCTGGTGTATTAAATATTCGCTCGCCACGGTTCGCCATCTGGCCGCTCCGTTTCCTGCCGGTGGCGCTCTGTAAACGCGCCCCGGTCCGCCAAACTCCCAATCGATCTCTCTTTGTCTCCGTTTGACTCTCGCTATCATCTCCGGCGGAGTTTCGCCCAATATCGCCTGTCATCTATTGTATTTATATATCAAGACCTTCTTCTAATCGTCGCGAATGAGTGCGGTGTCCCCAGGTCGCGTTTTCGACCAGCGCCCGCCGAGTCAGCCAGTCAGAAGCGAACGCAATGATCGCCAGGGCGCTGGCCCTGAGCGGAGAAATTCTACGAGGTACACATGTGTGCGTGGTGTTCGCAGCTGCGATGGTCCTGCTTGCATCCCGGTACGTCTCGGTGCGTGAGTCCTCCCTGGGCAAGATTTAATGACATGAATATTTCATAAAACGATTATGTCGACTGGATCGAACCGCTCGATGTCTGTTTGTCTGTTGGGTCCCG
Organism: Stratiolaelaps scimitus; assembly: GCA_019614645.1. Classification (NCBI taxonomy): domain Eukaryota; kingdom Metazoa; phylum Arthropoda; class Arachnida; order Mesostigmata; family Laelapidae; genus Stratiolaelaps; species Stratiolaelaps scimitus. The sequence goes on along the minus strand of JABWDB010000034.1, from coordinate 271,433 downwards.
TCATGCGTAAATATTATAGCAGTCACATGCGTGGCATGCGGCGAATGCCGGCAGGATGGTGCGTCTGTCGTCGTCGACAGACGCACCACGACACCAGGACTCGTCGCGGTCATAGTACTCCTCGTCATAATGGTATCGGCTGGAAGGAGTGGCCCGGCAAAATGGCGATCGCCCGCGGTGCTGTCCCCCCAACGGAGGTGAGGTGGCGTTCAACAATCTTTAGCGAGCAAGGATACTACTCCGTCGTTCGCGGCTTCGTCCGCGAAGAGATGTTGTCGCCTAGAATTGACGCCATTCAGTAGCGCGCATACGTCGTTGATGTAACGTTCGGCGGATACAGGGTGCCACTATACTGATAGATACATACATAGATAGATCAGCAGTTGCTTCGAGTCGGTCAGCTTGAACGAATTACCACGGGGTATTATGTAAATCGATATATATATATACAAATATATATATATATATATATATACAAAATGAGGCTAAACATGTGTGTATGCCTGATTGTGTACGTAAACGTCGAGATTGACAAGCGCGCCTGACCGAGAGTGGATGAACAGTTATAGAATGAGGGTCGGCGCCTCGGTAGCGGCGCAATTCGAATTGGGGCCCCCCCCCGGGTCCGCGCGATTTCAACTCGCGCCGGACCCAACCGCGTGTCCCCCGCCCTGAGGCCATGACATGCGATACGATACTCGCGGTATAATCGAACGACCACTTTCTGCATGGGTGTCAACGCAAATGGCATCGGTTTACGATCATGGTGGCGATGTTGGTGTCATTTTTTTTCTGTTTTTCCTTGATGTATTAGTATCGTCGTGCGTTTCACGTGGTTTATTTAAAACAACAATGGAAGATAAATGGTGCAAATGTCATAACATGCGGCAAGGAAAGTTCTTGGAGACTTGGACGAGGGGGATGGTGCTGCTTGCCAGTCATTCAACACTGGTGGCCTGGTGCATTATGGGCGTACAGGCGTAATTATTGAAAACAGAGTCTTGTAGCATATGGCCACTGTTGTACAATAAATACGGGTTCTTTTAATGAAGTACGTGCAATGAACGAATGTTTATAGCACATTGCGTTGAATATATGTATATATATATATATATATAAGGTCGTTAGGAAAAAACGAACGCCCACCTTCGCGGGCAATTGAAAATCTTCTCGAGCGGACAACTGTTGCTTCGCGGCAGTCAAAACGATTGTACATAATGCCATATATCATATTACCACAAACGAAAAGTAACAAATTCACCCGCGTTCCATCTGTCATTATACGTCGGTGTTGTGTATATACCGTTTATTATGTGCATTAGCCAATGTAATAAGCCAATGTAATTTCACCGCTGACGTTGCCCTTAAGCAAGTCACCACTTGGCGAAAGGACGCAACATTAGGTAGGCGCCAGCAAGAACGCGCTCATTGGCAAACATTATTACAAGCAGTACTACAAATGTATAAGTAAGTACATCTTCTTAGTATATATATATATATATATATATATATATATATATATATATATATATATAGTTCTGTTCATCCATCTAGCAACGGCAAACCGCGTCCGCCACCAAACAAATAAGCAGCTGTGTGTTTGTTTGCGACAACCCTGTCCAGGCTTCTTCTAAGCAGCCGTCATCCCAGTGGATTTCGTGCCGAGTAGCCCGCGCTCCTCTACAAGTCACCACCACCACTGGCACCAAGCAATCGCCGCCACTCAGCTAGTCTATACGCTCAGGACAGCCATCGAGTGAGTAGTTATTTAGCTGCTTCGAGATGCGGCGGCGCTTCTGCAGTTATCTGCAGCGACCGGCCGCTGCCGTAGACCCCAGCCATCGCACTGGGATTGCCATGACTAGCTGGCTGGCTCGCCTCACAATTAAATCACAGTTACATAACAAACACATATAAACAATGTAGATTCAACGAAGACACGGTGTTTACAGCGGCGGGCCGACATCAGGATGTCTGTCTTGCATTATGATTTTGGCGACAATGCGCGTCTGAGCAGGACGGCGGGTGGCTAAGTTGCGCGGCAGTGTAGAAGGGCGCCGCGCTTAAGTGAATGAACAAATGAATAACAATGAACACAAACACAAAAAAAGCATAGAGCGTCAATGGAGACGGGAGCCCAGTACATGACCGCCGTTTTGTCAACGTTCACAAGATGAACAGCGTGGATAATACTAATAATAATAACAGTATTGATAATAATATTAGTAATAATAATAATAATAATAATGATTGCAATAGAACACAAGAGCGACAACAGCATTATGAGGGACGTGTCTGAAATGTGTTGCTCGTGGTTCTGGCCGATGATGACATCGTGGTCGTGATACCGATGTCGGTAACAGCCGATTGCGAGTGGTCTACGAGGGAACGCTAAGCCGAGGTTTGGATCTGGCTTGAGCCTCTGGACGACGACAGGGCGGGTTGTTCTGTAGATTTCAACCTGTGCGCCTACATATGTGTGTAGGGTGTAGGGGTGTAGGGGGTGTCGGCGAGAGCTAGTAGGCAGGAACACTAATGGTTGGGTATTCTTCAAGGAGAACGGTCAACGAGACTGAGGAGTATTCAAAGAACACTTCTTAAGGTCGAAGTCGACGATCCAACGGAGAGAAGCTAATCGAGGCGATAGCGTCCTCCTCGTCGACGTCACCACCGTGAACGCGTTGTCGGTGGTTCATGGTGTTTGACCATACCTATTCGCCATTTGCTGATGGAATTAGTATTTAGTTTGTAATCTAATCGTAGAATAATGCTTTGATCAGCTGACGTTATGGCTAAGCAAATTTGTGGGCTATCTCAGCAACAGCTTCCACCCTATGTAACATGAAAACACCATAAATCTAGTGCAAGACAGGACAGGTTGGGTTTTACCCGAAAATACAAAATTCGCCTAGGCCAAAAGTTCGATCATAGCCCTCGGGTGATTCCTATTATATAATAGAAATGGTGCCAGGTCACGAACCGGCTTCCATTTCCACTGAGGATGTCTGAAAAGTCACAAAGCTGGAAGCGCGCGTATGTCCTCTACATGTCATAGGGTGATCTTGAGGGCACCATTATCACCTTAGTATACCGACGCCATGAGGACTTACTGTCTTGATCCGTTTCGGTTGCTGTATTTATTTGAATTTGTATATATATATATATATATATATATTTGATATGAGCATTTTTCGTCAACGATTCATTGGACGACGAGTTAACAAAATGTAATTCGTATTTGTTGATTGACATTATCTCACGGCTGTATCTAAAACAATTGTCAAAGTCACATGATGTCCGTTGCAGCGTGACCTTCCTCGTCTACGGGGTCATCTCTTCATTTTTGTGGCCATTACAATCGAAGCATCGAAAAGGTTTTCGGTCTGACCCACAGCCAACATTTAACCTAGTCCACGGTACAACTGCTTTCGGCGTAAGGCTTCATAAGACGGACAACCGCTTGAAAATTCAAATGTGCAACAATGGTGGGGATCGAACCCGCCGTGGACCTACGTGTCTCTCCGCCTCCGATTGCAAGGCGCACACGAATGCACCACCAGGCCACCCCCGGGGACTCGACAATCGAAGCATCTGCCACCGAAATTTGCTGACATGAATCAATCTATAGTCCACATCGTTATTTTTGATATACATACAGCATCTATTATACATATATATATATATATATATATATATATATATATATATATATATATATATATATATTGAGGTAAATGTTCGTGTATTTCTATGGCCGCCCATCTAAACCTCTCAAGTTTCGAATCGACTATTAATTAGTGCACATATGTATATCCATCCAGACCACGATCCTCTCGCTAATTTCCGTACTCAATAACATCTCGTACCGCACACACCTGTCATTTTTTTTCCGTCGGTTGGCAGACGACATCGAAGCCGCAATTGGATTTTTGCGACGATCAAAGTCGAGCTAATTAATCGGCCCGAGCGTGATCCGTGATCGCGTTCGTTTGCATCACGTGTCATCCGCCACTCGGTAACAATGAACCAGACCGATAACAATAAAGCCAGCCAGCCTCCCTCGGACAAACATCGTCTCTCTACAGAGCCTCAAACACGCTAACACTCACATGGACACGGTGCAACCTGCTCCGAAGGTGCCTGATACCGTGGTCACCTGGGCTATTCAACGGCAACCGGAGGAACACCAAGCGGTGATGCCGGTTGCCATGCTGCTGACAACGCGGTTGGAGGAGTGGAAAGTTGCCTCAATTAAGCGATTTGTCTGTCGACGATGGCGATAGCAGCCGCAGCAGAGGCATCTCACTCAAAAAAGAAACACTGTACTCTCCGCTTAGCGGCAGCAGGAGGAGCAGGCAGAGCGACGACAGATGCCGACGACGACAGCAACAACAACTATCAGCAACAGCGGACCAGCGAACTATAAGCGCGAGACGGAGCCGCCGCCGCCGCCGGCTGGCTGCCACCGATGGCGGCACGCTTTTCTCTTAACGCCTAAAAGCTTTGTTCCATCTTCGCCGTCTGCGTTCCTACCGTCCATGCCCGTAGCGTCTTGTCCACGCGGACACGAGCTGTAACATCAGAGTCGTCGTCCTCCTCATCGCCTGGACACTGTTCTTGTCGTCTGGCAGAGAGGCGCGTTTCGCTGCAGATATCGCTCGCTTGCTTGAATAATGGCAAAGAGAGTATTCTGCGATTCGCCACCGCCGCCGCCACCATCGCCGTTGTCGTCTCAGCTCGGCGTGGTAAGTTCGCGCTCGCGAGGAGCAGTTGCCTGGAGACGCCGCGCACTTAAATTGTGATTGATAACGACAGCTAGTGAGGCGGAGGACCAAGCGAACGAGAAAAAAACACTCGTTCAGCATGGAAACGTTTAAGGACGACATGGGCACACCTCACCCTTGGTGCTGCCTCCGCCAGGCCTTCTCCTGTCTCGAATGGCAGGAGAAGGTATATATATATATATATATATATATATATATATATATATATATATGTATGATGAAGCTCATGCTGACGAGTTTGCGCCCAGCTATATTGAAACACTTGTCACCGCTGGGTGCGGTTACGGTGAAAATCGCGCAGCGGGCGATGTGAAATCACCACCACCGTGTGGCCCGGAATGGCATTACTGTTGTTGAAATACCAGTGTAGTACTTGGCTATGATAAAAAAAAGGCCTCTGTGCAAAAACGACTTGAGAACAGTTGCCTTCTCCCTGCCCCGGTCAGTGAAACTGCTAAACGTCCTGGCACAGTCGAAGCTCGTCTGGACCTCAGAGATCCCTCGAGTGTTAAACGGCGTCGACAGTACAACATGTCTGAGGGTCGGAGCGAGCCGCGCCGTTCGCGGTGGAACCATTGAGCGTAAATTTTCATCTTACACTGCTTCTATTTATGGTGTTACGCGTTTGAAATGTCTTGAAATGTCTATTTTTCCAAATTTATATTGTGAAATGCATTTATTATTACTACAGGCATATAGCGGGGACGTTAGTTTCTGAGCGGTGCAACGAACTAATATTCATGACGATAACAATAACTCAACCGTAGCTGCATCTAAATTTGGCTTGGATGCGGTTTAAGGTTGGATTAAGAACCTCCAAATGCAGTGTTTAAGCAGTGGGAGATATCACAGAGGCTGAGTCGAGTGTCCGTCCACCAACGAATTGACCGCATCTCCGAAGCGGAGTTCAGTTAGCAAGAGTTCCGTAGCAGACAGAACGACCGTATACGATCATACACGCTGTTTGTACACGCTGGTAAACATTCGCACGGCGAGCACCGCCATCTCGCGGACGTACGGCCAATCTTGCACGATGCGTGGTTGTACGTGATATCGTTTGCAGCCGACAGATGCCGCCACTGATTATTGCAATGGACCGATTGATGCCCGTAAAGACAACCAAACAATGGGAATGCTTACCCAAATGTACACCATGTATTATAATCGGCGACTGGATAACAGGGTAAAGTATACTTGTAACAGATGACCGAGCAGAAGAAAATCACTGAAAATCGTACGCTGTCACAAACGTGATACTACGGTGTGAGTAGAGAGCATGGTGTACACAAGTACTCCGTGCAACATCTGTGGCCCGCAGATGTATGGAGACTAGATGGATCTTCGGCCGTCCCATAAGATCCCTGTGGAGCTTTTTATTTTATTTTCTTTATACACTGCTACAAGACGGTATCTGTAGTTACCTTAGTGTTAGTGTCTGTAGCCGGTGGTAGGTAGTGTGAATCACCGGTGATTGTATAGTGTGAGTGGTTTTTCAGGACGCACCGTTTTGTGAATATGGACAGGTTTTTTTCTGTCGTATTCACGTAGAGTGCACTATTGTTCGCGTGGACTCCTTCTCGCTAGAATAGCGAAGACTACTAGAAATGTTCTTGTTTCAGATTAAATAGGATGCGTGCTATTAGCATGCGTTGAGATAGCAAAGTCATTGATTTAATCTACCATATCATACTGTATCTTGTCGGTGAGTTTTTTTCCCCGACATTTATCTCGCAGGGCGTAAATGGAGCTCAAAAATTCGTTTACACATGTTCAATTCGTAGAACAGGAGACTGAGGAGCTTTTCAGCATCTACGCTAATGGTTCAGCAAACCATCTGGACAATGCCACTCTGCAACCATTGAACCGGGAATTTTTTTGTCGTCTTATGACAACCTCAGCTCATCCAGAAGTTTCAGGTCATAATTAGCGAGGAACGGTCATAATCAGTTCTACGACGAACTTAAGCTGGATGTTCTCTGCCTTCTTCCAGCTACACTACAATAAGAGAACCTGCAAACTTCCCCAAGGTAAACGTCTCGTAAAGGATTCACTGTCTCACAACTGTGACCAATAACTGAGTGCCTCCGTAACGGCGTAGGATCTATCAGCCGTCGAACAGTGCCTTCAGCAACTCGCTAGATAGATACCGGTCTTGCGAAAGCCTGTTCAACACCCTATATATAGAATAGCTTTTATTCGCCTTCAGACTTCACAAGGTCCTCCTCTCCCGGACCTGTTCCTGCTCCATTGAAGAGTTAGACGCATTCACCGTTTTTCGACGTAAATCCAACCCCGTCCACGATCGCCCGCCTTCGACTTGTAACTTTTCAGAAGCTACAAAATCGCCAAAAGCCAACGGCTGTCAAATACGACGCCTGGAGTCGGTAAAACGTCTGTAGGCGTTACTAAGAGTGCGGCGATAGGTTTGGCTGATTCGCTGCGTTTGTCTGTGTGTGTGTGTCTGTGAGGAGTATATGTGCTGCTGATACTGCGACTGTTAAAGTCTTGCCGACCCGTTCTGTAAAGTCGCCTTCGATCTGCTCCTCTAGCTATTATAGTTCAGCTCAGTGCCGCCAAGTTCATCCAAGTCGTCTTGGATGCCGAGCGGAGCGAACCGAGATCGATGTCCCCGCCGTCCACCAAATCGATCCTGCGCCAGCTATCGGGTGGCCGCTCAACAGCGATCAGGTGAGATGTCTACCGATGACTACCAGTAACATCGTCTCGCTGTTTACCTCTGGGTTTTACGCTTCTTGTCCAGCCACGTTTCTATCTCTCTCTCTCTTTCTTTCTCTCTCTCTCTCTCGTACTGATACCCCCTTGTCGTTTGCTCAAGCTGTGCCGCCCTCGCGTCACAACACATAATGCCCGGACAGCAGCGCGAGCCGTAACTTTCAGCGGCAATTTCGGCGCAAGTGCTCGTTGTAGAACGCGGCCAGCGGGAACAAGCCCGCGCGCGCGAGCGCGAACGTTCGCTGCCACGGCGTCGCATCGTCGTAGCCGCTGCTACATCGTTGTAATCGACGTTATCGTAGGTGGCAGAGACGTTGAGCTCGGCAGAGATACCGGGGGGGCGGGGGGCTGGGGGCGGTTGGGGTTGCCTACCGCCGCGCAGACAGATCGACAAATTACCTATGTCGTTTCCGCGACAACGACAGCGCCACAGCGGTTACGAGTGCGCTCGTTGGCCAATAAGCGACAGAAAGCCGAGAGGTGAGAGCGAGAGAGAGCGAGCTAGCCAAGTAGCGGGCGAATGTGGGCACAGAAGACGCTCATAAGCTGACTACGGGGCCGTAACATATCGCCAAGTAGGGGTCGTGTCCCGTGTCGCGAGCCGCTCCCTCAGGCGTGGAGTCAGCTTTACAGCCTCAAAGCGAGACGCCCTGCAGCCGGCACACATCAACAGGCAAGTGTCACAGTGGACGGCTACAACCACTGGGCGGCTGTATCACCACCGACACACCACTCTATTATTACGACGGTTTTGTCGGTAGTGAGTTCTGTAACGGGTAGTTACAGAACTGCGATGCGACGGATCACCGGATCGTCCCTGCATTCAGAGTGAGTGTTGCACCGCTCGATGTACCGCGTGGCGATCCCCGTCGACCAGCCGCTGGATGACAAAACTCTCTCTGTCTCTATTTATCTATTTTTCGTTCTCCATGTTGAAGGAGCTGCGTAGCAAACAAAGCGCTGTTGAACAAGCGAGCTTTTTTGGGACTCGTTGAGTGGCAGCAATGTAAGCCACGCGTAGCTGGCACTACACAGACGCCATGCACAAATCCGATGGTGGGCGTCACGATCGCATTTGCCTCGAACAGTTCCTCTACCAGAATTCCTTCAGCAGCAGCAGCAGAGGAGATGCTACATTACAACAACTGGTAGCGTAACAGCGATAATACGCTGGGCTACCTGGACGCCTCGGTTAACGAGGGACCGGTCAGATAGTAGAGCGATCGGGCGCCGTAAGACGAACCCTCAGAACGCTTTGTGGATACGGGGGCGTCTGAACATCTCAGGAGGACGAGAGGGTTTGCCGAACGCCCGCCGCCAACACTCTCAGCCTGTCCCCAGTGTGATTGTATCGCAGATTATGATCTCTGCTCACCCAGACGACGTTCAACGGCAGCGGCAGTTGTGTCACGAGGCGAGGCGAGTCGATAAACGGTATCACTATGGCAATGACGAGCGAACACAAGCTGAACGTATAAGCAAATACGAGATGTTGAAAGCACGTCACAAGTTCCACAGAGCGGTGTGGCTCTCGCACAAGGACAAGCTCATTTCAGCCACGACATGATCTGGACGTGTCGCCAACTGGAAAAGCGACGTGCCGTTTTTCCAATACGACAATTCTTGTTAGGTCCTAGTGACGAGGTGGCGAGCTGGCGTGCGAGGCTGGCGTGCGTCACTTGGTCCACACACACACCATGCTGCTATCCCGGCAAGTCTGAGACTGGCCTGCATCATGTCACATGGAGACGACTATGAATTAGTAGAGTTGTGATTATGATGGTTGATATGGCAGGAGCATAGCTAATGTGTTCATTCGCGAAGGGGTACTTTCACGGGTGACTCCCATAGCTGTGAGATCCCTGAGTTTGTCGCACGCGCGTTGGATCAAGCACGTGCAAGTCATCCACAAGCGAGATTGTCATACCAGATTACGTATTGTATAATTACGTCCGACTCCCGGGCACCCTGTGCCCCCTTCTCAACGCTGTCTCTCTATCCTATGAGGGAAATACCCGTTCCATCTGTTTGACTGTCCTCCCCACTGGACTCCTCCTCGCGCCTGCTTCGCCTCTCATCGCCCTCATAAATGGACCACAACGTGGTCTCTGCTCGGCTGCCGTTTCCTATACGATAAACGTCTCCATTTACGATGCGATCACCGTTATTACTACCACTACTACTACAGTACTAATAATGGTTACAGAACTGCTTCCCTCCAGTGCTTCCCGATGGCCCCTCTCAACACCATTCATCAGTTTTTTTATTATTTATATCGAGAATAATAACAATGCTAATGTATGTACCCAACATCGAGAAAAAATGAATGAAATTGGTAGGGAAAAAAACGGCGATATTCGCTAACCATTCGCTTTACAGGGGAAGCAGCGCTGCGACGGCAAGAGCTGCCTCGTCGTTGCGTCACCGTCGGCTTTCGGCGCGTCACAGATTCGCCACAGGCTCGGAGCGATTCACTATACAGAGCAGAGAGCTCTCTCTCTCTCTCTCTCGCATTCTCTCGATCTCTGTGATAGCGTCTATGTGTGTGCCGCGGGGAGCGAGCTCCGCTGACCACCAAGCTGAGCAAGAGATCGGGGGCGGAAAGACCGCTGTGGCCGTTCTTAACTGCGGCGGATGTCGCTGCCCGTTTTTCTGGCGGTGCCAGCGGTGGCCGGCTCGTCGATCCGGAGGGGTCCCGGGGGGTTCGTGGAATGAGGGGTGAAGATGAAAGAAGATCCCGGCTGAATCGTTTTCTGGGCCGTACCAGCCGCACTACGTGCGTGGCGGATCTGATCCGAGATCTGGTCGTGGATCTAAGGCGGCTGCTGCTGCTGCTACTGTCGTTGTCGTCGCCGTTGTTGCTGCTGCTGATGTTGTTGTTACTACTGTTGTTGTTGCTGCTGCTGTTGTTGTTGCTGTTGTTGTTGTTGCTGCTGCTGTTGTTGCTGTTGCTGCTGGTGGTACTGCCGCTGCGTTGCAGGTGGACGACAAATTCGGTAGTGATTGTAGCCAGAGTTGTAGTGGTAGTTCAGTAGTTATGGCGGCTTCTGCTCTTTGCGTCGCCGGCCGTTGTCACCGCCGTCGGAGCTGAATCACAGAAGATCTGGAGGGCGGGTGATCAGTTATTCTTCAGATGTCGTTCGTTCTTCTGCCGCGGGTCCCCCCCCTTTGAATCGGCCGCGGTGGCCCGTGATCCGACGTGGGCGGTTCGGGTAAACGACGCGGCTTGAGCGGCTGGCGGCGGCGGCGTTGTTGTCGTTGTCCGACTCCGCGAGCTGGACATCGGTGGTGTGGCGGCGAGCGTCGTCCTGACGACGATGAAACGGCCCAGTGTAACAGCAGCGACTATCAGCAGCGACAACGGCGGACGAAGCGGACGGATTAAACGACTGAAAGATATCGAGATGCAACTGGCAGAAACTGGCCAGAAAAGAGGGATGGACGGACCGCATAGAGTCGACATGATGAGACCAGCGCTACGCGACCCATGAGCGAGACGGCACTGGTAAGGAGCGATCCTGCTATATATATATATATACAAATGTGGTAACCGAAGACCTAACTTTTTTGCTTTGTCTGAACAGAGACTCAATGCGTGACTAGTGAGACAGCAGGCAGCCTGAGTAGGCATCGCTCGTCGTCTCGAAAGACGATCCCTGTGTTGAGCAAGTGAAACTTCACCTGAACTACGATTTCCCACGGTATGACGGGCTATTCCACTTCGTCGCTGACCCTCACACCCGAAGAGGTGAAGGCGGCGGCGAGACCGTCGGCGGTGAGGTCTTCTTCAATCTCTCCACGTAACACTCGTGAAGAAATGATGGCACAAATTTTTTTTTGCGCCATTTTTCAATTCGAATTGATGCCGAACGGAAGGTTGCATGAGAATTCGAATGTCGAAGATACAATGCCGCGACAGAGCATGAACAACGTCCATCAGCTCCACGGCGGACCAAGGACGACCGTTGCCTCTGCAGCTTGGACCTAGCCACATACGAACTATGAGAGTAATTGACTCTATAATAGACACAGTTTCAAATCGTCAAACTGTGGCCGCTCTCTCTCTCGTATGTCGTGGCGTGCAAGATCCATTTCACCACTTGCCTTGCTGAGCATTGTTTTTCTATGGACCCACTTGTGCCGATGTTGTCAGATGGGGCACATACGTGCGTAGTACTATTAATCCCTCACGGGTTAGTAAGTGGGAAATGCTATGCTTTCTCCATTTCTCACAGCCACAGAAACGATTCTACTGTGAACGTCATACTGCGTCTGATCGTTAAAGCTCTCCCGGCTCCACGGGCTTAGTATGATGGGCACGCATGATGCCTGATCTCATTCAGATTCACTAGTCCAACTTGGTTCACTCGCTGACGTTGTCGCACGTGCGCTGCCGCTCATAGATCGGTCAGCAGCAGTGGAGTCTAGAAAATGTGTCTTCCTTGCGAGAGCTGGATAGAGATGCACATTATATATATATATATATATATATATATATCTGCACCTATATTTAGCCTCGGTACCACCATGATCTGAGCGGCTCCTCTATTGACCCTACGCATCGTAATGGTACCAGAGCGCCGATATTGGCCATATGGTTCCGTTACAATTGCAGTCGTTGTTGTGCAGCGCCGAGGCGATCCGCGTCCGGCGGGGCACGGCTCTCGCCGACTTTGGCACGATTGGTCTGCTCTGCTCTGATCTGGTCCGGTGTCGACTCCCACGATCCATTGTCACAAACCTCTCCCGTGTTTAGTTCCCTGCAGCCATGGTACCATCTCCTCTCCCACCCTGAAGATCGGACGTGGAAGCACGCTTGTTCCCAACAGCACCACCAGCTGCAATAGCTGCCCTAGCAGTGTCGAGCGAATCGCCCGCGTCGGATCGAGACGACCATGATGGGAGCCCACAGCGGCGAGGGGGAAGTTGGGAATTGGGTTCGCCAAAACGAGCCAACGAAAACAACGTTGGAGGATGGAGAGGAAACATAGGAGACATGGGAGATTGTGCCACAGAAAAGCGCGAGTTCGCCCCCACAGAAAGAGATATAGCAGACGAGACCAGTTGCAGCCACGTAGCAGCATTATAACCGTTATCGTCGGAAAGCAGCAGCGGCCGAAACAGTGGAAAAAATCAAGGCGCGCGCAACGACGCGACGCCTTGCGCCATATCTGTTATATCTATCTATTCACACGTCTGACCGCGTACCCGAGAAGTCTGCGACGATGTCAACCGGTGTCTGTCTCTCGGCGATGATCGACGGTGGTGTCTTGAAGATCGCGTCCAGGTCTAGGCTGCCACCCAACGAAGCAACTCGCTAGCGGCTGCGAGAACAGCGGCAATCCGGGACGGCTGCGTGCCCACCGGTAGGCTGTATAACTAAATAGATTGGTGGATAGGCGCGTCTGTCCTGTTGAAGCTGTCGACGAAGAACGCTGTGTCTCAATTCGTGTCGAGCGTGCCGACACACGCGGGCTGTATTGGAGCAGGATGGGGGCGTTCGAATGACCACCCCCTCTGGCTCACGGAAACACGCACACAATGTGAGCTATCTGTTCATCTGCAATGAACTTCGTGACTCACGTGGTCAGGGTGCAGCCACTGCGAAATGTACTACGCCAAATACCCCACTACCAACAGCAGCAGCAGCGGCGGAGGCAGCTGGATAACGCCGGCGGTGACAAAATACCAGCTTCTGTACGTATGATGCGATAGCGCCTGGGTCTGGCCCGGGCCCGGGCCCAGCTGGGTCAGACATGCCGAGCATATTCACTCGTTGGGCGAGATGGTGCCGACCACAATGATGGGATCGGTGCTCTTCTGACGCCGCGGCGCGTTACGAATGGAAGGCCGGTCAGTGTCGTATTCAATATGAATGGTGGCACTGAGCCCTGCACCGGACTGCCTTTGACTGGACTAGGACACGCATCTCGTCAATGCGTGGTGGTGGTGGTACTGCTAGCGATATCAGTCACGGCGGCGCTGATTGCCACTTGGAATACGGACAGGTCGGTTAGCGGCGGCTGCGGCGGCGGAGGCGACATCGACCAAAAACTACAACGACAAGCAAACAACAGGGTCGCGGACGAACCGCTGCTTCTGGTCAACGCTGCTTCTGGACTGTTGGCCGATGTGAAGCCACGAGACGAACTAGGAAAGCGCAGCAGAGAGAAAACACCACGCACACGGCGCGTAGATGAATGACTGAAGATCTAGGGGTAAACTGCCATGCGTAAGCGACAATCTCGATGTAACCACGTGGTTTAGCTGATAGGGTGTCGAGATGGGTGTGGGTAGTGTCTGTCCATCTAACGGACGATCGTAGACTAGAAATGTGTGACCAGAACATCTCAAGTCGGCGAAAGCGGTTCAGCCAAGGCGGCGGGGACGGTATTTCAATGGAACGGTACGCCCGAACTAGGTCACTACCAATCGGATACGTTTCGTATGCATCAACGGGCTTGCTTTGCATGGGCTAAGTAAAAAGACTGTAGACCCTCCGGCTGTGTTTAAAAAGCCCGAGGTCCGAGTCGCGGAACCTGGTGAGATATCGAGAACTTAAGCATTCTAACCCTGCAGTTCCGTCAATAGTCCAATAAGACCTTATATATATATATATATATTATATTTTCATGATTGACCTGGAATGGAAATGACTCTGCAAGTTGAGATCGGCAGCGGGCTGACCGGATGGCGCCATTTGAGAGTAAGTTGTCATGATGCGTATTTACTTCAAAGTTATTGCGACCATCAATCGGTGTAATTATTAGCAAACATTTCGAATTTAGTATTAATTGATTTCACCTATCTAGCCGCTCCAATCGCTACTGATAGCCCTTGTTTGCTTACCGTGGTAGGCTGCTGCTCAGATTGCAGGCGTGGTAGGCGTCTACGCTTTACCTCCATGTATCCCGTTTGTCTGTCGGCAAAAATGAACGGCTGTGAAGTTCTGCAGTTGACGTAGAAAACGTTGCTTCTTCAGCCACCACCCCGAATAACCGGGGCGACCAGAAAGAGCAATGCACATTTGCCAGACGATACAATTGACACTTGCCTCTACAGGTGTATTGTGACTCTGAGAGGGTGAACGCGTCTTAGTGCTGAGCACAAGCGAACTATAGCTAATCCTTCGCTGTGAACCAACGAGTCACTCGCCGTTTTGCCGACCAGCTGATAGCTGCTGTCAACACCAACTAAGAGAGACGTGCGTCCAGGCGACCGCTCGAAGCGGACGAAGAGCGTAACACTCCTACCGGGACCAGATCGACATCTGAGTTGACACAAAAGTATTTTAACAAAAGTATTTTTAATAGATATACAAAAGAGTAATGAGTAATCTACATTTTGGGAGTTCGCTTAGAGGGCTTCCGGGGCGATAGAGCGCCCTTTAAGAGGAGTGTTAAATTTTGCTGAATGTATGATACCCTTCCTAACGATTAACACACACACGTTCACAGATGCATTAATGAGTTGACAGTTAGTAAAAAGAAAAACAATCCTGCGTGTCACAAGAATTGCAGGGCTCTTCATCATCCGCGAATGATTCAGCGTGTACGCAGTTACAATGTTATCCAACTATACAATGGCCAATCAACTACTGCTATCGCAGAAGGCTGACGAGACAACCGCTACCATTGGGCGCAACATCCACGTATTTTGCACCTCGACATCTTACCAGCCACCAGCGGTCAGGACAATTACGTCCGCGTGGTGAGACGACACGCCACTTGGTAACACGCCAGCTCGACCCCAGTGGGAACCCACAGCAAGCTGCCATTGGCATTCTACCGGGCCGAAGCACCCCTGCCTCTGACATGTTCATCTTCTGATCTCCGTTAGCTGGTTCCGTCCGCCAAAGAGTCTGACCGACTTCGACAGCTGAATTGCCCCGCTTGTCGACGTCTTTCTGTGTTGCCCTCGTTACTGCTCCGTACAACGGAATACGTGCTCCGTTCAACGGCAGAGGGGGAGGGATCGTTCGAAGAATGATTGTCAGGCAGTTTCACCACGCATCGTTCGTCCTGTCTCAGGGGGTCTATCGGTATTTCGGCTGTGCTTTTTTTTACTCCGCCCTGTAAAAAGTGACCAACGCCGTTTGCTGCTGCTGCGGCTGCTGCCATTGCGGATGTCGTACAATGTGACTAGCCTGTCGACTCGATCAAACGGGGTAGCGCCATAGTATCCCCATAGACTTTTATGGTGGATTAAGATTATGTGTATATATATATATATATATGTGTATATATGGACGCGTTAAAAAACGATAAAACTTGAAAGATGGAAAGGTGATTTTTCCCACCTTGAAAATGCATCGACTTTCCTAGCGAGATCGACTGTCTCGCGGTCTCTTGACCGTTGTGAACAGCACGGACCATTGTTCATTAGTCAAATTAATTTGAAATTAGACAGGAAACCGATTCCGACGCTGATCGTTGATTTGCTCATTGCGCAACTAAGTGCTAAGAGGTAAGGAAACGTAAATGTCGGTATATAATGACGAAAAACGTTGTAATTAGTTAATTTGTATAGCCTGTTTTTGTATCGAGAACTCCGCATCGAATGACAGACAGGCGAGCCGCACGGCCACGGTGCGAGCATCCCATTTAATTCTGCGATGTCATCGCCACAATACGATTACGCTTATTGTGATATCAGACATGATAACAGCCTCGATAATCAATGTTCGCTATGTTAGCTGATGCTTGAATCGCTAATGAGTTATTCGCTAGTTTCCATGAACGAATTGCGAATTAAACGCGACAAAGCATACAGGCAACAAGCACAATCAGAGACGAATCACCTCGTTCGCTTTCACTCGATCGCGGGGCGATTTCCTCTCGTCGGCATCGTCACAACCGTTCATATATATGCCGCTATTTACCTATGTAGGTCTTCGTGGAACACGCGTTGTTCCGCTGCATGCGCAGCACCGAACCCGAGCGTTTGTTTTCATTGTCGATTCGAGAGGAGGGGAAATCTCTCGCTCCGTTGACTTGAAGTTGTGGCTCGTTCGCATTTCAGCGCGAGAAAAAAAGATAAAAGCTCAAACGTTGTTGCCATTGTACTTACGTCGCTCACATTTCTCCTAATTCCACACAACAATGTTGGCTGTTGACGCACCATGTCTACGCCACGGCTGATCGCGTTGTCACGACGGTCGAAAGCTCACAGAGCGAGCCGGTGAACTGCCGCGAAGGAGGGCTCACAATCAGCCGGCCCTTTTCTCATCTAACTAGGTAAAACCGAGATTAGCCCGGAAATGAGGCCCGGAAAATCCGATTAGCGCTGATAGCTTATGCATGTGTGGCTATGTATCAGAGTTGCACGGCTGACGGCTGTAGTGAAATTTCATGTGTCGTTAAGAAGACAATGCAAATCTCGAACGAGTGAAATTTTACCTTGGCTCATCGCTATCGTGAGTTGTACTTGTCTGTGTGGAATTGGAGAAGTCCCACCACACCGAAAGCGGATATACTCGTCAGCTGTGTAATGGTTAATGCATCATTGTATACGGTTAGCAGGTTAGGTAAGGAAAGGTAAAAGTGGGTGGGGGTGGGGGGGGGGGGAAACTGGTAAGCAAACCTGACCTGATTCTTAACGAGGATAGCTGAAATCTCTGTTGAAATTCCATAGATGACCATATATTTTAATGTTTATTTCTAGCTCGCTACTTCTAGATATATATATATA
The DNA here is from genome assembly GCA_019614645.1 of Stratiolaelaps scimitus. Classification (NCBI taxonomy): domain Eukaryota; kingdom Metazoa; phylum Arthropoda; class Arachnida; order Mesostigmata; family Laelapidae; genus Stratiolaelaps; species Stratiolaelaps scimitus. Next base: position 254,226 of record JABWDB010000034.1, on the reverse strand, counting down.
TATATATATGTGTGTGTGTGAGTAAATAGTCTGCTGTCCGTGTTGCGCATAATATAAGATTGAACGTCACGCCATAATCGAAATGTCGAAGAGATACAAACGACATCGCCGTTTGCATACGCCCGTGTAACTAACACACAGCAATACAACAATCAGTTATTATTTTGCCATCACAACGAACTCGATCACTGTGCTTCGGAATATATACATATAATAACATTATTACTATTATTATTATTATTATTATTATTATTTGTATACGAAATCAGCCTACTTGGCGAGTCAGCTACACGAACACCCATAAGCACAAGCAAGCACCAACCCGAGCGCTTGTGCATTGTGGCCTGCTCATGCAGAGCGTTGCTTGCCAATGCGAGCCGATTCGGAGGGGCGACGATTCCGCAGCTCAGCGTTAACTGTTTCCCCATCTGGTTAAGTCGTCATCATCAATTCTGACTGGTTTCGTTCGTCTTCCATCGCGGCGAGTTCCCCGCCCCGCCACTTGGCAAAGGGTACCCCGTACAGAATGACTGGCTTGCGCGCAGATCCCGACGCGGATAGCGTTGCGAGGAGACGCCGAAATCATTCCCAGCCACAAGACATAATCAGACTCATAAGCAAGCAGACGTGGTGTAAATCTGAAACAGCCAGCATTGTCATCTAGTTGCTCCTTCGTGCTGGGATCTTGGCGCAACCGACTGATGTAGGAGGCAGAGAAATACTTGCGTAGTACCGATACGATGCAATGGGCATGGCTATGCGCCGTCGACGATTCCAGCTTGCGGCGGCGACGACGTCTTTGTTCGTTTAGCGCCGAGCCGTGACAACAGGGGGGGTGCATGTGACTGTATTGCATTGCGATAAGATATGTACACTTATGTTTCAATGCTCGTTTGCCGAACGACACAACGCAAGCGATGATTAGGGCATGACGGGATAGATTGCTCAGCTGCTTGGCTGTATGATGACGAGCAGCCCTCATTGGGCGCAGTTGGCGTTCGCTTGACAGGACATGTTAAGCAAAGAACAGTCAGTGTGCTTTGCGAAGGGCGAAGAAATACGTTTCGCAAACATTTGCACAGCTCTCAGCGTCATCGGCCGCCGTCGCGACGCACACTCACTAGACAACGACACTACATTTGAGATGCGAGGTCTCTTCGCAGCAATCAAGACGAGAGTATAACGCGCGATCCGCCAACGAGAATCGATGGCCGATGGAGGAAGCTCATTGATGGCCGACTGAGAGCGAGCAGCGTTGCGGTGAGGCTACCCATCGGGCGGAGTAGCCAAGGCACCGCAGACAACGTGAATCATGGCAACATCTCGAGAACACATGCGCATAACAGATTTACATAATTAATACTATTTTTATATAAGCAGCTTGCTGCTGTACGTACAGCGGAGAAACAAGAAACGATTTACATACACCGAATTCAACATTCGGAACGTCCGAGAAGGGGCGTCGTATGGCTAGATAGGGCTGGTGAGTTAAGTTTTGTTTCCGATGCCACCGATGGTCACCCTGCTGAATGCTACAGTGCATATTGGAGAGTGTGATGTGTCGCGGGTGGTCTGGACCATGATATATGAGGTATTGTTGTATTTGCGATATCACTATACACAAGGACAGGTGCGGGGTTATTCGAGATCATCCCTGGCAGGAAGCGGTCAGTCAGGGTCGGCGAAGGTTCATCGCCTACTTCAGCTACAAATTTAATCAGCTGTATACAACACCAACAACAACAACAACAGTAATAATAATTATTAGCAATAATAATGATTATAGTAGTACCGGGACGGCGGCTTCAATTGAGCTCGAATGAAGCCGCTCACTGTTCCCCCGTGTACTTTGACCCTCTACCGCTGTAGAGTGACCCTAATATTATATGAGAATCATAACACTATATAAGAGAATCGTTAATGATACCACCTGTCGTAATAGCACCAAAGGTAGACAAATATCGACGTCGTTCATCTTCCTTCGAACTGATTCTTATTATTACAAATTATTATTATGATTATTAGTCTTTGCTAGCTGATCATAGCTGTTGTGGGAGAATGGCGGGAATAAGTTGCTGCCAGCTTTCACGCATGAGATCTCGCGTCGCCAGAAAACGCCGATGCCGGCTCGTCTGCGAATGGTGGCACGCGCCAACACTTTGGCTGGTCACACACAAGGCGTCGGAGCGTGGCACGGATCGGCCGACGTCGAGCGCGAGTTGTTGTACGCGTTTAGCGCGGCTAGCGGCGGCGGCGGCGGCGACAGGGCAGAGCGTGTCGGCGAAGACGCCGGATAGTCCTGTTGTCAAGATCTGTTGGCGGGTGTAGCCTGCGGTGGGGCGACGGTGAATGAGATTAATTAAGTTGCGTTTGTAAGAGGGGAGATTAGACGCGGTGGCACGCTCATTTGATTCGCTATACACAGCAATGAGCAACTATTGTACCCCGATGCTTTCCACATGGTGCCGTGACCAGGATCATAATCACAATTAACAATGTCCACCTCGTGGGGGCTTGTGTGGGTAGTTTTGCTGCGATGCAGGAGACAGACAGACAGACAGGCAAGCGAGAGAGAGAGGAGCAGAGAGCGATGTATACATTACTAGAAATTAGTGCGGTAATTAGAGGTTTTTGTGATACTGAATTAGTATCACTGGCTGGTGGGGGTTGTTTGAGCGGTGGCGTTTCGGCGGGAGATTAGCGCGTGGGTTATACGTTTGTGGATTTTCGAGGAGAAGTTCGATGGCTAGCCTGCAATAAACCTCATAGACAAATCGCATTATTATATATCCAAGTTGTGCGCTCTGTAATAGGCAAGGTATAACGGATATAACGGAATAACGCAAGATGTTCGTAACATATACTGTGTTAAATAATAAGTTAATAAATAATATTTATCATTATTATTCTTATTCTTATTATTTTCTCTACTCGAATGCCAGCACGTTTGGTTTAAACAAGTGCCTCACACCTCGATGACGCGTCGCCAAAATGTCATTTTAGCCTCTGCTCACACCTCTGGCCATTGTGCAATAACAAATTCTACGCGAAAACAACATCGAGCCGAAGCGCACACCAGGCAAGATGGATTCGTATTTGGTGTTGTCTGCGAATTCTTGTCGTTAGAGCGGCGATTGCTCTTGCGATACAGATATCTGTTCTCCCATGTCACCCATCGTACAAACGTGTCTCACGCTTACAAACAGCATCATGGTATCACACCACAAGCTCATATCTGGTTGTTTATTGGCTCGGTGACATTTGCGACAATGGACGCCTCAGCAGGACGTCTATGCAGGACATCTGCTGGGATCCGGATGTCACGCTGGATCGAAAATAGCAATAACAGCAGATTACGCTGTCTGCCGCTTAGCAGACCCGCGGATGGACAGCACCGTCTGTTCTTCCATCGGTATCATGGTACTTAAGAGTTTGTAAAAAAAATATCCAATACGATAATCCAGTTTATCTATCTCCATGGTATATTTTTCAATGCGTACATCGTTATAAGCTAGGGTGAGGTAGCGCAAAACGGACGCATACGCGCGCGTTGTTTTTCCTGACCAGTAAAAATCTACCGACAGAGGCGTCTGTCAATCGCTGTACTGTAAAATATGTTATATGACATAACGTTTATATCTTCACATCGATGAAATACACAATGCTGAATAGAACATATAGGTTTCATATGTGGGTGCCCCATTCACCGTTCCTTGTTCAGACAGATGTGCTCATGCAAATCTAATTAGAGAGAGATGGGTCTTGTGTTAGAGTGGAGCCGTAAACGTCACACTGTTTATATTTGGGGCCTCTTTCCCGAAGTGCCAATAACTATCAAGGTATTCGTTTCGGGATCGCCCTTGACGTCGCTGAACTTCTTAAAAAAAACACGTTTTTCTTGGTGCCTCTCGACCCCCTTGTTCATGTTGACGCCCGGTGGCGTCGTGCGCACGAATGCATCTTGTAACCGGAGGTGAAACACGTATGTGGATGGGTTCGATTCTTACCGTCGCACACGGTCGCATACTTGGGACTCCGTCAAACGACACAATGCTAACGCAATACCGTGGACGTTAAACGTTTACCGTTGAGAGTCAGCCTGAAGGCATTAGCTTCCTTGCTTACCAGGCTGGCCTCTGTTCCTGTTGTTTCGCTTATAGCAGCATTGCTTCAATGACTCTCGGGGAAAGGTCACACCACACACCGCCGGTAGCCGAATAGAAGCAGAAGACGTCGATTTCGACGTCTCTCCGTTTCTCTGTGAAGCTTTGACGTATTTTCCCTCTGTCGCGGGTTCTTCTCAACGTAGATTGGCTGATCTCGCTGACTGATGAATCTCCTGGGTAAGTCTGCGTGTTAGATGACTAGAGCGACGTGTATAATTTACCTGGTTCTGCCTGCCACGGTCGTAATATTACGATTATTATCATTATTATTATCAATGTTAAAATATCGGCGCAAAAAATTGCAATGTTTTCACCAACATCTAGAACAGGACATAAAGAATCGCCAAATATTTTTCAACTAAAATATGTATTATATGACTTCTAGCTAACGTTCTCAAGGAACGTGCCACATTGACAAAGAACGCTGCCGTAATTACTACTAGGACTAATAATATTTTTAATAATAACGTCTATTTACATCTGGTACATAAAACTACATTCATGTTAATTAATTCATCAACGATTACGTTATAGTCGACGTACACTAATTGTTCTTCCAATCGTGCCTATCCCTAGAAGCTTTGGACTTTATGCGACACCGGCATCAGCTAATGATAGCAACCATCTTACATATTCATATTTTCACTTGTCTCCTTGAGTAGCCACAATAGGCCCTGTATCAGAGGAGGATATTTAATAAATATTTGCGATAATTTATCGCTAATCGGTCCTATGGTGTCTAGGAAAAACAGCTGCCTAGGATTGAATCTGGCATCTTTGCGCATCTCCTCTCCACCTTCCCAAGCTGTGCCGAAGCCGCTATACCGCTTGAATGCTTGGGCCACTATGTCGTCAATGATAATAAGAGATGTGTAATCAATAATCGTAATAGCATACATACATAACACGGCCCGCAAACGCTAACAGTGAAGAGCGATTCATTAGTGCCATTGTTATTTAGTCTAGCACAGCTTGCTAGTATTCATAGAGCAACGGTCAGCTCTCGACAAATGAAATTTAGCTCATACCGAATAGGTTTTAAGCATCGCGAATCGAACCAACCCGACCGTGAATCGTTCCACAATTATTCACCACTTGATAAAGCGTCAGTGATACGAAGGGCGTAAGTTACATAATCTCGTAGATCCGGGAGGATTCCCGTCCGCGTTGTGGTCGGTTGGCGGCTATGTGTAGATGTGTATATCGAAAACGAAGCAACAATCTAATATTCTTCCCACCTTTGGGCGTCAGTTACATAACTTGTTCGGCATTCATTATGCTATGATCATTACACTGTTGCGTCCGAACCACGGGCCGTACCGAGTATGGGTTCGTTTCCCTGTTAAGAATTCGCGCCGGTGTCGCGCGCCGCCAACAGCGGCCCGGAAGTTTCCAGCAACCGCTTGCAGCTGCTGCAGCAGGAGTAGAGCGGAGCTCAGATCCAGCAGTCCGTGCGTAGGCTGACCGCTAAACACCAATGATGATGATATACTTGGATATGATTATGGTTATTATTATTATTATCAGTATTGCAGTGAGGGACGAACGTTCCAACGGCTCTGGAAGTCCACCGACGCGCATCGATCGACTCAATACTCACCGGCCATATGGCCGATATGCCCTGCGCCCTTAACCGCGATCAGGCGAGACAGCAGCGCCTATGGCGCACAACACGAGCTAGTATCCGGACGCGTGCGAGCCGCGGTGGCCGGGTTGGCCTGTCGGCCAATTCCCACCCGGCCTTGGTTGCTTGCAACGATAGTTTGTTTATTTTTGGTGGGCAATGACAGGATCATGCCGCGCGCATGATACGAGCCAGCTCTCGCAATGTTCCGTCAGGGTAGCGGCAACTGCATCAACCGCGGGAGCGAGTCGGGGCCTGGCTACGGTAACCCGGGTCGGTGGATGACATCGTTGAAACGCACAGCCAGAACGATGCCGTTGTCTCGAGTGATGAAGGCACTCGGTAGCTTCGAACGCCACCCCAGCAGCTTCCGGTTGTCAGCGACAGCGGCAGCAGTATATAGCTATTTAGCAATATATGTGTCTATCCGCATCGACCATGCTCGCTAGCGTGAATGTGTTCGCGTCCGTGTATCTGTGTGTGTGTGATTGTTTGCGCGGATCCGATGCGACGATTCCGCACCCTGGAGACATATCTGCCCCGGAACGCTAAAGGGATAGTCGACTGTCACGTCAAGAGATTTCATAAGGGCTTACGTAACCACGTCATGTTGGCCCGCCGATCGTTGCGTGATGTACCGTAGCTGCCGTCGCCGCCGTCAACGCCAGCGACCGCGGCCAACGTGAGCTCGGCACGGGAGAAACGATCGATGCGCTGGTGTTCAGGGTGCGGCTCGCTAGTTGGTTAGTTGACAGTGAGTGTTCGTCTCGGTGTGGGCAGAACGCACTCGGTCGCTTGGGCTAAATGTCCTGGGTCACCCCCATTCGACCGCCGTTAGCCTGTGCCTTCCCGCGTGATCACGGCCGGTTCAGCCGAACACTCTGCCGATCGTCGCCTGTCACATCACTGCTACCGTTCCAGGGATTCAGGTATCTTTAGCGATCAGTTGTGCGCGAATTTTGCTGTGCGAATTCATCAGCCCCCCACCCCCCCTCCCCTTGTTACCTTAAAGACGTTACGTATGGGGCATACACGCCACGTATTGTCATGGATACCAACGCTTTTGTTAATTGTTGCCAGTGCACTTGGCCCAGACCGTGGCTAACTTGCGGTCAAGGATCGAACGCGGACCACAGAAAGGGAGAGATAGAGATTGATCATGTGATGCATTGAGACGTCACTTGAGAGCTCACGTCACGGGTGACAGGTACTGACCGTGTGTCGTGTGTCAGCGTATTTCACCCGTTTGTTACGTCCCAGTTTCAGTGGAGTGCCATACGTGGGTGATACGATTCGTTGGTTGTTTGCGTCAACGTATTTAAACTGATCAATGATTGTCGAACCTCGCCCAATGGCTGAATGAACAGTGGAAGTGTCGGAAAACCCTATGAGCCGTGCCGTAGCGAGTCCGAATCGTAAGAATGAATAATGATGGAACAGCGGGGCTACGGTTGTGTGATACTATGAATATTTACATGTGCTTGGGTTAATCCATGGTGACGCGCAGTGTACCCCAAGGGCACTAGGTGCTCTCGTGAGGCGGCAGCCAGCCTTGTAGACCTGGATCTTTTGGGTCGAATCTCGATCAAGCCGAGGTGGCCAACTCAGACGAACCGCGAGCCGCAATATCGTCTAGTGTAGTCCTCTCTCACATTGCCTCGGAAGCATTTTAGGTTTGGGACGACGTCGCCCCTACGCTTACGTCGAGCTTGATGATAATTCACTTCTAATTTCATCATGTTTATCGACCGGCTATCTGTGTAGTCGATCAGTAATTTTTAGAAATACTTCCTCACATATTCGTCAATTATCCATTGTATACGTTGTTATTAGCTTGTTTATGAACATACTAGTCAGCACACAGAGTCACCACAGACTAATTAATATATTGCGTGTTTCTTCTCGAGACAAATAGAGCTCTCTCTCTCTCCGTATATATATATATATATATATATATATATATATATATATATATATATATATATATATATATGTAGTATTAAATTCCACCCATCCCGAATGGCCAAAATCGATCGACTTCCGAAGATTTGGCAAACAGCGGTCTGGAAAGTGCCGAAGAAGCTGAACCGACAGAAATAATGTTTAGTATATGATGGTATTTACTTACCGGAATTACACACAATACAATCCAAGACTCGTCTTAACGTCCGCGCCATCGTGCGCAGTCCGGGGCTTGGATATCCGTTCAGATACGGCAGAGAGATATGGCGATCGATTCGGTCTGGCATTTATGGCCTTCATCGGCCTTGACGAGCAATCCTACGCAAGTGGAGTCGCCGTGAAGGCTCCCAGCCCAATCCACGACGAAGCTGTTGCAACGGCCGCCCTGGCGGCGGTGGCAACGATATATTCACGGAAGCTGGGGAAGGCTGGTGGATGAAAGTGGTGGCCGAAGTTGAAGTATCCAGAGAGATGCAGCGTTTCTATAAATCACCGCATCGTGCTAACATCAATGACACTCACACGCGACTGGAGCGGAATCCACCCGCTTGTGGTGAAGATGTTCATCTCATCGTGTTAGCATTGTCGCTAACAATTCTATAATGTATTTCGATTCGAATACGCGTTCTTCTTTAGCAGCGAAGCGATGCGCGATACGGAGCGGAGAGGCCGAGTAATTGAACGGCTAATCGAAACCCAGCCAACCGGTTGGATGAGGCGTTCGTTGAGATTCGAAATAAATCTGTTTCCGACTGTTATCCTGTTAGCCAGATGACGGTTGTATAATCGATTTACGACAGATTGCCTGCAATTTTGCAATGAAACGGTACAGGTGCAGCTATCTTGTTGGTTTCTCAACGGAAATGCAGTTCTTACAACGCTTAATCTCCCTCAATGTGTCCTCACCAAGTCGCGGGACTCGAACCTGCAACCTTCATCACTTTACTACAGCCAGAGACTTGCTCGCCACCGTTGAAGCCACCCGTCCCCCGCGCGCGCTGGCTGCGTGCTCGAATGTGTCGACAACGGTATTTGACGGTTGCGTATTTATTTCCTTCACGTATTTACGTTCATTTACGTTCCCCTGCCGCGTGGCTCGACGTCGCTCCGACGCAAAACGCTACCGTGCCATTCGCTAGAAAAAGCGTATGTATGCCTTAATTGCACAATATCGTACGCAGCTACCATGAACAGTTCTGGCCGCCGCTCAGCTGTGAGCGTCGGCCAGCAAGCGAGACAGCCGTATCATCGTCGACAAACATCATAATCATCATCATATCCTCGCATCTCAGCGGCGTTGTTAGCTGAGGTCGACGATAACAGCACACGAATTTCTGTGGGTGCCCCCGTAGTTGGTCTCTGTCAGCTGACGAACGTAGAACCCATTCAAACAGAAAGCAGCTCTCTGCCACGTCCCTTCTGCTCAGTCGTGGTACTGGTCGTGGTGCTGGTGCTGCTGGTTGTTGATGGTGGACGATTTTCTGTCGTTCGCTGACAACAAGAATCTACTCTCACCACACAGCCGCTGTCGCTCGCTAACTCCAATCAGCTGTCAGCCGCCGCTGGCTCGGTCTTCATCATTGTCGCCGTCTATCGGCTTGACAACGGTCAGGATATACGCAAGGGCTTGTAAAGTCGCCGTTGTTCTCATTGCACTACGAGTGTGCAAGTGTGTGCTGGAACCGCCGAAATGTTTTTCCACGCCAATCCTTCGACGCCAACCGCAATCTTGTGGTTGTGCCAGTCGCGTAAAAGCGCACAGAGACAGCTTCGCCTTCGCACACACAGTCGTATACGGAATATTTATATTATATGTATATATGTGTGCATGTATACTTATGACAAAAATGGGACGTATATATGAATAATATCTTTGCTGTCCTTTGCACGATAGCACTGCTCGCGCACTTCATAAAATAGGTACATCGTATACTAGGAATTGAGCGCGCACTGATGGTGGTCACCGTGGCGCGGATTGGAGATCCCGCCAATGAATGATTGGCTACATATTCACTCTACTGTCATTTCAATATTGTAGTCGCGAGGAGGTTGAAACCGCCACCGCGAATGCGCTATAAAGGTACCTCGAGAATGCGTATGCGGCGTAGCTAAAGGATAGCTGGTCCGCCGGAAAACGATATGCATTTCGGGTGGGTACACCGTACTCTGGGTGTTCGCCAACCAAAGGCCCGTAAATCGTTTGGGATTTATGTATGAACGAAATTGCCGTCTCCGAAAATATCCAAACGAAAAGCATTCTCATGGCACGATGCTGCACTCGTTCGAGGCAGTCGATGCAGACAAGAACCTATGACGCGCACTTCAGCAATCATAAGCAGCTCTGCAAAGGGGTCCTTGATGCCATCAGCGATGTCCAGTCTTGTTGTGGTTGAGATTCATGTTCGTGTTGGTGTGATGTTGTTATTGTTTTGCCTTCAGGTAAACATGATTAGATCCGTGCCGAGAATCGTTCCAATCAACTTAAAGCAGTGGAATGAAAGGGGATTCACAACAGTCGACGAGCCGAGCTTTTTCTAATACATGCAACCACCAATGTATGATACAATAGCTGTAAATTGAACTATAATATAATATATATATATATATATATATATATATATATATATAATATTTTGACCGTATCACTATGATTATTATGACGTATCGCTGAATTGGAGCTTTCCACTCAGGGTATTTTGTCCACTTACTGGAACAGCTTAGTTATTAGCTAGCATTCACCACCTCGCCATTTCTCCCAGAGTGTCCACTTATTATTATATAGTGGGAAAACACCCGGTGACCTCTGCTTGGCCAGCATTTCGTGTATCTCTCTCACTTAGCTGTGTCGAATCGTCAACGATCGACCACCGTCATCGGACCGGTGATAATGTTGACGTCAACCGAAAACCCCTACACGATCGCCTTGCTGTAAGACCTGTTCCATAGCTGTCCTTAGAGTATTGGTGCTCTTCGTGTGCTCCGTTGCTAACGGACTTCATCTCGCTTATGTTGAAGACCCTCAATCGGAGGGGAACTATCATATGATACGAGTTGCTGGACACAGACTTGGTCCATGTCCATTGTCGCCCCCTGCAGCTCGTTCATGAGCAAGAGCCCGACACGATCGATGGGTTAGATAGACCATTATAGATGGTAGGTATCGCGATGAGCGATAAGTTTCTGCCCGAACTGTTCTAAGTATCAATATAGTAAAGGCAATATCATCCAGTGGCGATTCGACGCCAAACCCGCCGTCAAGCGGCACCGCTCCCTTGCGTCGTGTCGAATCCTCCCGACAAACAACTGACCACCCGGGATCATTGGCGTACGCTGCTTGTTTGCTTTTTGAGTTGGAACGATGAGCTATGAGGAGAATGTGCCATGAGCCCCAGTGTCGAACATGTTTAACCTTACAGCTCGGCCGCAGTAGCAAATACGAGTAATGACAGCGGAAACATCAGCGCTGAGGATAACCGCAGGGAAGATTTACGTTACGATGGTATCTGCTCATGACGACGAAGGCGTTCGCAGACGACACCGATGATAGAGCATTCTACGCGTCCGCGAAGTTTCGTGCAACATTGATCGCTGCTACGGGTGGATCGAAATCGTATCGCTGATCGGCAGATCCCGATAGAAACTCATCGAGTAGAAGCTACAAAGAGAGAGAGAGAGAGAGAGAGAGGCGCAAAGGCGATGCTCGCGATGTTTCTGACCGAATCGCAGAGTCCATTTATATGCCGACAAGTAGAACGATAATGAATCAATGCTGGACGGTAAGACATAGATCTCTGTATTTACCCGGAAAGGTCGTGCCACATGTTCAGCAACGGTTCGAGGTTCGTCTGCGGATTACACTCATGCACCGTTTTCGGTGGTAGGATGCTCCAGCGGCAGCAATCGAAGACGAACGCAAGGAAATAAGCGCATGCATTTGTTGCGTCGAATAATCCACGATCTGGAGAAAATTGTGAGCGTCATAAGGGTGGGAGTTCGCTATGAAATTCATTCGACAAAATATTAATAATAATCATAATAATTCATAAGACAAATTTGTCCAAGTGTGAAGTGAGGACGCGAAGAGGATGTCCTTCTCTATCGCCCTCTCCCTCTCTACACTTTGGTTTTCTCGCTGACCCTCAGCGAAGAGTTGACGTGGATGGAATTGTTTTTTTGCATTGTTTCATAATATGCGATGGTGCGAGCGGGGGTTTTAGCTCGACATTGCTCGAATGGAACAGGATATCTCCCGGATAAAATGTGCAGAGGCGACATGGCCAGTTCAGCACTGCAGCACCTAGACAAAATCAGCCCAGCTAACCGCACATGTCACACCGCAGATTCCAAATCCCCCCCGGCGAATGACAGCCCGATGAAAACCAGCTATTCGAGCGGATCCTATACTCAATCTCTACTAGCGCACACACACACACATGTACCCTCAGACAGGCACGCCCGCAGGCGTTACGGACATGCATTGCATAAGGAGAAGCTAATTACCTCATGATCGTTCTCATCATCGCCAACAACCACGGCAACAACAACAACATCAATATATCATAGAGCCGTACGACGTTTTTGTAAAAGCTGCAAACTCGAGTCTTGTTCACCCTACCCGGCGATCTCATAGCATCACATCGTAATAATCGCATGTAAATGGAATTCATTGCTAAATTTGTGTCACAATCACGCATCCCCACATCAGCAGACGCCAAAAAACAGAATGCCAAAACATCGCCGACATCGTCGGGCGCTCCGAGCAGCAGTGGCCGCATGACGGCCATGAGTTGGTACATGCCTTCCGCGTCGTTGAGCGGCCGGTGAATAGTCGGATAGTAGATGCGAAGACCTAGGGGAAGATAGTTTAGGGGTAGGAAAAAAGAAGAAAAAGAAGATATTCAGCGAAGAAAAAGGCGACTCGAGGCGAAAAGTGATATATTTTCCATTCGAACTTGACCTCGGCGTTCGCCTTCACTTTGGTACACGACGAGGTTGCCGTCCGGGCCCGGGGAGGAGGGGTCGATGATGAAGACGACTACGACCAGCTCCGGGATCGCGCTACCGAAGCTCTCCCTTGCGACGTTCAAGATGCCGCCCCAAACGAAGTCGTTCGTCGAGTGACTCTGCTGATATATTAGTGCTGCTGGTGAGAACGAATCACAGCTGTAACGCTGGTGCTGCTCGGTCCTCGATGATGATGATGACCATATAAAAGTGTTCAGAAAAGCGCGTCATGTTAGATTATATCTATTACGGCGTTATATCGGACGGAGGGAGGTGGGTGACTGCATTCGTGGTCGGCGTAACATAACGGAACATAACACCGTCTCTCATCTATTGAAAACAGACAGGATAAGAGTGGCGACATTGCCCGAGCGAGGCGACGTAGCCAGCCGAAGCCAAGGCAAATCAAATGCTCATAACCATCCGAGGGGGAAAAAGGAAGATGAGATTTCCCTTCAATCGGAGATATCAGCGCGAACATGGCGAGACAAGCTGGCACTAGTCAGCTTCGCCATACAGAGCGGTAGCCGGCGGTGAGTGAACTCGGCAAAGGCGCACTAAGCGTTTCTCTTCGGGCACTTCTGAGGCTTCGATGCTCAAACGTTGTCACCTCTCTATCTCTCTCTGAACCTCTCCCCCATATTTTTGCATATTTACCGCTGTGTGACGGTACGTTGCACCGATTGACCTTTGCTGCTAGAAGATGGTTTCTATTTTCGAAATTATCACGTGTGAATTCAGCCAAACCACGATTATTAGCTGAATTACGAGGCAAATACGCTGCATATGACATCGACAGGGGGCGCAACGTGGCCGCATTGCTGGCACATACCCCTCAGCCCGTTGTCAAGTCCGAGCCAGTGAAGGAGCGATCTCTTCGCTCTTCATCGTAGCGAGCGCTATCATTGCCGTGAGTGGTGTTAACGACAAAGTGTCATGATGATGACGGATTGGCCATGATCTATGATGCCATGGGAAACGCTCACCATAATGTGAAACCGACCGGAGATCGAGTGGACGGGCGGAAACCGACGGAAATTTGTGGGAAGAAACTTAGTTGCAATCAAGTCGCAGCCGGTGCTCGTTGAGTGCGCTGCTTTTGCGGGGTTTTCGGTGAAGATTTACATTTTTGCTTACGACGAGACCCAGAGGACAAACGAACCGTATCAAGCAGCCCGTGTAATGGTGATCTATGAGGTCTCATCTGCTGTGGTGGTGAGGGGTGGATATGTTCACTACGGGGGGGGGGATATTCACAATCGAGGCAGGGGCCGCTTCTCGACGAATTATTAATATTATTATATGTATTGCAGGCCTTGAGCATGTTGATCGGCTGAGTTGATCTATGATTTTACGACGAGTGGCTCGCCGGAAAGCTGGACGCAATTGAGTCCGCAAGCCAGGCTCAGCATAGCACAGAATGGGTGTAACGTTTGGCTGGAGAAGTGTGGACTGAGGTGGTGGCTGACTCAACATATACGTAATTTTGTAAAGGATTGGAGGGATTGGAGTTGAATTTAATTATGAGCTATAATATGGTTAACTATCACTAACTGATGAGTGTAATGTGCGTACGGATTGACTAGGCAAGACGTAACACACAAGAATGGTTTGTGCATCTCATTTGTTAAACGTGACCACTCAACGTAGAGTGTCAAATTCAAGGACTCATTATATAGATTTTTTTAGCTGTTTACTATACGGTGACGAAACGAAATTAGGCTATGGACTCTTAAAATTATAATTATCAGGTCCAGTCAATGATACTTGTTCGGTGCCGTGTTTATACATCCCTACAATAAGCGGTGTATGGCAGTAAGTGTGTGGCAGTAATTGGGTGTCAAGACGCGTGGCCCCCAGGACGACCCGTGCGTCGAAGCTCGCTACGTCTGTTATTTAGCTCGTAGCATAGTAGTATGTGTGCACATATTAAGAATTTATTAAAGAAATATATATATATATATATATACATATGTACATAAATGTGAGCATCTATCTATATGGCCCACACATGCAGATGCGAGGACATTTATATATATACATATACATACATATATATATATATATATAATGACGAGACCACGGCGAACCTGACCAACCCACAGAAAACTGTCCAATTGCTCCGAATTCGATTCACTCAAACGTGCCTGCCGAATCAAAATGGCAATAATACCCATAAAAATAAATCTGCAAAATGGCGCCCGGAATATCAAAAATCAATCGATGCTATTGTCTGACCGCAGTCATAACAACACATCTCGCAGTGCATAGCCACAACGACGAATCGCGCGACGTGGCACGCTTCTCCACAAGCGGAAAATGCGTATGGAGCAACGAATGGCTGTGGTGGAGGGGGAAAGTGGCTTCGGAGTTTGTCGGTCAACTGTTTCGTTCCGTGGCGATATCGGTATTTCTCCACGAAATCTAATATGGATTGCATTTTCAAAATGAATACACTCCAAATCGGCGATCTATGAGACGATATATTTATAGAGCAATCGCTCGTTTAACGTTGGGATTCGCTCGCTATTGTTTTGTCGCATGCGTGTACCCCGGCAACAGTCATGGCAGTGGGCATTGAGACAGAGATGGAGAGAACCCCCCAATTTAACTTGGTTGATTCCGATGCGATGGCTGCCAGCTCCTCGATAGACGATGCGATATTGTTATGGTTGATGAGAATCGACTATTGCTACGACGAGAACGAGTGGTACTACTGCTTTGTGTAGAAGTAACAGTGTTCTGTGGTGTGCCGCCCACTGTGGTAGATGACTTCGAACACAATATATTCGATATGATGATGTTCTATATCATCAGTTATATATATATATATATATTATAGACAACACACGTACGACGTATCAATATGCGTGTGAGTCTGCATGAATCACAGAGTGCCTGTGTCAAAAATGAAAAAGACACACAAAGGGAACCCGTTCAAATCACAAGAAAAATCGATGCGTTTGCGCCCACAGAACTCTGCAGTAGTCAAGTTAAAGCGTGGTATTACCATCATCATTACCATTATATTACTATTATTATTATTACTACGATGATCAGCGATGCTCGAAGGAATCACTTTTGCGGCATTTGCGCCATTGTTACCTAGCTCGACGGTGGCCAAATGTTCTAGCATCTGCAGTGATCGGCGCAATCGCTGCGGCCACCGTCAATAAACGTACCACCGCATAGATGCACAAGAGTCGTATAGCCGAGAAGTCAATAAAACAATAGAATATATCATCTCCCTAACACACATGCATATGTTGATATGTCTGTCATGTGATGACGTGTTCCGAGCGTGCACCATTTACGTTCGCTGCGTTTGGCCGCATGTTAAACGCCATCTAATCGTGTCATATCATCGCGGTGATGGCGGTGGTGGTGGTTGTGGTGGTTATTGTGGATGTTTTTTTTGTCTCCCAGTGACGACAACGACGACAAAGGCGCCGTCGGCAGTCAGACGATCGCCGAAATCACCCAACCGCTCGAGGCCTGTCGTGTCATAGCTCCCGGCATGAGCAATTATTGTGCTGCGCTTGCTGTGGTTTCTACGACGATTATAGTCGCACTTAAAACAAAGCACATGGGACAAAATGGTGAGACGACGCCGGCCCTGTGTCCGTGCGTGCTTGTGTATGCGTGATCGGGGTGCTTTCCAAGCGGAAAGCAACTGCGATGCCTGTGATCGGTGTGGGCCTCGTTACAATGCCTATTTTATGTTCTTGCTTGTTGAGCTCATCCTTGGGCGGTGGGTATTGATATGCGTTCGGCGTTTACGGCTCGCGAAGTGCGCGTTTCCAGGAGAAGACGAGAATTGTGCACAAACTTGCTGTGTTTATGTGTATGTGTGTGTGTGTGTGTGTGCTCGTCATTTCGGCATGAGAATCATCGGCCAAGGCAAGACAAACAAATCGAATCAGTGGTGTTGCCTTTGGTGAAGTTTGTCTAGAAGGGCTCTCTCTCACTCTCTCTCTGTCTCACAGTGACAATATCCACTGTTGTAGTGGTGCAGTACCGCGCTCGTTCTCCTGCTGAATTTCGCTGTTTAAACATACTGTAGTGCGTTCTCCGAGTGATTGTACATAGTAGTCTATTCGACTTTTGACGTAAAACACTCGCTGAGGTGTCTATGGAAACCTGTGCGAGACACTCGAAGTGCTTACTTCTTCAGCAATATATATATATATATATATATATATATATATACATATATATATATATATTGCTGAAGTAGTAAGCACTTCGAGTGTCTCGCTCAGGTTCGAGGAATCGATAAAGATCGAACAGGATTTTCGCACCCCAATCGCCTATCAATGGCCGCTATTTCTACTGGTCTACTGTTATCATTCGACTCCTGCCTTTTAATAATTGTTTTTCGAGCTGACCCTCATCTGTTCCTCTATCTGACCGGCCTCAGCTCTTAACTCTCTGCGTAAAAAGCATTACGATAACCATTCACTTTCTACGGTATCGTACATTGTTAACTTTGTTTATATATCCGTGCTCAAGAACAATGAGATGTGACGAAAGTGAGTAGCTACAATAAAAAAGGTAAAAAAAAATTATGCAAAATCCACTAAGCGCCGCGGGGAGGGTGAAGTATGCCCACTCATGATCCCCTCATGATGAGCGTACAAATTGTTCCGCCGATATTTTACAATGAATCGACTACATATTACAGATAAGTAGGTAGATATGCACGCATCAAACCAAAAGTGCACACTCCACCCAAAAGATCGCTTATTGAGCTAAACGCGTGGTTATTACTGGCTGCTGTTACCGCAACGGATTTCGTCAAATGTTTGTTGGCCTCGTGAATAGCGAATAATAAAAACAATAATAATAATCATAATCATAACAGTAATAGCAATAGCGTGAATGAAACCAGTCCAGACAGCCAGCAACGTGGCGTGGGCAACATGGAAAAAGCTAACGTGAGCAGTTCAAACTGAAAATAGATATTTTTGTCTCTGCCGTTCACTATGTTCAGTGTCGTTTGTGCCCTGTTGGTGACAAGCGGCGATGCGTGATGCAACGGTGGCGGACGACTCAGAACGCTTGCTGCCGCTTAGAACCGCTGTTGAATTTCGAAAATTGGCCAACTAGTACGGCATGGAGTAGAGCGAGAGAGAGAGACTAGGTGGTTGGAGCTGACTCGATAGTGAAGGGGAAGAACAACGTCTATACGGACTTGTAAAGGGTAAAATGCATCTGTCTCAGATTGAGAGGATGCCGATACTTCGAAACGATTAGGTTCCAGGAGGATCGATAATTATCCACTGTCGATTGAAATACTCGCTGTGAGCGGGTCGTCGGTCATTTGCAATGGTCCGCTCGAGTTTCAGTTGCACCTTAGATATATATATATATATATATATATATATAAATACTGGTAAGGTAGGAGGGAAGGTTTACTAGAGGAACTGTAGTTCGTATAATGCTTAAGGAGCTCTCCTATAGGTTATGTCCTCACGCAGATCGCGGGACTCAAACCTGCGGCCTCCGGCCTCGTTCAGCTAGAGACAATGTCTTCCAATCCACCATCCTGATTAATATATACTTGTATAAAGACATGCTCTCATCTCATGATCATTTCATAAGTTGTTTTTTCCTTGTTTTCGTTTAATGCTGATCTCCTCAATTCGTGGTGCAGTTCGGTCTAATGCCTGTCAGCACAATGCGATAGGCCGAACGCCACAATAGGTGAGAGCGATGCCGAAAGTTTCACTTTATAACGTGATTTTCCTCCATACGAGAACACCTTAGCATTCTCGCGAAGCTTCCCTGCTTGTCAGTCGATTCTGGACAGAAACGCCGTGAAAAACACGTCAGTAATTGTTTGATGACATTGACCTGCGTTTCTTTCGACACCAACGAACCGTCGCGAGCCATTGAGCTTACGTACAAACTCTGCATTGAAAATTTACCCATTGCATATCAAATTGAAGCATGTCGACATCTTCACAAACACATCTTCGGCAGGGAATATCTATTTGTTGACTGTTAATTAACATGACATCAAGCATTCTCTTCAAGTCGCCCAAATCGCTATTCCAGCAGATCGTCGAGTTATGGATGATGGGTGACAATCGCGCCGATTTATGATGCTCGCTTCACTAAAAGCGAAGGGAAGTATGGAGTCCTAGAGAAATCGAGGGAGCGAGAGAGAGAGAGATAGGGGTGGGGGGGTGGATAGTGATAATTTACATGATAATTTATACAATATTTTACGCCCGTGGTGACGAGGCAAGCGTGAAGATCCGGTAAACAGCGGTTAGGCGACTTGTGGAAATCGTAGTCAACAGTCAGAGCAGTCGAACTCGCGTAGGTACCCGCTGGGCACATGGAGCCTGTCGGCTAACCGGCCAGCCAGCTAATCAACTGACTGAACACTATCTTTAAAGACAGCCATTTGACGACGATTTGTCCGAGCTAAAGGTTGGAAGCGAGACGAATACCTGCATATGATATTTGCACGGTACGGTGACATTGTCCTGGTGATGATACACCCCTGCACAGATGTCGTGGCTCTTGCGAACGCACGTGAGGAAGGCGAGCGGCGTTCGCTACTTCGAGATACCTCCAACAAGTAGACAAGATGTCCAAGACAAAGCTCAGATACATATCCGTACGCAGAATTTCCACATTGAGGTTTCGCGAGGAGCAGATTCAACCTATGTACACGTCGCATTCAAATGTTTTAGGGTGTCGTAGATATACATATGTCTCATCGGGATCATCGAGCCGCGGTACCTCGACGACCAAATCCGGTACCAAATCCGGTGACGCTCCCACGATCCCGACAGTGCAGACTGCCTTTTCGCACGCCCTATCGTTACGGATCAAGCAAATAGATGCGATAGATATAGCATAAACAGTGGCTTGTCATTAGCCCCATTGGCCGCAGCCTCAGTGTTCTTCTCTAGCGATCATCATAATTTCATACGATCATTGCATAGATGCATTGCTGTTATAGCATCTACTTCAAATCTGAAACAGGAGCATGCAATGGGCAACAAGAAAATCGACACATATCGACGCATAATCATGCGCTCTCCGAACAAGACATGCAGCTCCCGGTGGCCGTTGTCCGCGATAAATCGTTGAAGATACTTGAACAGAGCGAGTCTTTGTTTCGTCTGCCAGCGGACATGGAGAGAGTCACCTTTGGTTGGAATCACCTTCGCTAGCATTGATCTCTTTCTCCGGGAGATGCTGTGCTTCTGGCGGCGTAACCCTTTCAGACTTGTTGAGCCTTCTCCGTTCGCCTCGATGTGTCGAAATGTCTGCCTCAGCAAAAGGTGACGTCTCCAAGACGGTCATATCCATAGAACGATGTCTACCTATAGTATATTACTGTATAAACGCGCGTCTAAACGCGTCGATTTCAGTCGATTCAAATTTCCGCCAATTTCGCGGGAAAAAAAAACCACCGCTCCCCTCGAAATCACCTCCCCGATGACATAGCTGCCAGCTGTATAGATATCGACAAATGCCAGACGGTAATATATGTAAAATATGCAGAATTTGATAGCGCCCGCCGCGTTCACCCGGCAGTCCGGGGGCGAGGAACAGCCCCACTCAACACAAACGAAGGCGCCAACCAATGGACACCGAGCCAATGACGTTAACTCTCCTCTTTGTTCGATCGCCTATCGACAACACACACACACACTGCTTTTTCGGTTGAGTCCCTCTGAGCGGGTGCTATTTTCTTTTCTCTACATTTCATCGCGCTCCAACTCGAGTCGGCAGGCGAACAAGCAAGGCAAACAGCCGGCGCCTCTCCAGGAGCTCACCTCTGATCGGCAGCAGCCGTCTCGGCCTTCGACAAAAGGGTTGCTAACGCTGTCAGTTATCGTAAATTGCGGCACCCCGCCACCGTCGACGTCGTCGTCGGCGGCTCGCGCATCGTACGGCTGAGTTGGGGTATCACACGGTCGGTGGGTGAACAGCGAAAACGAACGACTGCACGTAACCGAGCGTTGAAACGTACGGAAAACCGGTAGCGAGGGATGGTGTGTGTAGATGGACAGGCAAAACTCGGAGGCGGAGGTAAAAAAGCGACTGCTGACAGCGGGTCGGCAACAGTAGTCACTTTTGACAACAACAGCAGCAGCAACAACAACAATAACAGCAGCAATAACGCTAACAATAAGATGAACGTTTTGAGAAGCAGCAACAACAGCGATGACGGCAACAACAACAACAACAACAACAACAACAAAAACAACAAGAACAACAACAAGAATAACAACAACAACAACAACAACAACTGCGCAAAAGAGCACGAACACAAGGGGAATAATGACAGCAAAACAACAATAATAAGAGCGCAAATCATTTCGATGCCAACGAGCCGAGCATAACGCACCAGTCAGGTCGTCGAGACAGGCGGCTACGCCGCTGGCTGTCAATTTGTTGACGTTGGCATCTTCAGCATCGTCGTTCGCTAATATTGCGCCACTAATATTGTGGATGTCATAACGTGAGACATTGGCGATGACAGCAACCCCCTGTGACTGGGCCGGCGGCTTGGCACCACGCCTTTCAACTTCGCGTCGAGGAACAGCGATCATTGAATTCAATGCCGACCCAAAAGAGGGAAACGCGCCATCATCGAATCGGCTGGTTCACCATGCAGCTGAAGGACGAGCGAGGGTCTTCTCAAGTTTGTCCTGTGTTTGAAGGGGTCGTTGGGAAGATTAATAGAGTTGGACCTGTAGACAGGTGGGTGCCAACTATCGTTCTGGCGATCGAGAAGATTGAGGTTTTGTATCATAGGGTTTTGCCCTCATACATATATGTATACGCCTCGTATGGGCAATATCGACAGACGCTGTTCGTACGATGTGCCCTATTATACAATACGGTTAAGTAACAGAGGTAAAGGAGAGCCTCAAAACTGTGGTTAAAACGTGTTTCACTCTGTGAACTGCACCTATGGCCTGTCTGGTGGGGATCATTTTGGGGGCCGTTCCTTGAACCTGTCGACAAGAACAGTGTCGTATAACTCTACCTCAGGGCGGCAACCCGTGTATAGGCTAGCATCTTGGAGTTTCTCAACATCCATCGCGGCCTGGGGTTGCGAACTTTCATGGCTTTCATTGAATGTCACTTCAATTCCAACATGCATGTGCCCTTTCCGGTAGGTTTATGTTCGCACTCTTTGTAAAGCTCAGGTACTGCGATAACATACATATTGAGCAGTCCGGTCTCTCTCTCTCTCTCTCACTCTATATATATATATATATATATATATATATATATAGGTGTGTATGACAGAGATGAGCCCTGTACAAAACGTAAAAGGTATTCTCTATAAATGTATATTCGTTCACGTGTGTCCCATACGGGGGTTATGCCTGCTCATCATCCATAAATATCAACAACAACAATAACAGCAGCAGCAGCAGCAACAACAACAGGTAGCAGAACGCAAACCATTGAGCAATTGACAATAGCAAACTCAAACGAAGATGTCCGCTCCATGCCACCATCTATGCGTACGTCAGTCCCTACGCATACTATACACGCCCTTTTTTGGCATGTCTATTCATTTTGTTTGGCCTCCCGCCATTCCCAACGAGCAGCGACGTTCCAAAGTGTGCGTTTCGTGCAGAAACAAATTTGTCCCCTTGCGCGATGACGCCAACACGAGTTAAGCAGGGGAGCCAATGGGACCCTATGACAGAAGTGGGACCCGCCGCGAGCTGCCGGCGATTCGCGTCTGCGACGACTGGAAATGCTCCAGCTTTAGTCTCTCTCGCTCGCTCTCTCTCTCTCTCTTTGTGTGTGTCTTTCAACCTGTTCGGTCCCGGCCAGCTAAGCGGGCCGTGTAACAGCAAGGACAGCGTCGTGCAGAGTCACCCTCCCGCTGCCGCTGTGAAGCCTCCCAAAGGATCCGTTTGGCGTACGCATAACCATCGGTGTATTTCGCTCCGTGGAGAGATCTCCGTGACGATTAGGAACGAAATCGCATACAAACGAACGAGACAACAGCCTCGACCGCGAACAGCTAATAATGTGATTTATAGCTCAAATAGTGGACGCTTGCGACAGCCGTTGACGATTGGCGGCCGTGCGCGGTGGAGATGAATAATGATTAGCTTGTCTGCTACGGCTTTTGCGTCTGTTAGTTCAACGCAGTAAAATTCGCTTTTGTTTTTAGCCAATTTAAGTCAGCGTAGCAATAGTAATGGTAGTATAATATGTGGTAAAAGGCGAGATGCATATATTCGCATATTCGTCGTTGAATGTCGGCAGGAGAGTCAGCTTGAGAACCTAGGCTAGTTATAATATTTTTGTGTTATCCGCGGTACTATCTATTTAGGTAACCGAATACGAAATAGTTTCACTCGATAGCGATTTTCGTGCATGGACAAACTAGTTTCTTTTGATTGGAGGAGATTTTCTTCAGGCTCACGGACAGCACTGAAGATATTCCAATCTCTAAAAAGTGGGCCGACCCAGTTCCCGGGAGGTTGACGTGGAGGGATAACAAAAACGCCTCTCGATCTGCCAAAAAATCACCATCCTCTGCTGAGAGTCCACAATATCTTCCCTAGAATAGATAGACTTGCAGAAGATAATCGTGTGTGAAAATATCGACCGTGGTGACGAACCAATATCCTGGCTGGATCAGCCAAGATCATCAGTCCTGCTCTCGATCGCTCCGAACGGAGTTTCAGATCTAATCACAGCGTTAATTTATCACAGCCTCGTCCCGGCTTTGTTCTAGCGACAATAGAAGTTTACGACCCTTTGGCAATAGGGTAAACGTAAAGCTTTATTGGTTTATTAAAGGAGCCGCAATTTCACAATACTTAAGCTCTCGCATATGTTCTCATCACCTAGCGGGAATCGAACCTGCGACCTCTGGCTTTCGACAGCCAGGGGGACTTAGCATTAATATGACATCGTTTTAGACTGACAATCCGCTCTGTTCTCTGCTTTTTTCAGGCGATGAGGTCCGTTTCGCCCGAGCGGCTTTCCCCACATCTGAGAAGGTAGGCGATCACATACTTCCACGTGAAGAAATACAAAAGAAATCACGTTAGAAGAATACTACTATGATTTCTACTGCATCGCACCGTGATACACCGTGGCCCCGCATCCGATAACGGAGTCGTTCTGCGTCTGGTGCTAATCGATCAGAGCAAGGGCTGCCGTGGGCTGGTTGGTGACTCTTCTGGAAATGTCTCTGATAATTTCTGATATCAAATGGGCCACTTTACGTTGACTGGGAAGGAACATACGTGGAAATATGGAACACCCCACATTTTGCATTGAAATTTCAACACAAGTTGCTATTTAAGCAGTGCATATACAATGAATAATACTGTGACGAGTAACGTAGGGAATTAATATAATAGCGGTGTGCATAACTACCTGAAAGAGCTACGCTACCGACACACAGTCTTCGTCAAACATCGGGCAGTTATGGGAAAAGCTTGCTAGACGCTTGAGGTGCAACGACTCAATCGTCATCACCAGCGACTTTGCTAACGAACCCTGAAGCTAGACTGAGTGTTTCTCATTTCAAAAATCCGACGATGTCCATCCGCGATCGTTAACGCGACGACAAAAACCACTGACAATTCATTACGATCATATCCCGTAGCGCCGATGAGAGCCGACCTAATTATTCGGCCTGTCGTAAACGCATGCTTCTGTTTACATATGTGTCCACATACGCCATGTGTGAGTCTCCCTTTGGACCGAGCAGGATGACACAGCATTTTTCTTCAGTCCCGCTCAGCCTGTTCGAGTATCCCCGGCCGTTGTCGTCGTCTTCAACCAGCAGCTGTCGTTGCCCAGCCAGTTCGTCTCGTTTTTAGCAACAGCAGCAGCAGCACCGCCACTACCACCACTTTCTCGATTGTTGTCCACCGTCGATCAATCGATGAATTTGTCCCGCGATTTCAACGAATGCTACTATATTATTAATATTGTGCGTCGTGCAGCGACTCTCGGCGGCCAAGTCTCGCCTTGCCAGCCTCGATCAATTTCGTTGCACGATCCACGGTCACTAGTAACACTAGTAACAGCACCATCAGCAACAGCAGCAGCAGCAACAAGGCAAACTTCAACAGCAACTACGAAAGTACTAATGCCACCCATCATCGGCTTGTTGCTTATGCAGCACAGCCTCCGCTGCCCGCTCCTCATGCTGTTTCATTGTTGTCGCCCTCGTCGTCCGTCTGTGCGCGGACCAGCCGTTGTCAAGCGCATGGCCCGCGGCAGCCGCAATCCCACCGGGTCGTTGGGCCCTCGTTGCGTCGCCGGCTCACTCTCCGGCTTGTGGACAGCTTCGCCAGCTGGATGCCGACCGCTGCTGCCAGTGACGCTGGCGGCCGTTACCACCGCCGTCATCGGCTTCTCGTAGCTGACGCGGCGCGCCGCCGCCACCGCTGAGCGGTGGCTACCGAGCAGCGGGACAGCTAGCACGTCCTACGTGCGCACGTAGGCCGAGGTGGGTGTTCTCTCGTGTGACGGCTGATGCTGCCGCGGCGGCTTCTGCCTTGGCGTTTGCTGTCTGTCGCGCACGCCCCCCTGCTCTTGCTCTATTCTCTCCGGGTTTTCTCCTCGGGGACTCTTGGTGATTTCGGTGCCGAAGTCACCAAGCGGCCAAGTAGCAGCGGCAGCCAGCCACCTATACCGAGCCACATGCAGACATACGTACACGATCATGTGCGTGTTGTGCGTCACACACACACATACATCGACACACAGACATATGATCGTGTGTATGGATACATGTCTATCTGACAGTCTGTACATGCGTGAGTGTGAATATGAGTTCTCGCAGCAGCAGCACCGCCGTTACACGTAACGCGTCGTAGCCGAACACCCAATCGCGCGGCGGACCTTCCTTCGCGCGCTGAAGAAAGCCGAAGCCCATCGAGGAGATGGGGACACAGCGGACAGACAGACAGACAGACAGACGGACGTACAGACAGACAGCCTAGTCGTTGTCGTCATGCAGCTGCTCGCGCTGCCGCCGCGGCCGCCGCCGCCCTCGAAGCAACAGCATGCTCGCGCCCAACTGCAGCAATCGGCCGCCCGAGACGAAAGGCCGCCTCTCGTTCTCTTCTGCACGGACGGCGACTACAGATTGAGACTGAGTACAGTCAATCTGTCTGGTTCTGTATATCTAACATACGTGCGCATGTGTGGCCATCCCTTGCGGTCCCCCTCGTCAGCGGCGACGACGACAGCAGCAGCAGCAGCAGCAGCAGCAGCGTGCCCTAGCGTCATGTAGCGTGTAGCTGCGTGAGCGCCCCGCGAGTGTCGAGTGCCTCGGTATGCGCGGCGGAGCCGGCGCCAACCAACGCCAGTTATCAGTCAGTCCGACTGTTAGCGGGGGCTTGCGCTGCTAGCTCGGCTTGGCTCGTTCGCGCGCTCAGTCGGTAATTTCTGCCAGTGGAGTGGCGGCGGTTGCCAGTTGATGAGCCGCCCGTTCTACGAGACAGTGCTTGCCTCCGATCGCTACGGCGCTACGGTGTCCCCGGCAGTCAGCTGTCGCCCTGCGTGTCCACGCTGCCTGCTCAACGTGTGAGTCGAGTTCGGGAACTACAACTATTGCTACTGCTATTACCACAACTACTGCTGCAATTACGTTCGCAAGAGAAATGCAATAGTTTGGGTACGGTCTAACCGACCTGGCTGAGGAGTGTGCCTGTGTACCTGTGCAGGTTTGTGAGTGTGTGCGTGAATGTCTAGGCAGACCTAGCCATCCCGTCATGTCAATCATGGTCGTGTCACCTGTTGCTCGAAGGTTTGCCCGCCTGATAAAGGTCGAATAACAGAGCGCAGCGCGTCCGCGAATGCGGTCCATGGACGACGGTCCCTGAAAATATCAGTGCGCGATTACGAAGTGGTCATGAGCTCAATGAGGCGAGGTTGGGTGCTTTTTTTTTTCCGAGGTCGTTTTCCCGAGTTCCAGCCTTCGCCAGTGAACGAGGACGTGGTTTACAGCGATAATTGGGATAATGGGTGCAGGCAATTGCGCATGCGTGCATCGCCAGACGTGTATAGAAATTCACGTCCGACGACAACACCGCCACGTATATTGTGAAAAAAAGTCGGGCCATTCGATAACGATTTGCGAGTTGAACCTGACATCCTTCACGACTGTCACTTGATGTACACGGTGATGGTTACTTCTGCAAGGCAATTTCGTGCAAGCGGCTCAACAGCCTCCGCGAGGATTATTGCGGAATATCTATTGGAGCTGCCCGCTTCTCCAGCTGGATGTTTCGGATATCGTAAAACACACGCGAGTACTACCTGGCTAATTGAGATTATTATTCCAAATGTTACGATAAAGCTAAACAAAATGAGAGTATAACACACACACACACAGACACTAAACAAGCTTTGCCTGTCATTCATCAACAATTCTGTTGTACCGCAACGTTTCATTATATTGTTCACTTCTCTCGTTGTATACTCAATCATGACAACGTCGATGATCGCAATCAGGCCAAGTCTACTCTGTG
Organism: Stratiolaelaps scimitus; assembly: GCA_019614645.1. Taxonomy (NCBI): domain Eukaryota; kingdom Metazoa; phylum Arthropoda; class Arachnida; order Mesostigmata; family Laelapidae; genus Stratiolaelaps; species Stratiolaelaps scimitus. Next base: position 226,963 of record JABWDB010000034.1, on the reverse strand, counting down.
CCGAAGTATCACGCTATCAGGCTATCCTGTTGAAGTCAATATTTCATTTATCTTCGATTTACAAACGGGCACCCGCTTGACTTACTACCACGTTGTACGTCATCGTTGTGCCAGACGTTCGTTACGTGGGCAATTTATACCAATCTACAAAATCCACCCAAGTACAATGGGCAAAATGATTCAGTTTTATTTGAGTTGGCATTGGCCGACTTTCAATAGCGCTCTTATGTAGATCAAAGGGGTAGAATTCAGGACGCTCTGTATTGTTCAGTGGTAAGGGTCACTGAAGGTAACCCTACGAATTGTCAGCGCCGAAAGACACGCCTAACCTTCAGTTGTGCTCTAAACATCTATGATAGTTCAGCTTCGTAACACCACGCTACCCTGTCTATTGTGTAGAGAGTGGTGCCTGGTTCGACGCGAACAAGTTGAAATCTGGTTCCAGCGTAACTGCTCGTTACACTGGTAATTAACACATGATCTGCGCTTCCAGACAACATATATCGTTTTGATTTGTTGCCAAAACGATCGACATTATCATCAACGCCCTACAAAATAATAATAATCAACACACGATATATATATATATATATATATATATATATATATATATATATATATATATATATATATATATATATGATGTACCTGTCTGCATACACCGCTCGCACTGATCTCTGCCAGGCTGATTCGTTGGCCAATGTTTATTGCCTGATTTTTGGCAAAGCGTCAACTTCCAATTTGAGCTCGTTACTTCTCCTTCGGGGTCATCAACATCCCTGATAAAACTGAACTTATCCGATTTTCTCGAACCGCGAACGCACTACGCCCACCAGTGTCTCTGGCGTGTATACGTGTGTGTGCGTAGAGCCCGCAACAAATCGTAGTGGCAACATTTCACATCAGGGGCTCATCACACGATCACCGAGTACAGCAGCTACAACTGACCGTCCTCAATCGATGATTATTATTATTATTTTCTGCTCTAGCCCAGATCGATTGACCGAGAGAATGAGAATGATTGACTGACTACCTGTTGGCTGTGGGAGATCCACTCATTTCGTGGGACTCTACACGTGGCTGCGACGTCGAAATGCGTCAATTCTATGTCCACAAATACGATGCGTCAAACGCCGACACAACGAGCAGCAGGCGCCCTCGATCAAACACTGCATCTGATGCTGTATAAGCGATCCCAATTGGGCCTCGTCGTGTTCGTTATGAATTAAGATGTTCGTTCCAGTTGGGGACTCGCTATCGTCGATGTACTATTTCATGGCTTGCCGAATGGAACCGTATTTCGACGCTTTTGACGTCATTGTCCCAGCCGACAGAGATGGGCGGACAGATCGCCGCGACGTCCGCGGATTCCCGGAGCCGACTACGTGTGTATGACTCGCCAACGCGGGCATAACATTACCTAGTGTGTCAGCGAGACCTAGTCATGTTAATGTCGAGATGTCCATGTGTGTTCGCTCGTGCGAGCATCGCCACGACAGCAGTATGATATGCATATTGGCATACATGGTTCAGAGAAATGTTTTCGTCCACAAGTTCTCCGTTGGCATGCAAATGATGAACGGATGGAGAAGGTGCACATGGCTCGGCGGCGGTATGGTGTTCCACTAGCGAAAGATCACTCCGCGATTTGTACGGTCAATGCAAGAAATTCGCGTTTCGGGTTATGCGTATGCTTCTGGAGAATCCAGAGAAAAAACACACTGACACTCGCACATCTGGAAAGTGAGATGGTTCGTCATCCCCGGCTGAACAAAGCATGAGGACAGGAATCAGCTCAGGGCGGACGGACGGCCAATGGCTACCGAAGGAGGCTGCGATTCGGCCGCTGGCCAATCCCCATGAATCATCGCGCGCTTACGTCTATGTCTCACCATTTTCTAGGAGAACTCCCTGAGACGTTGAATTAATTAGATCGAGTTCGAAGAAATGAGGTGTATTATATTAATGTTCCTGTCCTGAGTTGGCCTTTCGTACGATTACTATAGCAGGACTCAAATTGGTGACCTTGCCGGAGAGCACCGAACACATACAATGTCTTCCGATAGCGCATTGCATAGGATACGTCGCAGCAAATAAGGACCTTTGCAGATCTAGCACATGGGACGAGTTTCGTGAACAGTTGCATTTAGCTATGAAAGAGAAGCAGCGGGCGTTGAGTTTGCATTGACTTGTGGACGATGTCATGTCTAGAATGTGCGTCGGCCATATATAAACGATCGATTCACTGAGGAGCCAAGGTCGCCGTGTTTCTGGAAGCACACGAAACTGGTTTACAACACGATGGCATTTTAGCAATATTACTTGAAGTGTTACTTGAAGTGTATCATTAGCCGAAGTGACATTGACGTATGAGTTCAGATAGTCAGACAGTGCCTCGTTCAATTAGTAAGTAGCACTAAACAGAAAAATAAATGGGAATCGAGAAAATCATCGCTGAGCTTCAAGTCTACTCGCAAGCTCTATACAGTACACAATAATCTGCTTGTATTAATATACGTTGCACTTGTATCCATGATCCAATCCTCAATGGCTGACCCCCTCATAGGGAGTCATAGCATATCATGCGGTGCATTACTTGTCTTTGTATATGGCTCCACATTTTAAGGAGGATTGCACCCGTCAGTGCCGAAGCCATGCTTCGGTCAAGTGTCCGACATACAACCATGGACATTACCAAACTATAGATATATATTAACAGAGCCTTGTATGGCTGGGGGTGCTGTTGGATGAATGTTGTTCGGCGAAACAATTCGGCTAAAGTCTTGGCCTGATCACTTTTCCCTACGAGGAAAGAATGTAATATTGCCTCTCTTTCTGCTATACATAATTCCATTGAAATATACCGACGATTATTTGCCATTTTCCGTTGTGTAACGACTCGATATGGTCACTGAGTCTTCGATTACATACGATTTCCTATGTAATCTAAGTAAATTCATTGGGGTGACGCTCAACCGACATTTAACATTCACGGTACAAAAGCCCTCTAGCATTTGCTGATTTGGTAAGCAAGTAGCTCTAGCACAGCGCGGCCTCAGGTATAATCTTCTGCAGCAATATTTGATAGATTGGTGCAATCGTAATTGGTACCATCACCGTCCTCCTCATAGACACTGTCCACTTGCAACGTACAGCATGCAACGCGTAGCAGTAAACTATGCGTAAAATATTTGTGGTTGGTTTATTAATTAAAGGAACTGCAATTTTTACAATTGTCAAGTTGTCTTTCTAATATATGTGGCCAGGTCGCGGGACTCGGTGTTCAATTAGAGTAGTTGTTGACACTCGATCTTCTTCGTTCGCTTGAATGTATGCTCGTCCACTCGTTGTTCGTCACAAGTTGGTTTCCGCTGATGCGCGAGGCCAATCGCCACGAAGCGTACTGCATAACAGGTGTCTGCGACCTTGGACGACAGCGTTTGCCAGCGATGCTGTTCTAGTAAATAGATACAATGACACATACGTGTCATTCATGACCACGAGTCCCACGCCTAAGGTCTCACTGCATTTATGGGGAGATTCCGCTTTTCTACAGATACGTGAATAAATATGTGTCCAGCTCACAGACTCACAACGGGCACGGAACACTCATGGTCAATGTTGCTCGGGCCAGAAACCTCTTCTAAGCAGCCGTAGCGAATACGCCATCTGTGATGCGATGTTATACCGAGAGTCGACACCCGCTCATCGACCGACGCACTCGTCATAGTCGGTACACGAATATCACATGTGACAACATGTGAGACACAATCAAATTTCTGTCCACGTCTCAAAGCAGATGACTTGAGCGAAGAGATCAGATTTATGAATGCTTCCGTATAGACGAGACTTCACAAGGAGGACGTTCAATATATCTAAGTACGAATTATACTAAGTTGCTCGATAGATATCTACGACTAAAGGATTGAATATATAAACGACCCGAAGAACAAAAAGCATTCGATAGACGCATTCTAGCGTTTTCCTTTTCAAACCAATTTCCCACAGCCTCGATGGCGTAGCCAGATTCATACGTGTGTCAAGGATGCCGCTAGCGGACATCATATTTTGCCGACGCGCTCCAGCGCGCTCAACCGCAACCATATCTATATAGCCGTGTGTCCCCTTATAGATGATGATCTCAATTCTTTCTGCATGATCAATTAGCCCTGCAGTGGCAGTTCGCCCACTCTCACGGCTGATCAGACCCATGCACTAAATTGTCGATTCATACAGCCAACGGGAGCGCTTCGAATCCGGCGATTCGGTTTGGGGGTTTGCCATGATTCTCATGCAGTATTATCCCCTTTGACTGAGATTAGAGAAAACGAACCTTTCCAGGAACTATTCCTGCCTTTTGTCTATTTGCAGCAATACAACTCTGCCCGAAATCAGCATCGAAATTAGCACCGCCTGTTGTCCCCTTCTATACGTTATATGTATTATTATACATATCTAATATGGCTGTGTGTTATGCTAATGAGATACATTACACTTTACTACGAACAACAATAAACATACCATATATAAATGTGCCTATTTCGCCAAGTGGGTCCAAGGGGTGGCAGAGCAACCCCCATTTGTTTCATTGCTTGTAGCGCTGTCACATCAGAGCGAAATGGCGGTGATACGCGTCGCCGCTGCCGCTCGCCGTGAAACGAACGACCGCAAGATAAAAATCGCTTCGACGCAGTGTTTTACAGCTTCGTCTACTAACGGCGACAAGCGGTGTCGCGACGTCACCGCGAGGTGTCGTACCGGAGTCATCTTATAAGGAGACGCTGGTCGTTCGTTTCTCGCGCTTGCTTCAGCATTTCAAAGGGGGGTCTCGGAACACGTTCGGCTGCTTCGGTCGCCGGAAAACGCTACAACGACACGAGGGGCGAACAAGCGAGCGACCCGCTCGCCGTGATACACTACATTCGACGAGCGGACATAAATGTCACTGGAACATCACATAGATCAGGCGGGGACAATATTGCACGAAAGTCGACGGACGGATCTCACGAAGGAGAGACGAAGGGAAAAAAATAAAGGAACCACCCTGACTGATATTTTGCTCCGGTATAAATCACCCCTGAAAGGCACCGATCGAGTCTCACGTTCGATCGATGATATCGCGGTGCAGACACAAGATCATGTACAGATAGGCAGGCTGTATAAATAGCGACACACAAGCTCCGCGCGATGTGTGCGGTGTGTGTCTGGTTTACGCGATATACCCGCACTTCGCTGACATCGAAGAGGAAACGGGCCCAAATTGACAGGAGCGACAAAAGGATTAATTTCAAGCTTTTTCCTCCTGCTGCTGCTGCTGACAATGGCGTAGCTGGTGGGAAGAGCGGGGATGCCTTCGCCTTTGAAGGGGTCCGACGCTCGTATGCTCGCTCACGACGAAGACGACCACTATTTGGGCATGCGTTACATTTGTAACGAAGGTGAATGGCGTTTTGACAAGCGCAGAGCGCATTTCGTCGTTTGAACTTTCCTTCCACGAATAGAAAAACAGCGAAACATTGCGTTTGGCTTGTTTGTGATGCGCGTTGTACCTAATCAAAATATTTCTCTGTTAAAGGCGACACTTAACAAAAACAAGGTTCAATCAACAAATAAAAACGTTAGAGAGACAAATCGAGAGAGAGAGAGAGAGAGCGAGAGGGGAGGGGGGCGGTAAGTTTTCCTATATTTTCCTATGCTTCTTCTATGTCTTCGCTGTCATATCTCCCAGTGATTCGTCCCTGCCGCAAAGAAAACATGTATAATAATTAACAAGCTCGCCATCCTGGAGCACACCTGCCCCCCTCCGATGGAAACCCCACGAATGAGCATTCTCAGTACACCCATTGTCCCCGTGCCCCCGAAGGCCTCCTTCACGTCTGACCGCGTTACGTCGAATGCCTGCGACGCCCTCTATCGAAAGGGCATCCGTTTGGCGTGTGACCCCCGGTAGTGTCGTCAGTGGCAACAGACGGCTGGCACCACCGCCACCGCCGCCGCCGCCACCACCTCCCGCTAACATGGCATCATCTGATCGGCACCACCAACGACAGTGAACGAGTGACCTTTGTCGGTCTTCCGGCCGCACACTCATTTCCTTCTCATTGTGGCGCCATGATGCGTTACGGCATAATAAGGCTACCTTGCTGCGCCCACCGGGACGACAATCAATATCAACGATGCGGTGCCGGTCGTATTGTCTCCATGGTTCTGGTGGCACTTTCGCTCACCACCATCGTAGCCATCATCAGCAGGGTGGCGGCGGGAAGAACAACTCCGTCATCGTTCCGTGCCGCGCCGTCCCCTTTATGTCGCTCTTGTGCAGAGATCTCAGCTGACGTCGTTACCGTTTTTTTTCTCGCCGTCTACCAGCTACTATGCTATGATGCTACACTGCCACTACTGTGTCACCCCCTTGTACTCCCACACCGCGCGCGTATCCCTGGCTGCCACCAGGCACCACCATGCGATGTTTGCTCTGCTGCCCGATCAGTCACTCAGACCTGTGTGTCTCCGTCTGGGCGTCCTCGCATCAAGCCGCCGACGCCGGCGAAGACGAAGTGCACGACGTATGCATGCGCGCGTGCGTACTGCTTTTGTATGCTTTTGTTAGTTGACTGCCACGGACGCAATAAACGGAACAGATTATTTCCGTTGTTGGCAACAACGAGCGGCGCCGTTGCGGCTGCTGCTGCTGCACAAGTGCGCGAAGAAGGCTGCATTCGTATTTCCTTCTGGTTGACCCCCCTCCGTCCATGGCTATGGCTGGCCAACAATAAGCGACTTTTGTTGCTGCTGCGGCTGCTGCCGCTGTTGACTCATTCTCGCAGTGTGTTTCGCTTCGTACTGGCTCGGCAAAAGTTGAAAGAGCACAGCGCGAACAACAGGGCGGCGGTGGCGGCGATAGTGGTGGTGGTGTCCCGCAACAGAAGCGTTGACAGTTAGATCAGAAGTTGCAGAAGAAGTCACATATCGACCGACAGGGAAGAAGCGGTGGGAGGATAGCGAAGTAGGCCTTACAGAATTTCGCCTTTTGTGTAGTCCAGTCGTAGAAAAAGGGCCTATGGAGCCGATGGCGTGGAGATCCATTGCTGCGGCGGCAGCGGTCAGCGGATATTGACACCCCGTTAGTGGCCGTTAAGAATGCTGGCGGCTGGCTAGATAGACAGATGGGTGGGTGGGTGTTTTTCATTGCGTGTCCCTCTGTTAGGAGAAACTGTCGTACCTTGTAGCATCCGGACTGCTCTGGTGCGCCTGACCACTTTTACTCTTGTGAATGACAACGGCAAAATCGTCGTCGTTGCCGTTCTGTGTTCGCCATAGACATGTGGATGGCAGCGATTGATCAGTAAGATGAGTACCTGAGTGCCTGAGTGACAAAAATGCTCGATTTGTTCAAGGAACAGTTCTTGATCTTGCGTTCTCGATAATACGACTGAGGCAAACGGACGACTCAGCTTGATTAAGGGTTGTCGAACAGAATACATGCGTTTCATAGGAGAATTTCATTTCATTCACGGTGATTGAATAGAGTGGCAGCCTAAATGGGGGGGCGGGTGACATATCGGCGAAAGGCAGTTTATCTCAAAGGCTTTTCGAAATAGCCACAGATGATATTTGTTGTTGGTTGACGTTGCTGGACTAGACGTTTTTGCTGGCCTTGTATACATGGAACGGCTTGTTGATGATCGAATTCGAATGGAAATCGCTCATATTGAACGATCTTTGAGATCTACGAGTGATGGCAAGCTGACAATGACGATTTGTATAATTCATCTAAAAAACAACGAGACGAATGGGAAATGTTCGTTCACGGGAACATTCGCCCATTAGGCGTTATGAAGCATGCTATGAGCGCTACCCTAGATAGAAGAACAAATCATACTTCTGCTGCGAAGGCCGCAACGCCAACTTCTGGCAAAGATGACCATTAGATAGCGGACGGCTTCGTTAGTACGCGGACCCGAACGGTTAAGAGATACGAGTGTTTGAACGAGGAACAAAAAGAAAAGATACAAACAAAATTTACGATATCTCCCCAAAACGATTACCTTGTAATCCTACACGAGCGTGTTCCGCGTGCAGCGTGTATGCATAGGCCGGGTGTCAGTCCCGCTGTCACCGGAAGGCAACGTTTAAATCGTTAAATCGCCTTGATTGCAGGACTGCCAGCGCGCGTACGTAGTGAAGCTGCGCGCTGTGGCCATTTTGCTCAAATATATACACCCCGCAATTTGTGTGCGGATGGCGTTTATCTTGTGGACTTGAGGCAGCCACAACGCGGATAATTGAAAGGGGGCAACTGTGCGCCGAAAGAGCAGTGCAAATAAGGAAGGCTGAACGGCAACCCGGTATTGTGCTGGGTGCTGTGAAGGCCGCTGTAGAAATATACTGACGACCCTTGTAGAACGGCTCGAGAGCACCTGCTCTGAGCGACGCGCGGTGCCGGCCGAAGCAGATGTTGATGATGAAGGTGCGTGGCCGCGGAGGCTTGGGGGCGGACTGGGCTGCCCTTAATACGATGACCGATTGCTGTGAACACTGTGAGCCGCGCTGGAAGAACTGAAGACGATCAGGGGATCGTGGCGAGCTGGTGCCACCTGATGCAATTGCAATTTCAGCTAATCAATGTGTGATTCGATCAAAGAAAGTTGCTTACGACCGTACTGCGACCCGCCGGCGTTGGCGCCGCCTCAAACAGATAGAAATAAAAAATTGATTCGTTACCAGCAATAGTATATATATATATATATATATAGTTAGAGGTTGACGATTGTCACCGTCAGTGTCATGTCTATCTCACCAGTTACAATATAGCTGATATAGCGGCGCTACACCGAAGCGTAAGACCTACCGCGACGTACGTGTCTATAATTCGACGCATTGACCCTGTAACAATAACAAGCTTTACCATTGTTATCATCGTTACATATGCGTACTATTATTATTATTATTATTAATACATAATTTCTTTACCCGCATGTCGGTCTATTCATTACGGGGACCCACTGTGCGCTTCGAGCCGCAAGACTATCCTCATCTTCGCCGTTTCTTGTGTTCGTTGTCGCTGTCTGATGGTGAATCGCATCAAAGGCAAGATGCGGCCATATCTCAATGGTGACAACTTCTTCACCTCGGCGGCGTCAGGCACGAAGGCAGCACTCGTCGCGTCATGACGCCCCCAACAGCAGCGACCGACGGCCGCCGCTGGCGACCACACACATGGGTGTATGACGGGGGGCGTTGGTCTCCCATTACGCTTTTGGCAACACGCTATTCACGCAGCCGCTTCCACCACGAACGTGCTTACACCTCCTCACAAAAGCTTGAAATACGCCGATCGCTAACGACGCACTGCCAGCTAAATATGTCCCCTACATTGGCTGGTTCGAGCCCCTTACCACCACCACCCCTACCGTTGAATCTGTCTCATCATAATGATTGGCATGATCAATTAGACAACAGCGAAACGAGCATGGCGCCGGCTGACGCGATCACCACGAGTGGCCTGCTCTCGAGACGCCGGTGCCCCGGGAGAATAACGAGGAGACGAGCGCCAGTGAGTCATGGCACAACGAACACTGATCTCGGTGAAAGGGTTACGAAACTTATGACCTACCTGGCCACCGCAGCGATTGTTGCTACAGTCAGCGACAATCGTCTGTTGTATTTGACTGTTTGTCTGTATGGATCTTGTTCGGACGAAACAGTCGTGTGCAGTAATCGCCGATGAATAGCACCAATCACCTAATAACATATCTTGTTCGATGGGATTACGTATCACCGAACGCAGCAGTGCGCCGCTGCTCGATTTCACCGCGAAGTCGGCAAGGTCCAAAATTGATCTTCTGCCTCAGTATCAATGAGGAACGGACACAGTTTTATCAGGCGATGATGGCTTTGACCGCCGCACCCTGCCGCATATGGCAAAATTCGGGTTTGACCAGAGACGATTTCAACCGTCGCCACCGTCGCCGTAGTCACTCTTACCCATATGTTTTTGCACAGATCTCGTTTGATGGTGCCATTTTGTCCGCAGCCACCATGTCTCTGTGACAGTCCCCCTGACATGCGCGGATCGTCTGTCGTCAACACAATTGCTCCGTTCGGAGCAGGAGATTTCGGCACAACATCGAACCATGCCTCAACGTTCCCAGACCCTCGCGCGTGCTCTGCGATCGTTAGTTGTCGATAGGATAGTTTGGTGACACGTGAATTCTTGTTGCGTTGCCAACGAAAATTGGACAACCACTCGACTTTCTCCACATTACTCGCTGTTTGATTTGACTTGGATGTATATATACATATGTATATATATATATATATAAGAGAAAGACATATTTTTCAAAGCGATTACGAAACTGATATTCATACATGGCTGGGTTATTCGTGATTGGCGTGTGGCGAACAGCATGGTGTGACTCCTCATCGATTCAACACACTACATAACTACTGAATTTGGCCAAACTTATTGACCACGTTGAGATTCGGGTTTCGATGGTTCAAAACGGGTTACGATGTGAAAGGCTCAAAGCGATCGACCGTCCTCGTCCCCCTGACATCATCAGTCTGAGTGTCACACCCATTCATCTCCATGTTAGAATCATGCTCGTGTTCGTGAACAGCAGATTTCTTTTCCGGATGATGGGACGCTTGATTCAGAACATTTGTGTTTGTTGTCCTGAACAGGACAAACACCACCTATCGCCACTCCACCTGCTTCCGCGCTGGTAAAGGTCGAAGCGAGAGAGGAACGAACTCGTCTTCCAACCAATCTTATATATATATATATATATATAGTATATATATATATATATATATATATATATATATATATATATATATATATATATATATATATATATATATATATACATATATTTATACATATATATATAGTATATATATAGGCACCCCAATACACATATATCAAGAGAGGCCCGTCCATTTAAAGCAGTCGAAGCCCCGTGCGACATGAAACAATCACGTGTGCGCTTGAATCTTCGGGGCGACGAGAGATAGAATAGAAAATGGTCTGGCAAAGGCGGTGGCAATGTTCGAACGTCCCACACCGTCGTTCGCATTTCTGATTCGTTCACGTTCGGAGTTCGTCAATGCCATCGCGTAGGCCCGCGGCCGCTCGCCGTCGCCACCGCGCGCTTTTACAGATTCGCCGCTAGGGGCAGGCAAGTGCAGCTGTCGGTCTATAGCTATGCTAGATTGATTCCCTGCACTCACAGATCTATGGTATATATATATATATATATATATATGTATTTATACATATGAATATATGCGCGTACGTTTTTACGTGTATTATATATATATATATATATATATAATATCGAAGTGTAGTATTGGGCAGCGCAACGAAGAATCTGCTGCCATATATGTCGTGGGGTATACAATGCATACTGTCGATAGCAGACAGAAAATGTTCATATTGGCTAATAGCCGGTGCTTTGTCGTTGTTGTTGTTGAGCACAAATATACGATTAGACGCTTTATTATAATTACTTTGTTAAATCGTGTATGCGCATACAGCCCTACTGTGGCGGCTGGATCTCACGAAAGCGAAATATCGGTTGAGATATGTTTGTTGATGTGTTCTACGATGTCATACGGGGCCGGACTCTCCAGACTCGATATCATGAACAGTTACGTTATTATGATTGTTAGTTACTATGTAAACTTCATTTTTTTTTCGTATGATGACACATCTCGCATGAAGGGACCAGTAGGGATACAGAGTCAATTCTTCTCACTCCTTCCTCAGCCGTAATACCAATTGCAATGCTGTGTAACCGCCGACAGCTTGTCTAAGGTCCGTGTTGAGCATTCCCGCAAAGATCTTGCGCCAGTGAGCGCCATGTCAGCTTTGTCCCTCCGGTGAGTGTCGGCGTTCGGCAGCGCGAGTGGGAGCGCCTCATCAACGAGTTCTTCCGAAGCGACGACCTTCGCTAATTCACTGCCGTCGTCGAATTCACGACCACCGCCACCGCCACCACAACTACTACTTCTACTACCAATATAGTCGAATACATCTAAATATCATAATGAACCGAGCGTCATAATGGATCCGTCACTCGTTTCCTTGTACCATATCCATCGCAGTACGCACGCGCACACATACACACGAACAAACATATTCATTCTATACATTGAATTCGACAAACACTATATATTATTTATTTGTATATATGTATATACACACACACACACACACCGAAAGGTTGGTCCTCTCTCAATCATACGTCGATAGTACGAAGCGGCATCGTTATTCCCAGCACTGCTGAGCACTGGGCCTCCCTCCGCCCCATCGGCTATGGCAACAATCAACGACTACGCGAGCAGAGACCCCCACCACATGACACTTTCCCTACGTGCGTTACACTCCCCGACGTGAAAATTTCCAATGAAGATGAAATCAGCCAGCCAGCCAGCCAGCCAGCCAAGCCAAGCAACGAAGAATAGCCCGGCAGCACGCGACAAACAGAAGAGAAGTTGCTGAATTGTTGCATGACTCATCATGCTGATGATGATGATGATGATAACATTGATGCAAAATAACGATCGTGGTGACAGAGCAGAAACGCGCCATGGGCATTTTCGCTGTCGCCTCCGCCGGCTGTCTCGTATATCGTCTCCTCTCTCTCTCTCTCTCTCTCTGCCTCCCTCTCTGTTCGTTTCAATGAACGTCTTATGATGACGGACGAGAATAATAGTGGTTATGGTAACAGCAGCGTGCAATGAGGAAGCCTCCAGCCGGCACCCACCGCTTTCTTGATCACAGATGGCCCCCGGTTCCCTCGACAGTAAACGTTGGCGCGAGAGAGAAGCAGAGAGGTAGAGATGCTCCGCCCGAAAAACAAGCTCAGTTTAGTAGTTGTAGCAGTTGTGGTGATAGTAGTTATAGGAGCAGTCGTGGTGGCCATTGTAGTAACGACAATGATTTTCGTTGGGTGCTCTGTCTTTGTGATGACGTTTTCAGATGATCGAGTCATCATCCCCTTAACAGTGGCTGCAGCCCGATCTCTCCGAGCAGAGTAAGTATGCGTTTGTTAAGCGTTGAGAACACGCTTAGAAGTTAGTTGCAGATAGGATTGTGGTTAATGGCTAGCTTCGATGATGCTTCGAGCTATCGAGCGATAATTGATGAGATCTAAATAAATCTCATTAGTAAACGATGCTGGTGTTTTCCCGCGGTCGAACGGCTGATACGACCACATACGTCCTGGTCCGCCTAAGAACTTCGCTAGTCAAATCAATTCAATTTTAGATCTGTCAGAAGCGGCACCTCGCACCTCCTAGCTAGGCGAGCAGAGGTTTTTCTTGTTATCTTCACAGAATCCATTTGGCCAACATCCAGCCACAATCATCTGGCAACTGCTCTATCTGACACAGCCAATATATTAGATTTGACATTTGTCTCGCATTTCTCAACCTAAAGCCTAACAATGGATGATTCAATCTTCTCTCGGTAAGTTATTTCCCACGCATGCGAATGTACACACACTTGCATATATATATATATATATATAGATATGTCTATCTCCATCTGTCAATTCGTAAACTGTACCAACCCCATCGTCTGTTCGTTTGTTCCATCCGTCCAATTTCAGAGCACAGCAATTGTGAGACAACGGGCGGTGCCGGCCACAAACGAGACGATGTGCAACGCCGCGACAGCACTATACGTGAGTAACGAAAGAAAAAACAACCACTCGGGCCGCGTGATTTGTTAGTTTTGCCTTTGCCGGAAGTGCTCATCTACTGCGCACAGGCATAAACGCATATATAGATTTGCCCGTGTCTGCATACGTTAGGTCAACAGCGCGAGGTGCAGCGCGTACGGCCCCGCGCGGCCTTCGCCTCCCGTGCGCCTCCATAGCGTACGCGTACGACAAATCACGGCGGGGAAATTAATTGACACTTCGTCAACAACAGCAGCACACTTGTTGTGTCTTGTCCGTACCAGCAGTATCGTGTGACAGCGGCAGAGAGACGCGGGCAACGTACACGGCCCGACCTTCTGAAGAAAGCAAGTTTCTGTAGAAAATTTCCTCGGCCGGCCAGACCGCCCGTCCGCCCGCTCGCCCGCCCCTGCCGCCAGCTGTTTACGATGCATATTCACTATGGTATAATAGCATAACAGTGATTGGGATAAGAGGCCAAACCGGGGTAGCTACTAATGCGTTCATGCCTATGTGCAGTTATCTTCCTGCTGCGAAGGATAACAGAGGCCGATTAGCTGATCGCGGAAGCCAACCTATTGCCCACTTAATTAAAATCATATTATTTACTTTGAGATTGTGTATGACACCTTGTGAGGATGTCAATGATAACGCAGTCAAGCGGACCAGGCAAGGTAACACCGACCGCCGGGCAGTTCGAACTGGTGCGCTTTTGTGCTTTTTTATGGAAAATTCATCACGATCGAACGCTTGCGTATACTATGCACAGGGTGCCCGCAGGTATACCTCAGCCAGCCTCTACATCAGCAAGGTTTTTGTGTGATTCAATTTTGAGTTTTCAACCTGTTTTCTGTTCACGAAACCGTCACAAGCCTTGAGAGATTAATTCATCGAAAGCTAATTAAACAAGTCGTTCAATCGAAACCGACCGAAATACTAGCGAATGTCTACTATGCTTCATGCTTAGGTCAGCTACCACACCCAGGTCCGCGATGATTCACCATTGTCAGCTTACGTCAGCGTTGCAGAAGTGTGCCCACGTAGCGTCCCACGTAAATAATTGGATCATTACTCCATGTGAACACTGCTCCGCTGAAATGATCATCATTCTAATATTGTGATGATCCAACCGGCTGTATTGTATCACCGTTAACGGGCGTTCCTTTCTCAACGCTTCCACCAAATCGAAGGAAGGACTCGCCCGACGATGACGAGTTGACGTCGCACGTCCAAGTCGTTTTTGCTGGTGGCGGTGGCGAAAGAAAATCGCCATCTTTGTATTATGCGCCGCTTTTGACATTCGCGTCCACCCGTTCGAGTAACGTCCCGCGGTGGCATCAATCTTCTGCTCGTCTACAAGACTCGCATACGAGGCTGCCACCGTACTAGAATTCTGATTAATTAGCGCATTTTGTCTAAGGACCACATGAATATATGACCGCTGTCCGAAGCAGTATCTGATACAGCACTTCATCCGGCTCATTGGGAGAGACGGGTGAATTAGGACCGTCCGTCGAGCGAGCAAGCGCGACAACGAACGAATCAACGAGCAGCCAACCAACGAACAAATCAACCAGCCAACCAACCAACCAACCAAGCCGAATTAGTGTTTCTATAAACCGTAACCGGCGACACTGAGAGGGCGATGGCGCGGCCGCAGCGGCAGTAGTCGACACCAGCCGCAATTGTGTGTCTCTCTCTCTGTAGTTCGCTATCCGACTCCCAGCTGCTGTTGCTGTCTACGACCACGGATGCTGGAGGACTCAATCCAGGTCTTTCTTTTGGCGAGATTGTCTAGTCAAAGCACGAGCTTCAAGCGAAACAGCGGGTCGATATGCATATATGCAACGAACTACGTGCGCTATATGGAACCGTGAACAGCGACGGAGAGGGGTGATGCCGTAAGAACATGACTTCCAGAGCAAACATGAAAATTCGCTCCGAGACGAAGCCATCGTTAGTCATTGCCGCCCAGCAACAGTAACGTCGACAAACGCAGCAAAGGGCAACAGCCGGCAGCATACGCGCACACAGCCAATATGAACACATCAGCATCGTCATTCTCATCATCACAGGAATACATATACACACACACACACACATATATATATACAAACTCCGCTTCAGACAACGGCTAACGCCCTTCGTGGCCGCTCGTTATTGCTCCTCGATGCTACCGCTGCCACGTCGCGTTCAAACCTCCATTCAAACCATGACGCCAGCAATCTGCAGCGTATTGCGATCGACATAGTTGACGACGTCAACAACGCCAGCAGCAGCAGCAACAGCTGCATAGCAGCGGAGCCCACTGTGCTGCTGGTGCTGGTTCTGTTGCTCATCGTGAGGATGCCCGACAGCGTCGAAACGAACGGAGCCGATATACTCATTCACTCAGCAGCTGTACAGAAGGATACGTATGCATTTATATTTATTTATATATGGGTGTACAAAGCGTACACAGAATATCATGTCGAGACAAAGAGAGAGAGAGAGTGAGAGAACGCGAGCGTAATAATCTATAAATGCTGGGGAAATCAACGCAAATGCGACTTGGGCAGGACCGACAGACTGGCCGGTCGGCCGCAACCGAAATTCGTAGGGAATCCACAATCCGTGCTCTCATGCGCGCATGCCGCAGAATAACGGGTACTTTAACAACAACGACAACGACAGCAGCAGCAACAACAACAACCACAACTGGTACAGCAGCAGCAGCACCGCTCACAGCAGTAACTTTTATGCGCGATGCTCAACAGATCGTACAACCGCGATGACGGACTGGTAGCCGCATTCGCCGCTGCCGCGCTCGTTGTACATAGCATGATCTTGAACGAGCACGGCCTCAACAGATAATTTTCAGCAACTGCCGCAGCAAAAACAACATCAACGGCCGGGCGGGGGGGGGGGGGGGGTAGAGGGGAGAAGGCGAGCCGTGTCAAGACCAGCTGTGCTCCTCGAGCGGCTCGGAAGAGCGCACCGCTTACGGGAACAAAAAAGCGTCCATGCTGCTGCTGCTACTGGTGAAGACCATTTGTCTCTTCGTCCTTTCGGGCTCTTCTCGCACGAGGGCGAGGGGATTGTGAGGGGTTTACCAACAACGCGGGGTCGCGGCAGAGGTATTTAGAGCAGCGTTCTCGATGCTGGCGAAGCCCGGCAAGAACGGGCCGTGCCACTCACCTGGCTATGCACATAGTTCTCTATGAACATATGAGATAGTGCGAGATAGATCGAGAGGCGAATAGAGATAGATGGGCAGCGAGAGAGCGAGAAAGAGAGAGAGAGAAAGAGAATCAGGGGTCAGAAATGTAGACATTGGGCGGAGCAGGAGAACATTGCACCATTAGTACAATACGTACGGGGGAAACGGTGCAGATCGTGAACGCGTATTCGCGCGGGGCCACCGACGGTGGGGAACAATACACGAGAGTAACAGAAAATCATTGTTTTTTGTTAGCTCTGATCGAAACGTCGACACGGTGATAATGAACGAGGAAACAATGAATCAGCAGGGGATTGTTTTTTTTCTTCTCTTGTTATAATGAACGCGCTGCTCGATCGGTCGCGCCCATGGCTGGCGAAACGAAAGTGACCGCCTGTGCATTTAGCCATTAGCTAGATTAAAGCTAGACGGCGGTTGTGAATATCGTGGAAATTTCGGCTGTACGAGTGCCACAATTCGACGAGAAGGGACAGATCGTGCGGGAGCGACGAGTGGCGTTGCTGGCAGCTGTCAGTAGACATCCAGGCATTAATCCCATCGGATGTGTGTGTTTCTCTGTTATAGGGGGGGGGTGGAGTGGAGTGGGGTTTAGTCGGCTTGGCTAGACTACCCGTTCGACGTATATACAGTTGTAAAATTATTAGTAATAATAATAGTGATTAACAACCATTAGCAATAATAAGAATATTAATAATAATTAACAATAATAATAATAACACATTGAATTATTTGACGGCGAGCGGTACAACTTGTACGGCTTCGTCCGTCCCGAAGAAATATCGCCTTCACCATCAACCCGCTGACCCGCTGAGCCACGGTCAATGTCAAGCCAGCGAACAGCTATTCTGCGGACAAGCATCCACACACAATATGCAATTTAGTAATAGTACCGCCTCTCCACTAATTTGAATTCGATATTCGAATCGATTCATTGTACGTGCTAATTAAGACGCCAGCTGCACAGTGTGTCCAAACCGCTATCGACGCTCGTTTTTTTCGATAAAGATTCACCCGTACAGTAAAATCTCGCATCTCTCCACGCCAAACAGTTATTGGGTACTGATTGGTCTTCGGCCCATCTGGAAATACAGCACCAGCAACCGCCTCAGATCTATCGCCAGCAAACGTTACCCGTGTCCATACCTTCCGTTGACCGTAACGATCGTACGTTGAGTCTTGCTCACAGCTCATTAACAGCAATATCAAGAGACCACTGACAGGGGTCCCGGTTGTATTGCCCCGGCCCGCTTGGCCGTCAGGACGCTGTTCACCGTCGAAACCGAGAAGTTTTCCATTGCTAACGGCCAAGCCGTCGATGGAAACCGCGCTGCCGTGCGCCACCGCCGCCGCCCGCTAATGTGTGATAGCTAACCTTGAATGCATTTGACGTCGATGTTGCATGCTGTGTAACACCATTTTGCTGGGCTCCCTCATTCTGGTGACTCGCCGCACGCGGGTGGCGTACCGATCCATTGGAGCCACCATGGGGTAATTGAGAGTGATGTTGGCACGGCGAGCACCCGATATTGCCGATATCGCGGCGGCAGCAACGGGTCCGTTCGTGGTGGGACAACCGATCGGGCTGGACGGCCAGGTAACGGTGAATTTCTGCATCTGTGAATTCAACGTAACGGATTTTGTTGTGGTAACGGCCGACGACGCAGTTGCCCTCTCGTAGGGCCAACGGATCGCTGCTGATTAATTAGTCGCTGCTCTGGTGGGGAGTGAAAACTTGTGGATTGTGAAATAGCGGAAAACAAGACAACACTGATTGTTTCTTGTTGCCAGCCACCGTGGGTTTGTTTGCTCGAGTCGAATTTCTGTTGTGGGTATTCTCAATATTAGTAGCTGCTGGTGTTTTTTTAGTGTCGTTTCTTGGTTTTTGATGAGAATTATTATATATTATAATTATGATGATTATGAATTATTATCGTTCTCTGGTCCATGGTTCGGCTTTAATGACGGAAAAAGTCAGACAGTCTCATTTGTCAGTGCAAGTCAAAACTGTGCGACCCTATAAAACAATAGACGATATTACACATAACGAACACGCTCAGGTTGAGAAGCGGGGAAGTGACGCGGTAGCAGTTACTGTCTCCCTCGTTTCCAGTTGGCCGCCAGACCTCCCCCTCCTTCCCCACACATTTGCCAGCACTTATCGACTCATGCAATAGCACCACTAGGAGAAATCTGGCATGTGGAGCATTCATTCAACGGGATCCTCACGCTAGATCTTCTCGCCGTTCTAATGGCCTAGGGTTACCTTTCCCCCTAACCACCCACTATGCTACCCCCTGCGTGATTTGGCCTCGAACAAATGTCACGGTTAGGTCGCCAGGCAGGCGACTAAACGCCTGCTGACCACTGTGTTCTCGTTCACGGTTAACGTGCCGGCGACGTGTCTGATCTTGATGTGTGCGTGTCGTTGATCTATCTCGACGAAAAGGCGCTAGTGTGCTGCGACCTCGTGAGGGTTGAAGTGCGAGGGTTGAGGAGTTGTGCTTCACTTGTTCTTCACAGCCCTAGGCTTGATTGAGCAGGCTCATCGGAGCGAACTCATAATTGGGAGCTTCTGCAGTCATCGGAACGGACTCCTCAGCGACTCGCACGCGTTTGCCTGCCGCACTGACGACTTGTTGCTTTACTCAGGCTTTGCTCAAGCCGCGCTCTCTGCTTCGTCTGGCCGCATCACGCGGAGCGCGGCGATAGTCCGCTACGCGCAGCCTTCACTAATTTAGTGAGTTGTTGAGGCTTCCCATCAACGACTGTAACTAATTCGTTCCGCAATTCAATAATCGAACACCGGGATGAGAATACGCTCCGCCGAACGCTTCGCCGCCACTCAACGAAATGCGATATATAATATCAATGTGCGTGCAACGACGATATGTCCGTTTCCCTCGTCAGGTGCCGTCAATAGGCTTTTATCATCAGAGAAATAAAAAGCGTCCCACAGCCTCCACCGCCGCCGCCGTCGCCGCCATCGCCGCCGTTCACTAATACGAAGAGAATCAGATCGATAGGATATCACGTCGCCGGCCGCGTGACCAAGAACGAGCAGTCGCGCACTTGAAGGCTCTGCTGCTCGCCATACCTGCAATTCCTTGTCGACAGAGGCGTCAACCGCATAGAACTACACGCTATCGCGCCGTTGTTTCTGCATCGCAGACTGGCTCACCTCTCGCGCCTGCGGGCTCAATTATGTCAGCTTTGTTAATCTATCTAGAGACGATTAATGGCGTGGTGAGCCCATCAATGCTGACTCGCGAGCATGCATTAGAACTTGACTCAACTATATATATATATCTGGAGCTGATGACGATCATGATTGTTGGGGTATAGCGCGTGCCGAAATGTCGAGCGGCGGACCAAAATTAAGAAATGGCCGAAATTAATTCTTCAACAGCCGGCCGGCTCAGCGCAGGGGAAACTATATCCGACCATAGCTACTCGGCTGTCGAAGCAGCTATTGACAGCGCTTAGTGTTGAAGGCGCCCTTGTCACTGCTGAAATACAGGCGTTAAGTCAAGCTGGGAGCTGCTCGTCGCACTTCGCCGTGAACGAACTAATTAACTAACGTAACACGCGTAGCTGAAACGCCATTTTCTCTGCGGCGCCATTATTATATAACGGGTTTCGATATATCGAGAGAAGATCGCCAGCAGAACGCAGGCGAAATGAATTTTAGCTAAGTTTCCCGCGGGACGAGTTGGTCTCACACTGTTAAAACACATCCACAATTAGGGACGCTTAGCCAGCATCAACGATGTTACATATATTCAACTTTAGCTACTAAGCGGTGTAACATTCTGATAACGGATACGAGTATCGTATCGTAACTTTTGCCCGTTTCACACAAGGACAATTGCAAGCTTTTTTTTCTACTATAGTGAAGAATCGAGAACATTTTGTACTATTGCATCTGTGTACACACGAACTCCGTGAATCGAGTGAGGGAATGGTTCGCGTTGTTGCGCTTAGACGACGTTGGCTGAATGTAACGTATTTTTGTTCGACACCCCAACGTCCACCAGGATAAACCTCAGCCAAGACTCCGGTTTCTAAGGCAACTCTCTCTCTCTCTCTCTCGCCCGCGCCTTATGGGAAACTCTCAGCGAAGCGTTGCGAGATCCCCTTCGATGAGCGTGTATGAGAGGTCTACAAAACAAGCAAGCCACACTTCCACTTACATTGCACTATTGTGCAAATTCGACTATTCGACAAATTCCTTTTTCGACGATTGCTACTTATCATTCGTGCATGCGCAGTCTGTGCACGAAACAATTCGACATCTTTCTCGTTCCAGTCTGCTGCTCAATAGGCAATCTCAAATCTCATGCTTATGCGCTTCTCAGTCGAAAACAACGAGAACACAATTCGGCGTGTGTACGAGTTTTCAGCCCGTCGAGTCAAAAGCTCTCTCTCTCTCTCTGTCTCTCTTTCTCTCTCTCTCTCTCTCTCTCGCGTGCGCGCCAGTAATGGTCATTGAACTCGCTAAAGCATTAGTGAGAACGACAGCAGAGCAACACTACCCTCGATATAACGAGATTAGCTCTCACTTTTCTCATATATAAAAGTATCACAGTGTCTATCTGATATCAGTCATACGAACGATCGGCGAGAACGCCGCAAATGTACGAATCCCGCCGTCAGGTACACGCCCTCGTTCAAGCCATTCAAAAATCTGCCCTCACCCTTCGTGCTGGGATTAGCTAATATCCTTACATGTAATAGTACATGCTGCATGTCATATTCGCTGCTGCGCGATCGGCCGGCGCGAATCGGCAGTGGCAACGATGGTCTGACTAACTGAGAGAGAGAGATAGAAGATAGAGAGAGAGAGGTAGAAGGCGACCAAATAGACGCCCCAAGGCCGTTCGCGATACGAAGCCAGTAGCCATCGCCTAGCGATGAGCTCCACGAAGAGCCCAATATGGAAATCTGTGAGGGTCGAACGCAGCTTTCTGGCCACCGCATAGCGAAACGCATCGAATTGCCGGCGCGTCATTGCCTCGTGCAAGCGGGCGGGCGGGCGGGTTGGCGGACGGACGGACGAAATGCTGGCGGACAGAGGGATGAAGATTGCCGAATACCGTGTGGCTTTAGCTACTCGTAGTGTTGTTTCTGGTGTTGCTGAACGCCGCTGCCACGGCGGCGGCGGAGGCGGCGGCGGCGGTCGATGCAGCGCGAAGACTCTGCTACTCGGCATGACCTGACATAACGAGATGGGATCCGCCTGAGCGGAGGGATCACTCTGGTAACAACAGTTCGCCACAGGACGAACTAGTCGATGCCGTCCGTGTTCACCGCTCGCCGCCGGCCACCGTTTTGTCGAAGCTAACGTGGCCCCGAGCGAGACGCTGCTCCGCTTCGGCCGAGTCGGCAGACGAAGGAATCGTGGGACGAGGAAGTCGGCCCATTCGTCCAGACTAGATACTAGCATATCAACTATATATATATATATATATATATATATATATATATATATGCATACTATTATCTATAAGAATGCAATATACAACAGCAATGATGAAACGGCGATGGCTGCCCATGTCTTGCTTGCTTCTGCTATTCGATTCTATTTATAATTGCTATTCCTCGTCAGCGTACACGCGGTACCGTACTTAATACGGTGCAGTGTACGTTGCCCTTGTGCGGGGAGAGCGCTCTGCTTGTTGTGATCACGACATGCGATTATATATATCTAGCTGATCGTCGTCCACTCGACGTCAAAGCATGCCTCGAATTTAGAATAGTTCGCCAGTTGCCCGCTAGGCGTTCCGTGATCGCTTGCCGTGTATCCAGCATCGCCACCGTTGAAATTAGCGTGGGAGACGATTGTCAACTTGTATACGGTTAGATTAACGTGCTCCGATTATAATGCACTACATAATGCGTTTGTCGTCATTGAAAGACAGCGTAGCAGAGGTGAGAGGCGGGGCGAGCTTAGATCCTGACGTGGACATTGGTCTTCGGTCCCGATTCGTCCGCTGAATCCAATTGAATAAAATTAAACGTCACCTAGGGGCGGGGGGTATTTGAAGCAATGTTAAGCATACTGTGGGAACAACGCCACAGCGATCGTGCAAACAAGAACGAGACATCTACGTATAATTATGCATGAGCATATATATATATATATATATGTATGTATATCTTTTGATTTCTTCATTGCCCACAGTGTTACGACAAGCTTACGGCTGCCGTTATTTCGTGACCGGCTGCCTCTGGTAACAATGTGTTCGTTGCGCGTACACACCTTTCAATTTAGTTAGCACAGGGGTCTGGTGCGATCATTTTGGTGGCGGTGTCCTGCGATTCGTTCGTTTGCTGTTGTAACAACTTCCTCATTTGGTAACCTACGTCGAATGCGATGAGATGAAAATTCTCGTTGTGAAAAACACGTCGTGTGTTTGTGTGTGTGTGTGTATGCTTGTGTGCGTGTGTGTTTGTGGTGGGGTATAGCATGCCCTTTTGCAATAGCATGATTGTTTCGGCAGCAAAATGCGGTGTACGTTATTTGCACATGGGACAAACGACGGCTTGGACGTTTGCCGTGGCCTTGAATTGTATCAATACAATGCATTATACATACTGTAATTAATAGTTATAATAAGATGTCTACATTCTCATATATATTCCGTATTCATGTACCAATACACAAACATCTTACGGTTGACATATGTTGTTATTTCTCGCTTTTGTTCCTTTTTTCTTTTCATTGATATCCACGTCCGCTTCCACAAACATCGTTCAGTTGGCGGTGCTGTATAGCTGCGCGCAGGTGACGTTCTGCCAAGAGGGCATTCGAGATGATTCGCACGTTGAGAACGTTGTGCATAAGGCCGTCGCGGACGAGTTCGACTCTCAGATTCTCACCAACAGGTAGGACGCGACCTGATGCGATCGATACGAGCGTGTTTTTTTTTTGCAGTTATGACGAAAAGTACAAAGCATCTGTCTATATATATATATTTTTTTTTATATATTATATATATAATGTGCTTATCTTTGTAATACACATTTTCGTAACGTAGGAAACAATGCGGTATGCGTACGACTGAATGTCGTGTTACGCTGCGAAATATTCGCGGGCTAGTTCGAGGAGCACGAAATTGATTAAAATGAAACAATTAATAAATGAAAATCCATTCGTTTGCCTCTGCCCCGCCCCCCACTCACTCTCTCTTTCCATCTCCGATTCATAGAACAACGGCGTTCCTCTCGTGCGCGTCAGGCGAAATGCACGTAAAGCTGAATTTCAGCGAACCATTCCGAGGGATCACCTACGTCGATTACGACAAGACGAGCCCCTGCAAGTTCTACGGCGATGGCAGAAAGTACTATGAGCTACGAATTCCGCTCAAGGGTTGCGGAACGAAACAGGTACGTCGGCACAGCCATTGGTTGTTCTATTTTTTTGTCCCCCGAACAGCCCACCACCGCCATCGTTTTTTCTTCTTTGTAGGAACTAACGCTAATCGCCACTGCCGCCTGCCGGCGAGAAATCGCTGATTCTATTTTTGTTTATCTAATTTTTTGTTGTTGATTAATCACTCTCGCTTCTCGTCCCCTGTCGTGTGTACCTGACGTCGACTGACCTACTCTATCCCGTAGAACTGTCGATGTCGAGTAACTTGAATACGATGTCGATTAGACACTCGTTAGTTTTACTTGCCTGCTATTTGCCATAGACCAGTAATATTTCCGTTGAGCTAAAGCGGTTTCGAAATTTCACGCCTTTGTATTTTCAAGTCCGGTGCGTGTCACATGTTCAACTGAACAGTCACATGTTGTTTAGCTGTTTTTCTGTTTCGCCGCGTTCAATCTTATCCACATTACACAAGTATCAGCACCAAGCACGATACGTCGAGTAAGTCCATCTTTCGCCTCATGCGGCCCTGTGCTTTCTCGCTCGCCGATGCGCGATTAACGGTGACGTGTTTAACGTTTTTTGGCCGTCATTTCGCTCTGTGTTCGCTTCGACAGGAGGCACCTCGCGTATTCATCAACAACATCATCGTGCGATTCCACCGATCGCTCGAGCTTGAAGAGGACGAGATCAAGACAATCATCTGCAGATATCCACCTCCACTGGCACCACCGCCATCAAACGTCGTTGCCCCATTGTGAGTCGGCCCCGCCAGCCTACTTAATTCCTGTATTAGCTTCACCTGATCTCAGCATTATGATCAGAAACCCAGCCGAACCTCTTACCTATGTAGCACCCCGAAATAACCTCCTCGCCGGTCTTGCGCCACGTATAAGACCGTTAAGTAATATCATTGAACTATAATGGCAATTCGGCCACAAGCAACAACAACAAAACACACCCTGTGCATCATCCTCAAACCCGAACTCCCGCAGACTCCCCCCACCTCGTTGGTCGCCTCATTTATCAGTGTACCTGTACTCGCTTGATGAGCTTTTACACCTTTGACTGTCACGTTGTTGTTTGCATTGTTGTTGCTATTCTCGTTGGGTTTTACATTTGTCTACGTATGTGTATGCTCTTCTAGTTAATCTCGAGTTCTTCTTGTTCTTCTTTTTTGTTGCTTTTTCCAGCGTCGAAGCACCACCCCTGGCACCCCCGCTCCGACCACCCAAGCTTTCGGAAATTGAGCTACTACTGATTATTTGCGCTTTGCTATTCCTGACACTACTTCTGCTTGGCATTGGCATCGCATATTACTGCCTCAAGAAACGCAATGTCAAGGTGATCAAGAAGAGGCCGGTGTCAGTGCCAGCGTCGGAAATAACGAAGATCTCTGATTTCGCCCCCATCACCATTCCTCGGGCTGTTGCCCAGTCTTCGTCCAGCGGATCGGAGGCGACACTGATCTCCGACTATCCGTCGGAGAGTCCGTCCAGTGCTAGCGACCTCGAGGAAGCGGTCGATCGACGACTTGTCGATGCCAAAGTTCCGATCCCGCCAGCGCCGTACCCTACCGACGGCGAGCGGGCTGAGTCGCTGGCCTCGGTTGAGCTTCCTCTACGCGCTGCCGCCATTCCCCGACCAAAGTCTGGCCCCTATCCAACCGACGCAGAACGCGCTGAGAGTATCTCGTCGGAGCAGCGCGTCGCCACCATCCCTCGCCGGCCGAAACGGGACGTTCAGACAGCTGATGACTACTTCATCAATACCATCCATGAGACAACGGAGGATGTCGACGTCGACCACCTGCACAAGACCACGACGATTGACGCCGTCGAAGCACAACCGCTGTATGGATCGATTCCCGACAATGACAACTACTCACAGAGCGAGATCGAATCGGTGATACTGCCGCAGAGGGAGCGCGTGCCGCAACGAAGCACCCAGCTCATCGACGATCTCAACATCACCAATGAGCACACGATCGACACCGACGAGGATATCATCAACAACCAGAGGAACACGATTATTGCGGCACGGAAGCCGAAGATCGAAGTGAAGAACATTGAGGATGTCATCCTTACGACCGAGCACGACATTACGACCGATGAAGAGGTGACCAAGCATCGCCGAGACACGATCGAGCAGTATCAGAAGGCTGAACCGGAGCTTCTCAAAGTGCCGCCCGAGTACATCGCCCCCACGTGGGACGTCAACTTCAAGACGCGCAGCCCAGGTGAGCCCGGCAGCCCCGATCCGGGTCCTGGCCCATCGCAGCCGACGACCACGTCGACATGGGAGACCGATGACCTCACCACGAGGACAACGGGGACCGACCGTACAACGGTTCATGATACCACCGACATTCGTAGGACGACAGATATCCGTGACACGACAGATATACGCAATGTCGACATTCACACGACGGATATTCGTAATGTGGACATTCGCAATACGGACATCCGCAACGTCGACATTCGCAACACGGACATCCGCAACGTGACCACAGATGTTCGCAATATCGACGTCACCAACGTGGACATTCGAAGCACAACGCATCTGACCGACATCGGCCGCAGCGTGGACTTCAGTCACGACACCGTGTACCTGCAGCCGCCAAAGTCCGTGACGCCACCGAAGCCGAGCTTGATGTCGATCTCGTCGATGCCGCCGAAATACGAACTGCTCGAACGAATCGTCTCACCGCCACCCGTTGCCGGCGTCGAAATGCTCACCCCGCCGATTAAGGACCGGTGGACAGTGCTCATCTCTAGCGATGATACGTTCCGTACGCTGATTCACGAAGCGCACACGATTGAGGAGTACACTCGGGTGTCGTACCACGTTGACTATATACACGTGTTCGAGCGGCCAGTGTGGGATGTCATCATTCGAGTGTTGACCTTCCCAGACTATCGCTTTGAGCCAACGGTGACGATTCGTCGACTCCCGCCTCTGCGCGACGTGCCCGACATCGACTTTCGTTCGCTGACTGAAACGGAGGTGGGACCATCTCGACGGAAGCCGGAATCGGTCTTCTCTGATGAATCACGCCCGGAGGGTGATCGTGCGACGTCCGAGTACACGGAACCGCCGAATCAACGCCGCCGGGCCGAGTCGATTGCCAGCTATCAGAAGCCCGTTCTGCGATCGGTTGAGGTGGACATCGATGACTCGGACGACGCGCGATCCGATATCACGTTCGACGTGCCCGCTGAGACGCTAGCCTCTCGTATGGCCTCCACCGATGTACAGGAGCTCCCGGGTGGAGGGCGCGTCGTGACTCAGCAAACTCGCATCCAGAGCTCAAGCACGAGTAGCCGTAGATACTAGAGCGTGGCGGGGAGATGCCCGCACGTAAAAATGCGTCCCGAGACCAGTTCACAGCGAGCCATTCCGCGCAACAAGCGCTAACGATGCGCAAGAAGAAGCCAGAGAATGATCAAAAAAAATACAGACGAAAAAAACAGTTCTACTGCGCATAGAGAACGTGCCGAAGAACGTGCCGATCATCGAACAATTTGAGATAGTATCAGGAGACAAGGGTGTATCTACGAATGGCGGACACTTCTTGAAGGGACACACAACAAACAACGCCGATCCAACGTCCATCCACTAGTCAGGATAGTCACAATGAGATAACAGAGCGGGAGGCTACAATCCGACACCGACAATAGGGTCAATTGCACTACAGGTACGAATCATGGCGAACTATCGTGGGTCGAAAGTCGAGCGAGTCGCGCACGTCAGCTGCAATCTCCTTGCTGTCCACTGGCTCAATGATGACGAGACCGAGCGGTGTTGGAGGATAAGAAAATGATATGAAGCAGAAACGCGCGATTTGACCAGGGTTTGCTCCTTTGAGAGAGGGCGGAACTCCCCCCGCCCCCGCCCCCCCCCCCCGGTTGCCACATCTTGGGGGCTGGCCTCCAGCTGCTTCGGCTGCATAGTATGCCTCGAGAAGGGGTCGAGATCATGAGTCACTACTGGATGCTTACGTCGGGATGAGAGGAGCGTCCACAGGAGGACGACGCAGGCCGACTGGCCTTTTGTCAGTGACCTTCCCGCTTGGCAAAAGGCCCCACACGGCCCTAACCTGTCAGTGATTGAAAGTGAATGCATCAGGACGCACAGGTACACACCATATATACAGACAAGCAATCGTCTAGCCGACTAGACGGAACGAGGCGTATCCGTCCGATGAAGAATATGGATCGAGATGCCGTTACACGAACGCTCAGAACCGCCGGCTGGATGGCATCCTGAATGCTCATATGCGCGGCTCGACCGAGCAGGGATCGAACGACGATTCTACTTTCAGCAGCCCCGACTAAGTTGAAACCGTGCACGTTATTTATATTTACGAGCGGGTCAGAGAACAGCAGCAGCAGCTTACGCAAGATATATGATGTAACGAGATACACTCGAGGTGGATTGACAAAGGGGTCGACTTGCTTAGGTGAACCAATGTGTTGGCGACGGCGAGCGAGCCTAGATCGGGCTGATTCACCTGCTCGTTGACAGCTGAGAGACAACTAGGTCTCCGGCGGAGATCGGAGATGAAAAATCGCCGAAACGAAGAGATTCGAGAAAAATAGAGCGTGAATGATATTGCTTGCTTGTTTTGTTTGTGGCCATGCTATCGTTCAGAGCTACATAGGTACATTTCCTTCTCACAAGCAGCTACTAATCCGGAGATTACATCATTGTAGTAATGAGAATAATAATAATAATAATAATGACAGCAAGCGTGAATAACCGAGAGAGTCCTGGAAAAGGTGAGTAAGTAAATGCCTAGGTGTAGATTGGCAGTGTACACGGTTCGCGTGTGGCCGAGGATGCGCCATTCGTAGTTGGTGGAACATCGTTCCGTTTGGCAATAAATTGGCATCGATTTCTCCTCGATGATTAGACGACAACGTTCTGAATATCGGGCATATCAAGCAGAAATAGAGATGTATTGAGCTGCCAATTCATAGAGCATCGATACTGCGAAGCAAACTCCTTCCTTCAACAAATATCAGTATAGTAAACGAATTAGAAAACAATCCTGAAAAATCTGGATAAATCACTTTGATTAATTATGCCACGAATTCGCTTAGCTGAACAACGAAATACTGCGCCATGCTGAATCAGACCGTTCTGTCCAGCCGGAAAACACATGTACCACCGGTCATTTCGCATATATATATATATATATATATATATATATATATGACAGTTACCAATGATATATACTGATACGGCTGCGATCAACAATTGCTGTCAGGTACGGGACGAAAAACGAGGGGTGAGCTATACTCGGCTAATAAGCGACTGTTTAATGGGCTGAAGACGTTTCCCCGTGCGTTATTCCAGCAGACTAGAGGAATGATAATATTTAATTACGTTATAATAACAATCATTACAAAACGACAGCGTGCAATCGTATACGTCCCGTAAAACTAATATTCGTAATGACGATAATGATATAATGACGCAAAGGAAGAAAAAACAACAATTGTAGTAACAACAACTATGAATGGTCGGACGCTTCGTGCGCGTGTGTGTTACAATGATCAGCCGCAGGTATCGCGTCCTGTTGAGCAGGGCTCGGGGCACTGTGCGGCTGTGCGCTTTATTCAAAATAACTCCTTAACTCCTTCAGCTAGCACAAGAAACAACATGTAAATATGTGAAATAGCGACAGTAATAATAATAATAATTACAATGACAATATATATATATAACAATATCGTAACTCGGAACAACAACTTGCCAAGAATAGTTGGAGACTGAAGGCGGAGATGACGACGACCAGGGTGTAAGTGAGAAATAAATAAATAAAAGCAGACCATAATAAATAATAATAAAGTCTCATTCCCATTTTCGAACATAGTTCCTACGGCGTACTTCTTTGGCATGTGTTGGTTTCTCACCTGTTACATAGTGCATTCACACGTTTCTAGAGATCCTCGTCGACTTCTTCATGGAACGAAGACAATGATTTCACACGAGTGACATATGCATCTGAGGGGTAGAAATCGGAGCGCGGATCGGAATTGCAGCGTCACCAAGCCTTCTCCTACAAGCTATTTAATTATTATTTAGCAAACATACAATAATTAGGGATTATCTTGAGGGTGATTAGTTGGGGGCCGAGGTCGTCATTGACCCGAGGTCGTCACTGACCCGAGGAAGGCGATGGAATTGGCCTCTCTGCACCGCGCGGGAGAGGCGTTGCAGCTGATGCCGTCTTAGGATAGAATAGGCAAGCGGCATCATTATCGTAGTCGTAATCACATGAGTAGAACTTCATCACATATGAAATGATTTCTCTCCGGGTTAAACCCCGTACTAGTGAACCGTAATACCCCCAACAGGTTCTTAAATTATGTAGCTAAAGTTGAGAGATGAGACTAGTTATACAGGGAACAACAGCTGAGAATCAATCCAAAAGGCGTTCTTACTACTCCCGCGAATGCGGATGAAGATCCAGGGGCGTCAAGTTCGTGGTGTGGGGGGGGGGAGGGCTAACTGACGACTGAGGAGGTTGAAAACATCCCATTTGCCATGTCCACTCCTGATACACATCATCACTAGAGTGCTGATAATAATAATAATAACACTGATCGAAATGCAATTCATCGCAATTGTTTCTGTTAAGCCCGACTGGCCCAGTGGAAGTCAAAGGTACCTCTGATTCCGCTCAATGGTTGTGGGGAATCAGGGGTACCTTTGAGCCATGTGGTTTCTCCAAACGTTCATTGCCATTGTCATGCTATTGTTGTTCTTGTTCTCAGCGACGACGACTTCGTGTCCACGAGAATCTACTTTCAACAATCCATGGGACATATCCAGAACTTAAGCGTTGTAAACAAAAAAACTGTGGCTCCATTGAAAAACCAACACATTGTATTGTATCATAATTCACTCAAAAGGTAAAAGCGGAACGTAGAACAGTTCATGGTGACCGTTTATGTTGATAACAATATATATATATATTTAAATATATAATATATAAATTGATAATATATATATATACTGATAATCAACAACAAATATTATAAAGCTGGTCCACAGGAAAAATTGTAAAATCCATATTGTTATATCAGTAGAGTTCCGAGTATTTTCAAATATCCTGGAGATGATTATCGGCACAGTCCCTAGGTACATTTGCACTAACAAGACTTTTATTCGCTCAGTTGTTTACTGCTTTTTAGAAGTACACGATACACATCAAGCAGCATTTATACTCTATCCGAGACACACCCTTTCAAAGGGGAATATTTCTTATACGCCTGCGTGTCTGTGATGTCAATAAAATAATAACAATAATAATATAATAACTTAAATACAAGCAAAAGAACACAGGAATAAAATTAATAATAATAATAATAATAACAAACTTTACTACGTCGAGTTGAAATTTATTCTGCAACATCATAGATCATTCGTACTACCTATTATAAAACCATGCCAACGTGCCATCCTGGAAATAAGTGGTCGAAATCCCGTGAAGACACACAAATCGACAGCTTCGACATCGCTCCACCCATTCATCGTCAGTCAGTCTATCTATGGTACTGGCGATTTCATACTTCTGTGTTGTTGTCTACCTAATCCCGAGGGGGCCGAACAACCCGAACGGCTACATAATGATGTTGGCATCCGCTAGTAATCTCCATCATCACTAATCATCTTCTATCATGCTATTCAACGTGAACCTTCGAAGATGGATCGTCCAAAGAACTGCCGGTTTTGTCTATTTCTACACAAACAAGTTCCGTGGCCCTGGTGACCGACCAAATAGAAATTGTCGACGAATGGCTCCATTTGCTAACTAGACTTGCAAATATAACATCATATTCTTCAACATCTCGTGCGTGCCAATAGCACTTGTCATATAGATTTACAATATACAGATTCACAGGCATTGTGGCGAATAGATTCGTTTTGGGAGTGCACATGTTGTAATTGGAAGTGGACAGGCCACATGGCCAATGTGGCAACACCTCGGCGGTTTGTTTGTTTTTTTTTTGCATACGCATTCACAGAACGGAAACTAAATTAACAGATGCTGAACATATGTAACAACGACAGTAGGTGATACTACGGTCATTGTATAAATGCATATACAAACTGTGAGCTGTAAGTGTAAGGCTTATATATATATATATATATATATATAAAGGGGAGCAACAACTAATGCGCATAGTTGTGGTTGGCGTTGCATAGTCTTCAAACATTCATGGATTTCCATGTAAGATAAAAATTGTTGACACGAATGACGAATTCGTCGCGCGGTTGATTCACTTGTACAGAGAATGAAAATTTGCGGTTCGCTGATGCATATAAAAGTATCCAAAGAAAATAATAAACCATATAGCTCCTTAATGAAATGTAGTCCGATCATGCATTGATAAATTGGTGGCTCTCGCAGATGGGTTGCCTTAAAGATAGACCCAATAGACTCGCAAGGCTATTGTATTAATCAAGCGTTCAAAGAAGTTTCATTGAAGTCCCACTACTTGAAAAAGGTCCATAAACGCATCGAAAAATTCGTATACAAATTGTATATTGCAAGCCTGTTATTGGGCGACTTCGTCACTAATAAACACGGCAATTTGTTCTACTGTCCGCCTAAACAACGACAACCTGTTCCCAAATGGAATCACCCACGAACTATGCAACTCATAACCAGGACAGGTGTTGATAAGCTGTCTCGAAGCGCTACGTGGGTTTTTCACCGGGCAGCGAAGTGGTTCGAAACTACTGCGCCGCCCTGGTGGCGGAATAATATCGGTGACTTCACGGATGAAAGTCATCAGACGACACGAATATTGGCACCTGAAACAGACATAGTTCACATAAATATAAAAATATATAATAGTATGATGATATTGATCGAGCACAAGATGCCAATACAAGATGCCAGCACTCACCAGATTCTCACACCTTTCAATTATTTTTATAATGAGAACTCAAGCATTGTAACAAGTGCAGTTTAATCAATAATGTAATGTATGAATGAATGAATAGAGTGAGCAGATAGAGAATAAAAGATGCGAGTGAGTTCAAATTCCTGGATGGCGCAGGTTCGAGTCCCGTGACTTGACATATCGAGAACGCAAGCGTTGTCAAAAATTGCGCGCAGTGGTGGTGACTTCGAGTGCGCTCTGAAATAGGAGGAAACACGTAGGTGTACGGGTTCGATCCCCACCGTTGCACATGTGCAATTTTGGGGATCCGTATTATGAAGCAATGCCGAAAGTAATTCCATAGACGTTAAATATTGGTTGGGGATCAGCGTGGATTTTTTTTTAGTAGCGTGTACCCAGCAGGAAAATAGAAACAGCTTAAGCGCCGGCTGGTACATGAGAATTTCTAGGGGAACTTCATGTTATGATGGGGCGAATTTCTCCTAAAATACATCTGTTGTAGGATCTTTTGTACTGGTCCGTTTGGCCAGGCTATTCCATAAAACGACCTCACCTGGGAGGCGGCCCTCGACAACAACTGAGCATATATAAACGGTAATCAATTGAGCTTCGATTCGATTATTGAAAAATACCACCATTTACCTGGAGTTCCATTTCTAGGAATGCTATTTCTTGTGCTCTCGAGGTGATATACTCCGATACCACTGTTCGTTGGCCCTCTCAAAGCGTACGCTAATACGGCATGGAGCGTTGCAGAAACGTTTTGGTCCATCA
This sequence comes from Stratiolaelaps scimitus, assembly GCA_019614645.1. Taxonomy (NCBI): domain Eukaryota; kingdom Metazoa; phylum Arthropoda; class Arachnida; order Mesostigmata; family Laelapidae; genus Stratiolaelaps; species Stratiolaelaps scimitus. The sequence continues at coordinate 192,982 of JABWDB010000034.1, read as the reverse complement.
TCACAGGTCCACCGAAATGCTAAACAATAAACGAATGAATGCGGGCAAGCAGCGGACAACAAAACGCGTTAACGTAAATCGACTGCATGTTTTCCATATTACTGTGGTATATAAATCATCCCTGAAGGCGACGTAGATACTAGTATGTTTGGCAAGTATACCCACTGTTGCTGGCGTGAGTTCCGTAACAAAAACTAGGGGACGGTTGATATTTTAAATCGTGACCAGTTCGCTGTTCCACTAACCGGCTTGGATGAAAGGTTAACCTCGAGCCCACAACTTCAGTGTTCAATTTCAAAAATCAGGCTGCACTATAACTTAAAAAAATCATCTTGATTCAAAAAAATAGCACTTTAAGACGAATCGAACGACGGATTTTCGCCAAAAGGTCTAATAAACACAAATGGAGAATTTCCTGAGCTCTGAGTGTTTAGCACAAAATCAATGACCAATATCAATTCCCTAGTTTATGCAGATCATCATTTTTCTTCACAACATAAAATAGTCCCAGAATCGATTCCGTTTGATCCGGCACATTTCAAGCTTACTCAATATCGAAGGGATGTCTCGCCGATTGCTGGTACGTATGGAACGGGCTGTAAGTTGACGGGTACCTCTCGATACCACCGGATACATCAATGCAGATCTGCGAGAGATTCCCTGACTGCATAGGAACTGCTCCCTTTACAACTTCGTTCCAAATCCTAGCACAAGGAAGCGACACATTTAAAGTGACCATTGAAACGTCTCAACGATACAGTAATAAAGTATGAATAAACAAAATAGTTTACCAGTAAATATATGAAATTTACTACCGCATGGGGGGAGCAGGCGAGCAGTAAAATTCCACTTCTAGCAAACAGTGTCTGCGAGAGCTTTACAGACAATCGCATGGTGCTCTACATGCTTACCATATACCGGATAATACAGACCACGGTTCGCGAGCTGTTATTTCGAGAACGCGTTTAACTGCATTTAGCTGCAGCAAGGGATAAGTGCCCCTGGATGACAACGATCCAAACAAATCATTTAGAGTTCATTTCGGCGGACTATCACGCTAAGTTTACCTGACATCTACTATTTTTTTTCTAATTATGTAAACCACTAGAGCATTTAAGCAACTTTCTTTCTTCTGCATCGCCTTTCTCTCGCTGTGCAGCGAGGCAATGCTAGTTCCTCGCTCAGGCGCGACCATGATTGAATAATTATTTAATATAAATTAAATTAATTATTGAATATTAATTTATTAATTATTAAATTAATATTCAATAATCATTGAATATCTACATTTGATTAATTAATTATTATTGAATATCTACATTTGATCTATCCAATCGTGGAGCGTTATATAAAACACGAGGCGATAAACAACGTGCGCTATTGCCACCCTTCGTTACAAGCGTTCGCTTCTGTCACGTGTCCCTGCTGAACGATAATCTAGCGATGTACGCGAGAACGTACCTGTAAATATACATTACCTATCATGTTCTGTCTTTCGGTGACTGAACCTTGCCATCACCCACCGCGACAGGCTAATCGCTCCCGTCAGCATGAGACAGGAAAATACAGCGATGGTGCAGAACATCGTCGGGGTAATCACCGCTAGCATGGCCACGATGTTGCTCGGGGTCAAAAGCGACAACAAAACAATCTTCTATCGCACCTAAGGCGCACTAAAGTCCTCCGACTGTCCTTCGTCTCGAGGCGCGACGAGGTTCGCAGACGTTCGCGACCGTCGGATAGCGTGACCTGCAACGTGTCGTTGGTTCAAAAGAGCTCTCAGTGTCTACCGATACTGGGAGAGGAATTTCTACGCTTCTGTAGTCGGAATGGAGTAAGGCTGTGATGATAAGGGATGATGTATGCTGAGAGCTGGATGGTTGGCCAGCGTTTTTTTCTACAGTGTAATCAAGCAAGGTTGAATTGAGCAAACTAATTAGACTCGTAACTGATTAGCAGAAATGCCAATAATTCTACTCTATTCTGTCCTCTAGAAATTGCCTAAGTATCGTCAGCAGAAAAAGGGCCATGTGCAAAAACAATACGGGTGATAATTCGTCGAACGATAACGCCCTTACGATCTCTGGGGTAAAGCCTGGCGCAAGGGAACAGTCGCCGCTTCTTCTCGATGTTTCCTTCACTGTGCTTTCCTGCCAATGTGAGATTTTCGTGTTGGAAGCAATCAACAATGGAGATTCAGCACGAGTTATAGCTTGCCTGTTTCACCCTGGAACGGCTCCCGATCGATAGTGACTGTAGGCGAACACATTAACATCGAATGCATCCAAAAGATGAAAACACTACCGCCTGTGTAACAGCAACACACTACGAGATGGGCCAAGGCGCCGTCAATAGGTCGGGCGAATCTCAACCGGCGTTCGAATGTATGGTGAGCGTGGCCGGCTGCCAGCGGCGTATGCATACAAAGGTAAACATGTTCACGCACATCAGTCACTTAGTCAGTCTCTATATTGCATTTGACATACACGTGCGGTGGCTTTTACAAAAGAACAACGAATACGGATCATGGCAGCGTCGTGTGGCGACTCAGAAGAATAACTGATATACCGACATTTCTACAAGGGGGGAAAACAAAAAAAAATACCCAGGCCTACCGAGCACCAATAATGCGAAGCTCGCCGCCTCCCGAGGTTCATTCACTTGGGACAATGAGAAACTTTACCAAGTGATTCAACCAAGCATGTACGCAGATCACGATGTAAATGGTGACGTCAGTTCCAATCGGTGTCTTTCTCAAGAGCAAGAGTTGCTATGCTGCTCGGCAATGCATCGAGTTTCTTAGCTGTCACCAATGTTTGTGGATACAGTGATACGTCCTAATGTTTATTAGATACAGTGTGTATATAATTTCAGTGTTGATAGCATGTATGTAATATTTTAATCATCGATGCTCTAATTGTTCAGTTCATTGTGTCTCTCCTTTATCTCTATGTTAACAAGACCTTAAGCGTCAACTGCAGTTCCGTCAATAAACTAAATCTTGTATTGTGTTGGACCTTCGCTTGATGAGGCAGTCCTACTGTAGCTTGTATTAGTAGCGCGATCACAATAACCCCGAGCTCAGACATATTGCTCTGACCGTAATCTACTCCGTTCTGCAGTCTATCAACGGCTTCACTTACCTCAGTCAGATTCAGAGCTGGCACGAAGGCTTTTGGTTTCAAAAGGGCATCCTATTGGGAAGATGAGATATGAACTTGTGATTTGAGCCTGAAGAACCTTATATGCTGGAGTCTCGTTCGTTATTGAGCGGCCCCTCACTTAGTCATAAAATATACATAAGCAAACTATTAGTTGACATCGTTTTTGGTTAGAACTAGGGTTTTAGGTGATCGCCTTCGAGCTTCGAAGTTTCGTCCTTGATCAATGAAAACATTCCTGTGCAAATGCTTTTCGCAGCAGTTCGTCCTGCTGTGGGTTGTTACTGCGTGTGTCACGTGGCCGTCGTAACGCCAAGCAAAAAATCCACTCGTTATCGGGCGGCCTTAGCCGTTGCGGTGTAGAGCGCGATAGTAGAATCAGGCCAGCTGGTGTCACTCGTGTCCAATAATGACCCCGTTGCATGTCCATACTACATTTTATCTTGGATACACGACCGGGCTATACAGCCATTGTGTCGTTATCTCGAGGTAACCTGCGACCATGGGAATCCACCACGGATAAAGCCCACAGTGCCGTCGACCTATTACCCGGCCACAATTGCTTCTTGAAGTTGTATGCAATTATGGACTGCCGCTAGTCGGCCAAGCTGCAGCGAGCAAAACGAAGGGGTCATCACCACTGACGACACCACAAGATCTCGGGCACTACACGCTCTACAGCCAGCCAACACGGAAGCCACCGCGCCTGTTAGCGTTCGCCGTACACAGATGATGGCCTGGGCGATACGCCTACGCGGCTCTGGGGAACACCAAAGCAATTAGCTATAAGGAAGACAACGAATTGACGTTCGAACATTCCGAATGGATATAGGCGCATGAACGACGCGCTAATTACAGTCAGCTTTGGCCGCCGGTGGGAATTCCGGCCAGGTTTTTTCTCCGATGGCACAGAAGCACGAGGTTCCGGTCGAGTTGCGTAAGCGAACATCCTGACTGCTTGTGGCCGTAGCTCAGCATCCAGCTGTGGACACCGCTGAGCGTAAGGATTGCTATCTCGATCGTACAATGGTGAACATGGTTAGACGTATACGCCGAAGCTAGTACACGTGGTCGCAGCTAGCAACTTAATATAGTGACACTGGAGAATTTCATATAATATAATATAAATTATAATATAATATAATAATATAATATAATAATATTTCATATATTCGACTAGGGAACGGAAACTTTCAAAATTCTACTAACTGCTGTCTCGGGATAGTCCCACAAGCAGGTTAAGCACTTTTCCAAGTATTAAATGCTTTAGGACCAATGAGTAGCGCCTGTTGATATAGCGTCCTCTTGAATCGGAATTTCGGATTTGGCTACTTCAAAATTGCCCGCCTGTTTCATGCGACCAGTGTGTTAAGAGCATTTGTGTCAGTCGGTTGGCGTGTTGCCAAATCGGAAAACGATACTGGCTCCGTATACCTAATTTAAGTATGAATTTTTATAGAAGATCAACATATTTCAGCCCATGCTCGATGTTTATTCACCTTCGGCGCGAATTGCACTGTGAGGACACCTGCTGAGGAGTCGTTGCAGCAATATGTAGCTATTGCTACCATAACAACGGCGAAAACAATGCTGGCCAGAGAATGCTGAACGAGACTCCGAGATAATAATCCCACATTAACAGCGCACTACCAGTGGCCCGAGAGTCGCACAAAGTTGAAAACACTCTGTCGCGCCATAGTTTCAAAATGTCGAATGATCAAAATGTAAGCTAACGCAACCAGAAGCAGGAAATCTCATTAAATGCATGCGGACGTCTCGCTATGTCTATTTCTCCAGCTGTTCCAAGCAAATGTGCGAAGTGCCATCTGACATCTGGCTGGCGGCGCAGTAGAGGAGAACTTGTAGTAATTGCCCGATTCGTCAATATAACAACAATGCTGATGCATATACAATACTTTCGAGCTAAAAAGGACTTGTTAAACGAAGTGCAAGCGAACACCAAGAAAATGGCAAAAAAAAGCTAATATATGGGAACATGTGGGACCCTGCGAAAGGAACTGATTACTTTATGGTAACAAGTGTGTTGGTTATATGTTTACCTTTGACCGTCCGCTACTAATTCGTGTGGACGGCTGTGGCTTGCTGTACTGGTGAAATAGGAGGCGCAGCTTGGAAAACACCTGAGTTATATGCGTCTATTATATGCACTTAATAACAATAAATCACAAATGTGTGCCATACACAATATGTGCACGGTGTTCGGAAAGTTGCCCAACCCTGTGAAGAGCGAACTTCTCAACCGTTCCGAAGGTAATCCTTTCCTGCGATTTTTCCTCTCGATTCGGCCAGTACATATTGACCTTGTAGTGAATAATCTAACGCTGCCGACGCGCGAAATGATCACAGCAAGTTACCCAAGGGGACATCGGTGCGATATACTGTTTTTCGAGCCGACTCTCAGCTGTTCCCCTATCTGACAGGCCTCAGCTCTTAACCTTTTTAGGCTTTACTAAGGGTTATTTTAAGATACGTATATCGCTCTCTTATGCTTCCGGTGGTTCTCGATCCTGGACCCTCTTCTTCGCTATTTTCCTGTTCTAAAATACACGTGCATGGTGTATCTTTCGAATATATAATATGTGTTATCATTCGAATATATAATGTGTTATCATTCGAATATAATGTATATCGTTGTAATATGTGTCTACGAAAACAAGACCGGGCAAACGTCCAACCTGGCTCAGCCGCCCGATGGCGTTGCGTAATATAACACGCCTTTTTCCTCCGCGCGGTGTTGTTCTCATAGATCGACCGTACTATCTAGCAACTGACGGACTGACCGACAGGTGGTATCCAAAAGTGACAGCCCGCTCTGGACACATCCGAGTGGAGACCTCGATAGTGGCTGATGATGACTTTCTGCAATGAAACGAATTTCTGTGTCGCGTGCTGCCACATGACGTTACACTCCTCACGGAGGCGAAGGTAGAATACGGTGTCTCTGTATCCCTCTCCCAAGCTTGCTTAGCAAAGGTGCGAATCAATCTGTCTCCCGCACACTCTGGCGGTCAGGAGCGGAGTTTAATTGCTCAGGCATCAGCGACTGTTCGGTATACCAGCGGGACCCGGCCGGATTTGATCGCGCCGTGCGTTATCCACTAGGGCGTTATATACGTGACGGAAGGGCCGTTTGCCTCACGCAGATTAAGGCACCGCTCTCACAGTTAAATCGCTCTCACTGGCGGAAGCATTTCGGGCAGTGCTGTTAAGTTGTCGTGGTAAAACGCGACGCCGCGCCAAGCGACAACGCAATGGCAACAAAGGCTGTTGCTCGATTCCTCTTTCTTGGGATTCTCCTCATCGGCGTGTGTAGTGAGTGTTCGATTTTTGGTACCAATCAATTCGTTTGTTATAGTTCCCCCCAATAACAGTGTACACGGATGATACGGGTAGGTACTGATAAATATAATAACAGTTCTGTGATTCGTAGATCCCCGTCGTCTGATTGTCAGCGACGGCGCGCAATGAAAGCCCTATTGAGTGCCAACCGAGATCACGATCGATGAATGAAAGCATCCGAAGGCTAAGGGACCGAACGAAAGGCCGGTTGCGGCCACCTTACTTAACACTACTTGAAGCGAAGCAGAAGCATAGAGCAAGTGTTTGTGTCATTGATACGCGTCGGACAATAATCCCGATTGATGTTTCTAGGCATTAATACCTAAGAAATGCTCAATAGAGAGAGATAGAGGGAGAGAGAGAGAAAGAACTCACAACAAAACGGATAGTTAGACCCTTAAAGGAGAAGGGAAGACAACGCCTCACAACACTGTCATGGCACACCTGTTGTTTAACCCGTGCCGCGGAAGGGGAGGCAGCCGAATTAAACTGGGGTTATATATCGGAATTAAACTGGGGTTCTATACCGGAAAACTATATCGGATCGTGAAAAATCGCTCGAAACCCGAAGTAATAGGACGTTGAAGAGAAGAAAACCAGGTAGCACACCATTACAAAGCGTCACATATTAGCGTTGTTAACGATGCTGGCGTAACAGGGGACGCCATACAACATTGACGAGTACTCGGTATGTTCGGCTATGAAAAGAAGCAAAGCTGAGCTCAACACTGTTGTGGTTATCGTCGCTTGTTGATTCGTCATCGAGCACCCGCACCCCGCGTAAAGGCAGAACCTCGACTCGGGGCTCGACTTCGCCATCCTCGCCGACGTGACCCTCGACGGGCCCTCGCTCGAGATGAAGCTCAAAGTCGTACGGGAACAGGTTGTCGACCCGGAACGGAATCTCCGCTGGTGACTCCCTCGGACTGACGGCATACGAACTCTCGCCGTACTGGAAGGTCAGCGTCACAGCTTCACTTTGTAGCTTCTCGCCGTGGCAAAGATCCTGACTATAGCCGCCGTAGTCTCCTTCGGCGAAGCCGATAATTTCGAGGGAGAGGCTGCCCACAAAAGCTTCGATAATTGCTGAAACCAACGAACAAACAAGCCAAATCGGTGACGCGAAAGTGGTCAAGATAACGCTGCAAGCGTAAGTGATACGCTAAGCTGAGCAGGCAGGACTCGCGAAGCTGCAAGACTATTCTGGTGATACTTGCTATACACGATTTTTGACGTTGTGCAGCTGTGGCCCCTATGGGGAATAGTGATATGCCTCAATACGACGCCATCTCCAGCGTTTATTTTAACTAACAAAAGCGCCTAACACCACATACACATACATGTTAGGTACCCGCCACAGCTTTCAGGCCCAAGCTATATTGTTTGGCGCCGACCGTGTTTCTATACCAAGACAATCTGACCAGTACATAGAGGAAGTTGTCACTGCAACAAAATTGAACGTCCTGCCGTGGCCTCGGGGAGGTGGGGATGTCGCTAGACAGTATCCGCCTGACGATGACCCCGTGACAATTCGCCAAACATTCAGCCGCAAGTGAGCGGAACAGTCGCCGTATGAATCAAGAGTTCATTAGATCGTATTTGTCTCGGCAAAGCAGCCGCGTTCTGTAGCATTTAACAAGAGAAAGGTGTATTCTTGTAGCATACACACAAGCGGTGACGTACCAAGTAACCGAGGTATGTAATGAACCGCATCGTAGACGGTGCTGGTCGAGTAGCTTCGCTGCTCGGAGTCGCCAATTGCCAATCGCGAAGCGGAGGCGTTCTGTAAGAACGAGCAAGAAAATGTGGACCGACAAGCGCGATTAGGTTATCATCTGCACTTTTTAGTTAAGCTTGATCGCACCATTCGATGGTCTAAACGCAGCAACAACAAATAGTTAGCAAGGTGGTATCAAAAACCAGCGACGAACGATATGGACCAAGCCAAGCAAGTTGTCACCAACGAAGACGCGGCGGGAGTTCGGAAAAACAACGGACTCGAGAGTCGTCTACAATCTAACACAACGTTTGTCCAGATGCATGGACCTCATTGAACTTGCGCCCATGAGGCTGCGTACCTCGAGAAGGTCGGCGGTCTCCACGGCTCCTGCTAGCATCTGAAGAAAGAGTTCGATATCGATGCGCGAACGGCTGCTCTCCCGTTTGAACGCCTCTCGTAGAAAGAACAGCTCAGCATAGGGGAATACCCTCTTGAGGAAACGGTAGAACGTAAGCGTGGCAAAGGACACCGTCGTCGTCTGCGACACCACGTCCACATTGGCTTCCTCATCCAGTGTGGCAACTTAGTTGGACGGCTGTCTCCGTGAGTTGATTCGTATCGCGACGCTAACCTCCGGCACGGCCGAGGTTATCGTCATATCGTTATTGTCGTTCGAGCGAGTTGCGCTTCGCCAGCGTTTTTCGTCTGACTCAGCTGACTGACCCCCGACGGACTTTTCATGGCCGAAAGGCCTCGGATGGCTGTGGTCGCCCTAGTTCAAGGGCGTGTGTTGTCGGTCGTGCTGGATATTGCCCGGTCATTCTCCAACAGACGATTGCGGCGGCCCGGGAAGGCTAACCGTATCCCGGCCAAAGCGCGAGAGGATTAAAGCACAGCATCCACAAATCGAGGGTGAATCGAACGCCGTTGTTCTTCGGTGCCGGCAGAAGGCATCCCGCATTTACACCGTGAACAAAAAACTGTTTTTCGAGCTGACTCTCAGCTGAGCCTCCCCTATCTGACAGGCCTCAGCTCTTAACCTTTTAGGTATTACTATGAGGACCTGTCGCGGCCGCCTTTGCTTATTCTCTTCCCTACTCGTACCTGGCAAGAATCTTCAGATAAAGAAAGATGATAAACAACTCCAAAGATTCTCCAAAGCGTCTGACAGGATTTACGCCGTGATTTACACAGGATTTACACGCTGTTCGGCACTGTCCCGCACCAGAGCGTGTCGCGTGCCCAGGACAGTCCGACACCTGGCACGGACGCTCCAAGACGTCGCCTATCCCGTCGAATTAGATAACGGGTGTACCCGAGCTGTTACTGAACCTTTACCTTTTATTTTTAAAGTTTTTGCCGCACAATTCCGCGGCGAAGAGGAGAAGGCAGACCGCTGTAGATTTTCACTGTTTACCTGTCTCTGTTTTCAGCCACACTCGTGGAATCCGCTCCTGCCGAGGACCCGGCGACGTCCGACGACCGAAGTAGCTCGTCAGATTGCTCGCTGCCGCGTAACGGCTGTCTGATGTTCGAATGCACGGAGGGCAGTAACGCCTGCATGGCGTTTTGTCGAGAGAGAACGAGTTTTACCGGTGGCGAGTGCACAGAAATGCACACCTGTCTTTGCTACACGATGGAGGGTAAATCGGACAGGACCGAGCCAGCACCTGATGAGTCGCGCGAGCGAGATGCCGATTACGATTAGGCGGATATAGAAAGATGAGCAGATCTTTCATTTAGACAAATGTATTTAGTTCGCATTCCCTTCTTCGGAACTCTAGCATGTGGTTCTTGTGCAGTCCTGCATCAGGCTCGACGTCAAGCAGGATTCGGTGAGGCTCGCTAACGACGGGGCACTGTTTGTCGTAAAATATTCTTCGGCAACTCCAAAGCGTACGATATGGGCCAGCATTGTAATTGGTCACGGCGGGCGGCGGCGGCTGGCTATTTCGTCCCTTCATTTATCAACCACGTGAAGGACAGAAAGGTGTGGCGTTGAACAAAAATGTGTACTTGGCGGTGGCTCAGATTAATTAATGGCTTAGTAGTATTAAATCCTAGAACGTCTTGTAAAACTAACACCTACGCGAAGAGGGTCACATTGTTTCATGGGACGCCACTACTTGTCGCCCACAGAACGAGTGTCAATTTTGCTAAATTTCCACATCTCGCAGATACGACCTTAGTTGTGCAAAGGCTGGACTGGACTCACGTATGATAGGCTAGCAATCAAGTTCAGCCTCGCCCTTCTCAAGGATACGTGAACGAATCCCACAGGGAACAATTGACAAACTGGACAAACTGGATATTCGTGTTCGTCCGTATGCACACTGCAGGGCAGAGCGACGACGAGGTGTGCACATGTCTCCAGGTATCGTGCCAGTTTTTCTGAGCCTGAAGATGCTGTTGTCCTCTGTTAGGTCGCTTGAAGAATATCGTGAAGCATAATTCGCTTGAAGGTAGCATATCTCTTGCCGAATAGCTCGTGGAGCACGACAGGTATACCTTCGACACATTATTTATTTTCAAGTGTTGATCGTTGAAAGCTGCCCATTTCGTTGTCACATCAAGACGATTGATTTTATTGGCTTGTTCAACGGAACTGCAGTATTTACAACGTTTCTGTATAGATCCACCGGCAACAACTTGTACGGTGTGCAAAAGGGTGGCGTTTCGTGCTTCCCTTAAACGTTCGCGTCAAACACTGGCGTCACTGGACGAGGCGATACGACCGTGGTATGATTCGGGTTAATTCACTCCCCCGTTTTGTGTGCGTTTCGTTCAGTGACGCGCTTAGTGGCCAATGCGGCTCATGCAGAATAATTTACGTTATCTCAATACGCCATTCAGTTTACATATAGGAGCGCCCATCGTGTCACTAGTTAGAATCTAGCCGCCTTATACACTAAGTCAATAATACACAGCCCCTCAAGAAATTCGTTATATTTAACACAAGGAAAAAATGATCGAGAAAGCCTCAAAGCGCCAGCGCGTGACCCACGCTGTCTACGCTGCGTGTCTAATGAATTTATATACTGTATGAAAATATTAACGCGTCACGCTGAATCAGTCCAGAATGACGTTTTGTCGGTCGCGAAGAGATCAGTTATGAGCTTTATTATGGAAAAGGCATCGAAAGTAAGAAACAGCGTAAGAACTAACATTAATTAAAAACGAAGTATTTGAAAGTACTGTTTTTCACGATAGAGTGTGTATAAGGCAAAATACACAGCTCTATTTACATCATTTGAGTTTACTTCTGGGATCCATGTCGTCGCTGCAAAAAAAACAATTGGCTTTGTCGTATTTCTAAAATAGGTATTTTTTTTTAGCTTGTGAAGCTATAAGCTTTATACTATACAACATTTGAACTCGAAAAATTATATGGCGGAAAAATTACTCGAGGTCACAGTGTACATGAATGTATATAAAGTTACACACATATATATATATATCTATTTTTTTTTTTTCATATGAGGTTTGGGGGCGAATAATTCATTGGATGCTTTGCGAGAACACAGTACCCCGATTACTAGGCTGAATAAACGCGTAAGTGGATCATACGTGTTTGCTTTGTGGACGACCCGAAACCACCTTGACCCTCAACGGGGTACACAATCAGTGAAATCACAGATAATCAATCTATCTTCTATCTATGAATAAATATCGGTAATCACTAACTGAACTATGTAAAACTGGTGGGCTTTTTGTTGTAGACGAGAATTCATTGTAACTGTTGTTGAAGTTGCACGAGCAAAATGATATCACAAGAGCAGTCGACTAATTACTATGAGAATATCAAAACAACATACATATCTAATATTATACTAAACATATATATATATATATATATATATGTTCTCGCTGGCTATTTTGTTCACATGCAAAGTTGAGTCAACAAGGGTATTAGATAGTGGCAGTGGCAGTGGCAGCTGTAAGCTAGGAGACCAGCGTCGATACGCCGCTTGTATCGAATCCAATCTGGAAGTCCCGCAATGGAAACATGACCGACTCACCCATTCTACAATATTCAGGTGTCTTTACCACGGACAGTGGTTTATTGTGATATGGACTCTCCTGTAGTAATTACTGTATATTTACAATTTATTTTTACTAATCGACAATAGAATAGTGACCCTTGATTATTACACTATTAATATTAGTATCTACCCATATTTAATTTTGCTTGTGGTAAACTTACCAATATAGCGTATATTTTAATATACTTTAAAAAATCGACACTACCAACATTGTACCGTTCTCGGTATATTCAACACGCTCATGTTATAGCATAGCAAGCATGTGCTCAGGCTGTATGGCCTACCTAATGCATAATCTAGCCAATTATCCAGCAATACTGATAGTCATAGCAGCACCGCACAGATTGTTGTCTGTCAGCGTTGCGCAGCTTGTGCACATCGTAGAATCAACCCAAGAGATGACGTTTGACAATTCATGCCCATAGCTGTCCATGTAACTAGGCAATTACCACTATCTCATCAAAGCAAGAGCTGGAACTGTGAGTTGTTAGCGCTCGCTGCGATACGAGTTTCTCCACTAGGACGCATAATAAGAAAATTATAACTTGTAGTCCAGCCCGTGACCCCAAACATAAATCGACTGTCAGACAATGATGGCGTTGGCCGGGGTCACCTGATCAGATCCTACGCCTAGCGAACAAGTGCTACCTGGAAGTTGCCTGAGTAACTACATATGGGTGTGCGTGTATGTGTGCACATGGTCATCGCATCGATAATAGTTGATGTTATATAGCGAGGGAAATGCTATTAGCCATAAATGTGTAATTACTTGAAACATACTAATCAAGAAGAATGGTCCAAAGTGCCAATGCACCGGCGACATAATTAGCTAGCAACTTATTCCGGCTAGATAACAGCGTTGTGTATGCACCCACAGAGGCGGGCGAACCAACACGCCAGTCTGCGGCAACTACAGCGAATAGTGATCACAAACAGAATCGCATAATCGAGGTGATGCCGTCGATGTTCGTTAATTAGCGATGTTCATTAGTCAGATTAATGTGGAGATTGACATTATTCCATCTAATTGCATTGGTAACGAGTGATTGGCTACATTTCGCCGTTGTCCACCTGATATCTGAATCTAGTCACTCATTGCATTGCAGGGTTATGCAAATGCTGAGCCGATCGTCTGCTCGCGAGCTTCTACCTCAGGTTGTGCTCCAGGCTCGCCGCTGTTCCGGCTACAGTAAGATGCTATAGATCTGGCGCTTCGCTGCAGCTGTTCAGTTTCTCGTGTCGTGCTATCACTAAAGGGGAACCTAGTGCTATGTCGTATGCCCATTGCAAGTGTGCAGATTTGCTCTTGTTATCGTGTGTCCGCGCGGTCGGAGCCTGTCTGACGCCTGATTCTTAGATGCACAATGAATTTCAGATGAGCGTATACAATTACAAAGGGTTCGTGGCCGCATCGAAGGTAAGTAGAACGAGTGGATTTTTGAAGCATCTGGTGGATCGGATCCGTGTTGATTCTCGGTGTGCACGGATCTTTTTTTTTGAGAGGAGGAAATTGTCACCACCAACGACAATCTCCATAAAAGTGGGCGGATCCAGTGCAGGGGGGGGGGGCTGGACATGGATGAGAAAACGCATTGTTAACGATCTGCTAAAACCACCATCCTCTGTTGAGAGTTTATCTTTTGGGGATGGATCTAATAAATTTTCTTGGCTGACCCACAGCCAACACTTAACCTAGTCCACGGTACAACTGCTTTCGGCATAAGGCTTCATAAAACGGACAACCCCTTGAAAATGCAAACGTGCAACAATGGTGGCGATCAAACCCGTGCACTTACGCGTCTCCTCCGATTGCAAGGCGCACATGAATGCACCACCAGGTCACCGGGCTCTGGAGATGGGTCAGGACATCGTAAAGCGAACACCCTCCAATCTCTACGAGCCTTTCATAGGGGTAGTCGTGTTTAAGATTAACATCTTTGTAACTTATCTATTTGCTTATTAACACCTTTGTAACTTATCTATCGATATGCAGCTGCCCCAATACGTTAATTTATTAAAACAAATATCAACCAGCACCATTCATGTGTGGTCCTCGTGATTTCAAAATCCTACCTGCAAAAGGTGGTTCTATGCGACCATTGATACTTACGCATCTCTGCTTGGATTATTCGCTTAGAACCTGAGACGTTCACCGTTTCTGCTTCACCGGATGCCCGCTCGTTCTCAGTAGGAGAGACGCGGATCGATTAGGTTCGAACGTGCGTTCAACACCGTGGAATTGATTGGCCGAAAGAACGCAGACGCGACGTCAATCCGTTGCTGTGAAATGGCTTGCAGAGCTAGAACAAAGACGAAGCTCAAATGCTCAACACGTAATTGATGATAGTACCGTTGAGTTTCTGGTGTTTTTTTTTTTTCGTAAATAAAATAACAGTATTTACTGTGCATGCACGCATTTACACAGACACACACACACTCGTATGTATTATACATTAATCAAGAGTATAAGAATATCTGCATCACGTATATGTCCAGTTCGGCAAGGTGATCTTAAGCATTGCTTCGTTTGGCCTACTAAGCCAAGGGGGCTTTTACGAATTGTTTGGGCAGAGGAGATTTTCTTAGGTTTCACAGCGTGGCGAAGTTCGTCTACTGAGAATTATTGTAGTATTTCCATTCGAATAGTTACCTTGAAAGATCGTTCTATTTGGCGTCTATGTTTTTTCGTATCCATTGACACACGGATTGCGAGCCACATTGCAACGCGTGAGGTAAATATAGGAAAGTGGCATTTTCTTTCAGTGGCTAGAGGAAAATACTTCTCCTTCAACGATTACCTTTAACGGGAATTTTCCAAGCAAATCTTTCCTTTGACCCTAACTTTTCCAAGGTCCTCCAGTGAATTCCGACTATGGCACCAATGGATAGCCCTCGAAAAAAGGCGTTCTGCACGTTCACGCTAAATAGGTTTATATAAAAGTCACCGTTTTCGAGAGAGTTTAAAAAAAAGCTAAGTTTTGACTAAATTTTGAAAAAAAAAAAAAAAAAAAATATATATATATATATATTATATATATACATTCTACATTTTCAAAATTATATATACATATATATATATATCGAAAACAACGCGTTTAGGGCACTAATTCCGTGCTAATCGAGTGCGGACCTCAGCTATCAAGAACGAGGTCAGCAGTGGAATTTGTGGTAGTTGTATACATTTAACCACGATGACGAGGTTCAGGCTGCTTCGCTCTCCAGCAAGGGGCTCAGTGAAACCTTCGAGATGATCACCGTTAACATGAGCACCTCCCTTCGCAGTGATGTTTGCCTGGCCTGTTTGGTCTTAATATTAGATTCTCTGCCCGCAAATGTAGTCAGATTGGAGAGGAACCGAAAATGTCTTAGACGTAACGTTCAGTGATTAGCAGTATGAATTTCGTTAAAATGCATAATGCAAATGCCAAATGAGAATTCTATTTTGCACCCTATGAACAAAGAAGATATGTATTTATATCCATGGACAGGATAGTTTGTAGAACACCGTCAAAGTAACGTATTCAGTACTCTACTTATCAATGTCGAGCACCATGGTCTCACGATCTGCAAATGCCCCAAGACCAACCCGGCCTCGCTCTAGCGAATGAGGCCTGCGTTCGAATACTCTACTTCGATTCAGGCAATAATTTACTTGTGTGATTTTAATTGCCGTTTTTAAAAATCCGCTTACAGGATAGCAGTGTATGTCGTTCAAACTCTAGACGAAACATATTTTTCGAAGAGATATGCAGCGTGCCGCGTATGAAATCCTACCACGCCGTCGGGATCTACACTCCTCCTCGATGGACACAGTCCAGACTTTACATAGGGCAGAGCTATCCGAGTAAGAGGGCTCAAGAGTCGAGGATGGGAAGTATCTTCAGGGTAGAACGGTGCTTGTGTGCGTCTCTCGCAAAATTGCGCTCTGGTCATGAAGGTTCTACTGGTTGGTGGTTGCTGCTGCTGCTGGTCTTGTTGTTGTTGTCGCTGCTGTTAGTTTCTGGCTGGGTAGTACTTGTAGAGTGGCTGGTGTAACTCGTGCCTGTTTGAGTGTTCGTTCTGGAGGAATGCGGATGACCGACTGAGTCTCAACGAGCGAACGAATCGCTATTTATATGTCGTAATAGCACAGCCTCTTGAAGAGGAGAGGGCGGAGGGAGCCAGCGCTGCTTCTGCTTCTTGCTGGCTGACTACCGTCGCCGGTTGGGTGGCGCTCGCCTTGGTGTTGCAGTTGGTCGACCCCGACGAGGCATCAGGCCAGCACCGATGGCAAAAAAACACCAGCAGCAGCAACAGCAACAGCAGCAATGCCGCTACCATCACCATCACCACCACCACCGCTGCCGCCGGCAGTAGCAGCAGCAACCGGCGCCACCGTTGTTGCCAACGGGCGACATCGTATCGACTCGTAACACGGCTGGCCTGCACAGAAGCGGCCGCGGGCCGGCCGAGCGAACGAGGGAAGCGGTTGCTGCTCGAGCCGCCGGTTTCGAGTCTCCCGCTTGTCCTGCCGATTTCGCGACACCGCGCTGCTCTGTCCGCCTTGAGCGAGCACTGCGAGAGGGCATGACCATTGCTGCCACCGTGTTGGCACGGCTTAGAGGAGATGTCGCCGGATGCCAGTGACGAAGAGAGACACAGAAACGCCAGGGACTAGCAGGGTAGCACCATACGAGTCGTGTGGTATGCTATAATAATAGTGGCCATGGTGGTGGCGGCGGTGGTGGTGCCGCCGGCGCTGGCTTCGGGGTTGGAGAATTGTGGGGGAGAGCCCGGCCGGGAGTGTCTCACTCGATCTGTCGGCTGTCGCCCTGTACAGGAGACTGAGTAAGTGTGTCGGTGTGTCTACTCCGGTGATATCACCTGGCGAAGAGGGTACCAACGACAGCGAACACCGCAATTTCCACTCAGTTTCCGTGGGCGGACGAACGGCTGTAGGACCCCGACGAACCCGGCGATTGCGGTGATGGCTTGGTGGCAATGTTGAAATTTACGCGCGCGCGAACGACCGAGTTCATGCAGGCGCATGCTTGCGAACAGCGACGCCCAAACCTAATTCTCGCTGTGCGACTCATCGTATGAGGTTTTTATCTCGTACACGAAGGTGATAATGGCATGCCAGCTCAATCAGATTCGACAAAAAAAAGCAGCGCCCCCGTATAGGGGCCTAGGGAGACTCGCGCAAAGGGACACCGACGCGACAGCGTCCAGTACGAGGGCAGCCCCGAGGAAACTATTGTCCAGGTTATTGTGGTTTCGAGATGTTTAAAGGCATACGTAGCATACGCTGGTAGATGACGCGCCACGGAACTGCCATAGAGAGTGGTCGTTGTCGACGGTGAAGGGCGAGTCAAAGGTGTAGCACTCTTGGGCCTGCCGGATTCTTGTATGGTCCTATACTTGCCAACGCGACAGTTCGCTGCAATGGCCGCAAACAACGAAAGTGTTGCACTGTTGTTCTGGTGTCGAGTCCACCAGCTGCCTCATGGCATGCCACAGCCATTAAATGATTAAGGCACAATAATGGAGACACAATCGACCTGAAAATTGTGTTCGCATGGTAACGTTCCCACTATTTGATAAAATGTTGTTTTATATTGATCATGTTAACATTTAACATTTGTGATTGTTGTACTTGAATGGGACCCCAGCTTATGAATCGAATTTCTGCTGTGTCCCGCTGAATATGTTGATGTGATACTTCCTAGTCCC
The DNA here is from genome assembly GCA_019614645.1 of Stratiolaelaps scimitus. NCBI lineage: Eukaryota > Metazoa > Arthropoda > Arachnida > Mesostigmata > Laelapidae > Stratiolaelaps > Stratiolaelaps scimitus. Next base: position 174,986 of record JABWDB010000034.1, on the reverse strand, counting down.
AGCAGGAGGTATCGAAGAACACCCTGCCCAACAGCCAACGGTACATGGACAGTCCGACTGCCTACGGCTGAAAAATAATTGTATAATTGGCAGTCACCCCCCCAACCTTCGACCGTAAAACAAATAAACTAATAAACGACAAATGCAATAAAGCATCTCTGAAGTCGGCGTCTGCAATGGGTCTCAGATTCACCGTTTGAAATCGTTCAGCAGGCGAAATACGCCGACACGACAAGGAAAACGATCGCCGCTGTCACGGGCAAACCTCGATGTCGCTGAAGAGTAATTTAGCACCACTGAATGTCCTCAGCAGATATGCGGCGTCGTGGGTCCGACCCACGGTTACCGCTTCGGGTTGAGCTCCGTCGAGTTTGGTTAGGTCCCACCCTCCTCCCTCGGTATTTCCGTGCGTCGGTTGCATATAAACCAAGCAGGCAGCAACGCTCGCTTTCGGCCGAGGGACACGATCTGACAAGCAGCGACTGCGTTGCAACCACCATCCTCGCTATGCGCTCTGCCCTGCCCTGCCTTACCCTAAACTCCCCATGGAGATGGTATTTATAAAGGAAAAGTGCGGGAGACCCTGAGGCGGCGGCGAGTCATCCTTCCACACAGTCCTATGTCCTGCTCAACCCGAGCGCACGGGGTTCGCCTCGCGGCCGATAGAACTGCCGAAAGAGATGGCCACCATCGCTTCTTGGGTTCGTGCGCGGTGTCGGGCCGGACCTTTTTCGCTATCGTCTACCAGACGGTTAGAAGCAAGAGCTACTACATATCGTCTTGTCGTCTGCTCGAAATCAGTCGTGTATTGACTTGCAGAATAAGGCGATGTCGCGGACGCTACCGAAGCTTCCTGCTTTATTGGAGGTGGTACCGCGAAGTCCGCGAGTTGTTGGGTGCCAGCCTGCTTCTACTTGCGAGCGGTTCGACGCTAGACGCGTTCGGCGATGACGATAAGCCCAATCTCGAAATCGCGCCTCTGACACCCTGGCGGTTGGCTACTCGCTGTGGCAAACTCCATGATATGTGGGCTCTGCCTGAGGGAGATGACTCTCGTAGAGGGAACATTGGCCTAGGGCAGACCTGTTCCAAACTAAGCACCAGAAGTTAGCTTACTGCTCAACGCCGCTAGTGAGGTGGTGTAACGTTGTAGACTTGCGCTAAAGCTTCAGGCTCGTTGAAAACGAAACGGAAGCTATCACGATGATCGTGTGCTTGCCAACCTCTGAGAACATACGGCGGCCTGAGGTGGTTCAAGAAAAAATAAAATATAACAAAGTGTATATATATATATATATATTTATATAGTTTACATTTATCTATATAACTGCGGTTTACAACTGTGATATCTATTTATTTACATCCTCCTTCCTTTGCATCCTTAATTTACAACCGGCGGTGTCAGCGCGATGACTTGAAAAACTTTCAACCTTTACCCGTGCCGATTGATCCAGTCCTTAATAGAAATATTAAACGAACGCGAATGATTGTTCCCATATTCCTCATAGTAAGACCTAAAGGGTAAGTGCTGAGGTCTGTCAGATAGGGGAACAGCTGCAAGCCAGCTGAAAAAAAACAAAAAAAAGAAGAACACTGATATACCATATAGTCATTTGCGTTTTGTTTAATTTTTCAAATAAAGTAAACACAACAACCATTGCAATTTCATCAGAGTCAAAGCTAATTAGAAATTTCTCACAGCTATATTCTTGCAGCTAGTGGGCTTGAAATTAGGCTTGGAAATATATTTAGAAGAGAGGTAATGATAGCTCTGACGTGGCCGAACTCGTAAGCCGCGTCATCTATTGTCGAAAGCGCCATTGTACCCGCTGGAATCAGCGAATTATAGTCGATCAGAATCGGGTGAGGAATCTCTCTGCAGATTAAAATTAGGTTTTTTTTCAAGCAACAATTTGTACCAATCAGCGCTGAGCCTAGGTTACACACTTGAACGATTATTACTCAGGCATCTTTATACATCTTGAGCGCAAGAGACAGAAATTGTTACAATATCACGTAGATAATAGAACCCGCTACACATGGCGCGCTTCTAAAGTAAAACTGATTCCGGAATGAATGGTAAATAAAAAATATATAAAAATATATATATGGTAAATAAAAAAAATATACATATATATATATTTATACTAAACTGGAGCGATTTGTACATTGAATATCGTTTGCAAAAGAGTTGATCTCAGACCCGTTCTGCTACGTCTACTGCGCGATTATTCCAGAGTGTTAAAAGAGTCGAAATGTTCTAGCGGACCCATAACAGGCCCGAGCAAGGTCCGGGAATCTTTACAGGAGGCCTTTTCTCACACCCATGCAGCTTTTGTGGGGAAGGCTGTCGCTCTCCAGCCTCGAATGAAGTAGCCTGACCCTCCATTGTTATTATTGTAGTGTACTAGGTGTGCAATGCAGAATGGGGATTTCAAATTGCCCGAGATGTTATCGCCATAAGATTCATCGCATGTAACAACCGCTCATGTACGCAATGTGCGAACGAGGTGTACAAACGAACACGGTATGAAGTAAACATAACGTCGCAACCGACAAAAATCACACTAAAGCAATTATACATCGCCTATATAGGGGTGGCGGTAGACACCGGTGCCACGCTAGACTATATATATATATATATATATACACTAATTAGCGCAGGGTTAGTGCTATTTAGTATAGTTAATAAATATTTATCATAGACTCGCATCACACTGTTGCCCTGCGCTGTGTTCAGCTTCTGTCCCCGCGCAATTTATTCTATCGCGAACGATACAGCAATTCTCAGCGCTGTTGTTATTGGTCGAAGCAGATTTGTCAGCGGATTTGTTTTTTGCTATTTGTTATTATGAACGCGCCCGATTCACCCCTTGAACGACCTCTCTCGTAGTTCGATCTGTTCTTGCCTCTGGGTCGATCTGTCGATCTCGCCTGATGGCTGTCATTCTCGTCTTGTTCAATAAATCATCCTCTCTCGATGAGGAGATCTGCTACACGCCGCTAGCTCGACGGCAGCAACTACATCGTGGGGCTGCTGGCTATGGTTGTCGCTATAGCGGCGGCGGCAACGGCGGTGGTGGTAGACACTCGAAGCATATTGGCGAGACGAAGCACTGCAAGGGATGCCAGGTCGCAGGCGGACCCGCTGTTTCTTTGCTTTTCTATTTATCTATCTGGCTATAATAGATTGATTGGACGAGAGCTGGTATAGTTGGCCACGCTATACCAGCCTACAGTACAATAGGGCAGACACTCCGTCCCGTCGCCCCATCGTGGCCGCTGATGTCATGGACGTAGCGATGCCAACGTGCCATTAGTCTCTTGTCCAGCTGGCCGAGCTGGTGGCCAGAGGCAATCAGAAGCGAGCTGATGGTTGTACAAGTCGAAATCTACGTCATCTGTCTCTCCTCTCCTCTCCCGACGCTGCTATCCAGCTCACCCTATGGTCATCTTTGGGGTATGATGCTTCTTGGCCGCAACAGGAACGCGTGTAGGCACAGCGAAAATCATGATACGTAACTCTGTCGCTCTGCATGTTCTGCTCGAATGTCGACGTCTTTTGTTACCGGATGCGAACAAATCGATTCCTTATATACGATGCTGTCGTATCTCGCTATCGGGGGGATAGCGGGTATTCGTCCAGTCGACTGCTAAATAACGCGAGAGTAGCCTTTGAGGTTTGTTCCACTCTCTTCTTCTCGTCCGACTGCCCTAAGTAAGTGTCACAACGAGACAAGCTCAGTTTGGCAACGACCACTCGAGTGGCAGTTGCGCGGGCTCTCGCTTATGCGGCGTGCCCAAAGCCGGCCGTGTATGCTTGTACTATGTCTGCTGTCCTAGTCGACTCGACACGCCGAGCAAGAGAATAAGGCTAGGTTAGGCTGGGACCGAGACCACCCAGTCCGTGCCGGTCGGCCTGAATCACCCACGCAATATTTCGTTCGGCTTTCACACGGCCGCACGGGTACAATCGTGTTATGAGGTAGCAGTCGAGGCGGCCCTCAGTAGGACCTTTAATGACCGTTGCACAAGAGCACCTCTCTGCGGCCTCCTTTTATTCATGGACTTATTATATCATGAAGTCGGGTGCAGATTTCGGCCCTCACGAAGCTACTATTGTCATATATGTGCGGTGAGGTTATATAATATATAGTGTGCGTCTTGGGCAAAGCATTTCGCTTGAAGGACAGGCTTCGCTGAGCGATTTTGTCACCCAGCGCGCGCCTGGTTCTGCCTGAACGCGTTGATGGGCATCTAAAATCTGGATTTTTTGGTTGACTTTAAAAGGAAGACAAGGGATGATCGAGGATTGAGGGAGAGGACTTCAATGAATAAAAGTCACGTAAGTAAGGAGATGTCACGAAGTGGCCACGGCAGAGTTGTGTATACCTCATTCATTTGGACAGGCGACCATAGCTGTACAGCAGGGGCACACAGAACACTAGAGCCTAAATACAAAGTAACTGAGATCTAGCGAGTTCAGAGACTCGCCAGGTCATGTCTGTCAGGCAGACAGTTTCAAAAATTCTGCTCATCACGTTAACGAGCACTCAATGCGACAGCGGTACCACTGACGCTGCCGACCAAGTTTAACATTGATAAATAAGTTGCTCCTTGTACATATTTCATCGTATTTTTGGCGGCAGCGGCGGCGGCGGCGGCGGTGGCGACCGCCCGCAAAGTCACTGTCAAAACCGCCAGTCTCGAAATTCTAAAACGCACTGCTTACCACCAGGACCACACTGCTAGGATCACGCTACCAGGACCACGCTACTAGGACTGGTCTGTCCAGCCCCAGACGTCCACGGTGGATAACACTCGTAAGAACAACAAGCCGTGTTTTACTGACACTTCGTGGTCGCGGGTATCGCTCGTAAGACATCGCCGAGATTTACATGATCGTATCGAAACAGCTATGGTCGACTCGCTGGCGCGAGTAGACTTATTCCGTTTGGTCGGCCTGGTGACATATTTCCCTCGAGCGAGACGTCTCTAGCATTGGTTGGCACTCTATGGCCAGCTGGCCCTTACCATCTTCCATCCGAATGATGGGACGAAGAGCAAGAGATAGATAGAGAGATAATAAAATATATACAGATATATATATATATATAGAAAAGGAGAGAGATAGAGAGAGAGAGGGAGGGAGGGGGCGAGAGAGAGAGAGAGAGAGAGAGAGAGAGAGAGAGAGAGAGCAGTGTTGGCGGCGTCGGAGTAGCGACAACGGCACAGCCGAGTCTCGGCACAAGGTCACGCCCGCGTTCAAGCCCGCGGGCGGGACCAGTTTTGGCTCTTCCGCCACCGGCTCGAAGGCGATCCCGGAAGCAGTACGGTATCGCGCTGTCTGAGCGGCCGCCGCGGCCGCTTGCTATAACGGTGGACGCGTTGCGTGCGCACAGCCCACCACGACGGAGGCTGTGCTTTTCTGTGTCGTCTTCGACGTCGTGTCGTTTATACTCGGACGATGTCCCGTGCTCACGGCGCAGCCGGTGCCATCTCCCCGACAGGGGGAGAGGGCAGCTGTATCCAATGCGGTCGGCTTGGTTCCGCTTGGCTCTGACCTGCCCTGCGTCACCCGACGCGAAGCAAAGCTGCCGGTAGCCGGCCAGTTGAGCCCGTTGTAATCAGCGACTCTCGGCGGGCAGGAAGCTCGTTGGCGCAAGTCGCGTGTGCTAACTGACAACACGGCTGAGGGTAATTGTTAACGGCACCTGGTGAGCAAACGGGCGAACGAGACGCAGGTGTACGGACGCTGCGAGCGTCGACAACGAAAGCGATTTCCTCGGGGCGGTACAAGCGACGGAAAAAAAGCGATTCCATATTTTGTTTGTTGTTTAATTTTTTGAAAATTGACTTTGGAGGACATTCAGTTGAATCGTATGTTGGAGCATGTTTTTTCTCCTCGATATTCCTTTTATTCATCTGCATAATTAGACATCATCATTAAACCCTTTCGCGTTCGCCGCCGTTGGAAGGCAACATGTCGTCGGGCATCCAAATCACAAACTTTCCTTAATATAAAGGGTCAGACAATGAATTCGAATTGTTAGGCAGCCAGCGCAAATCCGACACGATCGTGGACGCGGTCAAAGACAGTGAAGAATTTTCGGAGGAAGATATCGCCGAGGATCCAGAGGGGACCGCTCGAAACGTCAGCGCCCGCGAAGCCCGAAAGGCAGACGGACGATAGTTTGATGACGTACTCCTTAGGCGTCAGGGTGAACTGCTTGCCGCTAAGGGTAAACGTTATGTCGGGCATCTTCGAGAGGTCGTTGCAGTTGACATTGTATTCGCCGTGGCCGCCAGGGGTGCCGCCAATGACTCTGTTCAGCTGCCTGATCTCGGCAGAGGGGCCAATAAGAAGTGACGTGCCGGTGTCGGCGATCGCCGCGCAACCGCCTGCGCAAAGCTCGGCCTTTCCACTCACGCTGACCTTGTCCATTTTGAACTCCCAGTAGCCCTTCTTCGTCACGGGGACATACGATATCTTTCCCTTGTGGTGCTTGGGATCGATGCCCCCAAGTACGAGCTCGCTACCGGTCGGGTGCTCGTCGTGGCGCGTGAGATAGAACGAGAAGATGGCCTGATCGACGACCTTCTGTCGAACCATCTCATCGAAAACGGGCGGTAACCCAAGGACCGAGATCTGGGGATATCCCATACCAAGGATGCCGTCGAACTTCGCGATGAGGAAGCCTAGTCCCGCCTCGTGAACGATTTCAGCGAACGTATGCTTTTGGACCTTGATACCGCTGACGCTTACGACGTCAGTGGAAAGCGTTCCAGTAACGCTACCCGAACCATACTGGATGTGGAAGGACGTGCCGTTGGCGACGTACGACGATGACTGCTTTGAATGGTACCTGTTGTGTTTTCGACAAGCGACGCTCGTAATGGGACAGTACGCGGAAGGCACCCAGAGGTTAGATGATCCCGTATCGAAGATAACCTGGAACTTCTGCGGGGGGCTTCCGATAGTGATGGGTCCATAGTACTGAGCGTCCATGTAGTTGTGGATGCGCTCAGAGTGGCGAAGCTGGCCTGACGATCCGAACAGAGCATGACGGGGCCTCCCTTCGTTGATCATCTGAGTACGAACAGAGTCAATCCTTGTCAGAGGAATCCTGATGATCTTGGTGTCGGCGTACGCCCAGAGGGCTACCAGCGCGTACAACAGCGTCATTGTGATGACTTTATCCCGGGGACGTTGCTAGAATATGTGAACAAACAACAAATAGAGGACAACTCCGTATAAAATGAAACATCACAACTATAGGTATCGTTCTTATCCTATCATAAAAATATCTAACATGTCCAACACCGACGATGCTTGTCTGCCAACTGGCCATCCATAAAAAACACATTAACTCGCTTAGTCACTACGACTACAAATAGTGATTTGCTTCAGCCGTGCTAGATAATTAGAGGGCCTCATTCAATTAAGTTGTTCCCCATATCGCTCACGAGCATTTAGTTCCGTGCTGCTAAGTGGAGTGGATGGTTAGCTAGCGCTGGCCTTACCAACGTGTCAAGGTCGAATTGAGCTGTCCGAGGCGAGTCGCTGACGACCGACCCAACAGTTGGACTCACCGTGTGGTTTGTCTAGAGTTTTCAATCGTGTATGATTTTCTATTTGCAAGAAAACGGTTCAGGGAACTCAGTGGCCATATTCTGCGAGCGATATTTCAACGCTTCGAAGGAGACGACCGAATTCTTTAGCGCCATGATACGATGTAGCTTTAGGTATCGCTATTGGGCGCTGGCAAGACAGAGCGAAATACAGAGGATACACAAATCATTTGTGTGATTTGATGACTTTCGTTTTTAACTAAAGTTCGCATAGGACGAGCTACCGTTCTCGTCGCCAGAGAAAGGGTCTAACTTGGTCATGGTCTTTCTAGGTTTAGCCGCATTGTATTACTATAGATATGTGAATGACCCACTTTTAAGCAAAGTGCGTTAAGATCGCACATTTATCAGCACGCGAACTAATTACCGGCCAGTCGAATGCAAGCAGATGTACAAGCGTCGCGTGACATCAGCATGTTGGCGAGCTGGAGTGAGGCCCAGGATGCACTGAGCCCCACGGACTGTGATGATCTTGGAAAGGGGTTGGCCAGCGATTGGCGATTGGACCGTTGATTTTTTGTGGATTCCCGGATACAAGTCGGTGTAGTTGATATCCCGCGATACCGGGTGGCAGGATATCCCAGATGCCGTATACCCATCCGGTCCCATTTTCGAATAGGCCTACTCCATGGCTGTTCGCAAGCACCACCAAGGAAACCCGATTGATTTTCCGTGATCGTTACCGTTTTTACTATTGCAGCTGCTGCTGTTGGACAGGTGCTTCACTTGCCGTCGAATATCGTAGATACATAGCGAATGTTGGCCGATATATGCGATCTTGTTGAGAGGATCATCAGAGGCGGCCCGCTGGTGATGTCTCTCAATCTGGTGTGGCCGCCTGAAACGTCGAAGCCTATCATGCTCACCCCGAACGGCACTACGCTACACTAGACGATATAATCTCGTTGGCAACGGACCCAACGGCCATGCAAGAGGATGCAAGAGAATAAAGAGGGTCCCACGGCGAGAGCCGGCCGCCAACGACGACGGGCTGGGAGTGGTCGGGATACGCGAAAAGACAATGGTCGCTTCCCTTCCGAAACAAACAGCGTCGCTCGGTTAGAGCGACGGGTCCGATTCTAGCTGCAAGCGTTTTGCTCGGCCGGCCTCAGCCAGAGGGTAGGCCGATCTCTGTGTTGCTCAGCGGAGGCGTCTGTGGAGATATCCCTCCCTTCTTTCAACTGCCTTCCTAGTTCAAATGAGATGATTGATTACACGCTGTTCTATTCTAGTTGTACCCATTTAGAAAGGTGGCTAGCTACCGAGGTAGGGTATCGACACGCATGCATCGATGTATAGCATAGACTTCGCGTCTCAGTATAGCACGTACAGAGAACAAAAAAAAAACAACGGATACAGCGAGAATGAATTCGTACATGGGCTGAGTGAACGCATCGCACACTGAGATCATCCCCAATCAGATCCGTGAAGTCCAGTCAGGTTTATTTGGATCCGATCGAGACCCTGACAGGCTAGACGTCGTTTACAGTCGTAGACAAGTACACGTAGTAGTAGTTGTATGGGGCCAATAATATACACATTGTATGGCATCTTCATGGCACGTATGTGCGCCGTGTCAGAATGCTGTAAATACCTCATTGGCAGGTCTTGGTTTCCTCAAACGTCGAGGTTCGCTGTTCGCTTGGCGGCGAGACAACGACAGCGCGCTTGGAGGAGAATGCCATAGAACGAGGTGGGAAGTGCGTGGGACTCTAGCTACTGCCGCATAGTTCAACTGTATGTCCATCAAGCATTGGGTCCGTTCCAAGCGAGGGGTCAGCACAACCAAACACAATCGTCAGGATCACAGTGCTCGGTTCACACTGACAGAATAGGGCGTTATCGATTTCCACTTCTGAGGATAATCCCTCGGCTCTGTTCTCTGCATCTATAGCTGGAATTTCGTGTCAGTGCTCAAGTCAACGGTAGGAGGTTTCGGAGCAGACACAGGTTATCAGAGGCGGGATTTAGTTGCCCGGTGTGTTTCGTTCACTAGTCAACACCGAAGTCTGACTATAAATGAAGATTTCCTCGAGAGAATCGACTCGTATGTTGTCCAGTGGTATCGCCGACTTCCGTTCCTACGAGGTAGTATAACGCTCTGTTTCTAGCCACAGCGGATGGGTAACCTTAGGAAATGTCCTTCCCGGTGGATGCGACGAAACGCCGCAAGACAACAACTTAATTGTGCTCGCTATCGAAAATGAGCCCAGTTTAGCGTTGCCGGCTAGCCCAGACGTCAGATTGCTGTTAACTAAACAACCACCCTGATGGCAGCAGTCCGCTGTTGTTTTGAGAGGCGCCTACGATCGTGGGCGCGTCCTTATGAATTCGCCGGCACAAACTAGTTCTATTTGCCTCGACTACCTCAACAACAACAACTCAACAAGCTGAAGCTGTTCCCTTCTTGCATCATTTTCGTGTTTTTTTTTCTTTGAATGTCTGCCACCGCCCCGACCACTGCCTTGCCAGTTTAGCTGGTAATCTCGTCCGTTCGGCCGTCCGCGACCTCACTGCTTCCTGGCGAAAATGGAACATAAAAATTGTATGCCCCTTACACACATCGTTCTGCCGATCTGTGTAGCCACCGCCCGTTCTAGGCGATCTGCTTTGCCCTCTGTCCTCTGCTGGGTGGTTTCACCGAAGCCCTGAAATAGTAGAGTCGCTCGCACCCGACGCCGGCCGAGCGGTCGGCAACTACGGGATCATCCTTCCACCATAGGCCCGACAGGCCAAAAGGCCGACACGGCCGCTGTGCAGCCACAACAGATATTAACGGATATTCACAAGAAGCTTAACCCATTCAAGCGACCAGACACGAACGTGTGTCCGCGAGTAAGATATCGGCTCACGGAGAAGATCGATTTAGTTTGAAATATTCCACGGTTGAATGAACGAGCATCGTCCATAGAGAACCATGAGTGTTACGGGCTAGAGAGAGAGAGAGAGAGCATAGAATACAGAACCACTAACAAACTAACTGACTGACTGATCATCTCACTCGCTGGCATTAAGAACTGCATCCTGCACTGGCAAGACAAAGTTCACCGAAGCAGTTTTGAGCGACGGGCTATAAATGGACAGTTTGCGTATATGAGCGTAATGAGATCTGGATAGTAGCTTGTATTATCCAGAAGGTTTATTAGTTCTAATCCAAAGTACAAGCGGTTCCTACATGTGAACGCTGCAATGGCAGTATAGGTTTTCAACGGTTAGTCGATTCTAGGCCAAATCTACCACAATTTCGCCTCTTCAACGGCAACGTGAACCAGTGCACGAACGGACAGTATAGACGTGACCATTATTTCACACAATTATCACTATTAATGCATTTCAAATTATTGAACAAGGGTTCACTTGAGTAGGTAGCATAATTCGGCTGGTAAGGACCTCCATACTCGAGCATATGTAAGACACATACTCCAGGTGATGTATAATAGCTGCACCACTAGAAGAGCAGCCGGGTGATCATTACGTGTCGTATGCAAGTGGGAATCGATCGAAATTGAGCGAAGAGATGTCCGCCATTGATGTAAAGGACCGTGTTTTCTGTCTCTCAAACAAGAAAAACTTCGTGTGTATATAGACTTGGATATGTTCAGATACTATGTATATATATATATATATATATATATATATATATATATATATATATATATATGTATATATATATAACTTTTATATTCGAAGTCATATAATACAAATATTAGGTGCATATGCGACATGAGGATATGCAACTGGGGACACTCACTTTTTTTTGGGGACACTCACGTTTTCTCCCCATTCGATACCAATCCGTGTCTAGGGGTCGCGTTCTTGACGTTTGACGTCCTCGTTGGACCTCGCAGATAGATACTTGGATCTGATCCGTGTTTAGGCCTTTCTGCTCGTCATTACTCCCAGCGAATTCTGCGCTAACCAGCGTCCTCTCGCTAGGCTTCAACCGAGCCATACCAGTGCCATAACTTCAGATAGCTCGTATACCTATGTACCTTGGCACAGAAGTGTACGCGCACTAGTCTATTTTGTGTACGCTTGTCCAACAATAGAGATTTTGCCGTTCGATTGCCGATTGCGGCCATCGCAAGCGCACTAGCCTACTTCGCGTGTATACTCGTAAATCCTGTTTGTCTAATAGGTTAAGATATGTGTGGATCGCTTTTGACAATATGTCAACCATATGTAGTGCCATTCACCGGAAGGACTCCTGCACAGGACATTCTAAAATTAACTACAGCTTCCGTTCCCTTAATTGGATATATATATATATAATCGCTTACGGGGGGCCAATGAGGGGTATATGCCTTCTTGCGTTCGCACAAAGTAGCCAAACCAAATCGAAGGTTCGCATCTACACGTTGACCACAAACAACGTAACCACCACTGACTCATCAGCCTGGTTAGTGTCCAACTGTTCTCTTGCCTTGCTTTCCACTGAGTCATCTCTTGACTCGACTAATCGGTGACATACAGCGGTCGGACAACCCACCTATGCCCGATACGACGACGGACCCGTCTCACCAATGAACAGCCGCGGAATGATGTTCCCCTTTTCGTTGACTTGCCGCGCGATGATCGTCCGCCGCGTACGCGAACTCACTAGTGAATTCAGGCCCGGTACAGGCCATTCGCGATCTCCGCTGGTTGCTAGCGCCAGCAGCATTGTATTGTGCAATCTGCTCGTATTATTAGTGCGGCTACATTCTACATTCAGGGCCGAGCGTCGTTCGTATCATCGAAGCGAGACAAAATACCTTGACTAGCCTTGATCAGATCTATTTGTTTGGGTGACGCATTTAACCTGTGAGCCCGTGCATTTCTGCACGCACCGAGCTGCGTATGCGTGTCTGCTATACGAACATATGTGGACAGTGAAAATTGTTGCATTCAATGACGGGGCGGCCTATCGCGATGGCCGTTTTACTTGCAACGAAACTACTCCGACCTTCATAATCGCGAGCTTAGCGTGACATGGGCAAACTTGAAAACACTAATATATATAATACTAGAAAAATACATTATATTAAATATATTAAATTTATTAAATTATGAAATTTAGTTAATTACTTGCAGATGTGTTTTTCCCAGTTGCCACCTGTCACGAACGCAGCTCAAGTGGAACTGATGCGGTATAAACTAAAGCATTTTACGTTACTAAGACTCTATAAACAGCGGTTACAGCCTGCATTTCTCTAAATAACGTGCCGATCATCTGAGAAGCTGGTTCCCAATAAAATGCTATTTAATCTCCATAGTTATGCTTGTACTCAACGCTTCTACTTGAATCAATTTCGTCATCTACATATTACATCTTGCTCGGCCTCTTGCACGGCGTGCGACCACTGGCTGCCCGCAGACTGCGAAGCGACGGGGAGGTCAGAAACACGAAGTCTACCGTTTCAACAAGAAATCGGCCAACTCGCTGAGCAGCTGTACTTACAGATTGCCTTTCGAAGAACGTCGAAGAGTATCCGAAGCCTTGAACCCAACCGAACATTGCGACGCCTACAACCAAATGAGGGATACGCAACAATCAACTCTGGACGGAATCCGATGCACGATGTCGGATGGCTGGCTCATTTACTGCGAGATAACGTTTTTGTACCTAGTACAGCAAGGTTTGCAATGTTATATATATATATATATATATATATATATATATATATCGTCATGCGAGCACGATAGTCAGCTGAAATAAACGCGCTCGACACCGTGACTCACGAGCGTCACGCATCTGCAATAGCGAGCCACGGCGGTGGCAACGCGCTGGTCCTCGGGAGTTTAGTTGGGGTACTCGGCTGCCAACAGCTTGACATCAAAGTCAAAGAACAAGAAAGCACCGAATGTTATATATTGTACACACACATACGCACACAGACACACAATAAACTGCAAGGGTGTGCTATCGCCATCTAATCCACGGAGGATCACAGTTATAAATTTCATGGTGAGCCATTGCTTCGCGTGTTGAACACGTGGAGAGGAATTGATTCTGATTTATGTATTCTCGAATAGGAACGCTCGCTCCACTATGAGATAGTACTCAATCAAATCTCGCTCGAATCTGGTCAGTGTTACGCCCCATGTAAAATAGTCGGACATAGTTTAGTCTCAGGTATTTCTGCAATTCTGTCGTATGGAGACCGCATCTTAGAAAACATATAGAAGCTTTGGATAGAGCACAAGTCCGATTCATTCTTTGAGCAATGAAGCGCCGCAATTACCCGAAGAAGGACGATGTCAACCTGCCCGCAATTAGCGAACAACACTATATTTCTTACCTATTATATATATAGCGGGGTGGCTTGGACGGCTGAGTCTCGGGCTGTAAAAAGCCAGAGTCCGCAGGTTCGAATCCCATTGCATGACATATAAGAGAACTTGAGCATTGTATGCAATTCCTTTAATAAACCAATAAAGCTTTACCTTTACCTCTGAATGTCAGCGGGGCTCAGTCGCAATGGTGCGATCAGCGCGATGTGCTTATATCAGGTTTAATCTCTTACGCAGTGGTGCTACTGTCCTCACATAGAACAAATGAAAAACACGTCCTTGTGGTCTGGTCAGCGATACTCCCCTAGGAGCCTGCTTAATCCACTAATAATGCTCATAATGCAACATGTACACCCAACATGTACATTGACGGAGATGACGCATTGTGTGACGCATTTCTATGGTTCTCGCTAGTATTGCAAATATTGTACCGTCCCCTTCTGGTTAATAAGGGAGTGTTTGAAACGGAATTAAACTACAAAGTCACACATTTGCAAAACAACAATCTCATTAATTGAAAAGCCAAATAAAAAACACTACAGTTTCATCACTAAGATGTAGGGATTGATTTTCACTCAGCCTCAGCCGCCGAGGTTCATCGAGGGAGCCAACGATTAAAGCTACACAGCAACTTCGTGTTAATCCTCAACGAAGTACGGATTAGCCCAAATATGGACCATCTCTAAGGTTACAGCGCACACCAATGTGTAATATCCAGTGGTTCTCAACAGTTGAACCATCGTCGTCCATTGAACCCTAGTCACCGAGTTTCCGTAACGCTGACACGCTGGCTAAATCCGCGACGAGAGCCGAATCTTCACCGATCAACGTAGTCTGGACACAGGGCAATCCGAGAGTTGACGGAGCCCTGCCATGCCCTGAGAGATTAAACACGTCTTGGCCAAGTGGCAAGCCTTAAGCGTATCACGTGTGCTGGCCCTGTTGCCGGTTAGCTGAACCTGCCCGACCCTACGCCATTGGTTAAGGGCGCACCGCATATTTACCTCTATTCGGTTCTCGTTTGGACAGCTAAAAATGCGCTCTTTCAAGAGTCAATTGGCCGCTGCACAGGAATACAATTGCGTAACGGTACGACGAGCTGTGTGTGTTTGGGGTGATGATCATAGATCACAATAATATGGGCGATAGAAATTCACCGTGGCTAACCGGGCAGCAGAGAAGGAAGTCGGCAGCCTCCTGCACTGAAGCGTTTATTCTCGGTTGCCACACAGTGTGAAGACGCTGTTCGAACAGGACGTCCCTTGAGATGTCTAATATCGAGGACCGAGCACCATAGACAGGCCATAGCAAAGGGTGATGCTGTTGTCACGGCGTAGAGCCCATCCACTACAAGGAACTTCAAAGGCGATACATTCATCATTTGCGCGCTCTCAACGCTCCGGGTTTTCGTTTCATCGAATCAAAGCGAGCAATGACGATTAGAGATTATGCGAGTGCCCCCTATCTGCATATGACTTAGGCAACAACAAGAACATACAACCAAAGTCCCAAAAATGCTCGCACAGAATACAGGCAGAGTTTACCTGGGCACCTCATTCGTCCTGGTCCAAAATCCCACCCCGAGCTAACTCGCGGCACTGATGAGGTAACCTCAGCCTCAAGCCTTTGTTTGCCTTTGTCGCCAATGACTCACTCAGTTGGCTGACGCCGTTGAAGAGCTAGATGTCCTAGTTGTTCCTGCGATGTCTGCTGCATTGTCGCAGGCCCGATTCGAGAGGAGGCGACTAGATATACGCCTGAGGAAGACGCTTTACCAAGATGCCCTGCCTTGAAACGCACAAGCACGCACACACGGTCACAGACCTAGAAAACGAGTCAGCGAGTAGGGATTTATGTACAAGTTAACATGAGGCATGCCATTGGGCGCACATATGTGCACGCCCATACAAACGGGGTTATTGTATACGCAAACGGAAATAGCGCGTCTGCCATTCTGAGTCATTTGACGAGTCACACAGATATAGTGCAGGGGTGAGTCGTTGGCTCGTATAGAAGATAATGAACAGGGAGAAATTGGAAATATTGCAATTTAGTACTGAAATACGTATAGGCCCGTATAGTTGAACAGAAATATTGTAGGTTATAGTGTGCGTTCGACCCGTGTGTCATTATGGCACCGTGTGTGCGTTCGACTATTCAGTAATACTGGCCATAAGCGGCCATTGATTACAATAAATGCGGGTAATTGAAAAGCTCCTGTCCAGCTAGCACAACAATTAAAAGACTTTTGATATTTTGATAACCCGAGCATTCTTCCTAATTGGCGTTGTCTGGTGTCTCGTAAATCTAAGTCAAAAACCTATCACGGGTAGCTAGATACCAATGCAAGAGCAAACATATGAAATTGTGTCAATGAGTGGAGCGGGAGCCTCTCCGATGAGGCTAAATATATATCTACATAATACATTCTGATTGCATCACCGAGAATTAGAATAACACACCCATATTCTCACCCGACTTTTCCATTGTTGATTTTTCCAATGCGATATGGCCACCGGCAAACTCTTCATTAAAAACTTTCTGGTTGAAGTTTAGGTAGGTCACCGACTCTGTCTTGTTAAATACATGGAAATCCTATGTGGGTACGTCGAAAAAAATTTAGCTAAACAATATGTCGTTTTCTAATTATTGGTACATTTTACATTCGAATTCTATGCCGTACTCTCGCGGTAATTTATGCATTCAACAGTTTGATGTAATGATCTTCTCTAATACTGCTTCTTAACGAGAACCTGAGCGTTGTAAAGAACTGCAATTTCGTCAATTAACCATAATTTGAATTTTTCCATCTCGCGAGGATCTTACTAATTACCTAACTAATAGGAAAGAGGCAGTAATCAAGGTGTGCTATTCTATCGTAGGTTGTGCCATAATATGACGCTAGATAATGCACAGAGACCACAGTCAAATTTCAGTGAACAATTCCAGAGACCTGAACTGCCTAGAGTAGCTAACAATATCAGATGGGTACGTGGTCCACCCCAGAGAGTTTCGTGATTCTTCAGTTATATCTTATTCGGTAAAGCACCTTATGGACAACCATTTTCCGCCATATGAACTATTGATTTGCCTGATACGATCTATAGCAGGCAAGGATGAGTGGCTTTCTCTCGAGTTTTTATTTATTTATCTTTTTTTTTGCATATGTCTTTTTATAGTCCCATAGTTACGACAGTGGCCCGGATAGGCGCAAATCCTCGTAGCGAGCCTTACACATATATATATTTATATATGGTTGTGGGAAGTAGTAATTAGAGGACGCTGGTGCGATCCAACATACGAATGCCGCGATACGTCTCAGACCATACGAAAATACCTTGTTTGAGCCATTATTAAGATCTTGAGGTTGTGTTAAAACTGCTATATATATATATATATACGTATAAATATATATCAGTTGTTATTAGGCACGTTATTTCGTTTACATTTGAGTGTGCCAAAGTACCTAAATACTGAGCAAACTAACAATGCCAAATATAAATCATCTCCAAAGGCCAACGTTATCCCCGTACACGCTCCTCCTCCTCCTCCAACTCCTGCCGCGTAACGCCGACGTGAAAGGATACCCCATCGAACAGGACGTCGTCGAATTCGTCAGTTGCCAGCTTACGTGGGATGCTCGCGCGTTCCCAGCTTGCTTTCGCTATGACGACATCTAACTAGGCCTTGTCTATCAATCTATCTATACGTGGACGTGTGTAGCTGCCTCTCCACCTGGATGTCTCGGCGTGTCTATGTCTTCTCACTCCTTCGCATGGTACACCGGCCAGGAGTGTAAAACTATGGGAGTTGGCACTGTTTGCAGGCCCACTGCAACTGCCGCTGCTGCTGCTGCTGCTGCAGGCGTGGAACGCCGGTAAACGCCCCGCCTGAGCAGGCAGGGAAGAACCCTCGATCGGCCGGCAGCTTCTCTCTACCACTCTGGTGTCGGAGTGGTGATTTAGCAGCGATGTGTCGATCTGAAGATTTGACATTATTGTAAGCAGCATTTGCTGGCGACGATCTTAAGTCTCTCATCAGCCGTGATCCAATTCAGTGTCACGTCGAACTCTAGACGCTCCTTTATTCAATAACGATAATCCTACCAGATATACATCCGTTCGCATTGGACGTATATACACCCAGACACACACACACACACACGCTATTACAGAGCAAGCTAGCATCGTTTCTGCAAGATGCTGTTTGTTCCTTTGATAACAGGATCTAAGTATAAACATTGGTTAATATTGCCTAGGGAGACGCGATAGCTATGTGTGTGCGTCGCCCGCGACGACTACCATGAGAGATTCGCATTCACTTGTGTTCAACTCTCCGAAAGGTTTAGCAGCGGGTGGCAGCGGGTTTCTCCACCGCCCTCTGTACGGACGGGCCCACACCGAGACAAACCGGTAAAGCCAACCACCTTCCTTCTGGTATCCTCCTTGCACGGCATGTCTGTCGAAGCTCGTTCGCTTCTTCCTCGTCGAGAGGAAAGTCACGATGCTTCGGTTGAGTCGTTTTCTTCTCGCGCCGACGATACGAGTGGGTGTGCTCTAGTCGAATTTACCCAATGCTGGGGCCCCCTCCGACTGGCGTGAATCCACTACAGACGCACGATCTGTAGCTGTGTATGCGTGGCGATAGATCGTCGAACACAGCATAGATACACGACATAGGCGAGTAGAGCGTTCTGGTGCGAGCGAGAGAGAACGGGCACTCTTCGAGGTTTTCTAGCTGGGCCCGCCGAGACTCAGGTTTCGCAGTAATACGCACACACACACACAAACACACACTCAGACACACAGACACGTAGTGATACAACAGTGGCCAAACTCCCCGAGGGCCGAAATGCTCGCTGAGTACTCGCTCTCTTTGGCAACCACCGCAGGTAGGTCAGTTGTCGAGGTGTTGCAGTGCGAGTTGTGAGCACTAGCCGCGCCACCCCGGTTCAAGCCCGCGATCAGCACTCGCGCGCGTGCCGACAGTTCCACTGGGGCCGTCGTGAGTAATCTGGGAAACGCGTTCCCCCTTTCACTCGGCCGAGGCCCTCTCCGTGGCCTGGCTGGGCCGATACCCAAAAAGGCCACCGCTTCTAACTTAATACCCGAGTTGAGCTAGGGACAGGCTCAGTAGCTCCGGGAGTTTCGAGTACTTCGTGTCTGCCACCATCGCGGGTCCGTTGTTGGTTGTGTCAGTGTGATCTCTTGACCCGAACGACTCGGAGGATCAACCATGTCCTCGGTAACGAGAACCAGCAAATACGTTTACAAGAGCACTGGAGGCACCACCGGTGACATCTCGATCGAGTATGGAACCGACCTCGGTGCCCTCACCAGGCTCGAGGTAAGAATCCCGCGACAAATGTAGAGAAACCAGCAAACGACTAGCTCCAGCTAGCTAGCTAGCTTGTTATCCGTCCCTATTCGCCAGAGATGCTTAAGACACAATTCCCTCAAGTCCAGACCATCGATAGTTATAACCGCCATCGTCTGAAACGGATCATCAAATTCGATAGCTCCTCTGTCGAGCTCTGCTCCTATCTCTGACAGCTGATTCAACCACCGAAGCGTCGCTGCTGTGTACTTGCCGGAGGAGACGGACGCGTGGGCAAGCCGCCACCGCAATGGATACGACGATTGTACCTCATCGCGCCGATGAAACCAAAGGATTACACGTTTCGTTATCATGTAGTGTGCAGTGTGCAGCCGCTCGTACAGGATACGATTTGTTAGACATTCGGCCAGAAATCTCGGAGACGAGTACCAGTGATGCTTTTAATCGTGTGAAGTGCCGCTGTTACCTTTAGCCTTCTTCCCTGCCCCAACTCTGTTGAACCGAAGGCAATATCGATGAAGCCGCTCGGCCATTTGGTTCCATGGTCGCCTGTATGTGTGTGTATGTGCAAACGGCAATGAAGGCCTAAAGCCAACCAACAGTCGAGTTCTAAGCCATAATCGTTGTCGAAGTTGACCCTGACTCATCGTTGCTGTGTTGTTATCTTTGTGCTTTATTTGCTCGTTTGTTTATTTGCTATTTTCTCGTTTCAGGACAAGCTCCGCCTGCTCCATGAGGACCTGGACAGTGAGCGCGAGCTCAGGCAGAGGATCGAGCGTGAGAGGTCCGATCTGCAATGCCAGCTGATCGCCCTTTCCGATCGCCTCGAGGAGGCCGAAGGTGGAGCCGAGACGCAGGTTGAGATGAACAAGAAGCGAGATACTGAGCTCTCGAAGCTCAGGTACGTTACAAGTAACAGTGAATCGAGTGTGCCCCGTACGTACGCCTAATAGAGCGAAACCGTCAGCACTTTACTTTGACTAACGGACTAACGCAGTGTCGCAAAGCGTCGATATGTTCCCGGATATGTTCCAACAGGATCCTAGCTCGATCTTTCCTTCCGTATCCCTCATCAATGTGACTTTCCTCTGGGGCGCGCCTGCTCTCAAGGTCATTCTCGCTGACGCTTTTGCGTACACAATGTAAGATGTGCAGCGCAGCCATTTGGAACTGTGGCTCAGAGCCGCATCCGCGTGAGCAGCATTGCATTATTATAGAGCGTGCGGGCTTAAGGCAATACATGGGCGGTGGGCAAAGCCGAAAGGCAACAGCAAGGCTCGGTAAGTGGGTAGACAACCACACGTTGGGGTGGGGCTTTCTATAAATAGCCCTCTACGCTCACTGCTTAGGGCCTGGCGGCGGTCGGGTCTTGCCGCTTGAGGCTGAGGCCGGGAAGATCGTGAGATATTTGCTTACCCAGCTTAACGAAATAATCAGTGGACGTGTATAGCCGTTAGTAGCTAGCCTGTTAATAGGCGAAGAACAACTAGGGCGTGTTGCCCTGGGTTACTTGTGCTCATGGGAATTAGAGGCGTTTGCCTGCGGACAGACCGTTCGGATATATCATCATTCATTGTTGCCGACATTTGTTCAATAATAGTTCAGTACTAATTGATTTAACTCAGATCGCTATGACAATGAGCATGAGGTTGCTGCGTCTTTCTTTGATTCAGTCTCTACGGAACCATCGACTCACTGCCAGCGGGTCATTGATAATCACTAAATACGGATGGATACGCATGGATAGCATGCTTCTTCAGTTTTCGGAGGCACAGAGACATCTAAGTTGACCCAATATGTTTTTTTCTTCTATATTCACTTCCGAACGGTGTTTTTAGGAAGCTGCTGGAAGATGTCCACCTGGAAAGCGAGGAAACCGCTCATCACCTGCGTAAGAAGCACCAGGAGGCCATCGCTGAGTTCCAGGAACAGCTCGATGCCGTCGCCCGGGCTAAGGCTAAGTGCGTGTCAATATGTGTATATTGCCGAATGGTCTCGAAATGCGCGCATACCCTGAAGACTAAATCCAGTAGTAACACCGACCACACTGCATCAGATTAGCTCGTAGAGAATTATAATATTCTGCATCATATAAATAATTTCCTTCGACTTTACTATATTCATAATAATAATAATAATATTAATAACACTAATATTCAAACATCTTCATAGGTCCGATAAGGAAAAGCAGAAGTTCCAGGCTGAGGTGTACGAGCTTCTGGCCCAGGTTGAGAATGCGCAGAAGGAGAAGATGACCGCCATGAAGACTGTGGAGAAGCTCGAGACCACCGTCTACGAGTTGAACATCCGCATTGAGGAGCTGACCAGGACGATCACCGAGGTTACCGCTCAGAGGCGAGTATCACAGCTCGCCTAGCTACGTAAAATTGCTTGTATCAATCAAGCCTGAACTTCGTTAAGCGAAACTCGGTAGCTAACTAGCAGAATATATTTGCGTTCGTTTCCTCTTGTTTCGACAGGTCTCGTCTCAGCGCTGAAAACGCCGAGTACCTTAAGGAGATCCACGAGCTGAAGGTGTCGCTTGACAATGTGAACCACCTGAAGGGTCAACTCGCCACTCAGTTGGAGGATACCCGCAGGAGGCTGGAAGATGAGGAGAGGGTATGTCATCCCACCGTCATTATTTTTATTTTTTAATACTTTTTAGAATATACTTATAGTGATTTACACTTGTCCTTCGGAAAAACGAAAATTAGCCAGACTATACCGTACACCTGTGCTGAGATTTTAAATAGGCTGACTCCATGATTACAGAGGCGCTCCACCCTGGAGAACCATGTCCACACCCTGGAGGTGGAGATCGAATCTCTGAAGGTGCAACTTGATGAGGAGGCCGAGGCCCGCCTGGAGATCGAGAGGCAATTGTCGAAGGCTAATGCCGACGCTGCCACCTACAAGAGCAAGTATGAGGCCGAATGCCAGGCCCATATTGATGAGGTTGAGGACCTTCGCCGCAAGATGGCTCAGAAGATCGCTGAGTACGAGGAACAGCTCGAGGCCCTGCTGAACAGGTGCTCATCCCTTGAGAAGCAGAAGTCCCGTCTCCAGTCGGAGGTCGAGGTGCTGATCATGGACCTCGAGAAGGCTACTGCCCACGCGCAGGCCCTTGAGAAGCGCGTCGCCCAGCTGGAGAAACTGAACAACGACCTGAGGGCCAAGCTCGAGGAGGTCACCATGCTCATGGAGCAGGCCCAGAGGGACGCCCGTCAAAAGGCAGCCGAACTCGCCAAGCTACAGCACGAATACGAGAAGCTGCAAGAGCAGAAGGACGCCCTGGCCCGCGAGAACAAGAAGCTCAGCGACGACCTCCAGGATGCCAAGAGCTCGCTGGCCGATGCTATCCGCCGCTGCCATGAGCTTGAAATTGAAATCAAGCGTCTGGAGAATGAACGCGATGAACTCAGTGCTGCCTACAAGGAGAGCGAGAGCCTACGTAAGTCTGCCGAGAATCGTTGCCAGGTACTCCAGTCCGAGCTCCAACAGGTGCGCCATGAGTACGAAAAGCGCCTGGCCCAGAAGGAAGAGGAGCTGGAGGCTCTGCGCAAGCAGTACCAGCTCGAGGTCGAGAGCCTGAGCATGCGTCTGGCCGACGCCGAGGCTAAGCTCAAGACTGAGGTCGCGCGCATCAAGAAGAAGATGCAGGCTCAGATCACCGAGCTCGAAATGTCGCTCGATGCCGCTAACAAGCAGAACCTCGACCTGCAGCGCGTCATTAAGAAGCAAGCTATGCAGATCCAGGAGCTCCAGGCCCACTACGACGAGGTGGCCCGCCAACTGCAGCAGACGCTCGACCAGCTCGGCGTGTCGCAGAGGAGGTGCCAGGGCCTGCAGGCTGAGCTCGACGAGCAGCGTGTGGCTCTTGAGTCCGCCCTTCGCGGCAAACGTGTGGCCGAGCAGGCTCTCGAAGAGTCTCAGGTCCGCATCAACGAGCTGACCACGATCAATGTGAACATTGCCTCGGCCAAGAGCAAGCTCGAGGGAGAGCTGTCCGCCCTCCAGGCCGACTACGATGAGCTGCACAAGGAACTTCGCGTTGTGGATGAGCGCCTGCAGAGGACGCTCGTGGAGATGAAGAGCACCAAGGACCTGCTCGTCGAGGAGCAGGAGAAGTACATCAAGTGTGAGTCGATCAAGAAGTCGCTCGAGGTTGAGGTGCGCACTCTCCAGGTGCGCATTGAGGAGGTTGAGGCCAATGCCCTGGCTGGCGGTAAGCGCGTCATTGGCAAGCTCGAGGCTAGGATTCGTGACATCGAACTGGAGCTTGATGAAGAAAAGAAACGCCACGGTGAGACCCAGAAGGTACTCCGCAAGAAGGACCACCGCTCCAAGGAGCTGCTGGTACAGACCGAGGAGGACCACAAGACCATCACGATGCTCAACGACACCATTGAGAAGCTCAACGAGAAGGTTAAGGTCTACAAGAGGCAGATGAACGAGCAGGTGAGTACGGTGCTATTTTGTGTATAGCGAGTCTGTGAATGATATTTCCCCAACAGGGTTGTCGATCATTGATTTCTTCTGCTCACTATGCGTTCTTTCTCCGCCACTTTCCATTTTCCTACACCATATCTCATTTACAGGAAGGCCTCAGCCAGCAGAATCTGTCCCGTGTACGTCGCTTCCAGCGCGAGCTGGAGGCCGCCGAGGATAGGGCCGACTCTGCTGAAGGAAACCTGTCACTCATCCGGGCTAAGCACAGGAGCTGGGTCACCACCTCCACCGTAAGCGATGATCTTGATATTCTTGGATCCATTGTACAATCAGCACATATATCTGTACTCAATTGTAGCGTCCACATAGCATCGACACATTGCAAGTTATTAGGCTGTCGCCGTTGCTAATTTTCCCTAGCTAGCTGGCGCATTGCATAAGATTCTATTGATCTACTGACTTGGCGTATTGCCTTCTCTGTCTGATGCAGGTACCCGGCGGCAGCCGGCAGGTGTTCATCACCGAGGAGACTTCCACCCAGCAGGTTTAAACGCTGCTACGAACCTACCATCTGCACACAGTTCCATCATGTCAAAAGGCAGTCAGCAGTAGCAGCGTCACCAGCCGGGCCCGGGGTGACGCCGTTCGTTGAGGACGTTTTACCTCTCGTTTCATTCGAAGGAGACTGCGCAAACGAAAGGCAGAACATCACGTTCAGCGGACGGCGCCATCCCGTTGATGGGCGTCCCCTAGCGCCTGGTACCGTGCAACTCCAGTCAAATCTTCTCAGCATCCTGAGACGCAACATTTCGTTGAGAGCAATCGACGAACAATTCTTTTGTCCGCCCTGAGGTTTCATCAAGACGAAATGCCGGCGCCTTTCCAGTGATCGATGTGTGAGATAAAGCAGCGAACCAATTCGGAGGGGCGGGGACGATCGCCGTCACGTCGACGGACTTCCGGTCGTCATGGAGTGGCCAGGCATCCGCGCTGGGCGCCGCCTAGCTCGGGGTGGCGTGGGTTTCGAGCCTCTGACTGCTAACCCTGCCATCTTGATGGTGAGGGCGATCAAGTGGCATTTCGTAACACCAAAAACAACGATAAAATTCCATTCAATCTATCAAAGCAAAAAGCGAAATGATACCATCGAACAGTGGCCCGAAATCACCGCCATTCCAACCCCAGCAATTTACAAAATAAGGAAGGAGAGCAAAATGAAGAGTAACAAACCCGATACTACAACAACAACAACGACTACGACAAGAACAACAACAGCAACAACAAAAACCGCAACCCGGTTCCCAGCAACATAAGCGATCTGTCGAACAGCAACAACAACAACAACAACAGCACCTGCGCATACATAAAACAAACGAAGCTTGAAGGTCAACTATGGCCTCTTCATCCTTCCAGCCGGCGAAAACAACAGTCAACCCGGAGACAATGGTCAAACATCGATTGGGAGGCGCATTGGTCAGGGGAGCGGCGAGTCTCGACGAACGATCACCACGGCTCAATCAAGCGAACAAATACCCCCTCTGTATCGACCCGATACCGACGTGTATCTACCGACGACGACCACGCAGCTACAACCCACCAAGCAGCATGAGATGATGAAGGAATGAGTCGAATCGAGAGTGTGTGTGTGTGTGACCGACCACGAAGCGAAACTTCGGAGCTACAATCGCCCAGAGGTCTGTCTACCCCCAACGACGACATCATCGCAACAAAAACGACAGGGTGGTCTTAGCAACCAGCCAAGGAACGTCGAACCGGAGCTATTTGTAGACAAAACCCCCTACCAGAGACAAGGAAAAGACAAGCCAGCGTGATAGGAGACCCTACATCCATGCCACAGTAAATACCGAGATGGTGGCGATCGTGCCTTGTCCGAGACCCGACCAATTCCTCCGACCAAAGCCTTCTCTATCGATCTATCACCGTTGCGCAAATGACACCGGTTCGTCAGCCTTCACTGCCGAACGGATTCTTTAAATGCTAATATCACTTAATGAATCAGTCAGTCAATCAATTAATCTATCAATGAATAATAATCCCCACAACGAGAGAGAGCAAGAAAGAAAAGAATGCATGAGCGTGTGTTGAGTGCACGCATCTCAGCACCAACAGCAACGAGAACAATCTGCCAAAAGATGTCGACAAAACGAAGATCGACAACGCAATGAACAGGCGATTCAATCGCTCGCAATCAGCGAACAAACCGATCGATGTCACCGATAGCATTGAGAGAACGACATCGCTAGAATGAAGGTGACAAATAACGAACACATCGATGATAGCAACAAGGACACTCATCAAATACAAGTGTGAGAGAAACAGTAATAAATGAATGAAGGATGATACGAAGCAAAATAATGAACAATAAGATCGATCATGTATTGACGCCCGTGGATAACAGCTATAACAGCTGCGGGTCATTACAGCAAAACTTACTGCTAATATCTATGACTACCATACTCAATTGAAAACAAGACGTGTAGCAGCAACAACAACAGCGACGACAACAAACACCGACAATGTGAGACGGAGAGGAAGCGATATCACAATTTTGTTATTTATTATTAAACTACTATTAATAATAAAAGGCGCCAAGTAAAAAAAAAGGGAGTGCTTCTTTTGCTTTGGGAAGCTCGATTTGTTGGAGAATTTTAAGTAAATTGAAAAAAAATACAACAAAAATAGGTACGAAAGATACGAACAGCGCGGACGATGAATTGAGATAGAAGATTACATATTTATGACTTGTTCCACAAAAAAAATAGCTGTCTACGCGTGATTTTCTATTTGGGAGAGTTCGTGGGAATAGTGAAAAATAGAGGCAAAAAGCGGTTTTTGATGGGTTTGCATGTTGTGATTGTATGAGCATTCAAATTTCTGTTTCTTTGATGACCGTATCAGAGTCCTAGCCGAATTGATCCGGAGTTATTTTAGGTAGTCCGAAAATTCCGCAAGGAAGGAGACAGAAGTAAGGAAAGCCAACCGGTCCTGACGCAATCCCTGCTGCCGCTGCAAAACTATTAAAATTAAAAAAATTCTGCTCTCCTCTTCGGAGTGGATGCAGAGCATCTCGCTCTGTCCTCGCTACAATACACAGAATCATCTCCAAGGCTGAGATAATTCAATCTTAAACAGAAAGGACGAGGGACCTCTTCCTTAAGGTCGGCCTAGATGTGAAGAACGGCCTCAGCATCGTCTCGTAAAACACCGTCCTAAGGGCGCTAATGAAGAGGAAAATCCTAACTCATCTGATATGAATAATAGCTGGTTACTTAAAAATTTGGCCATCCAGCTCAAAAGGTTCTATCCCACTGTTATGGAACATAGCCCACGGCAGGGCGTTACGAATAAGGAACCTTCCACCAGCCACAAGACCTCGTTGCCTTTGGAGATGATTTGGCACTGATGGTTAGAGCGAGAAAAGCGTCTGACATTTAGCTGCGAGCAACGAAGCAGTAATCTCGGCCTTGGATGGGAAAAAAACGATCTAGAGCTTGCCCCCGCTAAATGTGAAGCAATTTTAATGATTGCAAGTAAAAACGACTCTTTGCATCAAAGTAGTTCTCAGGTGAGTAAAAAATCAAGCTAGTGAACGCAACCAGACACTTTGAAGCACAGTTGGACGAAGGCTCGATGGGAGCTCGAAGGAAGGTTGGCAGCGAAAAAAGCCATTTTGAACGGGCTTGTCAAAATTTCCGCGCTCCAGCCCGAACCAAGGGCTGCTGCCTACGAACCAAGGGTTCCAAAATATATGGAATAAAAGAAGAAAGGAGAACACTTCTAATATATGTGTCTTCGATTGAGCCATAAGTTCCCGGGGTTTCATGAACAATGGAAAAATGACGCACTCAGATAGATTTACACCAATTCACATATTTATTATGTATTCCCCGTTGTTGCTCACGACCTTGTCCCACCCTTCGATGAGACAAGGTCGTACATTTTTTCAAAAAAATTTGTTTTTTGAGTTGAAAAAGGCGACCAACCATTGTTCTAGGTCCTCTGAATCGTCTGAAAAATCTTCCATCAGTCGTGCACCAGTGGTAGGTGACCCCCGAGTCTAGTAGTGATATACCCAATAGGCGCTGACAGCCAAGCGGTCGGCAACGAAGCAACGGATGCTTGCTTCACAATCAGCAACATGTCTTGAAATGGTTGTCTCTGTTTGTTTATGCTGCGTAGTCTGTCGTGCATCTCTCCTGTTCTGAGATGCAAAGATACTGACGACACCACTGCATTAGTCCGCTACTCGATATTTGTAATAGCAGAGAAGAACGTCGGAACGTATAAACAGTAGAAACGTTTATCTGCAGTTTACAGTAAAATGAACATCTTGGACCGTTTGAAAAGCAGCAGACTGAGTTATGGGCAGATTCGCGTCGTGGGCGGGTGTCTAGAGAGGTGTCTAGATGCGCGTTCATTATATAGATGTTACCTTATTACACGGTTCCCGAAACAAACATGGAACGTTGTTATCCCTGGATAGTGAAGATAGATCACTAGGTACTCCTTTAGACCTGCTTAAAACATTCCTCTCCGTCGTTTAGGTATATTTATACCGAAGCTGCGGTCACTGTGTTCCAGCAACTACCTTAGCTCCTTAATAAGATTTCTTCTGAAAAAAATATCCCCTTAAAAATCACCCGTGAAATATTCCCTCTTCTCTATATGCGTCTCGACGTTAGCACTATATTATAAACTAATCACATCCAATGAAAATACAATTGGAGTTTCGCTACAGATGTTCGATAATCTTGACCAATGTTTATATTCCATTCATCCAACACATTGTTCGTAAAGGTTGGTTATTTTTTCCTGTATTCCCAATAAATTCATTGTTCCGAGAAGTTCAGTGGCATTCGCACTGTACAGACGCCATACTCACTCACTGTAGACCTCCAGATTTTCTTTGTGACTCTATGTTCTCCTTGAGTCCTGTCTGCGCTATTGATTGAATAAATGTACTTTGCTGCCTAGGTGTAATAATGGCGCTCTTCTGGTCAATATGTACCTTAACACGCGTTCGATTAACGGAACGGAACATGACCCCACTAAAAGTAGGATTGTCAGGCAAATTGTGTTTCGTATGTGTCGCATACCGATAGCCATACTATCCGCGTCCTCGCTTAGTTTTATGGTATGTTTTGTCTGCAAAAAATGCCCGCAAGACATTAGAGTCTCGCGAGCGATATTCCAACCAGTGCGCTCTCGTGCATATCTTCCACAGATCCATCTAAAACCAAACGATATTGCAACTCTACTGACAAGGGGTTCATAGAATTTAGCGATCGGGTACGAGCTGGTGAATCTGGGTATCATCGGTGTCAGTCCGTGCTCACGAACCGTCATCATGAATTGACTATTTATGATCTCCGACTCATCACGAGAGTTATAACGGAACGGATGGTTGTGACGGGTAGGCGCCTTTTTCAGTGCAATCCCGAGTCCAGATTTTATGACATGGGGCTTATGCCAACATATTTCATCTGCTGCTACCAGTTGATCAAATGCGGCATATTTAGCATGTGCCTCAGTCTCTGTATAAGGGAAGGGAATTTCGGTCTCAATTGCGAGGTTGAACTGTGGGCGCAGATCCAGAATGTCCGTATCAGGTTCAAGGAGCATGGAGGTGAAGACACTTTTGTACACGTTTATTAGCACGACTTGCAGCATAACCAGAGTTAAACCCAGTACAAATTTTCGTTGGAACTCAAATAGAACAATCCACTTTGAGTGTCTCGATGCTTTGGGGAGGTTGACAGGATACGACCCCAGCAAACTGAGAAGCAGATCCATGATTAAGATGATAGTTTTAGAACTATAGCGCGAATAACCCTTGGTAGCAAACGCGGCTACTACTATCATAGTAAGAGCCAAGGCAACGAGAGTCGGTGCCGTTAAGGGAGCCACAAGGACCAGCTCTGACGGTTCAACGAGCGCTAACGGGCGCAGGCAACTAAGAGGAAACGTCAAGCCAAGAAAGTTGGTGGCACGGATTCGTTAGGTGGCCGACGTGACTTCCACTTCAATAGAGCTAAAATAGTTCACAAAATATTCCGGGTCTAATCTATAAAGAGCTGTTTGATATCTAAGAATGACATAGTTTGATTTGTTGTGAGGCAGCAGCTCTGCATCAACAGTTATACCTATCCTGAGATAATAAGATAATCGACCTGAAGATTTCTTTATGGTCCTAATCCTCGCCATACCTGTGCTTGCGTATGGGAGCTGAAAGTTTGAATCAAGCTTCGTTTCGTCGAGTCGATTAACAAAGAATGAATCCACGTTCCAGTGATCCTGTTTTAAAGTAGCATAGGCCGATGCTTGAGAAGAGTTGAGGTAAATCGCTGCGTACAATGGCCGGGAACCTAACCTTGGCCAACGCTCGAGAATCATAAAAAGTACGAAAGGTCTCAAATAGGTGAACAAATCTGGTGTACGGATTAGTACAGTATGTACATTTGCACATTGGTAGATTACTACGGGTCGTGTCTCCCGAACAATGTAGCTGATATTCTTGCGGACTTCGTATGAAAAAATGAGGTCAGGAAGATTGCGTAGACGTCGACTTCTATATGTAATTGTTGAAAGAGCTACGCGAGGCCTCGAGATACTTTTGGTTCTCGGGGGAACAACATTGAAAGGATTGCACGACCCTACAAGTAGTAAGGACACATTCTCAACTACTACACCCTTTTGTTTAGCGTACATAGTTATAAGGTCCTCTAGTTTGTGGTCAATGTCGCGTTTGTCGGTTTCTTCCGAGGGCACTCTTCCTTGTGCTAAGCAACAATAAATGAGTATCGCCATCGATGGATTTTGCCAAGCCATAACGGTTTCTTAACCTCTGAAAATTAAAGACATAGGTAAACTGTCAGAGCATGGAGCTGATGCGAAAATGGGACTTGTTCCTGACTGCCGAAGGTCAGCGTTCATTGGAAAACTCAGAAAATTAGAAACACTGTGCCCTAAGTGGTTATGCTGAGGTCGCGTATCACCTAAAAGTGCGACATTAATATATTTTGGAATGCACCTTGTTGTTGAAGTCATTGCTTGAACAAAACGAACGATGGACCCGTAGAGGGTTCCATCTGCTCGTGGCCTCTACTCGCGAGGAGTCCTGCGCATTATAAAATACCTTAACATCCTATACTTATATGATCATTCCTGCGATTTTAATTAGTTCGCCTCACATTTCGTTTTAACCTTTTAAAAATATTAGAGACATTTTACGTAATATTTCAAATTGATATATCAATAATTACCATAACGTTTACCTTCCAGGGGGACCAGGTTCAAAATCGTGTATTACCGAAGGCTGAAAATGTCCAAAGGCGGGATGCTCGTATGCAATTAAGTCACCTTGTAAAGAAGTTTTTTAAGCTATTGGACGGATGTGCAATCTTGTCGTGCCACGATTAGTGATCGCCGATTCGATCCCCACAAATATAACTTTTGCTGGGATACGGACATCGTCTTGCCGTCGCATATGTCATCTTGGAGAAGTCGGTATCATTAACTGTCCGGATAAGGCCGAAAAAGGAAATAGGCCATAATCATGGCTATCACTGTAATTGCTCACATGACAGGTTTTTGAAGCAATGATACACAGCGGTACCGCGGCCCCTTATGTAACTAAGACAGCTGTGTGTCAGCTATGGAAAAAGTGACTTCGGGCAGCATCGGCTTCGGATTCAGGTAGCATCTAAATCAGCTCCCTTTCGTACACGTTCACTAGAACAACTTGCACCAAGACCAAGGTCCATCCTTGAATAACTCGCAGGAACTAGCCCGAGTCTTGAACTGGCCCTCTTGTATTGTGGGAGGTGGAGGATGTAAGACTTCAGTAACATGATCGGTGACAGATTTCTAGCCAGTGTCCAAAATTATCCATGATAGCAAGAGTACATCAGCGGAAGTCGATGCTGTCAGACGAGCAGGAATAACCAACTACAACTGCTCAATGATCGCTAAAGTTCGCGGTCATCGAACGAAAACTCTCCAAAAAGATTCAGATCGAAGAAGATTCAAGAAGATTGTTATATTGAGCCCCATCGGTGGTTGATGAAACCTGTAATTCAATAGGCTCAAAAGAGTTCACAAAATATTTTAAATCTAACTTATAATGAGTGGTTTCATATCTAACTTATAATGAGTTGTTTCACATAATTTGACTTGTTACGAAGCAGAAATCTGCGAATATTTTTTGGGACATGGAAACACTGTGGACAGAGGGTGACTTTAGGGAAGTCCACTTTGAGCCCCGTGAAACTGCACCAGGTGATGCACCAGAGTGAGGGTTTCTGTGTGAGGCCCGAATTCCATGGATTTAATCGTGGATTTCTCAAAAGAAAAGTGAATCAGAGAAAGTAAGTTGAATAAAGGCAATCTGCAATTTTCAATGGTGTTCCTTTTTTTGACAAAATCAGTCAGTATCACTGTGCCAAAGGCATAAATAAATAAAACACGAATTATAAAGTTAAATAACAAGTCCAAATTTTGAGGATGAGGCGAGCAAAAATGGAATGATTCTCGATTTTCAAATATTAGGTATGCCCCACTGGATAACAAAGAGCCACACAACTTCATTCCAATAAGAAATGTCTGCCCATTTTTTTCAGTCAGAGTTCCCCCATTTTGGATAGCGGGCTCAAGGGAAAAAAGCAAGAAGGAGCGGATGAAGGGGATCTTCCCACAGTCGCTCAGAGATTATTCTTCGTATACTTCCGGGTACTCGGTAACTACTTGCGGAAAACCGAGACCTACTAAAGAGGAACGCCAGCGTGCACACTAAAAAGGGCAACTTTGAAGGTAAGGGTTTAGTGACCTTAGGCTGTTTTCTATTTTAATATAATCTTATGAAAGTGTTGAGTTCAACTTCGAACTTACAAGTCAGGTCAAATACACATATATTTGACAAAAAACATAACACTCAGCATTTTCACATTTACAAATTCTTATTATTATTATTGTGCAATAAGTGTTATTATGAGTTGAGTGTAAACAGAATAATGATGAAAACGTATATACGATCCGCCCTAGCACTCAGATAAATACATTTAACGGGGCAACAACTGTATCAGTAAAAAAAGTGGGTGTCGATTTTTGCACGCTCTACTTTCTGGCGACTGGGAAATAGCACGCGCTCGTAATTAGCGGCGTTTAATTTTTTATTATACATATGTACATCATCATATTTATGTATTTTTTGTAAGAGAAACCAGATTAAGAGAATTTCGTTCGATACCGCATTCATGCATCGTCTAAGCGCTCTGCTACTCAAGAAAAAATTGATTTCTTGACCATTAATGAAGAAGTCCGATAACAGATGTAAACCCAAATTTTGAATCAAGTGGGATATACGTTTCATAAATATAGATTACTTTAGTATGAGGTGAAAGTTTATATAAACTTAAGGTAAAGGTTTGTATAAACTTAAGGTAAAGGTAAAGGTTTATATAAACTTAAGGAAAAAGTAAAGGTTTGTATAAACTTAAGGTAAAGGTTTATATAAACTTAAGGTAAAGCTAAAGGTTTGTAGAAACTTAAGGTAAAGCTAAAGGTTTGTAGAAACTTAAGGTAAAGCTAAAGGTTTGTAGAAACTTAAGGTAAAGCTAAAGGTTTGTAGAAACTTAAGGTAAAGCTAAAGGTTTGTAGAAACTTAAGGTAAAGCTAAAGGTTTGTAGAAACTTAAGGTAAAGCTAAAGGTTTGTAGAAACTTAAGGTAAAGGTAAAGGTTTGTATAAACTTAAAGTAAAGGTTCGTATAAACTTAAGGTAAAGGTAAAGGTTTGTATAAACTTTAGGTAAAGGTAGAGGTTTGTATAAGCTTAAGGTAAAGCAAAAGGTTTATATAAACGTATGTTATCTTACGGGATACGGGATAAAAATATTCCTTGACGGGCTATCGGCAGTGGGGGGATTTAGTAATACTAGCAAAAACCTCTCAATTGATCCTCACCCTGCTATATTGGTCCCAGAAAAGAGTGCCAAATAATACAGTGAAAAAATACTAAATGACACACTTACCGACATCGCCAGAGCCACCCCCTTCAAGGAAACCGGTTAGACCTTCAGGTCTAGGTGCTGTAATAACGACCATCATTTGCATAACAGAAACAATTACTACATTAACTACGCCGACTGCACAATTTATCCCTGCGAGCTCCGAACTTGAGGTCAACTGACTTCAAATGGACGTCTTCTTCAATGAACAGAGTCCCACGCGTTAGAGAAAGCTGTTTTTCCTGGGTGCTAAGTCTGGAGTGTCTCTGGATAAGCACCCCCATAGCTTTTAGGCTGTATGACAGCTAGGTCAGCACGGCGGTGTTGTCCCACAGATATTTCATCTCAAAATCTAGCGTCTTATCTATCTTGCGTTGGCGTCTCATGCAGTTCTCAGATCTTATCTGATAGAGTGTATATAAGCGTTACTCTGTGGCAGATTGAGATGTTTTTCGACATATAGAAGCGGCCATAGATGCACCCGCTGGAATTGCTTGGGCATTTATTGATAAATTGATTGACCGAAGCAAGCGCATCCATAAGCGCAAAGCCTGAGTATTGATCCAAAAGCAAACTGCAAATTTACATAATCGTATATCGCTGAGTGTACGTGTATACCTCCCACAATTCACGAACCATACATACCTAATGACTTGCTATAAACAGTATATACTTAATTCACTGCATTTGTTTTCCATATCATAATAGAAATGACCGTACTTTGAATTCTAAGAGACCATGAATAACTAAACATCATCTTCTTCATGAGTCCAGACGATATCTGTGAGTCGCTTTTTCAAAAACACGTTGGCTATTGGCATTAGTGCTTTCGGGTTGTCTCTCAGCCCACATTTAACATCCACGGTATTGTTTTTGCATTGATTCGTCAGACGGAGATTGACATCAAGAACTAAAAAAATAATTACCGCGCTTCGCATTTTGTGGCTCACAGGAATTTACGATTCTATTCCAATAAACGACATACTTTGTATAAGGTTATCGATGCTAAGACTTCCATTGTCATTCCTATTTCGGATCGCCGAACCTCTGGCTAAGAAATCCCAGAAAACGCCCTTGACTCACATGAAGCCTATCCTCTCCAGTCAATCCTCTTACTTGAATATAACATATAACATTTGCGGTTTATTTGCGGAACTGCAATTTTACAATGCTTAAGTTCTCGATTAAAAAAAGTAGAGTAAAAGTAAGAGTGTATTATCACCAAATTGTTCATGCAATTACAATTTCACAATTATAATAGATTATTCTGTCCACAGATATATACATTCACGCAAATTATTTACAATTCACAATATTCAGGTTATTTAATTCACACAATTATATAACATTATAACTGCAATATTTTCTTTATCTCCTTGGCAAACTTCCTGGTAGATGTGAGCTCCCTAACCTCCTTCGGGAGCGAGCTCCAAACCAACGGCATCTGATAAGCCAGAGACTGGCAAGTAGTTACCCTGACGGCTGTAGGTAGTACAAACTGTGTTGCCCGGCGAGAAGTTTTCCTGTCGACGGCCACAATGGGGAACGCGACATCGGACGGGATTATACCCTTGATCATTTTGAAAGCCAGAATCGCGGTGGAAACCTGACTTAACTTATCCACGGTGAGGAGTCTGTGCCTGCCATAGATATCGGCAACAGACTCTCTGCGGGTCCTTCCAAACACTGCTCGAAGTTCATCATTTTGAATTACTCATTTGCTCAACGACACCATTGAGAAGCTCAACGAGAAGGTTAAGGTCTACAAGAGGCAGATGAACGAGCAGGTGAGTACGGCGCTATTTTGTGTTTAGCGCGTCTGTGAATGATATTTCCCCAACAGGGTTGTCGATCATTGATTCCTTCTGCTCACTATGCGTTGTTTCTCCTCCACTTTCCATTTTCCTACACCATATCTCATTTACAGGAAGGCCTCAGCCAGCAGAATCTGTCCCGTATACGTCGCTTCCAGCGCGAGCTGGAGGCAGCCGAGGATAGGGCCGACTCTGCTGAAGGAAACCTGTCACTCATCCGGGCTAAGCACAGGAGCTGGGTCACCACCTCCACCGTAAGCGATGATCTTGATATTCTTGGATCCATTGTACAATCAGCACATATATCTGTACTTAATGGTCGCGTCCACATAGCATCGACACATTGCAAGTTATTAGGCTGTCGCCGTTGCTAATTTTCCCTAGCTAGCTGGCGCATTGTATAAGATTCTATTGATTTACTGACTTGGCGTATTGCCTTCTCTGTCTGATGCAGGTACCCGGCGGCAGCCGGCAGGTGTTCATCACCGAGGAGACTTCCACCCAGCAGGTTTAAACGCTGCTACGAACCTACCTTCTGCACACAGTTCCATCATGTCAAAATGCAGTCAGCAGTAGCAGCGTCACCAGCCGGGCCCGGGGTGACGCCGTTCGTTGAGGACGTTTTACCTCTCGTTTCATTCGAAGGAGACTGCGCAAACGAAAGGCAGAACATCACGTTCAGCGGACGGCTCCATCCCGTTAATGGGCGTCCCCTAGCGCCTGGTACCGAGCAACTCCAGTCAAATCTACTCAGCATCCTGAGACGCAACATTTCGTTGAGAGCAATCGACGAACAATTCTTTTGTCCGCCCTGAGGTTTCATCAAGACGAAATGCCGGCGCCTTTCCAGTGATCGATGTGTGAGATAAAGCAGCGAACCAATTCGGAGGGGCGGGGACGATCGCCGTCACGTCGACGGACTTCCGGTCGTCATGGAGTGGCCAGGCATCCGCGCTGGGCGCCGCCTAGCTCGGGGTGGCGTGGGTTTCGAGCCTCTGACTGCTAACCCTGCCATCTTGATGGTGAAGGCGATCAAGTGGCATTTCGTAACACCAAAAACAACGATAAAATTCCATTCAATCTATCAAAGCAAAAAGCGAAATGATACCATCGAACAGTGGCCCGAAATCACCGCCATTCCAACCCCAGCAATTTACAAAATAAGGAAGGAGAGCAAAAGGAAGAGTAACAAACCCGATACTACAACAACAACAACAACGACTACGACAAGAACAACAACAAAAACCGCAACCCGGTTCCCAGCAACATAAGCGATCTGTCGAACAGCAACAACAACAACAACAGCATCTGCGCATACATAATACAAAACAGAAGCTTGAAGGGCAGCTATGGCCTCTTCATCCTTCCAGCCGGCGAAAACAACAGTCAACCCGGAGACAATGGTCAAACATCGATTGGGAGGCGCATTGGTCAGGGGAGCGGCGTGTCTCGACGAACGATCACCACGGCTCAATCAAGCGAACAAATACCCCCTCTGTATCGACCCGATACCGACGTGTATCTACCGACGACGACGACGACGCAGCTACAACCCACCAAGCAGCATGAGACGATGAAGGAATGAGTCGAATCGAGAGTGTGTGTGTGTGTGTGACCGACCACGAAGCGAAACTTCGGAGCTACAATCGCCCAGAGGTCTGTCTACCCCCAACGACGACATCATCGCAACAAAAACGACAGGGTGGTCTTAGCAACCAGCCAAGGAACGTCGAACCGGAGCTATTTGTAGACAAAACCCCCTACCAGAGACAAGGAAAAGACAAGCCAGCGTTATAGGAGACCCTACATCCATGCCACAGTAAATACCGAGATGGTGGCGATCGTGCCTTGTCCGAGACCCGACCAATTCCTCCGACCAAAGCCTTCTCTATCGATCTATCACCGTTGCGCAAATGACACTGGTTCGTCAGCCTTCACTGCCGAACGGATTCTTTAAATGCTAATATCACTTAATGAATCAGTCAGTCAATCAATTAATCTATCAATGAATAATAATCCCCACAACGAGAGACAGCAAGAAAGAAAAGAATGCATGAGCGTGTGTTGAGTGCACGCATCTCAGCACCAACAGCAACGAGAACAATCTGCCAAAAGATGTCGACAAAACGAAGATCGACAACGCAATGAACAGGCGATTCAATCGCTCGCAATCAGCGAACAAACTGATCGATGTCACCGATAGCATTGAGAGAACGACATCGCTAGAATGAAGGTGACAAATAACGAACACATCGATGATAGCAACAAGGACACTCATCAAATACAAGTGTGAGAGAAACAGTAATAAATGAATGAAGGACGATACGAAGCAAAATAATGAACAATAAGATCAATCATGTATTGACGCCCGTGGATAACAGCTATAACAGCTGCGGGTCATTACAGCAAAACTTACTGCTAATATCTATGACTACCATACTCAATTGAAAACAAGACGTGTAGCAGCAACAACAACAGCGACGACAACAAACACCGACAATGTGAGACGGAGAGGAAGCGATATCACAATTTTGTTATTTATTATTAAACTACTATTAATAATAAAAGGCGCCAAGTAAAAAAAAGGGAGTGCTTTTTTTGCTTTGGGAAGCTCGATTTGTTGGAGAATTTTAAGTAAATTGAAAAAAAATACAACAAAAATAGGTACGAAAGATACGAACAGCGCGGACGATGAATTGAGATAGAAGATTACATATTTATGACTTGTTCCACAAAAAAAATAGCTGTCTACGCGTGATTTTCTATTTGGGAGAGTTCGTGGGAATAGTGAAAAATGGAGGCAAAAAGCGGTTTTTGATGGGTTAGCATGTTGTGATTGTATGAGCATTCAAATTTCTGTTTCTTTGATGACCGTATCAGAGTCCTAGCCGAATTGATCCGGAGTTATTTTAGGTAGTCCGAAAATTCCGCAAGGAAGGAGACAGAAGTAAGGAAAGCCAACCGGTCCTGACGCAATCCCTGCTGCCGCTGCAAAACTATTAAAATTAAAAAAATTCTGCTCTCCTCTTCGGAGTGGATGCAGAGCATCTCGCTCTGTCCTCGCTACAATACACAGAATCATCTCCAAGGCTGAGATAATTCAATCTTAAACAGAAAGGACGAGGGACCTCTTCCTTAAGGTCGGCCTAGATGTGAAGAACGGCCTCAGCACCGTCTCGTAAAACACCGTCCTAAGGGCGCTAAAGAAGAGGAAAATCCTCCCTCATCTGATATGAATAATAGCTGGTTACTTAAAAATTTGGCCATCCAGCTCAGAAGGTTCTATCCCACTGTTATGGAACATAGCCCACGGCAGGGCGTTACGAATAAGGAACCTTCCACCAGCCACAAGACCTCGTTGCCTTTGGAGATGATTTGGCACTGATGGTTAGAGCGAGAGAAGCGTCTGACATCTAGCTGCGAGCAACGAAGCAGTAATCTCGGCCTTGGATGGGAAAAAAACGATCTAGAGCTTGCCCCCGCTAAATGTGAAGCAATTTTAATGATTGCAAGTAAAAACGACTCTTTGCATCAAAGTAGTTCTCAGGTGAGTAAAAAATCAAGCTAGTGAACGCAACCAGACACTTTGAAGCGCAGTTGGACGAAGGCTAGATGGGAGCTCGAAGGAAGGTTGGCAGCGAAAAAAGCCATTTTGAACGGGCTTGTCAAAATTTCCGCGCTCCAGCCCGAACCAAGGGCTGCTGCCTACGAACCAAGGGTTCCAAAATATATGGAATAAAAGAAGAAAGGAGAACACTTCTAATATATGTGTCTTCGATTGAGCCATAAGTTCCCGGGGTTTCATGAACAATGGAAAAATGACGCACTCAGATAGATTTACACCAATTCACATATTTATTATGTATTCCCCGTTGTTGCTCACGACCTTGTCCCACCCTTCGATGAGACAAGGTCGTACATTTTTCCAAAAAAATTTGTTTTTTGAGTTGAAAAAGGCGACCAACCATTGCTCTAGGTCCTCTGAATCGTCTGAAAAATCTTCCATCAGTCGTGCACCAGTGGTAGGTGACCCCCGAGTCTAGTAGTGATTTGCCCAATAGGCGCTGACAGCCAGGCGATCGGCAACGAAGCAACGGATGCTTGCTTCACAATCAGCAACATGTCTTGAAATGGTTGTCTCTGTTTGTTTATGCTGCGTAGTCTGTCGTGCACCTCTCCTGTTCTGAGATCCAAAGATACTGACGACACCACTGCATTAGTCCGCTACTCGATATTGGTAATAGCAGAGAAGAACGTCGGAACGTATAAACAGTAGAAACGTTTATCTGCAGTTTACAGTAAAATGAACATCTTGGACCGTTTGAAAAGAGGCAGACTGAGTTATGGGCAGATTCGCGTCGTGGGCGGGTGTCTAGAGAGGTGTCTAGATGCGCGTTCATTGTTCAGATGTTACCTTATTACACGGTTCCCGAAACAAACATGGAACGTTGTTATCCCTGGATAGTGGGGATAGATCACTAGGTACTCCTTTAGACCTGCTTAAAGCATTCCTCTCCGTCGTTTAGGTATATTTATACCGAAGCTGCGGTTGCTGCGTTCCAGCATCTACCATAGCTCCTTAATAGCTTCTTCTGAAAAAAAATATCCCCTTGAAAATCACCCGTGAAATATTCCCTCTTCTCTATATGCATCTTGACGTTAGCACTATATTATAAACTAATCACATCCAATGAAAATACAATCGGAGTTTCGCTACAGATGTTCGATAATCTTGACCAATGTATATATTCCATTCATCCAACACATTGTTCGTAAAGGTTGGTTATTTTTCCCTGTATTCCCAATAAATTCATTGTTCTGAGAAGTTCAGTGGCATTCGCCCTGTACAGACACCATACTCACTCACTGTAGACCTCCAGATTTTCTTTGTAGCTCTATGTTGTCCTTGAGTCCTGTTTGCACTATTGATTGAATAAACTGTACTTTGCTGCCTAGGTGTAATAATGGCGCTCTTCTGGTCAATATGTACCTTAACACGCGTTCGATTAACGGAACGGAACATGACCCCACTAAAAGTAGGATTGTCAGGCAAATTGTGTTTCGTATGTGTCGCATACCGATAGCCATACTATCCGCGTCCTCGCTTAGTTTTATGGTATGTTTTGTCTGCAAAAAATGCCCGCAAGACATTAGAGTCTCGCGAGCGATATTCCAACCAGTGCGCTCTCGTGCATATCTTCCACAGATCCATCTAAAACCAAACGATATTGCAACTCTACTGACAAGGGGTTCATAGAATTTAGCGATCGGGTACGAGCTGGTGAA
This sequence comes from Stratiolaelaps scimitus, assembly GCA_019614645.1. Taxonomy (NCBI): domain Eukaryota; kingdom Metazoa; phylum Arthropoda; class Arachnida; order Mesostigmata; family Laelapidae; genus Stratiolaelaps; species Stratiolaelaps scimitus. The sequence goes on along the minus strand of JABWDB010000034.1, from coordinate 134,170 downwards.
TCTGGGTATCATCGGTGTCAGTCCGTGCTCACGAATCGTCATCATGAGTTTACTATTTATGATCTCTGACTCACCACGAGAGTTATAACGGAACGGGTGGTAGTGACGGGTAGGCGCCTTTTTCAGTGCAATCCCGAGTCCAGATTTCATGACATGGGGCTTATACCAACATATTTCATCTGCTGATAACAGTTGATTAAATGCGCCATATTTAGCATGTGCCTCAGTGTCTGTATAAGGGAACGGAATTTCGGTCTCAAGTACGAGGTTGAACGGTGGGCGCAGATCCAGAATGTCCGTATCAGGTTCAAGAAGCATGGAGGTGAAGACACTTTTGTACACGTTTAGTAGCACGACTTGCAGCATAACCAGGGTTAAACCCAGTAGAAATTTTCGTTGAAACTCAAATAGAACAATCCGTTTTGAGTGTCTCGACGCTTTGGGGAGGTTGACAGGATACGACCCCAGCAAACTGAGAAGCAGATCCATGATTAAGATGATAGCTTTAGAACCATAGCGAGAATAACCCTTGGTAGCAAACGCGGCTACTACTATCATAGTAAGAGCCAAGGCAACGAGAGTCGGTGCCGTTAAGGGAGCCACAAGGACCAGCTCTGACGGTTCAACGAGCGCTAACGGGCGCTGGCAACTAAGAGAAAACGTCAAGCCAAGAAAGTTGGTAGGACGGATTCCTTCAGTGGCCAACGTGACTTCCACTTCAATAGAGCTAAAATAGTTCACAAAATATTCCGGGTCCACTCTATAAACACATGTTTGATATCTAAGAATGACATGATTTGATATATTGTAAGGCAGCAACTCTGCATCAACAGTTATACCAAACCTGAGATAATATGATAATCGACCTGAGGATTTCTTTATGGTCTTAATCCTCGCTGTACCTATGCTTGCGTATGGGATCTGAAAACTTGAATTGAGCTTCGTTTCGTCGAGTCGATTAACAAAGAATGAATCCACGTTCCAGTGATCCTGTTTTAAAGTAGCATAGGCCGGTGCTTGAGAAGAGTTGAGGTAAATCGCTGAGTACAATGGCCGGGAACCTAACCTTGGCCAACGCTCGAGAATCATAAAAAGTACGAAAGGTCTCAAATAGGTGAACAAATCTGGTGTACGGATTAGTACAGTATGTACATTTGCACATTGGTAGATTACTACGGGTCGTGTCTCCCGAACAATGTAGCTGATATTCTTGCGGACTTCATATGAAAAAATGAGGTCAGGAAGATTGCGTAGACGTCGACTTCTATATGTAATTGTTGAAAGAGCTACGCGAGGCCTCGAGATACTTTTGGTTCTCGGGGGAACAACATTGAAAGGATTGCACGACCCTACAAGTAGTAAGGACACATTCTCAACTACTACACCCTTTTGTTTAGCGTACATAGTTATAAGGTCCTCTAGTTTGTGGTCAATGTCGCGTTTGTCGGTTTCTTCCGAGGGCACTCTTCCTTGTGCTAAGCAACAATAAATGAGTATCGCCATCGATGGATTTTGCCAAGCCATAACGGTTTCTTAACCTCTGAAAATTAAAGACATAGGTACACTGTCAGAGCATGGAGCTGATGCGAAAATGGGGCTTGTTCCTGACTGCCGAAGGTCAGCGTTCATTGGAAAACTCAGAAAATTAGAAACACTGTGCCCTAAGTGGTTATGCTGAGGTCGCGTATCACCTAAAAGTGCGACATTAATATATTTTGGAATGCACCTTGTTGTTGAAGTCATTGCTTGAACAAAACGAACGATGGACCCGTAGAGGGTTCCATGTGCTCGTGGCCCCCACTCGCGAGGAGTCCTGCGCATTATAAAATACCTTAACATCCTATACTTATATGATCATTCCAGCGATTTTAATTAGTTCGCCTTACATTTCGTTTTAATCTTTTAAAAATATTAGAGACATTTTAGGTAATATTTCAAATTGATATATCAATAATTACCATAACGTTTACCTTCCAGGGGGACCGGGTTCAAAATTGTGAATTACCGAAGGCTGAAAATGTCCAAAGACGGGATGCTCGTATGCAACTAAGTCACCTTGTAGAGAAGTTTTTCAACCTATTGGACGGATGTGCAATCCTGTCGTGCCACGATTAGTGATCGCCAATTCGATCCCCACAAATATATCTTTTGCTGGGATATAGCCGACAACGTCTTGCCGTCGCATATGTCATCTTGGAGAAGTCGGTATCATTAACTGTCCGAAATAGGCCATAATCATGGCTATCACTGTAATTGCTCACATGACAGGTTCTTGAAGCAATGATACACAGCGGTACCGCGGCCCCTTATGTAACGAAGACAGTTGTGTGTCAGCTGTGGAAAAAGTGACTTCGGGCAGCATCGGCTTCGGATTCAGGTAGCATCTAAATCAGCTCCTTTCGTACACGTTCACTAGAACAACTTGCACCAAGACCAAGGTTCATCCTTGAATAACTGGCAGCAACTAGCCCGAGTCTTCAACTGGCCCTCTTGTAATGTGGGAGGTGGAGGATGTAAGACTTCAGTAACATGATCGGTGACAGATTTCTAGCCAGTGTCCAAAATTATCCATGATAGCAAGAGCACATCAGCGGAAGTCGATGCGGTCAGACGAGCAGGAATAACCAACTACAACTACTCAATGATCGCTAAAGTTCGCGGTCATCGAACGAAAACTCCCCAAAAAGATTCAGATCGAAGAAGATTCAAGAAGATTGTTATATTGAGCCCCATCGGTGGTTGATGAAACCTGTAATTCAATAGGCTCAAAAGAGTTCACAAAATATTTTAAATCTAACCTATAATGAGTTGTTTCATATCTAACTTATAATGAATTGTTTCACATAATTTGACTTGTTACGAAGCAGAAATCTGCGAATATTTTTTGGGACTTGGAAACACTGTGGACAGAGGGTGACTTTAGGGAAGTCCACTTTGAGCCCCGTGAAACTGCACCAGGTGATGATGTCCGAACATGAGGTAATCGACGAGTTGGGTGAACTCAAGTGTGAATCTAAAGAATTATTCGACATTTGGCCATTTCTTTCGCCAGAGTGAGGGTTTCTGTGTGAGGTCCAAATTCCATAGATTTAATCGTGGATTTCTCAAAAGAAAAGTGAATCAGAGAAGGTAAGTTGAGTAAAGGCAATCTGCAATTTTCAATGGTGTTCCTTTTTTTTTGATAAAATCAGCCAGTACCACTGTGCCAAAGGCATAAATAAATGAAACACGAATTATAAAGTTAAATAACAAGTCCAAATTTTGAGGATGAGGCGAGCAAAAATGGAATGATTCTCGATTTTCAAATATTAGGTATGCCCCACTGGATAACAAAGAGCCACACAACTTCATTCCAATAAGAAATGTTTGCCCATTTTTTTCAGTCAGAGTAAAGGTTTGTAGAAACTTAAGGTAAAGGTGAAGGTTTGTATAAACTTGAGGTAAAGGTAAAGGTTCGTATAAACTTAAGGTAAAGGTAAAGGTTTGTATAAACTTTAGGTAAAGGTAGAGGTTTGTATAAGCTTAAGGTAAAGCAAAAGGTTTATATAAACGTATGTTATCTTACGGGATACGGGATCAAAATATTCCTTGACGGGCTATCGGCAGTGGGGGGATTTACTAGCAAAAACCTCTCAATTGATCCTCACTCTGCTATATTGGTCCCAGAAAAAAGTGCCAAATAATACAGTGGAAAAATACTAAACGACACACTTACCGACATCGCCAGAGCCACCCCTTTCAAGGAAACCGGTTAGACCTTCAGGTCTAGGTGCTGTAATAACGACCATCATTTGCATAACAAAAACAATTACTACATTAACTACGCCGGGTGCACAATTCATCCCTACGAGCTCCGAACTTGAGGAAAATTGACTTCAAATGGACGTCTTTTTCAATGAACAGAGTCCCACGCGTTAGAGAAAGTTGTTTTTCCTGGTTGCTAAGTCTGGAATGTCTCTGGACAAGCACCCCCATAGCTTTTAGGCTGTATGACAGCTAGGTCAGCACGGCGGTGTCGTCCCACAGATATTTCATCCCAAAATCTAGCATCTTATCTATCTTGCGTTGGCGTCTCATGCAGTTCTCAGATCTTATCTGACAGAGTGTATATAAGCGTTATTCTGTGGCATATTGAGGTGTTTTTCGACATATAGTAGCGGCCGTAGATGCAGGCACTGGAATTGCTTGGGCATTTATTGATAAATTGATCGACCGAAGCAAGCGCATCCATAAGCGCAAAGCCTGAGTATTGATCCAAACGCAAACTGCAAATTAACATAATCGTATATCGCTGAGTGTACGTGTATACCTCCCACAATTCACGAACCATACATACCTAATGACTTGCTATAAACAGTATGTACTTGATTCACTGCATTTGTTTTCCATATCATAATAGAAATGACCGTACTTTGAATTCTAAGAGACCATGAATAACTAAACATCATCTTCTTCATGAGTCCAGACGATATCTGTGAGTCGCTTTTTCAAAAACACGTTGGTTATTGGCATTAGTGCTTTCGGGTTGTCTCTCAGCCCACATTTAACATCCACGGTATTGTTTTTGCATTGATTCGTCAGACGGAGATTGACACCAAGACCTAAAAAAATAATTACCGCGCTTCGCATTTTGTGGCTCACAGGAATTTACGATTCTATTCCAATAAACGACATACATTGTATAAGGTTATCGATGCTAAGACTTCCATTGTCATTCCTATTTCAGATCGCCAAACCTCTGGCTATAGAATCCCATAAAACGTCCTTGGCTCACATAAAGCCTATCCTCTCCAGTCAATCCTCTTACTTGAATATAACATATAACATTTGCGGTTTATTTCCGGAACTGCAATTTTACAATGCTTAAGTTCTCGATTAAAAAAAGTAGAGTAAAAGTAAGAGTGTATTATCACCAAATTGTTCATGCAATTACAATTTCACAATTATAATAGATTATTCTGTCCACAGATATATACATTCACGCAAATTATTTACAATTCACAATATTCAGGTTATTTAATTCACACAATTATATAACATTATAACTGCAATATTTTCTTTATCTCCTTGGCAAACTTCCTGGTAGATGTGAGCTCCCTAACCTCCTTCGGGAGCGAGCTCCAAACCAACGGCATCTGATAAGCCAGAGACTGGCAAGTAGTTACCCTGACGGCTGTAGGTAGTACAAACTGTGTTGCCCGGCGAGAAGTTTTCCTGTCGACGGCCACAATGGGGAACGCGACATCGGACGGGATTATACCCTTGATCATTTTGAAAGCCAGAATCGCGGTGGAAACCTGACTTAACTTATCCACGGTGAGGAGTCTGTACCTGCCATAGATGTCGGCAACAGACTCTCTGCGGGTCCTTCCAAACACTGCTCGAAGTGCATCATTTTGAATTACTCTCCCTCTATCTACAACCTCTTAAAATCTACAACCTCTTCAAATCCATTGCCCCAGATGGACATGACATATCCCAGCGTCGGTATTAGCAAGGAATTATAGACAAGCAAGAGGCAATTCTTCGGAAACCCAAGCTCTCGAAGACGTCGAATGCGAGCAATTACAGCGTAGCATTTAGGAGTGATAGCTCTCAAATGGGCAGACCATTTGAGATGTTTATGCAACGAAAAACCGAGGCATTTAGCCGTATCCGATAACGACACCTGCTCACCACAAAGTAAAACTGAGTCTACCGGTCTCCTTCTCTGAGGTGTACAAAACAGAGTAAGGCGGGTTTTCCCCGCATCGACGATACTGGCAGATACTGGCTACAAGCGGTGACCTGCGAGTCTACTAGTGATATACCTAGTGTCAGCGCGGCGCTGACAGCCAGGTGGTCGGCAACGAAGGAACGGATGCTTGCTTCACAATCAGCAACATGTTTTGAAATGGTTGTCTCTGTTTGTTTATGCTGCGTGGTCTGTCGTGCACCTCTCCTGTTCTCAGATGCAAAGATACTGACAATACCACTGCATTAGTCCGCTACTCGATATTGGTAAGAGCAGACAAGAACGTCGGAACGTATGAACCGTACAAACGTTTATCTACAGTTTACAGTAAAATGAACATCTTGGACCGTTTGAAAAGCGGCAAACTGAGTTATGAGCAGATTCAAGTCGTGGGTGGGTGTCTAGATGCGCGTTCATTATGTAGATGTTACCTTATTACACGGTTCCCGAAGCAAACATGGAATGTTGTTATCCCTGTATCGTGGAGATAGGTCACTAGGTACTCTTTTAGACCTGCTGAAAGCATTCTTCACCATCGTTTGAGTACCTGTGTGTGGAAGCTGCGGTTGCTTCTTGAGACCTGCGTAGAGGTGCGGTGCTGTGTCCTTGACACCTGCAGAGAGCTGCGGTTGCTGCAGACCTTGAGATTTTCTTTCTGGCTCTATATTTTCCTTGCGTCCTGTCGGCGCTATTGATTTAATAAACTGTACTTTGCTGCCTAGGTGTAATAATGGCGCTCTTCTGGTCAATATGTACCTTAACATGCGTTCGATTAACGGAACGGAACATGACCCCACTAAAAGTAGGATTGTCAGGCAAATTGTGTTTCGTATGTGTCGCATACCGATAGCCATAGTATCCCCGTCCTCGGTTAGTTTTATGGAATGTTTTGTCTGCAAAAGATGCCCGCAAGACATTAGAGTTTCACGAGCGATATCCCAACCAGTGTGCGCTTGTGCGTATTTGCCGCAGATCCATCTAAAACCAAACGATATTGCAGCTCTACTGAAAACAAATTCATAGGATTTAGCGATCGGGTACGAACGGGTGAATCTGGGTATCATCGGTGTCAGTCCGTGCTCACGAATCGTCATCATGAGTTTACTATTTATGATCTCCGACTCATCACGAGAGTTATAACGGAACGGATGGTTGTGACGGGTAGGCGCCTTTTTCAGTGGAATCCCGAGTCCGGATTTTATGACGTGGGGCTTATGCCAACATAGTTCATCTGCTGCTACCAGTTGATCAAATGCGGCATATTTAGCATGTGCCTCAGTCTCTGTATAAGGGAAGGGAATTTCGGTCTCAAGTAGGAGGTCGAACTGTGGGCGCAGATCCAGAATGTCCGTATCAGGTTCAAGAAGCATGGAGGTGAAGACACTTTTGTACACGTTTATTAGCACGACTTGCAACATAACCAGAGTTAAACCCAGTACAAATTTTCGTTGGAACTCAAATAGAACAATCCACTTTGAGTGTCTCGATGCTTTGGGGAGGTTGACAGGATACGACCCCAGCAAACTGAGAAGCAGATCCATGATTAGAGTGATAGCTTTAGAACTATAGCGCGAATAACCCTTGGTAGCAAAAGCGGCTACCACAATCATAGTAAGGGCCAAGACAACGAGAGTCGGTGCCGCTAAGGGAGCCACAAGGACCAGCTCTGACGGTTCAACGAGCGCTAACGGGCGCTGGCAACTAAGAGGAAACGTCAAGCCAAGAAAGTTGGTGGCACGGATTCGTTCGGTGGCCGACGTGACTTCCACTTCAATAGAGCTAAAATAGTTCACAAAATATTCCGGGTCTAATCTATAAAGAGCTGTTTGATATCTAAGAATGACATAGTTTGATTTGTTGTGAGGCAGCAGCTCTGCATCAACAGTTATACCTATCCTGAGATAATAAGATAATCGACCTGAAGATTTCTTTATGGTCCTAATCCTCGCCATACCTGTGCTTGCGTATGGGAGCTGAAAGTTTGAATCAAGCTTCGTTACGTCGAGTCGATTAACAAAGAATGAATCCACGCTCCAGTGATCCTGTTTTAAAGTAGCATAGGCCGGTGCTTGAGAAGAGTTGAGGTATATCGCTGCGTACAATGGCCGGGAACCCAAGCTTGGCCAACGCTCGAGAATCATAAAAAGTACGAAAGGTCTCAAATAGGTAAACAAATCAGGCGTACGGATTAGCAGACTAGGTTCATCTGCACATTGATAGATTATTACGGGTCGCGTCTCCCGAACTATGTAGCTGATATTCGTGCGGACTTCGAATGCAAAGATGAGATCAGCAAGATTACGTAGACGTCGACTTCTGTATATAATTGTTGAAAGAGCTGCGCGAGGCTTCGAGACATTTTTGGTTCTCGGGGGACGAAAATTGAAAGGATTGCACGATCCTACAAGTAGTAAGGACACATTTTCAACTATGACATTCTTTTGTTTAGCGTACATATCTATAAGGTTCTCTACGTCGTGGTCAAGGTGGCGTTTGTCAGTATTTTCAAGGAGCACTTTCCCTTGTGCTGACCAGCAAAACAATTGTATTATAAGAATTGTAAACAGTTCGTCTTTCCAAGCCATAGCGTTCTCTTAACCTCCGCAAATTAACGAAACAGGTGAACAGTCAGAACATAGAGCGGATGCGAAAAAAGAAACACTAGTTCCTCACTGCCGAAACGCTCGGCTCATTAGAAAACTCCGAAAGTTGGAAACACTGTCCCCAACGGTCTCAAGTGGATGACGTTGAACTACTGCGTCACCTGAAAGCAAAACTTTCATTTGTTTTACAGTGCACCTTAAAATAAATAAAATTCACTATTAATTTATTTATCTTCACACAGGTTGTATAAAATGTATAACAATGAGAACATGCACATAATCGCTCACATGTATGTATGATCCTGTTACATAACAAGATAACCCGATAAATAGGATAGGATCCATTTCGAAAGTAAGAACTAAATAGACCTCGGGTATTCTCTATCTCAATATAACGAAAAGAAGCATTTCAGAGATTCTCGCAATGTATCCAAAATCCACCTCCCCTGATATATTGCGAAGTCTTGTATGAACCTTCGTCGAGTGTGATCACACACTCCGAAGGGTATTTAATGTTTGTTGATGATTTAGTGACAATTCTGTGTGAATATGCTTTTCCGAAGGTGAGTGATTCCGAAGTGGAGGACGAATTGAAAAAACTAGCAGAAACAGTGAGAGAAATTGAAGGGGCAAACATTACGGCAGCATGGCTCCAGCTCATGAAGAATGAGTGGCCGTCGTCCTTGATAAAGAGACTGTTGGGCCCGGGGGAATCGATACTCACACCAAGAGGCGTCCGGGCAGTAGTTAAAACAAGAGGCGCGGAAGTAGACTGAACAAGGACTTAGGGGCACTGTTCTCACAATCACAAGAGGCTCTCCAAATAGAACACGGGGGAGTCGCAGTGTACAGGAACGGGGGCCTGTCTTTGGTCTGTTATAATTACAGCAGGGACATACCAAACTGAGGGGGAGGATACCCATATCTAGTAGATTGCACGATAAGTAAGGACTGGACAGTAGGGAAGAAACCGTAGGGGTATTTCAGAGAGTTATAGGAACGACCATGGGGAAAACGAGGGGATTGGGTAAAGGGAAAAGCCGCACTTCTACCTACGAAGAGAGGCAAGGTCACAGATGATCTAGCGACTACTAGAAACGTTCTGCCAAAAGAGCGATATCAGAGGTAAGCCTTAAAGTATGCAAATGGCTGAGAAAAACATCGGGAGGCGGGAAGACTCCCAGCCTATAGTAACAAATACCACGATTAGAATATGCTTAGAAGAAGGCCCGACCTTCTTCGGGGACGCGGTCAAGGACCTTGGAGTTGGACACCAGGCAAAATAATGCACACTTGTTGATTAACTCATCGGGCCTGATTCAGATGTGGACAGGCGGACCATTTAGCGAAATCGCGCGAGGCGACGACACTGATATGTTTCGTGTCTCGGGCACACAATTCGATATTAGCCTCGTAGACAAACGTCGCGCGAGTGAATACTGACGAAGAATAAGTAAAGGATAAGGATACACAGCAATTTGGGCCAGGAGAGGGGTCATAGTTAGAGACCGGGGAACATGGGAAGGATTCTCGTGGATTGAAATCGATGGGATGCGGGTCCTTTACCCAAAAAAACACAGGCTTTATGTAATATAGCGTTAATACAAGTTCGTTAATGGTGGACGTGTTGCGACGCTTGGGCCTGTTGCGTTCACAATTTGGACATGAGTTCAATATATGTATCGAGTGTGGGCGAACCATGGCTGCGTATCCGCGGGCTTTGGCAGTATGCAAAACCAGATAAGCTCAATACAGGTTAACAGAAATATGCTTCAACATTAGTACAATTATGTTCTAGTAATGGTGTTCGCTATGTGTCTGGTTTAGCACTTTCCTTCTGCAGACAATAAGTTGTTTAATTGTGTTGGTAGTGGGGGAGTTTAGATTATATTAGAAAAAAGTTTCAAGTGATCATTACTTTGCTAGCTGGCTCAATAGAAACAGTGCCAAAGCATACAGTGCAAAATTATTAAAATTTACACTTACACCGTCAGGGCCACCATCTTCAAGGAAATAGACTAGCCTTCCATGTGTGCACGAACGACCTTCTTTTACGTAAAAGAAATTGTTACAGGGTAGAAAGACTGCCCGGTGAGACACCAACGAGTCTGCCTGTACAACAATCCTTACGAGCTTCGATACTGAGAACGTCTAACTGCAAAGTCAGTCGCTGGCCAAACTCCCCGGACATTGCCTGGCAGCCTGTGGTGTAATGGGCTCATTGCGGGGTGCGGTTCTCATCTAGATTTCAGCCCAATTGAAAGCAAAATCATATTCTCTATCTGGTAGATTCTCTATCACATTTCAAAGCAACGCTTCCATACTCCAAGCTTGGATAGCCTGCGGAGAGGCTTTTCATATTTGACACATCACTCTTTAACGTCAACAACTGTCTATGGCATCGGTTTGTCTACTGGTTTCCTTACGTGTTGCTTTAAGAATAATGTCACTGTCGTCACTGTTTTTGCTAAACAGTTATTTAAATGCTACGACAAGACCAAGCTGTAGCGCAGATACATACGTATACCTAAACTTCATATAAAATGCCCAGATGCATATACTTCAACCGTATAGAAAATGTGCTCAAAATATATGTACGATGTTATAATGTATCCCGCGACTATGTTGTGACTCACGGTAACTCAAAACCAGCGAACGAAGGACAGAGCATTAGCATTCTGTTGTGAAGTTTTTCCAAACGGCGGCTTGTTTTACACGTGTCACGCTCGATATATGCGGCACATTCGTGCCTTGTAAAACGCGGATATTATTGTCTCAGAGACAGGACTAGGTTGGATGGCGAAGTCAGTTGAATTAAAGGGTATTGCATTTCGTTTTTATCTCTAGATTTGCTTAGGAGTTTGTCTGCGCCTCGTGTAAGAGACTGTGTAATAAATCGCAGGCTTTTGTGTTCGCTTCGATCCACTGTGAATTAAGCTGGATCAAATCGAAACGAAATATGTAAAATAGATAAGTTATTTGTATAGGGCTAAGTAGCGGGGGTCATGATCCCCCGACGTGGGCGCATTGCCTCTGTGCCTCATAATTAGGGAAATGCGCTGCAGAAGGGAGGACCGCGTGCTTGTCACACGAGGCGCGGACCAGCCTGTGGTAATCTCCTTTGAGGACGTTGGCCGTTCGGCGGCAGAGACCGCCCAATGCTTCGAAGGCAAGAGTAGAGAAGAGCCGGGAAGCGGACACTGGGAGACCTTCCACGAGTGTTAGCGTGATCGACTTGTAGGCATTCCCGAGAGTGGGCGCCCAAATGATGCGCAAATTTTAGGAGGACCCCCTGGCTGCTCCGCTCTCCTGGGGGGAGTTCAACGAGCGCGCGCGCTGTGCGGAGCGCTTGGCTTCAAACAGCAACTTAGCGCGTCCCAGGCAATCGATTTGATTTGGCGATTTTGATTTAGGAAAAAAATCCGCTCTCAGGGCTATTTGAACAATTAGGTACTTCTCTACGGCAAAGTATAGTGTCGAACTTTGGAAGTGTTTCCTGACCACTTGTAGCGGTAAACTCTGGGATAGCTTCGACTTAGGTTGGCAGTGGCCGACTCCTGCGACCGCGATCCACAAATCGTTCCCACAGCTTCCACGACGCTCTCCAGCGAACCATTTCATAGCAAATCCACAGGTTATTCCAGTGCGGCTGTACGCGCTGAGGTTGCGCGTAACTTATCCACGATTTTGGAGCTATCATCTTCTTCGCGTTCGCACAGCTTGACGGGGGGGGGGGGGGGCGCACCCTTCGGAAGCGTGAGCCAACCCGGCGTTAGGCACCACTCGATATTGGATACAAGCTAAGCATCTCTTACGCTCCTATGGGCGAAATCGGCGATGTTCAGCAGACCGAATTCATGGAACCGTTCCTCCGGCGAGGACAGTGGACGCAGCTCCTGCACTCAATAATAGCCTTACACCAGTCGTGCATCAGTGGTAGGTGACCACCGAGTCTACTAGTGATATACCCAATAGGCGTTGACAGCAGGCGGTCCGCAACGAAGCAACGGACGCGTGCTTCACAATCAGCAACATGTCTTGAAATGGTTGTCTCTGTTTGTTTATGCTGCGTAGTCTGTCGTGCACCTCTCCTGTTCTGAGATCCAAAGATACTGACGACACCACTGCATTAGTCCGCTACTCGATATTGGTAATAGCAGAGAAGAACGTCGGAACGTATAAACAGTAGAAACGTTTATCTGCAGTTTACAGTAAAATGAACATCTTGGACCGTTTGGAAAGCGGCAGACTGAGTTATGGGCAGATTCGCGTCGTGAGCGGGTGTCTAGAGAGGTGTCTAGATTGTTCAGATGTTACCTTATTACACGGTTCCCGAAACAAACATGGAACGTTGTTATCCCTGGATTGTGGAGATAGATCACTAGGTACTCCTTTAGACCTGCTTAAAGCATTCTTCACCGTATATATCCCCTTGAAAATCACCCGTGAAATATTCCATCTTCTCTATATGCATCTTGACATTAGCACTATATTATAAACTAATCACATCCAATGAAGATACAATCGGAGTCTCGCTGCAGATGTTCGATAATCTGGACCAAGGTATATATTTCATTCATCCAAGGCACTGGCCTGTTCGCGGCGATTACTGCGTATATGAGAGAAAACCTCAACGAAACTGCCTTCGAATGATTTTATTGACATATATATACATATATAAAAAAATATATATATATGCACAGATGCGGCTGTTCAGATACCGTTGTGTTTCTTAGATTGATAAACCATGGCATATACAGGTTTATGGCGTATATAGGTTTATGGCGATAACCTCACGTGTCGGAAAACATTAATTAGTGGCCATTTCGAAGTAACCGACGCGCAGTGTACTGTACTACTATTGCGGCCATCACACAATCGCGCAGCTGGATTTGATTAACTATATTGGCCAGCTCGAATGGACCGATTGTGAATGTATAGATACTCCTCTTAGTGGACGCACGCTCGATATGAAGACGTATATATATGTGTAATCTGTTAGACCTGCTTAGAGCGTTTGAAGAAAATTTCCTCCTCTCAAGAAAAAAGCTCTTACTCTGTTCCAACCTCTACTTTAACTTCTCAATGAGACTTCTTCTGAGAGCGAGTTTAGAATTAATCCCGGGGCAACGATAATAGAGTAATATTCCTTTGAAACTCGATCGTCAAAAATTATTAGTAAATGTTGGTTAACTTCTCCTGTATTCCCAATAAAATTTTCCGAGAAATCAGGTGGCATTCACCGTATGGCAAACGCCATACTCACTCACTATAGATCTCTAGACTTTTGCTTGTGGCTCTATGTTGTCCTTGGGTCCTGTCAGCGCTATTGATTGAATAAACTGTACTTTGCTGCCTAGGTGTAATAATGGCGCTCTTCTGGTCAATATGTACCTTAACACGCGTTCGATTAACGGAACGGAACATGACCCCACTAAAAGTAGGATTGTCAGACAAATTGTGTTTCGTATGTGTCGCATGCCAATGGCCATAGTATCCCCGTCCTCGATTAGTTTTATGGTATGTTCTGTCTGCAAACGATGCCCGCAAGACATTAGAGTTTCACGAGCGATATCCCAACCAGTGTGCGCTTGTGCGTGTTTGCCACATATCCATCTAAAAGCAATAAATATTCCGCTTCTAGTCGTGAATACTTCATTCAATTTAGCCATCGGGTGCGAACTAGTGAACCTGGGTATCATCGGTGTCAGTCCGTGCTCACGAATCGTCATCATGAATTGACTATTTATGATCTCCGACTCATCACGATAGTTATAACGGAACGGATGGTTGTGACGGGTGGGCGCCTTTTTCAGTGGAATCCCGAGTCCGGATTTTATGACGTGGGGCTTATGCCAACATATTTCATCTGCTGCTAATAGTTGACTGAATGCGGTATATTTAGCATGTTCCTCAGTGTCTGTATAAGGGAAGGAAATTTCGGGCTCGGATATAAGGTCTTGGCGCTCTCGCAGATCCAGAATGTCCGTATCAGGTTCAAGAAGCATGGAGGTGAAGATACTTTTATACACGTTTAGTAGCACGACTTGCAGCATAACCAGGGTTAAACCCAGTAGAAATTTTCGTTGAAACTCAAATAGAATAATCCACTGTGAGTGTCTCGATGCTTTGGGTAGGTTGACAGGGTACGACCCCAGCAAACTGAGAAGCAGATCCATGATTAAGATGATAGCTTTAGAACCATAGCGCGAATAACCCTTGGTAGCAAACGCGGCTACCACTATCATAGTAAGGGCCAAGGCAACGAGAGTCGGTGCCTTTAAGGGAGCCACAAGGACCAGCTCTGACGGTTCAACGAGAGCTAACGGGCGCAGACAACCAAGAGGAAACGTCAAGCCAAGAAAGTTGGTGGGGCGGATTCGTTCAGTCTCCAACGTGACTTCCGCTTCAATAGAGCCAAAATAGTTCACAAAATATTCCGGGTCTAATCTATAAGGAGCTGTTTGATATCTAAGAAGGACAAAATTTGATTTGTTGTGAGAGAGCAGCTCTGCATCAACAGTTATACCTATCCTGAGATAATAAGATGATGAACCTACGAACTTTTTTATTGTCCTAATCCTCGCTGTACCTGTGCTTGTGTATGGGAGCTGAAAGTTTGAATTGAGCTTCGTTTCGTCGAGTCGATTAACAAAGAATGAATCAACGCTCCAGTGATCCTGTTTTAAAGTAGCATAGGTCGGTGCTTGAGAAGAGTTGAGGTAATTCGCTGCGTACAATGGCCGGGAACCCAATCTTGGCCAATGCTCGAGAATCATAAATAGTACGAAAGGTCTCAAATAGGTGAACAAATCAGTCGTACGAATTAGCAGACTAGGCTCATCTGCACATTGATAGATTATTACGGGTCGCGTCTCCCGAACTATGTAGCTGATATTCGTGCGGACTTCGAATGCAAAGATGAGATCAGCAAGATTACGTAGACGTCGACTTCTGTATATAATTGTTGAAAGAGCTACGCGAGGCCTCGAGGCACCTTTGGTTCTCGGGGGACGAAAATTGAAAGGATTGCACCACCCTACAAGTAGTAAGGACACATTTTCAACTATGACACTCTTTTGTTTAGCGTACATATCTATTAGGTCCTCTACGTCGTGGTCAAGGTGGCGTTTGTCAGTATTTTCAAGGAGCACTTCTCCTTGTGCTGACCAGCAAAACATTTGTATCATAAGAATTGTAAACAGTTCGTCTTTCCAAGCCATAACGTTTTCTTAACCTCCGCAAATTAACGAAATAGGTGAACGGTCAGACCATAGAGCGGATGCGAAAAAACAGCACTTTGTTTCTCACTGCCGAAACGCGCGGTTCAGTAGAAAACTCCGAAAGTGAAAAACACTGTCCCCAATGGTCTCAAGTAGATGACGTTGAAGAACTGTGCGTCACCTGAAAGTAAAAGTTTCCTTTATTTTACAACGCACCTTACCGCAGTGGATAGATAGGTCAGCCACTTAAAACTTTACTTTGAGCGAAGTTATGTATCTTCTAACACTTGAAGACCTTCAAATTACAAGTACCAATATATCTAAATAGCTCAGCGAAAACAATACGCAAGATAGGAATGTAACTGGACAGTGATGTCTGGTTCGCATAATGCGTTGGAACAGAACCTCAATAGAGTAGTCACATCAGTGATTACTTCACTCATCAGTAAAGTTCAGGAATTTTGGACACCTGTAGTGGCTTTTGTCTCAGCTCGTAAAATGATTTATCCATTTTATTTCTCATCACACAATGTTGTACAATGTTACTGAAAACATGCACAGCAACGCCCATACAACTACGTTTATGTGTGATCTTATTCCATGACAAACTAGCCCGATAAAATATGAGTGTGTTAATTCACGTAGCTGGGTACAATACTTTGGCTGACTCGGTTCATTGCGGATGTACGCATACAAAGATATTAGGTGGGTTTAAGCAGCGTTCAAGAGGAAAGCGTCATCCTTAGAGATAGAGAACGATCTGAGGGAGGAGGGAAGACGCTAGCGGAGAAGATCGAGAGGCAACAACGAGTGACGACAGACCACAAATGGAAAGCGGGGGATCTCACGAAGACGATTGCACTGTGGGGAGTGGACCCACTATTGGACCAGAGCGATCTGGTTAGAGAGCTTAGATCCGAGACGGTGCTTGGTGTGGGCAGGAACGAAGAGATAAAGACCACTGAGCCAAGCTTGCGAGCTCAAAGATTTGGTTCTCAGTGGTGAGACTACCAGGCCGGGTGGCTGATAGATTACAATAAATGAGGACCATTCAGGATCGACGCTGGATGGACAAGGATTAATGAATGGCCAAAACCACAGGTCTGCTTCAATTGTCAATGAGTGGGCCACCAGGCGAAAGAATACACGCAGGCTGAAGAGGCTCATAGGGTCTGTTTCAGATGTGGACACCCGGGCGATTTAGCGAAAAAGTCCGAGACGACGACACTGACCCGTACCTACAAAGCGAGGCAAGGTCACAGATGATCTACCGACTACTAGAAATCTGCTGCCGAAAGAGCGATATCAGAGGTAAGCTTGACGTATGCAAATGCCTGAGAAAAACATCGGAAGGCGGAAAGACTCCCAGCCTATAGTAACAAATATCACGATTAGAATATGCGTAGGAGAAGGCCCGATCTTCGGGGACGCGGTCAAGGACCTTGGAATTAGACACCAGGCAAAATAATGCACACTTGCTGATCTGCTGATCGGGCCTGATTCAGATGTAGACACGCGGACCATAAAGCGAAAGAGCGAGAGGCGACGACACTGATATGTTCCGTGTGTCGGACAGACAATTCGATATTCCCCCTAAAATAAGAAAGCAATGGCAATAGAAAGAGAACGGATAAAGAAGGAGCAGAGGACAGTGGCAGGAGCTCAGGGAGGCGGGAAAGCTCCTGAGAGCAGGAGGGATTGATAAAGGCATCGGTAGGGAGAAACTCCTAAGAAAACACGAGAAGGGGAGAGTAGTTAGGGTGAGGTATAAAGATGGCCTTGAATGGGTAAAAGTAGTCAGAAAAGAGAAGCAGGGAGAATCAAAATTAAGCCCCTCGTGAGCCGCCAACAGGGACAGTCTGTTGAGCATCACGGCAGTCCTCTCGAGGCAACGGTCCAGGAGTGACCTCATGGCCTCGTCCGTAAGAGGGGAGCTGACGAGCTCAAGGGACGACCTCGGAGTGAGACGGCACCCTGGGAGCAACCGCTGGTGGTCGGGGTGCGGGTGTAAAGAGAAGATCTCGCATTTCGCGGGGTTGAAGGCAAAGCCAGAGGGAAGACGTGCTCAGCAACCTCTCGCAGAACGAGGTCCCGGCGGACCGTGTTGAATGCATTGCGGAAATCAAGCTTGACCAGGGCCGCGGGCGGATGAAGGCGCGAGCCGCGTGAGCAGCGATTTCAGTCGCAGACGCCTGGCCGCACCCCAACTGGGTTGGGCCGAGCAGGTTGACGACAGTGTCCCTCTCGCTGGCCCACGTATTACAAATATATAGGAGACAAACGTCGCGCGAGTAAATACTGACGAAGAATAAGTAAAGGATAAGGATACACAGCAATTTAGGCCACGAGAGGGGTTATAACTAGAGACCGGGAAACAGGGGAAGGATTCTCGTCGATTGAAATCGAAGGGGTGGTTGTCTTTTTCTGAATATACTTTTCACCCAACAAATGCACAGACTTTATGTAATACAATGTTAATACAATGCTGGGCATAAACTTAAGCCACCCCTATATTTCAACAAATCGTTACAAGGAGCATACATTTGAGGAATTTGTTCTGTATCAGATTAATGTACGTCGAATGTAGCCCGCTACAATAAAATGTGTCATCTTTCTGGTGTGTAAAATGATAACTAGGTTTGGTTGTAAGAAGACTAGGTTTGGCATACTATCAACGAGATTCAGCAGGATCTGGTCGCTGAGACCTCCCCGTTCGTTATTTGTTTTCCAACACGATAACGCCTCTTTTAGTGCCTTCACGGATATATACTGTTGGTTTGACGCATATGCTCGTCGGACACGAATGCCCCAGAGGTTCTCCATCGGGTTGAGATCCGGAGAACATGATTGCCACTCTAGGGTTTCAATGTCATGCCGTCCCAACCAAGCACCTGTACTAGCGTTGACGTAAATTGAAGCGTTATCGTGTTGGAAAACAATTGGCAGTCGATGAAATGGCCAGCTCCTAAACGGTAGTAGCTGGTTGGTCAACGTCTGCTGATTCCTCTTCTGGCAATTGCAGCCTGGGCCTTTCCTGTTCGGTGTGAGGCAGTAATAACTGATTTCTCTGCACCAATAAGGCTCGAAGCGTGTCCCATGACTACAGTACAGCTTGAATGTTCAACAGAAACTGGATTAATTCAGCGAGAAAACTCGATAACTGAGGGTGTGTTATCACTTTACACACCCGAAAGATGACACATTATATTGTAGCAAGCTGCATGCGACGCTATATGCGCTGTTCTTTGTGCTGTGTATGTTATTTGACACGTACATTAATCTGATACAGAATAAATTCCTCAAATGTGTATTCTTTGTAACGATTTATTGAAATATAGGGGTGACTTAAGTTTATGCCCAGCACTGTATAACAGCGTTAATGGTGGGCGTGTTGTGATGCATAATTTGGATATCAGTTCGATATATATATATATATATATCGGGTGTGCACGAACCATGGCTGCGTATCCGCGGGCTTTGGCAGCTTGCAAAACAAGATAAGATGAATACAGAATAGCAAAAATATGCTTCAACATTAATACATAATTATGTTCTATAATTGTAATGGTATTCGGTATGTGTCCGGTTTATTACTATCATTCCACAGACAATAAGTTTATTAAAATTGTGTTGGTAGTGAGGGAATTTAGATTATAATATATTAGAAAAATAATTCAAGTGAGCGTCACTATGTTAGGTTGGCTCAATAAAAACAGTGCCAAATCATACAGTGCACAAGGTTTTTTATTAAAATTCACACTTACATCGTCAGAACCACTATCTTCAAAGACACCGACTAGCCTTCCATGTGTGTACGAACGACCTTCTTTTACATAACAGAAATGGCTACATGGGTAGAAGGACTGCCCAAGGCCACAGCAACTACTCAGGCTTTACAACGATCCCTGCGCGCTCCGAGCCTGAGAACGCCTGACTGCTAAGTGAGCCTTCTTTTTGCGCAAACAGAATGACACTCGTCTGGAAAAAATTGTCTTTCCAGGTTGCTAAGGCTCAAATGTCTCAGGACAAACACCCCGGATACTGGTTAGTAGCCTGTGAATTCATGAGCTCATTACGGGGTGTAGTCGCACAGGGATCTCAGCCCAATTGAAAAAAAATGTCATATTCTCTATCTGACGTCGATGTTTCATGCAATTTCGCAGATGCTTATCTGAGGGAGCTGCATTTGAGCCTTATTCTGCAGCAGATACAAGCGTCTTCATTCCTCGACTTACTATAGAGCC
Organism: Stratiolaelaps scimitus; assembly: GCA_019614645.1. NCBI lineage: Eukaryota > Metazoa > Arthropoda > Arachnida > Mesostigmata > Laelapidae > Stratiolaelaps > Stratiolaelaps scimitus. The sequence goes on along the minus strand of JABWDB010000034.1, from coordinate 114,366 downwards.
GAGGCCGTCATAGATGAGATGAAATTGCTCGGCCTTAATGAGAAATTGATCGATGTCTATATAGCTGTTGCCGACAAACACAGTAATTTCTCAAACCCATTAACCTGCCGACTGTATATTCCTCCTGCACGAGCTGCCATCCCCGTTTACACTGTCTCCCGTGCGGAGCGGGCGAAGCTACGAAAGTAGGCCGCCCTCCAGGGAACTCACCTCTTCTCGCCTTTGAAATCCTGGGCAGTCAAGGTCACCTCACTGCTAATTTCTTCGAAGCAGTCTACCACAGGCTGATCCGTGCCACCGGGGACAAGGGTGCAGGATCCTTCCTTCTGCAACGCCTTTTCCTCGCTTGCAAAAAACAATGCTCTCCCTTGACACCATGACGGCTTCTGCCTGACACTCCCCAATTTTCGAATACTTACATTTTTTTTAACTAATCGAAAACGAAGTCCCCATTTGTTGCATTTGGAATTTATCAGTCATAAAATGACAAGGAATATCTTATATAAGAAAGAGTACCGGCCCGACATCACGTAAGCAGGATAAGAACCAGATAATATTCCTGAAATTTTAGATAACTAGTAAAACTAACTAATGCTTAGCTTTCCTATGTTCACATGGAATTCATTGAAACCACGACAGAATTTTCTTATTCCAGGAAGTTCAGTCGTGGTTCGCCATACTCACTTATTGTAGACTACCAGGATTTCGTTATGGCTTTTGTATTTCATGTTCAGTTTTTTCCGATATGGCTGGTTCTTCCTCCGTGTTCCTTAAGCCCTGCCTGCGCTATGGATTGAATAATATATGCTGTATATATGCAGACTGTTGACACGCACGCTTCACTAGCTGCGTAAGCATAGACAATTTTTTGCCATGTTACGATTTATTTTTCATATAATTTAGATTGGGGAAGGCAGTGTTAACGGGAAACGTCTTCGACGAAATATTTGATATTAAAGACACCCACAGTCGATTTTGTTTTGTGATACGGCCAAATACAAAAAAAAACAGCACCTTAGCCTCGCTGAGAGGTAGAGAGAAAATACCAACGCCTCTCTCGGGACCCTGACGGTCCCGGCCTGACACCCTGTCCCCAACTGTGACTCTAATTATTATATATATTAAAACACACACGAATATGAAGTACGTGTATGTAAAGTTATAAAGAATTTCTTCCCACAGAGAATGTTATGCTACGTGAACTCAGGGCATCGTGTATCGAGTTTTCGTCTTATCGAGACACTTATCGAGACATTTTCTTGTGTAAATAGTAATATTATCAATAATAGGGTGATATGGCAACTTGGTGTAATGTCTTAAAATACACTAAAAAACTAAAAAAAATATTTTTTTTATATATTAAAAAAAATGCTTCTTGGATTTTTACTTGAACCTTAGACATCGGAAACTGACTTGTATATTGTACTCACTGTTGTAATTACTCGAACAGAGTGAAAATAAAACAAATAATTGGCCTTGCCCTGCGGGCGGCGGCCAACTCTAGTTCCGCTCGCGATATATTATCATTACATGTTGGAGAAATCGAAAAATTGAGATACGGGAGTTTCTGAGACGCAGTTCTATGAGTGTCGGCAGGAGCCTGCGGCTCCCTGCCGACACCGGGACTCACTTCTGGCTTTCGCAGTTGTATGAGCGGCGTCCAGAAGCCTTCGGCTCCTGTCCGACGCGTCTTCCACAGTTGTATGGACGTCGTCCAGTTGCCTTCGGCTCCTGTCCGACGGCGTACCCCGCAGTTGTATGAGCGTCGGCGGGTGCCTTCGGCTCCCTGCCGACACCGGGACTCACTTCTCGCTTTCGCAGTTGTATGAGCGGCGTCCAGGAGCCTTCGGCTCCTGGCCGGCGCGTTCTTCCACAGTTCTATGGTCGTCGTCCAGTCGCCTTCGGCTCCTGTCCGACGGCGTACTCCGCAGTTGTATGAGTGTCGGCAGGAGCCTGCGGCTCCTGGCCGACACCGGGACTCACTTCTTGCTTTCGCAGTTGTATGAGCGGCGTCCAGGAGCCTTCGGCTCCTGGCCGGCGCGTTCTTCCACAGTTCTATGGTCGTCGTCCAGTCGCCTTCGGCTCCTGTCCGACGGCGTACCCCGCAGTTGTATGAGTGTCGGCAGGAGCCTGCGGCTCCTGGCCGACACACGTGACTCTCTTCTGGCTTTCGCAGTTGTATGAGCGGCGTCCAGGAGCCTTCGGCTCCTGGCCGACGCGTCTTCCACAGTTGTATGGACGTCGTCCAGGAGCCTTCGGCTCCTGTCCGACGGCGTCCCCCGCAGTTGTATGTTTGTCGGCGGGAGCCTTCGGCTCCTGGCCGACGCCGTGACTCTCTTCTGGCTTTCGCAGTTGTATGAGCGGCGTCCAGGAGCCTTCGGCTCCTGGCCGGCGCGCTCTTCCACAGTTGTATGGACGTCGTCCAGGAGCCTTTGGCTCCTGTCCGACGGCGTCACCCGCAGTTGTATGAGCGTCAGCGGGAGCCTTCGGCTCCCTGCCGACGCCGTGACTCTCTTCTGGCTTTCTCAGTTGTATGAGCGGCGTCCAGGAGCCTTCGGCTCCTGGCCGGCGCGTTCTTCCACAGTTGCCAACGCCGTGACTCAATATGACGGACACACGGACAGACAGACAATGCAGTGTTTTTGAGCATTCAAGCGCATAATCGACATTATCTCGAAAACGGTCAACTTTAGGTATAGGAACACCTATTGTTGATTTGTTCAGCTTAGTTCAGCACGCATCGGCTAATGATATAATATGGACTCTCAGTGGTCTGTATAAGGAATAAATCAAACATTAAACTTAATAAAATGGAATTTTCAAATTAATAGAAAACCTGAGCGAAATCGACATATAGAAAAATACGTACACATGCCCCTTCTCAAATGCAACAACTCCCCAATTGACGTTGTTAAGAGAAAGTCAATGGAAAGTATCCAAAAACGACGAAAACAGTGCAATTTTTTGTGATAGGTTTTTGTTTTTCGCAATTAAAAAAATATTAACAAATGCGTGACATAATCGAAATTATTCAGAACATAGCCCTCCCGATGAGTTTTTACCTCAAAGCAAAAAGAAACAAATTCAACAATGGGAAAGTAGTCAAATAAAATGAAAAGTGGCGAAAAATTGACCCCCTCGGGGTTTTTCGGCCCCCAAAATGGTCAACTCGAAAACGGTCAACTTTAGGTATAGGAACACCTATTGCAAAAGTGTTCAGCTCGTCGAAATAAGTTGATTAAGCGCAAGAAATCGACCCCTTACATAGAGCACCATGTTGAGGTTTTTTGCTTTAACTCAAAAAGTATCCACTTTAGGTATATATATACCTATTGCAAAAGTGTTCAGCTCGTCGAGACGCATCAGAAACACGCGAGAAAAGTACCCCTTACATAGATCACCATGTTAAACACCTTTTAGAAAAAGGCAAAAAAATGGTCGAAAATGCCAATTTCACCTGATGACAATATTTACAAAGATGTTCTGGACTGTAAAATGCATCGATACATGCAGAGAAAACCACCCCCTACATAGACCTCATGTTAAAAAATCCCCCACTACTTTGACCCCCACCCCCCCAGCGACCCCCCACCCCCCTAAAAACATAGCCCTCGTCAATAGCTACACAGTGATACCAAACATGACCATATTGAAAAAAGTTAAACCCCAAAAATCATCCACCGAAACGATTTGCACCTCATTGTCGGACAGACAGACATCACGAGCCTTAATAATAAAGAACTAGAGTTGGCCTTGCCCTGCGGGCAGCGGCCAACTCTAGTCCCGCTCGCGATATATTATCATTACATGTTGGAGAAATGGAAAAATTGAGATACGGGAGTTTCTGAGACGCAGTTCTATGAGTGTCGGCAGGAGCCTGCGGCTCCTGGCCGACACCGGGACTCACTTCTCGCTTTCGCAGTTGTATGAGCGGCGTCCAGGAGCCTTCGGCTCCTGGCCGGCGCGTTCTTCCACAGTTGTATGGACGTCGTCCAGTCGCCTTCGGCTCCTGTCCGACGGCGTCCCCCGCAGTTCTATGAGTGTCGGCAGGAGCCTGGGGCTCCTGGCCGACACACGTGACTCTCTTCTGGCTTTCGCAGTTGTATGAGCGGCGTCCAGGAGCCTTCGGTTCCTGGCCGACGCGTCTTCCACAGTTGTATGGACGTCGTCCAGGAGCCTTCGGCTCCTGTCCGACGGCGTCACCCGCAGTTGTATGAATCCCGCTCGCGATATGCTACTTTTTACATGTTGGAGAAATCCAAAAGTTGAGATTCGGGAGTTTCTGAGACGCAGTTCTATGAGTGTCGGCAGGAGCCTGCGGCTCCTGGCCGACACCGGGACTCACTTCTCGCTCTCGCAGTTGTATGAGCGGCGTCCAGGAGCCTTCGGCTCCTGGCCGGCGCGTTCTTCCACAGTTGTATGGACGTCGTCCAGTCGCCTTCGGCTCCTGTCCGACGGCGTCCCCCGCAGTTGTATGAGTGTCGGCAGGAGCCTGCGGCTCCTGGCCGACACCGGGACTCATTTCTCGCTCTCGCAGTTGTATGAGCGGCGTCCAGGAGCCTTCGGCTCCTGGCCGGCGCGCTCGTCCACAGTTCTATGGTCGTCGTCCAGTCGCCTTCGGCTCCTGTCCGACGGCGTCCCCCGCAGTTGTATGACTCAATGTGGCGGACACACGGACAGACAGACAATGCAGTGTTTTTGAGCATTCAAACGCATAATCGACATTATCTCGAAAACGGTCAACTTTAGGTATAGGAACACCTATTGTTGATTTGTTCAGCTTAGTCAGACGCATCCGCTAATAACATAGTACGGGCTCTCAATGCTCTGTATAAGGAATAAATCGAACATTAAACTTGATAAAATGAGTTTGTCAAATTAAAAGAAAACCTGAGCGAAATTGATATATAGAAAAATACGTACGCATGCCCCTTCTCAAATGCAACAACTCCCCAATTGACATTGTTAAGAGAAAGTCAATGGAAAGTATTAAAAAACGACGAAAACAGTTCAATTTTTTGTGATAGGTTTTTGTTTTTTGCAATTAAAAAGATATTAACAAACGCGTGACATAATCGAAATTATTCAGAACATGGCCCTCCCGATGAGCTTTGACCTCAAAGCAAAAAGAAACAAATTAAACATAAGCAAAATACTCAAATAAAATAAAAAGTGGCGAAAAATTGACCCCCTCGGGGTTTTTGGGCCCCCAAAATGGTCAACTCGAAAACGGTCAACTTTAGGTATAGGAACACCTATTGCAAAAATGTTCAGCTCGTCGAAATATGTCGATTAAGCGCAAGAAAGTACCCCTTACATAGAGCACCATGTTGAGGTTTTTTGCTCTAACTCAAAAAGTATCCACTTTAGGTATATATATACCTATTGCAAAAGTGTTCAGCTCGTCGAGACGCATCAGAAACACGCGAGAAAAGTACCCCTTACATAGATCACCATGTTAAACACCTTTTCGAAAAAGGCAAAAAAATGGTCGAAAATGCCAATTTCACCTGATGACAATATTTACAAAGTTGTTCTGGACTGTAAAATGCATCGATACATGCAAAAAAAACCACCCCTTACATAGACCTCATGTTAAAAAATCCCCCCCCATTTTGACCCCCACCCCCTAATTAACCCCCCACCCCCCTCAAGTTGTAGCCCTCGTCAATAGCTACACAATGATACCAAACATGCCCATATTGAAAAAAGTTAAACCCCAAAAGTCATCCGCCGAAACGAAACGGAAGTCATTGTCAGACAGACGGACACCACGAGCCTTAATAAAGAATTTAATTTAATTAATATAGATAATAATATAAAAAAAAAAGAGTGACTCATGAGGTAATCAAGCCTAAACGCAAATCAGACGCGGAGAATCTTTGGAGTTCTTTATCATCTTTCTTTATCTGAAGATTCTCGCCTGGTACGACGAAGGAGGTGAATAAGCAAAGGTGGCTCCGACAGATCCTCATAGTAATACCTCAAAGGTTAAGAACTGAGGCCTGTCAGATAGGGGAGGCTCAGCTGAGGGTCAGCTCGAAAAACAATTATTAGACCACCCGTATCAGGCCCCCCGTTGCACATTTGCATTTATTATAAAAGGAATCCGTCGTATGAAGCAATGCCGAAAACAGTACCGCGGACGTTAAATGTTGGCTGTGGATCCGCCCAGAACATGTATAGGCCAAACGCCGTGGACATTGGCTTGAAGCTCGTGCCGTCATGATCCCACTACTGTGTGTGGTCGCACAGAGATTTCAGCCTAATTGAGAGACTGTCATATTCTCTATTTAGCGTCGCTATTTCATGCAATTTTGCAGCTGCTTATGTTGAGGAAGCTGTATTTGAGCCTTATTCTGCAGCAGATACAGGCGTCTTCGTTTTTCTACGAACTATATAACCGAGGGCGTCATTCATAAACTGAAATTGCTTGGGCTTAATGAGAAATCGATCGACGTCTATATGGCCGTTGCCGACAACAGTTCACGCAATAACTTCTCAAACCCATTACCCGACCGACTGTATATTCATATTCCGAAGTCTGCACAGTACTTTCCGACCTAATTCCTTGAGGCGAACAAACGCACTTAAGCATAGGTCAAGAGTCTGTCATCATATATATGAGGTCGTATCTCATGAAGATCTTTAAATCACACTTGGAACACGATTATAAACACGAAGACTTCATTTTCCAACCTAGTCTGGCTTGCCGAGCCTCTGAATACTCACAGAACAATCATAATAATAATCAGAATTACACAATCTGCTTTTATGAATCTCCGCATCGAGACCGCAGAGAGTTCCAGCATTAACTGCCGCACGGCTAAAGCATGACGTACTCTCCTCATCGCAATTCATGTATATATATATATATATATATATATAGATTGCAACTCGCGGGGGACTTCGAGACGGCCTCAAAGTCTACCTTATTTCCCCACGGAATGTGGGCATGTCCGCGTTGTCATCTGTGTGATCATACGTGATAACACCGTGGACCCCCCCCCCTCTGGAGGTGTTGCTACGCGGAAACGCCCACACCGTAGGGACACGCCGCGACTGCCCCATAAGGGGGTTGTTTTGGAGATTATGGCGTTCGTCATTGGTTCGCATATGGCTCGTTCGTCATTTTGCACTCGTTTCATACAAGTTCAATAAGTCCAACCAAATTAATTTTGGGAAGAGGGATCTATAAACTGGTCGAGAGATAGAAGAAGGCCGTAGACAATGGCGGCCAATATATAATAGATGAATAAAAATTCAAAAGTGAGGAGAAAGTGTGTGCTTGTGAAACAAAAACCGCCAAAAAAGTATACACCCACCTAATAAATGAAGTTCAAATTGCAGTCCCGAACTAATGATGCAGATGAGAGCCAAAATTATAATGAGAAGGCAAATGGACATATGTATATATGAAAGAAGGTATTATAATAATATATATTATATATAAAGTGAGTCTCAAAATTATTCGCTTAGTCTGTTGCTTCAAACTTCACACATTAATGTGGATGATCAAGAAGAACGTAGTTGAGGACAAACGAGAGTATCTTTGTCGAAGAGGTACTCACTACACTGTGTTCACATGTAATTCATTTTTCTAAGAAGTTCAGTCTCGCTGACTGAGTGGTTCCCATTATACTGTAGACCCCCAGGATTTCGTTATGGCTCTTGTACTTGTTGTTCGGTTGCTCTTGGTATGGTAAGTCTTTCCTCTGTGTTTTCCTTGAGCCCTGTCTGCGCCGTTGATTGAATAAACTGTACATTGCTACTTAGCCGTATCATTGACTCCCTACAAGTCAATATGTGTCTCAAATCACGTTCGATTAACAGAACAGAACATAGCCCTAGCAAAAGTAGAAGCGTCAGCCTAATTGTGTTTCCTATATGCCGTATTCCGATGGCCACAGCATCCCCGTCATCGATCTGTTTTATTTTATGTTCTGTCTGCAAAAAATGGCCACAAGACGTTAGTGCTTCGCGAGCGATACCCCAAGGAGTTCGCGCCCTTGCGAATTTTCCACATTCAAACCTGAAAGCTATGGACATTGTAGCTCTCCTCAGGAATTTATCAAATTGTTTAGAAATTGGGTGCAAACTAGTGAAGCTAGGTATCATAGGTGTCAGTGCATGCTCACGAATCGTCATTAAAATTTTGCTGTTTATCACCTCTGACTCATCACGAGAGTTATAGCGGAACGGATGCACATGACGGGTGAGCCCATGTTTCATTGGGATCGCCAGTCCAGTTTCCACGACGTGACACCAGAATATAAAGGGTTACACGACTCTAGAAGTAGTAAGGACACATTTTCAACTGCGACACCCTTTTGTCTTGAGTATATATCAACGAGGTCCCCCAGGTCGTAGTCAAGGTGGCGTTTATCGGCTTTTTTCGAGAGCACTTTTCCTTGTGCCAACCAGCAAATAATCTCTATCGTGACAGTTGTAAACAATTTGTCTTGCCAAGCCATAACGTTTGTTAGCTTCTGCAAGTTTACAAAACAGGTAGACAGTCAAAACATGGACCTGACTTGAAATAGGCAGGGGTTGTTCTGCACTAGCGAAATTGACGGCTCACTAGAGAACTCCGAAAGTTAAAAACGATGCTCTCAATGGTCTCCAGGGGGTGGCACTGAAGTAGTATATCAGGTGAAAGTAAAATATTCGTCTATTTTACAATGCACCTCTTCACATAGGATAGATAGTTCATCACTTATAACTAGTCTTCAAGCGAATTTATGTTCGGTATGCCAAGTGGATTTGTAGCCATTGGCCAAGTCGATAGTTTAGAGTTTGCTCCCCTAAGAATACCATTATGCTCGAATAGGTCTCTCAGGTGCACCAGTGAAGACTATATAGAACATTCGAGGGTATCTGGCCAGGTCTGTGGGGTAAGGATGATGCTCCGGAACAGAAGATCGATGATGTGTTCTTGTTGATTGCTTCACCCACAAAGCGTTGGCGAACACCTGGAAAATTAAGGGTTTTAATGGATCGCAACGGGTTCCTGCCTCAGTTCGATAAAATGCGAGCGTATTGATTCAAGATGCTTAATACAACAGTCGAAAGAAATTTGTGCACCAATTACGTCGAGGTCTCGAGTTCTCCAAGTTAGTGCTCCGATAAATGACCAGTGGTCGGGAAAAGGGTACCACTACTCGTGGCCTATATCCGAGGGAGTCCTACCAGTATACCATGACATTTTATAACTATGATCATTCTATCAAGTAAAATGGCGGGGAAATAGATGATAAAGAAATTTAAAGACCCTTCACGTCGGTCCACGTATGTCCCTCCTGTCTGGCAGTCGAAGAGGCTATCCACTGGACCAGAAAGGGGATCAATTTATTGAACCTCCCCCCAAAGGCGTGGAAGCACTTTATCAGTATGTTTTCAGCGTCTTGCAGGAGGGCAGTGCCTTTAGTTAAGCTAGATCCTTTACAATCGGTGCAAAGCCAGAAGAAGCCACTTTATTATTCCTCGTGCCGGTATTTTATGGCCGTTCGTCCGCCAGAAGGTCCGAAGGGGTCATTTTGGCCAGAACCAGGACCGCGTCTGTAAAAACAGTCCTGTATGCTCTTGCCACTCTGATCGCCACCGCCCTCTGTGCTTCTTCTTTGTGGTCAGGGCTATCTCAGCCCATGTCGGGGCGCCGTATAAGGCTACCGATTCGGCCACGGAGGCCAGCAGAAGCCTTGAGACTTCTGATGGCCCTCTGACCCTCGGCACAAGCGTGGCAAGATTTCGCGCACTCTTGAGTGCGCGATGCTCCAAGGACCTCGATGCAGCAACAAGCGCACGAGCAGAAATACGCAACCAGATAAGGGAACTTGATGAAGAGCTGCAGGGAGCCAAAACGGAAGCAGCGGTAGCTACCATTATTGAGAAACCATGGCCGGAGCAAGCTTTCAGGCGAGTTCAGCAGACGAATTAGTCGATTCTCGCACATAGGCAGAGAAGGGCAATCATTGCCAAGAAAGGCTCCAGCAAGGACTAATACCTCCCAGAGAAGCCATCCGCATGTTCCCGGCCGCCTTGGCTACAGCTAGACTGGCTGCGGGGAAAATAGCTATCCTGAAAAGCAACTATATGCTAGAAATTTTCATCCATCTGACAATAACTAACGCCGTATCTAGGTCAAGAACAACGGGGTGGAGAGTAGTCGAAGAGCAACTTAGCAGAAGCGATCATAGGTACATCACATTCATAATAGAATGCGAAAGTAATAGGACAAGGCAAACACCAGCCAAAGGTACTTACAAATGATAAATGAGGAAAAAGGGATCTCAGGGCATTAGGCAAAGAAATCGATAACGGAGTTAATCAAAAACCAGGGGAATTGGATGAAGAAAGTATACAATGAACCATAACAAAAAGCAGGCATAAAGGCCTCCTCAAAGATGAATGCGCACCATTTTACAAATGTACCAGTATACTGGTGGAGCGAAGAAATTGCGCAAGCTCGGCTCGAATGCGTGAGACTGCGCAGGGCTTTACAAATGACACTAGTCTGGCAAAGTAGAGGAAATGATGTATATCAGTGGCAGCTGTCGCAAGAGTGGAAGCACAAAGCGAGCGACTAAAGGCGGCTAATCCGCATCAGCAAGAGGAACAAGTGGGACTAACTCATAAAAGACATTGACAAAGACAGATTTGGATTGCCGCACCAAAGCAGTGCCACGTATTGCTTTTCCAAGGCGATTGTGTCCTCATGCCTGCTTGAGAAAGTTGTTGTTGTTACTAATAGATTCTGTTATCTACCTGGTCACCAGCGTTAGGGCGTTCAGATGCGAAATAAGAGGTTTCCTGCTTTGCTAGATGAAGCATTTCACTGTGTGCAATCTTTGCAGATTCGTTTGTCAGATCAATCCACAGTAAGTTAAGAGGTGGAGTGTAGCGATATCGCAGACCTTGGTTGTGTTTTCTAAGACCAACCGCTTCATCAAGATATGCGCCAACTGACTTACGTTTAATCGAGGTGTTTATCGATCAATCGCACAGCAAATAGCTATGAGAGGTCCTGAACCTTGCAACCTTTGGTATTTGGGAAGCCGACTGTATTTTTTTCCTACCGCCGGCAAATGAGATTTGCTTTCTGTGCGAACGATGTGAAGTTATTGGTGAGGAGGCGGATCACGACATACCATAGCAAGCTCTGGACGGCTTCCGCGGGCGATTCAAGTGCATACGACTCCGCCTTTCACTGCATATGTGCGGGGTGACCCTCCTGGGTCGTAGAAACCCAACATTCGCGTACGTACTATTATAGGAGACGTAGCTACAAATCAACCTCAAACAGTCAATGATCTATAAATAATTCTTTCTAAGCCGGTTCGCTGTCACTACCACATCCAGTAATTCAGTGAGGTTTATTGACGGAACGGCAGTTGTGCAATACTTAAATTCTCTTAAAAATAATAGTAAAAATGTTTAGTACATGTACATTGAGTATGTGCATGTACATGTTTAGTACGTGTACATTGAGTATGTACATGTTTAGTACGTGCACATGGAGTCTCCGGTTTCCTCGTGTATTCAAAAAGGCCATATTGCAGAGTAGAAAACATTGTTCATTTGCTCAAAATATTTACAGCCACTATGTTTTAACAATGCGTGTGAACACTTTTATGTCACCCCAGAGTATGAGGTCCCGTAATAAAAATGTAACCAAGAGTGAAGTTATAAACAATATCGTCAGTGAAGGGGCCGCACATAAACATAATAAATGTACAGAACACGAAGTGGATCAAAAGGGGAAATATACGTTCTCCTACGCCTTTCTTTCCATGTTCAATTTCTCATTGGACTCCTCACCTCCCTGGTAAAGCTCTCCGCTGGGGAAAAGGGCGAAATTTTACAATGGACCCCACTCTATATTACAGGCAGGCGGTAGCCAAGAGCGTGGCTACTAGACTCTATAATGATGAAGGGCTTCGTAGATAAAGTAGCATGGCGGGACGTGCCAACACGGGATTATGCCCAGCACTGTATAACTACGTTAATGGTAGACGTGGTGTGATGCTTAGGCCTATTGCGTTCACAAAATGGATCTTAGTTCAATATATATATATATCGGGTGTGGACGAACTATGGCTGCGTATCCGCGGGCTTTGGCAGCTTGCACAACAAGATAAGCTGAATACAGGATAACAAAAATATGTTTCAACATTAATACAATTATGTTCTAGTAATGGTGTTCGATATGTGTCCGGTTTATCACTATTCTTCCACAGACAATAGGTTAATGGAAATTGGTAGTGAGGGAGTTTAGGTTATATTAGAAAAATATTTTAAATGAGCAGCACTATGCTAGGTTGGCTTAATAGAAACAGTGACAAACCACACAGTACAGAATAATTAAAATTCACACTTAAATTGTCAGAGTCACTATCTTGAAGGACACCGACTAGCCTTCCATGTGAGTACGAACGACCTCCTTTTACATAACAGAAATGGCTACATTTGTAGAAAGACTGCCCGATTCCACAGCAACTACTCAGGCTGTACAACAATTCCTACGAGCTCCGAGCCTGAGAACGCTTGATTGGCAGCCCTCCTTTAGCGTAAAACGTAGTGGCACTCGCCTGGAATAATTTCTCTTTCCAGGATGCTACGGTTGAAATGTATCAGTCCCAACTCCCCGGACATTGGCTTGCAACCTGTGTCGTAGCGAGCTCATTTTTAGTCGCAGAGACATATCAGCCCAGAATTGAAAAGATGTCATATTATTGATTCAACGTCAATATTTCATGCAATTTCACAGATGCTTATTTGACGGGGTGCATTTGAGTCACATTCTGCAGCTGATACAAGCGTCCTCGTTCTTCGACGTACTACATAGCGGAGGGCGCGACGCACAAGTTGAAAGTGCTTGGGCTTTATGAGATATCGATCAACGTCTATATGGCCGTTGCCGACAGAAGTTCACCCAATAACTTCTCAAACTTAGTACCCTAACGACTGTACATTATTTTTCCGAAAACTGTACAGTACCCTCCGGTGGAGTTGGTTGAGGCGCGGAAACCCATTTGAGCATAAGTCAAGTGCCTGCTAGCAAGAGGCTTCTTATTTATGATACAATATATTTAGATATTCGTATAGCGCAGGTGGCATATACAATCAGCAATGTCCGAAGCATACATACGAAATAACTTGCTATGAGGAGTATATTTTGCAATTTGAACTGAAATAATATTCTTTGAATCATAAGAAATCATTAACGACTTGAGTTATTACCTTCTGAACCAAGAGGATAGTTTCCTCTAATTGCGTTGCATTAAACATTGGTAATCGTACCCCATGATTTTAAATAACACACTTAGTTCTTAGTAAATAATACTAAGATTTCATTCTCCTTCATATTCTAGCTTATCGAGCCTCTGAATAATCATAGAACATTAATCATAATATTAATAATCAGATCTACACAATCTAGGATAAGATCGCTGGTATTACAGAGGTTCCGCGGTCCAAAAGTCAGCACTGCGAACTGTCTGTGAACCCGGTGCGGTCCACGTTCACGATTTGAGTTATCAAACGAATGGCCCAGTGTTGCGTCAAAGGGCACGGTAGCGATAACACCAAGAAGGATTCGTGTTCTCCAACGATAAACTCTGGGAGCGATAAACTCAAGCGATAAACTCTGGGATAGCTTCCACTTCGGTTGGCAGTGGCCGGCTTCCGCGACCGCGATCCGCAAATCGTTGCCACAGCTTCCACGATGCTCTCCAGCGAACCTTGTTATAGCAAATCTACTGGTTATTCCAGTGCGGCGGTACGCGCTGCGGTTGCTCGTAACTTATCATCGATCTTGGGGCTATCATTATCTTGGCGTTCGCACAGCTTGACGGCGGGGCGCACCCTTCGGAGGCGTGAGCCAACCCGGCGTTTGGCACCACTTTCTTTGTGTGTCGATTTTCTTTGTGGTTCTATATTTTCATTGTGTCCTGTCAGCGCTATTGATTTAATAAACTGTACTTTACTGCCTAGGTGTAATAATGGCGCTCTTCTGGTCAATATGTACATTGACATGCGTTCGATTAAAGGAACGGAACATGACCCCACTAAAAGTAGGATTGTCAGATAAATTGTGTTTCGTATGTGTCGCATGCCGATGGCCATAGCATCCCCGTCCTCGGTTAGTTTTATGGTATGTTCTGTCTGCAAAAAATGCCCGCAAGACATTAGAGTTTCACGAGCGATATCCCAACCAGTGCGCGATCGTGCATATTTTCTACAGATCCATCTAAAACCAATCGATATTGCACCTCTACTAATAACTAATTCATAGAATTTAGCGATCGGGTACGAACGGGTGAATCTGGGTATCATCGGTGTCAGTCCGTGCTCACGAATCGACATCATGAGTTTACTATTTATGATCTCTGACTCATCACGAGAGTTATAACGGAACGGATGGTTGTGACGGGTAGGCGCCTTTTTCAATGCAATCCCGAGTCCAGATTTTATGACATGCGGCTTATGCCAACATATTTCATCTGCTGCTAACAGTTGATCAAATGCGGCATATTTAGCATGTGCCTCAGTCTCTGTATAAGGGAAGGGAATTTCGGTCTCAAGAACGAGGTTGAACTGTGGGCGCAGGCCCAGAATGTCCGTATCAGGTTCAAGAAGCATGGAGGTGAAGACACTTTTGTACACGTTTATTAGCACGACTTGCAGCATAACCAGAGTTAAACCCAGTACAAATTTTCGTTGGAACTCAAATAGAATAATCCACTTTGAGTGTCTCGATGCTTTGGGGAGGTTGACAGGGTACGGCCCCAGAAAACTGAGAAGCAGATCCATGATTAAGATGATAGCTTTAGAACCATAGCGCGAATAACCCTTGGTAGCAAACGCGGCTACCACTATCATAGTAAGGGCCAAGACAACGAGAGTCGGTGCCGTTAAGGGAGCCACAAGGACCAGCTCTGACGGTTCAACGAGCGCTAACGGGCGCAGGCAACTAAGAGGAAACGTCAAGCCAAGAAAGTTGGTGGGACGGATTCGTTCAGTGGCCAACGTGACTTCCACTTCAATAGAGCTAAAATAGTTCACAAAATATTCCGGGTCTACTCTATAAAGAGCTGTTTGATATCTAAGAATGACATAGTTTGATATATTGTAAGGCAGCAACTCTGCATCAGCAGTTATACCAAACCTGAGATAATACGATAATCGACCTGAGGATTTCTTTATGGTCTTAATCCTCGCTGTACCTTTGCTTGCGTATGGGATCTGAAAACTTGAATTGAGCTTCGTTTCGTCGAGTCGATTAACAAAGAATGAATCCACGTTCCAGTGATCCTGTTTTAAAGTAGCATACGTCGGTGCTTGAGAAGAGTTACGGTAAATCGCTGCGTACAATGGCCGGGAACCCAACCTTGGCCAACGCTCGAGAATCATAAAAAGTACGAAAGGTCTCAAATAGGTGAACAAATCAGGCGTACGGATTAGCAGACTAGGTTCATCTGCACATTGATAGATTATTACGGGTCGCGTCTCCCGAACTATGTAGCTGATATTCGTGCGGAATTCGTATGAAAAAATGAGATCAGCAAGATTACGTAGACGTCGACTTCTGTATATAATTGTTGAAAGAGCTGCGCGAGGCTTCGCGACATTTTTGGTTCTCGGGGGACGAAAATTGAAAGGATTGCACGACCCGACAAGTAGTAAGGACACATTTTCAACTACGACACTCTTTTGTTTAGCGTACATATCTATAAGGTCCTCTATGTCGTGGTCAAGGTTGCGTTTGTCGGTTTTTTCAAGGAGCACATTCCCTTGTCCTGACCAGCAAAACAATTGTATCATAAGAATTGTAAACAGTTCGTCTTTCCAAGCCATAACGTTTTCTTAACCTCCGCAAATTAACGAAACAGGTGAACAGTTAGAACACAGGGCGGATGCGAAAAAAGAAACACTAGTTCCTACTGCCGAAACCCGCGGTTCATTAGAAAACTCCGAAAGTTGGAAGCACTGTCCCCAATGGTCTCAAGTGGATGACGTTGAAGTACTGTGTCACCTGAAAGTAAAACTTTCATTTGTTTTACAGTGCACCTTAAAATAAATAAAATTAACTATTAATTTATTTATTTTCACACAGTTTGTATAAAATATATAACAATGAGAACATGCACATAATCGCTCACATGTATGTATGATCTTGTTACATAACAAGATAACTCGATAAAACATGAGTGCGTTAATTCAATTCCGAAGTGGAAGACGAATTGAAAATACTAGCAGAAACGGTGATAGAAATTGAAGGGGCAAACATTACGGCAGCCTAATTCCAGCTCATGAAGAATGAGTGGCCGTCGTCCTTGATAAAGAGACTGTTGGGCCCGGGGGAATCGATACTCACACCGAGAGGCGTCCGGGCAGTAGTTAAAACAAGAGGGGCGGAAGTAGACTGAACAAGGACTTAGGGGCACTGTTCTCACAATCACAAGAGGCTCTCCAAATAGAACACGGGGGAGTCGCAGTGTACAGGAGCGGGGGTCTATCTTTGGTCTGTTATAATCACAGCAGGGACATACCAAACTGAGGGGGAAGATACCTATATCTAGTAGATTGCACGATAAGTAAGGACTGGACAGTAGGGAAGAAACCGTAGGGGTATACCAGAGAGTTATGAGAACGACCATGGGGAAAACGACGGGATTGGGTAAAGGGAAAAGCCGCACTTCTACCTACGAAGAGAGGCAAGGTCACAGATGATCTAGCGACTACTAGAAACGTGCTGCCGAAAGAGCGATATCAAAGGTAAGCTTAAAGTAGGCAAATGCCTGAGAAAAACATAGGGAGGCGGGAAGACTCCCAGCCTATAGTAATGAATCCCAGCCTATAGAGTAGAAGTTTAGTTGGGCAGTCATGTGCCGTTGGCGAAAACAAGGTCTTGCGGATAACGCTTAATACTGTTAATATATGAACCCGAAGGTTTAACTCGTGCCTGATTGCTTCACAATTTATGGTCGAATTCGAGGCCAATCGACAAATGTACATGACAGTTCTCTAGCTGATCTTTCGTGGACGTCCTTTAGACTTATTAGTACCATACGTCGACGGCACTATGCGACGACTGCTGCCAATTTCTCTGGCAATTGCAGCCAGAGTCTTTTCTGCTCGCTGTAAACTCCTTTCTCTGCATCACTAAGGCTCGAAGCGTGTCCCATGACTACAGTACATTGTGAATGCTTAACACAAAGTGGATTAATTCAGCGAGAATACTCGATAACTGAGGGTGCCCTATCATCTTATACACCCGAAAGATGACACATTTTATTGTAGCAAGCCGCACGCGACGTTATATGCTCTGTTCTTTTTACTGTGTATGTTATTTGTACATTAATCTATACAGAATAAATACGTACACTAATCTGATACAGAATAAATTCCTCAAATGTGTGCTCCTTGTAACGATTTGTTGAAATATAGGGGTGCCTTAGGTTAATGCCCAGCACCGTATAACTGCGTTAATGGTGGACGTGTTGTGGTGCTTAGGCCTGTTGCGTTCACAATTTGGATATTAGTTTAATATATATGTATATATATATATATATATATCGGGTGTGGCAGTATGCAAGACAAGATAAGCTGGATACAGGAAAACAAAAATATGTTTCAACATTAATACAATTATGTTCTAGTAATGGTGTGCGGTATGTGTCCGTTTTCAAGCAAGCATCACTATGCTAGGTTGGCTCAATAAAAAGTGCCAAATCATACAGTGCACAATGATTAAAATTCACACTTACATCGTCAAAGCCACTAGCTTCAAGTCACCAACTAGCCTTCCATGTGTGTACGAACGACCTTCTTTTACATAACAGAAATGGCTACATGGGTAGAAAGACTGCCCGATTCCACAGCAACTACTCAGGCTGTACAACAATCCCTACGAGTTCCTAGCCTGAGAACGCCTGAGTGCCAAGTGAGGCTCCTCTTAGCTCAAATATAGTGACACTCGCCTGGAAAAGTTCTTTTTCCAGGTTACTATGGTTGAAATGTATCAGGCCAAACTCCCCGGACATTGGCCTGCAGCCTGTGGCGTCGCCAGCTTATTACCGGTTTTAGCCGCAAAGAGAGATTTCAGCCCGGAATTGAAAAGATGTCATATTATTGATTCAAGGTCAATATTTCATTCAATTTCGCAAATGCTTATTTGACGGTTATGCATTTGAGTATTATTCTGCAGCAGACACAGGCGTCCTCATTCTTCGATGTACTAATTTTCTCTAAATGCGTCGCATTAAACACTGGTAATCGTACACCATGAACATTTTTAAATAACACACTTAGTTCTTAGTAATAAATACTAAGATTTTATTCTCGTTCATCTCCTAGCTTGCCGAGCCTCTGAATAATCATAGAACATTAATGATAATGTTAATAATCCGATCTACATATCACACCACCGAAAACACAAGTGTACGTTCGCCACTTCGCAGAATAAACAAATTTATAGAAAAGATAGCTGGTATTACAGAAGTTCCGAGGTCCAAAAATCAGCACTGCGAACTGTCTGTGAACCCGGTGCGCACTTCTACCTCAGAAGAGAGGCAAGGTCACAGATGATCTAGTAATTACTAGAAATGTGCTGCCGAAAGAGCGATATCAAAGGTAAGCTTAAAGTACGCAAATGCCTGAGAAAAACAACGGGCGGCGGGAAGGCTCCCGCCAGGAGAAGGCCCGACCTTCGGGGACGCGGTTAAGGACCTTGGGGAACCAAAGGAATTCAGGAACGTGGAGGGGGGGAAAAATAAGTCATCCAAATCAAAGAGGGAGACGTCATCCTTAGAGTCAGAGAACGATCTGACGGAGCAGGGAAGACGCTAACGGAGAACATGGAGAGCTAACTGGGAGTGACGACAGACCACAAATGGATAGCGGGGGATCTCACGAAGACGATCGCACTGTGGGGAGTGGACCCACTATTGGACCAGAGCGATCTGGTTAGAGAGCTTAGATCCGAAACGGTGCTTGTTCTGGGCAGGAGCGAGGAGATCGAGACGACTGAACGCAAAGGTCTGCTTCAGATGTCAACGAATGGGCCACCAGGCGAAAGAATGCACACAGACTGAGGAGGCCCATAAGGCCTGCTTCAGATGTGGATACCCGGGCCATTTAGCGAAAAAGTGTGAGGCCACGACACTGACGTGTTTCGTACTCAGGAATACAGCTTTGCATAGTCTCGGAGCCAAACGTCGCACGAGTAAATACTGATGAAGTATAGGTAAAGGAAAAGGATACACAGTAAGTTGGGCCACGATAGTTTGAATACTAATTCAATATATGCCTCAGACATGCGCGAAGCATGACTGCATCGCAGCGGGCTTTGGCAGTATGCAAAACAAGATGAGCTCAATACAGGTTAACAAAGATATGCTTCAACATTAATACAATTATGTTCTAGTAATGGTGTTCGATATGTGTTTAGTTTTGCACTTTCCTTCCACAGACAACAGGTTGCTTAATTGTGTTGGTAGTTTAGGAGTTTAGATTATATTACAAAAAAAATTCAAGTGATCATTACTTTGCTAGCTGGCTCAATAGAAACAGTGCCAAACCATACAGTACACAATGATTAAAATTCACACTTACACCGTCAAAGCCACCATCTTCAAGGAAACCGACTAGTCTTCCATGTGTATACGAACGACCTTCTTTTACATAACAGAAATGGCTACAGGGTAGAAGGACTGCCCGATGCCACAGCAAATACTCATTCTGTACAACGATTCCTGCGAGTTCCGAGCCTGAGAAGGCCTGACTGCAAAGCAAATCCCCTTTGCGCAAACAGAGTGACACTCGCCTGGAAAAAATTGTCTTTCCAGATTGCTAAGGCTCAAATGTCTCAGGCCAAACACCCCGGATATTGGCTTGCAGATCGCGAATTCATGAGCCCATTACGGGGTGTAGTCGCACAGAGATCTTAGCCCAATTGAAAAAAATGTCATATACTCTACCTGACGTCAGTATTTCATGCAATTTCGCAGATGTTTATCTGAGGGAGCTGCATTTGAGCCTTATTCTGCAGCAGATACAAGCGTCTTCACTCTTCGACCTACTATATATTCGAGGCCGTCATACATGAGATGAAATTGCTCGGGCTTAATGAGAAATTGATCGATGTCTATATAGCTGTTGCCGACAAAAGTTCACACAGCAATTTCTCAAACTCATTACCCTGCCGACTGTATATTCCTTCTCGCCTTCGAAATCCTGGGCAGTCACGGTCACCTCACTGCTAATTTCTTCGAAGTAGGCTACCACAGGCTGATCCGCGCCACCGGGGACAAGGGTGCAGGATCCTTCCTTCTGCAACGCCTTTTCCTCGCTTTGCAAAAGACGATGCTATCGCCTCACGTGAGACCATGACGGCTTCTGCCTGACACTCTGTCCCCAATTTTCGAATACTTACATTTTCTTTAACTAATCCAAAACGAAGTTCCCATTTGCTGAATTTGGAATTTATCAGTCATAAAATGACTTGAAATGAAAGGATCGTCGTATATATTATATAAAAAGGGTATCGGCCCGAACTTCGAGAGGTATATCTCATTGGAGTCCAGCTATTTTTATGAATAGCCCGAATATTTTTATGTGCGCCTTGCTATCCGAAACTCTCGAAAGAAAAAAGTTTATATGAAAACAAGCGAAAGACACTTAAAGAATATATATTTTTTAATAATACTATAGGTTTGCTAGGTACACTAAAGTCCATCGTATTTTAATGAAGCAATCTTGCTGGAGCTCATTTCGAGCACTTTATATTGAGAACATAGAAAAAATCACAGGACTCATATACTTCGACGTAAATGTTGAAGTTTACTCATTTATACGTATCTTGCTCATCCTACCCTTAGCCCGCGGAGATGATAAATCAAAAAACACCAGCGATACCCACCATTCTTAACCAGCTATATAACAAGCCCGTTCATATAACGTCTGCTTTGTCTGTAGCCTCTCCCGCCAGCATGCAATAGCGTGACCAACATATGCAGACGACGGGGCTGAAACTGCTGTCACAGTGCTACCTGCGTATCCTTAAATTAATGAGAATTAATGTTTCGTGTGAAAGTCTACGGAATAGATGTGGGAAACACTAAACTTTATCGAACTTGATATACTCTATCGTTGTGGAACTCTAGCTTTATACCCTAAATCTATTTTGCGTTTATTCCAAGAGTGAAACTAAGATCATAGATATTCGAATCTAAATGTCCTTCCCTCAATACCTACCCAAAAATAGGTCATAGGCGCTGGAAAAAGAGACTCTTTACAATTTACAACGAAACCAATTATAATTTAAATTATTTTCTTATTGAAGAAGTGTTTACACCATTGGACAAAACGGAACTGATTCAAACATCGAATCCAAAACGCTAATCCCAGTGGCTTCGTTTTAGTGATAGAGATAAAGAAATAGCACCATCAAATTGTACTTTGCTCACTGTTTCCTGATAAAAAAGCAGGAGTTTAATTTGATCAAATTACCTAAATTGCAGTGGCGCTAATTTGC
The DNA here is from genome assembly GCA_019614645.1 of Stratiolaelaps scimitus. Classification (NCBI taxonomy): domain Eukaryota; kingdom Metazoa; phylum Arthropoda; class Arachnida; order Mesostigmata; family Laelapidae; genus Stratiolaelaps; species Stratiolaelaps scimitus. Next base: position 92,831 of record JABWDB010000034.1, on the reverse strand, counting down.
AGTTAATTTTTACCATAACAGGCTTAAAGGTAGAGAAGTATTTGTCTCCGATTTGGACAAGAAATTAATCGACCAGCATCCGCACATTTAAAAGAGCAAGCTCACATATACTTGATAACAAGATAGTTATAGTGCTTGTTGCGTACTCCATCCCAAAGCAACACAGTAAGGGGGTTGGACAACATTTGATAAGTACTGTGTAACTGTGAGGTACTTCTGTTTTTGAGTTAACTCTGAGCTGTTCCCCTATGTGACAGACGTCGGAACCACCTATGGGAATTACTTTAATTAAGTGCCGGGGCCACCATAACTTATTTTTGATCTCTCGTACCTGGCAATAATTGACAGATAAATTAATATGATAAAGGAATCTAAGAATTCCCCTCGTCTAGCAAACTACGCGTTATTTCCTAAATATAGAAAATAAAAAGAGTATTATTATTTCACCAATATAATACAAGGATCAGTCAAATTTCACATATATCTCTCATAGATGTGCGTAACTTTATGTACACCCGGTACTAGTTATGTCAGTCATACTGTGAGTATGGTGCTGACAAATTCAATACCGTGTACAGTAAATGGATCATTCGGTAACGTAGGAGAAATCGTTGAAAAGTACTTCCCTCGGGCCAATATACATGCGGACTGGATCAAATTGCAACAGCGCGTCATAATTGAACTAGCTTTACAATATAATGGAGGCGTACCTCTATATTAAATGTATGGTATCGGGGATATTAGGATAAGACTGACAAGGGCCGTGCAAAGTCGCTAAAATCTAAATCAGCCTATTATCATCGTCTTCTTAGATATAGGCGTACCCTTCGGCGGGACCGTTTCTCATTCTATAAGAAACGCTTCACTAGCTTCAAGGAGAATTCCGCGCAGCTGTGGAAGTTCATCAACTCGTCCTGTGGTAGAAGTAATACGATTGCTGGGCTTCCGCGCGCTGGAGATCCCCACAGGTATGCTGGAGACACCACAGGCGCTTGTCACCGTGGAGCGGACCAGCGTGTGGTAATCTTCTTCGAGGACACTGACCTTGAATCGGCAGAGGCTTCGAAGGCAAGAGAAGAGAAGAGCCGGGAGGCGGACACTGGGAGACCTCCCACGGATGTTAGCGTAAGCGACTTGTGGGCATGCTCGAGGGTGGGTGTCCAAATTATGAGTCCGTCGACCCCACCGACCGACGTGCTCAATGGGAGTGCTTCGATGCCGCTTTCGAAGAGCGCCAGCATGCGCAAATGTTAGGGGGATTCCCTGGCTGCTCCGCTTTCCCGGGGAGAGTTTAAAGAGCGCGCGCTGCGCGGAGCGCTTAGCGTCAAGCAGCAAGTTAGCGAGCCCCAGGCAAGCTTTCGATTCGATTTGATTTGGCTCCGTGAAGATCATCCTAAAAAACATTTTCAGCGGTAAAACAGTGTAGGGTCTTCCTTGGAAACAGCTAGTACATCACTGGGTTGCCACAAGTGGAAAAAATCCACTCTCAGGGCTATCTGAACAATATACAATATCGCGATCGCGATCCGCGATCCACAAATCGTTGCCACAGCTTCCACGATGCTCTCCAGCGAACCTTGTTATAGCAAATCTACTGGTGATTCCAGTGCGGCTGTACGCGCTGCGGTTGCTCGTAACTTATCATCGATCTTGGAGCTATCATTTTCTTGGCGTTCGCACAGCTTGACGGCGGGGCGCACCCTTCGGAGGCGTGAGCCAACCCGGCGTTTGGCACCATTTTCTATGTGTGTCGATTTTCTTTGTGGTTCTATATTTTCCTTGCGTCCTGTCAGCGCTATTGTTTGAATAAACTGTACTTTGCTGCCTAGGTGTAATAATGGCGCTCTTCTGGTCAATATGTACCTTAACACGCGTTCGATTAACGGAACGGAACATGACCCTACTAAAAGTAGGATTGTCAGACAAATTGTGTTTCGTATGTGTCGCATGCCGATGGCCATAGTATCCCCGTCCTCGGTTAGTTTTATGGTATGTTCTGTCTGCAAAGGGTGCCCGCAATCCATTAGAGTCTTGCGAGCGATATCCCAACCAGTGCGCGATCGTGCATCTTTTCTACAGATCCATCTAAAACCAATCAATACTGCACCTCTACTAATAACTAATTCATAGAATTTAGCGATCGGGTACGAGCTGGTGAATCTGGGTATCATCGGTGTCAATGCGTGCTCACGAATAGTCATCATGAGTTTACTATTTATGATCTCCGACTCATCAAGAGAGTTATAACGGAACGGATGGTTGTGACGGGTGGGCGCCTTTTTCAGTGGAATCCCGAGCCCAGATTTCATGACATGGGGCTTATGCCAACATATTTCATCTGCTGCTAACAGTTGATCAAATGCGGCATATTTAGCATGTGCCTCAGTGTCTGTATAAGGGAAGGGAATTTCGGTCTCAAGTAGGAGGTTGAACTGTGGGCGCAGATCCAGAATGTCCGTATCAGGTTCAAGAAGCATGGAGGTGAAGACACTTTTGTACACGTTTATTAGCACGACTTGCAGCATAACCAGAGTTAAACCCAGTACAAATTTTCGTTGGAACTCAAATAGAACAATCCACTTTGAGTGTCTCGATGCTTTGGGGAGGTTGACAGGATACGACCCCAGAAAACTGAGAAGCAGATCCATGATTAAGATGATAGCTTTAGAACCATAACGCGAATAACCCTTGGTAGCAAACGCGGTTACCACTATCATAGTAAGAGCCAAGGCAACGAGAATCGGTACCGTTAAGGGAGCCACAAGGACCAGCTCTGACGGTTCAACGAGCGCTAACGGGCGCAGACAACTAAGAGGAAACGTCAAGCCAAGAAAGTTCGTGGGACGGATTCGTTCAGTGGCCAACGTGACTTCCACTTCAATAGAGCTAAAATAGTTCACAAAATATTCCGGGTCTACTCTATAAAGAGCTGTTTGATATCTAAGAATGACATAGTTTGATATATTGTAAGGCAGCAACTCTGCATCAGCAGTTATACCAAACCTGAGATAATACGATAATCGACCTGAGGATTTCTTTATGGTCTTAATCCTCGCTGTACCTATGCTTGCGTATGGGATCTGAAAACTTGAATTGAGCTTCGTTTCGTCGAGTCGATTAACAAAGAATGAATCCACGTTCCAGTGATCCTGTTTTAAAGTAGCATACGTCGGTGCTTGAGAAGAGTTACGGTAAATCGCTGCGTACAATGGCCGGGAACCCAATATTGGCCAATGCTCGAGAATCATAAAAAGTACGAAAGGTCTCAAATATGTGAACAAATCAGGCGTACGGGTTAGCAGACTAGGTTCATCTGCACATTGATAGATTATTACGGGTCGCATCTCCCGAACTATGTAGCTGATATTCGTGCGGACTTCGAATGCAAAGATGAGATCAGAAAGATTACGTAGACGTCGACTTCTGTATATAATTGTTGAAAGAGCTACGCGAGGCTTCGAGACATTTTTGGTTCTCGGGGGACGAAAATTGAAAGGATTGCACGACCCTACAAGTAGTAAGGACACATTTTCAACTACGACACTCTTTTGTTTAGCGTACATATCTATAAGGTCCTCTACGTCGTGGTCAAGGTTGCGTTTGTCGGTTTTTTCAAGGAGCACTTTCCCTTGTCCTGACCAGCAAAACAATTGTATCATAAGAATTGTAAACAGTTCGTCTTTCCAAGCCATAACGTTTTCTTAACCTCCGCAAATTAACGAAACAGGTGAACAGTCAGAACATAGGGCGGATGCGAAAAAAGAAACACTAGTTCCTACTGCCGAAACCCGCGGTTCATTAGAAAACTCCGAAAGTTGAAAACACTGTCCCCAATGGTCTCAAGTGGATGACGTTAAAGTACTGTGTCACCTGAAAGTAAAACTTTCATTTGTTTTACAGTGCACCTTAAAATAAATAAAAATAACTATTAATTTATTTCTTTTCACACAGTTTGTATAAAATGTATAACAATGAGAACATGCACATAATCGCTCACATGTATGTATGATCTTGTTACATAACAAGATAACCCGATAAAACATGAGTGCGTTAATTCAATTCCGAAGTGGAAGACGAATTGAAAAAACTAGCAGAAACGGTGATAGAAATTGAAGGGGCAAACATTACGGCAGCATGGCTCCAGCTCATGAAGAATGAGTGGCCGTCGTCCTCGATAAAGAGACTGTTGGGCCCGGGGGAATCGATACTCACACCGAGAGGCGTCCGGGCAGTAGTTAAAACAAGAGGGGCGGAAGTAGACTGAACAAGGACTTAGGGGCACAGTTTTCACAATCACAAGAGGCTCTCCAAATAGAACACGGGGGAGTCGCAGTCTACAGGAACGGGGGTCTATCTTTGTTCTGTTATAATCAAAGAAGGGACATACCAAACTGGGGGGAGGATACCGATATCTAGTAGATTGCACGGTAGGTAAGGACTGGACAGTAGGGAAGAAACCGTAGGGGTATACCAGAGAGTTATGAGAACGACCATGGGGAAAACGACGGGATTGGGTAAAGGGAAAAGCCGCACTTCTACCTACGAAGAGAGGCAAGGTCACAGATGATCTAGCGACTACTAGAAACATGCTGCCGAAAGAGCGATATCAAAAGTAAGCTTAAAGTATGTAAATGCCTGAGAAAAACATCGGGAGGCGGAAAGACTCCCAGCTTATAGTAACGAATCCCAGCCTATAGAGTAGAAGTTTAGTTGGACAGTCATGTGCCGTTGGCGAAAACAAGGTCTTGTTTTCATTTGCGCCCGTATGACATGCGGATAACGCTTAATACTGTTAATCTATGAACCCGAAGGTTTAACTCTTGCCTGATTGCTTCACAACTTATGGTCGAATTCGAGGCCAATCGACAAATGTACATGACAGTTCTCTAGCTGATCTTTCGTGGACGTCCTTTAAACTTATTAGTACCATACGTCGACGGCACTACGCGACGACTGCTGCCAATTTCTCTGGCAATTGGAGCCAGAGTCTTTCCTGCTCGCTGTAAACTCCTTTCTCTGCATCAGTAAGGCTCGAAGCGTGTCCCATGACTACAGTACATTGTGAATGCTTAACACAAAGTGGATTAATTCAGCGAGAATACTCGATAACTGAGGGTGCCTTATCATCTTATACACCCGAAAGATGACACATTTTATTGTAGCAAGCCGCACGCGACGTTATATGCTCTGTTCTTTTTACTGTGTATGTTATTTGTACATTAATCTATACAGAATAAATACGTACATTAATCTGATACAAAATTAATTCCTCAAATGTGTGCTCCTTGTAACGATTTGTTGAAATATAGGGGTGCCTTAGGTTAATGCCCAGCGCCGTATAACTGCGTTAATGGTGGACGTGTTGTGGTGCTTAGGCCTGTTGCGTTCACAATTTGGATATTAGTTTAATATATATGTATATATATATATCGGGTGTGGCAGTATGCAAGACAAGATAAGCTGGATACAGGATAACAAAAATATGTTTCAACATGATACAATTATGTTCTCGTAATGGTGTTCGATATGTGTCCGTTTTCAAGTGAGTATCACTATGCTAGTGCCAAAAAGTGCCAAATCATACAGTGCACAATGATTAAAATTCACACTTACATCGTCAAAGCCACTATCTTCAAGTCACCGACTAGCCTTCCATGTGTGTACGAACGACCTTCCTTTACATAACATAAATGGCTGCATGGGTAGAAAGACTGCCCGATTCCACAGCAACTACTCAGGCTGTACAACAATCCCTACGAGTTCCTAGCCTGAGAACGCCTGAGTGCCAAGTGAGGCTCCTTTTAGCTCAAATATAGCGACACTCGCCTGGAAAAGTTCTTTTTCCAGGTTACTATGGTTGAAATGTATCAGGCCAAACTCCCCGGACATTGGCCTGCAGCCTGTGGCGTCGCCAGCTTATTACCGGTTTTAGCCGCAGAGAGATTTCAGCCCAGAATTGAAAAGATGTCATATTATTGATTCAACGTCAATATTTCATTCAATTTCGCAAATGCTTATTTGGCGGGGATGCATTTGAGTATTATTCTGCAGCCGACACAGGCGTCCTCAATCTTCGACGTACAAATTTTCTCTAAATGCGTCGCATTAAACATTGGTAATCGTACCCCATGAATATTTTTAAATGACACACTTAGTTCTTAGTAATAAATACTAAGATTTTATTCTCCTTCATATTCTAGCTTGCCGAGCCTGTGAATAATCGTAGAACATTAATGATAATGTTAATAATCAGATCTACCTGGGATAACTTCCACTTCGGTATTGAACCAATCAACTTGAAAACCAAGTCAAAGCTGCACCTCAGAATGGAGCTTCATCAGCCCACATAAAACACAACACGGATCGTACCTTGCAGCAAATAATCGACCAATCACCTATGCATTTGGGTATTATCCAATTTGTATAGTAGATAGTGATATAGCTATGGCCATCGGCAATCCCAGCAAACATAGATTGTTGGCCAAGCAAGCCGAAAATAGGATGACAACAATGATCCTTCGGTAACAAATCGATCATCAAAAAAAAAAAAAAAAAAAAAATCGATCATCGCAAACATCGAGCGTAAATGATCGTTGTCGAGATTAAGTGACCGATTGGCTGCTAACACTGGCATTATCCCAACCGTGATAAACGACATTCAATACCTATTGCAGAACGTTCTTGTAATGGCGTGCATTATATCGAGATTTATATCGATGACAGATCACCGAGTTCGGACAGGCAGAGCGAGATATCTGATGATAACAGGGTATGGAGAAAATAGAGATTCTAATTGTAAGATTACTGCTAAGCTTCTCAAAAGAAAGCAATCCAACGAAGAGATGGTTATTTTATTCAACCAAACGTTCCGGATTAAATAAGATAGAGAATATTGAAAAGCCAAGCGAGAGATGTAACTTACTAAGCAAGGCTTGGTGCCAGCTCCCTGACGTCCTCTAGTTAACCTTTGGTAACTAAGTTGAGAACAAACACAAGTAGGGCCGACCGTGCGGCTTACTTAACTTGAATCTACTCATAGACTGAATTAGCGCGTAACCAGAGATCGACTACTAGTTAACATAACAGCTTATTATCAAGCCAGCGAACCTTATCCCAACGCGCCAAAACTCAAATTACAATTGAGAAATATGTAACAGTATCGCTGAGATCTGTGCGTGCTCCCTGATTGTCTGGTGATGTTACCATTAGTTAGTCAGGAGTTGCGATGAACATGGTTGTCGTAGATATTCGTATTCAAATGATGAAATATGAATGTTGTTATATAACCATACCTGTGTCTATATCGTCATATTTACTATAAGTGCTGTGTCATAATTAATATGAATAAAAATAGAAAACGTCAACTACCAGCGATCGGATGGCGCCATCTAACGGGCCACGATTGCCCTAGTGGTAACTAACAGCGGTCGCGTCGTTAATCAATCATCATCATTAGCGAACCTCGGTGACAAGTGTCCCTCCAACACGGCCTTGCTTCGCACACGGTCACCAGAGTGTTTTGGAATTAATTTTTCCAAGAAGTTCAGTTGTGCTAACTGAGAGGTTCGCGGCATACTGATTTACTGTAGTCCCCAGACGTTTGTTATGGCTCTTGTATTTCTTCTTTAGTTCCTTTCGGTGCGGAAAGTCTTTCCTCTATTTGAGCTGTTGATTGAATAAACTGTGCATTGCTCCCTAGCCGTAACAATGGCGTTCTTCTAGTCGATATGCGCCTCAACATATGTTCGATAAACGGAACAGAAAATGACCCTAGTAAAAGAAAAATGGTCAGACGAATTGTGTTTCCTATGTGCCGAGTCCCAATGGCCACAGCATCCCCGTCATCGATCTGTTTTATTTTATGTTCTGTCTGCAATAAATGCCCGCAAGACATTAGTGTTTCGCGAGCAACCTCCCAACGAGTTCGGGTCCCTATTCTCCTGTTACAAAACCAAAAGAAACCGAGGGCTATTAAATATTTAGCGAGGAATGACTCAAATCGTTTAATGATCGGGTGCGAACGAGTGAACCTAGGTATCATCGGTGTCAATGCATGCTCACGAATTGTCATTGAAATTTTACTATTTATGATCTCTGACTCATCACGAGAGTTATAGCGGAATGGAGACATGTGACGGGTAGGCGCCTTTTTCATTGGAATACCGAGTCCAGACTCCATGACGTGTGGCTTGAGCCAACATACTTCCTCTAGTCCAATTACTTGATCGAATGCGGCGTATGAAGCATGTACGTCAGTATCTGCATAGGGGAACGGATATTCGATATCGAGGGAAATATTTGAGCGCAGCTGCAGATCCAGAAGGTCCGTGTCAGGTTCCAGGAGCATCGAGGTGACAACACCTTTGTACACGTTTATTAGAACGACTTGCAGCATAACGAGAGTTAGACCCAGCACAATCTTTCGTTGAAACTCATAGATAATAGTCTGCGTTGAGTGTCTTGATGGTTGGGGCAGGTTGACGGGGTAAAACCCCAGAAAACTTAAAAGCAAATCCATAACCAACATGATAGATTTAGAGCCATTGCGCGAATAACCCTTGGTAACAAATGTGGCTACAACGATCATAGTAAGAGATAACGCAACGAGAATCGATCCGGTAAAGGGAGCCACAAGGACTAGCTCCGATGGTTCAACGACCGCTAACGGGCGCAGACAACCAAGAGGAATCGTCACTCCGAGAAAGTTATTGGAACGAATTCGTTCAGTGGCCAACGTGACTTCTGCTTCAATAGAGCTAAAATAGTCTAAACCATATTCTAAGTCTACTCTGTAAACAGCTGTTTGATATCTAAGAAGGACAAAATTTGATTTGTTGTGAGGCAGCATCTCTGCATCAACAGTTATGCCTATCTTAAGATAATAAGAAAATGGACTTGACGATTTCTTTATGGACCTTATCCTTGTTGTACCCGTACTCGCATAAGGTAACTGGAAGCGTGCGTTGAGCTCCGTTTCGTAAAGTCGATTAACAAAGAACGAATCAACGTTCCAGTGATCCTGCTTTAAAATAGGAGTCCTAGCTTGAGAAGAGTTGAGGTGAACGGCAGCATACAATGGCCGGGAACCCAACCTTGGCCAACGCTCAAAAATCATAAAAAGTACGAAAGGTCTCAAATAGGTGAACAGATCTGGCGCACGGATTAGCAGAGTATGTAAGTCACTACATTGGTAGATTATCACGGGTCGAGTCTCCCGAACTATGTAGCTGATATTCGTGCGGACTTCAAACGAAAAGATGAGATCAGCACCATAACGAGGAGGTCGACCTCTATATATAATTGTTGAAAGAGCTACGCGAGAACTTGAGGCACTTTTGGTTCTTGAGGGACTGGAATTGAAAGGGTTGCATGACCCTACAATTAGTAGGGACACATTTCCGGCTGCTACACCCTTTTGTTCAACGTACATAGCAATAAGGTCCTCTAGGTCGAGGTCAAGGTGGCGTTCGTCAGTTTGTTCCGAGAGCACTTTTCCTTGTGCTAACCAGCAAAAAATCTGCATCATAAGAATGGTAAACAGTTTGTCTTTCCAAGCCATAACGTTTTCTTACTCTCTGAAAGTTAACGAAAGAAAGATATTCCAGTAGGCACACGACACAAACATTAGGCAGACGATTCCCAAACACTACGGCCCAGGGCTATCTAAAGTTAACGAGAAGTAATTCTTGTAGCCAGTAGGTACTCTTCCGGTAACTGATTCCCACCAGAGAGGAACCTCATCGTATGTAATCGAGGATCCATTTCGAGACTAAGAACTTACTCGACTTTGGGTGTTATCTATTCCAATGTAACGAAAGCAAGCATGTCAAAGATTTTCGCAATGTATCCAAAATCCATCTCCCCTAATATATTGCGTGTGTCTCTCGTGAAAATTCGTCGAGTGCGATCAGTCGCCCCCAAGGGTGTTTTGAGATGTGGTGATTTTGGTGAGAATCCTGTGCGAATAGCAGTGGTTGTTGGCGACTTCGGCGTCTTTGACGACACGGCCCTTTCTACAGTGCTACTCTGAAGGTGAGTGATTCTTTGTAGTTCGGTCTCTCGCCATCAGATAGCTCAACGGAGGACCCGCCACGCGGTGCTACGATCGGTCGACCCGGTGACGAGATCTGGTGACCTTCGTGGCTTACAGCGTGGACGGTCCAACTTATGTATCCGTACTCGGCGCCGTCCGCCTGGAACATGATAAGAAGTTACGTTGAGTTCAAATCGGCAGGCTCTGGGCCTAAATGGAGCGCTACATCTTTTACGATAGAAGAAGTCAGGAACTTACTCCCGATCCGACCTGCAAGGAAAAAGGGTCGAACTAGGAGAACTTAGGCGACGAAGAGAAGCGGGGAAGGACGAGAAGTCGGGGGTAAAGGGAAGGACTTAAGAGCGTTTGCTGCCAGTGCCGAGACGCGTAAACACCAGTAAAGTGGGGGGGAGGGATTTCAACGGCATCGGAGGGAAAGAACACTCGTACTCCAAAGCAGTGAGGGGGAGCAGAGAACTGCATCTTGCTTGCCCACGGGGCAAAAATCAGGCAAATGTAAAAAGCAAGCGTACCTTAGGGAAAGAGACCGAGCGGAAAAGAAGTTCAAAGCCAGGAACCTGGGCAAGACGGGAAGGCATTTACATTACAGAACAATCCAGTGGAGATGACAATGAGACGGGCAAAGTGAAGACGGACTCGGGACGGTGCAATAGTATATACAAGAACTACGGAGGCAGGTAAAGGCACTTGTCCCCTACGTCAACCTGCAGAATACCAAAATAGAGCTAAATAGCACAACTGACAATATGGCAAAGATGGGGAGGGGACTATACACGTCCTGGGATAAGTGCAATGACTTGCAGACCGCCTTGCTATCAAGGACCGAGAATGAAAAACAACGAACTAAACAAAAAATTAGAGGACATCAAGCGTAATGGGTGTACCTGTATGGAAGCACAGAAGGAAAGGGAGAAGAAATGGCGAATTAAAAAAACTAGCAGACACGGTGGGAGAAATTGAAGTGGTAAACAATCATGAATGGCTCCAGCTCATGAAGAAAGAGTGACCTTGGCCTTAGATAAAGAGACTGGCGGGCCCGGGAGAATCGATACTCACAGTTAGGGGCACAGTTCCCACAATCGCAAGAGGCTCTCGAAATAGAAGACAGGGGAGTCCCAGGAGCGGGGGGTTTATCTTTGGCCTGTTATAACCAAAGGAGGGACATACCAAACTGAGAGGGAGGATACCGATATCTAATAGTTTGCACGGTACTTGCAAACCCTTCCTTGACCTCACCATGGTTGGGGAATCCGCGGCCGACGTGGTGACGGGCTGGAAGGTCTGTGAGGCAGAGACAATGAGCGACCACACGTACATTGCGTTCGAGGTGGCCGTTTCTCGGCTGTCTTCGCCTCCCTACCCGGGTCGACGTTGGGGGATGATCCGCTTCAACCTAGGGAGGTTGGCAGAGGAGATGGACGCGGCCTACCGGGATCTACCTGCAGAGGAGGCCACGGAGGCTAGACTCTCGCAAATCCTCACTACCGCTTGTACAAAGGCCGACCGTAAAGAGGGACTCCCCGGAGCCTCTCCCAACAGACGGGCGTAAATGTTGGTGGACGGGGGAGACAGCAGAGGCGCGGTCTCGCTGCGTTCGTCTCAGACAGGCCCTTACGAGGACACGTTCCTGGCTGCAGAGGAGGAGAGGCGCAAGGGGCTCGGAAGAGGGAAGGGATCAGTTGGAAGCCTCGCTGGGACGTTGCAAAGCTGCAAGACGGGAACTCCGAAAACTCACCCGGGGAAGTAAGGCCCGTAAATAGACAGAACCCATCTAATGCTGTCGGGGCCGACGTATGGGGTCTGCGGTACCGAATAGTCACGGAGAGGCTGCACAGCCTCTCACTTCAGCTACCGCCGGACCTCGTGGCTAAAGCGGTGGAGGTCCTGTTCCCGAAGCACGAGTGGCGACGGGGTGGGACTTTCGACGTGGGCCCAGGAAGAACATTTCTGCGTATCTGCGCTTGATGATCTCTTCATACTGGCAAGACAGATCACTGCTAACTGGAGGACGCACTTACGAGGCCACGGCAGGGGTTCCACAGGGATCCATTCTGGGCCCTGTTCTCTGGAACCTGCCCTATGACAGCGTGTTATACCTCGAGGACCTGCTAGCAGGAGTGGAGACACTGGCTTAGGCCGACGATCTTGGTCTGCTGGTAACGGCCCGAATACAGAGCGCGCTACAGGACAGGGCTAACGAGCCCTTGGAGGACGTACATGAGTGGATGCTTCACGACCATCTGCAAATTGCCCCTCAAAAGACCGAAGCCCTGTTCCTTACAGGCCGCAAGAGGACCGGGCCCATTCGGCTCCACATTGCTGGTTACCCAGTCCAGGTGAAGAAGGAGGTCAGGTATCTCGGGGTAGCGTTCGACACTGCACTGACAGGCAAGGCCCGCATTAGGAACGTGGCCTCCAGAGTACAGCGTGTATATATAAATGAGTAAGACTCTCCTATTACGGCTTCGAAGTAATGTTCAAAGACATGCCGAGCTCTGGGGGGGATGGGGGGGAAGACGGAATTTAGCAGGTTTGTGAGTACTGCACTAGTCACTTCACTCATAAAAAGAAGTTTGCACGGTAGGTAAGGACTGGACAGTAGGGAAGAAACCGTAGGGGTATTCCAGAGAGTTATAAGAACGACCTGGGGCACCAAAGGGATGGGGTAAAAGGGAAAAGCCGCACTTCTACCTAAGAAGAGAGGCAAGGTCACAGATGATCTAGCAATTACTAGAAATGTGCTGCCGAAAGAGCGATATCAAAGGTAAGCTTACGTACGCAAATGCCTGAGAAAAACATCGGGCGGCGGGAAGGCTCCCGCCAGGAGAAGGCCCGACCTTCGGGGACGCGATTAAGGACCTTGGGGAACCAAAGGAATTGAGGAACGTGGAGGGAGCGGAAAAATAAGTCATACAAATCAAAGAGGGAGACGTCATCTTTAGAGTTAGAGAACGATCTGACGGAGCAGGGAAGACCCTAACGGAGAACAAGGAGAGCTAACTGGGAGCCACGACAGACCACAAATGGATAGCGGGGGATCTCACGAAGACGATCGCACTGTGGGGAGTGGACCCACTATTGGACCAGAGCGATCTGGTTAGAGAGCTTAGATCCGAGACGGTGCTTGGTTTGGGCAGGAGCGAGGAGATCGAGACCACTTAACCCAAAGGTCTGCTTCAGATGTCAACGAATGGGCCACCAGGCGAAATAATGCACACAGACTGAAGAGGCCCATAAGGCCCAGATGTGGATACCCGGGCCATTTAGCGAAAAAGTGCGAGGCCACGACACTGACGTGTTTCGTACTCAGGAATACAGCTTTGCATAGTCTCGGAGCCAAACGCCGCGCGAGTAAATACTGATGAAGTATAGGTAAAGGAGAAGGATACACAGTAAGTTGGGCCACGATAGTTTGGATACTAATTCAATATATGCCTCACACATGCGCCAAGCATGACTGCATAGCCGCGGGCTTTGGCAGTATGCAAAACAAGATAAGCTCAATACAGGTTAACAAAGATATGCTTCAACATTAATATAACTATGTTCTAGTAATGGTGTTCGATATGTGTTTAGTTTTGCACTTTCCTTCCACAGACAACAGGTTTCTTAATTTTGTTGGTAGTGGGGGAGTTTAGATTATATTACAAAAAAGTTTCAAGTAATCATTACTTTGCTAGCTGACTTAATAGAAACAGTGCCAAACCATACAGTACACAATGATTAAAATTCACACTTACATCGTCAGAGCCACCATCTTCAAGGAAACCGACTAGCCTTCCATGTGTATACGAACGACCTTCTTTTACATAACAGAAATGGCTACAGGGTAGAAGGACTGCCCGATGCCACAGCAAATACTCATTCTGTACAACGATTCCTACAAGTTCCGAGCCTGAGAAGGCCTGACTGCAAAGTGAATCCCCTTTGCGCAAACAGAGTGACACTTGCCTGGAAAAAATTGTCTTTCCAGATTGCTAAGGCTCAAATGTCTCAGGCCAAACACCCCGGATATTGGCTTGCAGATTGCGAATTCATGAGCCCATTACGGGGTGTAGTCGCACAGAGATCTTAGCCCAATTGAAAAAAATGTCATATACTCCTCCTGACGTCAGTATTTCATGCAATTTCGCAGATGTTTATCTGAGGGAGCTGCATTTGAGCCTTATTCTGCAGCAGATTCAAGCGTCTTCACTCTTCGACCTACTATATATTCGAGGCCGTCATACATGAGATGAAATTGCTCGGGCTTAATGAGAAATTGATCGACGTCTATATGGCTGTTGCCGACAAAAGTTCACACAGTAATTTCTCAAACTTATTACCCTGCCGACTGTATATTCCTTCTCGCCTTCGAAATCCTGGGCAGTCACGGTCACCTCACTGCTAATTTCTTCGAAGCAGGCCACCACAGGCTTATCCGCGCCACCGGGGACAAGGGTGCAGGATCCTTCCTTCTGCAACGCCTCTTCCTCGCTTTGCAAAAGACGACGCTATCGCCTCCCTTGAGACCATGACGGCTTCTGCCTGACACTCAATTTTTCAATTTTTTTTTTTCCCCAATTTTCGAATACTTACATTTTCTTTAACAAATCCAAAACGAAGTTCCCATTTGCTGAATTTGGAATTTATCAGTCATAAAATGACATGAAATGAAAGGATCGTCGTATATATTATATAAAAAGGGTATCGGCCCGAACTTCGAGAGGTGTATCTCATTGGAGTCCAGCTATTTTTATGAATAGCCCGAATATTGTTATGTGCGCCTTGCTATCCGAAACTCTCGAAAGAAAAAAGTTTATATGAAAACAAGCGAAAGACACTTAAATAATATATATTTTTTAATAGTACCATATGTTTGCTAGGTACACTAAAGTCCATCGTATTTTTATGAAGCAATCTTGCTGGAGCTCATTTCGAGCACTTTATATTGAGCACATAGAAAAAATCACAGGTCTCATATACTTCGACGTAAATGTTGAAGTTTACTCACTTATACGTATCCGGCTCATCCTACCGTCTGCCCGCTGAGATGATAAATCAAAAAAACACCAGCGATACCCACCATTCTTAACCAGCTATATAACAACCCCGTTCATATAACGTCTGCTTTGTCTGTAGCTTCTCCCGCCAGCATGCAATAGCGCGGCCAACATATTCTTACGACGGGGCTGAAACTGCTGTCACAGTGCTACCTACGTATCCTTAAATTAATGAGAATTAATGTTTCGTGTGAAAGTCTACGGAATAGATGTGGGGAACAGTAAACTTCATCGAACTTGATGTGCTCTGTCGTTGTGGAACTCTAGCTTCATACCTCAAATCTATTTTGCATTTATTCCAAGAGTGAAACTAAGATCATAGATATTCGAATCTATATGTCCTTCCCTCAAGACCTACCCAAAAATATAATAGGTCATAGGCGCTGGAAAAAGAGACTCTTTACAATTTACAACGAAACCAAGTATAATTTAAATTATTTTCTTATTGAAGAAGTGTTTGCACCATTAAACAAAACGGATCTGATTCAAACATCGAATCCAAAACGCTAATCCCAGTGGCTTCGTTTTAGTCATATAGAGATAAAGAAATAGCACCATCAAATTGTACCTTGCTCACTGTTTCCTGATAAAAAGCAGGAGTTTAATTTGATCAAATTAGCTAAATTGCATAAACACAACTGCGTTTTGACAACAGCTACTTAGCGATCGTGTGCGACCCGAACTTTCCAAAGAAATTGCCAAAAGCAGTTACCATAACACCCACGAAATATTTCTATTGTCTTGTCCATTTAGGATCCGTTGTGAGAACAATGTACCAGAACAAGTTTCCGGGATCATGGTCTTAGCACGTCTGCCAACTCCCCATATTTATTCTGCACTGGCCTATTTTTGTGTATACACGGCCATGCAGGCACACTCAAGAAATCCCTGAAGTTGAATCTAAAGAAAATGTTGCGACTAAATTTGACGTTTACAAACCTGAGGGAGCCCATGTGCTGAGCAGTGATATAAATCTCGTTTCTTGAAAGGTAACCATCTCGCAGTAACTGGGAATTATTAATTAACTATTGTTAATAACAGGGTGTCAGAACACAAGCTAAAAATGTCCAATTTATAGAAAATTACAAAAATTAAACAAATCAGAAACTCAACACTAGAATTATTATCTAACTATTATATTAATTAAGGAAAAACAGAGATGCGAGGAGTTGCAAAACTCCATCGAAAATAATTATAACATAAAATTTATCACAATCAGTTCTGTATTACAGTCATGGGTCATCTGTGATTAAATTTCCCTTTGAATCAAATGCATCGTGTGGCGCTAATTTCCAGTTTATTTTTCCATAACAGGCTTAAAGGTAGAGGGGTATTTGTCTCTGATTCGGACAAGAATTAATCTACCAGCATCTGCACATTTAAAAGAGAAACCTCCACACACATGTGACAATAAGATAGTTATGGTGCTTCTTATGCCGCAGATTCGTTTAAAGGCCATAGAAAGTGTCGTCGAGCGCAAGTCCTTAAAGGTGTGTCATCTGTTTATTTTACTATTATGTTTTTAAACTTATAGTTTCTGCCTCAGAATCATTTTCATATAATCTGGATCCTAGGCACACAGAGCCTTTCGGTAAAATCTGACACTTTGAGATACCTATAGTGAATGATAGGAATATTATGATCACAACTAAAAAAGATCATCTTTTGTTGTTCTTCCATAAGTCCTTCTACTAGTACATCTCACGGAACTGTCATAATACTCATTATGCGACAAGCGACGCGCTCACTGTTTATAACCCAACTTCTGCTGTTGTTATGTAATGTTCCTCTGGAACGTTCCGTCTGGAAAGTGTTTCCTATTTAGGTGCATATTGCGATCTGTATTGGCTGTTGACCGAACGAATATTATCTCGTTGCGTAGCGTTTACATTGATCCTCTCTTATCTATTATGATCCGTATCAGATACTCGACTAACAGAAGTAAACACGACCCTAGAAGAAGGGTAATCACCATGCGAATTGTATTGACGATGTGCCAAGTTTCAATAGCGACTGAATCCTCATACTCGTTGAACTGTACTTTAGATTGTTGTAACAGATGCTTGCATGTGGTTGCCAATTCTTTGATTTGTTCCCAATGATTTTTCGTTTGTAGAAATCCATGACAGTACATTCTGTAGGTGACCTGCATAGAATGTCCAATGAGCATCGATCCCGCGGCTCGAATCAGTTTGTTCGCGCTTGTCAAACGAGGTATAAGTGGGGTCAGTGCGTGCTCGCGGATCTTCATGGTGATGTTACTATTTATCACCTCCGATTCCGTAGGAGTGTTATAACGGAATGGGTGTACATGACGAGTTGGCGCCTTTTTTAATGGGATGCCAAGTCCTGTACGAACAACGTGCGACTCGGGCCAACAAAATTCATTTTTTGAAAAGAGTTGATTGAACGCAGCATATTGCGCATGCTCCTCAGTATAAGTATAGGGAAATGGAAGTTCAGTAATAAGCAAGATGTCTGTACGATCTCTCCAATCCAGAATGTCCGTGTCGGGTGCAAGGAATACAGAAGTAAATTCATTTTTGTAGACATTTAACAAAACAACTTGTATCATTAAGAGCGTAAGGCCTAGAACGAGATGTCGCTGAAATGAGTAGATAATGGCCTTCCTTGGTTGCCTCGACTCTTCGGAGAGGTCGACCTGGTAGGAGACCAATAAACTAAGCAGTAGGTCCATAAGTAAGGCGACAGATTTGGAGCCATTGTGTGAATGACCCAAAGTTGAAAAAATCGCTACAACGATCATAACAAAAAGTAACGCAGCGAAACTCATGCTACTCAGGGGCTCCACAAGGACCGATTCCGACGGTTCAACGATCGCTAAAGGTCGCAGGCAATCAAGTGCAAAGGTGTGGCCGAGAAAGTTGTTGGGATGAACCCTCTCAGTGACCACTGTGACAGCAACTTTATAGGGGCCAAGGAAGTCTAAAAAGTATTCTACATCTAATCAATAGGCAGTTGTCTGATACCTAAGAATCAGATAATTTGTCGATTTATTTCGAAACGGTACCTCAGAATTAATCACGACAATTAGCCTAAAGTAATAAGACCGTCTAACTGGCGATTGTCTGATATCCCTTATTGTTGTTGCAGGCGCATTCGCCAATGGGAAACGGAATCTCGAATTAGCTTTGTTAAGTGGGTGATTATTGACAAAGAAGGAATCCACATTCCAGTGGTCCTGTTTCAAAGTTACAGATGTCCCAGATTGGGGGTTTTTACGCTGAACAAGGATCGCTGCATACAGTGGTCGCGAGCCCCACTCTGGCCATTCCTCAAGAATCATAAAGAGCACAAATGGTCTCAAAGGAGTGAACACATCTGGCGTGCGGATCATCAAAGTTGGCAGCTCGGAGCACTGGTAGATAACCACGGGTCGAGTCTCCCGAACTATGTTAGTTATATTCTCTTTGAGTCTCATGATGTAAATCATATCAGCCACATATTTTGGAGGCCAATTTCTGAGTATGATTGCTGATAAAGGCTTTGAACTAGGGGTTCTACCATGATCCAGTTGACCAAAGCAGGACCCCAGAAATAGCAACGACAGATTTTTAACTACAACACCCTTTAGTCCAGCATACTTGGTAATAATATCCTCTAACTTTTCGCTGTCATAGGGATTATCGGAGAGCGATTTACCTAGTACGGATCGCTCCAAAGAAAAAAGAAGTATCGCGATAGTTGCAAAGAGTTGGTCCTGCGAAACCATGCTGTTCGTTATCTTCACCTTTTTTGATATCGGAATTGACTAACAGATCAAACAAGGAGCAGATCCGTTGTTCAAAGTTCCGTTATTTTTCGAAAGGTTTTATCTCTCACTTTATTGGAAAGACGAGGAAACTATAAGCGATGTCCATTACTTCCATATAAGTAGCTAACATTATGGTTGTATTTCGCCTGAAAGTAGCATATCAATTAGTTAAAGGCGGCCGATTACAGGCTGTTTGGTTACCATATGACTCATCAATTCATTGCAGCAGGCAAAATATAGATTTCAGGGTCACAGCTGAAGGTTGAAAATCCACTCGGGGGTTTGAGAACCTCACTCGAGGTGAAAACCTGTCTTAAGTTAGCGGCATGATGCTAAACTTTCTATTAACTTATTATTAAGCGTACTCCAGTTTATCGCAAAATAATACAGTAAGGGGGTTGGAGAACATTTAATAAGTTCTGTGTAACTGTGAGCTATTAGGGTGTAACATAACGTATAAAATACCTCTATTTCTTAGTTGACTCTGAGCTGTTCCCCTGTGTGACAGACGTCGGAACCACCTTTGGGAATTACTTCAATTAGGCGCCGGGGCCACCTTTACTAATTTTCAATCTCTCGTACCTGGCAAAAATCGACAGATAAATTAATATGATAAAGAAATCCAAGAATTCCCCTCGTCTAGCAAAATAAGCGTTATTTCCTAAATATAGAAAATAAAAAGCATGTGAACTTTTTTGAAACATTTATTGAAATATCGTTTTACCGTTCTAGAGCTATTCGAAATCTTACGCATTAGTGAAAAAATGGTGATCGATGCCGCCTGACGGCGAGAGAAGGACACAAAGTCAGAATTAGCGAATTAATAATAATGCCATGAATTATTGTGTTACGTTGTATCTAAATGTTATGTAATAATCGCGACGCCCCATAAAGCGTGGCAATCAACAAACATCATGTGATAAAATGACTGTGCGATACCTTTATCGATATTGTGCCACGCGGTCACTGAGTTGTCGACTGCATGAATATGCCGGGTAGTATCATGAATTTGAGAGAGAGAGTAAGAGAGAATAAAATCGAAATGACACAACACACTCGTCCGTGTGACAAGAAGCATCGCAGTGTCGTCCTTCTACATGTAGCGGTTTTATAAGCTTCTCTATCTCGTTGCAGTGCCCCTTCGTGTCGTGCACAAACTTAATATCCATACGATTACAATTATCCTCGTTCGCTCCGCCCCGTGCTTCGTTTTGGGCTAACTCGCGTTTTTTAGTCCCCCTTTTTCATAAAGCATATTATTACTTCACCAATATAATACAAGGAACAGTCAAATCTCACCTATATCTCTCATAGATGTGCGTAACTTTATGTAAACCCGGTGCTAGTTATGTCACTTATCAATTCAATTCCCTGTATATTAAATGGATCCTTCGGGAAAGTAGGAGAAATGGTTAAATAGTACTTCTCTCGGTGACTGCTCCTATGTGTCTATGGTAGACCTTAGCAAGTATAAAAAAATTCAAATGAATACTTGACTTCGGTCTTATAATATATAATAATAATAATAATTACATTAGCGGCACAGAATCGTCGAGGGCCAATATACGTGCCGGCTGGATAAAGTTTCAACAGTGCGTCAGAATTGAACTAGCTTTACAACATAATGGAGGCGTACCTTTATCAAATGTATGGTATCGGGGCTATTAGGATAAGACCGACAACGGTGCTTCGTCAACTCAAACATATACAATGGCCTACAGGATTCTGGACCTATATCGCGCATAACAGGTCATCTATAGCGAATTCGGAACTGGGCGTTTTTAGAGGTAGAAGGGATCTGGGATGAGATCTTTCCTAGACACAGATCGTTGCTTAGATCCATACATTTCACAGATTACGTGAAGTCAAATATCGAATTCACTAAATTCAGCATTCGGTTAGTTGACGAAGTGTCTACCGCTGGTGTAGAATAGCTCTTACCTATTTCTTGAGAATGCTTCTTCAAAAGAAATCACGCCGACAAGCTTCGAACTAACTCCTCCACTCTGGATCTAACGTTGGATAGCCTGCGGAGAGACATTTCGTATTTGACACATCAAGAACTAACGTCGACAACTGTCAGTGACATTGGCATATCTACGGGTGTTGTTCCAACATAGCACAGAGAATAATGTACACTGCGATTATGTTTTTTTCTAAACGGTTTAATTGCTACGACAAGACCTAACTGCAGCGCAGATACATGCATATACTTCAACTGCATGTAAAATGTGATGTTATAATGTATTCCGCGGCTCTGATGTAATTCCGGAAGCTCAAAACAAGCAAACGAAAGACAGAGCATTAGCATTAAATAGTGAAGTTTTAACAATCCTTTTTCAAAAGCGGCCCTTTTTCACATGAGACACGCTCGATATATGAGGCACTTTCGTGCCTTGTAAGATTCTTAGCAACAGCCGGAAAGCCCCGGGGCGGGGAAGAAATCTGGGCGATCAACGTCATCATTGCCTCGAATACCTAATAATCAAAACTAACTTGAGCTTGAACTTGAGCCAGCGGACAGGGAAAACTTCAGACCTCGTTTCAACATTCAGTAGAGCAAGGACATGCTAGGACACTTTCATTAGTCCTGCCTCGAGAAATACTCTTTACAATTTACAACGCGATCATCATCATCATCATCATATTTGCAAGATTTATGTCTTTAATTATATCAACATTACACTTCTTCTCGGTCTAGAGGTTAAACTACCCATTGCCCTAAGTGGTGGGAGAAGATCGTAGACAATGATGACGTATATGTAACACAACAAATATGAAAGCACTTATTGATATATATATATATATATATATATATATATAGTGACTCTTGAAAAGATCCGTTGTGTCTGTTGTTTCAAAGTTCACACATTAATGTGGATGATCAAGAGGAATGTAATTGGGGACAAACTATAGTGTATTTGTCGAAATAGTTATCCTCACACCGTGTTCGCAGTGTTCACATGGAATTCATTTCTCCAAGAAGTTCAATCGCGCTCACTGATCGGTCCGTGCCATGCTCTCACTGTGTGTTTCGCACTAGATTCACTTGCTGTGTGGTTCCCAGCAGTTCGTTATGGCTCTTGTACATTTCTTGTTCCGTTTTTTCTTCCCGGTGTGGAAAATTCTCCCTGTACATGCGCCTAGAGTTCCGTCGGCTCTGTCGATTGAATAAACTATATCTCGCTGCCCAAGCCGTACCAAGGGCGCTCTTCTAAGTCCACATGTGCCTCCACTCATTTTCGATTAACGCAAAGCAACATAACCCCAGCAAAAGTAGCAGCGTCAGACGGATTGTGTTTCCGATGTGGCGAGTTCCAATGGCCACAGTATCCCCGTCATCATTCTGCTTTATTTTATGTTCTATCTGCAATAAATGCCCGCATGACATTAGTACTTCGCGAGCTATACCCCAAGCAGTTCGCTCTGCTGCAACTTTTCCACAATGCAATCTGAAGTTGAGGGATGCTCCAACTCTCGCTATGAATGTATCCAATAGTTTAGTGATCCGGTGCACACTAGTAAATCTGGATATCATGGGCGTCAGTGCATGCTCACGAATCGTCATTAAAATTTTACTATTTATGATCTCTGACTCATCAGGAGAATTATAACGGAATGGATGCACATTACGGGTAAGTCCCTGTTTCATTGGAAGCCTCAGTCCAGTTTCCACGACGTGAGGGGCAAACCAACAAGCTTCTTCCAGTCTTAATAGGTGGTAGAACGTGCTAATTGAAGCATCCTCGTCAGTATATGCATACGGGAATGGATACTCCATATCGACCGAAATGTTTAACCGGTGGCCGAGACCCAGAAGATCGGGGTCAGGTTCAAGGAGCAGCGAGGTGACGACACTTTTGTACACGTTTATTAGTACGACTTGCAGCATGACGAGAGTTAGGCCCAGCACAATCTTTCGTTGAAACTCATAGATAATTGTCTGGCTTGAGTGTCTTGATGGTTGGGGCAGGTCGACTCGGTAAAACCCTAGTAAACTCAAAAGCAAATCCATGACCAAAATGATAGATTTAGAGCCATTGCGCGAATAACCCTTGACAACAAACGCGGCCACGAATATGATAGTAAGCAACAACGTAATGAGAATCGATCCGCTAAAGGGAGCCACAAGGACCAGCTCCGACGGTTCAACGACCGCTAGCGGTCGCAGGCAACCCATAGAAAATGTCAGTCCGAGAAAGTTGTTTGAACGAATCCGTTCGGTGACTAGCGTAACTTCTGCGTCCCCCGAGCCAAAATTGTTTAAAAGATATTCTCGGTCCGCAAAATGAACAGCTGTTTGATATCTAAGAATGACATTACTTGATTTGTTGTGAGGGACCAAATGACCGTCAACAGTTATATTGATCTGAAAATAACGTGTTTGACCTGACGACTTATTTATGGCACTTATCCTCATTGCACCCCTACTTCCATATAGTAGCTGAAAGCTTGAGTTGAATTTCGTTTCGTCGAGTTGATTAACAAAGAAAGAATCCACGTTCCAGTGATCCTGTTTTAGAGTGGCAGTCGACGTTGCTTGAGAAGGGTTACGGTGAATCGCTGCGTACAATGGCCGAGAGCGCGACTTCGGCCAACGCTCAAGAATCATAAATAGTATGAAAGGTCTCAAATAGGTGAACAGATCTGGCGTACGGATTGGCAGAGTATGTACGTCTGCACATTGGTAGATGACCACGGGTCGAGTCTCCCGAACTATGTAGCTGATATTCGCGCGGACTTCGAATAAAAAGATGAGGTCAACACCATAACGTGGACGTCGACTTCTATATATTATCGTGGAAAGAGCTACGCGAGGCCTCAAGACACGGTCTCTCGAGGGACCAGAATGTAAAGGGTTGCACGACCCTACAAGTAGTAAGGACACATTTTCAACTGCGACACCTTTTTGTCTTGAGTATATATCAACGAGGTCCCCCAGGTCGTAGCCAAGGTGGCGTTTATCGGCTTTTTCCGAGAGAACTTTTCCTTGTGCTATCCAGCAAAAAGTCTGTATCACGAGAGTTGCACACACTTTGTCTTTCCAAGCCATAACGTTTTCTGTTAACTTCTGCAAGTTAACAAAACAGGTAGACGGTCAGATCATGGA
The DNA here is from genome assembly GCA_019614645.1 of Stratiolaelaps scimitus. NCBI lineage: Eukaryota > Metazoa > Arthropoda > Arachnida > Mesostigmata > Laelapidae > Stratiolaelaps > Stratiolaelaps scimitus. Next base: position 68,850 of record JABWDB010000034.1, on the reverse strand, counting down.
GCTGGCTCGAAATAGGCGGGGCTTGTTCCGCACTGCCGAAACTCACGGTTGACTAGAAAATTCAGAAAGTTAGAAACGATGCTCCCAATGGTCTCAAGTGGGCGACGCGGAAGTAGTGTGTCACCTGAAAGTAAAATATTCGTTTATTTTACAATGCACCTCACCACATTGTATACATAGCTCACCGCTTGTCTTTGAGCGAGTATATATTCGGTGTGTGAAGTGGATTGGTGGCTATTTACCAAATCGAAAGTTAGAGTTTGCTCCACTAAGAATGCCTTTATGCTGGAATAGATCCCTCTAGTGCACTCGTGGGGGTTTCGTTTTGCGCACTTTGTGTCCTGCAATTTCCAAACAACGAGACCGAAAGAGAGATACTTGAGTAGGAATACGACACAAACATTATTCCTGCATATGCCTTAGGTAAACACGACGCCTGACCTCTGCGACCCTGTGATCACTAGTGGGGCATGCATTATGAATTTAAAATTAAGAATATCTCTAAATAGCTCAATGAAAACAATAGAGAACATTCGAGGGTATCTGGCCAGCGTTGTGGGGTAAGGATGATGCTCCGGAACAGAAGTTTGATGGTGTGTTCCTGTTAGTCATTGCTTCACCTATAAAGTGTTGGCAAACAGCTGAGATATTAAGGCATTTAATGGGTCGCAAGGGGTTCTCTCCCCAAGTCGATAAAATGTGAGTGTATTGATTCAAGAAGCTGAATACAATAGTCTAAAGGAATTTGTGCGCCGATTACATAGATGTCCCGAGTTCTCGAAGTTAAGGCACCGACAAACGATCGGTGGTCTGAAAGGGGATTCCACTACCCGGGGAAGTCCTACCATTATACCATGACATTTTGTATCTATTATCATTGCATGAAATTTAATGGCAAGAGGAAAGGTGATAAAGAAATTCAATGATTTTCACGTCGATCCTCCTGTCTAGAAGTCCGAGATGCTATCCACTAGATCAGAAAGGGGACAAATAATTAATCTTACCATAAAATCAAGATGAATCCTCTGTGGAGTAGTCTATGTTTCATTGAAGTATTCAACTTTGAACTTAGCTCAGCCAAGTCAAATATACGTTTTTAACAAAAAGCCATTACATATCTTATATCATAGTATGACCACAACGACGAAATCGTTCGTAATAGTCGCCCTACATAAACAATAATATTTAGAATTTAAAAAATACTACTTGCATCCTCAACCAACGATGTCGTCTGTCCACTCCGTCAGTCATTCTGACATATACAAAAATATCTTGACATTTTGCTGATGTTTAATATTTTATTAAAAACACGTTTTATATATCAGCACCTTTCTATAGGTGGTTTACCTATGAACCAGGTTAAGGACAGTTAGATGGCTTTAGCGAAATACATTGAGTTGAGTAGGCTTTTGAAAACATTCATATAAAATTTGTTTTTTTCACAATAAATATAATAACATGGTGATATATAACTTACATTCCTCTATGAGATCTCGAGAGGTCAAATCGTTAGAGCTGTTTTCTAATTCTCGGAGACCTCCGCAGGGTTGGCCCATCATATTCCTGTGCGACTTCTTGCAGTAATGTGTAAGTCCACCATGAAACCTAAGTATACCTTCTCCTCGAAGGGACTTCGCTACTGCGGAAGTTATGTGCGAAGTAGCATATTGATGACAAGTGTTGTGACTACCGTGGATGCCCGCAGCTTTTGGCACCATGCAAAAGAAAATAAGTTCATATAATAGAAAATAACAAAACATATGCTTAACTTGTATTGGTAATTGGTTGGAAAGCTCGGGTATTCTTTCGCGTTTGGGTTGTTCAATTGCTCGCAGTACCAGAGCGGGGTTAGGACGTGGACGAGGTCTTTGCAGCTCCTTTAATAAACTAATAAAGCTTTGCCTTACTTATGAGAATTTAACCGCCATACACACTCACAGCGTAAATATCCTGTTGAAAAGCTAAACAAATGATTACAATATCTGCAATTATTGTATAATAATATTTGATCTTCACACAGCCTCAGCCACCTAGGCTCGTCGGTTCAGTTAAAGAATTAAAATATACAATTTACTAAGAGGTCCCTTGAGAATCATATCTACTGCTGTGGATGACGGGTGTTATAGAATGCTCTATGATTTCTAAAGTTAATGTATACCATTCATCATTCACTGAATCGACACGTTCAATGATTTGATTGAGTTCATCTTTTGGGACAATCGCGAAGACATTATCCCAAAGCTTGGCATCCTTCAAAGTCGTTTTTTCTCTGATACACGATATAGCATACGACATTGACTAAATGATATAATAAACTGAACTTACCGATCTAAGCAGTGCAACTCATTGCTTTTCCAGTCAAGACGATTGTGCCCTCACGCTTGCTTGAGAAAGGTGTTGTTGTTACAAAACAGATGCTGTTATCTGCCTGGTCACCAGCGTCGGGGCGCTCAGATGCGAACCAACCTGTTTCCTGTTTTGCTGGATGAAGTATTCCACTGTGGGCAATCTTCGCAGATTCGTTTGTCAGATAATTCCACAGTAAGTTAAGAGGTGGAGCGTAGCGCTATTGCAGACCTAGGTTGTTTTTTTAAGACGTACAGCTTCATCAAGATATACGCCAACTGACGTACGTTTAATCGAGGTGACTATCGATCAATCCCAGAGCATACAGCTATGACGAAAATAAGCTCAAATGTTGCACATGCAGCAGTTATTGACCAGTTTAGATTTTTTCTACAGCCGGCAAATGGGATTTGCTACCTGTGCAAACGATGTGAAGTTACTCGTATCCACTCGTGAAGAGGCGGACCTTGACATACTACAACGAGCGCTGGACGACTTCCGCGAGCGGTCCAAGTGCATACGACTCCATCTCTCACTGCATATGTGCGGGATGAGCCGGGGTGAACGGCAGCTGTGCAATACCTAAATAGTCGTAAAAAGAATATTAAAAATGTTTAGTACACGCACATTGAGTATGTACATGTACATGTTTCGCACGTGCACATGGAGTCTCCGGTTCCTCGTGTATTAAATAGACATATATTGCAGAGTATAACACAATGTACATTTGCTCAAAATATTTGCAGCCACTATGTTTTAACAATGCGTGAGGACATTTTTATGTCACTCCAAAGTATGAGGTCACGTAATAAAAATGTAAATAAAAGTGAAGTTATAAACAACATCGTCAGTGAAGGGGCCATATGTAAACATGATAAATATACAGAACAGGAAGTGGATCAAAAGACGAAATACACATTCTCCTATGCCTTTCGTTCGATGTCCAATTTCCCATTGGACTTCTCACCTACATGGTAAATCTTTCTGCTGGGCAAAAGGACGGAATTTCACGCGAGGAGCGCGCTCTATATTAGACGCAGGCGGTAGCCAAGAGCGTGGCGACTAGACCTTATTATGAGGAAGGGCTTCGTAAATACAGTAGCACGGTGGGAAGTCTTTCTTCCCGTTTGATAGATTGAAATAGAGATGTCCTCCGGTAATTTTCCATTTACCATTTACCTTGAAGGCAACGCAGACTGTCTGAACTGTACAGGTTTCATCTACACCGCAACGAGTTCTGCCGATTTCAGGGCAGCCAGGGTCTGCAGCCAGGGTCGTTCCTGCTCGATGTAAAGGATAACTGCTTTCTCTGCATCAGCAAGGCTCCAAGCGTATCGCATGGCTGCGGTACAGCGTGAATGTTCAACACAAACTGGATTAATTCAGCGAGAACACTCGATAACCGAGGGTGCATTGTATTGTAGCAAGCTGCATGCGACGTTATGTGAGCTGTTTTTTGTGGTGTGTATGTTGTTTGACACATACATTAATCTTATACGTACAGTCAGCGCGGTGGCTCGGACGGCTAAGTCTCTGGCTATTGGAAGCCAGAGGCCGTAGGTTCGAGCCCTGCTGTGTGACATCTAAGAGAGCTTAAGCATTGTAAAGTTGCAGCTCCTTTAATAAACCAATAAAACCTTTACCTTTTATACAGAATTAATTCCTCAAACGTGTGTGTGGTGTTGTACTCATTGGGTTCCGTTGTTTAACTAATTAGTCGGAATATTGGTCTCCGTATTGAAATTGATATTGATAATAAAATGGCGGATCATTCGGTCTCGTGTTATCGTGAGAGACGGTTGTGTACTTCCTGATATGTAGATAGTGCGACATTACATATTGGCGCAGTCGGCTATTTTGAATTTGGATGTGTGCGACCTGTTCCACGCTATCATGTCAGGGATACCGCCGCCCGACCCGTTTCTGCCCCGCCCCGGACCACCCATCATTCCGTTTGAGGTATGGTTGTCAATGTTTGAGACGTATATGGAAGCAACCGGCCAAACTTCTTCTTCGGACAGTCGGAAGCGTTCATTGCTGCTAACCTGTCTGGGAGCCGAGGGTTTCGTTCAATATAAGGCCATGGAGGGTCAGCCGGTGAACGTGGACGAGAAGAGCAAGACGCCGCTGTATGACACAGCAGTGATGCTTCTACGTGCGAGATTTGTTACTAGATCCGGACTAACAGCTGCACGTGCGGATTTTCTCGGTCGTTCGTTTCGACCCGGCGAGGGTGTTGCAGAGTACGCGACGGCCCTTTTGGGCATTGGGAAGCACTGTTCGTTTGACAAGTTCAACCTAGACCAGGCGGTAGTGACGATGATAATCGTTAATGTGCCTAATGAGAATGTCCGACGTGCATTACTGAATGAAGAGTCCACAGAGTTGACTCTCGAAAAGGCGCTCACGTTGGCGAAACAGGCCGAACAGAGATCTGCAGAGGCGAGTCGATTCGCCGGTACCGTTGGTATGGGATCGCGCCCGAATGTGTGCGCTGTCGAAGAGGTAGATGCGATCCGCCAACCGATGGATTGGAAAAAGGGTGGCCGACGTGCCCCGGCCGGTTCATCTCACCGAAGGCGAACCACGAATCACAACTACAGCAGCCCCAGCCATCCGAGCACGAGTAGAGCGACCGATGTTCGCCACTGTGCGCGCTGCACTAGCACTCGTCACACCTCAGATGACCCAGCATGTCCCGCACTCAATGCGATGTGTAGAAGCTGCCGCGAATACGGCCACTATGGAGTAGTTTGCTCCAAGTGGAAGAAGATATCTTGTGTATCAGAACATGAGGAAATGAATGACCAGATGGTTTTTGTGTATTCGTTGTCGTTTCTTCGTGATAAACGGTGTCATGTTTAGTTAAGGTAAATAAGGAAAATACTACGTTTATGGTGGATTCTGGGGCGACGGCGACCATTTTAGGTAGTAGTGATTGTAAGAAATATATGGATAGACTACGGCCGGTTAGTAAGAGGTTAGTGGCATATACTGGGGAACCTATAAAAGCGAAAGGGGAGATCGATGTTGAATTGGAATTTGATGGAAAAATTACACATTGTAGAGTATTTGTTGTTGAAAAGGGCCAATCTGTGTTAGGTATGGATGCTTTGCGAGCTCTTGGAATGAATATTGACTGTAAGCAAGGTAAATGTTGGGTGGCAGCTGTTGGCGAGGTCCCATTACCGGATCATCTTAAACAATTTAGTGGTTTGTTTAATGGGGATCTTGGAAAGATAGAGGGCTATAAGCATTTGATCAGAACAAAGAACGGGATCATCCCTAAGCAGTAGAAATTGAGGCGTTTGCCTATCGAAATTCGCCACAGAGTAAAGGAATTGATTGACCGAATGCAAGACCAAGGTGTCATCGAGAAGACCGATGCATCCGAGTGGGTGTCTCCGTTGGTAATAGTTCAGAAGAAAAGTGGTGATCTCAGGTTCTGTGTTGATCTACGTGAAGTAAATAGAGCGATAGTTGCGAATCCATTTCCAATACCCCACCTCGAGGATCTTCTGCTAGAATTAAGAGGAGCATCCGTGTTTTCTAAGATTGATGCCATGAGCGCATATTTTCAACTTGAATTGGCTGAGAGTTCTCGCAGTATGACGGCGTTCATCACGCCGTGGGGACTCTTCCGTTTCCGACGAGTACCACAAGGTCTTAGCTCAGCACCGGGTGCTTTCCAAGAAGTGATGCAGGATCTTCTTGGAGATCTCACAGGTGTCGTAATTTATCTTGATGATGTACTAATTTTTGGTAACACGCAGGCTCAGCATGATGAACGTTTACATGCGGTTCTGTCTAGGATCCAGAATGCCGGTATGACGTTGAATTCCAAGTGTGTTTTCAGTGTACCAGTTGTTGATTTCGTCGGATTTACCATCAGTGCGGACGGGGTTCGTCCGACCATCGATAACGTTCGGGCGATTCAGGAGATGCCAGTACCCACCACTGTTGTTCAACTTCGGTCCATGTTGGGTGCGGCGAGTTTCTATATACGTTGCGTACCGCATTTTGCGGATCGGACTGAACCATTGAGGCGTTTGCTTAGGCAAGGTGTCGTATTCGATTGGGGTCCAGAGCAGCAGACCGCATTCGAGGGACATTAAACGAGAGATTCGGAACGCTGCACCGCTCGCGATCTTTAACCCGAAATTGGAGACTATCATATCTACCGACGCATCGGACTATGGTCTCGGAGCAGTTTTGCTACAACGCCACTTCGATCGGGAACTTCCGGTAGCGTATGCTTCGACGGTTCTAAATACGGCTCAAAGCAAATATTCGACGGGTGAGAAAGAAGCATTAGCATGTTTATTTGCTATCGAGAAATGGCACGTTTTCTTGTGGGGTCGTCCCTTCGTGCTTCGCACTGACCACCAGGCTTTGGTGGCTCTCCTGGGTACTTCTGGCACGGGTCGGAAGCCAATGAGGCTGGCTCGTTGGGTCGAACGTTTACGACCGTACAATTTCACGGTAGAGTATCGTCCCGGTGTCAGCAATATTGTCCCTGATATGTTGTCTCGATTACCAGTGCCGGAAGTATTTAGTTTAGGAAATGACAATGAGGACGAAACAGTGGTAGCCGCTATTATAGATGATGTGAAACCTATGGAATGGAATGATATATCCAGTGCAACACAGCGTGATGTTGAACTCCAGACTGTTATTACTTTACTTTCTAAGAAATCTCGACCAGAAAACGTGCCCGCCACTTGGCGTCCGATTTTTCAGGAATTATCGGTGCTTGATGGTGTTGTCCTTCGTGGGAATCAGGTGGTTCTACCTCTCTCTTTACGCTCGAAAGCCATGACCTTGGCTCATTCAGACGCTCACCAAGGAATTGTTCGTACTAAACAGAGGTTAAGAGGTCATTTCTGGTGGCCGTCCATGGACAGGCAGGTGGAGGAGCTTGTCAAGTGTTGTGGCATTTGCCAACATCTAGATAAAACGGCCCAGCAGGCACCCGCTCCAATGATCCCAGTAGAGTTGCCTCATGGTCCATGGCAAAAACTTGCGGTGGACATTCGGGGTCCCGATGGTTCACTTCCACACAATTGCCGATTCCAGATTGTCGTGATCGACTATTTTTCAAAATGGGTTGAAGTAGAATTAGTACCTGAAGCGTCGACCAGACGGATACTGGGTTTCTTGAGACGTATTTTTGCTCGTGAAGGGAATCCTCACTCCTTGGTGTCGGATAATGGAGTCCAGTTTGTGAGTCATGAGTTCCAGGAGTTTTTGAGTTGTCGAGGTATTCAACACCAACGCACAGCAGTCTACCATCCACAGAGTAATGGGTTAGTGGAACGATTTAACCGAACCCTAGGTGGATTTTTACAGACTGCACGACAGACTGGTGGTAATGATGTTGAGATGAGGGTGATCGAGATGGTTGCCTCCTATAACTCCACACCCCATGCAACTACTAATAAGAGTCCCTCCAAGTTACTTCACGGTCGTGATATGCGTACTAAACTCACAGTCTTACGACCTAGGTCCACTCCTTTGGGAGGAGAGAAATGGAGGAAGGCTATCGCTAAAAAACAACTGAGTCAAAAGAGTTACGCCGATCAGAGACGTGCTGCTAAGCTAAGGGTTTTCAAGGAAGGCGACTGGGTTAAGATAAAGAAACCGGGTCATGTGTCTAAAGGGGACTCTCATTACTCGACACCTGTTAAAGTTCTGAAACGTCTGGGAGAAGTAACATATTTGACGAGTGACTCCCGTAGATGGAATGTCGCTCGGCTGTCCCCAACGAACTTGCAACCTGATATTGAGAGCCGTGAAACTATTGATTTTGGTTTAGGGCCGAATATGGATCTCTATAGACACTACCAACAGGACCAGCAACAAAATCAAGATTCGGTTGGACCGTCGTCGTTCATAACCGAAGACTCACCTACAACGACTGACGGTAACCTAATGGAATCGAGACGGAAACCCACCAAGCGTACTGTAGAGGACGCTGACGTTACACAACTAGAAGAACCTGACCTAGGTATCGGATCACGACGTAGGCAACGACCTCGGTGGATGCAAGACTATTATATTGAGTCTGGAGTCAGACAGCATGATGAAGTGGATACCGAGATGCCGACTCGATTAGATATCTCCAGTGATGACTCGGACTCTTAGGGGGAGAGAATGTGGTGTTGTACTCATTGGGTTCCGTTGTTTAACTAATTAGTCGGAATATTGGTCTCCGTATTGAAATTGATATTGATAATAAAATGGCGGATCATTCGGTCTCGTGTTATCGTGAGAGACGGTTGTGTACTTCCTGATATGTAGATAGTGCGACATTACAGTGTGTTTTTTGTAACGATTTGTTGAAATATAGGGGTGCCTTAGGTTTATGTCTACAACTGTATAACTACGTTAATGGTGGACGTGTTGCGGTGCTTAGGCCTGTTGAGTTCACAATTTGGATATTAGTTCACTATGTATGTATATATATATATATATATCGGGGGTGAACGAACCAGGGCTGCGTATCCGCGGGCTTCGGCAGTATGCAAAACAAGATAAGCTGAATACAGGATAACAAAAATATGTTTCAACATTAATACAATTATGTTCTAGTAATGGTGTTCGGTATGTGTCCGTTTTTCAAGTGAGCATCATTATGCTAGGCTGGTTCAATAAAAAAAATGCCAAATCATACAGTGCACAATGATTAAAATTCACACTTACATCGTCAGAGCCACCATCTTCAAGGACACCGACTAGCCTTCCATGTGTGTACGAACGACCTTCTTTTACATAACAGAAATGGCTACATGGGTAGAAAGACTTCCCAAGCCCAGAGCAACTACTTAGGCCCTACGAGCTCCGAGCCTGAGAACGCCTGAGTGCCACTTGAGGCTCCTTTTACCGCAAACATAGTGACACTCGCCTGGAAAAAGTTCTCTTTCCAGGTTGCTAAAGTTGAGATGTCTCAGGCCAAACTCCCAGAATATTGGCCTGCAGCCTGTGGCGTCGCGAGCTCAATACGGGTTTTAGTCGCAGAGAGATTTCAACCCAGAATTGAAAAGATGTCATATTATTGATTCGACGTCAATATTTCATTCAATTTCGCACATGATTATTTGAGAGGGATGCATTGGAGTAATATTCTGTAGCAGATACAGGCGTCCTCGTTCTTCGATGTACTACATAGCACACGGCGCGACGCACAAGTTGAAAGTGCTTGGGCATAATGAGATATCGATCGACGTCTATATTTCCGTTGCCGACAGAAGTTCACCCAATAACTTCTCAAACTTGTTACCCTAACGACTGTACATTATTTTTCCGAAAACTGTACAGTACCTTCCGGTGGAGTTGGTTGAGGCGCAGAAACCCATTTAAGCGTAAGACGAGTGCCTGTCACTAAGAAGCTTCTTATTTATGATACAATATATTTACATATGCGTATAGCGCAGGTGGCATACACAATCAGCAATGTCCGAAGCATACATACGAAATAACTTGCTATGAGGAGTATATTTTGCAATTTTGAACTGAAATAATATTCTTTGAATCATAAGAGATCGTTCACGACTTGAGTTATTATCTTCTTGAACCAAGAGGATAGTTTCCTTTAATTGCGTTGCATTAAACATTGGTAATCGTACTCCATGGACATTTTTAAATTACACACTTAGTTCTTAGTAATTAATACTAAGATTGCATTCTCCTTCATATTCTAGCTTGATGAGCCTCTGAATAATCATAGAACATTAATCATAATATTAATAATCAGATCTACACATCAAACCACCTGGAACACAAGTGAACATTTGCTACTTCACAGAAGAAACGAATTGGTAGAAAAGATCGCTGGTGTTACAGAAGTTCCGAGGTCCAAAAGTCAGCACTGCGAACTGTCTGTGGACCCGGTGCGGTTCACGCTGAGGATCTGAGTTATCAAACGAATGGCCCAGTGTTGCGTCAAAGGGCACGGTAGCGATAACACGGAGAAGGATTCGTGTTTTCCATTCTTCTATAACGCTTTCTGATATAAATTTTGGCGCCCAGCGTACGACACGACCAAGTGAAGTAGCAGAGCTCACTGATTACCGGAGAATGACGCGATGCCATCTCACGGACGCGAGGATATGGGCATCATTGGGTTGCCACAAGTGGAAAAATACACTCTCAGGGCTATCTGAACAATTAGGTACTTCTCTACGGCAAAGTATAGTCTCGAACTTTGAAAGTGTTTCCTGACCGCCTGTATTGATAAACTCTGGGATAGCTTCCACTTCGGTTGGTAGTGGCCGGCTCCCGCGACCGCGATCCACAAATCTTTGCAACAGCTTCCACGATGCTCTCTAGCGAACCTTGTTATAGCAAATCTACTGGTGATTCCAGTGCGGCTGTACGCGCTGCGGTTGCTCGTAACTTATCATCGATCTTGGAGCTATCATTTTCTTGGCGTTCGCACAGCTTGACGGCGGGGCGCACCCTTCGGAAGCGTGAGCCAACCCGGCGTTTGGCACCACTTTCTTTGTGTGTCGATTTTCTTTGTGGCTCTATGTTTTCCTTGCGTCCTGTCAGCGCTGTTGATTGAATAAACTGTACTTTGCTGCCTAGGTGTAATAATGGCGCTCTTCTGGTCAATATGTACCTTAACATGCGTTCGATTAACGGAACGGAACATGACCCCACTAAAAGTAGGATTGTCAGACAAATTGTGTTTCGTATGTGTCGCATGCCGATGGCCATAGTATCCCCGTCCTCGGTTAGTTTTATGGTATGTTCTGTCTGCAAAAAATGCCCGCAAGACATTAGAGTTTCACGAGCGATACCCCAACCAGTGTGCGCTTGTGCGTATTTTCCACAGATCCATCTAAAAACACCAGATATTGAACCTCTACTGAGAACTAATTCATAGAATTTAGCGATTGGGTACGAGCTAGTGAATCTGGGTATCATCGGTGTCAGTCCGTGCTCACGAATCGACATCATGAGTTTACTATTTATGATCTCTGACTCATCACGAGAGTTATAACGGAACGGATGGTTTTGACGGGTAGGCGCCTTTTTCAGTGCAATCCCGAGTCCGGATTTTATGACATGGGGCTTATGCCAACATATTTCATCTGCTATTAATAGCTGATTAAATGCGGCATATTTAGCATGTGCCTCAGTCTCTGTATAAGGGAAGGGAATTTCGGTCTCAAGTACGAGGTTGGACCGTGGGCGCATATCCAGAATGTCCGTATCAGGTTCAAGAAGCATGGAGGTGAAGACACTTTTGTACACGTTTATTAGCACGACTTGCAGCATAACCAGAGTTAAACCCAGTAGAAATTTTCGTTGGAACTCAAATAGAACAATCCACTTTGAGTGTCTCGATGCTTTGGGGAGGTTGACCGGATACGACCCCAGCAAACTGAGAAGGAGATCCATGATTAGAGTGATAGCTTTAGAACCATAACGCGAATAACCCTTGGTAGCAAACGCGGCTACCACTATCATAGTAAGGGCCAAGACAATGAGAGTCGGTGCCTTTAAGGGAGCCACAAGGACCAGCTCTGACGGTTCAACGAGCGCTAACGGGCGCAGGCAACTAAGAGGAAACGTCAAGCCAAGAAAGTTGGTGGCACGGATTCGTTCAGTGGCCAACGTGACTTCCACTTCAATAGAGCTAAAATAGTTCACAAAATATTCCGGGTCTAATCTATAAAGAGCTGTTTGATATCTAAGAATGACATAGTTTGATTTGTTGTGAGGCAGCAGCTCTGCATCAACAGTTATCCCTATCCTGAGATAATAAGATAATCGACCTGAAGATTTCTTTATGGTCCTAATCCTCGCTATACCTGTGCTTGCGTATGGGAGCTGAAATTTTGACTTAAGCTTCGTTTCGTCGAGTTGATTAACAAAGAATGAATCCACGTTCCAGTGATCCTGTTTTAAAGTAGCATAGGCCGGTGCTTGAGAAGAGTTGAGGTAAATCGCTGCGTACAATGGCCGGGAACCCAACCTTGGCCAACGCTCGAGAATCATAAATAGTACGAAAGGTCTCAAATTGGTGAACAAATCAGGCGTACGGATTAGCAGACTAGGTTCATCTGCACATTGATAGATTATTACGGGTCGCGTCTCCCGAACTATGTAGCTGATATTCGTGCGGACTTCGTATGAAAAAATGAGGTCAGCAAGATTACGTAGAAGTCGACTTCTGTATATAATTGTTGAAAGAGCTGCGCGAGGCTTCGAGACATTTTTGGTTCTCGGGGGACGAAAATTGAAAGGATTGCACGACCCGACAAGTAGTAAGGACACATTTTCAACTACGACACTCTTTTGTTTAGCGTACATATCTATAAGGTCCTCTACGTCGTGGTCAAGGTGGCCTTTATCAGTGTTTTCAAGGAGCACTTCCCCTTGTGCTGACCAGCAAAACAATTGTATCATAAGAATTGTAAACAGTTCGTCTTTCCAAGCCATAACGTTTTCTTAACCTCCGCAAATTAACGAAACAGGTGGACAGTCAGAACATAGAGCGGATGCGAAAAAAGAAACACTAGTTCCTACTGCCGAAACCCGCGGTTCATTAGAGAACTCCGAAAGTTGGAAACACTGTCCCCAATGGTCTCAAGTGGATGACGTTGAAGTACTGTGTCACCTGAAAGTAAAACTTTCATTTGTTTTACAGTGCACCTTAAAATAAATAAAATTAACTATTAATTTATTTCTTTTCACACAGTTTGTATAAAATGTATAACAATGAGAACATGCACATAATCGCTCACATGTATGTATGATCTTGTTACATAACAAGATAACCTGATAAAACATGAGTGCGTTAATTCAAGCTCTTAATTGGACGTAATTCTTGATAGCCAGTGTGTACTCTTCTGATAACAGATTCCCACCAGAGAGGAGCCTCATCGTATACATTCGGGGATCCATTTTGAAAGTATGAACTAAATAGACCTTGGGTATTCTCTATTTCAATATAAAAAAGGAAGCATGCCAGAGATTCTCGCAATGTACCCAAAATACATCTCCCCTGATATATTGCGAACCTTCGTCGAGTGTGATCACACACTCCGAAGGGTATTTAATGTTTTTTGATGATTTAGTGACAATTCTGTGTGAATATGCTTTTCCGAAGGTGATTGATTCCGAAGTGGAAGACGAATTGAAAAAAAACTAGCAGAAACGGTGAGAGAAATTGAAGGGGCAAACATTACGGCAGCATGGCTCCAGCTCATGAAGAATGAGTGGCCGTCGTCCTCGATAAAGAGACTGTTGGGCCCGGGGGAATCGATACTCACACCGAGAGGCGTCCGGGCAGTAGTTAAAACACGAGGGGCGGAAGTAGACTGAACAAGGACTTAGGGGCACAGTTTTCACAATCACAAGAGGCTCTCCAAATAGAAGACGGAGGGGTCGCAGTCTACAGGAGCGGGGGTCTATCTTTGTTCTGTAATAACCGAAGAAGGGACATACCAAACTGAGGGGGAGGATACCCATATCTAGTAGATTGCACGATAAGTAAGGACTGGACAGTAGGGAAGAAACCGTAGGGGTCTTCCAGAGAGTTATAAGAACGACCATGGGGAAATCGAAGGGAGTGGGTAAAGGGATAAGCCGCACTTCTACCTAAGAAGAGAGGCAAGGTCACAGATGATCTAGCGACTACTAGAAACATGCTGCCGAAAGAGCGATATCAAAAGTAAGCTTAAAGTATGCAAATGCCTGAAAAAAACATCGGGAGGCGGGAAGACTCCCAGCCTATAGTAACGAATCCCAGCCTATAGAGTAGAAGTTTGCTTGGGCAGTCATGTGCCGTTGGCGAAAACAAGGTCTTGTTTTCATTTGCGCCAGTATGATATGCGGATAACGCTTAATACTGTTAATCTATGAACCCGAAGGTTTAACTCGTGCCTGATTGCTTCACAACTTATGGTCGAATTCGAGGCCAATCGACAAATGTGCATGGCAGTTCTCTAGCTGATCTTTCGTGGACGCCCTTTAGACTTATTAGTACCATACGTCGACGGCACTACGCGACGACTGCTGCCAATTTCTCTGGCAATTGCAGCCAGAGTCTTTCCTGCTCGCTGTAAACTCCTTTTTCTGCATCAGTAAGGCTCGAAGCGTGTCCCATGACTACAGTACATTGTGAATGCTTAACACAAAGTGGATTAATTCAGCGAGAATACTCGATAACTGAGGGTGCCTTATCATCTTATACACCCGAAAGATGACACATTTTATTGTAGCAAGCCGCACGCGACGTTATATGCGCTTAATACTGTGTATGTTAGTTGTACATTAATCTATACAGAATAAATGCGTACATTAATCTGATACAGAATAAATTCCTCAAATGTGTGCTCCTTGTAACGATTTGTTGAAATATAGGGGTGCCTTAGGTTAACGCCCAGCACCGTATAACTGCCCCTAAAATGCAAATGTGCAACGGTGGGGATCGAACCCGTGCACCTACGTGTCTCCCCCGGCCCGTGTTGGCTGAGAGTCAGCCCGAAAAAGTTTATGTTTATGTTTACCGTATAACTGCGTTCATGGTGGACGTGTTGTGGTGCTTAGGCCTGTTGCATTCACAATTTGGATATTAGTTCAATATATTCATATATATATATATATATATATATATATCGGGTGTGGCAGTATGTAAAACAAGATAAGCTGGATACAGGATAACAAAAATATGTTTCAACATGATACAATTATGTTCTAGTAATGGTGTTCGGTATGTGTCCGTTTTTCAAGTGAGCATCATTATGCTAGGTTGGTTCAATAAAAAAAATGCCAAATCATACAGTGCACAATGATTAAAATTCACACTTACATCGTCAGAGCCACCATCTTCAAGGACACCGACTAGCCTTCCATGTGTGTACGAACGACCTTCTTTTACATAACAGAAATGGTTACATGGGTAGAAAGACTGCCCAAGGCCAGAGCAACCACTTAGGCCCTACGAGCTCCGAGCCTGAGAACGCCTGAGTGCCACGTGAGGCTTCTTTTACCGCAAACATAGTGACACTCGCCTGGAAAAAGTTCTCTTTCCGGGTTGCTAAAGTTGAGATGTCTCAGACCAAACTCCCAGAATATTGGCCTGCAGCCTCTGGCGTCGCGAGCTCAATACGGGTTTTAGTTGCAGAGAGATTTCAACCCAGAATTGAAAAGATGTCATATTATTGATTCGACGTCAATATTTCATTCAATTTCGCACATGATTATTTGAGAGAGATGCATTGGAGTAATATTCTGTAGCAGATACAGGCGTCCTCGTTCTTCGATGTACTACATAGCACACGGCGCGACGCACAAGTTGAAAGTGCTTGGGCATAATGAGATATCGATCGACGTCTATATTTCCGTTGCCGACAGAAGTTCACCCAATAACTTCTCAAACTTGTTACCCTAACGACTGTACATTATTTTTCCGAAAACTGTACAGTACCTTCCGGTGGAGTTGGTTGAGGCGCAGAAACCCATTTAAGCGTAAGACAAGTGCCTGTCACTAAGAAGCTTCTTATTTATGATACAATATATTTACATATGCGTATAGCGCAGGTGGCATACACAATCAGCAATGTCCGAAGCACACATACGAAATAACTTGCTATGAGGAGTATATTTTGCAATTTTGAACTGAAATAATATTCTTTGACTCATAAGAGATCGTTCACGACTTGAGTTATTATCTTCTTGAACCAAGAGGATAGTTTCCTCTAATTGCGTTGCATTAAACATTGGTAATCGTACTCCATGGACATTTTTAAACTACACACTTAGTTCTTAGTAATTAATACTAAGATTGCATTCTCCTTCATATTCTAGCTTGATGAGCCTCTGAATAATCATAGAACATTAATCATAATATTAATAATCAGATCTACACATCAAACCACCTGGAACACAAGTGAACATTCGCTACTTCACAGAAGAAACGAATTGGTACAAAAGATCGCTGGTGTTACAGAAGTTCCGAGGTCCAAAAGTCAGCACTGCGAACTGTCTGTGGACCCGGTGCGGTTCACGCTGAGGATCTGAGTTATCAAACGAATGGCCCAGTGTTGCGTCAAAGGGCACGTTAGCTATAACACCGAGAAGGATTCGTGTTTGCCGTTCTCCGATAACGCTGTCTGTTATAAATTTTGGCGCCCGGCGTAGGGCACGACCAACTGAAGTAGCAGAGTTCACTGAGAATAGCGCCGCGTGAACGCGATGCCATCTCACAGACGCGAGGATACGTGCTTGACCAGTCTGTGGAAAGCACTGCGCTTTGGGGGACCTTTGAGAACGTTTGGAAGTGTTTCCTGGCCACTTGTAGTGGAAACTCTCTAAACTTCCAATTCGGTTGGCAGTGGCCGGCTGCTACGACCGCAATCCAGGAATCGTTGCCACAGCTTTCAGCGAGCCCCACCTTGGCTATTTCCCAAGAACTATAAAGCGCACAAATGGTCTCAAAGGAGTGAACACATCTGGCGTGCGGATCATCAAAGTGGGCACCTCGGAGCACTGGTAGATAACCACGGGTCGAGTCTCCCGAACGATGTGAGTTATATTCTCTTGGAGTCTCATGATGTAAATCATATCAGCCAACCTTGGACGCCTACTTTTGAGTATTATTGCTGCAGTTTAATTGCTACGACAAGACCTAACTGCAGCGCAGATACATGCATATACTTCAACTGCATGTAAAATGTGATGTTCTAATGTATTCCGCGGCTCTGATGTGACTCCGGAGGCTCAAAACAAGCAAACGAAAGACAGAACATTAGCATTAAATAGTGAAGTTTTAATAATGGCGGCCCTTTTTTACGTGAGACATGCTCGATATATGAAGCACATTCGTGCCTTGTAAGATTCTCAGCAACAGCCGGTGTTTGGGATGGCAAAGTTTGTTAAAAGGTGTATTTTTAGCGTAGTGAATTTCTTTTATTGAGTAATATTTTTTTGGATCAGTTATTTGTAGAGGGGCAAGGTTTTGTACACGTTTATTAGCACGACTTGCAGCACAACGAGAGTTAGACGCAGTACAAACTTTCGTTGAAACTCATATTATAGATAATTGTCTGGTTTGAGTGTCTTGGTGCTTGGGGCAGGTTGACTGGGTAAACCCCTAGGAAACTCAAAATCAAATCCATGACTAAGATGATAGATTTGGAGCCATTGCGCGAATAACCCTTGGTAACAAACGCGTCTACAAGGATCATAGTAAGAGACAACGCAACGAGAATCGATCCAGTGAAAGGGAGTCACAAGGACCACCAGCTCCGACGGTTCAACGACCGCTAGCGGTCGCAGGCAACCCACAGGAAATGTCAGTCCGAGAAAGTTGTTCGAACGAATCCGTTCGGTGGCTAACGTGACTTCTACACCAGCAGAGCCAAAATTGTTTAGATAATGTTCTTCGTCCACAAAATAAACAGCTGTTTGATATCTACGAATGGCATAATTTGATTTGTTAAAAGGAATCAAATCAGCGTCAAAGTTTATACCTATATTAAAATCATGAGATGATTGCCCTGACGGTTTATTTATGACCCTTATCCTCGCTGTACCCGTACTTCCATATAGTTGCTGAAAGCTTGAGTTCAGCTTCGTTTCGCCGAGTCGATTAACAAAGAAAGAAGTGTTTGAGAAGAGTTACGGTGAATCGCTGCGTACAATGAGTTGACACCTTTTATGATTTGATATATTTCAACTTTTGCGAACAATTGCGACGACTTTGTCAAACGCTGTTGCTCTGCGGATCATTTTCTCCAATAAACAATAAGCTATATCAGATAACATTGACCATAAATATATGTCATTGAGTTAATTTACCAAACCAAGCAGTGCATGCTATTCTTTTTCCACTGTAGGCGATTATGTCCTTATGTTTGCTCGAGAAAGTTTCGTTTTTCTCAAACCAGAAAAAAAAGCCTACAAGTTAGGTTGCCTGTTGTTGTTGTTGTCGGCAATAGCAATTATAGTTCTGCTTGCACTATGGAGCTACTTACAAACAGATATGATCTTTTACTTGGTCGCCAGTGTCAGGGTGCGCAGTTGCTAAATTAGCTTTTTACTGCATTTTAGAGGAAGCATTTATTGTACGCAATCTTTGCAGATTCGTATTTCAGGTAATTTAGACACAGCAAGTAAAGAGGTGGAGTGTAGCGCTGTTACAGACGTCGACGTTTTTTGAGACATGCAGCTTCAGCAGGATATGTGCCAACTGACTTAAGTCGAAACAAGGTGACGATCGATCAATCCTAGCGCATATAGCTATGAATTAGGCACTCAGCCATGCTACCTTTTGTATTTGACAAATCTACTGTAGAACTAACTCAGAAAACAAGCCAAAATGCTGCGCATAGAGCAGTCTTTCTGAGACATAAGATTTGCAGTAAGATTACAGCAGCTAAATTTGTTTTTCCTTTTCATAAGATTTGCTATCTTAGACGTTGATAGCAAATCTTATGAATCTCGGACGTTCTGAAATTGTACCGAATTCTGCGAGTGGCCCAGGCACATGGGACTCCGCCGTTCCTGAGCATAACTGCGGGGTGATCCACCTGAGTCCGAGGAGCTCAGCATTCGGGTAGTAACTAGGAGACTTGGCTCTAAATATAATACAATGTCAAACAGTAAAATGTCTATAAATAATAGTTTCTCAGCCGGTTCGCTGCCGCACCCATGCGTGTTGTGTTATGGTTACAGCGGTCAGCATTACCGAGCTGGATTTGTTGTTGTCTGGTCGAGAGTCGATGCGCTTTGCACACAGTTACGGTTGGCTGTCACTGCCATCTTGACCTCGCCAATTGCAATTTTATTGATTAAAACGAAAAGGACTCCTCGCATCAACCTAGTGGGGGGGGGGGGGGGGAATCAACAGGAGTACACCTAGACAAAGGCACGACTGGAGCTCATGCGTTGCGGCTGGCAACAAGCAAAGAGATAAACATTTCGAATTGGCTTGCCAAAATTTTGCGTAACATAGATTATCCAGAAAAGGAAGGCGAAAACTCCTGACGCATTGCGGAATCAATCGCTCTATCTCGGAACTCCTGTCTGGACTAGCCACGCAGCTAGTGAAGCCCATGCTAAGAACCTGCATCGAAAAACACCGCGCTTTATGAATTAGTCAGACCTGTCGGGCTGTTAGTACATTTGTTTCCGGAAGGCGTCTGGAAAACTGACTCCAACGTCGACACTAGGCAATCGATCAGGAATGGAATTGCTGCTTTCGTCGAGTACATACTGAAGCGTAGGGAGCAGTGGTTAGTTGGTGATACTTCACTCGGTGCACCTGACAAGGCAAACAACCGGACGAAAAGATGGACCGGGGTGACCAACTGAACTAACTAACAGTTAATTGTCCCCTGCAAGCTTTGGCTTGAAGTAATATTTAATAATCCCTGCCTAAGTCTTCAAGGTCCAAGTCTTTTAGCGAGTAAGAGTCCCACACCACAAATATGGTAAATACTCTAGCAAGGAAGCCCGGTATCGATGCTGGTACCATATCCCTGTATCCATTAAAGCCTTAAACCTCTCTCAAAAAAAAGAACTCGAGCGGGCCATCCTGCTGTACGACAACGACAAGCCCCACATCGCAAGATCCGTGAACGCAATCCAAAACAACCCCGATTGAGAAGTTGGCTAAACACCCGCTGTGTTCACCAAACCTTGCGCCAATTTTGGGAAGAGGGATCTATAAATTGGGCGGGAGATGGGAGAAGGTCATTGATATTGACGGTCAATATATAACAGATGAATAAATAGTTAAAAGTGAGGAGAAAGTGTGTCCTTGTGAAACAATAACCCCCAAAACGTATATACCAACCTAATAGATGAAGTTAAAATTACAGTCCCGAACTAATGATGCAGATGAGAGCCAAAATTATACTGAGAAGGCAAATGGACATATGTATATAAGAGAGCAATTATTATGATAGATACCTATAATTTATCCAAAACATACAATAATTAGGAATTGTTTCTAGGGATAATTTTGGTGGAGGAGGATTAGCTGGGGACCGGGGCCGAGGCCGACATTGTCCCGAGAAAGGCGATGGCATTGCATCTCTGCACAACGAGGGCCGGGCGTTGCAGAAGGAAAGATGCTGCGCACTTGTCCCCGGTGGCGCGGGTCAGCAATTATTGATATGTTTATTAAGTGAGTCTCAAAATGATTCGCTCAGTCTGTTGCCTCAAACTTCAAATATTAATGTGGATGATCAAGAATAATGTAGTTGAGGACAAACGAGAGTATCTTTGTCGAAGAAGTACTAATTACACTGTGTTCACATGTAATTATTTTTTTTAAAAAGTTCAGTCTCGCTGACTGAGTGGTTTCCATTACCACTCACTGTAGACCCCTAAGATTTCGCTATGGCTCTTGTACTTCTTGTTCGGTTGCTCTTGGTATGGTAAGTCTTTCCTCTGTGTTTTCCTTGAGCCCTGTCCGCGCCGTTGATTGAATAAACTGTACATTGCTACTTAGCCGTATCATTGACTCCCTACTAGTCAATATGTGTCTCAAATCACGTTCGATTAACAGAACAGAACATAGCCCTAGCAAAAGTAGAAGCGTCAGCCTAATTGTGTTTCCTATGTGCCGTATTCCAATGGCCACAGCATCCCCGTCATCGATCTGTTTTATTTTATGTTCGGTCTGCAAAACATGACCGCAGGACATTAGTGCTTCGCGAGCTATACCCCAAGCAGTTCGCGCCCTTGCGAATTTTCCACATTCAAATCTGAAAGCGAGGGACATTGTAACTCTTTTCAGGTACTTGTCAAATAGTTTGGAAGTCGGGTCCAAACGAGTGAACCTAGGTATCATAGGTGTCAGTGCATGCTCACGAATCGTCATTAAAATTTTACTATTTATCACCTCTGACTCATCACGAGCGTTATAGCGGAACGGATGCACATGACGGGTGAGCCCATGTTTCATTGGGATCGCCAGTCCTGTTTCCACGACGTGAGGGGCGAGCCAACAAACTTCTTCCAGTCTTAACAGCTGGCGGAAGGCGCTATGTGAAGCTTGTGCCTCAATATATGCATAGGGGTACGGATATGCGATATCGAGTGAATCGTTTGACCGTTGGCCGAGATCGAGAAGATCTGTGTCAGGTTCAAGGAGCATTGAGGTGACGACACCTTTGTACACGTTTATTAGTACGACTTGCAACATAACTAGAGTTAGACCCAGTACAAACTTTCGTTGAAACTCATAGAAAATTGTCTGCTTTGAGTGGCTTGATATTTGCGGCAGGTTCACTGGGTGAAACCCTAGGAAACTTAAAAGCAAATCCATGACTAAGATGATAGATTCAAAGCCATTGCGCGAATAACCTTTACTAACAAACGCGGCTACAAGGATCATAGTAAGAAACAGCGCAACGAGAATCGATCCAGTGAAAGGGGCCACAAGGACCAGCTCCGACGGCTCAACGACCACTAACGGTCGACGACAACTAAGAGGGAATGTCAAGCCGAGAAAGTTGTTGGAACGAATCCGTTCGGTTGACTTCGCAACTTCCACTTGAAAAGAGCCCAAGTGGTTTAAAAAATATTCTGGGTCTATAAAATTAACTGCTGTTTGATATCTAAGAACGACACGATTTGATTTGTTGTAAGGGACCAAATCAGCATCAACGGTTATACCTATCCTTAGAAAACGAGATGATCGCCATAACAAATTCTCTATGACTCTTATCTTCGCTGTGCCCGTGCTTGCGTATGGGAGCTGAAAGCCTGAATTGGGCTTTATCTTATCGAGTTTATTAACAAAGAATGAATCCACGTTCCAATGATCCTGTTTTAAAATGGGAGCCGTGCTAGCTTGAGAGGAGTTGAAGTGAATCGCTGCGTACAATGGCCGAGATCGCGACTTCGGCCAACGCTCAAGAATCATAAATAGTATGAAAGGTCTCAAATAGGTGAACAGATCTGGCGTATGCATTCGCAGAGTATGTACGTCTGCACATTGGTAGATGACCACGGGTCGAGTCTCCCGAACTATGTAGCTGATATTCGCGCGGACTTCGAATAAAAAGATGAGATCAGCACCACGACGTGGACGTCGATTTCTATATATAATCGTTGAAAGAGTTACGCGAGGCCTCGAGACACGGGCTCTCGAGGGACGAGATTGTAAAGCGTTACACGACCCTACAAGTAGTAAGGACGCATTTTCAACTGCTACACCCTTTTGTCTTGAGTATATATCAACGAGGTCCCCCAGGTCGTAGTCAAGGTGGCGTTTATCGGCTTTTTCCGAGAGCACTTTTCCTTGTGCTACCCAGCAAAAAATCTGTATCACGAGAGTTGCACACAATTTGTCTTGCCAAACCATAACGTTTTCTGTTAACTTCTGCAAGCTTACAAAACAGGTCAGACAGTCAGAATATGAAGGCGACTAGAAATAGGCAGGGGTAGTTCTGCACTGCCGAAACTCACGGTTCACTAGAAAACTCAGAAAGATAGAAACACTGCCCCCAATGGTCTCAAGTGGGTGACGCTGAAGTAGTGTGTCACCTGAAAGTAAAATATTCGTTTATTTTACAATGCACCTCACCACATTGGATAGCTAGCTCACCGCTTGTCTTTGAGCGAGCATATATTTGGTGTGTGAAGTGGATTGGTGGCTATTTACCAAATCGAAAGTTTAGAGTTTGCTCCACTAAGAATGCCTTTATGCTGGAATAGATCCCTCTAGTGCACTCGTGGGGGTCTTGTTTTGCCCACTTTGTGTGCTGCTTTTCCCATGCAAAGAGACCGAAAGAAAGATACTTCAGTAGGTACATGGCACAAATACGATTTCTGCATATGCCTTAGGTGAACACGACTGCTAAACTCTACGACCCTGTGATCACTAGTGGGGCATGCAATGTCAAATTACAATTAAGAATATCTCTAAATAGCTCAATGAAAACAATAGAGGACATTCGAGGGTATCTGGCCAGCGTTGTGGGGTAAGGATGATGCTCCGGAACAGAAGTTTGATGGTGTGTTCCTGTTAGTTATTGCTTCACCCATAAAGTGTTGGCAAACAGCTGAGATATTAAGGCATTTAATGGGTCGCAACGGGTTCTCGCCTCAATTCGATAAAATTTAAATGAATTGATTCAAGAGGCTGAATACAATTGTCTAAAGGAATTTGTGCGCCGATTACACAGAGGTCCCGAGTTCTCGAAGTTAATGGTCCGACAAACGCTCGGTGATCTGGAAGACGGTACCACTACTCGTTGTCTCTATCCAGAGGAGTCCTACCATTTTACCATGACATTTTATATCTAGGATCATTCCATGAAATTTAATGGCAAGAAGAAATGTGATAAAGAAATTCAAAGATTATCCAACAATGGTGGAATCGTTCGTAGAAGTCGCCCTACATAAACAATAACAGTTGACGAGGCGAAAACACTAAGATACTAGACATTATAAACGATTTTTGCTCGCTCAAGATTCTGGTGGTTGGGGAAGAGCTTCTTGTTTTGCTACTGGCAACTTGAACCAACGAACTTTATATGAAATTTGTTTTTGTTTCCACAATATAACACCAAAATGTGTCACGAACAGCGTCTGCTGTCTGAATGGGTTGAGTAGTATGCTGATATATTGCTTACATTTTTCGAGCAAGTGAACTAAGGGCACAGTAATCGCTGTCCAGGATAGTGCTAGATATGTCGATACAGATCGAAATCTTACATGCAGGACGGGATCTGAGTGTTCGTTTCCTACATATGCCTGGCCAGAAACACGTAGGACAGAGGGAGCACACTAGCCGAAAAGATCCTCCGGGAGAAGGATAGGCTAGAACGGGCGCGGAATGCCCGGAACCCACCCGCTGCGGCTGGGCGGGAGGGTTCGCCCCAGAAGAGGAACTGAGGGATAGGACATCGTTGGAATCAACTGCTACAATCTTTGCCTTACATCATCAGATTTTCACTAGCCAGCACTAGTTGCATTCATACTAGTAACTCATACCACCTATGGAAAATTACGCTCTGCACGTTATTATGACTGCTCAGTGATGACTGATTATTGAGAGACACTCTCTACAGTTTTCTATTTAGTCTGATGATATCAGCAGTGGTTTCGTTTCAACGCGATACAGCTACAAGAAAAACATTAATCCAAATTGTTAACTTCTTTTTTAACTCTCAGTTGTTCTCCCTCGTGACAGACCTCGGCACTTAACATTTGAGTATTACTACGAGAACCTGTCAGGGGCTCCTTGACTTATTCCTGAACCCTCTCGTACCTGGCAAGAATCACCAGAAAAGAAAGATGATAAAGAAATCCAACGGTTCTTCAAAGCGTCTGGCAGGATTTGATCCGAAACATATATCCCTCCTCTGTAGCAGTCTAAGGCGCTCATCACTAGACCATCGAAGGGATTAATGATTAACCTTGTCATTACTTAAGATGAAGTCTCTATGGACTAGTCTAACTAATTTTATTGAAGGACTCAACTTCAAACTTACCCCAGTTTACACACACCCCAAGTTACACATTTTTTGTTACCAAATAGGCATTACATATACACCTAGGCTCGTCGGCTCAGTTAAAAAAATTACTTCATCGACTTCATCTCTTGGGACAGTCGCGAAGACCTTTATCCCAAAGCTTGGCACTCTTCGGGCAAATTTTCCGATAAACGATATATCATATGACATGGACCAAATTATATAATGGACTGAACTTACCGATCTAAGGAGTGCAACTCATTGCTTTTCCAGTCAAGGCGATTGTGTCCTCATGGTTGCTCAAGAAAGTTGCTGTTGTCACAAACAGATACGATTATCTATCTGGTCAACAGAGTCAGGGCGCTCGTATGCGAAATAACCTGTTTCCTATTTTGCTGGATGAAGCATTTCACTATGTGCAATCTTTGCAGATTCATTTGTCAGATAATTCCACAATAAGCTATGAGGTGGGGTATAGCGCTGTCGCAGACCTGGCTTGTCTTTCTAAGAAATACAGCTTGATCAAGATATGCGTCAACTGACTTACGTTTAAACGAGGTGATTATCGATCAATCCCAGAGCACACAGCTATGAAGAAAATAAGCTAAAATGCTGCGCATGCAGCACTTATTGACCAATTGAGATTTTCCCCACCACCGGCAAATGAGATTTGCTACCTGGGCGAACGATGTGAAGTTATGCGTGTCCAGTCGTGAAGAGGCGGACCACCACTCCGCCTTTCACTGCATATGTGCGAAGTGATCTGCCTGGGTCGTAGAAACCCAACGTTCGGCTACATACTAACAGACTTACCTTCAAATATATTCCAAACAGTCAAACATCTACAAATAAGGTTTCTGTTTCTATTATTAGTCCATTACCGCATCCATTCTTTTAGCGCAGTTTATTGACGGAACTGCAGTTGTATAATACTTAAATTCTCGTACGAATAATATTAAAAATGTTGAGTACATTGTAATACGTCCACATTGAGTCTCCGGTTTTCTCATGCATTAAAAAGACCATAGTGCAGGTGTACAACACAAAGTACATTTGATCAAAATATTTTCAGCCACTATGTTTTAACAATGCGTGAGGACATTCTTATGTCACTCCAAAGTATGAGGTCACGTAATAAAAATGTAAATAAACGTGAAGCTATAAACAACATCGTCAGTGAAGGGGCCGTACATAAACATAATAAATGTACAGAACACGAAGTGGATCCAAAAAGGAAATATACATTTTCTTACGCCTTTCCCTCGATGTTAAATTTCTCATTGGACTCCTCACCTCCCTGGTAAAGATCTCCGCTGGGGAAAAGGGCGGAATTTTACGATGGAGCGCGCTCTATATTACAGGCAGGAAGTAGCCAAGAGCATTTCATCTACACGAAAGAGTCCAAAATAATCGAAAGCATCAACAACCGAGTCGCTGCCCTCTCAGATCGAAGCTCCTGCTTAGCTCGGCATGATCCAGCAGCGGGTCCACCCGCCACAGTGCGATTGCCCTTGTGGGTCCCCCTGCCGTTGGTTTGTTGTCTGTCGGGACCCCTAGCCGACTCTTGATCTTCTCGAGAACGGATTCGAGCCCTGTTGCGGGTCATATAAGACAGCTTAAGCAATGTGAAATTGCAGCTTCTTTAATAAACCAATAAAGCTTCACCTTTTACGTTTCGCCGCTGGCGTCTTCCCGCCGCCTCCGAGCAAGTGCACCCTTGGGGCACCAGCTGAGGGTCAGGTCGAAGAAAACAAAATTGCCTTTCAGCGAGTCCCGCGAAGCTGTAATAGAAAGCGAGCATGCCTCTTTATGCGGCTACTGCTTTCAGCATTGAATCACAGTGTGAGAAGTTTCGAGTCAGACGTTATATATTTAGTATTATATATAATATTGATTGGTATTTATCTACCGGTATGGCGTAGGACTAACGCCGGGTACTTGGAACTATAGGGTCTCCGGCTCGAATCCCACAGGATACATACGAATCGATGCAATAGTTACTTGCAGATTTGTCAATAAAGTTATTAAAAATATATAGTATTCGATGTCGACAGTATTATATAGTACACGCTGGCTGGGTGGAACGAGCAGCAGAGAGCCTACCCCGTGCACAATCTAGCGATCGTAGCTGTTCAGCTTTATTTCGAGTTGCTTTCGAACTGCTTAGTTTGCTGGGACATCTGGGATTGTTTAAGAAACTGTTCGACCATCATTCGCCAGACAATAGTCGTATAAATCATTTCGGGAGGCGCATTTCAACATAACTTGACCCCAATATGATAATATGGAAGTGAATTATAAATCTATACGAATGCATAGTTGTGACAACGGTCTGAAATATACATTTTTGCCAGCGAAAATCATATCACCCTTGATCGATTGCTTTTGGGTCGCTACTGTGAAAAAAACTACTGTGCCGAACCTGCTCTTGCTGTGTGCCCCTCTCTACTCTATCATAGAACACTTTTTTGTCCCGAGAATTTCAGTGGCATTTATGGCACGCGCCATACTCACTTAAGGTAGAGCCGTCCTCCCTCTTTGCTTGCTTTGCGTCCTGTCTGCGCTATTGATTGAACAAAGTGTACTTTGCTGCGCAGTGGTAACAATGGCGCTCTTCTAGTCAACATGTGCCTCAATGCACGTTCGACTAACGGAACGGAACATGACCCTAGCAAAAGTAGAATTGTCAAGCGAATTGTGTTTCCAATGTGCC
Source organism: Stratiolaelaps scimitus (assembly GCA_019614645.1). NCBI lineage: Eukaryota > Metazoa > Arthropoda > Arachnida > Mesostigmata > Laelapidae > Stratiolaelaps > Stratiolaelaps scimitus. Next base: position 41,343 of record JABWDB010000034.1, on the reverse strand, counting down.
GCATCCCGATAGCCACCGTATCCTCGTCATCGATCAGTTTGACGTTAAACTCTGTCTGCAACACGTGCCCGCAAGACGTTAGTGTTTCACGAGCGATCGCCCAACGAGTTTGCCCCTGTGGAATTTTCCCACAGGTCCTTATGAAAAAGCGAAATGTTGCACGTCTACTGAGGATTGATTCAAAAATTTTAGCGAGCGGGAATGAACGAGTGAATCTAGGTATCATCGGTGTCAGTCCATGCTCACGAATTGTCATTAAAATGTTACTATTTATGATCTCTGATTCATCACGAGAGTTATAGCGAAACGGGTGTCTGTGACGAGTAGGTGCCTTTTTCATTGGAATCCTGAGTCCCGACTCCATGACGTGGGGAGCGAGCCAACATACTTCATCTGCTGCTAGTAGTTGGTCGAATGCGGCAAATGCAGCCTGATCGTCATTGCATGCATAGGGGAACGGCATTTCGGATTCGGTCAGAGAGTCCAAACGTGGGCGCAGATCCAGGAGGTCCGTGTCAGGTTGAAGGAGCATAGAAGTGACAACACTTTTGTACACGTTTACTAGTACGACTTGCAGGATAACCAGAGTTAGGCCCAGTACACATTTTCGCTGAAACTCATAGGGAATAGGCCGTTTTGAGTGGTTGGATGCTCGGGGGAGGTTAACAGGGTGAGACCCCAGTAAACTCACAAGCAGATCCGTGATTAAGATGATAGATTTCGAGCCCCTGCGCGAAGTACCCTTGGTGGCAAACGTGACTACGCCTATGATAGTGAGAGACAACGCACCGAGGGTTGGTCCGGTGAAATGGGTCACAAGGGCCATCTCCGACGGTTCAACGCGCGCTAAAGGTCGCAGGCAACCAAGAGGAAACGTCAGGCCGAGAAAGTTGTTGGGACTTACCCTCTCTGTGGTTGCCGTGACCTCAACTTCAATGGAGCTAAAATAGTTTACCAAGTATTCTGGGTCTATTCTAAATGCAGTTGTTTGATATCTAAGAATGATATAATTTGATTTGTTGTGATGCAGCAAACCAGCATCAACTGTGATACCTATCCTAAGGAAGTAAGATGATCTACCTGACGATTTATTTATTGCCCTTATCCTCGCTGTACCCGTACTGGAGTATGGGAGCTGAAAGCTTGAGTCAAGCTTTGTCGAGTCGAGCCGATTAACAAAGAATGAATCAACGTTCCAGTGATCCTGTTTTAAAGTGGCAGTCGTCTTAGCTTGAGAAGAGTTACGATGAATCGCTGCGTACAATGGCCGTGAACCCGGCCTCGGCCAACGCTCAAGAATCATAAAAAGTATGAAAGGTCTCAAATAGGAAAACAAATCTGGTGTGCGTATTGGCAGAGTATGTACATCTGCACATTGGTAGATGATCACAGGTCGAGTCTCCCGAACAATGTAGCTGATATTCGTGCGGACTTCGAACGCAAAGATGAGATCAGCAAGATTACGTAGACGTCGACTTCTATATATAATTGTTGAAAGAGATACGCGAGGCCTCGAGACACTTTTGGTTCTCGAGAGACCAAAATTGAAAGGGTTACACGACCCTACAAGTAGTAAGGACACATTTCCAAGAATGACGCCCTTTTCTTCAGCGTACGTTGATATAAGATCCTCTAAGTCGTGGTCAAGGTGGCGTTTGTCGGTCCTTTCCGAGGCCACCATTACCCCTTCCATCGTGAGTATCGTGATAGCTACGAACAGCTTGTCCTGCCAAGCCATAACGACTTCTTAACCTCTGAAAATTAACGATATACGTGAACAGTTATGAAATGAAGCTGATGCTTCCTCATTGTCGAAGCTCGCGGTTCATTGCAAAGCAAGTAAGAAACACTGTCCCCAATAATCTAAGATGGTTAACGCTGAAGTCAAGTGTCGTCTAAAGGTAAAACATGTACCTATAATGCATCTTACCACGGTGAATAAATCTGCTATATCTTGTCCTTATGTATGTGCCAAGCGAATTGATCAATCTAATAATTAGGGATGTTAGGGGTAGTCAGAAATAAAGACGGTTTCGATTTCATTGACCGAATAGAACTTAAGTTTGGGTTAGCTTATTCTGTTTAGAGGTTCAGTAGCTCAGTCAAAACTGAAACCGAATGTCTTTATTTGTGACCATCCTTAATAGTTGTAGTGTCATAGTAAGAGCCATGTCTCCCAAGGTTAAGTACAAACAATAGGGGGAATCTTACACTTTACCAACGCGTGATCAGCACAAGGTTGAACTACGAAGTTACCAGCAAGAAGTAAAACAGCGAAACAACCGTACAACTCAAGGAAGATCGCTCGAATCAACTAGAAACCATTCAACATGAAGATCACAGCGCAGCATGCAGTATGAGACCCTAACATCGTATGAGTGACAAGGTGGAACTAATATATATGACAGCTAACAGAGATAAGAGGCAAGACAGGCCAGTCAAATAGCAATAGTGACTGAGAATGCTAAATTTTTTCACAGAATTTGGTTAGTGGCGACGGTTTATCTGGGTTGGCCCGCAACCGCCACGTGGTGAGCGGGCGGCAGTTTGCCCTCACGGAGGGCGCCCGGGTCGGCTCCAGCGCTGGCGCGGGGGAGGCGATGCAATCCGCCACAGGAACGGGACGGATGGTTGGGAAAAGGGGTCGCAGCAGCGACCCAGACGTGAGCGAGAAGGACGTAATAAAGCGACCTACGATCAGCCCTGTAACACCGGGGTATGATCTTACGGGATCGCAATATTATACGTGGGAACATGCACCGAACACAAGCAAACCTAATCCGGTAATACCATGGATGCTGACAAATCCAATTTCATGTATCCTAATTGGATCGTTTGGCAGCGTAGAAGATATTGGTAAAATAACGTGATTGCTCTTATGCGGCTCTAGTAGACCTTCGCAAGTACGAAATAGTTCAAAAGGATATATTTTTTTTTATAAATGACCTCCTTTTGATAATAATAATAATAATAATACATTAACTGCGCCGAATCGTCAACGGCCAATATTCACCCGGACTGGATTACGTCTCCGGAGCACGTCAGAATTGAACTAGCTTCAATTCTGACATCAAATATATGCTATCGAAGATATCTGGGTAAGACTGACGAGGATACCTCGTCGACTCAAACATCTATGATGGCCTACAGCGTATGTATATCGCGCATTGGCAGGCAATCTACAACGAACTCGGTGGTGGGCGTTTCCAGAGGCAGAAGACATCGAGTGACTGAACAACATATTTTCTGCGAGGACAAAATCTTTCCTAGACACAGATCGTTGCTTAGATTCATACATTTCCCAGACCATGCTAAGTCGAAGATCGAATTAATTTAATTCATTATTCGGTTCATTGACGAACTATCTACCGCTGGTGTAGAATAGCTCTCACCTATTTATTGAGAATGCTTCTTCAAATGGAATGGCGCTTTCACACTTCAAAGCAGCACTCAGACCTTGGATAGCCTGTGGATAGGTACTTCACATTCGACACGATCTAACGTCGACCACTGTCGTCGATTTGTCTACGGGTTTTCCTACGTGTTGCGTTAACATTGCAGAGAGAATGATATACATTGTTGTTAATCTTTTTGCTGAACAGTCTCCTAAATGCGACGACAACACCAAGCTACAGAGCAGATATACTGCATACATACTTCAATTGCATATGAGATGCTGCAGATAAATATACAGATACACATACTTCAACTGCATATAAAATGTGCTCAATATATATATATATATGTTATATATGCGATAATGTATTCCGCATCTCTGATGTGACTCCTGATAGCCGAGACAGCTCGCAACATAAAGGGACAAATGATAGAGAAGTCTTCCCAATGGCGCCTCGGTTTTACTCAAGCCACGTTCGATATTTGCACCGTATTCGTGCCTTGTAAGATGGTCAGCTGGTGTTTTGGATGGTGAATTTTGTTGAATTAAAAAGTGTATTTGTAGGGTGTTGCATGAAGCATATCTGGTTTTTTTTCTTATCTCTAGACTTGATTAGGAGTTTGCGCGCCTTGTATAGGACGCGATATATCAAATAGCAGGCTTTTATGTTTGCTTTGATCTGCTGTAAATGAATCTGAATAAAATTGAACGGAATATATACGATTCGACTAAAAATATACTGGCACACTATTTTAAGATAAGCAATGATCTAACGTTATTAATACAAGTAGCACACGGGGTCATATTTGCTCAAAAATCAGAGAAGGTCATGTTCGGACGATTTTAGTCCTGCGTTCGTGTTTACCGACAAACGAAGCTTAATTAATCCATGGTTATTTTGCAAAAACATTTTGCTTAAGGTTATATTATCACATATTATTATGATTGTAACTGACTAATGTATTTGTTGCAGTAATAATATGTTTTATTCAGTAATATAGTTATTTGCGCGCAAGGGGGGCAGGTTTTTTGGATTTGATATGACTTGAGGTTTGTTTCCGAAACGCAATTTCACAATGCGTAGGTTCTCGTAATAAAAACGAGATAAGGATAAATTTATAAACAACATCGTCCGTGCAGGGCTTCTATACACACATAATAAATGTACACACAAGTAGATTAAAAGGCAAACTATACGTTCTTCTACCGATTTCCCTCCTGGTTCAATGTTCCGCATTATACACAGCACAATCAGATTTTCTTGCACTCCTCACCTTCCTGGAAAATCTTTTACATAAGAAAGGGGACCGAATCGCACGAGCGAGCGCGCTCCGCATGACGGGCAGGCGGTATCACGGCGGAACGTCTTTCTTGTCGTAGCATAGATTGGGAATAGGACGTCGCCCGGTATTTTTTCATTTAGCATTTCCTCTATACGAGATAGCCTAAAACTATCGAAATCGCTACCAGCAGAAACTTCTGGTAAAATTATTTGGACCATTATGATAAACATCGAGGGATCTAGGATAGAGCTCAGGAGTGCTTCGATATTCATAAGTTCCCACGTAGACTCCACCTCGCCAACCTTCACGCCTTGTCCTTTATGAGAGAGGTACGAACGAGACCAGGCCACGACGGTATAACTGCACCCAAGATGCTCCAGCACGACGGAAGAAGGTGTGTTGAACGGAACTTAAGGCTGCCGACACGTCAGGACATATCCCAAGGCAGAGTTTATTATCTTCATCGCGGAGTCAGTTATTTCCTGTGAAAGATGGGCCAGAGACGATTCCGCAGATATGGAGGACGAAAACCGAACTGACACGCGAGGAGAAATGTATTGGATTGAGGTATCGTTCCAGTGTTTTTTTTGCGAGAAGGAAATTTTCTTGAAACGCATGGACATCACCAGAGTCATTACAATCTCCATTAAAGAGGGTCGAAGCATTGCAGGGTTGACGTGGATGACAAAACGCTTCTGCCTGCTAAAACCATCCTCTGCTGAGTGTCTATCTCTTCCCTGGAGTCGGCACGCTTGGCATTACTTCGATGTCTAGGGACGTTGTGTTCTGCTCCGGCTGGTGTCCTATAGCCGGGTGCCTTAGTCTCCTTCGACCACGCTTGCCTTCCCTGTTTTGGTCCTGTCCGAGGACGCTTGGTCAAGTAATCCCCGCCCCATGTTAGCGGAAATGCGTGGGAAGACAATCTACCCAAGAAGTCCCGGCTGCTCGGTCCACCTATCCCCGGCCCATCTGGGTGGGAACGCGCGGGGGAAGCCGGTCTAGCTAACGGTGGAGCGGGCCCCCGGGACGAGGCGCTTTGGTGGCTCACTCGGGCCCTTCTGTCTCTGTCCTTAGTCTCCTTTAATGATCCCCCATCCAGTCGATGACTTACCCCTCATTTGACCATGTGCACCACCAGTTCATCTTTCCGAGAAGTTCAGAGGCATTCGCCTCATGGCACCTCGGCATACTCACTTAATGTGGTCCCCCAGACTTTCATTGTGGCTTTCGCTGTCTTGTTTTTTTCTGTTTAGTTCCGGACTTTAGTTATGGGTGTTGTATTTCTCGTTCAGATTCCTCTGGTGTGCAAAGTCCTTAATCTATGTTAATTTTTCCGAAAAGTTCAGTGGTATTTAGCCCATGGCACGCGCCGTACTCATTTATGGTAGAGCCGTCCCTCCGCTTTGCTTGCCTTGCGTCCTGTCTGCGCTATCGATTGAACAAAGTGTACTTTGCTGCGTAGTGGTAACAATGGCGCTCTTCTAGTCAACATGTGCCTCAATGCACGTTCGACTAACGGAACGGAACATGACCCTAGCAAAAGCAGAATTGTCAAGCGAATTGTCTTCCCGATGTGCCGTACCCCGATAGCAACCGCATCCCCGTCGTCGATCAGTTTGATGTTAAACTCTGTCTGCACCACGTGTCCGCAAGATAGTAGTGTTTCACGAGCGATATCCCAACGAGCTCGCGCTTGCGGGACTTTGTCGCAGATCCATGTAAAAATGACGGATATTGCTAATCTACTGATGATTGACTCATAAAATTTAGCGAACGGGAATGAACGAGTGAATCGAGGTATCATCGGTGTCAGTCCATGCTCACGAATTGTCATTAAAATGTTACTATTTATCATCTCGGATTCATCACGAGAGTTATAGCGGAATGGATGTCTGTGACGGGTAGGTGCCTTTTTCATTGGAATCCTGAGTCCCGACTCCATGACGTGGGGAGCGTGCCAACATACTTCATCTGCTGCTAATAGTTGATCGAACGCAGCAAATGCAGCATGTGCGTTAGTGTATGTATAGGGGAACGGTATTTCGGATTCGGTAAACTCGGAACGAAAGCGCAGATCCAGGAGGTCTGTGTCAGGTTCAAGAAGCATAGAAGTGACGACACTTTTGTACACGTTTACTAGTACAACTTGCAAGACAACCAGAGTTAGACCTAGTACACATTTTCGTTGAATCTCACAGGGAATAGGCCGCGCTGAATGGCTGGATGCTCGGGGGAGGTTAACAGGGTGGGACCCCAGTAAACTCACAAGCAGATCTGTGATTAAGATGATAGATTTCGAGCCCCTGCGCGAATAGCCCTTGGTAGCAAACGTGACTACGCCTATGATAGTGAGAGACAACGCACCGAGGGTTGGTCCGGTGAAGTGGGCCACAAGAACCATCTCCGACGGTTCAACGCGCGCTAAAGGTCGCAGGCAACCAAGAGGAAACGTCACGCCGAGGAAGTTTTTGGGACTTACCCTCTCTGTGGTTGCCGTGACCTCAACTTCAATAGAGCTAAAATAGTTTACAAAGTATTCTGGGTCCATTCTATAAGCAGTTGTTTGATATCTAAGAATGATATAATTTGATTTGTTGTGAGGCAGCAGCTCTGCATCAACAGTTATACCAATCCTAAGAAAAAAAGATAATCTACCTGACGATTTATTTATTGCCCTTATCCTCGCTGTACCCGTACTGGAGTATGGGAGCTGAAAGCTTGAGTCAAGCTTTGTCGAGTCGAGTCGATTAACAAAGAATGAATCAACGTTCCAGTGATCCTGTTTTAAAGTGGCAGTCGTCTTTGCTTGAGAAGAGTTACGATGAATCGCTGCGTACAATGGCCGTGAACCCGGACTCGGCCAACGCTCAAGAATCACAAAAAGTATGAAAGGTCTCAAATAGGCAAACAAATCTGGTGTGCGTATTGGCAGAGTATGTACATCTGCACATTGGTAGATGATCACAGGTCGAGTCTCCCGAACAATGTAGCTGATATTCGTGCGGACTTCGAACGCAAAGATGAGATCAGCAAGATTACGTAGACGTCGACTTCTATATATAATTGTTGAAAGAGATACGCGAGGCCTCGAGACACTTTTGGTTCTCGAGGGACTGGAATTGAAAGGGTTGCACGACCCTACAAGTAGTAAGGACACATTCTCAACTACTACACCCTTTTGTTCAGCGTACATATGTATAAGGTCCTCTAGGTCGTGGTCAAGGTGATTTTTGTCGGTTTTTTCCGAGAGCACCTTTCCTCCTTCCGCCATGAGTATCGTGATTGCTACGAACAGTTTGTTGTGCCAAGCCATGACGTCTTCTTAACCTTTGAAAATTAACGAAATTAGTGAACAGTCAGAAAATGAAGCTGACGCGAAGTAGAACAGGGGCTTGTTGCCCATTGTTGCCCAGTCTTCTGTTAAGGTGTGAGGTTCTTCTTATTATTTGTACTTAACTTTGGGTGAAATGGTTCTTACTGACACTAATTGAGCTATTAAAGATTATTTCGGTTTCAGTGACTTAAGAGAACATAAGTCTCCGAAAGCTCATCCTGTTTAGAGTTTCAGTAATTCAGTCACTGAAATCGAACATCTTTATTTCTGACCATCCCTAATGGTTGCAGTAGTAAGAACCATGTCTCTCCAAGTTACGTACAAATAATAGGGGGAACCTTACACCTTACCAACGCGTTTTCAGCACAAGGTTAAACTACGAAGTTACCAGCAAGAAGTTAAACAGCGAAACAGCCGTACAACTTAAGGGAGATCGCTTGGCTTATCAAGAAACCGTTCAACATGAAGATCACAGAGCAGCATGCAGTACAACATTTGAGTGTACCAGGAGACTATATAAAGGGCTACCAACAGTGACATGACTCATAACAATATCCCAATATCTGAAACACTATTATTGGTATGAATTACTAAGTTCTGAGACTCTAACTTTGTGTGAGTGTCAATATATATGGCAGTTAACTGAGACAAGAGACAAGGGAGGTCAATCAAATAGCAATAGCGATTGAGTATTTTACAGACTGTATGTGTTACCTCTACTTCATGTGTTTTACATCTATACAGGGTAAATATGTACTCCAGGGGTCCATTCAAATGCTACACGCCACAGTAGACCAGGACTTCTCATCATGGTTCTCGTTTAGCATTACTAATGGTAAATGATAATGGTAAATGTTTATTGGTTTATTAAAGGAGGAGAAGGTTTATTATGTTTATTGGTTTACTAATCTTCCTGCACTCGATACTGCACACAACACAGCTCAAATAGCGCTCAGGAAGACTCAGTAGCGACACATCCTATTCACACAATAAAGAAGCCGCCGAGCTAGAGGTCGACCTTGAACCGTTTTCCAATCATAACCCACGAATTATGATTTAGCCTTAGCATATTTCATTTCAGCTGTGACGGGAGCACACAATGATTTTTTCCCTTTCAAATTACTCAAGTAATACTGACTATATATGTAATATAAATGTGAGCAACTTACCAATGTAAGTAAGACTGTTCCTTCACAGCGAGGCGAACTGGAGAATCAGGAGCGTGCGAAGAAGTTTGTACGGCAGCACAGCAGGAATGACTGCAGAAACCACAGGCCATGGTTGACGTCATTGGGACAAAGGTTACTGTATTGCGTGTTCCTGTGAGCTGTGCATTCGAGAGCAAGCGCATGACAGTAACGCAGAACAATCGATTTTTCATACAAACAAAAAGCCATTAGCCGGAACAGAGTACATTGCTTTCTCATAATGGACGGTATCAATTTTTGAGTGCAGGAGCTGAGAGGTAGCGACCGGGTGAGCCACAACAAGCCGCAGCATTGAGCGTTCCTTGCTGGCATTCACCTGAGAGTTCTCTTTGGCTCCATTTGATCGCCTTGCTACTTACATGTATGTTTTGTACGTGTTCTGTATTGGAGTATAGAGAGCGGTAGATCCACAGAGAGATTAGGTACAATAATAACTCCCTTGAGATGACCCGGTGGCTTTCTTTCCTCCTTTAGAAAGTGCAAAATATCAACATACCGGTTTGTAGTTGGAAAAATTAGGCTTCAATCTTTTAATAATCAACTGATTAAAAATTCGAACGGTGCAGATGCAAACGAATCCTGACGGGGCTAGGGTTCTATGGAACAAGTGATATTTTTTTTGTAAAAAGATAAGCTCACCTAATCATGTACAAATAGCCATCTACCCACCCTAAAGAACGCTATGCTTGACTTTGTTGTAATGAATACCAGAGCTGATGTGAATGTTGTACCCAAAGTTGCTGCAAGTAAAAATGTCTTCATGATTTCTTCCCGTGGAGAATCTCCCGGGCCCTGCGAGCAGGACCTATCCCGTAATATATAACGTAGATTGTCGTCAACTCGCTACTGAACGCTCAGCGCCTATTTGACCTTGAAAGGTTAAGAGCTGAGGCCTGTCAGATAGGGGAACAGCTGAGAGTGAGCTCGAAAAGCAGTTTTATTTTACCTTGAATAAAGAGCGTTTGTATTGTATTGTATATAATGTCTGTGTATTTTATTGATCATGATTTTGCGTCTATAAATATAAAATAATTCGAGAAGTAGTTTGGACAGGGTGCCGGGCCAAAGCCGTCATGATTCGGCGGGAGGCTACGGTAAAGTACTAAGTAAAGCTGTACTCAAAGCGCACCCCGAAGCGAAGCCAGGAGCGCCTTCCAGGAGGGAATGTCGTTGTTGATGTGAACGTCCCGGAGGACGTCTGTGAAGGACACCGCGATCGGCGAGCATACGGCCTTTGACACACAACTGACGACTCAGGCGTGGCGCATGGGTTCATGAGGCAGAGCGGATCTTAAGGGCAGCCAGAAGGGGGACGAACTGAACCTGAAGTTGGAGGAGCAGGGCTAAGACCCCAGTGGGGGACTGCAGGGCAGCGGCGACGCCTGGAACAGCTAGCACCGCATTGGGATGCCGGGACCTAGCGCGGGCTGGACGATGAGGGGCAGGGAGGCGACGAGCAGGAGCCTAGGCTTGGGCAGCAGTACCATGGAATCTGAGCACCGTTGGGCAGGACCGCGATCCTACGGACCGCCGCAGCATATATAGCGACTCGGTGGATGTTGGGCCTCCAAGAGATCCTTGTGAGCGCTCTTGAAAAGGGTGAGCATTCGGCCCTGCTCGAAAGGAAGCTTCGACCGCCCTCTATCGTCATCAACAACCCGTGAGCCTTTACGTGAATGCTGACCTGGGGTGAATCAGTGCTCGCGCTTTACGACCCGCGCGCTCGTTAGCGGCCCCTTGAATAGCACAGAGGCCGGTGGCACCGTTGAGGCGTCCCTCGCGTCAACGTCATCGTATAGAGCATCTTCGGCTTTTTGGCGGCGGAATCCTTCGGATCCTCCGAATGCATCGTCTGCCCAGCACGCAAACGCGGTGCACGCACACTCGTGGTGCACACACACTCACGGTGCGAAAAGCACGCACACGGCATGCACAACCCACAAATAGTAGCGCAGCACAGGTAACAGCTGGCAGGACGTTGCTTTGTCGCTGCTGCAGAACGACCCCAGCGTACAGGCTCTTTGAAGTCGCCAATGCGTTCTTGTGTAGCTAAGGTTATGTGTGGCTTCGGATCTTACGTTAACATGTTTACTGTCAAGACTAGTATTTTCCAAATTAAAAATCATCCAATTAATAATTTATCTTTGTTTGACGTTACTTGTATATATATATATATATTGTAAGTAATGGAAAACAAAGATAAATTATTAGTTCGATGACTTTTTACTATTACCTCAAATTTGCCGTAAATTGGCCTAAGTGTTCGCCCAAAAGTCCTCAGCCGTCACGTTATCACCGGTGCGCCGTCCGTTTTCTATTGTGGACAGTCGTGTATTTCTTTTTAATGTTTTTGATGTTTATTTGATTGTTGTTGTTGTCGGAGGAGACACGTAGGTGCACGGGTTCGATCCCCACCGTTGCACATTTGCATTTAAAAGGGTTGTCCGTCTTGTGAAGCAATGCCGAAAGCAGTACTGTGCACATTCAAATGTTGGCTGTGACTCAGCCAGCAGCCAAAATTTATTAGTACAATGGTTCCTGTTAAATAATATAGTAGCGCATGGTAGCGGTTGGGTACCTCTGCTGGGATGCTGTTATACACAATATTTGATATCTTTCCCTGGGGTTGCGCACTTTTGCCGATAAAGGTTCGATTTTATTAGAAGGTCGACCGCGGATCCTTTTGAAGGGAATTGCCAAGAAGCGCATGTTGACTTCGCCGGGTAGGATAACGCATGCTGTTGCAAGCAAGAGAAACGCGGTCAGATAAACGGTATACTTTACGTGAGCCATGCCTATAGCCACCGTGTCGCCGTGATCGTGGAGCAGGACCGTTTGATTCACACCGAGTCGTTCCGCCGAGCCTAATAGCTCACGAATGACCGCCCAGTGATCTCCAGGCGTACTTCGCAGTCGCATAGCTGATTGCGCGGCGATGGCTGTAGACTGAATCGAGGTCAGCCCGGGTCGACGCACCCCTTTACCCAAACCGATTAGCTTAGGAATAATTGGTGTAAGTCCGTGTTCGCGCAACGCTGTTAAAACCCTGCTAGGCATCACAGGGGACTCATCCATGGCGGGCAGACGAAACATTTGATCGTAATAGATACCTGACGGTCTTAGTGGGATGCCGAGTTCGACCCGAATGATGTCTCGTTCGGGCGCGCACAGCTCAGACCACTGGACAATTTGGAAGAAGGACATGACTCGGATCTTGTCAATTGGCGCCCGGTAAGGCAACGAAAACATCCTAGCAGTTGTTTTCTTCAATGTGTAAAGGGTCCGATCGGGCTCAAGAAGTATCGCTGTAACATCGTGCTTGTACACATTGACGATGAAGTGTTGCAGGACGATAATGAATATCCCGAGAATGATTTTCTGTTGTGTATCGAATTGATGCTGAATTCGAGAGTGCCGCTGTTGATATTGCACATCGAGCTTGTACACCGTTAAGATACTAATGAGTATCTGTATAATCAAATATGTACAGCACGACCCGTAATGGCAGTGTCCAAACGAGACGAAGCCAGTGACGAGAAGAATGACTAATGTGAGCCCGACGAGAACCGGAGGTCTTAACGGAGCTAGAAGGGCTGACTCCGATGGTTCGACGGAGGCCAGCGGTCGCAAGCAACCATTCGCGTACGTGTGATCAATGTCATTGACGAATCGTTCTACCGAGCAGTTTTTCGCCGTCCAAAACGTGAAGTCCAAAGTCTTCCTTGCTGTGATATTTAGCGAATGCACAGACATGCTGACGGATATCGTGACTTGCCAGCCCCTATCAACTAGACCATCCTTTCTACTGATACTGTTGAGGAGCACTTTGCCGCGTATTCCTGCGGGAATTCGAAACTTCATGAGTTTGCTACCAGTCGAGTGCGTGTTGATGAAGAGACGATCAGCCGACCAGTGATCTTGCACGGGTATTGCTCGTATAGAGTCGGAAGTTCCCGAGTCAATAACGCCGAGCGAGGCGTATGCAGTGGTTCGTTGCAGCTTTTTTCCTCTTGTTGGGGGGCTGAAGTTTTCTATGATTACAAAAACTATAAAGGGCCTCAGAAAGGCGAGTGGATCTCTCGTTGTTGGAATGTCTCGGCATTGGTATACCACGAAGGGTCTCGGCACCTTAACCATGGCGACAATATTTTCCGACACTGGGTTTAGAAGCACAACCGTCTCACAAGGGGTAACACGTCGCTTAGGTGTGTGCTTTACGACTTTTCTGTAGATAATCATTGGCACGACAAAGTGTGAACCCACACCGTCCTCTATCGCTCGTTGCAACCCAGCTGGGGTACAGCTGCCCAGTAGTAAAAGCGATATATTTTCGATTGGGACGTTCTTCTGCTGGGCGTATTTACTAATTATGTCCATGAAGTTACTGGGCGGCGGGTTATTTACACAGCCTGCGGGTGTTACATTGGCGCACAAAAGCAGCGAGAGAAGTCCTCTCACAAACGAGAAATACGGCGCCCGAGTTGTCATACTGACTGCTCATGGTAGCTTGTGTACGGACAGCAGATTCGTCTTACCTTCGTTCTCTGTACTCACTGACTGAAGATCACATCAAGTCAATGCACACGTGAGACCTCATGAAAGCGTATTTCAACCATGTCAGCTAAATCCACAACTTTGGTCGCTATTATGAACTACGCCAAACAGTTCTAGTGGAGCGATCCAATGCAGTAATTGGGTTAACAGTCATCCTCAATGAAAGTCAGTCAGCTGCGAGTCAGCATTGAGCAAACAGTTCACTCTGCGTTAAGCGCTTAGTCTTCGCACACCACATCGTATTACACCTTACTACCGCATATATGCACTTCGGCAGGGGAAGAGCGCGTGCAAATAATTAAAAAAAAGAAAATTAATGTTCCGCTGTTCCACTCTCAAATGTGACGTGGCGCAAATACCGTGCAAGTTTAGAAGTGCGTGACGATTTCGTTTACTGGCAAAAGCCCAAGAACATGTCGCGCCTGTGGTTCAGTGGAATTGGCTTTGAGTGCGGCCCGATCGATCGTTCTATGTCTGCCAAACTGCATCGACTCCGAGAACGTTGGCAGTGTTCAACTCGACTGATGCTCGCTGCACTCATAAGCTTCAACTAATGGAGGTGGATGATTATGAAATTGGCCAATTTTCGAGCTATTTATAAATTTGCATTTCTTTATTCGTAAATGCTTCGGCTTAGTTTTCGTGTTTTTTTCTTTGCTAAACGCTACAATCTGTTCATGGATTATGTTCGAAATTGTTTCTGCACTCTACGATACTCGGTGCTTTTCAAGACGTCATAACCAGGAGCGCTTTGGGCGTACGAGAACCCCCCACAAACACTCACAGTTAATGGATCAATGACGAATAAACGGGACAGGCTGCGTTTGTCCGAGGTAATTAATAGTGTCTCGCGTAAACTCAGCAGGAAGTTGATTCAAATGTTTCCACTCTAAATAAAAATAGATAATAATTTTATTGACTACAAAAACCAGAAACTAACTGGCACTTTCGTCCCAATTTTGACCGTTACGAAATTCCTTATTAGCAAATAAGTTGGTTGTGTGAAGCACGTCAAAAACGTGTTGCTTAGGCTAAACTCGTTCGAGCTGCTCTAGCTGTATGTTGTTAATAGTCACGGTGTCTTGTTTACCATTATTATTATTACATTTCACTCTCGGTTTTCAGCAAAAAAAAGAGACATTATGAATACAGAATAACTAATCGCTATGCCCCCGCAGCCCTAGAAGCTGGTTATGTATGGCAAGTGTTTAACCTACTTGATGTAAATGTCATGCGTGAAGCTATTATAGGATATAGCTCAACAGTCTTTAATTGGCTTTCGAAAACTTGGACTGCGCTTTATATAAAACAGACCAAATTTCATTGAGTTGAGAGCCCTGTTTTTAACGTTCCCTAAAGGTCTCTTTGCTATTATTACTAGTATGACAAGCTTATCAAATATGGATAACATTTCATATACCTACCATATATCATATTACATAATTTCTAATTGAGCTGAAGGCAATTAGTAATTAGAAGTAGGCCTCACTCCAGGCAACCCACCTCTCTCTTCCCCCTTACCTTTAAAGTCTTAGGCGGATACTGCCCGCTCACTGCGAGCGTCCTCGAAGGGGTCTATCATAGGCTGATCCGCGCAACCGCGACAAGCGCGCAGGACCTTTCCTTCTGCGACGCTGCAACGGTGCAGAGAGGCAATGCTATCGCCTTCCTCGGGACAATGTCGACCTCGGTCTCGGTCGCCAACTGATCTCCCCACCCAACTAATTCCTAATTATTGTATGTTTGCTAACTAATAAATATGTCATGCCGATAGGGGACGGGAAGACGTCAGATGGGAGAGGGACAGCGGGACCAGCCGAAACGAAAAAATTGAAAAGTCCATACTCACCGATCTCAAACAACTCGAATGTTCTCAACCTTCTACGACCAGAGTGCTGGAGAACTGACAAGCACGGATATTCTGAGTGCAATGAATACAAATTGTTTATCTACAACCGTTGGATTGTTCCTGTGCGAGGGTGTATGCGAATAAAAGTGGCCCATGCCACTCTCATTTCAGACTGAGACGAAAAAGCGGCCTCGATCGATCTAAACCGGCCATGGCGAGTGGCTACGATATTTTCAAGGCGCAGAATCACGGAAAATTACGGCGGGGATGCCAGACAGGAGGAATTGTTAGATGCAACGACTCTCAGGAGACTTGAAACTAAGGTTAGCATATCTCTAAAGCTGCCATAAATTGTTTGTTTCACGCCGGTATTTCTTTCAAACACACCTCGTACGTGATTCTTAAGCACACGTCGTCTGCGGTTGTTCCTGCGGATGGTAGGCCTGAGTATCAGCAATGTTTTCGGGTTTGGCGTTATCTGCTAAATTCCGTCCCTTGCTGTCTTCTCTATTGGTACACTAAGAGACACAGGTGCATTTAACAATGATTGTATTCAAGCCGGTCAGCTTTGTATATATACCATAAATAAGGTTCGCTTATTCGTCGTACATCGAAGGGGGGAGCCTACTTAATAAACTGAAATGAATCGACACTTATATACATAACTATGTATCCCTTATATATATATATGGATTATATGTACAAGCAATATTCTTACTTTGCCTCTACGTGAAGTCTTTAACAGTTCGTGACCTGTCACTTGACTTTTAGATTAACCACCGACGCTAACAACTGCCACATTGACTCGTGTGGACCCACTACTAAGTTAGTAATTGAAGCTAAGAAAACCAGCTAGCCATTAATGTGATGAGACCGGTGATATTTAATTTTACAGCATTCGTCCAAATCAGACTTTGAAAATGATTAGCGTTTTATATTATGTGTCCTGCGACGTATGACTCAGCGAAAATAACCTTACGGGGTTTGCGTAACACGCTGCCCGTAATCCGAACAATACCTTGAACGATCAAGTTCGTATGTTCATTAATCTTTATTTGAGGCAAGGAGGACCGGTGTTTCCTGAAGCTATATTGATTATTTGACAGGGCCCGTAGTCGTCTGCGTAGTTCTGCAGGCACACCCCTCTGTGGCATTGGAAAGCGTACCCAGCAAGCATATAAATCTCTAAGATCCATCGTATATATATTATATATATATATATAAACACCTTATTCAAGTGTTACCACAGCACATATTCATCACGTGATCACATGTACCCTATACTATACACATAGGTTCACCCCGAAAAAACGAATTCGTGTAACTCGCGAGAGATTCTCCGTGGGAATGTATCATTCACACAACAATTCCTAGCGATGAATTTCGGTACTATACTCCTGCGATATCTAGCTGAAGTCTCTATTGTGCTAAACACATCTTTCATTAGCCCGTTGTGCATCATTTTCAATGCATGCTGAATGTACGCTTCTCAATAGCATCAAATCTCGCTTAGGTTGGGACCAGATTCATCTCACTCCTATAACACTGACACCTAGAAAATACTCGATCCAAGTAAACGTCGCCTACTTTCAAAGACAGGATAATTTGCTTTAGATTATATCTGTCCAGCAGCACACATCTGAACATCTGAGCACCACACAACCTCCTTGCCGTACAGACAGGGCATGGTTAGCTGACTCTCAACCACTTTCCTTCTCTCTCTCTCTCTCCCCAGGCTTCCTCTCTTGGACCTCTGTCCGCTTCCCCTCTATATAGGACTCCTGTGGTCAATATGGTGGGTGCTGAAAGCCCCGTATATACGAACACGCAGTATTTATGACACATGCAGGGGGTGTACAATGCCTTCCTTTCTGCACAGTGGTAGCTGTGCCGCAGACCACATTAGTTGCTATTACTACTTTTCAAATCTTATTTCAGAGATACTGTCCATACTCAGATTTGAACCTCCGACCCCACAAAACTCCCTTTGATAATGCCTGCATTGCCCACCACGCCATGCCCGCAGTCGGCTCCTCGGGTACATTTGTGGTACGGCATCTTGTATGCCGTACGGAGAACTCTCATGATATCTCCATCAGTGGAATGATCCTGCAGCTCCTGGGCAGCCACGTGGCGGTTCGCTCCGAGGATGCGGCGGTGGCGTGGGTCCAGTCCGTCAACCTCAAAACTTACATACGGGTAGTCACTAGCGCTTATACAGTCTTCTTGAACGCACCATCTCATCACCCTGCTTGTCGTTTGTCCCGCGCAGATCCTGAGATCTAGGTAGGACTCCTGGCTAAGCTGTGGCTTATAGAGGTGAGCGCCAGTCCGTCATTCAAGAGGAAGAGGTTACTCAGAGCCATGTGCTCCGAAAAAGCACATCCTATGGGACAGATGTGAGAACTTCCCCATTCCACGCCCTGTTGAAGTTATCGGTTACGACGACATTTCGACTATCCTGGTTTTCCACGCTGGCGTCTTCAAGCGTCTTCTTGGTTTTCCTCAAGAAAAGTCGAGCATACGCTACGGTTTCAGTTTGCGGAGAAGTAACAGCTGGTGAGGACGGGGCCGCCGTCCAATTCTAGCCGCGCATACCCCCGCCCTTCGTCGCCCTCTCACAACAGTATCTCTCTCTCTCTCTCTCTCGCCGGCACCACCAGATCGATCGCCGAACAGACGCCGTGTCCTTGGCCTCGTCGATGGTCCACTTGCCTTGGGTCACCTTACTGGTAACGATCCTCTCGTTAGATTCGCTAATGAGGAAGAAGTCAACATGAGATGGGGGTGACGCTGCCTGCAGCGGTGTCTGTGTTCTCTGATTAGGCAGTCCTTCTCAACGAGAGATCTGGGCCATCTCCTCTCAGAGAGTCACGGATTCCTGTCGCATCTGTGCTATTTCCCTCTTGAACTATTGCTTTAGTTTTCCTGTACGATTCTCAAGGCCCTTAGCTTTTCACCCTGATTGGTGTCCCAAGCCATATTGCGGAGAAACTTGCGAAGCTACTAAGCAAACTGTGCTGCTCGCAGTTTTCCCAATCTGTTCTGTTGAGATCCCAACGCCCATGTTTTCTTCGGAGTTCTTTGTCTCCCTTTCAAATGCCTTTCTCCGCTGTTTCGGAGGAGCCCGGAACACTCATATTTTGCTCGATATTTCCAGTTTCTTCAATGTTTCCGCAAAATTCCGCTCTAGTAAGCCAAAGTTCGCACTTATACCTTGATCCTAAATCTATAACACTAGCAGTGGAAGAAGCCCAAGGGTGACCCTTACCTGAACCTGCCCCAAAATAGGTGCTCTATAAGGTATAAAATAGGTGCTCTCACTCGACACTGGCTCTGCTTTTAACGGGCTAAGAGTGGCAAGGGGAACGACTCTGGAGACTGCCTCGCGGCACCGCCCATGAAGAGAAGTATTGAAAACTCCCTGGTCAAATCAAGCACTGTAAGAACGTACGTGAGCGACATCCAAACCGATCTACCAATTCTGCGTGGATCGCCAAGCTGCACAATGGGGAAAACGGGGAAATTGTCATATCTGGGAAACAAATGCCCAGTGTTCCTCACAGCTGCCGGGGAAGCGGTTTCGACGTGAGTATCTCAATCTCACCCACGTTTAGTGGGTAGGTAGACTTTGTTATCCATAAATGCTCGCTTGTGTGCGGCTTGATATTGAGTGCGTTTACATTTAAGTCTCCCTCTGCCTACCTGAGATTGTACGAATCGCAATTCACCTTTTCATGTATGCTTGTATTCTTTGGAATTCGATGATAATTGCTGGCATACATCTACTTGAGAGGGCGCAGCGACGGTTTACATAATTGAGTGTTATTATGAGTTTACGCATAGTTGAGGCCAGATGTGGTAAAGGTAGCAACTCTATCGAACTAACACGAAAGCTCAGACTGTCGGTTGGCCAAACGAATGAAATTAATTCATCCAGCACAAATTGTATAAATAACAATATGAATGCTCAGAATATCTGAACAATCTGGTCAATTAATCCAAATTCTTATATCATATACAACACTGTATCATCAATCATTTTTCCTTTACTTTCGTGCATGTAGATATATGTCGTAACAAACAAGGGTGTTGTTCAAAACCTAGGCATTACATTCTAGCTCCAAGTCTCGCGTGCGAAGCGTTGATTCAGACTTGGAATTTTATATTTCACAGTGTTTTGTTCATTTGTATCGGTCAATAGCCAACGTGTTTTTGAAAGGGCGACTCACAGATATCATCTGGCCTCATGAAGAAGACGATGAAGATATTTAGTTATTCATGGCCCCTTAGAATTCAATGTACGGCCAATTAAGAATTTGCCCTTTATTCCAAGTGATTAAGTATGTATGGTTCGTGCCTTGTGGGAGACTTACACATGCACTCCGCGATATACGGTGATGTAAATTCGCAGTTTGCGTTTAGCTACTCAGGCTTTGCGCTCATGGATGCGTTTGCTTCGGTCGATCAATTTGTCAGTAAGCCCAAGCAATTTGTCTCAAGCAATTCCAGTGCGTGCATCTGTGCCAGCGACAATATGTTGTGAAAGAAAAATCCCCTTATCTGCCGCCGATAAGATCTGAGAACTGTATGAGGCAAAATATAATATTGTAGGTTGTGGGCTGACGACACCGCTGTTTTAACCCCATGGTCCCACAGCCTATAAACTATGGGGGTGCTTACCCTGAGACATTCCAGCCTTAGCAACTAGAAACAACATCCTTCTCTAACGCGTGGGACTCTGTTCATTGAAGAAGACGTCCATTTGAAGTCAGTTGTCCTCAAGTTCGGAGCTCTTAGGGATGAGTTGTGCAGCCGGCGTAGTTGATGTACTAATTGTTTCTTTTATGCAAATGAAGGTCGTCATTACGAAAGGGGTTTCTCTGGCGATGTCGGTAAGTGTTTCATTTAGTATTTTTCCACTGTATTATTTGGCACTTTTTTCTGGGGCCAACATAGCAGAGTGAAGATAGGTTGAGAGGTTTTTGCTAGTATTACTAAATCCCCACATTGCCGACAACCCGTCAAGGAATATCTTTATCCCATATTTATAGGACTTTTTCATTAATGGCCAAAAAATCAATTTTTTCTTGAGTAACAAAGCGCTTAGACGATGCATGAATGTGGCATCGAACGCAATTCTCTTAATCTGGTTTCTCTTACAAAAAATACATAAATATGACGATGCACATATGTACAAAAAAAATTCAACGCAGTTAATTACGAACATGTGCTATTTCCCAGTCGCCAGAAAGTAGAGCGTGCAAAAAATCGACACCCACTTTTTTACCGATACAGTTGTTGCCTCATTAAATGTATTTTTCTGAGAGCTAGGGCGGATCGTATATACGTTTTTATCATTATTCTGTTTACACTAAACCAATAATAACACTTATTGCAAGATAATAATAGGAATTTGTAAATGTGAAAATGCTGAGTGTTATGTCCTTTTGTCTAATATATGTGTATTTGACCTGATTTGTAAGTTCGAAGTTGAACTCAACACTTTCATAAGATTATATTAAAATTGAAAACAGCCTAAGGTCACTAAGCCCTTACCTTCAAAGTTGCACTTTCTAATGTGCACGCTGGCGTTCCTCTTTAGTAGGTCTCGGTTTGCCGCAAGTAGTTACCGAGTAGCTGGAAGAATAATCTCTGAGTAGCTGTAGGAATCATCCGCTCCTTCGTGCCTTTTCACTGCAGATTGCATTTATTCAACTCATTGTCTCTGATTCACTTTTCTTTTCAAAAGTCCACAATTAAGTTCATGAAGGACACCGGGCCTCATACACAAGCCCTCCCTCTGGCGAAGGAAATTACCAAATGACAAATAATTATTTAGATTCACACTTGAGAAGAACTTGAGTTCACCCACTCAAGTTGTGTAACTTTGCAGGTATTTCATGTTCGCTTACCTCATGTTCGGACATCATCACCTAGAGCAGTTTCACGGGGCTCAAAGCGGACTTTCCTAAAGTCACCCTCTGTCCACAGTGTTTCCAAGTCCCAAAAGATATTACGTAACAAGTCCGATTATGCAATTTTCAGATATGGAACAACTCATTATAGGCTAAGATATGAAATATTTTGTGAACTCTTTTGATTCTATTGAATTGCAGGTCTCAACAACCGTCGACGGGGCTCAGCCTAACAATCTGCGAGATCTTCGATCTGTATCTTCGAGAATTTTCGTTCGATGTCTGCGAACTTTAGCGATCATTGAGCAGTTGTAGTTGGTTATTCCTGCTCGTCTGACCGCATCGACTTCCGCTGATGTGCTCTTGCTATCATGGATAATTCTTATACTGGTTAGGGATCTGTCTCCTATAATGTTAGAGAAGTCTTACATCCTCCACCTCCCACAATACAAGAGGGCCAGTTCAAGACTCGGGCTAGTTCCTGCCAGTTATTCAAGGATGGACCTTGGTCTTGGTTCAAGTTATTCTAGTGAACGTGTACGAAAGGGAGCTCATTTAGATGCTACCTGAATCCGACGCCGATGCTCCCCGAAGTCACTTTTTCCATAGCTGATACACAGCTGTCTTCGTTACATAAGGGGCCGCGGTACCGCTGTGTATCATTGCTTCAAGAACCTGTCATGTGAGCAATTACAGTGATAGCCATGATTATGGCCTATTTCCTTTTTCGGCCTTATCCGGACAGTTAATGATACCGACTTCTCCAAGATGACATATGCGACGGCAAGACGATGTCGGCTATATCCCAGCAAAAGTTATATTTGTGGGGATCGAATCGGCGATCACTAATCGTGGCACGAGAGGATTGCTCATCCGTCCAATAGGTTGAAAAACTTCTTTACACGGTGACTTAATTGCGTACGAGCATCCCGCCTTTGGACATTTTCAGCCTTCGGTAATTCACAATTTTGAACCCGGTCTCCCTGGAAGGTAAACGATATAGTAATTATTGATATATCAATTTGAAATATCAAGTAAAATGTCTGTAATATTTTATTTATTTTTTTTTATTCTAAAAATCGTTGGAATGATCATATAAGTATGTTAAGGTATAATATAATACAACTTTAGGTTCACAACGCTTAATTTCTCGTAAAAATAATAGCGAAAAAAAGTGTCGTCTCATGGACTATTTCAAATGCTACCGATTTCTGGAAACGGCATTATTTACATCAATTTTTTGATTATCATAAAAGTATCAGAATAAAAGGGGCAACACCCACACAAATTATATTCAGTCTATGCATTAACCGCAATTATAAACAAACAGACTATTTCTGATTCGTTTCGTTATAGTATACCCCAGAGGACACCTCTAAATTATTTACAAACAAGCTTCCTGACCTCCCGCGCAAACACCTTTGATGATGTAAGGGATCTAATTTCGCGAGGTAGTGAGCCCCAGACTGCAGGCAAGTGGTGCAAGAGCATGGCGGCTGAGTTCTCTTATGACAATTTGTGTTTCGAAGGTTGTTGGCCGACGGTTAGACCTTTTGACGACAGCGGTGATTGGAAATGCAATATCACGGGGAATTTTTCCTCTCATCATCTTAAAGGCAAGAAGTGCGACATGAACCACGTAAATCTTACTTATAGGCAGCAGGTCAAATTTTTCAAAAACATCCGCAACCGAGTCTCGCCGACGTCTACCAAAAATTGCTCTTAGAGCGTCTTTCTGTCTGAACAGTCTCGGTTCTGCGAATGATCGTTTTATGGCCACCACCCCAGATAGAGATCCCATAGCACATGATAGGCAACAGCAGCATTCTGTAAACTAAAATTAACCCATCCACTGGAATACCACGCTCTCTCAGGCGACGGATCGAGGAAATTACGGCATAACACTTGGGAAGGAGAGCCTCAAGATGGGCATGCCACTTTAGTGTCTCTTAAATGGTCAGGCCCAGACATCTGACCGTAGACGACATCGGAACCGGCTCCCCGCAAAGCCACACCGGATCCATCATTGGAGTCCTCTGTGGTGGGCGCAACAGAGTAAAACCCGTTTTGTTGGTACACACAACAAGTCCGAACCTTCACCACGGCAGCCTGAATATTCGAGTTCAGTTCTGAAGGACGTATCCGGAATAGGAGTGAGGTGTCGTCAGCGAAAGCAACAGTCTTACAATAATTGCCAGACGAGATTTTGAGCAGAATGAAATTCATCAGAATAACAAACATAAACCAAGGACCCAGGACCCAGGTCCCAGGACAAATCCCTGGGGGGTTCCAATGTAAACCACCAGCCATGACGGCCAAATGTCGCCAACCACAACCGCCTGTTTCCTATCTGAGAGATATGAGTGAAACCATCTGACAACTTCGGGTGAGCAGCCAAGGCACTCCAGCATTTGAAGGAAAAAGGAGTGACGCAGGCAATCGAAGGCGGCCGCCACATCCAGCATCACCCCAAGGCAGAGTTGACCGTTCTCAATAGCGTCGGCGACTTCCTGCCAGAGATGCGCAAGCGCGAGCTCAGTGGAGCGCGCCCGTCGGAAACCAAACTGGCATGCTGAGAAGAAACTCGCCGATTTAAGATGCCTTTCAAGCCTGAACATTACTACCTTCTCGAAGACTTTACAAAAATAGTCAACAAACGAGATAGGCCGGTAGTTCGAGGGAAACCTTCGATCCCCTTTATTTTTAAAAAGCGGGACAACCCTGGCCATCTTCAACCTGGAAAAAAATATCTCGTTTCTAAGGGACAAGTTTATAACATGTGTTAAAGGGCGAGCGAGAACCGGCGAGGACAACTTAGTAAGTCTACACGGGATGCTCAAGGCTCCACAGTCCAGTTGGCCCTAGTTGAATCAAGGGCCCTCTGTGTTTCTAATAAGCTAACCTCTGAGAACGCGAATGTCGAACTCTGAGCCCCCCAAATAGATGCCAATTCTGGTCGGAGGTCCTCTTGGGCGTTTATCTCAGATAAAGTGTCCGAACCGACAGCAGCAAAGTGCCGGTTTAATTCATCAGCAATAGCCTGTGGTGTCTCCAGACGTCCAGAGTTAGTTTCGAATATCCGAGGAAGTTCAGCTTTACCGCTACCTCTCCCACATGAGGTATTGATAAATTTCCACAATTTAGAACTATTGCTCTGCAGGCGGGTGAACCGATTTCTGAAGAAGGAAGTCCTGGCACACCGGAGCTTTCGCTTATACCTGAGAAGACTGTCACGATAGGCCGTTTTAGACTCCTGGGAGCCCACCTTAATGTACCAGCGGTAGAGCTTGTTTACATGAGTCCTAAGGTGAGTGAGAGTGAGTGAGTCCTATAATGGGCAGGACTCCTCCCGGGTAGGGGCCACGAGCACATGGAACCCTCTACGGGTCCATCGTTCGTTTTGTTCAAGAAATGACTTCAACAACAAGGTGCATTCCAAAATATATTAATGTCGCTTTTTTAGGTGATACGCGACCTCAGCATAACCACTTAGGGCACAGTGTTTCTAATTTTCTGAGTTTTCCAATGAACGCTGACCTTCGGCAGTCAGGAACAAGCCCCATTTTCACATCAGCTCTATGCTCTGACAGTGTACCTATCTCTTTAATTTGCAGAGGTTAAGAAACCGTTATGGCTTGGCAAAACAAACTGTTTCCATCGATGGCGATACTCATTTATTGTTGGTTAGCACAAGGAAGAGTGCCCTCGGAAAAAACCGACAAACGCCACATTGACCACAAACTAGAGGACCTTATAACTATGTACGCTAAACAAAAGGGTGTAGTAGTTGAGAATGTGTCCTTACTACTTGTAGGGTCGTGCAATCCTTTCAATTTTGTTCCCCCGAGAACCAAAAGTATCTCGAGGCCTTGCGTAGCTCTTTCAACAATTATACATAGAAGCCGACGTCTACGTAATATTGCTGATCTCATCTTTGCATTCGAAGTCCGCACGAATATCAGCTACCTTGTGCGGGAGACACGACCCGTAATAATCTACCAATGTGCAAATGTACATACTGTACTAATCCGTACACCAGATTTGTTCACCTATTTGAGACCTTTCGTACTTTTTATGATTCTCGAGCGTTGGCCAAGGTTGGGTTCCCGGCCATTATACGCAGCGATTTACCTCAACTCTTCTCAAGCACCGGCCTATGCTACTTTAAAACAGGATCACTGGAACGTGGATTCATTCTTTGTTAATCGACTCGACGAAACGAAGCTCAATTCAAGTTTTCAGATCCCATACGCAAGCATAGGTACAGCGAGGATTAAGACTATAAAGAAATCCTCAGGTCGATTATCGTATTATCTCAGGTTTGGTATAACTGCTGATGCAGAGTTGCTGCCTTACAATATATCAAATCATGTCATTCTTAGATATCAAACATGTGTTTATAGAGTGGACCCGGAATATTTTGTGAACTATTTTAGCTCTATTGAAGTGGAAGTCACGTTGGCCACTGAAGGAATCCGTCCCACCAACTTCCTTGGCTTGACGTTTCCTCTTAGTTGCCTGCGCCCGTTAGCGCTCGTTGAACCGTCAGAGCTGGTCCTTGTGGCTCCCTTAACGGCACCGACTCTCGTTGTCTTGGCCCTTACTATGATAGTGGTAGCCGCGTTTGCTACCAAGGGTTATTCGCGCTATGGTTCTAAAGCTATCATCTTAATCATGGATCTGCTTCTCAGTTTTCTGGGGCCGTACCCTGTCAACCTCCCCAAAGCATCGAGACACTCAAAGTGGGTTGTTCTATTTGAGTTTCAACGAAAGTTTCTACTGGGTTTAACTCTGGTTATGCTACAAGTCGTGCTATTAAACGTGTACAAAAGTGTCTTCACCTCTATGCTTCTTGAACCTGATACGGACATACTGGATCTGCGAACGCGTCAACAAGACATAATTGACACCGAAATTCCCTTCCCTTATACAGAGACTGAGGCACATGCTAAATATACCGCATTCAATCAACTGTTAGCAGCAGATGAAATATGTTGGCATAAGCCCCACGTCATAAAATCTGGACTCGGGATTGCAATGAAAAAGGCGCCCACCCGGAACTACCATCCGTTCCGTTATAACTCTCGTGGTGAGTCAGAGATCATAAATAGTAAACTCATGATGACGATTCGTGAGCACGGACTGACACCGATAATACCCAGGTTCACCCGTTCGTACCCGATCGCTAAATTCTATGAATTAGTTATTAGTAGAGGTGCAATATCGATTGGCTTTAGATGGATCTGTAGAAAATATGCACGATCGGGCACTGGTTGGGGTATCGCTCGCGAGACTCTAATGGATTGCGGGCACATTTTGCAGACAGAACATACCATAAAACTAACCGAGGACGGGGATACTATGGCCATCGGCATGCGACACATACGAAACACAATTTATCTGACAATCCTACTTTTAGTGGGGTCATGTTCCGTTCCGTTAATCGAACGCATGTCAATGTACATATTGACCAGAAGAGCGCCATTATTACACCTAGGCAGCAAAGTACAGTTTATTCAATCAGTAGCGCCGACAGGACGCAAGGACAACATAGAGCAACAAAGAAAATCTCGAGGTCTACAGTCGGATAGGCAGACACTCAATCGAGCTAGGACGAAATCTCGATCGTCGGTTGGTCACACGAATGAAAGTAATTCATTCAGCACAAATTGTATTAAATAAAAATGTGAATGTTCAGAATATCCGAACGACCTGGTCAATTGATCCAAATTCTTGTATCCTATAAAACACCGTATCATCAATCATTTTAGCTTTACTTTCGTCAATGAAGAGATATGTTGTAACAACAAACTGTGTTGTTCAAAATCTTAACGTCACATTCTAGCTCCTAGTCCTGCGTGTAAAGCGTTGGCTCTGATTTGGAAGTTTATTTAGATGGGGATCGTGCGCGCCTTAGCTTTCAAAGGCATGGGGCGGAAAAGAGATGGGTTGCCTGGAGTGCGGCGTGCCTCCGTGGCTTGGCCTGCTCCGCACGCGATACGGCGTAACCGGGGGGAGGGTTCATTAGTTCGTCATTCGATTGATGGGCGGTAACAATATGACAATGGCCGGGCAATGCAATCCATCTATCGGCTCCACGTCTATAATATATACGAGCACTTGGCAACCCGAGTTGACCCTATTGCCTAGACAATTCAAGTAAGAGGATTGACTGGAGAGGATAGGCTTTATGTGAGCCAAGGGCGTTTTATGGGATTCCTTAGCCAGAGGTTTGGCGATCCGAAATAGGAATGACAATGGAAGTCTTAGCATCGATAACCTTATACAAAGTATGTCGTTTATTGGAATAGAACCGTAAATTCCTGTGAGCCACAAAATGCGAAGCGCAATAATTATTTTTTTAGTTCTTGGTGTCAATCTCCGTCTGACGAATCAATGCAACAACAATACCGTGGATGTTAAATGTGGGCTGAGAGACAACCCGAAAGCACTAATGCCAATAACCAACGTGTTTTTGAAAAAGCGACTCACAGATATCGTCTGGACCCATGAAGAAGATGATGAAGATGTTTAGTTATTCATGGTCTCTTAGAATTCAAAGTACGGTCATTTCTATTATGATATGGAAAACAAATGCAGTGAATTAAGTACATACTATTTATAGCAAGTCATTAGGTATGTATGGTTCGTGAATTGTGGGAGGTATACACATACACTCAGCGATATACGATTATGTAAATTTGCAGTTTGCGTTTGGATCAATACTCAGGCTTTGCGCTTATGGATGCGCTTGCTTCGGTCGATCAATTTAGCAATAAATGCCCAAGCAATTCCAGCGCGTGCATCTATGGCCGCTACTATATCTCGAAAAACACCTCAATATGCCACAGAGTAACGCTCATATACACTCTATCAGATAAGATCTGAGAACTGCATAAGACGCCAACGCAAGATAGATAAGATGCTAGATTTTGAGATGAAATATCTGTGGGACGACACCGCCGTGCTGACCTAATTGTCATACAGTCTAAAAGCTATGGCGGTGCTTATCCAGAGACATTCCAGCCTTAGCAACGAGGAAAAACAGCTTTCTCTAACGCGTGTGACTCTGTTCACTGAAGAAGACGTCCATTTGAAGTCAGTTGTCCTCAAGCCCGGAGCTCGTAGGGATGAATTGTGCAGCCGGCGTAGTTAATGTAGTAATTGTTTCTGTTATGCAAATGATGGTCCTTATTACAGCACCTAGACCTGAAGGTCTAACCGGTTTTCTTGAAAGGGGTGGCTCTGGCGATATCGGTAAGTGTGTCATTTAGTATTTTTTCACTGTATTATTTGGCACTTTTTTCTGGGACCAATATAGCAGAGTGAGGATCAACTGAGAGGTTTTTGCTAGTATTACTAAATTCCCCAACGGCCGATAGCCCGTCAAGGAATATTTTTATCCCGTATCCCGATCCCGTATCCCGTAAGATAACATAAGTTTATATAAACCTTTTCCTTTACCTTAAGTTTATACAAACCTCTACCTTTACGTAAAGTTTATACAAACCTTTACCTTATGTTTATATAAACCTTTACCTTAAGTTTATATAAACCTTTACCTTAAGTTTCTACAAACCTTTACCTTTACCTTGAGTTTATATAAACCTTTACCTTAAGTTTATACAAACCTTTACTTTTACCTTAAGTTTATATAAACCTTTACCTTTACCTTAAGTTTATACAAACCTTTACCTTTACCTTAAGTTTATATAAACTTTTACCTCGTACTAAACTAATCTATATTTATGAAACGTATATCCCACTTGATTCAAAATTTGGGTTTACATCTGTTATCGGACTTCTTCATTAATGGTCAAGAAATCAATTTTTTCGTGAGTAGCAGAGCGCTTAGACGATGCATGAATGCGGCGCCGAACGAAATTCTCTTAATCTGGTTTCTCTTACAAAGAATACATAAATATGGTGATGTATATATGTACAATAAATAATTAAACGCCGCTAATTACGAGCGCGTGCTATTTCCCAGTCTCCAGAAAGTAGAGCGTGCAAAAATCGACACCCACTTTTTTTACTGATACAGTTGTTGCCCCGTTAAATGTATTTTTCTGAGTGCTAGGCCGGATCGTATATACGTTTTCATCATTATTCTGTTTACACTCAACTCATAATAACACTTATTGCAAAATAATAATAATAAGAATTTGAAAATGTGAAAATGCTGAGTGTTATGTTTTTTTGTCTAATATATGTGTATTTGAGCTGACTTGTAAGTTTGAAGTTGAACTCAACACTTTCATAAGATTATATTAAAATAGAAAACAGCCTAAGGTCACTAAGCCCTTACCTTCAAGGTTGCACTTTTTAATGTGTACGCTGGAGTTCCTCTTTAGTAGGTCTCGGTTTTCCGCAAGTAGTTACCGAGTAGCCGGAATAATACGAAGAATAATCTCTGAGTGACTGTGGGAAGATCCCCTTCATCCGCTCCTTCTTGCCTTTTTCCCTTGAGCCCGCTATCCAAAATGGGGGAACTCTGACTGAAAAAAATGGGCAGACATTTCTTATTGGAATGAAGTTGTGTGGCTTTTTGTTATCCAGTGGGGCATACCTAATATTTGAAAATCGAGAATCATTCCATTTTTGCTCGCCTCATCCTCAAAATTTGTACTTGTTATTTAACTTTATAATTCGTGTTTCATTTATTTATGCCTTTGGCACAGTGGTACTGACTGATTTTGTCAAAAAAAAAGGAACACCATTGAAAATTGCAGATTGCCTTTATTCAACTTACTTTCTCTGATTCACTTTTCTTTTGAGAAATCCACGATTAAATCCATGGAATTTGTGCCTCACACAGAAACCCTCACTCTGGCGAAAGAAATGGCCAAATGTCGAATAATTCTTTAGATTCACACTTGAGAAGAACTTGAGTTCACCCAACTCGTCGATTACCTCATGTTCGGACATCATCACCTGGTGCAGTTTCACGGGGCTCAAAGTGGACTTCCCTAAAGTCACCCTCTGTCCACAGTTTTCCAAGTCCCAAAAAATATTCGCAGATTTCTGCTTCGTAACAAGTCAAATTATGTGAAACAACTCATTATAAATTAGATATGAAACAACTCATTATAAGTTAAATTTAAAATATTTTGTGAACTCTTTTGAGCCTATTGAATTACAGGTTTCATCAACCACCGATGGGGCTCAATATAACGATCTTCTTGAATATTCTTCGATCTGAATCTTTTTGGAGAGTTTTCGTTCGATTACCGCGAACTCTAGCGATCATTGAGCAGTTGTCGTTGGTTATTCCTGCTCGTCTGACCGCATCGACTTCCGCTGATGTGCTCTTGCTATCATGGATAATTTTGGACACTGGCTAGAAATCTGTCACCGGTCATGTTACTGAAGGTTTACATCCTCCACCTCCCACAATACAAGAGGGCCAGTTCAAGACTCGGGCTAGTTCCTGCCAGTTATTCAAGGATGGACCTTGGTCTTGGTGCAAGTTGTTCTAGTGAACGTGTACGAAAGGGAGCTCATTTAGATGCTACCTGAATCCGAAGCCGATGCTGCCCGAAGTCACTTTTTCCAAAGCTGACACACAGCTGTCTTCGTTACATAAGGGGCCGCGGTACAGCTGTGTATCATTGCTTCAAGAACCTGTCATGTGAGCAATTACAGTGATAGCCATGATTATGGCCTATTTCCTTTTTCGGCCTTATCCGGACAGTTAATGATACCGACTTCTCCAAGATGACATATGCGACAGCAAGACGATGTCGGCTATATCCCAGCAAAAGTTCTATTTGTGGGGATCGAATTGGCGATCACTAATCGTGGCACGACAGGATTGCACATCCGTCCAATAGCTTAAAAAACTTCTTTACAAGGTGACTTAGTTGCATACGAGCATCCCGCCTTTGGACATTTTCAGCCTTCGGTAATACACGATTTTGAACCCGGTCCCCCTGGAAGGTAAACGTTATGGTAATTATTGGTATATCAATTTGAAATATCAAGTAAAATGTCTGTAATATTTTTAAAAGATAAAAACGAAATATAAAATCGTTGGAATGATCATATAAGTATAGAATGTTAAGGTATAATATAATACAAGGTTTGGTTTATTTAAGTCTTATCACAACGCTTAAGTTCTCGTAAAAATAATAGCGAAAATAAGTGTCGTCTCATGGATTATTTCAAATGCTACCGATTTCTGGAAACGGCATTATTTACATCAATTTTTTGATTATCATAAAAGTAACAGTATAAAAGGGGCAACACCCACACAAATTATATTCAGTCTATGCATTAACCGCAATAACAAACAGACTTTTTCTGATTCGTTTCATTATAGTATACCCCAGAGGACACCTCTAAATTATTTACAAACAAGCTTCCTGACCTCTCGCGCAAATACCTTTGATGATGTAAGGGTTCTAATTTCGCGAGGTAGTGAGCCCCAGACTGCAGGCAAGCGGTGCAAGAGCATGGCGGCTGAGTTCTCTTATGACAATTTGTGTTTCGAAGGTTGTTGGCCGACGGTTAGACCTTTTGACGACAGCGGTGATTGGAAATGCAATATCACGGGGAATTTTTCCTCTCATCATCTTAAAGGCAAGAAATGCGACATGAACCACGTAAATCTTACCTATATGCAGCAGGTCAAATTTTTCAAAAACATCAGCAACCGAGTCTCGCCGACGTCTACCAAAAATTGCTCTTAGAGCGTCTTTCTGTCTGAACAGTCTCGGTTCTGCGAATGATCGTTTTATGGCCACCACCCCAGATAGAGATCCCATAGCACATGATAGGCAACAGCAGCATTCTGTAAACTAAAATTAACCCATCCACTGGAATACCACGCTCTCTCAGGCGACGGATCGAGGAAATTACGGCATAACACTTGGGAAGGAGAGCCTCAAGATGGGCATGCCACTTTAGTGTCTCTTAAATGGTCAGGCCCAGACATCTGACCATAGACGACATCGGAACCGGCTCCCCGCAAAGCCACACCGGATCCATCATTGGAGTCCTCTGTGGTGGGCGCAACAGAGTAAAACCCGTTTTGTTGGTACACACAACAAGTCCGAACCTTCACCACGGCAGCCTGAATATTCGAGTTCAGTTCTGAAGGACGTATCCGGAATAGGAGTGAGGTGTCGTCAGCGAAAGCAACAGTCTTACAATAATTGCGAGACGATATTTTGAGCAGAATGAAATTCATGAAAATAACAAACATAAACGGTCCCAGGACAAATCCCTGGGGGGTTCCAATGTTAACCGCCTGCCATGACGACCAAATGTCGCCAACCACAACCGCCTGTTTCCTATCTGAGAGATATGAGTGGAACCATCTGACAACTTCGGGTGAGCAGCCAAGGCACTCCAGCATTTGAAGGAAAAAGGAGTGACGCAGGCAATTGAAGGCGGCCGCCACATCCAGCATCACCCCAAGGCAGAGTTGACCGTTCTCAATAGCGTCGGCGACTTCCTGCCAGAGATGCGCAAGCGCGAGCTCAGTGGAGCGCGCCCGTCGGAAACCAAACTGGCATGCTGAGAAGAAACTCGCCGAGTTGAGATGCCTTTCAAGCCTGAACATTACTACCTTCTCGAAGACTTTAGAAAGATAGTCAACAAGCGAGATAGGCCGGTAGTTTGAGGGAAACCTTCGATCCCCTTTATTTTTAAAAAGCGGGACAACCCAGGCCATCTTCAACCTGGAGGGAAATATCTCGTTTCTAAGGGACAAGTTTATAACATGTGTTAAAGGGCGAGCGAGAACCGACGAAGACAACTTAATAAGTCTACACGGGATGCTCAAGGCTCCACAGTCCAGTTGGCCCTAGTTGAATCAAGGGCCCTCTGTGTTTCTAATAAGCTAACCTCTGAGAACGCGAATGTCGAACTCTGAGCCCCCAAATAGATGCCAATTCTGGTCGGAGGTCCTCTTGGGCGTTTATCCCAAATAAAGTGTCCGAACCGACAGCAGCAAAGTGCCGGTTTAATTCATCAGCAATAGCCTGTGGTGTCTCCAGACGTCCAGAGTTAGTTTCGAATATCCGAGGAAGTTCAGCTTTACCGCTACCTCTCCCACATGAGGTATTGATAAATTTCCACAATTTAGAACTATTGCTCTGCAGGCGGGTGAACCGATTTCTGAAGAAGGAAGTCCTGGCACACCGGAGCTTTCGCTTATACCTGAGAAGACTGTCACGATAGGCCGTTTTAGACTCCTGGGAGCCCACCTTAATGTACCAGCGGTAGAGCTTGTTTACATGAGTCCTAAGGTGAGTGAGAGTGAGTGAGTCCTATAATGCGCAGGACTCCTCGCGAATAGAGGCCACGGGCACATGCAACCCTCTACGGGTCCATCGTTCGTTTTGTTCAAGCAATGACTTCAACAACAAGGTGCATTCCAAAATATATTAATGTCGCACTTTTAGGTGATACGCGACCTCAGCATAACCCACTTAGGGCACAGTGTTTCTAATTTTCTGAGTTTTCCAATGAACGCTGACCTTCGGCAGTCAGGAACAAGCCCCATTTTCGCATCAGCTCCATGCTCTGACAGTGTACCTATGTCTTTAATTTTCAGAGGTTAAGAAACCGTTATGGCTTGGCAAAACAAACTGTTTCCATCGATGGCGATTCTCATTTATTGTTGCTTAGCACAAGGAAGAGTGCCCTCGGAAGAAACCGACAAACGCGACATTGACCACAAACTAGAGGACCTTATAACTATGTACGCTAAACAAAAGGGTGTAGTAGTTGAGAATGTGTCCTTACTACTTGTAGGGTCGTGCAATCCTTTCAATTTTGTTCCCCCGAGAACCAATAGTATCTCGAGGCCTCGCGTAGCTCTATCAACAATTATACATAGAAGCCGACGTCTACGTAATCTTGCTGATCTCATCTTTGCATTCGAAGTCCGCACGAATATCAGCTACCTTGTGCGGGAGACACGACCCGTAATAATCTACCAATGTGCAAATGTACATACTGTACTAATCCGTACACCAGATTTGTTCACCTATTTGAGACCTTTCGTACTTTTTATGATTCTCGAGCGTTGGCCAAGGTTGGGTTCCCGGCCATTGTACGCAGCGATTTACCTCAACTCTCCTCAAGCACCGACCTATGGTACTTTAAAACAGGATCACTGGAACGTGGATTCATTCTTTGTTAATCGACTCGACGAAACGAAGCTCAATTCAAGTTTTCAGATCCCATACGCAAGCATAGGTACATCGAGGATTAGGACCATAAAGCAATCCTCAGGTCGATTATCGTATTATCTCAGGTTTGGTATAACTGTTGATGCAGAGTTGCTGCCTTACAATATATCAAATCATGTCATTCTTAGATATCAAACATGTGTTTATAAAATGGACCCGGAATATTTTGTGAACTATTTTAGCTCTATTGAAGTGGAAGTCACGTTGTTCACCGAACGAATCCGTCCCACCAACTTTCTTGGCTTGACGTTTCCTGTTGGTTGCCTGCGCCCGTTAGGGTTCGTTGAACCGTCAGAGCTGGTCCTTGTGGCTCCCTTAACGGCACCGATTCTCGTTGCCTTGGCTCTTACTGTGATAGTGGTAGCCGCGTTTGCTACCAAGGGTTATTCGCGCCATGGTTCTAAAGCCATCATCTTAATCATGGATCTGCTTCTCAGTCTGCTGGGGTCGTATCCTGTTAACCTCCCCAAAGCATCGAGACACTCAAAGTGGATTGTTCTATTTGAGTTTCAACGAAAATTTCTACTGGGTTTAACTGTGGTTATGCTGCAAGTCGTGCTACTAAACGTGTACAAAAGTGTCTTCACCTCTATGCTTCTTGAACCTGAAACGGACATACTGGATCTGCGCGTGCGGTTCAACCTCGTACTTGAGACCGAAATTCCCTTTCCTTATACAGAAACTGAGGCACATGCTAAATATGCCGCATATAATCAACTGTTAGCAGCAGATGAACTATGTTGGCATAAGCCCCACGTCATAAAATCCGGACTCGGGATTCCACTGAAAAAGGCGCCTACCCGTCACAACCATCCGTTCCGTTATAACTCTCGTGATGAGTCGGAGATCATAAATAGTCAATTCATGATGACGATTCGTGAGCACGGACTGACACCGATAATACCCAGGTTCACCCGTTCGTACCCGATCGCTAAATCCTATGAATTAGTTATTAGTAGAGCTGCAATATCGATGGGTTTTAGATGGCTCTGTGGAAGATTTGCACGAGAGCAGACTGGTTGGGATATCGCTCGCGAGACTCTAATGTCTTGCGGGCATTTTTTGCAGACAGAACATACCATAAAACTAACCGAAGACGGGGATACTATGGCCATCGGCATGCGACACATACGAAACACAATTTGTCTGACAATCCTACTTTTAGTGGGGTCATGTTCCGTTCCGTTAATCGAACGCGTGTTAAGGTACATATTGACCAGAAGAGCGCCATTATTACACCTAGGCAGCACAGTACGGTTTGTTCAATCAGTAGCGCCGACAGGACGCAAGGACAACATAGAGCAACAAAGAAAATCTCGAGGTCTACAGTCGCTTAGGCAGACACTCAATCGAGCTAGGACGAAAGTTCGACCGTCTGTTGGTCACACGAATGAAAGTAATTTATTCAGCACAAATTGTATTAAATAAAAATGTGAATGTTCAGAATATCCGATCGACCTGGTCAATTGATCCAAATTCTTGTATCCTATAAAACACCGTATCATAAATCATTTTAGCTTTACTTTCGTCAATGAAGAGATATGTTGTAACAACAAACTGTGTTGTTCAAAATCTTAACTTTACATTCTAGCTCCAAGTCCTGCGTGTGAAGCGTTGGCTCTGATTTGGAAGTTTATATCTCGCTTTGTTTTTGTCCATTTGTATCGATTCATGTTATTTTTGAACGAATTATATAGTTATTTATTCAAACATACAATAATTACGCTCGTGAGGGCCCTCCACTCCGCCGGTATCCCTTGCACAAGGGAGCCACAGGGCCTCGACACCTCTGAAGGGGGCCGCCCTGACGGTCTCACCCTTATCCCCTTCCACCGAGGCCAGCACCTTGTTTGGGACGGCACGGTGGTTGACACTCTAGCACCTTCTTATGTCAACCATTGTGCAACCACCCCCGGTTACGCGGTAGCGCGTGCGGAGCGGGCCAAGCTAAGGAAGTACTCCGCACTCCAAGCAATGCCATCGCCTTCCTCGGGACATTGTCGACCTCTGTCCCCCCCCATAATCCCTAGAACTAATTCCTAACTACTGAATGTTTACTACTGTACTGTACAGTACTGTATGTACTTTAATATATAGTTAGGAATTCCTTGGGGGGGGGGGGATTAGTTGGGGATCGTGCGCGCCTTAGCTTTCAAAGGCAAGGGGCGGAAAAGAGATGGGTTGCCTGGAGTGCGGCGTACCTCCGTGGCTTGGCCTGCTCCGCACGCGATACGGCGTAACCGGGGGGAGGGTTTATTAGTTCGTCATTCGATTGATGGGCGGTAACAATATGACAATGGCCGGGCAATGCAATCCATCTATCGGCTCCACGTCTATAATATATACGAGCACTTGGCAACCCGAGTTGCCCCTATTGCCTAGACAATTCCAGTAAGAGGATTGACTGGAGAGGGTAGGCTTTATGTGAGTCAAGGGCGTTTTCTGGGATTCCTTAGCCAGAGGTTCGGCGATCCGAAATAGGAATGACAATGGAAGTCTTAGCATCGATAACCTGATACAAAGTATGTCATTTATTGGAATAGAACCGTAAATTCCTGTGAGCCACAAAATGCGAAGCGCGGTAATTATTTTTTTAGTTCTTGATGTCAATCTCCGTCTTACGAATCAATGCAAAAACAATACCGTGGATGTTAAATGTGGGCTGAGAGACAACCCGAAAGCAGTAATGCTAATAGCCAACATGTTTTTGAAAAAGCGACTCACAGATATCGTCTGGACTCATGAAGAAGATGATGAAGATGTCTAGTTATTCATGGTCTCTTAGAATTCAAAGTACGGTCATTTCTATTATGATATGGAAAACAAATGCAGTGAATTAAGTACATACTGTTTATAGCAAATCATTAGGTATGTATGGTTCGTGAATTGTGGGAGGTATACACATACACTAAGCGATATACGATTATGTAAATTTGCAGTTTGCGTTTGGATCAATACTCAGGCTTTGCGCTTATGGATGCGCTTGCTTCGGTCGATCAATATATCAATAAATGCCCAAGCAGCTCCAGCGCCTGCATCTACGGCCGCTACTATATGTCAAAAAACACCTCAATATGCCATAGAGTAACGCTTATATACACTCTATCAGATAAGATCTGAGAACTGCATGAGACGCCAACGCAAGATATATAAGATGCTAGATTTTGAGATGAAATATCTGTGGGACAACACCGCCGTGCTGACCTAGCTGTCATACAGCCTAAAAGCTATGGGGGTGCTTATCCAGAGACATTCCAGCCTTAGCAACCAGGAGAAACAACTTTCTCTAACGCGTGGGACTCTGTTCATTGAAAAAGACGTCCATTTGAAGGCAGTTGTCCTCAAGTTCGGAGCTCGTTGGGATGAATTGTGCAGCCGGCGTAGTTAATGTAGTAATTGTTTCTGTTATGCAAATGATGGTCGTTATTACAGCACCTAGACCTGAAGGTCTAACCGGTTTCCTTGAAAGGGGTGGCTCTGGCGATGGCGGTAAGTGTGTCATTTAGTATTTTTCCACTGTATTATTTGGCACTTTTTTCTGGGACCAATATAGCAGAGTGAGGATCAATTGAGAGGTTTTTGCTAGTATTACTAAATCCCCCCACTGCCGACAGCCCGTCAAAGAATATTTTTACCCCGTATCCCGATCCCGTATCCCGTAAGGTAACATAAGTTTATATAAACCTTTTCCTTTACCTTAAGTTTATACAAACCTCTACCTTTACCTAAAGTTTATACAAACCTTTACCTTTACCTTAAGTTTATACGAACCTTTACCTTTACCTTAAGTTTATCAAACCTCTACCTTTACCTAAAGTTTATGCAAACCTTGACCTTTACCTTAAGTTTATACGAACCTTTACCTTTACCTTAAGTTTATATAAACTTTTACCTCATATTAAAGTAATCTATATTTATGAAACGTATATCCCACTTGATTCAAAATTTGGGTTTACATCTGTTATCGGACTTCTTCATTAATGGTCAAGAAATCAATTTTGTCTCGAGTAGCAGAGCGCTTAGACGATGCATGAATGCGGCATCGAATGAAATTCTCTTAATCTGGTTTCTCTTACAAAAAATACATAAATATGATGATGTACATATGTACAATAAAAAATTAAACGCCTCTAATTACGAGCGCGTGCTATTTCCCAGTCTCCAGAAAGTAGAGCGTGCAAAAATCGACACCCACTTTTTTTACTGATACAGTTGTTGCCCCGTTAAATGTATTTTTCTGAGTGCTAGGGCGGATCGTATATACGTTTTCATCATTATTCTGTTTACACTCAACTCATAATAACACTTATTGCAAAATAATAATAATAGGAATTTGTAAATGTGAAAATGCTGAGCGTTATGTTCTTTTCTCTAATATATGTGTATTTGACTTGACTTGTAAGTTCGAAGTTGAACTCAACACTTTCATAAGATTATATTAAAATAGAAAACAGCCTAAGGTCACTAAGCCCTTACCTTCAAGGTTGCACTTTTTAATGTGTACGCTGGAGTTCCTCTTTAGTAGGTCTCGGTTTTCCGCAAGTAGTTACCGAGTAGCCGGAATAATACGAAGAATAATCTCTGAGTGACTGTGGGAAGATCCCCTTCATCCGCTCCTTCTTGCCTTTTTCCCTTGAGCCCGCTATCCAAAATGGGGGAACTCTGACTGAAAAAAATGGGCAGACATTTCTTATTGGAATGAAGTTGTGTGGCTCTTTGTTATCCAGTGGGGCATATCTAATATTTGAAAATCGAGAATCATTCCATTTTTGCTCGCCTCATCCTCAAAATTTGGACTTGTTATTTAACTTTATAATTTGTGTTCCATTTATTTATGCCTTTGGCACAGTGGTACTGACTGATTTTGTCAAAAAAAGGATCACCATTGAAAATTGAAGATTGCCTTTATTCAACTTACTTTCTCTGATTCACTTTTCTTTTGAGAAATCCACGATTAAATCCATGGAATTCGGGCCTCGTACAGAAACCCTCACTCTGGCGAAAGAAATGGCCAAATGTCGAATAATTCTTTAGATTCACACTTGAGAAGAACTTGAGTTCACCCAACTCGTCGATTACCTCATGTTCGGACATCATCACCTGGTGCAGTTTCACGGGGCTCAAAGTGGACTTCCCTAAAGTCACCCTCTGTCCACAGTGTTTCCAAGTCCCAAAAAATATTCGCAGATTTCTGCTTCGTAACAAGTCAAATTATGTGAAACAACTCATTATACGTTAGATATGAAACAACTCATTACAAGTTAGATTTAAAATATTTTGTGAACTCTTTTGAGCCTATTGAATTACAGGTTTCATCAACCGCCGATGGGGCTCAATATAACGATCTTCTTGAATATTCTTCGATCTGAATCATTTTGGAGAGTTTTCGTTCGATGACCGCGAACTTTAGCGATCATTGAGCAGTTGTAGTTGGTTATTCCTGCTCGTCTGACCGCATCGACTTCCGCTGATGTGCTCTTGCTATCATGGATAATTTTGGACACTGGCTAGAAATCTGTTACCGGTCATGTTACTGAAGTCTTACATCCTCCACAATACAAGAGGGCCAATTCAAGACTCGGGCTAGTTCCTGCCAGTTATTCAAGGATGGACCTTGGTCTTGGTGCAAGTTGTTCTAGTGAACGTGTACGAAAGGGAGCTCATTTAGATGCTACCTGAATCCGAAGCCGATGCTGCCCGAAGTCACTTTTTCCAAAGCTGACACACAGCTGTCTTCGTTACATAAGGGGCCGCGGTACCGCTGTGTATCATTGCTTCAAGAACCTGTCATGTGAGCAATTACAGTGATAGCCATGATTATGGCCTATTTCCTTTTTCGGCCTTATCCGGACAGTTAATGATACTGACTTTTCCAAGATGACATATGCGACGGCAAGACGATGTCGGCTATATCCCAGCAAAAGTTATATTTGTGGGGATCGAATTGGCGATCACTAATCGTGGCACGACAGGATTGCTCATCCGCCCAATAGGTTGAAAAACTTCTTTACAAGGTGACTTAATTGCGTACGAGCATCCCGCCTTTGGACATTTTCAGCCTTCGGTAATACACAATTTTGAACCCGGTCCCCCTGGAAGGTAAACGTTATGGTAATTATTGATATATCAATTTGAAATATTAAGTAAAATGTCTGTAATTTTTTTAAAAGATTAAAACGAAATGTGAGGCGAACTAATTAAAATCGCTGAAATGATCATATAAGTATAGGATGTTAAGGTATTTTATAATGGGCAGGACTCCTCCCGGGTAGGGGCCACGAGCACATGGAACCCTCTACGGGTCCATCGTTCGTTTTGTTCAAGAAATGACTTCAACAACAAGGTGCATTCCAAAATATATTAATGTCGCTTTTTTAGGTGATACGCGACCTCAGCATAACCACTTAGGGCACAGTGTTTCTAATTTTCTGAGTTTTCCAATGAACGCTGACCTTCGGCAGTCAGGAACAAGCCCCATTTTCACATCAGCTCTATGCTCTGACAGTGTACCTATCTCTTTAATTTGCAGAGGTTAAGAAACCGTTATGGCTTGGCAAAACAAACTGTTTCCATCGATGGCGATACTCATTTATTGTTG